>CM074719.1:38694386-39989386 GCA_037306005.1 Rhinophrynus dorsalis | reverse complement strand
GATTGGCTGGCCAGAACCCGTGGTCGGGTGCTGTATAGCACCTGACCATCGAGTTCGGCTCAGTCTTAGCCAGGGAGAGCTGAGGATAGGAAGGGAAAGGCAGTGTAGGGAGGAAAACAAGCAAAATTGTGAAAAAAAAGAACCAAAAGTCCTTTTTAGGACTACTGTGTGTGGGGGCAGCAGGTTATTTTGTGTGGGGGGAAAAAAAAAAAAAAAAAAAAATATACTCTGTTTAGTGTGCAAAGTTGCAGATTAGAGCACATTCTGTTTAGTGTGCACAGTTGCAGATTAGAGCACATTCTGTTTAGTGTGCAAAGTTGCAGATTAGAGCACATTCTGTTTAGAGTGCAAAGTTGCAGATTAGAGCACATT
Source organism: Rhinophrynus dorsalis (assembly GCA_037306005.1). Lineage (NCBI taxonomy): Eukaryota > Metazoa > Chordata > Amphibia > Anura > Rhinophrynidae > Rhinophrynus > Rhinophrynus dorsalis. The sequence continues at coordinate 39,989,014 of CM074719.1, read as the reverse complement.
CTGTTTAGTGTGCAAAGTTGCAGATTAGAGCACATTCTGTTAAGTCTTCAAACTAAAATATCAAAGTCACATATTCCATTCAGTGTGCGTCGCCGCAGTTTAGCAGCACATTCTGTTTAGTGTGCAAAGTTGCAGATTAGAGCACATTCTGTTAAGTCTTCAAACTAAAATATCAAAGTCACATATTCCATTCAGTGTGCGTCGCCGCAGTTTAGCAGCACATTCTGTGTACTGTGCAGAGTTGCAGAATAGGAAGAAATACTGTTAAGTCTTCAAACTAAAATATCAAAGTCACATATTCCATTCAGTGTGCTTCGCCGCAGTTTAGCAGCACATTCTGTGTACTGTGCAGAGTTGCAGAATAGGAAGAAATACTGTTAAGTCTTCAAACTAAAATATCAAAGTCACATATTCCATTCAGTGTGCTTCGCCGCAGTGTAGCAGCACATTCTGTGTACTGTGCAGAGTTGCAGAATAGGAAGAAATACTGTTAAGTCTTCAAACTAAAATATCAAAGTCACATATTCCATTCAGTGTGCTTCGCCGCAGTGTAGCAGCACATTCTGTGTACTGTGCAGAGTTGCAGAATAGGAAGAAATACTGTTAAGTCTTCAAACTAAAATATCAAAGTCACATATTCCATTCAGTGTGCTTCGCCGCAGTTTAGCAGCACATTCTGTGTACTGTGCAGAGTTGCAGAATAGGAAGAAATACTGTTAAGTCTTCAAACTAAAATATCAAAGTCACATATTCCATTCAGTGTGCTTCGCCGCAGTGTAGCACCACATTCTGTGTACTGTGCAGAGTTGCAGAATAGGAAGAAATACTGTTAAGTCTTCAAACTAAAATATCAAAGTCACATATTCCATTCAGTGTGCTTCGCCGCAGTTTAGCAGCACATTCTGTGTACTGTGCAGAGTTGCAGAATAGGAAGAAATACTGTTAAGTCTTCAAACTAAAATATCAAAGTCACATATTCCATTCAGTGTGCTTCGCCGCAGTTTAGCAGCACATTCTGTGTACTGTGCAGAGTTGCAGAATAGGAAGAAATACTGTTAAGTCTTCAAACTCAAATATCAAAGTCACATATTCCATTCAGTGTGCTTCGCCGCAGTTTAGCAGCACATTCTGTGTACTGTGCAGAGTTGCAGAATAGGAAGAAATACTGTTAAGTCTTCAAACTAAAATATCAAAGTCACATATTCCATTCAGTGTGCTTCGCCGCAGTTTAGCAGCACATTCTGTGTACTGTGCAGAGTTGCAGAATAGGAAGAAATACTGTTAAGTCTTCAAACTCAAATATCAAAGTCACATATTCCATTCAGTGTGCTTCGCCGCAGTTTAGCAGCACATTCTGTGTACTGTGCAGAGTTGCAGAATAGGAAGAAATACTGTTAAGTCTTCAAACTAAAATATCAAAGTCACATATTCCATTCAGTGTGTGTCACCGCCGTTTAGCAGCCTATTCTGTGTACTCTGCACCGTTGCAGACTAGGAAGAAATACTGTTAAGTTTTCAAACTCAAATATTAAAGTCACATATTCCATTCAGTGTGTGTCACCGCCGTTTAGCAGCCTATTCTGTGTACTCTGCACCGTTGCAGACTAGGAAGAAATACTGTTAAGTTTTCAAACTCAAATATTAAAGTCACATATTACATTCAGTGTGTGTCACCGCCGTTTAGCAGCCTATTCTGTGTACTCTGCACAGTTGCAGAATAGGAAGAAATACTGTTAAGTTTTCAAACTCAAATATTAAAGTCACATATTCCATTCAGTGTGTGTCACCGCAGTTTAGCAGCCTATTCTGTGTACTCTGCACAGTTGCAGAATAGGAAGAAATACTGTTAAGTTTTCAAACTCAAATATTAAAGTCACATATTCCATTCAGTGTGTGTCACCGCCGTTTAGCAGCCTATTCTGTGTACTCTGCACCGTTGCAGACTAGGAAGAAATACTGTTAAGTTTTCAAACTCAAATATTAAAGTCACATATTCCATTCAGTGTGTGTCACCGCCGTTTAGCAGCCTATTCTGTGTACTCTGCACCGTTGCAGACTAGGAAGAAATACTGTTAAGTTTTCAAACTCAAATATTAAAGTCACATATTCCATTCAGTGTGTGTCACCGCCGTTTAGCAGCCTATTCTGTGAACTCTGCACCGTTGCAGACTAGGAAGAAATACTGTTAAGTTTTCAAACTCAAATATTAAAGTCACATATTCCATTCAGTGTGTGTCACCGCAGTTTAGCAGCCTATTCTGTGTACTCTGCACAGTTGCAGAATAGGAAGAAATACTGTTAAGTTTTCAAACTCAAATATTAAAGTCACATATTCCATTCAGTGTGTGTCACCGCCGTTTAGCAGCCTATTCTGTGTACTCTGCACCGTTGCAGAATAGGAAGAAATACTGTTAAGTTTTCAAACTCAAATATTAAAGTCACATATTCCATTCAGTGTGTGTCACCGCAGTTTAGCAGCCTATTCTGTGTACTCTGCACAGTTGCAGAATAGGAAGAAATACTGTTTAAGTTTTCAAACTCAAATATTAAAGTCACATATTCCATTCAGTGTGTGTCACCGCCGTTTAGCAGCCTATTCTGTGTACTCTGCACCGTTGCAGACTAGGAAGAAATACTGTTAAGTTTTCAAACTCAAATATTAAAGTCACATATTCCATTCAGTGTGTGTCACCGCAGTTTAGCAGCCTATTCTGTGTACTCTGCACAGTTGCAGAATAGGAAGAAATACTGTTAAGTTTTCAAACTCAAATATTAAAGTCACATATTCCATTCAGTGTGTGTCACCGCCGTTTAGCAGCCTATTCTGTGTACTCTGCACCGTTGCAGACTAGGAAGAAATACTGTTAAGTTTTCAAACTCAAATATTAAAGTCACATATTCCATTCAGTGTGTGTCACCGCCGTTTAGCAGCCTATTCTGTGTACTCTGCACCGTTGCAGAATAGGAAGAAATACTGTTAAGTTTTCAAACTCAAATATTAAAGTCACATATTCCATTCAGTGTGTGTCACCGCCGTTTAGCAGCCTATTCTGTGTACTCTGCACAGTTGCAGAATAGGAAGAAATACTGTTAAGTTTTCAAACTCAAATATTAAAGTCACATATTCCATTCAGTGTGTGTCACCGCAGTTTAGCAGCCTATTCTGTGTACTCTGCACAGTTGCAGAATAGGAAGAAATACTGTTAAGTTTTCAAACTCAAATATTAAAGTCACATATTCCATTCAATGTGTGTCACCGCCGTTTAGCAGCCTATTCTGTGTACTCTGCACAGTTGCAGAATAGTAAGAAATACTGTTAAGTTTTCAAACTCAAATATTAAAGTCACATATTCCGTGTAAGATGAAGAAGGCGGGTAAAAAGGGACGGGGAAGTGGACGTGATCCTGATAGTTCAGGGCGCGGGTCAGGACGCGGAGAAACTGTGCCTGGTGCCAGAGCACAAGAAAGAAAGACATCCACCATACCTAGCTTCATGTGTAATTTTACAGGGCGTCGCAGGACATCACTCTCGAGGTCCGACCACTGCGAACAGGTGGTCGGTTGGATGACAGCTGATACTGCTTCCAGTCGGTTAAGCACCACCCTGTCTTCCACCAAGTCCACTCTCAGTAGCCAAGAGTCTGGTCAACATAATCCTCACTCTGATCATCCTTCCTCCCACCATACACGGTCTGGTCAAAGAAGTGATCCCACACTGGGATATAGTGAGGAGCTCGTCTCATCACCAATCCTTCATTTGACCCTCTCTCCAAGCACGCTTGCAGAGGAACATGACATCTTGTGCCCTGATTCACAACCTCTAGAGGCTACCCAATCACAAGAAGATGACAGATGTGAACGGCATTTAAGGTCAAAGGAAGTAGTGGATGATGATGATGATGATGAGACACAGTTGCCATTAAATCAACCACTATTTCCGTCTCAAGACCTTGTTGAGGAGAATGTTATACAGTTGTCAATGACTGAGTATGTGGTGGGATCAAGACTTGAGGAGGATGATCAGAGTGAGGAAGTGGAGGAGGACTTGGTGGACGATGAGGTGACTGACCCCACCTGGGAAGGTGTAGAGCCGAGCGATGACAGCAGTCCTGAGGGTGAGCCATCTGCAGCACCGCAACAGGCTGGAAGAGGCAGTGGTGTGGCTACAGAAAGAAGGCGGACCGCACCAAACCGGCCCGCAAATGTTCCACGGAGCACCCCCTTGCGTAAATCTACCTTGCCAAAGGGTAGGTGTTCCGCGGTATGGCGTTTTTTTAAGGAAAGTGCGGACGACAAAAGAATTGTAGTTTGCAACCTGTGCCACACCAGAATGAGCCGAGGCATGAACACTAGAAACCTCACCACCACCAGCATGATCCGACACATGGCATCCAAGCACCGTAGTAAGTGGGAGGAACGCCTGGATCGCCCATCTGTGTCTGCAGGCCACACCACTGCCTCCTCTTCCCCTGTTTTCGGTGCCGGCCAATCGCCTGTCGAAGGCGCAGGCCCGCATACCTCCCGCCCTGCACCTGTAGCATCTGAAGCACCATCAGCGACCACATCCACTTCCCTGTCCCAGCGCAGCGTCCAAATGTCGTTACCCCAGGCATTTGAGCGCAAGAGAAAGTACCCAGCCACCCACCCACAGGCCATAGCACTAACCTCACACCTTTCCAAATTACTGGCCATCGAAATGCTGCCATTTAGGCTTGTGGACACTGAGTCCTTCCGCAGCCTGATGGCAGCAGCTGTCCCTCGGTACGCGGTCCCCAGCCGCCACTACTTTTCCCGGTGTGCCATCCCCGCATTACACCACCATGTGTCCCGTAACATCACCCGTGCCCTGACCAACGCAGTTACTGGGAAGGTCCACTTAACGACTGACACATGGACAAGTGCTTGTGGCCAGGGACGCTACATTTCCCTGACGGCACACTGGGTGAATGTCGTGGAGGCTGGGAGCGACTCGGACCCTGGGATGGCACGGGTGCTACCCACGCCGAGGATTGCGGGCCCTACCTCCATCAGCGTTTCCGCCAGCACCTACGTTATTGGCTCCTCCTCCTCCGTTTCCACCTCCGAATTCTCTACACACAGCGCCACTCCCCCATCAGCCAGTAGCTGGAAGCAGTGTAGCACTGCAGTGGGGAAGCGTCAACAGGCCGTGCTGAAGCTGATCTGCCTTGGGGACAAACAGCACACGGCCTCAGAGCTGTTGCAGGGGATTAGTCACCAGACCGAGCAGTGGCTCTCGCCACTCAACCTGCAACCAGGCATGGTTGTGTGTGATAATGGGCGTAACTTGGTGGCGGCTTTGGAGCTCGGCAAGCTCACACACGTATCATGCCTAGCTCATGTATTTAATTTAGTGGTTCAGCGATTTCTAAAAACATACCCCAATGTGCATGATCTCTTGACCAAGGTGCGCCGCGTGTGTGCACATTTCCGTAAGTCATCTACAGCTTCGGCCGGCTTGTTGAAGCTGCAGCAGCGCTTACAATTGCCAGCTCACCGGCTGCTGTGTGACGTGAGCACGCGCTGGAACTCCACCTTCCACATGTTGGCCCGGCTTTGTGAGCAGCAGAGGGCAGTAGTGGAGTACCAGCTGTTACACGGTCGTCCCCTCTCCGTTCAACTTCCTGTAATCAGAAGTGAGGAGTGGGAATGGATGTCAGACCTCTGCGAGGTTTTACGCAATTTTGAGGAATCGACACAGATGGTGAGCGGCGATAACGCTATTATCAGTGTCACCATCCCACTTCTGTGTCTACTGAAACGCTCGCTGCTCACAATTAAAACCGACGCTTTGCATGTGGAAGAGGTGGAAATGGGGGAGGAAGAGCTTACACAAGGTGATAGCCAGAGCACCCTCACTTCGTCTTCTCAGCGACAATTGGAGGAGGCGGAGGAGGAGGAGGAGGAGGAGGAGGAGGAAGACACGGTTGCCTCCGCTACAGAGGGTAGCCATGGAACTTTAGTTCCATCTCTTCAGCGTGGGTGGGCAGAAGAGGAGGAAGAGGATGAGGATATTGAGAGTCATCCTCCTGGTGAGGACAGCGAAATCTTGACTGTTGGTACTCTGGCACACATGGCTGACTTTATGTTAGGCTGCCTTTCCCGTGACCCACGCGTTATACGCATTTTAAACAACACGGATTACTGGGTGTTCACCCTTCTGGACCCCCGCTACAAAGAGAATTTCTCATCTCTCATTCCTCCGGTGGAGAGGACAAGCAAAATGGTGCAATACCAGAAGGTTCTTGTTGAAAAATTGCTCCAAAATTTTCCATCTGACAACGCTGGCGGCAGAGTACGTGCTACCTTGGCCAACAGAGAAGGGGAGAAAAGGGGAGCACACAGCAGTTCCGAGAAAGGCAGGGCAACACTCTCCAAGGCGTGGGACACCTTCATGACACCCCGCCAGCACCCTCACCCTGATGCGCAGCCTAGTGTCACAAGGAGGGAAAAGTTTTGGAAGATGGTGAAGGAGTACGTAGCAGACCGTGTCAGCGTCCTCAATGATCCCTCTGTGCCTTACAACTACTGGGTGTCCAAGCTGGACACGTGGTATGAACTGGCACTCTACGCCTTGGAGGTGCTGGCCTGCCCTGCCGCCAGCGTTCTGTCTGAGCGGGTATTTAGTGCTGCTGGTGGCATCATAACAGATAAGCGTATCCGCCTTTCCACCGACAATGCTGATAGGTTGACACTTATAAAAATGAACAAGGCCTGGATTTCCCCTGACTTCTCCACTCCACTGGAGGAAAGCCCCGGGGGAACATAAACTCACTTTATATATGTTATTTACAATGATGGGAATACTCTGTATTCCCATTCACCCCTTCCACCCAAAAAACGGGTATATGGTTGACTCTTAATCTTCTCATCCTCCTCCTCCTCTTCCATATGCCCTGGGATATAATTTTTATATAGGGCCAGCTCACCAGCGGGCCCTGTGATATAATTTTTATATAGGGCCAGCTCACCAGCGGGCCCTGTGATATAATTTTTATATAGGGCCAGCTCACCAGCGGGCCCTGTTTGACAATTTTTATATAGGTCAGCTCACCAGCGGGCCTTCTCATATAATGTTTTATTGGGTCAGCTCTCTAGCGGGCCCTCTCATATAATGTTTTATAGCGTCAGCTCACTAGCGGGCCTTCGCATATAATGTTTAGGATGGTCAGCTCTGCAGCAGACCCTCACCCATAATGTTTTAGATGGTCAGCTCAGCGCACGTTTCCCTCTTAATCATGGCCTCAGTTCTGAAAATCAAGGAAATTTTTGGGAGAATTTGCCTCTGCGCACGTTTCCCTCTTAATCATGGCCTCAGTTCTGAAAATCAAGGAAATTTTTGGGAGAATTTGCCTCTGCGCACGTTTCCCTCTTAATCATGGCCTCACTTCAGAAAATCAAGGAAATTTTTGGGATAATTTGCAGATGATATACAAGTAAATATACAGCAAATATTGTTTGGTAACAATTTTTCGCCTAAAGTCGTTTTTATTTTCCTTTTTGTGTGTTTTATGGTCAGTCTGTAAAAATGGCGTACTACGGGCGAAAGATCGTTCCCAGCAGCGATGTTGGAGTCCAAGATGCATCCAGACATCCTCCCTATGCTGTCCCTGAACCATTTCTGTGGTGTTTCCATCCTTTTCTGCCATTTTCCTATGGACCAGGCACCCTCCCCTCATCAGAGCAGGGGGTGCCTGGTGTAATGCTCGAGTCCTCCCATTGACTTCAATGGGGCTCGGGTGCTCGGCCGAGCACTCGAGCCTCAGGGGGTGCTCGGTCAGAGCACCCGAACACCCGAGCATTGGGGTGCTCGCTCATCACTAATAGTAATGTTTCATAATAAAAGCAGCTCTAATTAATCATCATAGTATTTGTACTTTGGAGAGTGTTATTTCAATTCTGTCAGAGTTGTAGTTCAAGAGTAATTCAATGACAAAGTATCCCCCTCCCTCCCCTTTTACTGATGTAACACTGCTCAGCCAGATCAGAAGGGAGGTGCCCAGGTAGACTGCAGAGAGGGACAATCTTCAATTAAGATAAGGGGAAAACCTGAAAAACTTGTCAAGAGGGGAAGGGCTTTCATTGTTCTCATAGGAAGAAGATTGTCCCCTGTTGTTATCTGTCTGGTCTATGGACTGGATTCCACATCTGAGAAGAGATGGCTTACACTAGGTAAAAGGAGCGGGAGGGGGAAACTTTGTGAATATCTCTCAAACCATAAAGGTCTCAGAGATAAGACTTATATCGTTCTTCATGTTTTTTTAATGCCTACAAAATAAAATAATGATAAAACAAAGTATTACTATCCCTTTAAGCTCTTGGATGCTAAAGAGGGCTCCAATGCATTGGGAAGCCAAGAGGTTACAGCTTTTTTTTCGTCCTTGCTTGTTATAGGCAAAAGGTATTTTCCATACCAAGAAATAATGGTTGAGACAGGGGTGGAATGGGTGTGTGGCCATGGGTGGAGCTAAGGACAACTAAAGTGCCTTGCCTAGAGGCACCTGAGATGTAAATCCAGCCCTGCTATTGGGAGCTGCTTAGTCAGTCACAACAGTCATACACTGCTATAAGCAAATGCATAGGGGGATTCACTAGATTTTTTGTGAGAGACACAAGCTACTAGATCCTCTGGCAGTCCGGAGAACTAACACATAATAATAATCCCTCTTACCTAAATATAGTCACACAATCCTAATGGCTCATATGAATTTTTTTCTTATGTATTTATTCAAGAAATAACATCTTCAATCGGTCCTGCATGTTGTGTCCATGGAGGCGGACATGACAGTTGCTGGCAATTTTTCAAACTGAAGCAGGCAAAATTAATGTGCCTACTTAACGCTTTATGGAACCAAGAAGTGTGCAATGCATTGCTATGCAATATGATGCACTCTCCTTTGATCCTTGAAGGATTAAGATTACTATGTGTAGTGAGCAGAATTTGAAGTCATGTGGTCTTTCCAGGAACTGTCATGTCTGCCTCCATGGATGTGACATCCAGGATAGATAGAAGATCTTGGGGGAGATGCACTAACACATGATAAAGAGGTGATAAAGTTGAGATGACTTCTCCAGTGTTCTACTTCCTATGTTATTCTATTGACCCAATGTACTAAAATATCCAAATTTGGAGATCTTAGTGTATAGGCTCCATAGAATAACATAGGAAATGGAGAAGAGATATCACTGGAGAAGTCATCTCCACTTTATCACCTCTTTATCACACCTTAGTGCATAACCCTGTTATCTTTTATATAATAACACAAAGCCAGAAATCACTGGGGCCATTAGGATATTTTGGCTATAGTAAGTTAAATTGTAGGTTGTTATTAGGAGTTGTTCGTTTTCCTTTAAACACTGACCTCTAATGCTCTTTGACCCCACTACTTCAGGGACAGGGTCAAGCCGCTGCCAAGCTGCCTGAGTGGATAATGTTTATAACAGAGATTAAGATCTGGTAAATCCCCAATGTGTTTGCTTCAGCTCCCACTACTTTGGGTTTGGTGTTTATTATTTAGTAGACTTGTGGAAACAAGACATTTTTCTGTTTGTTTAAAGAGATAGTAATGTTTCACAAAAACAACAGCTCCAATTAATCTTTATAGCATTTGGACCATGGAGAGTGTTATTTCAGTACTGTCAGAGTTGTAGTTCAAGAGTAATTGAATGATAAAGTATCCCCCTCCAGCCCCTTTTACCTAGTGTAAGCCGCCTCCCCTCAGATGTGGAATCTGGTCCTGGGACCAGACAGCTCACAGCAAGGGAAACCCCTGTCCACCATTGACAGGTTTTTCAGGTATTTTCCTTATGCTCACTGAAGATTGTCCCTCTCTGTGATGCATCCAGACAGTCTTGCTGCTCTGAGGTGAGCAGTGTTACATCAGTAAAAGGGACAGGAGGGGGATACTTTATAACTCAGTTACTCCTGAACTACAACTCTGACAGTATTGAAATAACACTCTCCACGGCTCTAATACTATGAAGATTAATAGGAGCTGCTTCTATTGTGAAACATTACTATCCCTTTAAATTCAGGGTTTTTTTTCTTTGTTTGGCCACAAATGAATTAGCTGAATGGATGATTTGTGCTCCACTTCTAAAGTGCTGTTTTATTAAATAGACACCAATATCTGAAACAAGTGGAAGTTGGTAACTAAAACAATAATTATTTTTAACCCTTTGAGTGCCAGAATGGTTTCCAATGCATTGCATTGCTATGCGTTGGATACCTCTCTGGCACTCAAAGGGTTAAAGTACCTGATATGAACTAGTTGCAGATTTAGGTATATGCACAGCTTGCACAGACCCCAATTTAACAGAATAGCAAAAGAGCTCCCATTAGGAGAAGAAGATAAGCACATGGTGTTCACTATCTCTGCTGGCCACTCCTACATTCTAAATCAGTGGTACGGCCAGAATAATCTTAAAGGAACACAAACATCACTTATTAATAAACACCATTAACATATTCTGGGTGGAAAATCCCAATGGTCACCATGAATCAATTTGGCTTGCACTGGTTCTCAAAACTGGATTTGTAGTTAGTACTGGATATGTCCATGCAGGAAGAATTATGTATGTTATTAGGAGTCCTTTAGTGGGAGGAATCTGGCTTCTGCAACAAAGCATTGTGTCTGCCTCCCCAGACATGATATTCAGTAATAATTAAAGATTAATTTGGCGAACCAGTCCACAAAGAATTGATTCATAGTGGCCATTTGGATTTTTATTAGGGTAAACAGGGGATTACTATTAGGAGGAGTTAGTGACCTTTAATCTCCATGAATCACATACTTGCAGATGGTTTAATACTTTGATATTATTATTATTATTTATTTGGTCACATATAGGCAGGAAAAACACATATTTATACAAAAGCAATATGTAACGGTGCTGACCTTCATACAGCTGATTAATGCATGTAATCAATTAACAACAGAGTTCAGCTATAAATAATTGTCCTTAATTGCTTCCAGCGAAAATGGGAATCTTTTTTTTCTTGATTTGATGTAAACCTATACGCCTTATTCAGGGCCAGGTTTGCAGTTAATGAGGTAAGAAACCACATAGGTCGCCTGTTTGTGTCAACTCAGTTTTGCAGGCCACACCCACCCTTCATGATTTTAACAATAGGGCAATCAGTGGCGTAACAATAGGGGTCGCACCTGCAACCAGGCCCGTCAATCTCAGGGGCCCGGCCGCCCCTTGCGACCCCCTCGCCACCCGCCCACAGTACAGCTGATGTCCCGGCGGCCAGCGCTCGAGTAATGCAGAGCGCTGGGAGATGACATAATCTCCCAGCGCTCTGCATTACTAAGGACCACGCGGGAGCATGTCACACACACCGCTAGACCACCAGGAGGTAGGAGGACGGGGGTCAGTAGGTGCAATGTGGCGATGGGGGTATTGTGGAGATTGGGGGGAAATGTGGAGAATGAGGGGCATTGTGGAGATTGGGGGGAAATGTGGAGCATGAGGGGCATTGTGATGGGGGCATTCTGGAGATTGGGGGGAAATGTGGAGCACGAGGGGCATTGTGGAGATTGGGGAGAAATGTGGGGCATTGTGATGGGGGCATTGTGGAGATTGGGGAGAAATGTGGAGCATGAGGGGCATTGTGATGGGGCATTGTGGAGATTGGGGGGAAATGTGGAGAATGAGGGGCATTGTGATGGGGGCATTGTGGAAGGGGCAAAGTGGAGGTGGCCAATGTGGTTGAGGGGGCCCAATGTGGTCGGAGGGGGGCCCGTGGCAATTCTTGAACCAGGGCCCCGTGGCTTCTAGTTACGCCTCTGAGGGCAATGTAAGCAGCTGCCAGAGTCCAGTGATAAAAGAGATCCCCCACATTCCAAGATAAATTACCATGCATCTATACCTGGGAACTCTCTTGTACCACTAAGGTCTGGGGGGGTTCCAAATGATGTGATTTGCTCCATAAAGTGGGTGGGACTTGACTGGGGTGGGTGTGGTTGGGAGGCAGGGTTTGCCCTTAATATGGGCAGAGAGTGAGAAGAACAGGGAGGAGAGTTAACAAAACTGTCAACAAAGTGGGCGGAGTTATAGTGGAACTCATTGAGGCCTGAGAATCAGTAATCTTAATACAACACAGCTTGGAACCCCCTGGCTCTCCCTCTCACTGATAATCTAGCGCACACTACAGTCTGTTCAATGGCACTGACGTACTATGAAAATGGTGCAATTCTCAATGCAACAACCACACCATAGCGGATCTTCTGAAAAGTCCCAAACTTAATCTTCATTTAAATGGGCCTTTTTTTTTTTTTTTACCTGGGCAATATATCCGAGACCTCTCTAGCATTTAAGAGGTTAAACCCTTTTCAAATCAATGGGATTGCTTTATAGTTCCTCTGTAATGGAGATGGTTTCCTCTAGAATTGCTTCTCTTCTTCTTTGTGCATACGATTCACTGCATGAAGATAGGTGTGAAAACTCCTCATTGGTAAGGCTATGGTTAAAGCAGAAGTATCATGTATATAAAAATGCCCCCAGTTCATTTTTACCATAGTGTTAAGCATATCAACCCTTTTATTATCCTTAGTAAATCCAGTTCTTTGAGTTCTTTGAAGACTCACCGCCAGACATCTTACCGTAGAGGCATCTGTGCACCTGCGCTGTCCGCCACTTTCTGTACCTTAAGGTACAATGCGATTCCCCCTTGGCAATCACTGTGGAGGCAGGGACGGACAGCGCAGATGCACAGATGCCTCTACGGCAAGATGTCTGCTCTGTCATCTGCTGGTGAATCTCCGAAGAACTTTGATTTCTTTTTTTTTTTTTTTTTATCAAATCAAGTTTTATTGAGTTTTGAAACAGCAAAACAGGGAGGGGGGTACAGAAAAAAGAAAATGGGGGAAGGGGGGGAGGGGGGGAGGACAATCTCCATTTTATTAAAGTACAAACATGCACATCTCTGATGTCCCGCTCGCCCAGTGCCTTACCCTGGGCATTGTTGCAGCTCCGGGTTGCCTTTCCGGTCCCCGCGCGGCTTCCTTTGATCTTCGCCGCTTCCGGAGGCGGCGGCATGCGCATGTCGGCGGACCATAGAGAGGATTGGGTAGAAGGTCCACCGACATTCTAGCCACCCTCTCCAGGCTCCTTCTGGTTGGGGATCCTTATCTTCTGCCTCTACCTCTCTTTAGACGCGTTTGTATAGCGTCTATCAGAGCTCCCAGTACTTGGGTTCTCACTTCAGTGTATGACCTGGACCTGCCTGGACCTAGCCTCTGCCTGATCCTGCTGTGCCTCTGTGTATGACCTGGACCTGCCTTGACCTAGCCTCTGCCTGATCCTGCTGTGCCTCTGGGTATGACCTGGACCTGCCCTGACCAAGCCTCTGCCTGATCCTGCTGTGCCTCTGGGTATGACCTGGACCTGCCCTGACCAAGCCTCTGCCTGATCCTGCTGTGCCTCTGTGTATGACCTGGACCTGCCTTGACCAAGCCTCTGCCTGATCCTGCTATGCCTCTGTGTATGACCTGGACCTACCCTGACCAAGCCTCTGCCTGATCCTGCTGTGCCTCTGTGTATGACCTGGACCTGCCTTGACCAAGCCTCAGTCTGACCCTCTTCCTAGGAGACCTGAGTGAGTACCTTCTTCTTTTGGAGATTTTATTCCTCCCTGGGGGCCTCTGAGTAAGTTTGTCTAGGTTAGGGTTATCCGGGGTTACCCAGTGGCTCCTCTGCTGGGGCCACTACATCTGGCTTAGCGGCCAGCACCTATAGGCGGCTCAGCCGCAGCACAACCCTGGCCTAGGCAACCTACGCTCCCTAGCTCCGTTCCCTAGCGTCGCCCCCTAGCATCTTGCTCAGCGGCCTCTTGTTGGAGGAGCGTTTGTTTCCTGCTCTCAGGTACTCCGGTTCCTTCCTGTCCTCACCTTTGGTCTTGACAACATCAGAAAGCAAAAGGCAGGGAGGACGTATAACAAGAGAGCTAAGAAAGAGAACAATCCTGCGTTAGAAAAAAAAGGGGGGGGCTGTGAAATTTGGCTGCCCTTCTTTCAAAAGTTCTAATGAAGGTTGAAGGTGGTGAGAGAGAAAAAAAAAAGGGGGAGGTGGGGGCGGGAGAAAGAAGGCAAGGAGAAATAGAGGAAAAAGAGAAAGAGAAAAGATAAGAAGGAGGAAAGAGGAGTAAGGAGATCCTCCACCTCCCGCACCGAAGGTCCAGCACCAAGCAACACGGAGAGAAGCAGGAGGTGACTTCTACAGTCACTGGCCAGCCTCATCCCCCAATAGGAGCTGCTTCAGTGGATCTTCCAGGAACTGTATCCAAGCAAACCAAGTGTTGGAGTTGCGATCTCTTTGATTATCCTCCATCAAGATTAATTCCTCCAGGCAGCGTGCATTCTCCACCCACTCGCAGAAGATCTGAGGTGAAGTTTTGCCCTAATTAAGTGGACTAAGTGCCTTTGCTTCATTTAGAAGATGTCGTACCACCGACTTCTTGTATTGCAAAATTGACGTGGAGGTATGGTGTAAAAGAAAGGGAGCAGGCAAAAAAGAAGAGGGAGAGTCCGTGAACTTTGGAAGAACAGAGTGAATCTTCCGCCAGAATGGCAAAATAAGGGGACAGTCCCACCATATGTGTAACAGAGTACCAGGAGTCAGCCCACATCTCCAACACACGTCAGATTTCTCAGATGAGTAAGTATGTAAAAGAACCAGGGGTGCAATACCATTGGGTCAAGAGTTTGTAGGACATCTCCTGGATCTTGTTGGCCAGGGAGCGCTTATGTGTCAAGATGAGTATCTTTTCCCACTCGGGCTCGCTCAGAGAAATCTGGAGGGCGTTTTCCCATTTCCCATTAATTTCTAAATAATGCCATATTTATTAAGGATAATAAAAGGTTTTGTATGCTTAACATTATGGTAAAAATTAATTGGGGTGCACTTTTATATGCATGATAGTTTTGCTTTAAAGACAGCATTTTGTAAAGATCAGTGTGAAAACTCATCATTATTCGAGACCTGGGGGGGAAATGCACTAAGATGTGATAATGAGGTGATACATAGGTGATAAAGAGGAGATCACTTTTTCAACATTCTAAATTCTCAGAATCCTATGTTTAAAATGGTCTTCTGCCTTCCATTACAAGTTTTGGCAATTGAAATCTCAGAGGGACAAATGTACATTGACAAAAGAGTAGCTGCACTCAAGTTAGCGTCTAACGACACTGGCTGCACTTCAGGGTATACATTACAGTGAATGACGATGCAGTTCACACTGGTGAACAGTCTCCAACATCATAAGAACTTTAATTCCAAAAGCAAACCCAGTTAGCCAGCCCCATAGCATGTCCCACGGAATGACATTAAATCAAGCTATCTCCCTTATTCTTTGTTTAGTACAATGTTATAAACTAGACAGATAAGGTACAATAAGTGAAGGAGCCTAAATAACTCACACCACTGAAGTAGTATGAGGATGTTAAACCCAATCTTCAACTGTATATCTTAATAAATTGAGAGATATTCTGCACTAAACTTCCCCCCTCTCTCCCCTTTCCCTGACGTCAGCGTTGTGCTGACTGCAGGGGAATCCTGTTCAGGGACCAACTGGCGGCTCTGAAATCGAATTATTGGAAAATAATTACTTCATTGGAAAGGTATACAAAGTGTGCCTGGTTTACAAGCACACTTTGTAGACCATTCCAATGAAGTAATTAGTTTAAAATAACACGATTTCGGCTCTGTTGAAGAGCCTCCTCGTGTTGGCCAACACAGATCTCCTGCTGTCAGCTTTACAGCTGACAGCAGGAAACGGGAAACTTAATGCGATTAACTCTCAAACCATAGCGGTTTGAGAGATAGGATTTGTTGCATATAGTTTAATTTTTTAAGCACTACAAAACTATGAAGATTTTTTCTGGGACATTATTGTCCCTTTAAAGTGATAGTAATGTTTCACAGTAAAAGCAGCTCCAACTAATCTTCATATGATTTGGGCCGTGGAGAGTGTTATTTCATTACTGTCAGAGTTGCAGTTCAAGAGTAATTGAATGATAAAGTCTCCCCCTTCCGCCCTGATATAACACTGCTTACCTTGGAGCAGCAAGACTGTCTGGATGGATCGGATGGATCACAGAGAGGGACAATCTTCAGTGAGTGTAAGGAAAAACCGGAAAAACCTGTCAAGCGGGCAGAGTATTCCTTATGCTCACAGGAAGAAGATTGTCCCTTGCTGTGATCTGTCTGGTCAAGCAACCAGATTTCACATCTAAGGGGAGGTGGCTTGCACTAGGTAAAAGGGGCGGGAGGGGAATAATTTATCATTCAATTACTCTTGAACTACAACCCTGAAAGTACTGAAATAACACTCTCCACAGACCAAATACTATGAAGATTAATTGGAGCTGCGGTTTTTGTGAAACATTACTATCCCTTTAAGCAGGCATAGGACCATTCAGTGCATAAAACACTTCTTTGCTCTTTTTTCTTTGTTTTTTGCTTGGGAATGGTTTTGTACATGCCCCTCAATGCATCCCTTATAAATATACTCTAGCTAATTCTATGTTTCTGTTCTTTGTTCACTTTAAAGCAGCAATTCTTTTTTTTTATTTTTAACATTTGACTGAAGTTACCCAACAGTCTCCAGACTAATAAAACTCTAGTCTGTGAAGCAAAATAAAATAAAACTGACCCACATTCCTCTGTTTCAGGGATGTATTGTGTCAATGAGAAGTACTTGTGAAATGTGACATTTATGAAACTTGACAACTATGAAATTATGGGCCGTATTTAATGAGCCAAAGAGATACAATTCTGGAACTAACTGCTCCATAGAGTACAATAAAAAATGTGCGTTCATGTGGCTTTTAACTCCTTACTTGCTGAAAAGATTTCCATCGCATCTGAGATTTCTTCAGCATTCAAGGCGTAAAAAGAATTCTTCATTTGAACCTGGTGGTTCAGTTTATTTGCTCCAGAATTGCTCCTTTTTCAGAAGTTAACTCTTGGCGTGCCAGAGGGGTACGCAATGCATTGCAAAGCAATGCGTTGTATACCTTTCTGGCACTCAAAGGGTTAAATAGAAGCGATTCTGAAGCAAACCTATAGCACCACAGGAGACAAATTAAAAATTACCCAAATTCCTTTTGATCTAAATATGCCTTCAAAATCACTGAATGCTATAGATGTCTCCAACATATTGGGAACCAAGGTGATGAAGACCTTGCTAGTATTCAAAGTGTTAAAAGTTCCAGTTAACCAACTGGGATTTTTAATTTCTCCCCTATGGTACAAATGGTTTGTTCCAGAATTGTTCCTCTTTAGAAAGATAAAGAGGTGCTGTTTCAGAAAAACCAAACTGCAATAGGAGACAAAAAATTTTTTAAAAAATCGCCATTTATTCAAATGGGACTTTTAACCCTTTGAATGGACATCTTTAGCATTCTTTTAAGTGGAACTTTCAGCTATTACTAAGTCACCATGCATTCATTAAGCGCATGGCGAGTAGCTTGGAAATTCATGTGTTACCTTTAAAAAATAGCACATTCTAAAGAAATCCTTGCCGTTTGCAGACCAGAACCCAGGCTATAGGGCAGACATTTTGTGTGTGCGCCTGCACTGTCAGTCACGGTCTCCATTGCGCAGCACTGCAGTGACCACAAGGTAACCGAAAGAGACTGACGACTCAGGAGCACAGACCACACTAACCTGCCCGTCAGTCCCCAAACGGCAAAGATTTCTTTAGAATCTGCTTTTTTTAAAGGTAAGATGTGGATTTCCAAGTTAGTCGCCATGCGCTTAATGAATGCATGGCAACTTAATAATAGCTGAAAGTTCCGCTTTAAAACGGCCCAATATTCCTCTGTTAGTGATCAGTGAGTCCAAAAGAGTCTTATGATTGTTGGAAGTGTTGCTCACAAATGGCTTTATATATCCATTTCTGGTGGTTCTGCCTCATATTGGTCCCCTTCTGGATTCAAGCACACTCTTATGCCTTTAAAGGGATAGTAATTAGTGATGAGCGAGCACCCCAATGCTCGGATGTTCGGGTGCTCTGACCGAGCACCCCCTGAGGCTCGAGTGCTCGGCCGAGCACCCGAGCCCCATTGAAGTCAATGGGAGGACTCGAGCATTACACCAGGCACCCCCTGCTCTGATGAGGGGAGGGTGCCTGGTCCATAGGAAAAGGGCAGAAAAAGATGGAAACACTACAGAAATGGTTCAGGGACAGCATAGGGAGGATGTCTGGATGCACCTTGGACTCCAACATCGCTGCTGGGAACGATCTTTCGCCCGTAGTACGCCATTTTTACAGACTGACCGTAAAACACACAAAAAGGAAAATAAAAACGACTTTAGGCGAAAAATTGTTACCAAACAGTATTTGCTGTATATTTACTTGTATATCATCTGCAAATTCTCCCAAAAATTTCATCGATTTTCTGAAGTGAGGCCATGATTAAGAGGGAAACGTGCGCAGAGGCAAATTATCCCAAAAATTTCCTTGATTTTCAGAACTGAGGCCATGATTAAGAGGGAAACGTGCGCAGAGGCAAATTCTCCCAAAAATTTCCTTGATTTTCAGAACTGAGGCCATGATTAAGAGGGAAACGTGCGCAGAGGCAAATTATCCCAAAAATTTCCTTGATTTTCAGAACTGAGGCCATGATTAAGAGGGAAACGTGCGCAGAGGCAAATTCTCCCAAAAATTTCCTTGATTTTCAGAACTGAGGCCATGATTAAGAGGGAAACGTGCGCTGAGCTGACCATCTAAAACATTATGGGTGAGGGTCTGCTGCAGAGCTGACCATCCTAAACATTATATGCGAAGGCCCGCTAGTGAGCTGACGCTATAAAACATTATATGAGAGGGCCCGCTAGAGAGCTGACCCAATAAAACATTATATGAGAAGGCCCGCTGGTGAGCTGACCTATATAAAAATTGGCAAACAGGGCCCGCTGGTGAGCTGGCCCTATATAAAAATTATATCACAGGGCCCGCTGGTGAGCTGGCCCTATATAAAAATTATATCCCAGGGCACGCTGGTGAGCTGGCCCTATATAAAAATTATATCCCAGGGCATATGGAAGAGGAGGAGGAGGATGAGAACATTAAGAGTCAACCATATACCCGTTTTTGGGGTGGAAGGGGTGAATGGGAATACAGAGTATTCCCATCATTGTAAATAACATATATAAAGTGAGTTTATGTTCCCCCGGGGCTTTCCTCCAGTGGAGTGGAGAAGTCAGGGGAAATCCAGGCCTTGTTCATTTTTATAAGTGTCAACCTATCAGCATTGTCGGTGGAAAGGCGGATACGCTTATCTGTTATGATGCCACCAGCAGCACTAAATACCCGCTCAGACAGAACGCTGGCGGCAGGGCAGGCCAGCACCTCCAAGGCGTAGAGTGCCAGTTCATACCACGTGTCCAGCTTGGACACCCAGTAGTTGTAAGGCACAGAGGGATCATTGAGGACGCTGACACGGTCTGCTACGTACTCCTTCACCATCTTCCAAAACTTTTCCCTCCTTGTGACACTAGGCTGCGCATCAGGGTGAGGGTGCTGGCGGGGTGTCATGAAGGTGTCCCACGCCTTGGAGAGTGTTGCCCTGCCTTTGTCGGAACTGCTGTGTGCTCCCCTTTTCTCCCCTTCTCGGTTGGCCAAGGTAGCACGTACTCTGCCGCCAGCGTTGTCAGATGGAAAATTTTGGAGCAATTTTTCAACAAGAACCTTCTGGTATTGCACCATTTTGCTTGTCCTCTCCACCGGAGGAATGAGAGATGAGAAATTCTCTTTGTAGCGGGGGTCCAGAAGGGTGAACACCCAGTAATCCGTGTTGTCTAAAATGCGTACAACGCGTGGGTCACGGGAAAGGCAGCCTAACATAAAGTCAGCCATGTGTGCCAGAGTACCAACAGTCAAGATTTCGCTGTCCTCACCAGGAGGCTGACTCTCAATATCCTCATCCTCTTCCTCCTCTTCTGCCCACCCACGCTGAAGAGATGGAACTAAAGTTCCATGGCTACCCTCTGTAGCGGAGGCAACCGTGTCTTCCTCCTCCTCCTCCTCCTCCTCCTCCTCCTCCGCCTCCTCCAATTGTCGCTGAGAAGACGAAGTGAGGGTGCTCTGGCTATCACCTTGTGTAAGCTCTTCCTCCCCCATTTCCACCTCTTCCACATGCAAAGCGTCGGTTTTAATTGTGAGCAGCGAGCGTTTCAGTAGACACAGAAGTGGGATGGTTACACTGATAATAGCGTTATCGCCGCTCACCATCTGTGTCGATTCCTCAAAATTGCGTAAAACCTCGCAGAGGTCTGACATCCATTCCCACTCCTCACTTCTGATTACAGGAAGTTGAACGGAGAGGCGACGACCGTGTAACAGCTGGTACTCCACTACTGCCCTATGCTGCTCACAAAGCCGGGCCAACATGTGGAAGGTGGAGTTCCAGCGCGTGCTCACGTCACACAGCAGCCGGTGAGCTGGCAATTGTAAGCGCTGCTGCAGCTTCAACAGGCCGGCCGAAGCTGTAGATGACTTACGGAAATGTGCACACACGCGGCGCACCTTGGTCAAGAGATCATGCACATTGGGGTAGGTTTTTAGAAATCGCTGCACCACTAAATTAAATACATGCGCTAGGCATGGTACGTGTGTGAGCTTGCCGAGCTCCAAAGCCGCCACCAAGTTACGCCCATTATCACACACAACCATGCCTGGTTGCAGGTTGAGTGGCGAGAGCCACTGCTCGGTCTGGTGACTAATCCCCTGCAACAGCTCTGAGGCCGTGTGCTGTTTGTCCCCAAGGCAGATCAGCTTCAGCACGGCCTGTTGACGCTTCCCCACTGCAGTGCTACACTGCTTCCAGCTACTGGCTGATGGGGGAGTGGCGGTGTGTGTAGAGAATTCGGAGGTGGAAACGGAGGAGGAGGAGCCAATAACGTAGGTGCTGGTGGAAACCCTGATGGAGGTAGGGCCCGCAATCCTCGGCGTGGGTAGCACCCGTGCCATCCCAGGGTCCGAGTCGCTCCCAGCCTCCACGACATTCACCCAGTGTGCCGTCAGGGAAATGTAGCGTCCCTGGCCACAAGCACTTGTCCATGTGTCAGTAGTTAAGTGGACCTTCCCAGTAACTGCGTTGGTCAGGGCACGGGTGATGTTACGGGACACATGGTGGTGTAATGCGGGGATGGCACACCGGGAAAAGTAGTGGCGGCTGGGGACCGCGTACCGAGGGACAGCTGCTGCCATCAGGCTGCGGAAGGACTCAGTGTCCACAAGCCTAAATGGCAGCATTTCGATGGCCAGTAATTTTGAAAGGTGTGAGGTTAGTGCTATGGCCTGTGGGTGGGTGGCTGGGTATTTTCTCTTGCGCTCAAATGCCTGGGGTAACGACATTTGGACGCTGTGCTGGGACAGGGAAGTGGATGTGGTCGCTGATGGTGCTTCAGATGCTACAGGTGCAGGGCGGGAGGTATGCGGGCCTGCGCCTTCGACAGGCGATTGGCCGGCACCGAAAACAGGGGAAGAGGAGGCAGTGGTGTGGCCTGCAGACACAGATGGGCGATCCAGGCGTTCCTCCCACTTACTACGGTGCTTGGATGCCATGTGTCGGATCATGCTGGTGGTGGTGAGGTTTCTAGTGTTCATGCCTCGGCTCATTCTGGTGTGGCACAGGTTGCAAACTACAAATCTTTTGTCGTCCGCACTTTCCTTAAAAAAACGCCATACCGCGGAACACCTACCCCTTGGCAAGGTAGATTTACGCAAGGGGGTACTCCGTGGAACATTTGCGGGCCGGTTTGGTGCGGTCCGCCTTCTTTCTGTAGCCACACCACTGCCTCTTCCAGCCTGTTGCGGTGCTGCAGATGGCTCACCCTCAGGACTGCTGTCATCGCTCGGCTCTACACCTTCCCAGGTGGGGTCAGTCACCTCATCGTCCACCAAGTCCTCCTCCACTTCCTCACTCTGATCATCCTCCTCAAGTCTTGATCCCACCACATACTCAGTCATTGACAACTGTATAACATTCTCCTCAACAAGGTCTTGAGAAGGAAATAGTGGTTGATTTAATGGCAACTGTGTCTCATCATCATCATCATCATCCACTACTTCCTTTGACCTTAAATGCCGTTCACATCTGTCATCTTCTTGTGATTGGGTAGCCTCTAGAGGTTGTGAATCAGGGCACAAGATGTCATGTTCCTCTGCAAGCGTGCTTGGAGAGAGGGTCAAATGAAGGATTGGTGATGAGACGAGCTCATCACTATATCCCAGTGTGGGATCACTTCTTTGACCAGACCGTGTATGGTGGGAGGAAGGATGATCAGAGTGAGGATTATGTTGACCAGACTCTTGGCTACTGAGAGTGGACTTGGTGGAAGACAGGGTGGTGCTTAACCGACTGGAAGCAGTATCAGCTGTCATCCAACCGACCACCTGTTCGCACTGGTCGGACCTCGAGAGTGATGTCCTGCGACGCCCTGTGAAATCAGACATGAAGCTAGGTATGGTGGATGTCTTTCTTTCTTGTGCTCTGGCACCAGGCACAGTTTCTCCGCGTCCTGACCCGCGCCCTGAACTTTCAGGATCACGTCCACTTCCCCGTCCCTTTTTACCCGCCTTCTTCATCTTACACGATATATATGACTTTAATATATATGAGTTTGAAAACTTAACAGTATTTCTTACTATTCTGCAACTCTGCAGAGTACACAGAATAGGCTGCTAAACTGCGGTGACACACACTGAATGGAATAAGTGACTTTAATATTTGAGTTTGAAAAATTAACAGTATTTCTTACTATTCTGCAACTCTGCAGAGTACACAGAATAGGCTGCTAAACTGCGGTGACACACACTGAATGGAATAAGTGACTTTAATATTTGAGTTTGAAAAATTAACAGTATTTCTTACTATTCTGCAACTCTGCAGAGTACACAGAATAGGCTGTTAAACGGCGTTGAAACACACTGAATGGAATATGTGACTTTAATATTTGAGTTTGAAAACTTAACAGTATTTCTTATAATTCTGGAACTGTACAGAGTACACAGAATAGGCTGTTAAACGGCGGTGAAAGACACTGAATGGAATATGTGACTTTAATATTTGAGTTTGAAAACTTAACAGTATTTCTTATAATTCTGCAACTCTGCAGAGTACACAGAATAGGCTGTTAAACGGCGGTGAAAGACACTGAATGGAATATGTGACTTTGATATTTGAGTTTGAAAACTTAACAGTATTTCTTATAATTCTGCAACTGTACAGAGTACACAGAATAGGCTGTTAAACGGCGTTGAAACACACTGAATGGAATATGTGACTTTAATATTTGAGTTTGAAAACTTAACAGTATTTCTTATAATTCTGCAACTGTACAGAGTACACAGAATAGGCTGTTAAACGGCGGTGAAAGACACTGAATGGAATATGTGACTTTAATATTTGAGTTTGAAAACTTAACAGTATTTCTTATAATTCTGGAACTGTACAGAGTACACAGAATAGGCTGTTAAACGGCGGTGAAAGACACTGAATGGAATATGTGACTTTAATATTTGAGTTTGAAAACTTAACAGTATTTCTTATAATTCTGCAACTGTACAGAGTACACAGAATAGGCTGTTAAACGGCGGTGAAAGACACTGAATGGAATATGTGACTTTAATATTTGAGTTTGAAAACTTAACAGTATTTCTTATAATTCTGCAACTCTGCAGAGTACACAGAATAGGCTGTTAAACGGCGGTGAAAGACACTGAATGGAATATGTGACTTTGATATTTTAGTTTGAAGACTTAACAGTATTTCTTCCTATTCTGCAACTCTGCACAGTACACAGAATGTGCTGCTACACTGCGGCGAAGCACACTGAATGGAATATGTGACTTTGATATTTGAGTTTGAAAACTTAACAGTATTTCTTATAATTCTGGAACTGTACAGAGTACACAGAATAGGCTGTTAAACGGCGGTGAAAGACACTGAATGGAATATGTGACTTTAATATTTGAGTTTGAAAACTTAACAGTATTTCTTACTATTCTGCAACTCTGCAGAGTACACAGAATAGGCTGTTAAACGGCGTTGAAACACACTGAATGGAATATGTGACTTTAATATTTGAGTTTGAAAACTTAACAGTATTTCTTATAATTCTGGAACTGTACAGAGTACACAGAATAGGCTGTTAAACGGCGGTGAAAGACACTGAATGGAATATGTGACTTTAATATTTGAGTTTGAAAACTTAACAGTATTTCTTATAATTCTGCAACTGTACAGAGTACACAGAATAGGCTGTTAAACGGCGGTGAAAGACACTGAATGGAATATGTGACTTTAATATTTGAGTTTGAAAACTTAACAGTATTTCTTATAATTCTGCAACTGTACAGAGTACACAGAATAGGCTGTTAAACGGCGGTGAAAGACACTGAATGGAATATGTGACTTTAATATTTGAGTTTGAAAACTTAACAGTATTTCTTATAATTCTGGAACTGTACAGAGTACACAGAATAGGCTGTTAAACGGCGGTGAAAGACACTGAATGGAATATGTGACTTTAATATTTGAGTTTGAAAACTTAACAGTATTTCTTATAATTCTGCAACTGTACAGAGTACACAGAATAGGCTGTTAAACGGCGGTGAAAGACACTGAATGGAATATGTGACTTTAATATTTGAGTTTGAAAACTTAACAGTATTTCTTATAATTCTGGAACTGTACAGAGTACACAGAATAGGCTGTTAAACGGCGGTGAAAGACACTGAATGGAATATGTGACTTTAATATTTGAGTTTGAAAACTTAACAGTATTTCTTATAATTCTGCAACTGTACAGAGTACACAGAATAGGCTGTTAAACGGCGGTGAAAGACACTGAATGGAATATGTGACTTTAATATTTGAGTTTGAAAACTTAACAGTATTTCTTATAATTCTGCAACTCTGCAGAGTACACAGAATAGGCTGTTAAACGGCGGTGAAAGACACTGAATGGAATATGTGACTTTGATATTTTAGTTTGAAGACTTAACAGTATTTCTTCCTATTCTGCAACTCTGCACAGTACACAGAATGTGCTGCTACACTGCGGCGAAGCACACTGAATGGAATATGTGACTTTGATATTTGAGTTTGAAAACTTAACAGTATTTCTTATAATTCTGGAACTGTACAGAGTACACAGAATAGGCTGTTAAACGGCGGTGAAAGACACTGAATGGAATATGTGACTTTAATATTTGAGTTTGAAAACTTAACAGTATTTCTTACTATTCTGCAACTCTGCAGAGTACACAGAATAGGCTGTTAAACGGCGTTGAAACACACTGAATGGAATATGTGACTTTAATATTTGAGTTTGAAAACTTAACAGTATTTCTTATAATTCTGGAACTGTACAGAGTACACAGAATAGGCTGTTAAACGGCGGTGAAAGACACTGAATGGAATATGTGACTTTAATATTTGAGTTTGAAAACTTAACAGTATTTCTTATAATTCTGCAACTGTACAGAGTACACAGAATAGGCTGTTAAACGGCGGTGAAAGACACTGAATGGAATATGTGACTTTAATATTTGAGTTTGAAAACTTAACAGTATTTCTTATAATTCTGCAACTCTGCAGAGTACACAGAATAGGCTGTTAAACGGCGGTGAAAGACACTGAATGGAATATGTGACTTTGATATTTTAGTTTGAAGACTTAACAGTATTTCTTCCTATTCTGCAACTCTGCACAGTACACAGAATGTGCTGCTACACTGCGGCGAAGCACACTGAATGGAATATGTGACTTTGATATTTTAGTTTGAAGACTTAACAGTATTTCTTCCTATTCTGCAACTCTGCACAGTACACAGAATGTGCTGCTACACTGCGGCGAAGCACACTGAATGGAATATGTGACTTTGATATTTTAGTTTGAAGACTTAACAGTATTTCTTCCTATTCTGCAACTCTGCACAGTACACAGAATGTGCTGCTAAACTGCGGCGAAGCACACTGAATGGAATATGTGACTTTGATATTTTAGTTTGAAGACTTAACAGTATTTCTTCCTATTCTGCAACTCTGCACAGTACACAGAATGTGCTGCTACACTGCGGCGAAGCACACTGAATGGAATATGTGACTTTGATATTTTAGTTTGAAGACTTAACAGTATTTCTTCCTATTCTGCAACTCTGCACAGTACACAGAATGTGCTGCTACACTGCGGCGAAGCACACTGAATGGAATATGTGACTTTGATATTTTAGTTTGAAGACTTAACAGTATTTCTTCCTATTCTGCAACTCTGCACAGTACACAGAATGTGCTGCTACACTGCGGCGAAGCACACTGAATGGAATATGTGACTTTGATATTTTAGTTTGAAGACTTAACAGTATTTCTTCCTATTCTGCAACTCTGCACAGTACACAGAATGTGCTGCTAAACTGCGGCGAAGCACACTGAATGGAATATGTGACTTTGATATTTTAGTTTGAAGACTTAACAGTATTTCTTCCTATTCTGCAACTCTGCACAGTACACAGAATGTGCTGCTAAACTGCGGCGAAGCACACTGAATGGAATATGTGACTTTGATATTTTAGTTTGAAGACTTAACAGTATTTCTTCCTATTCTGCAACTCTGCACAGTACTCAGAATGTGCTGCTAAACTGCGGCGACGCACACTGAATGGAATACGTGACTTTGATATTTTAGTTTGAAGACTTAACAGAATGTGCTCTAATCTGCAACTTTGCACACTAAACAGAATGTGCTCTAATCTGCAACTTTGCACACTAAACAGAATGTGCTCTAATCTGCAACTTTGCACACTAAACAGAATGTGCTCTAATCTGCAACTGTGCACACTAAACAGAATGTGCTCTAATCTGCAACTTTGCACACTAAACAGAATATATATATTTTTTTTTTTTTTTTTTTGTTTTTTTCCCCCCACACCAAATAACCTGCTGCCCCCACACACAGTAGTCCTAAAAAGGACTTTTGGTTCTTTTTTTTTCACAATTTTTGTTTTTTTCCTCCCTACACTGCCTTTCCCTTCCTATCCTCAGCTCTCCCTGGCTCAGACTGAGCCGAACTCGATGGTCAGGTGCTATACAGCACCTGACCACGGGTTCTGGCCAGCCAATCAGTGTAATGCCAGCAGCCAACATGGCTGCTGGCATTACACCGATGTCAGAGCCTCCCTGCACGTTTATTGGCTGCGCAGCAGCCGCAAAACGTGCGGGGAGGAGACCCGAACATGGCGGGCGAGCACATGCGGTACTCGTACGAGTACCGCCATGTGCCGAGCAGAGCGATGCTCGAGCCGATCCGAGCATCGGCCGAGCATGCTCGCTCAACACTAATAGTAATGTTTCACAAAAACAGCAGCTCCAATTAATCTTCATAGTATTTGGACCATAGAGAGTGTTATTTCAATACTGTCAGAGTTGTAGTTCAAGTGTAATTGAATGATAAAGTTTCCCCCTCCTGCCCCTTTTACCTAGTGTAAACCACCTTCCCTCAGATGTGGAATCTGGTCCTGGGACAAGACAGCTCACAGCAAGGGACAATCTTCTTACTGTGAGAAAAATAAAACCCTGGCCCCCTTGACAGGTTTTTCACATTTTCCCTTATGCTCACTGAAGATTGTCCCTCTCTGTGATCCATCCGGACAGTCTTGCTGCTCTGAGGGGAGCAGTATTACATCAGTAAAAGGGGTGGGAGGGGGATACTTTATCACTCAATTACTCTTGAAATACAACTCTGACAGTATTGAAATAACACTCTTCATGGCCAAATACTATGAAGATTAATTGGAGCTGCTTTTATTGTGAAACATTACTATCCCTTTAAATGTCTCGGACTTGAATTCCCTAGAGACCCTTCAAACCTTCTCCTCTCTAAATGTCTTGAGGATCATTCTCATAATGAAAAAAATCTGATCTGTCAGTTCACTGGTGTCCTGGATAGTCTTTGTTGAGCACTGAAACCAGCCTACAATCTCAACCTCAAATGACATCAGTGATTCTCAGCCAGGGTACAGTGGCACTTTGGTGTTCCAAGGCCACCAACATAGGGTGCCCAATGTTTTCTATAAAGACTGACAAAAATGTGAATATTGATTTTTAAATGTAGATTTATGGAAAGTTTTATCCACAATATGTTTATTTTTGTTATTATGATTGTAAGACCTGTATATGTATGTATTGTAACCTTCGTTATGCCTTGATCAATTGCATTAAAAATGTTAGGTGTTCCCCATACGTTCCAGATGTCTACAGCAAAAAAGATTGAGAACCACTGTATTAGACAAATAACAAATTAAAGATAATTATGAATTGGATACATTAACCTCTTCTCTCAGGGGCACACAGAGGCAACTTTTAGAAATCTGGGTTCCCTGGTTAATATCGAAGAGGCTTTCCCCATATTCTTGTTGAGTTAAATGGATAGTAATTAGTGATGAGCGAGCACCCCAATGCTCGGATGTTCGGGTGCTCTGACCGAGCACCCCCTGAGGCTCGAGTGCTCGGCCGAGCATCCGAGCCCCATTGAAGTCAATGGGAGGACTCGAGCATTACACCAGGCACCCCCTGCTCTGATGAGGGGAGGGTGCCTGGTCCATAGGAAAAGGGCAGAAAAAGATGGAAACACTACAGAAATGGTTCAGGGACAGCATAGGGAGGATGTCTGGATGCATCTTGGACTCCAACATCGCTGCTGGGAACGATCTTTCGCCCGTAGTACGCCATTTTTACAGACTGACCGTAAAACACACAAAAAGGAAAATAAAAACGACTTTAGGCGAAAAATTGTTACCAAACAGTATTTGCTGTATATTTACTTGTATATCATCTGCAAATTCTCCCCAAAAATTTCATCGATTTTCTGAAGTGAGGCCATGATTAAGAGGGAAACGTGCGCAGAGGCAAATTATCCCAAAAATTTCCTTGATTTTCAGAACTGAGGCCATGATTAAGAGGGAAACGTGCGCAGAGGCAAATTATCCCAAAAATTTCCTTGATTTTCAGAACTGAGGCCATGATTAAGAGGGAAACGTGCGCAGAGGCAAATTCTCCCAAAAATTTCCTTGATTTTCAGAACTGAGGCCATGATTAAGAGGGAAACGTGCGCAGAGGCAAATTCTCCCAAAAATTTCCTTGATTTTCAGAACTGAGGCCATGATTAAGAGGGAAACGTGCGCTGAGCTGACCATCTAAAACATTATGGGTGAGGGTCTGCTGCAGAGCTGACCATCCTAAACATTATATGCGAAGGCCCGCTAGTGAGCTGACGCTATAAAACATTATATGAGAGGGCCCGCTAGAGAGCTGACCCAATAAAACATTATATGAGAAGGCCCGCTGGTGAGCTGACCTATATAAAAATTGGCAAACAGGGCCCGCTGGTGAGCTGGCCCTATATAAAAATTATATCACAGGGCCCGCTGGTGAGCTGGCCCTATATAAAAATTATATCCCAGGGCACGCTGGTGAGCTGGCCCTATATAAAAATTATATCCCAGGGCATATGGAAGAGGAGGAGGAGGATGAGAACATTAAGAGTCAACCATATACCCGTTTTTTGGGTGGAAGGGGTGAATGGGAATACAGAGTATTCCCATCATTGTAAATAACATATATAAAGTGAGTTTATGTTCCCCCGGGGCTTTCCTCCAGTGGAGTGGAGAAGTCAGGGGAAATCCAGGCCTTGTTCATTTTTATAAGTGTCAACCTATCAGCATTGTCGGTGGAAAGGCGGATACGCTTATCTGTTATGATGCCACCAGCAGCACTAAATACCCGCTCAGACAGAACGCTGGCGGCAGGGCAGGCCAGCACCTCCAAGGCGTAGAGTGCCAGTTCATACCACGTGTCCAGCTTGGACACCCAGTAGTTGTAAGGCACAGAGGGATCATTGAGGACGCTGACACGGTCTGCTACGTACTCCTTCACCATCTTCCAAAACTTTTCCCTCCTTGTGACACTAGGCTGCGCATCAGGGTGAGGGTGCTGGCGGGGTGTCATGAAGGTGTCCCACGCCTTGGAGAGTGTTGCCCTGCCTTTGTCGGAACTGCTGTGTGCTCCCCTTTTCTCCCCTTCTCGGTTGGCCAAGGTAGCACGTACTCTGCCGCCAGCGTTGTCAGATGGAAAATTTTGGAGCAATTTTTCAACAAGAACCTTCTGGTATTGCACCATTTTGCTTGTCCTCTCCACCGGAGGAATGAGAGATGAGAAATTCTCTTTGTAGCGGGGGTCCAGAAGGGTGAACACCCAGTAATCCGTGTTGTCTAAAATGCGTACAACGCGTGGGTCACGGGAAAGGCAGCCTAACATAAAGTCAGCCATGTGTGCCAGAGTACCAACAGTCAAGATTTCGCTGTCCTCACCAGGAGGCTGACTCTCAATATCCTCATCCTCTTCCTCCTCTTCTGCCCACCCACGCTGAAGAGATGGAACTAAAGTTCCATGGCTACCCTCTGTAGCGGAGGCAACCGTGTCTTCCTCCTCCTCCTCCTCCTCCTCCTCCTCCGCCTCCTCCAATTGTCGCTGAGAAGACGAAGTGAGGGTGCTCTGGCTATCACCTTGTGTAAGCTCTTCCTCCCCCATTTCCACCTCTTCCACATGCAAAGCGTCGGTTTTAATTGTGAGCAGCGAGCGTTTCAGTAGACACAGAAGTGGGATGGTTACACTGATAATAGCGTTATCGCCGCTCACCATCTGTGTCGATTCCTCAAAATTGCGTAAAACCTCGCAGAGGTCTGACATCCATTCCCACTCCTCACTTCTGATTACAGGAAGTTGAACGGAGAGGCGACGACCGTGTAACAGCTGGTACTCCACACTACTGCCCTCTGCTGCTCACAAAGCCGGGCCAACATGTGGAAGGTGGAGTTCCAGCGCGTGCTCACGTCACACAGCAGCCGGTGAGCTGGCAATTGTAAGCGCTGCTGCAGCTTCAACAGGCCGGCCGAAGCTGTAGATGACTTACGGAAATGTGCACACACGCGGCGCACCTTGGTCAAGAGATCATGCACATTGGGGTAGGTTTTTAGAAATCGCTGCACCACTAAATTAAATACATGCGCTAGGCATGGTACGTGTGTGAGCTTGCCGAGCTCCAAAGCCGCCACCAAGTTACGCCCATTATCACACACAACCATGCCTGGTTGCAGGTTGAGTGGCGAGAGCCACTGCTCGGTCTGGTGACTAATCCCCTGCAACAGCTCTGAGGCCGTGTGCTGTTTGTCCCCAAGGCAGATCAGCTTCAGCACGGCCTGTTGACGCTTCCCCACTGCAGTGCTACACTGCTTCCAGCTACTGGCTGATGGGGGAGTGGCGGTGTGTGTAGAGAATTCGGAGGTGGAAACGGAGGAGGAGGAGCCAATAACGTAGGTGCTGGTGGAAACCCTGATGGAGGTAGGGCCCGCAATCCTCGGCGTGGGTAGCACCCGTGCCATCCCAGGGTCCGAGTCGCTCCCAGCCTCCACGACATTCACCCAGTGTGCCGTCAGGGAAATGTAGCGTCCCTGGCCACAAGCACTTGTCCATGTGTCAGTCGTTAAGTGGACCTTCCCAGTAACTGCGTTGGTCAGGGCACGGGTGATGTTACGGGACACATGGTGGTGTAATGCGGGGATGGCACACCGGGAAAAGTAGTGGCGGCTGGGGACGGCGTACCGAGGGACAGCTGCTGCCATCAGGCTGCGGAAGGACTCAGTGTCCACAAGCCTAAATGGCAGCATTTCGATGGCCAGTAATTTTGAAAGGTGTGAGGTTAGTGCTATGGCCTGTGGGTGGGTGGCTGGGTACTTTCTCTTGCGCTCAAATGCCTGGGGTAACGACATTTGGACGCTGTGCTGGGACAGGGAAGTGGATGTGGTCGCTGATGGTGCTTCAGATGGTACAGGTGCAGGGCGGGAGGTATGCGGGCCTGCGCCTTCGACAGGCGATTGGCCGGCACCGAAAACAGGGGAAGAGGAGGCAGTGGTGTGGCCTGCAGACACAGATGGGCGATCCAGGCGTTCCTCCCACTTACTACGGTGCTTGGATGCCATGTGTCGGATCATGCTGGTGGTGGTGAGGTTTCTAGTGTTCATGCCTCGGCTCATTCTGGTGTGGCACAGGTTGCAAACTACAAATCTTTTGTCGTCCGCACTTTCCTTAAAAAAACGCCATACCGCGGAACACCTACCCCTTGGCAAGGTAGATTTACGCAAGGGGGTGCTCCGTGGAACATTTGCGGGCCGGTTTGGTGCGGTCCGCCTTCTTTCTGTAGCCACACCACTGCCTCTTCCAGCCTGTTGCGGTGCTGCAGATGGCTCACCCTCAGGACTGCTGTCATCGCTCGGCTCTACACCTTCCCAGGTGGGGTCAGTCACCTCATCGTCCACCAAGTCCTCCTCCACTTCCTCACTCTGATCATCCTCCTCAAGTCTTGATCCCACCACATACTCGGTCATTGACAACTGTATAACATTCTCCTCAACAAGGTCTTGAGAAGGAAATAGTGGTTGATTTAATGGCAACTGTGTCTCATCATCATCATCATCATCCACTACTTCCTTTGACCTTAAATGCCGTTCACATCTGTCATCTTCTTGTGATTGGGTAGCCTCTAGAGGTTGTGAATCAGGGCACAAGATGTCATGTTCCTCTGCAAGCGTGCTTGGAGAGAGGGTCAAATGAAGGATTGGTGATGAGACGAGCTCATCACTATATCCCAGTGTGGGATCACTTCTTTGACCAGACCGTGTATGGTGGGAGGAAGGATGATCAGAGTGAGGATTATGTTGACCAGACTCTTGGCTACTGAGAGTGGACTTGGTGGAAGACAGGGTGGTGCTTAACCGACTGGAAGCAGTATCAGCTGTCATCCAACCGACCACCTGTTCGCACTGGTCGGACCTCGAGAGTGATGTCCTGCGACGCCCTGTGAAATCAGACATGAAGCTAGGTATGGTGGATGTCTTTCTTTCTTGTGCTCTGGCACCAGGCACAGTTTCTCCGCGTCCTGACCCGCGCCCTGAACTTTCAGGATCACGTCCACTTCCCCGTCCCTTTTTACCCGCCTTCTTCATCTTACACAGAATATGTGACTTTAATATTTGAGTTTGAAAACTTAACAGTATTTCTTATAATTCTGCAACTGTACAGAGTACACAGAATAGGCTGTTAAACGGCGGTGAAAGACACTGAATGGAATATGTGACTTTAATATTTGAGTTTGAAAACTTAACAGTATTTCTTATAATTCTGGAACTGTACAGAGTACACAGAATAGGCTGTTAAACGGCGGTGAAAGACACTGAATGGAATATGTGACTTTAATATTTGAGTTTGAAAACTTAACAGTATTTCTTACTATTCTGCAACTCTGCAGAGTACACAGAATAGGCTGTTAAACGGCGTTGAAACACACTGAATGGAATATGTGACTTTAATATTTGAGTTTGAAAACTTAACAGTATTTCTTATAATTCTGGAACTGTACAGAGTACACAGAATAGGCTGTTAAACGGCGGTGAAAGACACTGAATGGAATATGTGACTTTAATATTTGAGTTTGAAAACTTAACAGTATTTCTTATAATTCTGCAACTGTACAGAGTACACAGAATAGGCTGTTAAACGGCGTTGAAACACACTGAATGGAATATGTGACTTTAATATTTGAGTTTGAAAACTTAACAGTATTTCTTATAATTCTGGAACTGTACAGAGTACACAGAATAGGCTGTTAAACGGCGGTGAAAGACACTGAATGGAATATGTGACTTTAATATTTGAGTTTGAAAACTTAACAGTATTTCTTATAATTCTGCAACTCTGCAGAGTACACAGAATAGGCTGTTAAACGGCGTTGAAACACACTGAATGGAATATGTGACTTTAATATTTGAGTTTGAAAACTTAACAGTATTTCTTATAATTCTGGAACTGTACAGAGTACACAGAATAGGCTGTTAAACGGCGGTGAAAGACACTGAATGGAATATGTGACTTTAATATTTGAGTTTGAAAACTTAACAGTATTTCTTATAATTCTGCAACTGTACAGAGTACACAGAATAGGCTGTTAAACGGCGGTGAAAGACACTGAATGGAATATGTGACTTTAATATTTGAGTTTGAAAACTTAACAGTATTTCTTATAATTCTGCAACTCTGCAGAGTACACAGAATAGGCTGTTAAACGGCGGTGAAAGACACTGAATGGAATATGTGACTTTAATATTTGAGTTTGAAAACTTAACAGTATTTCTTTATTTCTTATAATTCTGCAACTCTGCAGAGTACACAGAATAGGCTGTTAAACGGCGGTGAAAGACACTGAATGGAATATGTGACTTTAATATTTGAGTTTGAAAACTTAACAGTATTTCTTACTATTCTGCAACTCTGCAGAGTACACAGAATAGGCTGTTAAACGGCGTTGAAACACACTGAATGGAATATGTGACTTTAATATTTGAGTTTGAAAACTTAACAGTATTTCTTATAATTCTGGAACTGTACAGAGTACACAGAATAGGCTGTTAAACGGCGGTGAAAGACACTGAATGGAATATGTGACTTTAATATTTGAGTTTGAAAACTTAACAGTATTTCTTACTATTCTGCAACTCTGCAGAGTACACAGAATAGGCTGTTAAACGGCGTTGAAACACACTGAATGGAATATGTGACTTTAATATTTGAGTTTGAAAACTTAACAGTATTTCTTATAATTCTGCAACTGTACAGAGTACACAGAATAGGCTGTTAAACGGCGGTGAAAGACACTGAATGGAATATGTGACTTTAATATTTGAGTTTGAAAACTTAACAGTATTTCTTATAATTCTGCAACTCTGCAGAGTACACAGAATAGGCTGTTAAACGGCGGTGAAAGACACTGAATGGAATATGTGACTTTGATATTTTAGTTTGAAGACTTAACAGTATTTCTTCCTATTCTGCAACTCTGCACAGTACACAGAATGTGCTGCTACACTGCGGCGAAGCACACTGAATGGAATATGTGACTTTGATATTTTAGTTTGAAGACTTAACAGTATTTCTTCCTATTCTGCAACTCTGCACAGTACACAGAATGTGCTGCTAAACTGCGGCGAAGCACACTGAATGGAATATGTGACTTTGATATTTTAGTTTGAAGACTTAACAGTATTTCTTCCTATTCTGCAACTCTGCACAGTACACAGAATGTGCTGCTAAACTGCGGCGAAGCACACTGAATGGAATATGTGACTTTGATATTTTAGTTTGAAGACTTAACAGTATTTCTTCCTATTCTGCAACTCTGCACAGTACTCAGAATGTGCTGCTAAACTGCGGCGACGCACACTGAATGGAATACGTGACTTTGATATTTTAGTTTGAAGACTTAACAGAATGTGCTCTAATCTGCAACTTTGCACACTAAACAGAATGTGCTCTAATCTGCAACTTTGCACACTAAACAGAATGTGCTCTAATCTGCAACTTTGCACACTAAACAGAATGTGCTCTAATCTGCAACTGTGCACACTAAACAGAATGTGCTCTAATCTGCAACTTTGCACACTAAACAGAATATATATATATATTTTTTTTTTTTTTTGTTTTTTTCCCCCCACACCAAATAACCTGCTGCCCCCACACACAGTAGTCCTAAAAAGGACTTTTGGTTCTTTTTTTTTCACAATTTTTG
Source organism: Rhinophrynus dorsalis (assembly GCA_037306005.1). Taxonomy (NCBI): domain Eukaryota; kingdom Metazoa; phylum Chordata; class Amphibia; order Anura; family Rhinophrynidae; genus Rhinophrynus; species Rhinophrynus dorsalis. The sequence goes on along the minus strand of CM074719.1, from coordinate 39,953,309 downwards.
TTTTTTTCCTCCCTACACTGCCTTTCCCTTCCTATCCTCAGCTCTCCCTGGCTCAGACTGAGCCGAACTCGATGGTCAGGTGCTATACAGCACCTGACCACGGGTTCTGGCCAGCCAATCAGTGTAATGCCAGCAGCCAACATGGCTGCTGGCATTACACCGATGTCAGAGCCTCCCTGCACGTTTATTGGCTGCGCAGCAGCCGCAAAACGTGCGGGGAGGAGACCCGAACATGGCGGGCGAGCACATGCGGTACTCGTACGAGTACCGCCATGTGCCGAGCAGAGCGATGCTCGAGCCGATCCGAGCATCGGCCGAGCATGCTCGCTCAACACTAATAGTAATGTTTCACAGTAAAAGCAGCTCCAATTAATCTTCATAGTATTAGGGCCATGGAGAGTATTATTTCAATACTGTCCTAGTTGTAGTTCAAGAGTAATTGAATGATAAAGTATCCCCCTCCCGCCCCTTTTACTGATGTAACACTGCTCACCTCAGAGCAGCAAGACTGTCTGGATGGATCGCAGAGAGGGACAATCTTCAGTGCTCATAAGGAGAAACCTGAAAATCCTGTCAAGGGGGCAGGGTTTTCCTTATGATCACAGTAAGAAGATTGTCCCTTGCTGTGATCTGTCCAGTCAATACACCAGATTCCACATCTGAGGGAAGGAGGTTTAAACTAGGTAAAAGGGGCAGGAGGGGGATACTTTATCATTCAATTACTCTTGAACTACAACTCTGACAGTATTGAAATAACACTCTCCATGGCCCAAATACTATGAAGATTAATCAGAGATGCATTTATTGTGAAACATTACTATCACTTTAACAGCCTGTCCTTTCCTTTATTCACCCTTCTCCTTCTTCTTTCCAGTTCCTTCCTCTTCCACCTATTCCTTTTCTCCTTTCTCACTTGTATTATTACTAGTCTTGTGCTAGATGTTCCTACAGCTGTTGCATACTCCTCCGGGTCCCCTCTTTTCTGTTCAAAGACTGAAACTTTAAAATAAAGAGTTTAAAAAACTGATAATTACAGTCTGCGTGAAGCTGCTACTGAAGGCTGAGGAGTGACTAAGGCATAGAGGAATGATGAAAGGCACGGCTGTACTTTACAGGCATGATGCACCAGCACATTTCGCAATTACTGTTTTCGTCAAACAAAATACAATAAAATGTAGAGAGAGCAGGACTGGATTATGAACTAAATGCTTTTTAGAAATATCACGGGTTGAAATTCTAAATATTATGCCATATGACATTAACTTGATGAAATTAGTGAAATTCCAGATTGCACAATAATATGTACCCTAGTAGCTTAGGCTGCTTAAATCTAACTGGTTACAAAGCCCGTATACACAGGCTGATCCGGGAGCAGGGAGCTCCGGATGGCTCACAGGCTGTGTGTGCTCCCGACTCCGGAGCCTGGATCACAGACAGGCTGTCAGCCTTCCGGAGCTCTCCACTCAGGATCAGCCCGTTGTGCAAGTCCCCACTGCGCATGTGCGGTTACACACACAGTAAGCGACGCATTTTAGGACTTTATGTTATAAAGATTACTAGAAGTGAACAATTAATTAAGATAAAAATGTGCATGATTTGTTTACAATAAAAGGATTCATAAATGTGACAAAGTTAATTTCAGCATCTTTTTTTGTTTCTATCAGTAAAGCCCCTTTCACATGGGAGACATTGTCAGAGACGACAACGTATATAAAAAAAAATCATGGGTTCTGAATCATTGTGTCTTATGGGTCATTTGACAAATGCAACATGCACTTCAATTGTCACAGGGAGATACAGCATGCTGCAACTTTCCTCCGACGGTGAATTGACATAGGTACCGTTTTGTAACATGAGTTTCAATGGAATCACATGCAAACTGCATATCTACTGCAGGTACCTGCATTTTACCTGTAATTATTCACTTTTATTTATAGAGAGATTGTGATGCCGGAAAAACCTTGCTACAGTGCAGCACTAAAAAGTTGTGCTACAAGAAAGTTGTTGGATGGTGCTCATGTGGGTTTGCTGTAAGTCACACTTCTCCAGCATCTGAATCTGAGGAACTGTGGAGAGAGGTGAGTGCAACATATTCAGATGCCGGAGAGGCGTGACTAGCAGCCAGTCCACTTGAGCACCAGTCAATATTATTGGCTGACCCACATGGGTCAACCAGTCTTTACAGGATTCGATCAGCTTTGCAACCTCCGTCAGTGCTGCTGGTTGGTTTGCAAGCACACTTTGTAGACCATTCCAGTGAAGGATTTCTTCTTCAATAATGCAATCTCGACTCTGCTGAAGAACCTCTGCTTGTCCAGGGACTGGATTCCCCTGCAGTCAGCTACAGTGCTGATATCAGGGGAGAGGGAACTTTAAATACCTACAAGAAGAACATTTGTAAAACTCATGTATTACTATCCCTTTAAAAGCCACGACTTGAGGGCAGCAGGTGTAATTCTTTCCCCACTGCTTTGATTGCTGATCAATACATATGTGTTGTTTCAACCATTGCCTTTGTGAGCAGAGGTCTTATGGTGATGGTGTGGTGATCTGTTTTTTGCTGTTAATGCACTGGGAGCGCCTCCTGTTTTTTTCTTCTTTTCCACATTCTACGCATGCTCCGTGGCCACATCGGGGTGCATATATGTGTGCAGACTAACTTAAAAGCACACAGAATATCACATCCAGCTAAAGTAGGAAACATTCCTCATGCCTCCCAAATGACTTTCAATGTCTACAAGAGAGCCTACTCAGTAATCTTGCCAACATAGGAAGAACCACATGGTGGCATGTTCATAGCTGCACCAGAGCATCATTGTTGTTGCTCATCATGTCTTTCTGTATTGCTTTGGGGAAACCTCTACAGTGCAGGACTCAGTGGCCCATAAAGGCATAATGACAGATTCGCCAGCAAGACTGGAACTCCAGGACTTGCCAACTAAGGCTGATCTAGAGGCACTCTCTGAATATACGAACAGTACCTTCAAGAAAGATCTCATGGACCTCCAGTCAGATGTGTTGTAGCTGGTCACTTGGGTAACAACACTTGAGACAGACAGAGACAATCGCTGTGGACAGATCTACAACCTGGAGCAACACCTAATAGACCAACAAGAAACAATCTATTATCTGTTATACTGCATTGATGATCTTAACAGTAGGTGGAGGAGAAATAATCTCAGAATCAAGAACCTCTCTGAGAAAATTGCCCCAAGAAACCTTGTCTCCACTTTTCAAGAGATCTTCAGATGCATCCTACAAAACCTGGATGAACCGTGTATCAAGATAGATAGGGCCTATAGAGCCCTATGGTCACAAGGTCCTCAGCCACAGAAGCCAATATTCAAGAAGAGCATAGAATTTAGCTTATTTATGTATAAAGAATACCAAATCTCCAAAGATATTTCTATCTACACGTCGCAACATCAGAGGACTCTGAAACTGCTAACAGAGCACCTCACTAAACTGAAGATCATGTATAAATGGGGATTTCTCTTCCATCTACAAGCTCAACATGGTGGAACAACCATATTGATCAAAACACTTGATGACGCAGATAATTCCTTCACTGCTCTGCAGATTCCTCTGCTGATCACATCCCTGGACCCCGCTTACAAGGACAACACTCCACCCTTAAAGCTACAAAGCCTCAGAGGAAGAAGTGGAACCTGGGAACTTCAGCAAATTTGAAGCGACAGAAGAGAAGTCTTACAGAATTGGCAGGTTCTTGGTGAACTTCACCTGTGTTGTTCAAAATCTACAGAGCTTTCTGTCATCCCTACCGACACCACACCATGATCACAAATCTCAACAACTACTTCAAGCCAAGATGCAGAGGAGACATTTGCCTGCCTAATCCTGTACTTACACCATGCTCTCCTCTCCTTTGATGTAATGCCTATGGGGAAAGGTACCTAGCATTTCTCAACATTCTTGGGCCTACAGAACTTTATATGGGAGTGACCCTCTACACATACACATGCTGTTTTAAGTGTGTCAATGCTTATGTACATGTTTGACAGCCATGGCCAACCCTTGGACCTTTCCCCTTTGTTATATTTTATGATACTGTGCATGGTGGGCTCAGGCCAGTGTGCTGACAATTACTGCGTACACCATAATCAGGACTGGGTCGTTTGGGTGGGAGCAACCCATTTAGGCTTCCATTGGTGGAGCCCGGACCTCACATCCTCTCCATGACCATGGAGGGACAGGACACCACACAGAAGGGGGAGCATCAATCTTTCCCCCTAAAAGTACTGCCGGACATTTGTTACCAAGAGTCATCGGCAACACAATAGTACATATCGGCTCTCCCTGTACCTAGGCTTAATTCTTCACTGAAGGAGGGGGAGCGCTCCAGCCAGATATCCTGTGGAGGTCTCAGGATCACATTGCATGCACTTAGTTGGGCTGGAGATAGTATCACTTTTGAGACCTAGTTGTTATGACTTACTATATGTCTCCTTGAGTAGTTTTAGTTTGCTGCCCTATGATGTGAGTTGGTCAAGGCTCCCCCCATGGCCCCATAGACTACACCGTAACACCTACCTTAATTCTCCATTTAGATGCCTATGCATTCTCTTTCACTTAGCCTTGATTAGTTAAGGGATCATAGAATCAGTAATAGAGGAAGGAAGCACATTGATATGCTATAGTGCCTGATTACACCTACTCCATCACCCAATTGTAACTCTGACAGATGACGGGTCTTGTGTGGAGACTGACTGAAATATTGTATAGTTCACTGTACTATTCTTTGCTTATTTTTCTCCCTATGTGGTCGAATGTTATTCAGTCTACCGACTACTCGGCTAGGAGGGATTCTTTTCCCTACCTTCATTTCCAGCTGGATTTTCCCTCTAATTCAGTTGGATATACACACTGAGATGAATTCCCTTAGTGAGTATGATTTATCGCTTCTGTACCCATCTGCTCCTGGGATACATCTAGTTTTCTTACACTTCTCTGTTCTTTTCTGCAATAACCTCCTCCTTCCTCTGACTCACAGTCCATCTTCCACACTAAAAATAAGCATCATGATGTTATTAAAAAATACTTTCCTCAGAACTGGTATTCTCCCTCACTGATGAAGAAAAATGGGGTGGCGATCTTATTATATAGGTCCATTTCATGGGAACCTTTGGGAAAGATGACTGAACAGGAAAGCAGATTCAATATGGTGAAGTGAAAGCTATTCAACACCAAAGTAACTCTAGTAAACATAGCTCATGGAGACTGAATGGACTGCTGTTGAAAGATGCAGAAGTTTTAGAAGTGATTAAAAAGAAATTGGAAGATTTTTTCCAATTCAGTAATATGGAAGATGTTCCCAAGCCATTTATGTGGGAAGCACTCACAGTGGTCCTCACCGGCGACCTTGTCAAACTTGGGTCTAAAAAAAAAGAAAGAGCAAAGAGGCTAAACAAAATGCTTGCCCATTTAAAGATCTGAGAAGATCACATAAAATGAGACTTTCAGAGGCTGAGGAGCAGGAGCTGGGCACCCTCCGCAAGCACATCCCTATACATATGAGGAGGGCTGCCCACAAGTCCTACATGTTACTTAAATAAGAAAAATATCTACAAGCAAACAAATCGGGGAAATTGATTGGCAGATTGATTAGAACTGGAGACAAGTAACCCATGTTAGAAAGGTGCAGGACAACTCTGGAGTGCTACAAAAGCAATATAATCACATAGCTGCAGCGTTCAGATGCTATTACTCATTGCTTTGCAACTTAAACCTGAATTTCCTCAGAAACACAGAGTGCTAATTACAAGACAAAGCTATCCTCCTTCCTAGCAAACACCTTGCTGACAAAACACACTCAGGCAATTTTAGATGTTTTAGATTTTAGATCTTAGATCTGGGGGGGGGGTTATTTAGGAAATGGAAAGTAGAAAGGCAGCTAAAGGGATAGTAATGTATCATAATAAAAGCAGCTCTAATTAATCATCCTAGTATTTGGACTTTGAAGAGTATTATTTCAGTTCTGTCAGAGTTGTAGTTCAAGAGTAATTCAATGATAAAATATCCCCCTCCCGCCCCTTTTACTGATGTAACACTGCTCAGCCAGATCAGAAGGGAGGTGCCCAAGTAGACTGCAGAGAGGGACAATCTTCAATTAAGATAAGGGAAAAACCTGAAAAGCTTGAAAAGGGGGGCAGGGATTTCATTGTTCTCATAGGAAGAAGATTGTCCCCTGCTGTTATCTGTCTGGTCTATGGACTGCATTCCACATCTGAGAAGAGATGGCTTACACTAGGTAAAAGGGGCGGAGGGGAAACTTTGCTTGTGAATATCTCTCAAACCATAAAGGTTTGAGAGATAAGACTTACATCGTTCTTCATGTTTTCTTAATGCCTACAAAATAAAATAAAGTTAAAACGAAGTATTACTATCCCTTTAAGTCTATGCCACTGGGTAAAAGCCAGGCCCAGACAGGTCCTCCATAGTTTACTACAAAAAATTCCTGGAGACACTATTGCCACATGTCTTACACATATTTAATCCAATTATGGAGTTCACCAGGTCTCCTAAACAGACTTTAGAAGTCTATACATTACCCAAGGAGGGCAGAGACCCCAACCAATATTGCAACTACAGACCAATCTCCCTCCTAAATGTGGATATAAAGATATTCACCAAAATTATGGCTTCCAGACTCCAACCCATGCTTCACACCCTAATACACCCTAACCAGGTAGTGTTCGTGAAAGATAGACAGGCAAAAGACAACATGGCCAAAGTGATTTCCTTAATTTACAGAATGTCTGAATACAAAGTATCCACAATTCTGCTTTCAATGGATTCAGAGAAAGCTTTTTATAGAGTCAGGTAGGACTTCTTGTTTGGAGTTTTAAAAAAAAAATAGGCATAGGCCCAAAGTAAATTTCTAGAATATCAGCTCTCTATTCCAAATTATATGCAAAAGTCAGAGTTAAGAGGACTCTCTCATGTCCTTTTTCTATTACAAATGTGACTAGGCAGGGCTGTCCCCTCTCCACCTTGTTCTAAATGCTTGTGCTAAAACCTCTCCTGATCTCTATAAGGGTACATCATGAGATACAAGGAATGAAGTTGATGGGGAGGGAATATAAAGTTCCTGGTTTGCAGATAATGTATTACTCTCTGTAGCAGACTCTCTCCTCCCTTCCTTATCTCATGGCATTGCTGCAAACATATAGCTTTCAGGGTCACAGTTTAATTATACCAAATCAAAAATCCTGAACTTAAACATGGGCAAGAATATGTCTACCAATCTGCAAACTAATTCCCTTTTGCATGGAGCCCGACCAGCATCAAATATCTGGGTGTGAGACTCACACCCTTTGTTGATGAGTTAACAGCAAATTTCCATTCTTCCTCCCACAGGTTGAGAGTGACCTCAAAAACTAGCAACACCCCAGCTTTCATGGTCTGGGAGAGTTAACCTTATTAAGACTGTCATACTCTCCGAGATCATATTTCTATTCCAGGTATTCCAGGTTAAAATTCTCTACAATGGTCTGGCACTGTATAGCAGTGGTTCTCAACCTGTGCTCTCAGTGGCTATTAACAGGCCAGGATTTTAGAATTTCCTTTTAAGAGCACAGGTGAGTTAATCAATATGACTGAGCCTCTGATCAACACACTTGTGTTCTAGCAGGGAAATTCCTAAGTCCTGGCCTGTTAGTGGCCACTGAGGACATGGGCTGAGACCCTCTGCTGTATAGTATACAGTCTGCCTGTGTCTGTGTATAAGGACTGGCACTATACAGTATAGGAGGGACAGTCCCTGTTTGACACCCAAATCCCTCTGCTCCTCTATTTAGGAGATCACACTGTGTGGTGTATATACCAGTGTATCAGATCGCTCCACATCAGTAAAACCCACAGTAATGTGGGTATAAACTTCTGTATATTTCTGTTAAATTAGTCTGTGTAAAAAAATACTTTCATCTTCTTCTACACCATTCACTTACAGACAGAAAGAGTAACTTAACCATTTCAGTGCCAGAGGGGATGCAATGCACTGCTTACCCCCTGGCACCCTGTAAAAAAATACTTTCATCTTCTTATAAATCATTCACTTACACAAAGAGTAACTTAACCATTTCAATGTCAGAGGGGTATGCAATGCATTGTTTACCCCCTGGCATTCAAAGTGTTAAAACTCTCTAAAATACACCACCAGCCACGCCCCCAGTAACACCACCTAAAACACAAGTGTCCCTCTTTGGCCATTTGAAATGTTGGGAGGTATGTTACTTACACTGCTCACACTGTATGTATGTATGTTCTGCTTTGTATCTCTGTGTCACTGTTTGTGTATGTCAGTGCATGTATCTGTGTGTATGTATGTGTGTTGCATGCGTCTCTATCACTGTGTGTCCCCCTGTATATGTGTGTGTTTGCACATGTGTCTGTGTATCACTGTGTGTACCTTTCTGATATGTACACCCTCACACCCTACACTATATTTCACTATCATGACATTTATAAAAAAAAAAAAAAAACATTCCCTGCATAACATGATGGGCAACACCATCCCACATTGCTAGTATATATATATATATATATATATATATACTAGCAATATATATATATACATATATATATATACACACAGTTAGTTGTTGATATTTTCACCATTATCAGTTTCTCCTGGGTCTTTAAACTTAGCTGGATTCCTCTCCCTTCTGCCCTTTTTCCTTTAAACTCACTGATGATCAAAGCCTAATCTCAATGATACATAAGTGACGGAAAAGCATAAGTGGGGGGCTGGGTGGGATTTGGGAAGTTGACATATTAGGAAGAGAAATTCAATCTCCTTTCCTGTAGCAACTCAAGGTGCTAGTTAAGCTGGCTTTAATATTTTTGTGAATGTGTGATTCCAGTAAAAAAAAAAAAACAGACCTGACTTATTTTCTCTCCATAACATGCAGCTGTACATATTTGCTTTGTCCTAGAAGGCATTTCACTTCAAATAATCACACTCTGAAACTAGAAGCTGAACCATAAAAACAAGACAGTTGTGTTGCTGTAGTAGTGAAGCGAGGTAATAAACACATTGCTCAGTTGTTTTGCTGTAGCAGTATGAACGAGTAATAAAGATTTGCTGCCCAGTTGTGTTACTGTAGTAGTGAAGCGAGGTAATAAACACTTTTTTCCAGGTGTGTTGCGGTAGCTGTGGAGAAAGGTAATAAAGACTCAATGCCCGGTTGTGTTGCTGTAGTAGTGAAGAGATGTAATAAAGACTCGCTGCCCAGTTGTGTTGCTGTAGTAGTGAAGAGATGTAATAAAGACTCGCTGCCCAGTTGTGTTGCTGTAGTAGTGAAGAGAGATAATGAAGACTTGCTGCTCAGTTGTTTTGCTTTAGTAGTGAAGAGAAGTAATACAGATTTGCTGCCCAGTTGTTTACTGTAGTAGTGATGAGAAGTAATAAAGATCTGCTGCCCAGTTGTTTTACTGTAGTAGTAAAGAGAGGTAATAAAGACTTGCTGCCCAGTTTTGTTGCTGTAGTAGTCAAGAGAGGCAATGCAGTCATATTGCCCATTTTTTTTACTGTAGTAGTGAAGAGAAGTAATAAAGAGCTGCTGCACAATTGTGTTGCAGCAGCTGTGAATAAAGGTAATAAAGACTTATTGCCCAGTTGTTTTCCTGTAGTAGTAAAGATAGGTAATAAATAGTGTTGAGCGAGCATGCTCGGCCGATGCTCGGATCGGCTCGAGCATCGCTCTGCTCGGCACATGGCGGTACTCGTACGAGTACCGCATGTGCTCGCCCGCCATGTTCGGGTCTCCTCCCCGCACGTTTTGCGGCTGCTGCGCAGCCAATAAACGTGCAGGGAGGCTCTGACATCGGTGTAATGCCAGCAGCCATGTTGGCTGCTGGCATTACACTGATTGGCTGGCCAGAACCCGTGGTCAGGTGCTGTATAGCACCTGACCAGCGAGTTCGGCTCAGTCTGAGCCAGGGAGAGCTGAGGATAGGAAGGGAAAGGCAGTGTAGGGAGGAAAAAAACAAAAATTGTGAAAAAAAAAGAACCAAAAGTCCTTTTTAGGACTACTGTGTGTGGGGGCAGCAGGTTATTTGGTGTGGGGGGAAAAAAACAAAAAAAAAAAAAAAAAAATATATATATTCTGTTTAGTGTGCAAAGTTGCAGATTAGAGCACATTCTGTTTAGTGTGCACAGTTTCAGATTAGAGCACATTCTGTTTAGTGTGCAAAGTTGCAGATTAGAGCACATTCTGTTTAGTGTGCAAAGTTGCAGATTAGAGCACATTCTGTTTAGTGTGCAAAGTTGCAGATTAGAGCACATTCTGTTAAGTCTTCAAACTAAAATATCAAAGTCACGTATTCCATTCAGTGTGCGTCGCCGCAGTTTAGCAGCACATTCTGAGTACTGTGCAGAGTTGCAGAATAGGAAGAAATACTGTTAAGTCTTCAAACTAAAATATCAAAGTCACATATTCCATTCAGTGTGCTTCGCCGCAGTTTAGCAGCACATTCTGTGTACTGTGCAGAGTTGCAGAATAGGAAGAAATACTGTTAAGTCTTCAAACTCAAATATCAAAGTCACATATTCCATTCAGTGTGCTTCGCCGCAGTTTAGCAGCACATTCTGTGTACTGTGCAGAGTTGCAGAATAGGAAGAAATACTGTTAAGTCTTCAAACTAAAATATCAAAGTCACATATTCCATTCAGTGTGCTTCGCCGCAGTTTAGCAGCACATTCTGTGTACTGTGCAGAGTTGCAGAATAGGAAGAAATACTGTTAAGTCTTCAAACTCAAATATCAAAGTCACATATTCCATTCAGTGTGCTTCGCCGCAGTTTAGCAGCACATTCTGTGTACTGTGCAGAGTTGCAGAATAGGAAGAAATACTGTTAAGTCTTCAAACTAAAATATCAAAGTCACATATTCCATTCAGTGTGCTTCGCCGCAGTGTAGCACCACATTCTGTGTACTGTGCAGAGTTGCAGAATAGGAAGAAATACTGTTAAGTCTTCAAACTAAAATATCAAAGTCACATATTCCATTCAGTGTGCTTCGCCGCAGTGTAGCAGCACATTCTGTGTACTGTGCAGAGTTGCAGAATAGGAAGAAATACTGTTAAGTCTTCAAACTAAAATATCAAAGTCACATATTCCATTCAGTGTCTTTCACCGCCGTTTAACAGCCTATTCTGTGTACTCTGCAGAGTTGCAGAATTATAAGAAATACTGTTAAGTTTTCAAACTCAAATATTAAAGTCACATATTCCATTCAGTGTCTTTCACCGACGTTTAACAGCCTATTCTGTGTACTCTGTACAGTTGCAGAATTATAACAAATACTGTTAAGTTTTCAAACTCAAATATTAAAGTCACATATTCCATTCAGTGTCTTTCACCGCCGTTTAACAGCCTATTCTGTGTACTCTGTACAGTTGCAGAATTATAAGAAATACTGTTAAGTTTTCAAACTCAAATATTAAAGTCACATATTCCATTCAGTGTCTTTCACCGCCGTTTAACAGCCTATTCTGTGTACTCTGTACAGTTCCAGAATTATAAGAAATACTGTTAAGTTTTCAAACTCAAATATTAAAGTCACATATTCCATTCAGTGTCTTTCACCGCCGTTTAACAGCCTATTCTGTGTACTCTGTACAGTTGCAGAATTATAAGAAATACTGTTAAGTTTTCAAACTCAAATATTAAAGTCACATATTCCATTCAGTGTCTTTCACCGCCGTTTAACAGCCTATTCTGTGTACTCTGTACAGTTCCAGAATTATAAGAAATACTGTTAAGTTTTCAAACTCAAATATTAAAGTCACATATTCCATTCAGTGTCTTTCACCGCCGTTTAACAGCCTATTCTGTGTACTCTGTACAGTTGCAGAATTATAAGAAATACTGTTAAGTTTTCAAACTCAAATATTAAAGTCACATATTCCATTCAGTGTCTTTCACCGCCGTTTAACAGCCTATTCTGTGTACTCTGTACAGTTCCAGAATTATAAGAAATACTGTTAAGTTTTCAAACTCAAATATTAAAGTCACATATTCCATTCAGTGTCTTTCACCGCCGTTTAACAGCCTATTCTGTGTACTCTGTACAGTTCCAGAATTATAAGAAATACTGTTAAGTTTTCAAACTCAAATATTAAAGTCACATATTCCATTCAGTGTGTTTCAACGCCGTTTAACAGCCTATTCTGTGTACTCTGCAGAGTTGCAGAATAGTAAGAAATACTGTTAATTTTTCAAACTCAAATATCAAAGTCACATATTCCATTCAGTGTCTTTCACCGCCGTTTAACAGCCTATTCTGTGTACTCTGCAGAGTTGCAGAATTATAAGAAATACTGTTAAGTTTTCAAACTCAAATATTAAAGTCACATATTCCATTCAGTGTCTTTCACCGCCGTTTAACAGCCTATTCTGTGTACTCTGTACAGTTCCAGAATTATAAGAAATACTGTTAAGTTTTCAAACTCAAATATTAAAGTCACATATTCCATTCAGTGTGTTTCAACGCCGTTTAACAGCCTATTCTGTGTACTCTGCAGAGTTGCAGAATAGTAAGAAATACTGTTAATTTTTCAAACTCAAATATCAAAGTCACATATTCCATTCAGTGTCTTTCACCGCCGTTTAACAGCCTATTCTGTGTACTCTGCAGAGTTGCAGAATTATAAGAAATACTGTTAAGTTTTCAAACTCAAATATTAAAGTCACATATTCCATTCAGTGTCTTTCACCGCCGTTTAACAGCCTATTCTGTGTACTCTGTACAGTTCCAGAATTATAAGAAATACTGTTAAGTTTTCAAACTCAAATATTAAAGTCACATATTCCATTCAGTGTGTTTCAACGCCGTTTAACAGCCTATTCTGTGTACTCTGCAGAGTTGCAGAATAGTAAGAAATACTGTTAATTTTTCAAACTCAAATATTAAAGTCACTTATTCCATTCAGTGTGTGTCACCGCAGTTTAGCAGCCTATTCTGTGTACTCTGCAGAGTTGCAGAATAGTAAGAAATACTGTTAATTTTTCAAACTCAAATATTAAAGTCACTTATTCCATTCAGTGTGTGTCACCGCAGTTTAGCAGCCTATTCTGTGTACTCTGCAGAGTTGCAGAATAGTAAGAAATACTGTTAAGTTTTCAAACTCATATATATTAAAGTCATATATATCGTGTAAGATGAAGAAGGCGGGTAAAAAGGGACGGGGAAGTGGACGTGATCCTGAAAGTTCAGGGCGCGGGTCAGGACGCGGAGAAACTGTGCCTGGTGCCAGAGCACAAGAAAGAAAGACATCCACCATACCTAGCTTCATGTCTGATTTCACAGGGCGTCGCAGGACATCACTCTCGAGGTCCGACCAGTGCGAACAGGTGGTCGGTTGGATGACAGCTGATACTGCTTCCAGTCGGTTAAGCACCACCCTGTCTTCCACCAAGTCCACTCTCAGTAGCCAAGAGTCTGGTCAACATAATCCTCACTCTGATCATCCTTCCTCCCACCATACACGGTCTGGTCAAAGAAGTGATCCCACACTGGGATATAGTGATGAGCTCGTCTCATCACCAATCCTTCATTTGACCCTCTCTCCAAGCACGCTTGCAGAGGAACATGACATCTTGTGCCCTGATTCACAACCTCTAGAGGCTACCCAATCACAAGAAGATGACAGATGTGAACGGCATTTAAGGTCAAAGGAAGTAGTGGATGATGATGATGATGATGAGACACAGTTGCCATTAAATCAACCACTATTTCCTTCTCAAGACCTTGTTGAGGAGAATGTTATACAGTTGTCAATGACTGAGTATGTGGTGGGATCAAGACATGAGGAGGATGATCAGAGTGAGGAAGTGGAGGAGGACTTGGTGGACGATGAGGTGACTGACCCCACCTGGGAAGGTGTAGAGCCGAGCGATGACAGCAGTCCTGAGGGTGAGCCATCTGCAGCACCGCAACAGGCTGGAAGAGGCAGTGGTGTGGCTACAGAAAGAAGGCGGACCGCACCAAACCGGCCCGCAAATGTTCCACGGAGCACCCCCTTGCGTAAATCTACCTTGCCAAGGGGTAGGTGTTCCGCGGTATGGCGTTTTTTTAAGGAAAGTGCGGACGACAAAAGATTTGTAGTTTGCAACCTGTGCCACACCAGAATGAGCCGAGGCATGAACACTAGAAACCTCACCACCACCAGCATGATCCGACACATGGCATCCAAGCACCGTAGTAAGTGGGAGGAACGCCTGGATCGCCCATCTGTGTCTGCAGGCCACACCACTGCCTCCTCTTCCCCTGTTTTCGGTGCCGGCCAATCGCCTGTCGAAGGCGCAGGCCCGCATACCTCCCGCCCTGCACCTGTAGCATCTGAAGCACCATCAGCGACCACATCCACTTCCCTGTCCCAGCACAGCGTCCAAATGTCGTTACCCCAGGCATTTGAGCGCAAGAGAAAATACCCAGCCACCCACCCACAGGCCATAGCACTAACCTCACACCTTTCCAAATTACTGGCCATCGAAATGCTGCCATTTAGGCTTGTGGACACTGAGTCCTTCCGCAGCCTGATGGCAGCAGCTGTCCCTCGGTACGCGGTCCCCAGCCGCCACTACTTTTCCCGGTGTGCCATCCCCGCATTACACCACCATGTGTCCCGTAACATCACCCGTGCCCTGACCAACGCAGTTACTGGGAAGGTCCACTTAACGACTGACACATGGACAAGTGCTTGTGGCCAGGGACGCTACATTTCCCTGACGGCACACTGGGTGAATGTCGTGGAGGCTGGGAGCGACTCGGACCCTGGGATGGCACGGGTGCTACCCACGCCGAGGATTGCGGGCCCTACCTCCATCAGGGTTTCCACCAGCACCTACGTTATTGGCTCCTCCTCCTCCGTTTCCACCTCCGAATTCTCTACACACACCGCCACTCCCCCATCAGCCAGTAGCTGGAAGCAGTGTAGCACTGCAGTGGGGAAGCGTCAACAGGCCGTGCTGAAGCTGATCTGCCTTGGGGACAAACAGCACACGGCCTCAGAGCTGTTGCAGGGGATTAGTCACCAGACCGAGCAGTGGCTCTCGCCACTCAACCTGCAAGCAGGCATGGTTGTGTGTGATAATGGGCGTAACTTGGTGGCGGCTTTGGAGCTCGGCAAGCTCACACACGTACCATGCCTAGCGCATGTATTTAATTTAGTGGTGCAGCGATTTCTAAAAACCTACCCCAATGTGCATGATCTCTTGACCAAGGTGCGCCGCGTGTGTGCACATTTCCGTAAGTCATCTACAGCTTCGGCCGGCCTGTTGAAGCTGCAGCAGCGCTTACAATTGCCAGCTCACCGGCTGCTGTGTGACGTGAGCACGCGCTGGAACTCCACCTTCCACATGTTGGCCCGGCTTTGTGAGCAGCAGAGGGCAGTAGTGGAGTACCAGCTGTTACACGGTCGTCGCCTCTCCGTTCAACTTCCTGTAATCAGAAGTGAGGAGTGGGAATGGATGTCAGACCTCTGCGAGGTTTTACGCAATTTTGAGGAATCGACACAGATGGTGAGCGGCGATAACGCTATTATCAGTGTAACCATCCCACTTCTGTGTCTACTGAAACGCTCGCTGCTCACAATTAAAACCGACGCTTTGCATGTGGAAGAGGTGGAAATGGGGGAGGAAGAGCTTACACAAGGTGATAGCCAGAGCACCCTCACTTCGTCTTCTCAGCGACAATTGGAGGAGGCGGAGGAGGAGGAGGAGGAGGAGGAGGAGGAGGAAGACACGGTTGCCTCCGCTACAGAGGGTAGCCATGGAACTTTAGTTCCATCTCTTCAGCGTGGGTGGGCAGAAGAGGAGGAAGAGGATGAGGATATTGAGAGTCAGCCTCCTGGTGAGGACAGCGAAATCTTGACTGTTGGTACTCTGGCACACATGGCTGACTTTATGTTAGGCTGCCTTTCCCGTGACCCACGCGTTGTACGCATTTTAGACAACACGGATTACTGGGTGTTCACCCTTCTGGACCCCCGCTACAAAGAGAATTTCTCATCTCTCATTCCTCCGGTGGAGAGGACAAGCAAAATGGTGCAATACCAGAAGGTTCTTGTTGAAAAATTGCTCCAAAATTTTCCATCTGACAACGCTGGCGGCAGAGTACGTGCTACCTTGGCCAACCGAGAAGGGGAGAAAAGGGGAGCACACAGCAGTTCCGAGAAAGGCAGGGCAACACTCTCCAAGGCGTGGGACACCTTCATGACACCCCGCCAGCACCCTCACCCTGATGCGCAGCCTAGTGTCACAAGGAGGGAAAAGTTTTGGAAGATGGTGAAGGAGTACGTAGCAGACCGTGTCAGCGTCCTCAATGATCCCTCTGTGCCTTACAACTACTGGGTGTCCAAGCTGGACACGTGGTATGAACTGGCACTCTACGCCTTGGAGGTGCTGGCCTGCCCTGCCGCCAGCGTTCTGTCTGAGCGGGTATTTAGTGCTGCTGGTGGCATCATAACAGATAAGCGTATCCGCCTTTCCACCGACAATGCTGATAGGTTGACACTTATAAAAATGAACAAGGCCTGGATTTCCCCTGACTTCTCCACTCCACTGGAGGAAAGCCCCGGGGGAACATAAACTCACTTTATATATGTTATTTACAATGATGGGAATACTCTGTATTCCCATTCACCCCTTCCACCCCAAAAACGGGTATATGGTTGACTCTTAATGTTCTCATCCTCCTCCTCCTCTTCCATATGCCCTGGGATATAATTTTTATATAGGGCCAGCTCACCAGCGTGCCCTGGGATATAATTTTTATATAGGGCCAGCTCACCAGCGGGCCCTGTGATATAATTTTTATATAGGGCCAGCTCACCAGCGGGCCCTGTTTGCCAATTTTTATATAGGTCAGCTCACCAGCGGGCCTTCTCATATAATGTTTTATTGGGTCAGCTCACTAGCGGGCCTTCGCATATAATGTTTAGGATGGTCAGCTCTGCAGCAGACCCTCACCCATAATGTTTTAGATGGTCAGCTCAGCGCACGTTTCCCTCTTAATCATGGCCTCAGTTCTGAAAATCAAGGAAATTTTTGGGAGAATTTGCCTCTGCGCACGTTTCCCTCTTAATCATGGCCTCAGTTCTGAAAATCAAGGAAATGTTTGGGATAATTTGCCTCTGCGCACGTTTCCCTCTTAATCATGGCCTCACTTCAGAAAATCGATGAAATTTTTGGGAGAATTTGCAGATGATATACAAGTAAATATACAGCAAATACTGTTTGGTAACAATTTTTCGCCTAAAGTCGTTTTTATTTTCCTTTTTGTGTGTTTTACGGTCAGTCTGTAAAAATGGCGTACTACGGGCGAAAGATCGTTCCCAGCAGCGATGTTGGAGTCCAAGGTGCATCCAGACATCCTCCCTATGCTGTCCCTGAACCATTTCTGTAGTGTTTCCATCTTTTTCTGCCCTTTTCCTATGGACCAGGCACCCTCCCCTCATCAGAGCAGGGGGTGCCTGGTGTAATGCTCGAGTCCTCCCATTGACTTCAATGGGGCTCGGGTGCTCGGCCGAGCACTCGAGCCTCAGGGGGTGCTCGGTCAGAGCACCCGAACATCCGAGCATTGGGGTGCTCGCTCATCACTAGTAATAAAGACTTGCTGCCCAGATGTGTTGAAGTTGTAGTGGAAAGAGGCAATGAAAACTCATTGCTCAGTTGTTTTGTTGTAGTAGTGATGAGAAGTAATAAAGACTTGCTGCCCAGTTGTTTTGCTGTAGTAGTAAAGAGAGGTAATAAAGACTTGCTGCCCAGATGTGTTGAAGTTGTAGTGGAAAGAGGCAATGAAAACTCATTGCTCAGTTGTTTTGTTGTAGTAGTGATGAGAAATAATAAAGACTTGCTGCCCAGTTGTGTTGAAGTTGTAGTGGAAAGAGGCAATGAAAACTCATTGCTCATTTGTTTTGTTGTAGTAGTGATGAGAAGTAATAAAGACTTGCTGCCCAGTTGTGTTGCTGTAGTAGTGAAGAGAGGTAATGAAGATTTATTGCCCATTTTCTTTACTGTAGTAGTGAAGATAGGTAATTAAGACTTGCTGCCCAGTTGTGTTACTATAGTCGTCAATAGAGGTAATAAGGACTTGCTGCCCAATTTTGTTGCTGTAGTCGTGAAGAGAGGTAATAAAGATTTGATGTGTTGCGATAGTAGTGAAGAGAAGCAATAAATACTCACTGCTCAGTTGTGTTGCTGTAGTAGTGATGAGAAGTAAGAAAGATTTGTTGCCCAGTTGTTATACTGTAGTAGTGATGAGAGATAATAAAGACTTACTTTTCTGTTGTTTTGCAGTAATAGTGATTATTATTTGCTGCCCAGTTGTGTGACTGTGGAAGTGAAAAATGGTCATAAAGACTTGCTGTTCAGTTGTGTCGTTGTAGTAGTGAAGAAAGGTAATAAAGATTTGCTGCCCAGTTGCTTTGCAGCAGTAGTGATGAGAAGTAATAAAGACTTGATGCCCAGTTGTGTTACTGTAGTAGTGAAGAGAAGAAATAGATAGTTGCTTCCAGTTGTGTTGCTATAGCAGTGAAGAGCAGTTATAAAGACTCAGTGTTCAGTTGTGTTGCTGTAGTAGTGAAGAGATGTAATAAATACTTGCTGCTCGGATGTTTTGCTTTAGTAGTGAAGAGAAGTAATACAGATTTGCTGCCCAGTTGTTTACTGTAGTAGTGATGAGAAGTAATAAAGATCTGCTGCCCAGTTGTTTTACTGTAGTAGTAAAGAGAGGTAATAAAGACTTGCTGCCCAGTTTTATTGCTGTAGTAGTCAAGACAGGCAATGCAGACATATTGCCCATTTTTTTACTGTAGTAGTGAAGAGAAGTAATAAAGAGCTGCTGCACAATTGTGTTGCAGCAGCTGTGAATAAAGGTAATAAAGACTTATTGCCCAGTTGTTTTGCTGTAGTAGTAAAGATAGGTAATAAAGACTTGCTGCCCAGATGTGTTGAAGTTGTAGTGGAAAGAGGCAATGAAAACTCATTGCTCAGTTGTTTTGTTGTAGTAGTGATGAGAAGTAATAAAGACTTGCTGCCCAGTTGTTTTGCTGTAGTAGTAAAGAGAGGTAATAAAGACTTGCTGCCCAGATGTGTTGAAGTTGTAGTGGAAAGAGGCAATGAAAACTCATTGCTCATTTGTTTTGTTGTAGTAGTGATGAGAAATAATAAAGACTTGCTGCCCAGTTGTGTTGAAGTTGTAGTGGAAAGAGGCAATGAAAACTCATTGCTCATTTGTTTTGTTGTAGTAGTGATGAGAAGTAATAAAGACTTGCTGCCCAGTTGTGTTGCTGTAGTAGTGAAGAGAGGTAATGAAGATTTATTGCCCATTTTCTTTACTGTAGTAGTGAAGATAGGTAATTAAGACTTGCTGCCCAGTTGTGTTACTATAGTCGTCAATAGAGGTAATAAGGACTTGCTGCCCAATTTTGTTGCTGTAGTCGTGAAGAGAGGTAATAAAGATTTGATGTGTTGCGATAGTAGTGAAGAGAAGCAATAAATACTCACTGCTCAGTTGTGTTGCTGTAGTAGTGATGAGAAGTAAGAAAGATTTGTTGCCCAGTTGTTATACTGTAGTAGTGATGAGAGATAATAAAGACTTACTTTTCTGTTGTTTTGCAGTAATAGTGATTATTATTTGCTGCCCAGTTGTGTGACTGTGGAAGTGAAAAATGGTCATAAAGACTTGCTGTTCAGTTGTGTCGTTGTAGTAGTGAAGAAAGGTAATAAAGATTTGCTGCCCAGTTGCTTTGCAGCAGTAGTGATGAGAAGTAATAAAGACTTGATGCCCAGTTGTGTTACTGTAGTAGTGAAGAGAAGAAATAGATAGTTGCTTCCAGTTGTGTTGCTATAGCAGTGAAGAGCAGTTATAAAGACTCAGTGTTCAGTTGTGTTGCTGTAGTAGTGAAGAGATGTAATAAATACTTGCTGCTCGGATGTTTTGCTTTAGTAGTGAAGAGAAGTAATACAGATTTGCTGCCCAGTTGTTTACTGTAGTAGTGATGAGAAGTAATAAAGATCTGCTGCCCAGTTGTTTTACTGTAGTAGTAAAGAGAGGTAATAAAGACTTGCTGCCCAGTTTTATTGCTGTAGTAGTCAAGACAGGCAATGCAGACATATTGCCCATTTTTTTACTGTAGTAGTGAAGAGAAGTAATAAAGAGCTGCTGCACAATTGTGTTGCAGCAGCTGTGAATAAAGGTAATAAAGACTTATTGCCCAGTTGTTTTGCTGTAGTAGTAAAGATAGGTAATAAAGACTTGCTGCCCAGATGTGTTGAAGTTGTAGTGGAAAGAGGCAATGAAAACTCATTGCTCAGTTGTTTTGTTGTAGTAGTGATGAGAAGTAATAAAGACTTGCTGCCCAGTTGTTTTGCTGTAGTAGTAAAGAGAGGTAATAAAGACTTGCTGCCCAGATGTGTTGAAGTTGTAGTGGAAAGAGGCAATGAAAACTCATTGCTCATTTGTTTTGTTGTAGTAGTGATGAGAAATAATAAAGACTTGCTGCCCAGTTGTGTTGAAGTTGTAGTGGAAAGAGGCAATGAAAACTCATTGCTCATTTGTTTTGTTGTAGTAGTGATGAGAAGTAATAAAGACTTGCTGCCCAGTTGTGTTGCTGTAGTAGTGAAGAGAGGTAATGAAGATTTATTGCCCATTTTCTTTACTGTAGTAGTGAAGATAGGTAATTAAGACTTGCTGCCCAGTTGTGTTACTATAGTCGTCAATAGAGGTAATAAGGACTTGCTGCCCAATTTTGTTGCTGTAGTCGTGAAGAGAGGTAATAAAGATTTGATGTGTTGCGATAGTAGTGAAGAGAAGCAATAAATACTCACTGCTCAGTTGTGTTGCTGTAGTAGTGATGAGAAGTAAGAAAGATTTGTTGCCCAGTTGTTATACTGTAGTAGTGATGAGAGATAATAAAGACTTACTTTTCTGTTGTTTTGCAGTAATAGTGATTATTATTTGCTGCCCAGTTGTGTGACTGTGGAAGTGAAAAATGGTCATAAAGACTTGCTGTTCAGTTGTGTCGTTGTAGTAGTGAAGAAAGGTAATAAAGATTTGCTGCCCAGTTGCTTTGCAGCAGTAGTGATGAGAAGTAATAAAGACTTGATGCCCAGTTGTGTTACTGTAGTAGTGAAGAGAAGAAATAGATAGTTGCTTCCAGTTGTGTTGCTATAGCAGTGAAGAGCAGTTATAAAGACTCAGTGTTCAGTTGTGTTGCTGTAGTAGTGAAGAGATGTAATAAATACTTGCTGCTCGGATGTTTTGCTTTAGTAGTGAAGAGAAGTAATACAGATTTGCTGCCCAGTTGTTTACTGTAGTAGTGATGAGAAGTAATAAAGATCTGCTGCCCAGTTGTTTTACTGTAGTAGTAAAGAGAGGTAATAAAGACTTGCTGCCCAGTTTTATTGCTGTAGTAGTCAAGACAGGCAATGCAGACATATTGCCCATTTTTTTACTGTAGTAGTGAAGAGAAGTAATAAAGAGCTGCTGCACAATTGTGTTGCAGCAGCTGTGAATAAAGGTAATAAAGACTTATTGCCCAGTTGTTTTGCTGTAGTAGTAAAGATAGGTAATAAAGACTTGCTGCCCAGATGTGTTGAAGTTGTAGTGGAAAGAGGCAATGAAAACTCATTGCTCAGTTGTTTTGTTGTAGTAGTGATGAGAAGTAATAAAGACTTGCTGCCCAGTTGTTTTGCTGTAGTAGTAAAGAGAGGTAATAAAGACTTGCTGCCCAGATGTGTTGAAGTTGTAGTGGAAAGAGGCAATGAAAACTCATTGCTCATTTGTTTTGTTGTAGTAGTGATGAGAAATAATAAAGACTTGCTGCCCAGTTGTGTTGAAGTTGTAGTGGAAAGAGGCAATGAAAACTCATTGCTCATTTGTTTTGTTGTAGTAGTGATGAGAAGTAATAAAGACTTGCTGCCCAGTTGTGTTGCTGTAGTAGTGAAGAGAGGTAATGAAGATTTATTGCCCATTTTCTTTACTGTAGTAGTGAAGATAGGTAATTAAGACTTGCTGCCCAGTTGTGTTACTATAGTCGTCAATAGAGGTAATAAGGACTTGCTGCCCAATTTTGTTGCTGTAGTCGTGAAGAGAGGTAATAAAGATTTGATGTGTTGCGATAGTAGTGAAGAGAAGCAATAAATACTCACTGCTCAGTTGTGTTGCTGTAGTAGTGATGAGAAGTAAGAAAGATTTGTTGCCCAGTTGTTATACTGTAGTAGTGATGAGAGATAATAAAGACTTACTTTTCTGTTGTTTTGCAGTAATAGTGATTATTATTTGCTGCCCAGTTGTGTGACTGTGGAAGTGAAAAATGGTCATAAAGACTTGCTGTTCAGTTGTGTCGTTGTAGTAGTGAAGAAAGGTAATAAAGATTTGCTGCCCAGTTGCTTTGCAGCAGTAGTGATGAGAAGTAATAAAGACTTGATGCCCAGTTGTGTTACTGTAGTAGTGAAGAGAAGAAATAGATAGTTGCTTCCAGTTGTGTTGCTATAGCAGTGAAGAGCAGTTATAAAGACTCAGTGTTCAGTTGTGTTGCTGTAGTAGTGAAGAGATGTAATAAATACTTGCTGCTCGGATGTTTTGCTTTAGTAGTGAAGAGAAGTAATACAGATTTGCTGCCCAGTTGTTTACTGTAGTAGTGATGAGAAGTAATAAAGATCTGCTGCCCAGTTGTTTTACTGTAGTAGTAAAGAGAGGTAATAAAGACTTGCTGCCCAGTTTTATTGCTGTAGTAGTCAAGACAGGCAATGCAGACATATTGCCCATTTTTTTACTGTAGTAGTGAAGAGAAGTAATAAAGAGCTGCTGCACAATTGTGTTGCAGCAGCTGTGAATAAAGGTAATAAAGACTTATTGCCCAGTTGTTTTGCTGTAGTAGTAAAGATAGGTAATAAAGACTTGCTGCCCAGATGTGTTGAAGTTGTAGTGGAAAGAGGCAATGAAAACTCATTGCTCAGTTGTTTTGTTGTAGTAGTGATGAGAAGTAATAAAGACTTGCTGCCCAGTTGTTTTGCTGTAGTAGTAAAGAGAGGTAATAAAGACTTGCTGCCCAGATGTGTTGAAGTTGTAGTGGAAAGAGGCAATGAAAACTCATTGCTCATTTGTTTTGTTGTAGTAGTGATGAGAAATAATAAAGACTTGCTGCCCAGTTGTGTTGAAGTTGTAGTGGAAAGAGGCAATGAAAACTCATTGCTCATTTGTTTTGTTGTAGTAGTGATGAGAAGTAATAAAGACTTGCTGCCCAGTTGTGTTGCTGTAGTAGTGAAGAGAGGTAATGAAGATTTATTGCCCATTTTCTTTACTGTAGTAGTGAAGATAGGTAATTAAGACTTGCTGCCCAGTTGTGTTACTATAGTCGTCAATAGAGGTAATAAGGACTTGCTGCCCAATTTTGTTGCTGTAGTCGTGAAGAGAGGTAATAAAGATTTGATGTGTTGCGATAGTAGTGAAGAGAAGCAATAAATACTCACTGCTCAGTTGTGTTGCTGTAGTAGTGATGAGAAGTAAGAAAGATTTGTTGCCCAGTTGTTATACTGTAGTAGTGATGAGAGATAATAAAGACTTACTTTTCTGTTGTTTTGCAGTAATAGTGATTATTATTTGCTGCCCAGTTGTGTGACTGTGGAAGTGAAAAATGGTCATAAAGACTTGCTGTTCAGTTGTGTCGTTGTAGTAGTGAAGAAAGGTAATAAAGATTTGCTGCCCAGTTGCTTTGCAGCAGTAGTGATGAGAAGTAATAAAGACTTGATGCCCAGTTGTGTTACTGTAGTAGTGAAGAGAAGAAATAGATAGTTGCTTCCAGTTGTGTTGCTATAGCAGTGAATAGCAGTTATAAAGACTCAGTGTTCAGTTGTGTTGCTGTAGTAGTGAAGAGATGTAATAAATACTTGCTGCTCGGATGTTTTGCTTTAGTAGTGAAGAGAAGTAATACAGATTTGCTGCCCAGTTGTTTACTGTAGTAGTGATGAGAAGTAATAAAGATCTGCTGCCCAGTTGTTTTACTGTAGTAGTAAAGAGAGGTAATAAAGACTTGCTGCCCAGTTTTATTGCTGTAGTAGTCAAGACAGGCAATGCAGACATATTGCCCATTTTTTTACTGTAGTAGTGAAGAGAAGTAATAAAGAGCTGCTGCACAATTGTGTTGCAGCAGCTGTGAATAAAGGTAATAAAGACTTATTGCCCAGTTGTTTTGCTGTAGTAGTAAAGATAGGTAATAAAGACTTGCTGCCCAGATGTGTTGAAGTTGTAGTGGAAAGAGGCAATGAAAACTCATTGCTCAGTTGTTTTGTTGTAGTAGTGATGAGAAGTAATAAAGACTTGCTGCCCAGTTGTTTTGCTGTAGTAGTAAAGAGAGGTAATAAAGACTTGCTGCCCAGATGTGTTGAAGTTGTAGTGGAAAGAGGCAATGAAAACTCATTGCTCATTTGTTTTGTTGTAGTAGTGATGAGAAATAATAAAGACTTGCTGCCCAGTTGTGTTGAAGTTGTAGTGGAAAGAGGCAATGAAAACTCATTGCTCATTTGTTTTGTTGTAGTAGTGATGAGAAGTAATAAAGACTTGCTGCCCAGTTGTGTTGCTGTAGTAGTGAAGAGAGGTAATGAAGATTTATTGCCCATTTTCTTTACTGTAGTAGTGAAGATAGGTAATTAAGACTTGCTGCCCAGTTGTGTTACTATAGTCGTCAATAGAGGTAATAAGGACTTGCTGCCCAATTTTGTTGCTGTAGTCGTGAAGAGAGGTAATAAAGATTTGATGTGTTGCGATAGTAGTGAAGAGAAGCAATAAATACTCACTGCTCAGTTGTGTTGCTGTAGTAGTGATGAGAAGTAAGAAAGATTTGTTGCCCAGTTGTTATACTGTAGTAGTGATGAGAGATAATAAAGACTTACTTTTCTGTTGTTTTGCAGTAATAGTGATTATTATTTGCTGCCCAGTTGTGTGACTGTGGAAGTGAAAAATGGTCATAAAGACTTGCTGTTCAGTTGTGTCGTTGTAGTAGTGAAGAAAGGTAATAAAGATTTGCTGCCCAGTTGCTTTGCAGCAGTAGTGATGAGAAGTAATAAAGACTTGATGCCCAGTTGTGTTACTGTAGTAGTGAAGAGAAGAAATAGATAGTTGCTTCCAGTTGTGTTGCTATAGCAGTGAAGAGCAGTTATAAAGACTCAGTGTTCAGTTGTGTTGCTGTAGTAGTGAAGAGATGTAATAAATACTTGCTGCTCGGATGTTTTGCTTTAGTAGTGAAGAGAAGTAATACAGATTTGCTGCCCAGTTGTTTACTGTAGTAGTGATGAGAAGTAATAAAGATCTGCTGCCCAGTTGTTTTACTGTAGTAGTAAAGAGAGGTAATAAAGACTTGCTGCCCAGTTTTATTGCTGTAGTAGTCAAGACAGGCAATGCAGACATATTGCCCATTTTTTTACTGTAGTAGTGAAGAGAAGTAATAAAGAGTTGCAGCACAATTGTGTTGCTGCAGCTGTGAATAAATTTAATAAAGACATATTACCCAGTTGTTTTACTGTAGTAGTGAAGAGAGGTAATAAAGACTTGCTCCCCAGTTGTGTTGCTGTAGTAGTGAAGAGAGGTTATAAAGTCTTGCTGCCCAGTTGTTTTGCTGTAGTAATAAGGAGAGGTAATAAAGACTTGCTGTCCAGTTGTGTTGCTGTAGTAGTGAAGAGAGGTAATGAAGATATATTGCCCATTGTTTACTGTAGTAGTGAAGATAGGTAATAAAGACTTGCTGCCCAGTTGTGTTGCTGTAGTAGTTAAGAAAGGTAATAAAGACTTGCTGCCCAGATGTGTTGTGGTAGTAGTGAAAAGAGGCAATGAAGACTCATTGCTCAGTTGTTTTGTTGTTGTAGTGATGAGAAGTAATGCATATTTGCTGCTCAGTTGTTTTACTGTAGTAGTTAGAGAGGTAATAAAGACTTGCGGCACAGTTGTTTTGCTGTAGTAGTGACGAGAAGTAATAAAGATTTGATGCTTTGCTATGCTGTAGTAGTGAAGAAAGGTAATAAAGATTTACTGCCCAGTTGTTTTGCTGTAGTAGTGATGAGAACTAGTAATAAAGACTTGCTGTCCAGTTGTTTTACTGTAATGTTGAAGGGAGGTAATAAACACTTGCGGCCAGATGTGTTGCAGTAGCAGTGAAGAGAGAGAATAAAGATTCAGTGCTCAGTTGTTTTGCTGTAGTAGTGAAGAGATGTAATACAGATTTACTGTCCAGTTGTTTTGCTGTAGTAGTGATAAGAAGTAATAAAGATTTGCTGCCCAGATGTTTTACTGTAGTAGTGATGAGAAGTAATAAATATTTGCTGCTCAGTTATTTACTGTAGTAGTGAAGAGAGGTAATAAAGACTTGCTGCTCAGTTGTTTTGCAATAGTAGTGATGAGAAGCAATTAAATTTGCTACCCAGTTGTTTTACTGTAGTAGTGATAAGAAGTAATACAGGTTTGCTGCCCATTTGTTTTACTGTTGTAGTAAAGGGACGTAATAAAGACTTGCTGCATAGTTGTGTTGCTGTAGTAACGAAGAGAGGCAATGAAGATGTATTGCCCAGTTTTACTGTAGTAGTGAAGAGAGGTAATAAAGAATTGCTGCCCAGTTGTGTTGCTGTAGTAGTGAAGAGAGGTAATGAAGACTTACTGCCCATTTTTTTACTGTAGTAGTGAAGCGAGGTAGGAGGTAATAAAGACTTGCTGCTCAGTAGGGATTGGTGATAATTTCCACCTCAAATTGAAATCGGCGAAAAATAGCACTTTCTGCTTGGCAAAAATTCCCAGCAAAAAGTTCAGATTTTCCGCTTTTTCATGCTTTTTTCGCCTACCTCATTCCATTGAAATTAAATCAATGGAAAAATAGAAGTTACACATAACACACAGAAAATATTATTTTATTTACCAAAGGCATAGTATAAAAGTGGCATTAGGGTGCCTGTGTTGGTGGGGAGTGAGGAAAGAACCAGTGGAACAGGGAATTTTTTTTTGAGGGGTTGTTTACTGGGATTGGGGGGCAGTTAACATAAATCCTAAATATAATTAAAGAAAACCCATAAGATATGGTATAAAAAGGGTCTGAGGAGGGTGCCTGTGTTGGTGAATGAATCAATCATTTTAACAGGGAATTTGTTTTTTTTTTGGGGGGGTCTTGACTGCTATTGGAGGAAAAATTAATACAAAATACATCAATAAAATAAAATAAGAATTCTGTATGTAAAGTGATAGACAGGAACCCCCTGACATAAGCTGCCACTGGGGTGGACTGATACTTGACTTGATAGAGTATTTTGTAGAGGATGATTTGTTAGATTTGTTGTTAGAGGCCCAAGCCATGAGGAAGCATTGATTTGTAGGACTTAGACTTGTTAGAAA
Source organism: Rhinophrynus dorsalis (assembly GCA_037306005.1). Taxonomy (NCBI): domain Eukaryota; kingdom Metazoa; phylum Chordata; class Amphibia; order Anura; family Rhinophrynidae; genus Rhinophrynus; species Rhinophrynus dorsalis. The sequence goes on along the minus strand of CM074719.1, from coordinate 39,925,912 downwards.
CAAACCCCCCAAAAAATTGTTTATTTTTTTTTTGTAGGACTATGTTTTGTTTTTTTGTTTTTTTTTTTTTTCAAAGCACAAGCCCTGAGAAAAAAAATAAAAATGCCCTACTGGCCTAGTGCCAGCAGGTCATGTTGGCCATTGTCAAATGTCCTCCTGAGTCCTGAGTTGCAACTGCTGTTCGTACTGCTGCTGCTGAGTTTTTTTAAGCAGCAGGATGATTAGGCAGCTGAAAGGGAATGGGATCAACAATAGCAGTGATATGGAAGATGGATGGTGAAGGTTCCACTTGCCATGACTAGCTCCAGTGATGCGCCTGAGGCAGTAGCAGCATGATAAGCAGCCCCCAGTCTATGTGAAGAAAAGAAGGAGTTGGCCAATAATTCTTCTCCACCTGCCCCTCTTCAATAATCATGGGTGTGTTGTTAATAGAACATGCATTTTTCCCTTGAGAACAGGAACTGTGGTTCTCATCAGCAACTACAATGTGCATAGTATGTGTGTGGTAAATAACATCTGGGGGCACAACTGTATCCAAACACCATGACACCCAAAACCAAGTACTGCCTCTGTCACTAAACCCCTTGTCCAGAACCCAATAAGGACACATGACAACTTGCTGACAGTTTAATAGTAATGATGAACCCTCCTTGCCACCATCTTAGTATATTCTGTGGGATGGAATCTCCTCAGATGCTGCTTGATGCATTGCTTGCGATTCTCCTCCTCCACACTGGCATTTGTGGTCAGTGCAATGGGTGGAGACAAACTGCCACTTCCTAACATCAACAGAGTGGCTATCTTTTGGTGGGGGAGGTAACAATGAACGTGGTGGATTGGCAGAAGATGTAGTTACTAGTGATGAGCGAGCACCCCAATGCTCGGGTGTTCGGGTGCTCTGACCGAGCACCCCCGGAGGCTCGAGTGCTCGGCCGAGCACCCGAGCCCCATTGAAGTCAATGGGAGGACTCGAGCATTACACCAGGCACCCCCTGCTCTGATGAGGGGAGGGTGCCTGGTCCATAGGAAAATGGCAGAAAAGGATGGAAACACCACAGAAATGGTTCAGGGACAGCATAGGGAGGATGTCTGGATGCATCTTGGACTCCAACATCGCTGCTGGGAACGATCTTTCGCCCGTAGTACGCCATTTTTACAGACTGACCGTAAAACACAAAAAAAGGAAAATAAAAACGACTTTAGGCGAAAAATTGTTACCAAACAATATTTGCTGTATATTTACTTGTATATCATCTGCAAATTCTCCCAAAAATTTCCTTGATTTTCTGAAGTGAGGCCATGATTAAGAGGGAAACGTGCGCAGAGGCAAATTCTCCCAAAAATTTCCTTGATTTTCAGAACTGAGGCCATGATTAAGAGGGAAACGTGCGCTGAGCTGACCATCTAAAACATTATGGGTGAGGGTCTGCTGCAGAGCTGACCATCCTAAACATTATATGCGAAGGCCCGCTAGTGAGCTGACGCTATAAAACATTATATGAGAGGGCCCGCTAGAGAGCTGACCCAATAAAACATTATATGAGAAGGCCCGCTGGTGAGCTGACCTATATAAAAATTGTCAAACAGGGCCCGCTGGTGAGCTGGCCCTATATAAAAATTATATCACAGGGCCCGCTGGTGAGCTGGCCCTATATAAAAATTATATCCCAGGGCATATGGAAGAGGAGGAGGAGGATGAGAAGATTAAGAGTCAACCATATACCCGTTTTTTGGGTGGAAGGGGTGAATGGGAATACAGAGTATTCCCATCATTGTAAATAACATATATAAAGTGAGTTTATGTTCCCCCGGGGCTTTCCTCCAGTGGAGTGGAGAAGTCAGGGGAAATCCAGGCCTTGTTCATTTTTATAAGTGTCAACCTATCAGCATTGTCGGTGGAAAGGCGGATACGCTTATCTGTTATGATGCCACCAGCAGCACTAAATACCCGCTCAGACAGAACGCTGGCGGCAGGGCAGGCCAGCACCTCCAAGGCGTAGAGTGCCAGTTCATACCACGTGTCCAGCTTGGACACCCAGTAGTTGTAAGGCACAGAGGGATCATTGAGGACGCTGACACGGTCTGCTACGTACTCCTTCACCATCTTCCAAAACTTTTCCCTCCTTGTGACACTAGGCTGCGCATCAGGGTGAGGGTGCTGGCGGGGTGTCATGAAGGTGTCCCACGCCTTGGAGAGTGTTGCCCTGCCTTTCTCGGAACTGCTGTGTGCTCCCCTTTTCTCCCCTTCTCGGTTGACCAAGGTAGCACGTACTCTGCCGCCAGCGTTGTCAGATGGAAAATTTTGGAGCAATTTTTCGACAAGAACCTTCTGGTATTGCACCATTTTGCTTGTCCTCTCCACCGGAGGAATGAGAGATGAGAAATTCTCTTTGTAGCGGGGGTCCAGAAGGGTGAACACCCAGTAATCCGTGTTGTCTAAAATGCGTATAACGCGTGGGTCACGGGAAAGGCAGCCTAACATAAAGTCAGCCATGTGTGCCAGAGTACCAACAGTCAAGATTTCGCTGTCCTCACCAGGAGGATGACTCTCAATATCCTCATCCTCTTCCTCCTCTTCTGCCCACCCACGCTGAAGAGATGGAACTAAAGTTCCATGGCTACCCTCTGTAGCGGAGGCAACCGTGTCTTCCTCCTCCTCCTCCTCCTCCGCCTCCTCCAATTGTCGCTGAGAAGACGAAGTGAGGGTGCTCTGGCTATCACCTTGTGTAAGCTCTTCCTCCCCCATTTCCACCTCTTCCACATGCAAAGCGTCGGTTTTAATTGTGAGCAGCGAGCGTTTCAGTAGACACAGAAGTGGGATGGTTACACTGATAATAGCGTTATCGCCGCTCACCATCTGTGTCGATTCCTCAAAATTGCGTAAAACCTCGCAGAGGTCTGACATCCATTCCCACTCCTCACTTCTGATTACAGGAAGTTGAACGGAGAGGCGACGACCGTGTAACAGCTGGTACTCCACTACTGCCCTCTGCTGCTCACAAAGCCGGGCCAACATGTGGAAGGTGGAGTTCCAGCGCGTGCTCACGTCACACAGCAGCCGGTGAGCTGGCAATTGTAAGCGCTGCTGCAGCTTCAACAGGCCGGCCGAAGCTGTAGATGACTTACGGAAATGTGCACACACGCGGCGCACCTTGGTCAAGAGATCATGCACATTGGGGTAGGTTTTTAGAAATCGCTGAACCACTAAATTAAATACATGCGCTAGGCATGGTACGTGTGTGAGCTTGCCGAGCTCCAAAGCCGCCACCAAGTTACGCCCATTATCACACACAACCATGCCTGGTTGCAGGTTGAGTGGCGAGAACCACTGCTCGGTCTGGTGACTAATCCCCTGCAACAGCTCTGAGGCCATGTGCTGTTTGTCCCCAAGGCAGATCAGCTTCAGCACGGCCTGTTGACGCTTCCCCACTGCAGTGCTACACTGCTTCCAGCTACTGGCTGATGGGGGAGTGGCGCTGCGTGTAGAGAATTCGGAGGTGGAAACGGAGGAGGAGGAGCCAATAACGTAGGTGCTGGCGGAAACCCTGATGGAGGTAGGGCCCGCAATCCTCGGCGTGGGTAGCACCCGTGCCATCCCAGGGTCCGAGTCACTCCCAGCCTCCACGACATTCACCCAGTGTGCCGTCAGGGAAATGTAGCGTCCCTGGCCACAAGCACTTGTCCATGTGTCAGTCGTTAAGTGGACCTTCCCAGTAACTGCGTTGGTCAGGGCACGGGTGATGTTACGGGACACATGGTGGTGTAATGCGGGGATGGCACACCGGGAAAAGTAGTGGCGGCTGGGGACCGCGTACCGAGGGACAGCTGCTGCCATCAGGCTGCGGAAGGACTCAGTGTCCACAAGCCTAAATGGCAGCATTTCGATGGCCAGTAATTTGGAAAGGTGTGAGGTTAGTGCTATGGCCTGTGGGTGGGTGGCTGGGTACTTTCTCTTGCGCTCAAATGCCTGGGGTAACGACATTTGGACGCTGCGCTGGGACAGGGAAGTGGATGTGGTCGCTGATGGTGCTTCAGATGCTACAGGTGCAGGGCGGGAGGTATGCGGGCCTGCGCCTTCAACAGGCGATTGGCCGGCACCGAAAACAGGGGAAGAGGAGGCAGTGGTGTGGCCTGCAGACACAGATGGGCGATCCAGGCGTTCCTCCCACTTACTACGGTGCTTGGATGCCATGTGTCGGATCATGCTGGTGGTGGTGAGGTTTCTAGTGTTCATGCCTCGGCTCATTCTGGTGTGGCACAGGTTGCAAACCACAATTCTTTTGTCGTCCGCACTTTCCTTAAAAAAACACCATACCGCGGAACACCTACCCTTTGGCAAGGTAGATTTACGCAAGGGGGTGCTCCGTGGAACATTTGCGGGCCGGTTTGGTGCGGTCCGCCTTCTTTCTGTAGCCACACCACTGCCTCTTCCAGCCTGTTGCGGTGCTGCAGATGGCTCACCCTCAGGACTGCTGTCATCGCTCGGCTCTACACCTTCCCAGGTGGGGTCAGTCACCTCATCGTCCACCAAGTCCTCCTCCACTTCCTCACTCTGATCATCCTCCTCAAGTCTTGATCCCACCACATACTCAGTCATTGACAACTGTATAACATTCTCCTCAACAAGGTCTTGAGACGGAAATAGTGGTTGATTTAATGGCAACTGTGTCTCATCATCATCATCATCATCCACTACTTCCTTTGACCTTAAATGCCGTTCACATCTGTCATCTTCTTGTGATTGGGTAGCCTCTAGAGGTTGTGAATCAGGGCACAAGATGTCATGTTCCTCTGCAAGCGTGCTTGGAGAGAGGGTCAAATGAAGGATTGGTGATGAGACGAGCTCCTCACTATATCCCAGTGTGGGATCACTTCTTTGACCAGACCGTGTATGGTGGGAGGAAGGATGATCAGAGTGAGGATTATGTTGACCAGACTCTTGGCTACTGAGAGTGGACTTGGTGGAAGACAGGGTGGTGCTTAACCGACTGGAAGCAGTATCAGCTGTCATCCAACCGACCACCTGTTCGCAGTGGTCGGACCTCGAGAGTGATGTCCTGCGACGCCCTGTAAAATTAGACATGAAGCTAGGTATGGTGGATGTCTTTCTTTCTTGTGCTCTGGCACCAGGCACAGTTTCTCCGCGTCCTGACCCGCGCCCTGAACTATCAGGATCACGTCCACTTCCCCGTCCCTTTTTACCCGCCTTCTTCATCTTACACGGAATATGTGACTTTAATATTTGAGTTTGAAAACTTAACAGTATTTCTTACTATTCTGCAACTGTGCAGAGTACACAGAATAGGCTGCTAAACTGCGGTGACACACACTGAATGGAAAATGTGACTTTAATATTTGAGTTTGAAAACTTAACAGTATTTCTTCCTAGTCTGCAACGGTGCAGAGTACACAGAATAGGCTGCTAAACTGCGGTGACACACACTGAATGGAATATGTGACTTTAATATTTGAGTTTGAAAACTTAACAGTATTTTTTACTATTCTGCAACTGTGCAGAGTACACAGAATAGGCTGCTAAACGGCGGTGACACACACTGAATGGAATATGTGACTTTAATATTTGAGTTTGAAAACTTAACAGTATTTCTTACTATTCTGCAACTGTGCAGAGTACACAGAATAGGCTGCTAAACGGCGGTGACACACACTGAATGGAATATGTGACTTTAATATTTGAGTTTGAAAACTTAACAGTATTTCTTACTATTCTGCAACGGTGCAGAGTACACAGAATAGGCTGCTAAACGGCGGTGACACACACTGAATGGAATATGTGACTTTAATATTTGAGTTTGAAAACTTAACAGTATTTCTTACTATTCTGCGACTGTGCAGAGTACACAGAATAGGCTGCTAAACGGCGGTGACACACACTGAATGGAATATGTGACTTTAATATTTGAGTTTGAAAACTTAACAGTATTTCTTCCTAGTCTGCAACGGTGCAGAGTACACAGAATAGGCTGCTAAACTGCGGTGACACACACTGAATGGAATATGTGACTTTAATATTTGAGTTTGAAAACTTAACAGTATTTCTTACTATTCTGCAACTGTGCAGAGTACACAGAATAGGCTGCTAAACGGCGGTGACACACACTGAATGGAATATGTGACTTTAATATTTGAGTTTGAAAACTTAACAGTATTTCTTCCTAGTCTGCAACGGTGCAGAGTACACAGAATAGGCTGCTAAACGGCGGTGACACACACTGAATGGAATATGTGACTTTAATATTTTAGTTTGAAGACTTAACAGTATTTCTTCCTATTCTGCAACTCTGCACAGTACACAGAATGTGCTGCTACACTGCAGCGAAGCACACTGAATGGAATATGTGACTTTGATATTTTAGTTTGAAGACTTAACAGTATTTCTTCCTATTCTGCAACTCTGCACAGTACACAGAATGTGCTGCTAAACTGCGGCGAAGCACACTGAATGGAATATGTGACTTTGATATTTTAGTTTGAAGAATTAACAGTATTTCTTCCTATTCTGCAACTATGCACAGTACACAGAATGTGCTGCTACACTGCGGCGAAGCACACTGAATGGAATATGTGACTTTGATATTTTAGTTTGAAGACTTAACAGTATTTCTTCCTATTCTGCAACTCTGCACAGTACACAGAATGTGCTGCTACACTGCGGCGAAGCACACTGAATGGAATATGTGACTTTGATATTTTAGTTTGAAGACTTAACAGTATTTCTTCCTATTCTGCAACTCTGCACAGTACACAGAATGTGCTGCTAAACTGCGGCGAAGCACACTGAATGGAATATGTGACTTTGATATTTTAGTTTGAAGAATTAACAGTATTTCTTCCTATTCTGCAACTCTGCACAGTACACAGAATGTGCTGCTACACTGCGGCGAAGCACACTGAATGGAATATGTGACTTTGATATTTTAGTTTGAAGACTTAACAGTATTTCTTCCTATTCTGCAACTCTGCACAGTACACAGAATGTGCTGCTAAACTGCGGCGACGCACACTGAATGGAATATGTGACTTTGATATTTTAGTTTGAAGACTTAACAGAATGTGCTCTAATCTGCAACTTTGCACACTAAACAGAATGTGCTCTAATCTGCAACTTTGCACACTAAACAGAATGTGCTCTAATCTGCAACTTTGCACACTAAACAGAATGTGCTCTAATCTGCAACTGTGCACACTAAACAGAATGTGCTCTAATCTGCAACTTTGCACACTAAACAGAATATATGTTTTTTTTTTTTTTTTCCCCCCCACACAAAATAACCTGCTGCCCCCACACACAGTAGTTCTAAAAAGGACTTTTGGTTCTTTTTTTTCACAATTTTGCTTGTTTTCCTCCCTACACTGCCTTTCCCTTCCTATCCTCAGCTCTCCCTGGCTAAGACTGAGCCGAACTCGATGGTCAGGTGCTATACAGCACCCGACCACGGGTTCTGGCCAGCCAATCAGTGTAATGCCAGCAGCCAACATGGCTGCTGGCATTACACCGATGTCAGAGCCTCCCTGCACGTTTATTGGCTGCGCAGCAGCCGCAAAACGTGCGGGGAGGAGACCCGAACATGGCGGGCGAGCACATGCGGTACTCGTACGAGTACCGCCATGTGCCGAGCAAAGCGATGCTCGAGCCGATCCGAGCATCGGCCGAGCATGCTCGCTCAACACTAGTAGTTACCCTAGAAGGTGATGGTGAGCTAGTTGTTTCACTAGTCATGGAACTTTCAGTCTCTGCCTGGGTTGCTCTATTCCTCCTCCACTTTGATCTCTGCCTCACCTCTTGTTGCCTTTCTGGAGAGTCAGGGTCAACAAAAGAAGTGCTTGATTTCTGTGGTGGGTGTTTGTCTTTAACATGTTTGACATAAATGTCATGATGTCTGTGTTTCATGTGTGATATCAGGGCACTTGTACCATGGTGTGTTCTCTGCTTTCCTCTTTTCACTGACTTGTCACAAATTGAGCACAGTGCCATTGCTGACGACTGCACTGTGCCTGCCCCAACAGAAAAATAGTCCCACACCCATGATGATTTCAGGGGGAAGGGAACAGATGGAGAAGAATGGCCTCTTCTTGTCCTCCACATTCCCCTTCATAGTCTGTGGCAGTGGATAATGTTGCAGCTGTTGCTGCTACTGCCTCAGATTCAGCAATGCAACTAGGACCAGGGGTATTGCTACTGCTGGCAAGTGGAACCTGTCCTAGTCCCGCATCACTTGTTGACCCCATTCCCACTGTGTCCACAGTGGTCTGTGGCACACTAACCTGCTCATCAACATCCTGCTGCCCTTGCAACTCAGCATCAAAGGAATTAGAGCAGTTGCAAATTCCTCTAATTCCAAAATCTCACTGCTAGTGGTGGTGGTAATGCCCATCCTCATTTCTGTCTCCCATTTCTTCTCAGTTTCTGTTAAAAAGGCCATCAATGTCTCTTCCACTTCAGCTTCTCCAGCATCATCCTTGCCATCACTAGTGATGAGCGAGCACCCCAATGCTCGGGTGTTCGGGTGCTCTGACCGAGCACCCCCTGAGGCTCGAGTGCTCGGCCGAGCACCCGAGCCCCATTGAAGTCAATGGGAGGACTCGAGCATTACACCAGGCACCCCCTGCTCTGATGAGGGGAGGGTGCCTGGTCCATAGGAAAATGGCAGAAAAGGATGGAAACACCACAGAAATGGTTCAGGGACAGCATAGGGAGGATGTCTGGATGCATCTTGGACTCCAACATCGCTGCTGGGAATGATCTTTCGCCCGTAGTACGCCATTTTTACAGACTGACCATAAAACACACAAAAAGGAAAATAAAAACGACTTTAGGCGAAAAATTGTTACCAAACAATATTTGCTGTATATTTACTTGTATATCATCTGCAAATTCTCCCAAAAATTTCCTTGATTTTCTGAAGTGAGGCCATGATTAAGAGGGAAACGTGCGCAGAGGCAAATTATCCCAAAAATTTCCTTGATTTTCAGAACTGAGGCCATGATTAAGAGGGAAACGTGCGCAGAGGCAAATTCTCCCAAAAATTTCCTTGATTTTCTGAACTGGGGCCAAGATTAAGAGGGAAACGTGCGCAGAGGCAAATTCTCCCAAAAATTTCCTTGATTTTCAGAACAGAGGCCATGATTAAGAGGGAAACGTGCGCAGAGGCAAATTATCCCAAAAATTTCCTTGATTTTCTGAACTGGGGCCATGATTAAGAGGGAAACGTGCGCAGAGGCAAATTCTCCCAAAAATTTCCTTGATTTTATTGAACTGAGGCCATGATTAAGAGGGAAACGAGCGCTGAGCTGACCATCTAAAACATTATGGGTGAGGGTCTGCTGCGGAGCTGACCATCCTAAACATTATATGCGAAGGCCCGCTAGTGAGCTGACGCTATAAAACATTTTATGAGAGGGCCCGCTAGAGAGCTGACCCAATAAAACATTATATGAGAAGGCCCGCTGGTGAGCTGACCTATATAAAAATTGTCAAACAGGGCCCGCTGGTGAGCTGGCCCTATATAAAAATTATATCACAGGGCCCGCTGGTGAGCTGGCCCTATATAAAAATTATATCACAGGGCCCGCTGGTGAGCTGGCCCTATATAAAAATTATATCCCAGGGCATATGGAAGAGGAGGAGGAGGATGAGAAGATTAAGAGTCAACCATATACCCGTTTTTTTGGGTGGAAGGGGTGAATGGGAATACAGAGTATTCCCATCATTGTAAATAACATATATAAAGTGAGTTTATGTTCCCCCGGGGCTTTCCTCCAGTGGAGTGGAGAAGTCAGGGGAAATCCAGGCCTTGTTCATTTTTATAAGTGTCAACCTATCAGCATTGTCGGTGGAAAGGCGGATACGCTTATCTGTTATGATGCCACCAGCAGCACTAAATACCCGCTCAGACAGAACGCTGGCGGCAGGGCAGGCCAGCACCTCCAAGGCGTAGAGTGCCAGTTCATACCACGTGTCCAGCTTGGACACCCAGTAGTTGTAAGGCACAGAGGGATCATTGAGGACGCTGACACGGTCTGCTACGTACTCCTTCACCATCTTCCAAAACTTTTCCCTCCTTGTGACACTAGGCTGCGCATCAGGGTGAGGGTGCTGGCGGGGTGTCATGAAGGTGTCCCACGCCTTGGAGAGTGTTGCCCTGCCTTTGTGGGAACTGCTGTGTACTCCCCTTTTCTCCCCTTCTCTGTTGGCCAAGGTAGCACGTACTCTGCCGCCAGCGTTGTCAGATGGAAAATTTTGAAGCAATTTTTCAACAAGAACCTTCTGGTATTGCACCATTTTGCTTGTCCTCTCCACCGGAGGAATGAGAGATGAGAAATTCTCTTTGTAGCGGGGGTCCAGAAGGGTGAACACCCAGTAATCCGTGTTGTTTAAAATGCGTATAACGCGTGGGTCACGGGAAAGGCAGCCTAACATAAAGTCAGCCATGTGTGCCAGAGTTCCAACAGTCAAGATTTCGCTGTCCTCACCAGGAGGATGACTCTCAATCTCCTCATCCTCTTCCTCCTCTTCTGCCCACCCACGCTGAAGAGATGGAACTAAAGTTCCATGGCTACCCTCTGTAGCGGAGGCAACCGTGTCTTCCTCCTCCTCCTCCTCCTCCTCCTCCTCCAATTGTCGCTGAGAAGACGAAGTGAGGGTGCTCTGGCTATCACCTTGTGTAAGCTCTTCCTCCCCCATTTCCACCTCTTCCACATGCAAAGCGTCGGTTTTAATTGTGAGCAGCGAGCGTTTCAGTAGACACAGAAGTGGGATGGTTACACTGATAATAGCGTTATCGCCGCTCACCATCTGTGTCGATTCCTCAAAATTGCGTAAAACCTCGCAGAGGTCTGACATCCATTCCCACTCCTCACTTCTGATTACAGGAAGTTGAACGGAGAGGCGACGACCGTGTAACAGCTGGTACTCCACTACTGCCCTCTGCTGCTCACAAAGCCGGGCCAACATGTGGAAGGTGGAGTTCCAGCACGTGCTCACGTCACACAGCAGCCGGTGAGCTGGCAATTGTAAGCGCTGCTGCAGCTTCAACAGGCCGGCCGAAGCTGTAGATGACTTACGGAAATGTGCACACACGCGGCGCACCTTGGTCAAGAGATCATGCACATTGGGGTAGCTTTTTAGAAATCGCTGAACCACTAAATTAAATACATGCGCTAGGCATGGTACGTGTGTGAGCTTGCCGAGCTCCAAAGCCGCCACCAAGTTACGCCCATTATCACACACAACCATGCCTGGTTGCAGGTTGAGTGGCGAGAGCCACTGCTCGGTCTGGTGACTAATCCCCTGCAACAGCTCTGAGGCCGTGTGCTGTTTGTCCCCAAGGCAGATCAGCTTCAGCACGGCCTGTTGACGCTTCCCCACTGCAGTGCTACACTGCTTCCAGCTACTGGCTGATGGGGGAGTGGCGCTGCGTGTAGAGAATTCGGAGGTGGAAACGGAGGAGGAGGAGCCAATAACGTAGGTGCTGGCGGAAACCCTGATGGAGGTAGGGCCCGCAATCCTCGGCGTGGGTAGCACCCGTGCCATCCCAGGGTCCGAGTCGCTCCCAGCCTCCACGACATTCACCCAGTGTGCCGTCAGGGAAATGTAGCGTCCCTGGCCACAAGCACTTGTCCATGTGTCAGTCGTTAAGTGGACCTTCCCAGTAACTGCGTTGGTCAGGGCACGGGTGATGTTACGGGACACATGGTGGTGTAATGCGGGGATGGCACACAGGGAAAAGTAGTGGCGGCTGGGGACCGCGTACTGAGGGACAGCTGCTGCCATCAGGCTGCGGAAGGACTCAGTGTCCACAAGCCTAAATGGCAGCATTTCGATGGCCAGTAATTTGGAAAGGTGTGAGGTTAGTGCTATGGCCTGTGGGTGGGTGGCTGGGTACTTTCTCTTGCGCTCAAATGCCTGGGGTAACGACATTTGGACGCTGTGCTGGGACAGGGAAGTGGATGTGGTCGCTGATGGTGCTTCAGATGCTACAGGTGCAGGGCGGGAGGTATGCGGGCCTGCGCCTTCGACAGGCGATTGGCCGGCACCGAAAACAGGGGAAGAGGAGGCAGTGGTGTGGCCTGCAGACACAGATGGGCGATCCAGGCGTTCCTCCCACTTACTACGGTGCTTGGATGCCATGTGTCGGATCATGCTGGTGGTGGTGAGGTTTCTAGTGTTCATGCCTCGGCTCATTCTGGTGTGGCACAGGTTGCAAACTACAATTCTTTTGTCGTCCGCACTTTCCTTAAAAAAACGCCATACCGCGGAACACCTACCCTTTGGCAAGGTAGATTTACGCAAGGGGGTGCTCCGTGGAACATTTGCGGGCCGGTTTGGTGCGGTCCGCCTTCTTTCTGTAGCCACACCACTGTCTCTTCCAGCCTGTTGTGGTGCTGCAGATGGCTCACCCTCAGGACTGCTGTCATTGCTCGGCTCTACACCTTCCCAGGTGGGGTCAGTCACCTCATCGTCCACCAAGTCCTCCTCCACTTCCTCTCTCTGATCATCCTCCTCATGTCTTGATCCCACCACATACTCAGTCATTGACAACTGTATAACATTCTCCTGAACAAGGTCTTGAGACGGAAATAGTGGTTGATTTAATGGCAACTGTGTCTCATCATCATCATCATTATCCACTACTTCCTTTGACCTTAAATGCCGTTCACATCTGTCATCTTCTTGTGATTGGGTAGCCTCTAGAGGTTGTGAATCAGGGCACAAGATGTCATGTTCCTCTGCAAGCGTGCTTGGAGAGAGGGTCAAATGAAGGATTGGTGATGAGACGAGCTCCTCACTATATCCCAGTGTGGGATCACTTCTTTGACCAGACCGTGTATGGTGGGAGGAAGGATGATCAGAGTGAGGATTATGTTGACCAGACTCTTGGCTACTGAGAGTGGACTTGGTGGAAGACAGGGTGGTGCTTAACCGACTGGAAGCAGTATCAGCTGTCATCCAACCGACCACCTGTTTGCAGTGGTCGGACCTCGAGAGTGATGTCCTGCGACGCCCTGTAAAATTAGACATGAAGCTAGGTATGGTGGATGTCTTTCTTTCTTGTGCTCTGGCACCAGGCACAGTTTCTCCGCGTCCTGACCCGCGCCCTGAACTATCAGGATCACGTCCACTTCCCCGTCCCTTTGTACCCGCCTTCTTCATCTTACACGGAATATGTGACTTTAATATTTGAGTTTGAAAACTTAACAGTATTTCTTCCTATTCTGCAACTGTGCAGAGTACACAGAATAGGCTGCTAAACTGCGGTGACGAACACAGAATGGAATATGTGACTTTAATATTTGAGTTTGAAAACTTAACAGTATTTCTTCCTATTCTGCAACTGTGCAGAGTACACAGAATAGGCTGCTAAACTGCGGTGACGAACACAGAATGGAATATGTGACTTTAATATTTGAGTTTGAAAACTTAACAGTATTTCTTCCTATTCTGCAACTGTGCAGAGTACACAGAATAGGCTGCTAAACTGCGGTGACACACACTGAATGGAAAATGTGACTTTAATATTTGAGTTTGAAAACTTAACAGTATTTCTTCCTATTCTGCAACTGTGCAGAGTACACAGAATAGGCTGCTAAACTGCGGTGACGAACACAGAATGGAATATGTGACTTTAATATTTGAGTTTGAAAACTTAACAGTATTTCTTCCTATTCTGCAACTGTGCAGAGTACACAGAATAGGCTGCTAAACTGCGGTGACACACACTGAATGGAATAAGTGACTTTAATATTTGAGTTTGAAAACTTAACAGTATTTCTTCCTATTCTGCAACTGTGCAGAGTACACAGAATAGGCTGCTAAACTGCGGTGACACACACTGAATGGAATAAGTGACTTTAATATTTGAGTTTGAAAACTTAACAGTATTTCTTCCTATTCTGCAACTGTGCAGAGTACACAGAATAGGCTGCTAAACTGCGGTGACACACACTGAATGGAATAAGTGACTTTAATATTTGAGTTTGAAAACTTAACAGTATTTCTTCCTATTCTGCAACTGTGCAGAGTACACAGAATAGGCTGCTAAACTGCGGTGACACACACTGAATGGAATAAGTGACTTTAATATTTGAGTTTGAAAACTTAACAGTATTTCTTCCTATTCTGCAACTGTGCAGAGTACACAGAATAGGCTGCTAAACTGCGGTGACACACACTGAATGGAATAAGTGACTTTAATATTTGAGTTTGAAAACTTAACAGTATTTCTTCCTATTCTGCAACTGTGCAGAGTACACAGAATAGGCTGCTAAACTGCGGTGACACACACTGAATGGAATAAGTGACTTTAATATTTGAGTTTGAAAACTTAACAGTATTTCTTCCTATTCTGCAACTGTGCAGAGTACACAGAATAGGCTGCTAAACTGCGGTGACACACACTGAATGGAATAAGTGACTTTAATATTTGAGTTTGAAAACTTAACAGTATTTCTTCCTATTCTGCAACTGTGCAGAGTACACAGAATAGGCTGCTAAACTGCGGTGACACACACTGAATGGAAAATGTGACTTTAATATTTGAGTTTGAAAACTTAACAGTATTTCTTACTATTCTGCAACTGTGCAGAGTACACAGAATGTGCTGCTACACTGCGGCGAAGCACACTGAATGGAATATGTGACTTTGATATTTTAGTTTGAAGACTTAACAGTATTTCTTCCTATTTTGCAACTCTGCACAGTACACAGAATGTGCTGCTACACTGCGGCGAAGCACACTGAATGGAATATGTGACTTTGATATTTTAGTTTGAAGACTTAACAGTATTTCTTCCTATTCTGCAACTCTGCACAGTACACAGAATGTGCTGCTACACTGCGGCGAAGCACACTGAATGGAATATGTGACTTTGATATTTTAGTTTGAAGACTTAACAGTATTTCTTCCTATTCTGCAACTCTGCACAGTACACAGAATGTGCTGCTACACTGCGGCGAAGCACACTGAATGGAATATGTGACTTTGATATTTTAGTTTGAAGACTTAACAGTATTTCTTCCTATTCTGCAACTCTGCACAGTACACAGAATGTGCTGCTACACTGCGGCGAAGCACACTGAATGGAATATGTGACTTTGATATTTTAGTTTGAAGACTTAACAGTATTTCTTCCTATTCTGCAACTCTGCACAGTACACAGAATGTGCTGCTACACTGCGGCGAAGCACACTGAATGGAATATGTGACTTTGATATTTTAGTTTGAAGACTTAACAGTATTTCTTCCTATTCTGCAACTCTGCACAGTACACAGAATGTGCTGCTACACTGCGGCGAAGCACACTGAATGGAATATGTGACTTTGATATTTTAGTTTGAAGACTTAACAGTATTTCTTCCTATTCTGCAACTCTGCACAGTACACAGAATGTGCTGCTACACTGCGGCGAAGCACACTGAATGGAATATGTGACTTTGATATTTTAGTTTGAAGACTTAACAGTATTTCTTCCTTTTCTGCAACTCTGCACAGTACACAGAATGTGCTGCTACACTGCGGCGAAGCACACTGAATGGAATATGTGACTTTGATATTTTAGTTTGAACACTTAACAGTATTTCTTCCTATTCTGCAACTCTGCACAGTACACAGAATGTGCTGCTAAACTGCGGCGAAGCACACTGAATGGAATATGTGACTTTGATATTTTAGTTTGAAGACTTAACAGTATTTCTTCCTATTCTGCAACTCTGCACAGTACACAGAATGTGCTGCTAAACTGCGGCGACGCACACTGAATGGAATATGTGACTTTGATATTTTAGTTTGAAGACTTAACAGTATTTCTTCCTATTCTGCAACTCTGCACAGTACACAGAATGTGCTGCTAAACTGCGGCGACGCACACTGAATGGAATATGTGACTTTGATATTTTAGTTTGAAGACTTAACAGAATGTGCTCTAATCTGCAACTTTGCACACTAAACAGAATGTGCTCTAATCTGCAACTTTGCACACTAAACAGAATGTGCTCTAATCTGCAACTTTGCACACTAAACAGAATGTGCTCTAATCTGCAACTGTGCACACTAAACAGAATGTGCTCTAATCTGCAACTTTGCACACTAAACAGAATATATATTTTTTTTTTTTTTCCCCCCACACAAAATAACCTGCTGCCCCCACACACAGTAGTCCTAAAAAGGACTTTTGGTTCTTTTTTTTCACAATTTTGCTTTTTTTCCTCCCTACACTGACTTTCCCTTCCTATCCTCAGCTCTCCCTGGCTAAGACTGAGCCGAACTCGATGGTCAGGTGCTATACAGCACCCGACCACGGGTTCTGGCCTGCCAATCAGTGTAATGCCAGCAGCCAACATGGCTGCTGGCATTACACCGATGTCAGAGCCTCCCTGCACGTTTATTGGCTGCGCAGCAGCCGCAAAACGTGCGGGGAGGAGACCCGAACATGGCGGGCGAGCACATGCGGTACTCGTACGGGTACCGCCATGTGCCGAGCAGAGCGATGCTCGAGCCGATCCGAGCATCGGCCGAGCATGCTCGCTCAACACTAGCCATCACCACTAGTCCCTACGTGCTGCTGCTCTATTCCAGACATCTCACTGCTGCTTGGAGGAGGTGTCGAGCAATGTGACAGAGGGTCCCCTAATGTCACACTTGGCATTTCCTTTTGACATGAAGAAGAAGGCAGACTAGCACTAGCAGCAGTAGCAGCAGGCACAGGCAGATGATCTATACTCCTGCTGGTAGTGGTGGTGGTGTTAATTCTAAGCCTGCTCTCCTCCCCCAACACCAGTTCTGGCCTCTTCAGGATCATGTTCCACCTGGACACTGCAGTGAAGGGAAGGTGAGGAGGACTCCCAGAGCCAGAGGAATGATGTGGGCTCCCTTGACTTCTAGTCTGGATGCTCTCAAATGTTCCCTACCACTTAGGCTGCTTCACCATTACTACTACTACTACTAACACCAACCACATCAAGTTCAGCCACAGAGTCTTCTTCCTCAGTCTCACAGTCACTAGTAATATGAGGATATTATTGTTGATTACCCCCTTCTTCACTCCTAATGCTAACAAGCTGCTGGCACTTAGTAGCAGTAGTACTAGCAGTGGCAGGACTGCTTGGGGATGGCAAGTGTGACTTAGGGTGCATTGCTGTCACACTGGTCATAATTTTCTCCCCCCCCCTCCTTAATACTACAAGACACACTGGCAGCAGGCAAAGTATTGGTTGCAGCAGGTTCAACAGTGGCTGCAGTTACAGCACTGGTGGCAGCAGGGGCAGCACGTCTTGCAGCAGGCACAGGCAGCTGACCTGTCCTGCTCTCACTAGTACTACCCTTTTCTCCCTCCTTTCCCATTCCCTTTTCTCCCTCCCTTCCCATTAAATTCCCCAAGATCCCTTGGGGTGATTTAGGGGGACTGGACAGCATTGGTTCAGTACTGCTAGTCACTTCCTCATCCTCCTCAGACTCAGTGGACACATAATAAGGGTCCTTCCAGTTCCTCTTCTTGCTGGTCATAGTGATAGGAGTCACTATGTGCCTCTCCTGCCTCAATTTTGCCAAAATATCACAGAAGAACAGCACAGCACGTCTATCTCGCTCTGTAGCTGCTTTTATTGTGTCTGCTTTCTGCAAATATGTCACGTTTTATAGCAGAAGTGCGAAAACAACGTAAATCAATGGGTGGAAGCTTTCTAGCCATTGAAAAAATGGTGAAAAATTTTGGCCAATGGCCAAAAAATGCGAAAATTTTAATAGTTTTAAAGAGGATTTTCCCATGAAAAAGAGGACAGCAACGTGATTTTCACTAAATTTCTCACGGGAACATGTCAACAGTTGTGTTGCTGTAGTAGTGAAGAGAGGCAATGAAAACGTATTGCCCATTTTTTATACTGTAGTAGTGAAGAGAAGTAATAAAGACTTGCTGCCCAGTTGTTATACTGTAGTAGTGAAAAGAGGTAATAAAGACGTGCTGCTCAGTTGTTATACTGTAGTAGTGAAGAGAGGTAATAAAGACTTGCTGCTCAGTTGTTATACTGTAGTAGTGAAGAGAGGTAATAAAGACTTGCTGCTCAGTTGTTATACTGTAGTAGTGATGAGAGGTAATAAAGATTTGCTGCCCAGTTGTGTTGCTGTAGTACTGAAGAGAGGTAATAAAGACTTGCTGCCCAGTTGTTATACTTTGGTAGTGAGGGAGGTAAAAAAAACTTGCTGCCCAGTTGTGTTGCTGTAGTAGTGAAGGGAGGCAATGAAAATGTATTTTATACTGTAGTACTGAAGTAATAAACACTTGCTGCCCAGTTGTGTTGCTGTAGTAGTGAAGAGAGGTAATAAGTCTTGTGCCCAGTTGTGTTGCTGTAGCAGAGAAGAGAGGTAATGAAGACTTATTGCCCAGTTGTGTTGTTGTAGCAGAGAAGAGATGTAATGAAGACTTATTGCCCAGTTGTTTTGCTGTGGCAGGGAAGACAGATAATGAAGACTTGCTACACAGTAGTTTTGCCGTTTCCGCAATGCCCCCTTCATCTCCACATTGCCCCCTTTATCTCCACAATGCCCCTTCCACAATGCCCCCTTCATCTCCACAATACCCCCCTTCCACAATGTCCCCTTCATCTCCACAATGCCCCCTTCATCTCCACAATGCCCCCCTTCATCTCCACAATGCCCCCTTTCACAATGTCCCCTTCATCTTCACAATGCCCCCTTTCACAATGTCCCCTTCATCTCCACAATGTCCCCTTCATCTCCACAATGCCCCCCTTCATCTCCACAATGCCCCCTTTCACAATGTCCCCTTCATCTACACAATGCCCCCTTCCATCTCCACAATGTCCCCTTTCACAATGTCCCCTTCATCTCCACAATGCCCCCTTTCACAATGTCTCCTTCATCTCCACAATGTCTCCACAATGCCCCCTTCCATCTCCACAATGCCCCTTTCCATCTCCACATTTCCCCTACCTCCAGTCCCTGGTGGTCTAGGGGAGCATCTTTACAGATCTGTGCCTCCTTCGGCACAGATCCCAGCAACCGGAGCTCCCGCGCGCCACTGTAGTAATGCAGAGGCTGGGAGATGATGTCATCTCCCAGCGCTCTGTATTACTACAGCGGCGCGCCGAGTGGGAGCTCAGCCCAGGTAAGTGACTGCTGCGGGCGAGGGCGTCGCAGGCGGTGGCCGGGCCCCTGGAGTGACGGGCCCGGTCGCAGGTGCGACCGCTGCGACCCCTATTGTTACGCCACTGTGCCTTACTAGGTCTCCAGGGCAGAGGCTGATTCTCTGGAAGTGGAGAGTTTTCTTTAAAACTCTGCCCACTTTTGCTCGTTCCCACCCAGTTCCTCCCACATTTCCTTCTTCCCTACCCAGTTCCTCCCACATTTCCTCCTTCCCCACTCAATTCCTCCCACTTCCTGCCCACTTGTGTGATGCCTTGGAAATCCTCACGCCCACTTGCGGGTAAACCGTCCCTTTTTACTGTGATTTGTGCAATTATACTCCACAGGTATGTCTATAACCCTTTGAGTGCCAAAGGGTTAGGCAATGCATTGCGAAGCACTCAAAGGGTTAACCTCTTGAATGCTACAGAGATGTTTCCAGCATATTGTGTGGCAATGTGCCGAGAACCCTCTCTTTCTTTTGCACTATTCAGAAGTAAACAAAACAGAAATCTTTCAGTGGTTTCTCAGAACTTGTCCAGGAAACAAACCATGATTCTTTCTTCTGTAGTAATAACAAATCAAGGAGCTTAACTATACAATTTAAACCCCTTAGCAAATAAGTCCTGAACACTACTTTAGAGTAAATGTTGGGGTGGGGAGTTACCAGAGCAAAGACAATTATGGACCCTGGCAAATTTAATACATTTGCACTGAAAAACATGCAGGACAGAAAGAATTGTGATTTTGATTACTTTTTGAGCATTTTAAAAAGCTGGAAAATATTATAGAAAGCTGTAATTCCATGTATTCCTATACAGGACTGTTTGGACACAATGCAAATTTGTGGATGAATCTATCAAAAAATATGTAGATGCATTAAACCTTTCACTGATGTTGCCTTTGCCACTGTATTTAAAGGGATAGTAATACTTAAAATGTAAAAAAAAATACGTTGTAGGGTTTATCCCCCTGAGTAAAACAAGGGCACTCCCACTGCTGAAAGGTGTTTCATTCAAAAGTTATTAATTTTCAAAGTTGAATTTTTTAGGTGCAATATTACAATGGCCTGAAATTGTACAGTTGCGCTGTTGCTACACGATCCTATGGACAGCTCTGGTCAGTTGACCATAAATCACCATAGGATGGTGTAGCAACAGCGCCACTGTACAATTTCAGGCCACTGTGATTTTGCACCTAAAAAATTCAACTTTGAAAATGAATAACTTTTGAATTAAACACCTTTCAGCAGTGGGAGTACTCTTGTTTTACTCAGGGGGATAAACCCTACAACATATATTTTTTTACATTTTAAGTATTACTATCCCTTTAACGATAAACACTAACACATTTCTATTCCTGCAGTGGCATTATTATTAATGTGCAAAGAATTTTAGTAATTCTGGGCAACCCAACGTCAGCATACAGAGCAAATTAAAATGTCCAAATGTCTCATTTATTTTAAGTCTTAAGGATCGTATGACGTGCCAGTACCGTCTCTGGTTTTTTCCCCTTAAGGACCGGTGGCAGTCCTGGAACGTCAAGTACTTTTTACTTACAGCTCTCCTGCTGGAACAGGAAAGCATTACCTCTGAGGAAGTGGGAGGTTTCCCACAAAAGCGTTAGGGTACTGATTAACACCCACATTAGATCAGGTCCCTCCCCACGCTCCACGTGAGGTTTCTTTCTCACTGCTATTGTGATCATCGACGCACAGTTAGAAGACGCCAAGGGTTTGTTTACCTTGTGGTTTGGAGGCATGGCAGCATGGAGAAGTGAAGAGAAGGACATGGTTTGTGGCTACTTTGGGGGTACACACCACGAGATGCATTCTTATCAAGAACTAGTTACAAAGCCCGTATACACGGGCTGATCCGGAGCAGGTGTCCGTTTGTCACCCAGCCGCCTCTATTGCTGCCCCAGAACCGGGAGCACAGACAGAATGTCAGTCTTCCAGAGCTCTCTGCTCCAGATCAGCCTGTTCTGTGAGACATAAACACAGGGACACCAGTGTGATACACATATATACACCACACAGTCTGATCTCCTAAACACAGAGACACCAGAGTGATACACTTATATATACACACCACACAGTCTGATCTCCTAAACACAGGGACACCAGGGTGATACACTTATATACACACCACACAGTCTGATCACCTAAACACAGGGACACCAGGGTGATACACTTATATACACATCACACAGTCTGATCTCCTAAACACAGGGACACCAGGGTGATACACTTCTATACACACCATACAGTCTGATCTCCTAAACACAGGGACACCAGGGTGATACACTTATATACACACCACACAGTCTGATCTCCTAAACACAGGGACACCAGGGTGATACACTTATATACACACCACACAGTCTGATCTCCTAAACACAGGGATACCAGGGTGATACACTTCTATACACACCACACAGTGTGATCTTCTAAACACAGGGACACCAGGGTGATACACTTATATACACACCACACAGTCTGATCTCCTAAACACAGGGACACCAGGGTGATACACTTATATACACACCACACAGTCTGATCTCCTAAACACAGGGACACCAGGGTGATACACTTATATACACAACACACAGTGTGATCTCCTAAACACAGAGACACCAGGGTGATACACTTATATACACACCACACAGCAGGGCCGGAGCCACCTATAGGCGAGGTAGGCGACGGCCTAGGTCACACATTCTCTGGGGGCGCAGCGGAGCCTGGACTCGCCTCCCCCCACCCTGCTCACCACTTACTGCCCAAGTCAGTGGCATAGCGGGGGGAGCCCAGAAAATGTTAGTCTGCCCGACTTTGACAGCAGCCATTATCATGTGACATGCAGTTAGGCAGACACGGTGCATACTTGGTGTTTCTTCATCGTTCTGGATGCCACTTTTAAACCTACACTGTCCTCAGAACAAGTTTGATAGTAGAGCCCAGAAAGATGAAGAAACCCCCAGCATGCACCAAGTCTGCATCGACACGTATCACATGGTCCCAGCTGCTCTCAATGTTGGCAGTGGAGGAAAAGAGACTGGAAACATGGAGGAATCAAGAGGTAAGATGATGAAAATGAGGAAAGGGGGGTGTCAAGAGGGAGGAAAGAGGCAAAAGAGGGTCTGTCAAGACTAGAGGGGGATAAAGTCAAAAGGGGGGAGAGAGTTATAATGGGGGGTCAAGTGGGGATAAAGAGTCAAACAGGGGAAGAAAGTCAAAGGGGGGATCAACAGTCAAGGGGGGATCGAGAGTTTCATGGGGAGGAGATAGTCAAAATGTGGGGTCAAGAGTGGATAAAGAGTCAAACGGGGGAAGAAAGAGTCAAAGGGGGAATCAACAGTCAAAAGGGGGAAAAAGAGTCAAAGGGTGGGGAGAGTCAAAAACACTAACACACTGATACACAGACAAGCATAAACATTGACACACTGATACACATATAGAGAACATAGACTCTGATACACTTATACATATATAGAGAACATAGACTCTGACACACTGATACACATATAGAGAACATAGACTCTGACACACGTATACACAAATAGAGAACATAAAATCTGACACACTGAGACGCATATAGAGAAGCACACACACATACTTACACACTGATATCCTTACAGAGACTCACACACACTGACACACTTATACACATAGAGAACACACACACAAATTGATACTTATACACATATAGGGAAAACACTGACACTTAAACATATACAGGGGCAGGACATGAAGGGGTAGGGCACAAGGGGCGGCGCCAAGGGGCGGCAAAATTAGGTTTTGCCTAGGGTGGCAAAAATCCTTGCACCAGCCCTGCCACACAGTCTGATCTCCTAAACACAGGGACACCAGAGTGATACACTTATATATATATACACCACACAGTTTGATCTCCTAAACACAGGGACACAGGGCGATACACTTCTATACACACCACACAGTCTGATCTCCTAAACGCAGGGACACCGGGGTGATACACTTCTATACACACCACACAGTCTGATCTGCTAAACACAGGGACACTAGGGTGATACACTTATATATACACCACACAGTCTGATCTCCTACACACAGGGACACCAGGGTGATACACTTATATACACACCACACAGTCTGATCTCCTAAACACAGGAACACCAGGGTGATACACTTATATACACACCATACAGACCGATCTCCTAAACACAGGGACACCAGGGTGATACACTTATATACACACACACAGTGTGATCTTCTAAACACAGGGACACCAGGGTGATACACTTATATACACAACACACAGTGTGATCTCCTAAACACAGAGACACCAGGGTGATACACTTATATACACACCACACAGCAGGGCCGGAGCCACCTATAAGCGAGGTAGGCGACGGCCTAGGTCACACATTCTCTGGGGGCGCAGCGGAGCCTGGACTCGCCTCCCCCCACCCTGCTCACCACTTACTGCCCAAGTCAGTGGCATAGCGGGGGGAGCCCAGAAAATGTTAGTCTGCCCGACTTTGACAGCAGCCATTATCATGTGACATGCAGTTAGGCAGACACGGTGCATACTTGGTGTTTCTTCATCGTTCTGGATGCCACTTTTAAACCTACACTGTCCTCAGAACAAGTTTGATAGTAGAGCCCAGAAAGATGAAGAAACCCCCAGCATGCACCAAGTCTGCATCGACACGTATCACATGGTCCCAGCTGCTCTCAATGTTGGCAGTGGAGGAAAAGAGACTGGAAACATGGAGGAATCAAGAGGTAAGATGATGAAAATGAGGAAAGGGGGGGTGTCAAGAGGGAGGAAAGAGGCAAAAGAGGGTCTGTCAAGACTAGAGGGGGATAAAGTCAAAAGGGGGGAGAGAGTTATAATGGGGGGTCAAGTGGGGATAAAGAGTCAAACAGGGGAAGAAAGTCAAAGGGGGGATCAACA
The DNA here is from genome assembly GCA_037306005.1 of Rhinophrynus dorsalis. Lineage (NCBI taxonomy): Eukaryota > Metazoa > Chordata > Amphibia > Anura > Rhinophrynidae > Rhinophrynus > Rhinophrynus dorsalis. The sequence goes on along the minus strand of CM074719.1, from coordinate 39,901,818 downwards.
GTCAAGGGGGGATCGAGAGTTTCATGGGGAGGAGATAGTCAAAATGTGGGGTCAAGAGTGGATAAAGAGTCAAACGGGGGAAGAAAGAGTCAAAGGGGGAATCAACAGTCAAAAGGGGGAAAAAGAGTCAAAGGGTGGGGAGAGTCAAAAACACTAACACACTGATACACAGACAAGCATAAACATTGACACACTGATACACATATAGAGAACATAGACTCTGATACACTTATACATATATAGAGAACATAGACTCTGACACACTGATACACATATAGAGAACATAGACTCTGACACACGTATACACAAATAGAGAACATAAAATCTGACACACTGAGACGCATATAGAGAAGCACACACACATACTTACACACTGATATCCTTACAGAGACTCACACACACTGACACACTTATACACATAGAGAACACACACACAAATTGATACTTATACACATATAGGGAAAACACTGACACTTAAACATATACAGGGGCAGGACATGAAGGGGTAGGGCACAAGGGGCGGCGCCAAGGGGCAGCAAAATTAGGTTTTGCCTAGGGTGGCAAAAATCCTTGCACCAGCCCTGCCACACAGTCTGATCTCCTAAACACAGGGACACCAGAGTGATACACTTATATATATATACACCACACAGTTTGATCTCCTAAACACAGGGACACAGGGCGATACACTTCTATACACACCACACAGTCTGATCTCCTAAACGCAGGGACACCAGGGTGATACACTTCTATACACACCACACAGTCTGATCTGCTAAACACAGGGACACTAGGGTGATACACTTATATATACACCACACAGTCTGATCTCCTACACACAGGGACACCAGGGTGATACACTTATATATACACCACACAGTCTGATCTCCTAAACACAGGAACACCAGGGTGATACACTTATATACACATCACACAGTCTGATCTCCTAAACACAGGGACACCAAGGTGATACACTTTTATACACACCACACAGTCTGATCTCCTAAACACAGTGAAACCAGGGTGATACACTTCTATACACACCACACAGTCTGATCTCCTAAACACAGGGACACCAGGGTGATACACTTATATACACACACCACACAGTATGATCTCTTAAACACAGGGACACCAGGGTGATACACTTCTATACACACCACACAGTCTGATCTCCTAAACACAGGGACACCAGGGTGATGCACTTCTATACACACCACACAGTCTGATCTCCTAAACACAGGGACACCAGGGTGATACACTTATATACACACACCACACAGTATGATCTCTTAAACACAGGGACACCAGGGTGATACACTTCTATACACACACCACACAGTCTGATCTCCTAAACACAGGGACACCAGGGTGATGCACTTATATACACACCACACAGTCTGATCTCCTAAACACAGGGACACCAGGGTGATACACTTATATACATAATACACAGTCTGATCCCCTAAACACAGGGACACCAGGGTGATACACTTATATACACACCACACAGTCTGATCTCCTAAACACAGGGACACCAGGGTGATACACTTATATACACACACCACACAGTCTGATCTCCTAAACACAGGGACACCAGGGTGATACACTTATATACACACCACACAGTGGCCTATAGGTGGCGCCGGCCCTGCATTCACTATTTGTTAGAAATGTTCACTGTTGGGTATCAGTAACTGTGATGAATATAGATGAAATAGATGGAATATTCTCTTGTCCATATGTGATAGCTGCCAATATACGGACGCTCCACGTACCTCTAGAAAACCTTCAGGTCACCAGCAGTAGGCTGGCATAGTTGGAAACTCCTTGAGACATGAACAGCTGGTGTCAGTTGTTTGCGTGTCTCACTGTTTTTTTTTATACCGCACGGACAGGTATTTTAACCCCCCATCTCTCTTTTTGAGACTTCTACAGCAAGGGTGGTAACGCTGTGTAGTCCAGAGATAGAGGGCAGGGTTTTCTTCCCACTCGATCTTATTGAGTAATGATGTTTTGATGCAATAAATACGCACAGCAAGAATTCTTAAATGCACAGTGTACCAGGTAAGTGGATCGGGTACAATGCTAGTATAGTAAATAAGGTCTCTCCAACTCGTTTCGTGCTAAACTTAGCATTTCCTCAGGAAATCTAGAGTCTGAATGCTAGATAAACTGAATCTTTCTGAGTATAAGTCACATGGGTAAATTAAAACATAAATTAAAAAGTAAAAAAATAAAAATGATTAAGTATTATGTAAAGAGGAAATTCACCTCTTGGTTAACAGGACCAAAGATTGTGATTGGATCCCTGAAATTATTGCACAGTGCCAAGGAATATGTTGGTGCTTCATATAATAACAATAATAAACCTCTTGAGCTGAATCTGTTAACTGGTTAAATCAAAGTGCAATTAGGATGACCGTCAGATTACCTTGTTACCCTACAGTTTCACATTACATTAAGTTATTAAATAACTAAAGTCTGGGAAAAAAACTGAGGCCATAAAATACTGAGCATTTCTTAAGAGCAGGTCAGCAGTTCAGTCCATTACTGCATATGACCGTAAACCAAATGATTAACTTACTGGACGCTAAAGAGGTTCTCAGTACACGCAAAGCCGTGAGTCTAATGTACCAAGAGGAACGGGGGCTATTCTGGAGCAAAGAAACTATGCAGTGGGGGGGGGGACAAATTCACTTTCCCAAATTCTCCTTGGTTTAACCCTTTGAGTGCCAGAGAGGTATCCAACACCTCCTAATAACAACTCCACTTAAATGATTATGGCCAGAAATCCAAATGACTCCTATGAATTTTGACCTTGTGCCTTTGTTCAAAGGATGCCATCTTCAATTACTTGTGAATGTCATGTTCGTGGAGGCGGCCATGACACTTGCTAATAGGACCAGAGGAGACAAACTCTGCTCACCAAACATGCTAAGATTTAAAGGGATAGGAATACCTCAATTAAAGTTTTGCTCGGAGTATTAATTACGATTTATGTAACATGTTGCACTATATGTAGTTACTTACAGATTTGTAGTTCAGATGCTATTGAAGCTGAAAGGATGCCCCTCCCTCCCCTACTGGCCGCCTCCCATTAGATCTGGACAGTCTGGATGCAGCAAGGGACAATCTTCAGTCATATATATAAGTATATACATATATAAGTATAAGGAAAACCATGTCCAACTTGACGAAGGAGGGCAGGATTTTCCTCTTGCTTACTGAAGATTGTCCTTCGTCATTCTGTATTCCGACCAGCATTAGAGGCAGCATGATGCAGGGAAAGGGGTGTGAGGGGATCCTTTCATCCTGAATAGCGTTTGAACTATAAATCTGTAAGTAACTATATATATAGGGCAACATGTTAAAAAAAAATGTTTAAATAATACTTGGAACAAAACTTTAATTGAGGTATTGCTATCCCTTTAACCCTCTGAGTGCCAGAGGGATATGCATTATGTACTCCTCTGGCACTCCAAGAGTTAGGGCCTGATGGGAATGGAACGATTATGCACCACTCGCATCTTAAAAGGTTTAAGTAGGTTAATGGTCTCTAATTGCTTCAGTTAGAAAAAAACACTCAGTCACTGTCATGTCCTCCTCCATAGACATGACATCCAGAACTGATCAAAGATGTTATCTCTAGAGGCAAAGAGCAAGGACAAAATTCATAAAGACCATTAGGATTTTATAGAAATAGTGGGGGTTATTATTAGGAAGTGTTACCTTTCCTTAAAAAACCATGAAATTGATTTTTTTCATTTTTATATATTGTGTTTAGAAAAAAATCCTGTCTAAACCCCCCTGGTATGAAAACACATTGTTCAACTGATGGTAATGGTAGACATAGATTATAGGGATGTAGTGTATGTTTCTGAACCAAAAATACATAGTGGTAAACCCAACACTGTATAATTCACTATGCTTCATTGTCCTCTAGTGTAATTATACTACCCATCCCTGTGATATGTGTAAAGAGCTAAAGTGGCTAATACTCAAATCTAGACGTGTCCTTCACCTTCCCTGCCTAGTTTATAACCACTTCTTTGGAAAGTCACCAGACTACCTGAGCAGTATGCTAACTCCAACTCTCCATACTAACTATAACTTCCACTCCACTGATAACCATTCACTGCGTATTCCATACTACAAGACAAAAGCCAACGGATCTTCCTTCTCCTTCAGAGCTCCGAAAGCCTGGAATAACCTATGTTTAATGGAAACATTAACTATGTAAGGGTTTCTGCTAAACAGCACTACTACAACACCAACTGCAACGTTGAGCTAAAGTAAAGACCATAGATAAATCTTAATGTTCCTTCCATTGGTGGGCATTGATTCATTTAGAAACCAATTACAGATTAGGCTTGCGGTTTTTGAGCATATGTGTATATATATATATATATTTTTATTTTTTTTTAATTTTTTTTTAATACATACAAATACATCATCATCTTCAGCCATGGTTGATCCACTGCAGGATGAAGAAATCCTCAGCAAGTTTCCAACAAGTTCATTCTCGTTGTCGACCCCAAAACAGGCTAGGAGTGAATGCTGTGTGAAACCTCACTCGTAGCAAGAATACTACAAGTATATGCAAGCAGCCAGATATACTCTGAGTAAAAGATGACAGGTAGGTAAGGAGCTATAGCAGGAGAGTAAGGCCCAACACAATATAAGAATATATATGTATATATAAATGATAAACACATACACATCAAATAAAGGAAGGGTACCTGAAGTCCACAGGGAGCGGAACAGAGCAGAGGACTAGGTAGACAAACCCAGGAGCAGAGTCCAAAATCCAGGCCAAAAGGTTTGAGGCAGGCAGCTCTAGATGCATGGTCAGTTCAAGCCAAAAGGTCACGGCAGGCAGCGTAGGTGCAGGGTCAGTTCCAAGCCAAAAGGGCAGGGCAGGCAGGTCTAGGTGCAGCGTCAGTTCAAGCCAAGAGGTCTGGGACACAGGAGAGGCAACAATAATACAGCTGAGAGGTCAGGAGGAAATCCAGAGGTCTGGAACACTGGGAGGCAAAGAAGAATCAAACACATGAGAAGACTCGAATAACTGAGCACTGAAACAACCGCCTAGTTGATTTATACGGGGGGGGTGGCTGACATCACGACGGCCTGACACAGAGGAGCATGAGAACGCTGGAGTCGTTTCCTAGCGATGCCCTGCCGAGACGCACCGGAACACCGAAGCCGACACTCGTATTGCCACCGTACAACAAATCTGAGGGAAGGCTGCTTGACATAAGTAAAAGGAGGCGGGAGGGGGACAATTTTTATACACTAATATAATATAGAATATTATTGTAATCAGCACACTTACGGATGGTTATAAAGTTACAGATCATTATAGAAATGTACATAGAAGAATCAATCTTACAGTAAAACTGAAACATTAGTCTCCCTTTAAATAGCTGCAATTTGGATATATCACAGCCTAAGCACACACATGGTATGATGGACCACTATTGATACTCTGTAATGTGACTGTCCAGGGGAAATGTTGGGGGTTTTTTTGCTATTTTTTTAATGTTAAAGAAAATAAAAAAACATATGCATTGGATACCTTTCTAGTATTCAAGGAGCTAAAATGCATTTTTAAATTAGTGGACATTTCATTCCCACTTATGGTACAGTTGGTTTGCTCCAGAATTGCACCTACTTAGCTTGATGAATACAACCCTGTATGTTTTACTAACTTTTATTTATTTATTGCAAACTAAATCATTTTTGAGAAATCAACCTTTATTTTTGTGGTATCACATTGCTGCATTATATGCTAATTTCCAGCTCTGTATGCTTATTAGTTTCTGTGCTGTGTTAGAATTAGTACACAGCCCCAGTGTGGTATCTGACTGCTATAACAGATGGAGGTAACTTGGAAACACTATGCAAGACATTAATAAGGCCGGATTTACATCTCAGGAGCTTGTAGGCACAGAAATCTGAAGCGCTCCCCCCCCACACCCCATTGGCCATTTCCACTGGACACCTCCACAATGCTCCTAACCTGCACATTACCCCCACATAACCATATCGCCCTCACATTGCCCTCCATCAGCTCCATATTGCCTCCATCAGCTCCAACTTGCCCCCCAGCAGCTTTATATTGCCTCCAACTTGCCCCCATCAGCTCCGACTTACCCTCATATTGCCCCCATCATCTCCAGCTTGCCCCCATCATCTCCATCTTGCCCCCATCAGCTCCATCTTGCCCCCATCAGCTCCATCTTGCCCCCACGTTGCCCCCAACAGCTCCAACTTGCTCCCATCAGCTCCAGCTCCAACTTGCCCCCATCAGCTTCAACTTGCCCTCACACTGCCCCCATCATCTTCACATTACCCCCCCCCCCATATCCGTTTCCTGCCTTCCTGGTGGACCAGTGGCAGGAAAGGTCTGTGCCTCCTTCTGCACAGATGTGTATGCTGTTGCTCCCAAGCGGTCTTCTCTTCAATAATGCAGAGCGCTGGGAGATGATGTCATGGAGATGATGTCATCTCCCAGTGCTCTGCATTACTAAAGAGCCGACAAGGGAGCAACAGCATACAGATCTGTGCCGAAGAAGGCACAGACCTTACCATGCGGCTGGTTACTGCTGCCACTGTGCACAGCGCAAGCGCTGCGAATAAAAATATTTTTTAAAAAAATGAATTTCAGTGACAGGCACCCCTCTGTGGGGTGCGCCTGTAGGCAGATGCCTACTCTGCCTTATGGCAAATCCGGCCCTGGGCATTAAAATAAGGTTATGCAGCGTAACACAAAAACAATTAGGTAAAAGGTTGTAACTACTGTCTTAGCCTTAGAAAAAATAGCAGACAGGAAGAGTGAAAGTCATACCTTTATTTCCTAAGTGCCTCTAGGATGCAAGCTTCCAAGACACTTTAGCTATACCTGAACAATAGACCTAAAGTGTCTTGAAAGCTTGCATCTTAGAGACACTTTTAATCTACCAGTCTCCAACAAATAAAATTAAGGTTATTTTCCCAAATACCACATTTTAAATAATTAGTACAAATTATAGGATATTCCAAATATAATTTCCAAATTATATTTACACATTAAACTTGTCTTTGTATGATATGTCTCTTTTCCTATATATGAATTGTCCGTGTTTATGTTCAAAGATGAGAGTTGGCACAGTGTTAGCTATAGAAATACAGGAGGCAAATAGTTGATACGTTTATTGGCTAACTAAGCAGATTTAGGATGCAACTTTTCAAGACCTCTCAGGTGTCTTCCTCAGATATGTGATACCTTTATTGGCTAACTAAGCAGATTTATGATGCAAACATTCACAACCTCTCAGGTTGATAACATGCCTGAGGAAGAGACCTGAGAGAGGTCTTGGAAGTTTGCATCCTAAAATTGTTTAGTTAGTCAATAAAGGTATCAACTTGATTATATTTGATGTTCAAAGGACAGCAAGGTCGCCTTATTGTTCTTTGATAATCAACATAGACATTCTTTGGTACTCTGTTAATTATTTGTGGACAAAGTGCCAAAAAATTTACACTCACTGATAAAATGTACTGGGTCACCGACAAAGGTTGCAGGATCAGTGACCTGGAATGATCTGTCTGTCTGATGATATTTTACTGGTTAGGTGGCAACTCTAACAAGTTCACTGGTTCATTTACCTCACTGCCACTGGAAGATGCTGGTGGAAAAGGCTTTCTCAAGAGAATTCAGGAAGGAGACAAAATAAATTGTTTTCCACATATTCCTATTGCTACGTTTGAGGATTATTGTTTATCTTTGCTCTGCTCAGCTTCTGGAGCCCATCAACATTAACAAGTGGGAAAATCAACATTATGTATAATGAGTATGGCAGGACATCTGTTAGCCATTCCAAGAAGCCATTGTTTAAACAGACTGTTAACAAGACAGCAAAGACTAGCAACAAAGTCAGTGTAGCCATTCACACCTTGATGTCACAGTATAATGGGACTGTTTGGAGCCTTTGTAGTCTAGATACCTTCAACGCCTCTGTCCGTACAGGAGACATTCAATTTAGTTTAAAAGAATCAGCAACCAAGGGATATTTACATGTAAAAAGACGTAAAAAGGTTTCTCGTCTTTCCAATAAATCCTCTGTTCACCAGCCTTTGAGTCTTATTCATCACCAAGTTAAGGAGTTGCATTTCTAGAGCAAATTGGCTGCATCATAGGGTGCAAATGACTGTTTACATTGATTTAACTTGGGTTTTAACCCCTTGAATGCTAGAGAGATCTCCAATGCATTGCATGACATTTCTAACATTAAAGTGATAGTAATACATGGATTTAAAGAAATGTAATTCTGTAGAGATTATCCCCTTACCACCCGAGGACGTACATTTATGTCCCGAGTGGATGTCCCAGGTGGACAGAGGATGTACATGCACGTCCCGGAAGTCGTTTAAAAAAATGAAGAAAAAAAATAGTGCTGCGGGTGTTAAGTGCCGTCCGCGTGCTCGCGCGGCCGCTCACTAAGGGGTTAGAAAACTGAAGTCCAGTCCTCAAGGGCTGTCAATAGTCCAGGATATGAGGATTTCCCTGATTAAGCACAGGTGAGTTAATCAGTGGACCATTCATTGTGACTGACTCACCTGTGCTGAGTCAGGGAGATCCTTACATCCTGTATTATTGTTGGCCATTGAGGACTGAATTTGGACAGCCCTATCATAGTAGGTAAGTAGAAGTGTTTGTTCAACACTTTGAATGTTAGCAGTCTACAAAACATTGTAAAGCATTTTTTGGATACCTCTAGAAGGATTTAAGTCAATAGGTGTTTTATTAATTTGCATTTGTCCCCTTTAGCAAAGTTGGTCTGATACGGGATTCCTCCAGTTCATAGTACATCAAAGTACAAGTATAAAAGGGAGGAAGGTCAGCTTTCAGATGTGGCTGATAGTCTTGGATGTATGCTCATTGAATGAAGCACTGCCAGTTTGCAGATGCTTACCTGCAGCCTCTTGTTGTAAGGCTAAAGTGCTAGAACTGAACACTGGGCTAGCCTAGACTATTATGTATTTGAAATCGTCATACTCTATTCGCTATGATTTGGAACTAAGAATGATACAGTATCATTTTAAGAAATATATTATATTTTCATTAATCACTGTGTTTTTATTCTCAGAAATAATGGGATCTCTATAGGATCGAGATTTTCACAATTCCTCCATTTGTGGAGGAACTGAACAACTGATGATGAATTTCTTAAATAAACTATAGCGATATGAGATGGTTGGCTTGCTTGCACAAGTTTTTTTTTCTTCTTTAAAGGGATAGTAATACTTTATTATTACTATCCCCCATATTGTAGGTATTTGTAAAATAAATTAATAGCCCCCAGGTTCATCTCTCAAACCTTTATGGTTTGAGAGATAACCAAAGGCAAAGTTCCCCCCTCCCTCCCCCTTCCCTGAAGTCAGCGTTTTGCTGACTGCAGGGGAAGTCTGTCGTACGACAGGCTTGCGGCTCTGCAGCTGAGCCAAGTAATTATTTCACTGAAACGGCCTTCTACATGTGCTTGGTTTGTGCTTGATTTGCAAGCACATGTAGAAGACTGTTTCAGTGAAATAATTCTTTGTCACTAACGCGATCACGGCTCTGCTTCAGAGCCACATGATAAATGTCAGACCAGATATCTCTGCAGTCAGCACAACGCTGACTTCAGAGAAGGGGGAGGGATGGGGGAACTTTGCCATTGGTTATCTCTCAAACCATAAAGGTTTGAGAGACGAACCGGGGGCTTTTAAATTATTTTACAAATATGTACAATATGGGGGATAATAATAATAAAGTATTACTATCCCTTTAAGAGATTTGAAAGAACATTTTTGAAGTCTTGGAACAGTGACAAATAAAGTGTTAAAGGAGTTTGAAAACAGAAAAGTCATTCAGAAGGATATAGTCCTACTTTTGTCACTGATTACAGTCATAAGTGCACTGCTATCAGATAGTAATGTTAAAATATTATTTGCAGATACACATGAATGTTGTTGCTTTATGGCTTAAAGGCCATTGACTGGAAAATATGGTTAAATACTTGTCAAATGCTTAATTCTGAAGCTAATATCACTTGCCTATCCTGTTTTTGAGCACCTACGCTGCTGGGTCACACACATTTAAGTGTCTCTTTTTTTGCTTTTGTTGTATGTGTGTGTTTGCATGTGTCATGAATATGTGTTCATGGACCCCATGTGAGTTGGGCCATGCTACTTAGTTCAGGGTTTAGCAGTCTGTCTAATGCATTCAGGTTTCTGGTTGTTGATTGGTCAATATTTCCAACTTCTATTCAGTCCCTCCTCTGGCTCTTTGACCAGTTGTCATGTCTCATGTTGTACCTTAGTGCGCTTCTTCAGTTGCTGATTTGTGGTTTTGACCTTGGCCTTTAACTCTGCCTGAACTCTGCCTGTTCTTACTATCTGATTAATTTCCTTGTGTACAAAAGCATTCAGCCTGGAATATCAACGTCAGTAACACTCATCCACCTCCTGATATCAGAACTGCCTAGCCCTCTGTTACTTCTGTCTCTTATGCCTTCTGGTCACTGGCAGTTGTCCCCTGCATGGTTCAAAATCTTTAACTCTGAATACCTCTTACTTCTATTCAGCTGTGTAACAAATTAGTGAATCAGGCCTTCCTAAAAGTAGGATCAAATTCTCAGATGCCTAACAGGAAATTACTGTTATGTGCACATGTTTGGGTGTTTTATATGTTTACACAGAGTGGAAAATTGTATAAGAAAAACAATATATAATAACTGTCAGAAACACCGTATTATGTACCAGATCGAAGAAAGCACAAACAAAAGAGAGGCGCTCCTAGTGCACCTAGTATGGGTGTAAAAACCTCCACCACTTACACCTCTATACTCTTAATAACAATACCCTCTGTTAGTGGTCTGAATGGCAGATGACAGATTCTAAATTGCCCTCATTAAGTTATCTCCAGGCATGAGCCCTGCTCTCCAAAACCAAGGAATCAACCTCCAGGATCATTAATGAACAGTGATAACAACGGAGGCACAGATCACATACTTAAAGTGGAACTTTCATCAGTTTAATATTGAGCTTCAAATCATAATTACATTAATGATATACATAGATATAGTTGTATATTCAAGAATAATTGCTGCATTAAAGAAAAATAGAACTTTATAGGAAGACAGGCAGCAGCGAGGAACAGCGCAGACATCTTGCAGAGATGACATCTCTGAGTATACGCTGTCCGTCCCCTTCATCTCCACGACTGGTGAGTTCAATGTCATTGCCACAAAACCAATATGGTGGCGCTATATAGAGAATGACACAGATGTTAATATACTGTTGCCTGGAATAGAGAGCTCTGCTACAACCAACCCTCAAATATATGCATATAAAATTACAAAAAACAATCCAGCACTGTATGTATAAAGGAAAACAATCTCCAACAAAAATATGGCATTGTACAATATAACAACATATTATTATATTTATGCCCCGTCATGCGTTCATGACAGTAACTTTATTGTACCTTTAAAATCACAATCCGCTCAAAGATATTTTACACTGAATTATAAAAGTTGTAAATACCGACAAAACTTCGCTATTAAAGCGATATTGGTTTAAATTTTGTATAAGAAGTCACAAAAAGATTAAAAAATATAATAACATAAAATCAGATATAATATTATCTAAATGATGGGACAAATTTAAACTCGTATGTACAAACCAAAATTGTTATTTGGCGACACCGGTCTATATCCCAAACAATAATCTAAAAAAATCCAGAAATGTAAATAGAAGCATAAGTGTCTATATATATATATATATATATATATATATATATATATATATATATATGAATAAAGAATTGGGCAGCACCCATGGGTCTTGTCTATAAAACTTTTATTACTCACACAAAGCAAAATACATGGTCAACGTTTCGGTCCAAACAGGACCTGTCTCAAGACAATTAGAAATTGACTCACCTCCATCTTTATGCTCAAGCTCATCTCTGGCATCGCTTGTGAGGATGGTGACGTCATCACCCAGACAGCCATCATAGGTTGGCTCTCTTAGTGGATGTCTCCCATTGGTCACAACGAACAACGTGGATGTAGTGTGGCTGCCGACTAAGTGAGTCTATAACGTAACTAACACATTGATATAATGTAACAAATAGTAGGAGAAGTTGCTTCCCTGTATAAAACAAATAAAGGAACAATATACTGGCTCCCATTATGCTGCTGCACCAAGACGCGACCAGCATCCTCCCTAAGGGAGGGAGTGTTGTGATCGCGGCTCCAGTTACTGCCACAAGGACGGTACACTAGATGTGATGCGAGAGGTCTCCCGCACATCGTACATCATGCAGAATGCGCTGATGGCTCACGTACCATCAACTGAAGCTGAAAAAGTATATAAAGCCAGTTCTGGCTGTACGGTTTATATATATATATATATATATATATATATATATATATATATATATACAAAAAAATTAATTTCCCTCTAATCGGACTTAAGATATCTCCTACATCAAAAAATATGCACTCTAGTGTATGATCGCCCTATGATACACATTAAGTGAATGTATATAGACACCCAATAGCTATTTATAACAAAAATCTGTGCCTCACTCCACCACAACCCACACTATGTGAAGACCCCAATATTGAACCTCATACAGCGTGCCGAACTGTATCTCACTGGCACACTGTCTGAGGTTCGATTTTTGATATATATATAGCTATTGGGTGTCTATATACATTCACTTAATGTGTATCATAGGGCGATCATACGCTAGAGTGCATATTTTTTGATGTAGGAGATATCTTAAGTATGATTAGAGGGAAATTTATTTTTATTGTATATATATATATATATATAGATATATATATCTATATATATAAAAGAAGACTTTGTGCCTGGCAAAACACACCCAGGGGCGGCAGTAAAGAGGATTACTGCTCCCATTGGGTGATTCAATGGGGGTGTGAATTTTGGCCCGCCCCCACTATCCAGCCCGCCCACCACTATCTAAGGCTGAAAAAAAGAATGTCTGCCACTCACTCCTACACCACAGACACACACACTTGCCCCCCCCCCCCCCCACACACACACACACTGGCAGACACATACACTCATACAGAGACACACACACATGCACGCTAAGCAGCTGAGGATGATGGGAACTATGTTCAAGCTACAACTGGAAGGCCATGGTCCAATCTGTATTATGCAACTTCTTCATTCCCTGTCTGTGAGCCTGCACAGGCCGGACAATTAGTACAAGTGAGCTGATTTCTAAACAATCAGCAGGCAGGATACTGGGGAGCTGACTTGCACAGAGAAGCTGGAAAAGTGGAACAACGGCAGAGAGGTGATCAGGCAGTGCAGAGCAGGACTTCAGCTGAGCTGGTAAGTGGCAGAGACATGGGTGTGACTGTATTTATATATTGCACAAAGAGAGAGAATGAGAGCAGATTGTTTGTCAGTCTGTCTGTAAGTAGATGTGCCAGTTCCTGCAATCATCTCCATTCTGTACATAGCTCACTCTATAGCATGTATGACAAACTATTTATATATGGTCTGGCATTGTATACAGTCTGTGTATAAGGACTGGCACTATACAGTATACGAGGGACAGTCCCTGTTTCAGACCAAATCCCTCTGCTCCTCTATTTAGGATAGGCTGACCAGACCTCACCTTTAACCGGGGACACATAGGAAAAATGCATACTGCAGGACTGCATTGATTTCAATGAAGTACCGAAAAATGGATATTTCCTATGTGTCCCCAGTTAAAGGTGAGATCTGGTCAGCCTAATTTAGGAGATCACACTGTGTGGTGTATATACAAGTGTATCAGATTGCTCCATGTGAGTATAAACTTCTGTATATATCTGTTAAATTAGTCTGTCTAAAAAACACTTTCATCTTCTTCTAAATCATTCATTTATAGAAAGAGTAAATTAACCATTTCAATGCCAGAGGGGATGCGATGCATTGCTTACCCGCTGGTACTCAAAGGGTTAAAATTATCTAAAATAGTCTGGCACTGTATAGCAGTGGTTCTCAACCTGTGCTCTCAGTGGCTATTAACAGGCCAGGATTTTAGAATTTCCTTTTAGGAGCACAGGTGAGTTAATCAATACGACTGAGTCTCTGATCAACACACTTGTGTTCTAGCAGGGAAATTCCTAAGTCCTTGCCTGTTAGTGGCCACTGAGGGCATGGGTTGAGAATCTCTGCTGTATAGTATACAGTCTGCCTGTGTCTGTGTATAAGGACTGACACTATACAGTATAGGAGGGACAGTCCCTGTTTGAGACCCAAATCCCTCTGCTCCTCTATTTAGGAGATCACACTGTGTGGTGTATATACCAGTGTATCAGACTGCTCCACAGCAATAAAACCCACAGCAATGTGGGTATAAACTTCTGTATATATCTGTTAAATTAGTCTGTGTAGAAAAATACTTTAATCTTCTTCTAAATAATTCACTTAAACAAAGAGTAACTTATCCATTTCAATGCCAGAGGGGTATGCAATGCATTGCTTACCCCCTGGCATTCAAAGGGTTAACCAGCCACGCCCCAAGTAAGTCCACCTAAAACACAAGTGTCCCTCTTTGGCCATTTGAAATGTTGGGAGGTATGTTACTTACACTGCTCACAATGTATGTATGTTTGTTCTGCTTTGCATCTGTGTGTCACTGTTTGTGTATGTCAGTGCATGTGTGTGTGTATGTATGTGTGTTGTCTATCACTGTGTGTCCCCCTGTATATGTGTGTGTTTGCACGTGTCTGTGTATCATTGAGTGTACCTTTCTGATACGTACACCCTACGCTATATTTCACTATCGTAACGTTTATTTAAAAAAAAAAACCGAAAACATTCCCTGCATAACATGACGGGCAACGCCGTCCCAAATTGCTAGTATATATATATATTTATGTGTAGACACTTATGTGTCTATTTACATTTCTGGATTTTTTTAGATTATTGTTTGGGATTTAGACCGGTGTCACCGAATAACAATTTTGGTTTGTACACACAAGTTTAAATTTTTCCCATCATTTAGATTTTATTATATCCGATTTTATTTTATTATATTTTATTGTGACTTCTTATACAAAATTTAAACCAATATCGCTTTAATAGCGAAGTTTTGTCGGTATTTACAACTTTTATATTTCAGTGTAAAATATCTTTGAGTGGATTGTGACTTTAAAGGTACAATAAGCTTACTGTCGTGAACGCATGACGGGGCATAGATATAATAATATGTTGTTATATTGAACATTGACATATTTTTGTTGGAGATTGATTTCCTTTATACATACAGCTCCGGATTGTTTTTTGTAATTTTATATGAATGCCTTTGTGCCTTAAAGGGATAGTAATACTTAAAATGTAAAAAAATATATGTTGTAGGGTTTATCCCCCTGAGTAAAACAAGGGTACTCCCACTGCTGAGAAATATTTTATTAAAAAATTATAACAGCTCGAACTTGAATTTTTTAGTTGCAATATCAGAGTGGCCTAAAAATTTACAGTGGCGCTGTTGCTACACCAGCCAATGGAAATTTATGGTCTACATACCAGAGCAGTCCAAATTCAAGTTTGAGCTATTACAATTTTTTTTTTATAAAATATCTCTTAGCAGTGGGAGTAACCTTGTTTTACTCAGGGGGATAAACCCTACAACATATTTTTTTTTTACATTTTAAGTATTACTATCTCTTTAAGGCACCAGAAGGGACATACAGTGCAGGCACAGAGAGAGCCAACTGCAAGATCCCAGCTGCTGTCTGCATAAAAGGTTCTATTTTTCTCTAATGCAGCAATTACTCTTGAAAATACAACTACATCTATGCATATCGCTAATATAATTATGATTTGGGGCTAAATATTTATCTGATGAAAGTTCTGCTTTAATCCAGGCTTTCTCAGTGAAATCTTCAGTAGTTCCACAATGCAAAAAACAGTATCCAATTTACGTGCAATTAAAATAATTTAAGAACAAATTATTGATAATTGTTCTCTATGATTCTTTAAACCAGCCCTTTAATCATAAGCAATGTTTGACAAAAGAGTTACAAAAAGATCCACCTGTTATACCCCTGTCAGCTCTCCCTCTTTTATAACAATTGAGGAACAGACCACACACTTAAAGGGATAGTAATATTTCATAATAAAAGCAGCTTTAATTAATCATCATAGTATTTGGACTTTGGAGAGTGTTATTTCAATTCTGTCAGAGTTGTACTTCAAGAGTAATTCAATGACAAAGTATCCCCCTCTTGCCCCTTTTACTGATGTAACACTGCTCACCTCAGATCAGAAGGGAGGTTCAAAGGTAGATTGCAGAGAGGGACAATCTTCAATTAAGATAAGGGAAAAACCTGAAAAACTTGTTAAGGTGGGCAGGGCTTTCATTGTTCTCATAGGAAGAAGATTGTCCTCTTCTGTTATCTGTCTGGTCTATGGACTGCATTCCACATCTGAGAAGAGATGGCTTACACTAGGTAAAAGGGACAGGAGGGGAAACTTTGCTTGTGAATATCTCTTAAACCATAAAGGTTTGAGAGATAAGACTTATATCGTTCTTCATGTTTTTTTATGCCTACAAAAAAAAATAAAGATAAAACGAAGTATTGCTATCCCTTTGATTCCAACCTTTTCTGTGAAGACTTCATTAGCTCCACAATGCAAAATACAGTATCTGCTATATATATGCAATTAGTGGACTTATCTTGAATTTTTACATATTTGAAAACTTCATTCAATACTGCCTGTGTCTAATGTTAACCAACATTCCTGCAGCATAGTTTAGGAGATATTGACAATTTTATTTCTGGGAAAAGTGAAAGTAAAAATTTGCTGGTACCACACAGAGATTCATTAGCATACAAAACATCACCAAAACCTTCAATAAAATAATTACTGCTAGTCCCTGAAAAGGCTTAATTAGCATAATAATTTTCACTGGTACAGCATGGATACTGCAATCAGCATACATTAGTGTAATTTAACAAGAATTAATATTACTTTAAAGGGATAGTAATATGTAAATGTTACTGTCCCCCATCTTGTAGCCCTTAAAAACCCGAATTAAATGAGCCCAGCAACATCTCTCTAACCTTTATGGTTTGAGAGATATCCTCTTTCAAAGTTTTGTTTTTTCCCTTTCCCCTGATGTCAGTGTTCTAGGCTGACAGCAGGGGAACCTGGTCCCTGAGCAAGCGGAGGTCTATAACACGATCTCAGCTCTGCTGAAGAGCCTCGGCTTGCTCAGGGACCAGATTCCCCTGCTGTCAGCTAGAACGTTGACATCAGGGGAGAGGGAACTTTGAAAGCTGATACCTCTCAAACCTTTATGGGCTCATTTAATTCAGTTTTTTAAGGGCTGCAAGCTGGGGCATAGTAACATTTAAGTATTACTATCCCTTTAATTTATCATTTATATATATAATAATTGTTCATATTGTACATATATATGTGTGAATATGTGAAAGCCAAAATACATATACATGTAAAATAAAACAAAACTAATAAAAAAACACACTACCAAATGCACAACTAACCAAATCCAATCTAACTTCATACATAAAAGATAAACATCAAACTCATAATCCAAGGAAAACAAAAATCAAAACAAACTCACAAATGACCAATGTACGTATAGACATCTCAGATGTACAACCCAATAACTGTGTGTCAACACCAACACACCACCAAACACACACCAATCTCACCACAGTGAAAAAAAATCTGTACATGTGCATCCTGAGAATCAAGCACATTGTATTTGATGAGCAGCTCCAATGTATCAGTGGACCATCTATACACAACAAAGTATCGACATGGTAATTAGCATAACGCACCATGGTGATATGACCACGAAAGTGCAATCATAATGTGCCGGTCCAGGGTTCTCTTCTCCCCGCAAAAGATTCCATTGTAATTTGTTTGACCGCACCAGTATAATAAACACAACTTCAGAGGATCAAACTAAAATCAAGATCAGTACCTTTATTTATTCTTTTTAATATCTCAATGGTGCTGGATGTGAGCTGTATGGTAGGACAACACATCTGGTGTATACTTAATAGAGAGATGCCCCAACGATCCGATCAATGCATTTTGAGTGTAAAATGCTTAATCCTGATCTCTGAAGTTGTGTTTATTATATTGGTGCGATCAAACAAATTACATCCTAAGAGTCAACCCATCACAGGACCACAGAATAACTCAATATAAATACAACACAATGAACCTTCTCAGTGAGTACCTGACGAAAACAGACACCATTTTGAGATCCACTTTGAGATCCGAAAAGCAGCCTGCACCACATCAAACAATATGTCCAAATACACAACAAAAACACAAAGGAACAAGTTGAACTAAAAATAACAATCAGATCAAAAACCACCAATTAGAAACCTAATCTATCCGAAGTGGAGCTCTTGACATTGCATATAAAATTCAACAAGATACAATAGGTTCAAACAATGATAAATACTCAACTGATCGAATTCCCATAATCTATACAGACAAGTAACGTGTATGAAATTATCTGATTCAACGTGGCCCAAACTGATAAATAAATTAACAATCAATTAATAATAATAATAATAATAGTGATAAAAAACGTGACAATAAATAGCAAATGAATATAGAGAGACAGTGTATATAAAAAGTACGTTAAAAGATTTATTCACATACAAAACTTTTGTGATAAGTGTAAATTGCATACTTAAAGGGATAGTAATACTTCGTTTTAACTTTATTTTATTTTGTAGGCATTAAAAAAACCTGAAGAATGATATAAGTCTTATCTCTCAAACCTTTATGGTTTGAGAGATATTCACAAACAAAGTATCCCTTCCCTGTTCAACCAGATCAGAAGGGAGATGCCCAGGTAAACTGCAGAGAGGGACAATCTTCAATTAAGATAATGGAAAAAGCTGAAAAACTTGTCAAGGGGGGAAGGGCTTTCGTTGTTTTCATACAAAGAAAATTGTCCCCTTCTGTTATCTGTCCTGTCATACAACCAGACTCACATTTGAGAAGAGATAGCTTACACTAGGTAAAAGGGGCGGGGAGGGGAACTTTGCTTGTGAATATCTCATAAACCATAAAGGTTTGAGAGATAAGACTTATATCATTCTTCATGTTTTTTTAATGCCTACAAAATAAAATAAAGTTAAAACGAAGTATTACTATCCCTTTAAGTAAATAATACTGAATAAAAATATGGCTGCCTAAATTTAAAGGGGATATATCACCTCATAATTTTCTTTACCATAAGTTTTGTTAATAAAGTAGCATTAGGAAAGCTGTTTTTTTTTTTCTAAATGTAAGTACTCTTAACGATATTGTATCTTCTGTGCGGTGCACTTCTGCATAATGCGGCACCCTGAATGTTCAGCACAGCTCTTCTCCTCCCTCCCAACTGCCCCATTCACGATTTTCTTCGGTGTGGTGTGAGTGGCTTCTATCTTTATATCAAGCTCTGGTTAGCATTATACTGAGGTTGCAACCTACGTATAATGCTAACTGGAGCTTGATGTAACGATAGAAGCCATTCACACCACACTGAAGGGAAGTGTGAACGCACTCCCTGGGGCAGCTGGGAAATGGGTGGAGAATTAGGCAGTAAACAAGAGCTTTGTTGAAGATTCAGTGTGCTACTTTATGCTGACTGGCAAAACTTGAAGATACAATATCTTAAAAAGTATTTACATTTAGAAAAAAACAAAACTGCTTTCTTAATACTACTTTATTAACAAAACCTATGGTAAAAAAATGTATGAGGTAATACATCCCCTTTAAAGGGATAGTAATACTTCATTTTAACTTTATTTTATTTTGTAGGCATTAAAAAAACATTTAGAATGATATAAGTCTTATCTCTCAAACCTTTATGGTTTATGAGATATTCACAAGCAAAGTTTCCCCCTCCCGCCCCTTTTACCTAGTGTAAGCCATCTCTTCTCAGATGTGGAATGCAGTCCATAGACTGGACAGATAACAGAAGGGGACACTCTTATTCCTATGAAAACAATGAAATCCCTGCCCCCCTTGACAAGCTTTTCAGGTTTTTCCCTTATCTTAATTGAAGATTGTCCCTCTCTGCAGTCTACCTGGGCACCTCCCTTCTGCTCTAGCTGAACAGTGTGACATCAGTAAAAGGGGTGGGAGGGGGACACTTTGTCATTGAATTACTCTGGAACTACAACTCTGACAGAATTGAAATAACACTCTCCAAAGACCAAATACTATGATGATTAATTAGAGCTGTTTTAATTATGAAACATTACTATCCCTTTAATCAGTGTAAGTATTGAAATCTGAATAAAATATATATAATAATAATGTGAAAAATTAAATGTGAAATGTGAAAAATGAGCGAAAATTAATAATATTATGAAATGAATATTATGATATATTTACCAGCTGCGAACCAGTTATACCAAAAATGTAAGTATTATTAAATTACTCCTAATACTTGAATTCACATTGTATAGGCCACAACTCGTTGTTTCTGTGTTATATACCTGATCACCTGGCAGAATTGCAGAAAACAATATGTGGCCCATCCAATTAAACCCATAAAGGATAGAATATGAGAGAATTAATAAATGAATTCACAAAATATGTCGAAACCTATGGTCTGAAACATATAACTTTTGTATAGTGCTTCAGTCCTCGCATTCACAGTTCATCCATTAGGATCCAAAATAAAATTCCAATCTAAGCACCTAGCTTTGTGGAAGTGTTCCGGATGCCAAGACGGGTGTGGTGGATGGTTCTTCGGCAACAGACAGAGAATTTGTGGTTCTATGGGCTTAGTCTTGTTTTCTATCTTGTGAGTAGATACCCTGAGGGGGTTTTGGGGGATTTTTAATTATCCTATATAATAATTCTCCAAGTTGTGTGTAACGCCCGACATGCGCAGTAGACACCGCTGCGCGTGCGGCAATCATGCGCAGTAGAGACTGCCCGCGCCGCGGCTGATACAGAGCTGGGCGATCCGAAGGAGCGTCCAGCTCTGTATCAGCCGAGGAGCGGGCAGTCTCCACTGCGTGTGACTGCCCCGCGACCGGCTGCCAGAGGCTCTGTATCAGCCGAGGCGCAGGCAGTCTCCACTGCGTGTGACTGCCCCGCGACTGGCTGCCAGAGGCACTGTGGCCCGTGTAACGGGCTGTTCAACTAGTATGTAATAACACCTTAAGAAATGGGTCAATAATATTCCCTGTGGACAGTTTTTGCATTTAAAACACAAGTGTAGTAGACAGAGTGATTCTGAGATCCAGTCAGAGGCGATGCAGAAATGATTCCTGGATAAAGGTTATAAAAAAAATATGGTGAATGATTCCCATGAAAGAGCTAATAATTGTGATAGGGACTTACTTTTAAAAGCTAAGAATAAGAATATTCCAAATAGAAAGAGAAGGAAAGAGGGGGTTAAATGGGGTAATAGTGATAGTCTTGTTCCTTTTGTTATTAAGTATAATGAGGCAGCTAATGCAATTTAGATTGTAAGCTTTCAGGCAGGGACTATTCACCCAATGTTTCACTCTACAATGCACCTGTAACCCTGTATTGTTTAAACCCTTAAATTGTAAAGCACTGTGTACACTTGTGGCGCTATATAAATAAACATATTCATTTATTCATTCATTCAATTGAAAAGACTATTGGTAAACACTGGAGCATTTTGAAATGTGACCCAATTTTAGGTAAAAAATTACCCAGGAGGCCTAAAATTGTATTTAGAAGATCAAAAAGTTTAAAGAATGTATTGGCCCCTAGCTTGATTCGTAAAAATAAAAATGTAGATAGGAATAAAGTAAGTAACATTATGATAGGAAGGAAGGGGAGTTTTTGTTGTCTACACAATAGATGTGTGACCTGTAATTTTTTTAAAGTCTCTGAAGAGATAACCTCTAATACTGACGGAAAGGTTTAGAAAATTGAGAGTAAGAGTACCTGATGTTCGAATTACGTTATATATGTTCTCAGCTGTAGATGCGGCAAGCAGTATGTGGGAAGGACTGTGCGCTGCTTAAAGGGATAGTAACCCCTCCGAAAAATGTGAAGCCAAATGCTAGGAATCATCAAAACATACTTAACTTCCATATTCCCATCTCTCAAACCGTTATGGTTTGAGAGATGCAAGAAAATAAAGACCTCTGCTCCCTCCCCCTTCTCATGCATCCGCTGTACAGCGGACGTCATGAGATCCTGCTTCCAGGACCAGACGGCAGCTCTTCAGGAGCGCTGTCATCTACGTATCTCGGTATAATTACTTCATCGGAATGGTCTAAAACATGTGCCTGGCTTGCAAGCACATGACGTAGACCATACCGAAGTAATTATAGTTAGATATCCCGATGTCAGCGCCCCTGAAGAGCCGCCATAAGTCGATCGACCGGATTCTGCCTCTGACAGCTTTACAGCTCGTCAGGCAGAAAGGGGAGGGAGCGGAGGTCTTTCTTCTCTTGCATCTCTCAAACCATAACAGTTTGAGAGATGGGAATAAGGGAGTTAAGTATGTTTTGATGATTCCTAGCATTTGGCTTCATGTTTTTCAGGGAGGGGGGTTACTATCCCTTTAAAAGAGAGGTTTAGAGAGCATAGAAATAATATAATTAAAAAATCTCAGAAACATGCGGTCTCCAGGCACTTTTTGGAGTGTCAAGGAGGGAGCACAGGTGGTCTGAGGATTATAGGAATAGAGCAAATACCTGTTAGTAAAAGAGGGGGGGATAGATTTCAGAGAGTTTGTCAGAGAGAATCATATTGGATTTATACATTATAGACTATGAGTCCCAATGGCATTAATGAGGAATTGGATATACATTCTTTTTTAAACAGGATTTTAATTGGGATATTATTAAATATTTATTGATGTTTTAATGAATTTGTTTGTTTATTTATTTTTATAGATAATGATTTTGAAATATTAATTTGATTATTCTAAGATCCTGGGATGCCATTGGAGTCAGGTGTGTATGAGAATGTTTAAGATATTAATTAGTATTTTGTTTAAGTGATTACTCTGTGTTTTATGAGATTTATGAATTAGTAAGTATAATTGTATGTATTGTAACTCTATGTGATGTATTATTATTATATTTTATGAATTTGGAAAGTGAAATTATACTGGGAAATATAGAGATTGCCCAATAGTTAAAGGTATAAATTAGATGGGATTATGCTGATGGTTAACCCTTGAGAAAGCGGGTTAAGACCGCAAAACGTACGTAGGGAGTGAGGAAGTGATTGAATCACGGACTGCATGAACGAGATCCACACTAAACTGAGGCTGTGAACGCATAATCTAGCCAGGGCTCAAAATTTCCACTCGCCACTAGCCAATGGCGAGTGAAAATGGACTTCGAATTTTAAGCCCTGATCTAGCGATCCCCTGGAGTGACGTCACCGGAGGAGGTCGGCTTTGTGGAAGTGTTCCAGATGCCAGGATAGGTGAGGTGGATGGTTCTTCAGCAGCAGACAGAGGATTTGTGATTCTATGGGCTTATTCTTGTTTTCTATCTTGTGAGTAGATACCCTGAGAGGGTTTTTGGGGATTTTTAATTGTATGTAATAATAAAGTTTGGCTACTGCACTTAGATCGGGCTCTCTTGTGTTCTGCCCTTTTTTCTAAATGCTGCAGAAACCTATGGTCCAACACTTTACTGACTGCATGGAATACAATTTGCTACTATTTTTAAACAGAGCTCAGGTCATTTGGATTTCCTCTTTGCATTCTTTATATGAAGGGACCTCAACTCGGAATTTGATTTGCCATACTATGTTTCATTATGTTCTAAATGAATGATTGTGCTATGTCTATGTATAGCGAGTTTTTTATTCATTCGGTTCCCCTTGCCCATATGGATTAAACAAATTATGCTTTATGTTTCTACTAGTTGAAAAGAACATTTACATGGGCCACAATGCGACCCAGAAACCGGCTGGATCCTGTGTTGTCACCGGCCGCATTGCAGTCATGCAAAGTAGAGACTGCCTACGCCGCGGCTTGTATTGAGCGGGTACTCCGAATTCAGACCGTGGTCCTCTCTGCGCACCTTCCTGTGACCAACGGTCCCAGTGTGCGCAGAGAGAACGCCGGTCTGAATTTGGAGCGCCCTGCTCCATATCAGCCGTGGAGCAGGCAGTCTCTACTGCGCATGACTGCAGCGCGCACAGCCTTCTCTACTGCGCATGATGGCTTCTGACAAACATCCTTGCGAATTATTATATAGGATTTTAGGCTACTATAGTTATGTATTGTTATAGCCCCCAAGTCATTTTTCATATAGAGTTAAGCATATCAGTACTTGTATTATCCTTAATAAGTATTTTTTTATTTACAAATCCAACTTCTTCGGAGACTCATTGGCAGGCATCGTGATGTATAGGTATCTATGCACCTGTGCCATCAGTCCCTTTCTGTACACTGAAGATACAATGCAACTCCACCTCGCCAATCTTGGAGGAGAAAGGGATGGACAATGCAGGTGCACAGATTCCTGTTCGGCAAGATGTCTGCGTTGTCGTCTGTGGTGAGTCTCGGAAGAAGTTGGATTTCTAAATAATGCCGGACTTACTAAGGATGATACAAGTACTGTGGGGGCACTCTATTTTGCATGAAAGTTCCGCTTTAATATAACAACTTCATCTATATATATATAAGTAATCTTATAATCTTTCCTCTAACCCGAAATGCCTCTTCTCAGCCTTCCAATCTCTTCTACACCCACCAACACAAACACCTTCCGCTAACTTCTCCGCACATCTCGCCACCCACTTCAAGGACAAGATTGACTCCATCATACATGAAATTTCATCACTTCCACCTCCACCCAGCCAGCTTAGCCCTGTCACCTTTCCCACATACACACTAAGCTCCTTCTCACCCATCACTGAGGATGAAGTTTCCCTTCTTCTCACTAACTGGAACCTAACCACATGCCCTCTTGGCCCAATCCCATCTCAGCTCACTCAAGAACTTTCTCCACTACTAACTCCATCCCTTACTCACTTATTCAACCTCTCTCTGTCAACTGGCACCTTCCCACCCTCTTTCAAACATGCACTAATCACACCCATCCTAAAGAAACCCTCCCTGAACCCAAACTCACTGTCAAACTTCCGGCCCATTTCTCTGCTCCTATTCGCCTCCAACCGGCTTTCCTCTGCTCCCATTCCCTGCTAGATCCTTTGCAATCCGTATTCCACCCTCATCAGTCCACTGAGACTGCCCTCACTAAAGTGGCCAACTTTGCTTTCTGCAAAGTTAAAAGGCCTCTACTCATTCTTCTGGACCTGTCAGTTGCCTTTGACACTGTAGATCAATTTATACCAAGTCCCTTGGCAAACTATTTAACTCCTTTGGGTTTCACCATCTTCTCTATGCTGATGACTCTCAAATCTATCTTTCCTCCCCAGACCTCTCCCCTTCCCTCCTGTCCTGAGTTTCTGACTGTCTGTCTGTTGTTTCTTCCTGGATGTCCTCTCGTCAACTCATACTTAACCTTGGCAAAACTGAACTAATTATCTTTCCTCAGTCTACAACCAGCCTTACCCCACCCTCACTGTTAACAAAACTACCATCACACCAACCCCTACAGCACACTACCTGGGGGTCACATTTGACTCCACCCTATCCTTCATTCCTCACATCCAGTAAATCTCCAACTCATGCCACTTCCACCCCTGCAACATCTCTAGAATTTGACCCTTTCTCACACAAGACACTACTAAAATTCTAATCCAAACACTCATTATGTCCAGTCTTGACTACTGTAACTCATTACTAATTGGCCTTCTTCTCAGCTGACTAATCCCACTACAGTCCGTAATCTACCTCACTCATCGCTTTTCTAACACCACTCCCTTTTGCCAATCCCTGCACTGGCCCCCTGTAGCATACATAATTAAATTCAAAATTCTGGTGCTAACTTATAGAGCTCTCACTAACATCGCACCACCCTATATTTCATCTCTCATTTCCAAAGACACTCCCACTCACCATCTTTGCTCTGCACACAACCTTTTCCTTTCCATAGCTCTTAATACATCCTCACATTCCCACCTACAGGATTTCTCCCGTGCTGCATCTGAGAACTGCATATCCCTCCCCCACCCCATCAGACTCTCCCCCAGCCTTCAGATGCTCCCTGAAAACTCACCTCTTCAGGGAAGCCTATCAACTATCTTCATAAACATTATCACCAAGAACCAACCCTTCCCTGGACCACTGCTCTCAACAGCACTTCTCTCTCCCACCCACTGACTGGCACTTCATGTGGCAGGAGGCACTTACACCCAATAGCACTTACTCCTCCCGTGTCCAACCTTCCTTCCTCTAGACTGTAAGATCTCACCAACAGGGCCCTCTCATCCTTCTGTTCTCCACATCTGATTGTACTATTTAATACCTCTGTATGTCTATTCCCTTTTGTGCAGGGCTGCGGAATTAGTTGGCGCTATATAAATAAAGAATAATAATAATAATTTTTCATACATCTGATTTTCCTTACTTATATAACTAAACAAATACTGGTTTTACTTTAAGCCACCGTATCTGCTTATTGGTCCATCATCATGGTTACAAGTTAAACTAATCAAAAGTGATCCCATGAATACATTTGCATTGGCTCTGTTTTTAATTCCCTTTATGTATGTTTTTATTTAACATGGATGAGCTTTTTGCTATCATGATGAATTATATTGTGTGACATTGTAAGGCTGTTGCTACTTTTTTATAAACATAGCATTCTTCTTTTAATATGTCATCAATAAATTGATTGTTTTATATGCATACCGAGTATTGTAGTATAAGTGCTATTTGATCTAACTTCATACTATCTCTTGAGTGTGCTAGCAAAGTGTTTTTCTTCTTAGTTCATCAGCTTCGTCATCTAGCACTGGTGAATTATTTCTGCTTAAATGAATCATCACGTTTTGTAACAAACACAAATACAATGATTCATTCACCCCTAGTCATGGATTATAGCTACTTGTGACAACTATAGGGGATCATTGGATTGCCTGGGGGATACTGAGCAATGTGTACCCTCAGGACTAGCTTTGTTAAAGAAAGCTTTACTAATTTTATAATCGTTATTGCACATTCCAGTCCAACTGAACATGCACAATGTGATAAACTAAGTCTGATGTACTAAAAAGTACTGCAGAGATTATTGGCGCGATGCAGGAAACGTGCGCAATCGCTATTTCCTGTATGAAAACCACTAGGGAATAGGTTTGTGCATGATTTTGTTGAATTGCGCATGAAAAAATCAAGATTAGCGAACGGCTGCATATATTTATTTTTTTTATGGGCGTGGCTAAGATTAACAAATCTGTGGGAGTGGAATAGCGAATGCGCCTAATGCAGGAAGTGCTATTGCAAATTAATTTATACGTCTGTATACTGTTGTCGTAAAATGGAATTTTTTATGCGCAATTCAAGAAGCGTTCAGTATTCAGCTTCCTGGATTAGAACATGGGCAAAATCTATCTGCGCACAAAAATTCCTTTATCCCATGCGAACATTTCTTGCATCACGCCGTATGTGTCAAACCAACTGTACTATAGCGGACAAATAAAACATTTTCAAACGAAGCTCAGTTAAGATAATTGTATATGTGAAGAAAAAGAAAATTGAAAAGACATGGAATTGCAGTAATTGTTCTAATTTATCCCCAACTAGTCACCTTTGCCACAATGAATTAGAGACCAGGTCAGTACTTTTTTTTGTGTGTGTGTATTTGGGGATTTGTGGGTATTCAGACTATTAAAATATACCTTTTATTGCTCTGTTTATTGAAAGGCATAGTAATGTTTCACAATAAAAGCAGTTCCAATTAATCTTCATAGTATTTGGGCCATGGATAGTGTTATTTCAATACTGTCAGAGATGTAGTTCAAGAGTCATTAAATGATAAAGTATCCCCCTCCCGCCCCTTTTACTGATGTAACATTGCTCACCTCAGATGTGAAATCTGGTCCTGGGACCAGACAGATAACAGCAAGGGACAATCTTCTTACTGTGATCATAAGGAAATCCCTGCCCCCTTGACAGGTTTTTCAGGTTTTCCTTATGCTCACTGAAGGTTGTCCCTCTCTGCGATCCATTCGGACAGTCTTGCTGCTCTGAGGTGAGCAGAGTTACACTAGGTAAAAGGGGCGGGAGGGGGGATACGCTATCATTCAATTACTCTTGAACTACAACTCTGACAGTATTGAAATAACACTCTCCATGGCCCAAATACTATGAAGATTAATTGAAGCTGCTTATGAAACATTACTATCGCTTTAAGAAGTGCTTTAATAAGACTATAGCACCATATTTATACACACTTTATGTGGCAACATAGGTTGGCATTAACACATGGAGTTGACTGTATTTTTTAATCCTTTGAGTGCTACAGGGGAGCGGAAAGCATTGCTCTTCAATGATTTGCGCATTCCTCTGGGACTCAAAGGGTTAGAGTGTGTATCAATATGGTGTTGTAGTGTTACATGAAATATTATGAAATAAACATGGAAATAAAAGGTATATTTTAACACTTTCAGTGCCAGTGCTCTCTCACTGCATTAGAAGTACAATTTAATGTGGATCTTTCAGCTGTTATTATGTCTCCATTTATTCATTAACCCCTTAAGGACCATCGTGCACACGCGTGGCTGGAACTTCAGGACCACGGGACATTTTTTTTTTTTTTTAATTCCAGTTCAGGGCTCGGGAGCTCTGAATTCCATGACGTGCCAGGACCGTCACTGGTCCTTAAGCGCCGGCCAGCCGTGACGGTTCTGGCACGGAAATGGTCATTAAGGGGTTAAGAGCATGGCGACTAGCTTGTAAATCCATGCCTTACCTTTAAAAAAAATCACAGATTCTAAAGAAATCCTTGTGGTTTGGAGACTGGAACTCAGGCTACAGTGCAGACATCTTCTCTGCACACCTGCGCTGTCAGTACTGGTCTCCGCTGAGTAGCACTGCAGTGACCACAAGGTAACCGGAATGGACTGGCGGGGCAGGAGTGCACACAGCGCTAACTTGCCTGTCAGTCTCCAAACGGCAAAGATTTCTTTAGAATCTGCGATTTTTTTAAAGATAAGACATGGATTTCCAAGCTAGTCGCCATGCGCTTAATGAATGCATGGAGACTTCGTAATAGCTGGAAGTTCCGCTTTAGTAATAATCAGAACAAAAACGGGAATGTTGAATATTTTGCTCATATGTATAAAGTGGAGCATAGTCATGAATGATACAGTCTCACCACGTTACAGCCCTCTCTAGCATTCCTCAGTTTTTAAAGATCCATATTCATATATGAGAATTTCTCTTTTTTTTGTTCCTTATGGTGCATTTGGTTTGCTTCAGAATTGCTCAACCTGAGCTGGATTCTTTTTTTTTATTCTTCTTTTATTTAAGATTTAAAACAGTAGAGAGTCAAACATGATGTATACCGCAAAGCGGTAACAATATGTAGTACATAACAAAAAGATATACATATGATCAGGCAGCTTGTTGACATATCAATACAAAGTGAGTCAAAATAAGTACAATATAACATTCTCCGTATAAGACCAAGTTCTTTTAACCCCTTAGGGACCCTTGACGTACCAGGACCGTCAAGGGTAAATTTGCTGGAAAGACCCTTGACGGTCCTGGTACGTCACGTACTTTTTACTTACAGAGCTCTACCGGGAGCGCTGTAAGTAAAAATATGGCATGAAATAGACCGCTCCAAGATCGGAGCGATCTGTTTCAAGCCCCATAGTGACGCGCCGGTACACGTGACAGGTCACGTGTACCGGCTCGTCAAAGTGCCCCTATGCGGACGTTATGGGACGGAAATGTCCCATAACGTCCGGTCCTTAAGGGGTTAAGATTAAACTGAGGGATCATGGAAGAAAAGATAATATAACAGCAGCCAGATGAGACATCATGACATCAAAAGGAGAGAGAGAGAAGAAAGAAAGAAAGCTAGAAATCGAGAAGAGAGAGTAACAGGGTAGCAAATTGTACACGGAGAAGCACGAGAGAGAAGAAAAGAATAAAGGAGAAGACTTGAAAGCAGGAGGAGAAGGTAGGTGGGAAAAGGGAATTAGGAGGGACAGACTGGGTGTGGGGGGCTATTCTCTCTCTAAGAACCAAATAAAAACACAAAAAAAATTATAGCAGTCTCGGTCGCTACAAACTATCAGGTTAAATACAAATGTAACAATCTCACTCACCTGGCCAAGAAGGCCGTGCGGATCCGGTGCAGCCCCCCACAACCTCGGCACAGGCTTCACCAGACGGGAAGACACCTGGAGGGGAGCGCTCGACAGATCCGCGGTGCGTCAGTAACATCCAGCAAAAAGTGTTGATTAAAACATCATACATTTTATTTGAAAAATTATAATAAAATAGCACACCAACACAATGGAATTCAGAGTGATTAAGTGTATATTTTGCACGAAACGCGTTAGGCAATTTTTGTAACTTCATTTGTCAAGCACGGTCTCTGAATTCCATTGTGTTGGTGTTGTATTTTATTCTAATTTTTCAAATAAAATTTATGATGTTTTAATCAACACTTTTTGCTGGATGTTACTGATGCACGCCGGATCTGTTGAGCGCTCCCCTCCAGTTGTCTTCCCAAAGAACCAAATAAGTCCTGAAAATCAGAGTATCGGTGATGGGAGTAATAATAGAGGCGTTCCATGTCCGGTACGTGACCAAGTTCCCGTTTCCACTCTGACAGGGAAGGAGGAGTGGAAGCTAACCATAGTCGAGATACACATAACCGAGCAGCAGAGGACAAAAGAAGCCAGGTATTCAGGTTCGTCCTTCTGTGCATCGGAGTGCAAGCCTGTGTCAGGAATATATTAAATAACAGTAATTGAGGTGAAAATGGAGGAGACAAGTCCGTAAGAGCAATGAGAAACCTACAGACATCTAGCCAGTAGGGCTGTAAGAGTGGACATGTCCACCAAGTGTGATATAGGTTAGCTTCTGTTGAACAGCATCTCCAGCAGGAAGAGGAGTAAGATGCCCTGAATTTTGATAATAAAAGAGGCAAACGATACCACCTGGTTAATAGTTTATAGTTCTTTTCTTTATCGGAACGATTCTTAAGGAGAGACCAGTTTTGACAAAACGACTGTAGCCAATCTCCATCTGATATGGTAATATCCAATTCCACTTCCCAAGCCGTTTTGTAATTGAAGAGGATTGGAGAGGAGACTGAATCTGAGAAGGAGGTTAGCAAGTTATATAGCCTGGAAATTCCTTTTGGAAATGACAACCTGGGCTGGATTCTATTGCAGGTGCTAATTTTATCTCAACTTTTATCTCCAGGTTCCATATATATATATATATATATATATATATATATATATATATATATATATATATATAGCCTTAAGGGTCTTATGCAGAATTAAAATAATGAGAAATTATGGAGCAAACCAACTGCACCATAGGCGGGGGGGGGGCATATAAATTCACAGTGATTTAAAGGGATAGTAATATTTCACAATAAAAGCAGATCCAATTAATCTTCATAGTATTTGGGCCAGTAATGCAACACTGCTCACATCAGAGCAGCAAGATGGATGGATTGCAGAGAGGGACAATCTTCAATCAGCATAAGGGAAAAACCTGAAAAACCTGTCAAGGGGGCAGGGTTTTCCTTATGGTCGCAGTAAGAAGATTGTCACTTGCTGTGATCTGTCCGGTCAAGAGACAGATTACACATCTGAGGGGAGGTGGCTTATACTAGGTAAAAGGGGCGGGAGGGGGAAACTTTATCATTCAATTACTCTTGAACTACAACTCTGACAGTATTGATATAAGACTCTCAATGGCCCAAATACTATGAAGATTAATTGAAGCTGCTATTTTTGTGACAAATTACTATCCATTTAAATTAGACTTTTAACTCCATGAATATTTGATAACTATCCAATCCATTGGTAAAGGGTCCATCTAAGTCAGTGAGGAATTTAGGATTTCTGTATTTGCCCCTATAGTGCAGTGCTCCTTCTATTGTATTACTGTGAAAACAAGAGAAGACACAACTGGGGGGCACCCTAGTTCAAATAAATCTTGACACCACAACCATCACCGTATCCCCTCTAGGTGGGTTCTCACAAAGGAACATGCAAAGAAATTGCATATACAAGATGGCGACTTAATAGGGCTGTTACCTCACACAAGTACCCGGTTCTGAAGTAATCCTTTCTCTTCTGAGACTGACGGCCAGGCTTCTAGCTTCAGAGCTGTCTGCGCTAGACTTGTGCAAATTCATTCGGAGACATTCGG
Organism: Rhinophrynus dorsalis; assembly: GCA_037306005.1. Taxonomy (NCBI): domain Eukaryota; kingdom Metazoa; phylum Chordata; class Amphibia; order Anura; family Rhinophrynidae; genus Rhinophrynus; species Rhinophrynus dorsalis. The sequence continues at coordinate 39,869,486 of CM074719.1, read as the reverse complement.
ATTTCATTGAAAATAGGGTCATTCGGAGACATTCGCCCAATCCGAAACTCAAGGGTCATTCGGAAAAAATGATCCGACTCCGAACAGCCCAGGGCCGAAATTCGTCGAAACTTTCGGAAGTTTCGGCAATCGACACATTTCCAAAAGTTTTGACTACTTTTGACCAGGACTTTTTTGTACTTCCTGTGCGCGCTCAATTACTTTCCCACCATAATTTTCCCTCCATGTCTCTAGTCCAATTCCATTCTCCGTTTCATGCACTACATCCCTCTTTTGTCTGTATTCGAATAGCCTTCTTCGTTTCATGATGGGGGTTGGACTAATGACACAGACACACAGACTGCCTGCATTTCCTCATTGCGTTGTTGGAGCTCAGAGAGAGAAGAGATTAGAGAGTGTACAGTTGTTGTGTAGGCAGGCAGGTAGCGTTAGGCTAGGCATAGGTAGGCAGCCATCATTAGTTCCAGTTATTGCCACTTCAAGAGCGAGTAATATTTGTTCCTGTGCAAAATATAAAAAAATATTAGGTATTTGTTCAAATACAGGGCCGGCCCTCAAATGGGTCCCAGTGGGTCCATGGTCCCAGGCGGCACTTTGACAGGGGCGGCAATTTGCCGTCCCATAGCATGTTTATTTTGTGCGCTTCCGCCAGTTCTGTGTTGCAGGGTGTCCCATCAGTGTGACTGTCAGCAGCCAGGCAGCCCTATGCTCACTCAGTGGCGATGCCTGTTGGCTGCCTCAGTGATGTGAATTATGTGATAGTCAAACATTATGCCTATTTTGTATTGTTTATCTCCCATCTAAAGTCAAGACTTGAGTAAATAAGTCTACCGTCCCAGATTTGCTAGAGAGGTTTTACAAATACAGGAGGGTGCCCCTGTACGAAATGAGTCTAAACATTTGGGATCCCTAGTATGAGTGCACGACAGTGCATGATGTGTCCTGAACAGGATTGCTGTGAGGTGTCTCCACCCAGAAGGTGCTGGCCGGGCTGAGCTTCAACATTGTGATAAGTGGCCAACTAAGAGCACAGTGCCAGACTTAATCTGCAGCCATAGCATCACCCCCTCCTACTCTCCAGGTCCCGCTGACTGGCAATAACAGGTGAGTCACTAAGAGATCTGAAGCCTTTCCGGAAGTCCTTTCACTTGGAAAGGGGCTAGGTATTACTTGGGGGAGTTGCCTCATGTGTAAATAATTTCTAGGTGGGAGATGAATGTGCATCACTTATGTGTTTCCTAACAGTAGTTAGAATACAACTCCCATCATCCCCTGATTATGACGTTGGGAAATGCCCAGCAATTACCGTAGAGCCCTGTAGTGCACACTCACGGAAAACGGTGATATTGCTATACTAAGACAATGCTATATAGATGTCGAGCATTTTTTTTTTATTTCTCTCCTGTGTTGCAGTTCGATCACAACAGAATGTCTCAATTTTTCTTTTTAATACATTACATCTATCACATTACAATCATTGATGTTTATTCTTGATGTAGTATGAAACACTACAATGTATATACACATAGACTTATCTGATATGAGGGGAAATCAGGATAGGAAAACGAAAGAGAGGAATTTGGGTACTAAAGAGGGACAGTAGGGTAGGAGGCTGGTACCAGAAAATGAAACCTTAATCTTTATCCATGTACTAACATAGAATGTGACATGCAGTTTGTCCATGTTCGAGTCGATCACTTATGTTGAGTTATGTTGAGGATGTGACAGGCATGGGTTTTCGATGTTCGAGCATATGCTAAATTGAATGACAGGCATGGGTTTTCGATGTTCGAGCATATGCTAAATTTAATGACAGGCATGGGTTCTCGATGTTCAACGTTTGCATTGTGACTGGCATCCCATGCTGAAGTAGAGGTGACATGCACAGACTGGCAATGTACGACAATGTCCATTTTTGGGATGGATCTTTTTCTAAATGCACACCCTGTCTGCAAAGAATGATAGCAGCGTGCACGGAGGCACACTGCTATAATTTAACCCATGTTAAATTTGGCCGAATAATTCGGAATGGATCAGAATTTCGTTCGAATCGAATAGGCCCGGTCCGAAATTAGGATCATCCGAATTAGAAAAAAAAAATGTGTCCGCATTCGAATTTTACCGAAAATTTTGCCCATGCACAAGTCTAGTCTGCGCTCCTGTGCTGTCAAGTCCATTCTGGTATTTTAACTTAAAGGGATAGTAATACCTAAAATGTAAAAAAAATATGTTGTAGGGTTTATCCCCCTGAGTAAAACAAGAGTACTCCCACTGCTGAAAGATGTTTCATTCAAAAGTTATTAATTTTCAAAGTTGAATTTTTTAGGTGCAATATCACAGTGGCCTGAAATTTTACAGTGGCACTGTTGCTACACCATCCTATGGAGATTTATGGTCCTGAGACCAGAGCTGTCCATAGGATCGTGTAGCAACAGCGCCACTGTACAATTTCAGGCCACTGTGATATTGCACCTAAAAAATTCAACTTTGAAAATTAATAACTTTTGAATGAGACATCTTTCAGCAGTGGGAGTACTCTTGTTTTACTCAGGGGGATAAACCCTACAACATATTTTTTTTTTACATTTTAGGTATTACTATCCCTTTAAGGACCATGGACCATTTTTTTTTTTTTTTTTTTTTTTTTTTAGAATCCGATTCCAGACTCCCCTAACAGTGTGCAGCCTCGTGGGGAGCTCGGAATTCCATAACGGTCCAGGAACGTCATGGGTCCTTAACGGAAGACAAGCCATAACGGTCCTGGACCGTCATCTAACCACTTACCACCCGAGCACGTACATGTACGTCCCGAGCGGATGTCCCAGGTGGACAGAGGATGTACATGTACGTCCCAGAAGTCATTCAGTAAAATTAAAAAAAAATGTTCGCCGGGCGTTAAGTGCTGGCTGCGTGCGTGCTCGGCAGGTCACTAAGGGGTTAAATATATCAAAGGTATGTAGTTCTTAGGCAGCCACTCCACCACTTGTTCTCCTCAAACGGCAATATGTAGAAAGGCACAAACAAGAGAGGCACCCAAATAGCGTAATATTGTACTGGTAATCATAAAATTTATGAAAGATTACACTCACATTTGGCGTTGGCCAGATGAATCTGACATAACAGTATGTGGAGATTCGTAACCCCTGTCTCCGCTCATCATCTCTGGTTGTCACCAAAGGAGTTAAGAGGCTGTCGTTTCCAAAATGTAACAAACGTTCATTGGTATAAAAGGCACATGTGTCTAAAATATTTAAAAATAGTTATACGTTTCACGGCTCCACACACCGCTTTATCAGAGCTATAGTGACAAAGGAAAAACAACACTTTTTTCTGTGACTATAGCTCTGATAAAGCGCCGTGTGCCTTTTATACCAATAAACGTTTGTTACATTTTGGAAACGACAGCCTCTTAAAGGGATAGTAATACTTAAAATGTAAAAAAATATATGTTGTAGGGTTTATCCCCCTGAGTAAAACAAGGGTACTCCCACTGCTGAAAGGTGTTTTATTCAAATGTTATAACATCTCAAAGCTGACTTTTTTTGGTATAGTATCACAGTGGCCTGAAATTGTACAGTGGCGCCGTTGCTACACCATCCTATGGAGATTTATGATCCCAGGACCAGAGCTGTCCATAGGATGGTGTAGCAACAGCGCCATTGTACAATTTCAGGCCACTGTGATACTGCACCAAAAAAAGTAAACTTTGAGATGTAATAATGTTTGAATAAAACACCTTTCGGCAGTGGGAGTACCCTTGTTTTACTCCGGGGGATAAACTCTACAACATATTTTTTTTTACATATTAAGTATTACTATCCCTTTAACTTCTTCGGTGACAACCAGAGACCCTGAGCGGAGACAGGGGTTGTGAATCTCCAAATACTGTTATGTCATATTCGTCTGACCAAGGCCAAATGTGAGTGTAATGTTTCATATATTTCATGATTACAAGTACAATACTACGCTATGTGGGCACCCTCTATTTTTTGCATCTTCCTTCTATCTTATGTGCATAAAGGACTTTGTATATAAACACAATAACATCTACTAATATGATAAAGGAATAACAAGGATACTGAGTCATTGTTCTAATCAAGACGATGACTTGATTTATTTGGTTTTGACTGCTGATGAATGTCAGTGACAACTTTTAGAAGAATGAATGTTTCTGTATAAACATGAAACTAAATGTGCATAACCTAACAGTTATATCAGATTCTATACATTCCTGAAATCTGTCTGTGTGACTGTAATGCCTTCTTGTCTATTCATAAATCTGATGTCATAACATTCTGGTAAAGTCACCCCTTCACTGTTTAACACCTTGAGGACTTGAGGACTACGGGACTTTTTTTTTTTTTTTTTTTGAGATTCCGGCTCAGGGTCGCCGCTCCGGGAGCCCTGAACTCCATGACGTACCAGGACCGTCACTGGTCCTTAAGTGCCGGACCACCGTGACGGTCCAGGTACGGCAATGGTCCTTAAGGGGTTAACTGATTTTAGACAAATTGTGTTAGTGATACTGCACTGATAGTAATACTATATTGTGTTGGTAATGATTCAACATTTTCAATTGACCCAACACATTTCTCAAATACCAGTTTAAAGACAATTTCCTTATTTTTTCCAAGAATAAGCCATTTCAGCTGATGTGCTATTGCTATAGCTGTAGGCCTGATATTGTTTTTTCTTCAGGGCTTGCCTTGTTGTAAATCTTCTAGAATTGTATTCAAGGCTTTCTTTGCTTTAGGCCTACTAACATTATTTTTATAGGTTTGCCATGTAATTTTAAAATGATATTCATAAACATAAACTGTGATGACATTAAATTATAATCAACCAACAACATAATTAAAAAAATATATGGTTGAATTTAATATAATGGATATGGATGGTGGTGATGAACATATGATGATGGTGAATAGGAAGGAATGATAAGCAAAGTATATTCTGTATCATGTATGATTCAGTTATAACCTTGGCTATATTATTTGCCAGTCATTAAATGTTCAACTGTTGTGGATGGTGACAATTGCTTAAATTCCTCCTCCTACCCCTCAGTGCTGCAGTTTGTAAATCTGCATGCTTCTAACTGATGTGTGTTTTTTCACTTCTGCTACTCAGATTGTATTAGATGCTGGTTCATTTTTAAAAATGTAAGTCTACCAACACTGCTGCTTGATAGATATGTTTTACAATCATTAACAGTATAACTAGCTTCACTGAAAACCTGCTCTGATGGTAAGCTTGCTGGGGGACAGCTAAGAGATTCTACAGCAGTCACACAAGTGCTGGCCACACACAAATCTGTTTGCTTGTACTCAAGTGCATCATTGTTTTTGGCTACAACACAGTCGTCCTGTAAGTATGATGTAAAAACCTCACATGCAGTAGGGACACTACTTGGAGATAGACAGTGTTCATGTGCATCAAATACCAATCCATATTCTGGGAGCAAGCCCCCTACAGTTGTGCTAATGTAATCACCAGCACAAATAATAGTCTTCCCTGAGACAAATTAATTGATATCCGTGATGACGACATGTTCTGCATAATGTTGTGATGCTCTTGTTGGTTTTGTTACTGCTGATTCTGTTGAGACTATAATCATTTTGGTTGCTTCCTTTTCACTATGATTCCTAGTAGGGTTGCCCCTATATTTTCCTCTCTCTCATCCTTCAAAATGCAACTTCCATTAGACCTATAAGAATTTCTTTATATGTTTTCATGTAATCTGATTCCTCAGAAAGCCGCTCCTAGCATCTTGGCATAAGTTCAGAAATGTTGTGTTTAAAGCAGGGCTCCAGCAATGTAACTAGAATATATTCCTCATTGCGGATAATGGAGACTATGCAATGATCCTGCTCAGAGCATGCTCACATGTAATGCACCAGCTGGTTCATGTCTGTGTTGTTGTTCTTGTTGGAAGAATCATCAGCCACGCTCTTTATTTTCTCTGTAGTAAATATGCAAGTGGAATTATCTAACTAATTCCTGCACTGGAACAACTAACCATCAAAGATGCCTTCTCAAAAGGCTTCAACAGCTTTCAAAAGTCACATAGTAGCTACCGTTGACTTGGTAACAAAGAGGCCCTTCACACTCTTTCCATTTAAACATTGTATATTCACAGTAAATGCTCCAGCGATGAGGAATTCTACCTGGTGTGTGTGGGGGGACTCTATTGGTTATATTCTTGCAAAACATGTAATGCATTGGGCGTACTATAGGACTGGCTACAATTTGCACGTATCTTGCAAGGGAGATATTTAGCATTTCTTTGAGGGTTTAAGATTCTGAGGAATATATTAGCAGTAATACTTAGGAGTCAGAACATGAGTGAAGCAGGGCACATGCATCAGATCTGCTGTTGTCAAGGCAGCTGTTAGATTGGGGCCTGTGTCAGCAGACACAAAGCCTGCTTTCAAGAGCAGGGTTCAAGCCATTCATCTATGACATGCTGCAGTTTATTTAAGCTCTCTATGCATAAAGTGTCATGCCAATGGCCTTTACTACTAGTGTCAGATCCAAAGGTAACATTGGCAGCGACCTGCTACATGCTGCTTCCCATTGATGGAAACCATACCCATAGAGCAGTTAAAGTCATATAGTCTATACTCTGGACTCTTGTCCACATATCTGTGGTTAGGAGATCTTTGTTACCATATGATAGTTCAAGGCTTTTGCCAATGATAACAACTACCTGCTTGTACAACTCTGGCAAAGCCATCCTTGAAGAATTAATGTGGCTTGAGATATGCCGTTGAGGTGCAACACATAACATTACTTATTTAAAACCTCTGTTTTCAACAAAAGAATAGATCAGCATGTCAACCACCAACATTCTAGTAAGTAAGAAATTCCACAGGCATACTGCTGGATTATTTTTGTACAATTTTTAATCTATTTGTAAGAACTCATTAAGTGTGAGTTGAAAGCACATAGAAGAATTGTGTAATTTGCTTGCTTTAAGCAACAAGAATACCACTGTTAGAACTCTCTTGGAGGACAAACAGTGGGATGGAATCTTCAAAGACAAAAATTATTGAACATGAAGGTTAATCCTTCCATTGTCAGCGATGAAAGTGATCCAAAGGAGGGGTTAACCATGTGAGTGAGTAATGTGGGGAGGGTACTCAGGTATATGGACACGGCCGGCCCTAACATGGGTCCCGGTGGGTCCATGGACCCAGGTGGCACTTTGGCAGGCATGGCAATTTGCCGCCCAAGGTATGTTATTTTGTGCTGTAGTCTGTGTCCCACGTCATCCCCGCACAGACAGGGACAAAGCATTTTAACTCCCATCTGCCCCTGTCATCAGCCTCCTGAGTGCCTCTGCACTAATATTAACTTTCTGGGAGTCTGTGAGTGTCCTGACATGAGTTACTGTTTCTTTTCTGAGTATTCGCGGCTGTGCTGTGCTGGGCGGGAGGAGGGAACAGCCTGTGCCCGTAGCCCTGGGTCTCTCTCCTTGTCAGGAGGTGGCTGAGCGTGGACACCTGCACCTGCATGGACCCTCTGTATCAGGCTTGAATGTCCGACACCAAGTGTCTATGCAGACTGTTCACAAAACACAAGAAATATGTGGCTGAGTGCATCATACTTCCTGGTTGCATTCCAGGTGAGAGTTATTGTTCTATCTGCTGATCTGAACATTTTGGGGTTGCACGATTTCGTCCAGGGCTTTTGCTTCCGTAGCTGAATAATTAAGAGGTGTAGTGCTTGCTAATGGTGTCTAAGGTTAGATATAACAGTAGGGATGTGGAGGGGTAAAGGGGCACAGTTCTGCCATTGCCTAATGATGCTATATGAATAATGATGGTATGGAATGATCTATTCTGTATAGTAATACTGTGTGTAGACAGTGTAATCCTGCACTGCATCTTGTATTTACTCCTCCTATAAGGATGGAGGGCAAGAAGAAAAGTGGAATAAGTGCAAAATTACAATAGTTATCACATTATATAATGGATTGGCACAGCATTGCCCATGTAAAATAGTTTATTTAGAGGTATGATTATTGTTTAAATGAGGATGATTTTAATGGTGTCATTTATTTATTTTTATTGGTGTTGGGACTTGAAGGATGATGGAATGAGTGACAGTTCTGGGTTTATGGGAGGGGCAATTTCAAAGCACAGAGAGGTGGGTCATGCCAGTGCAGTTTGTTGTGTGGGGCTGCAGATAATGGGTGAGTGTGCGCTGTCTGGGAGGGTTTGTGTATTGGGAGTTAAAGGGGACTGTAACAGGGCGAGTGGCTGATTGTAGAAGGTGAGATGCAAAGTATATGAAAGGTGTGTGATGATGGAGGGAGAAAATGTGGGTGATGGGGGGAGGGTCTGTACCTTTGAACTTTGCACTGTAGATGGCAGATGAGTGGCTGGCAGGTGAGGATTTGTGCGTTGGGACTTGAATGGAACACGGGGTGAATGATGTCTTTCTGAGAGGGTTGAATGATATATATATATATATATATATATATATATAAAACATATGGGTGTGGGCGTGTTTTTGTGGGCATGGTTTCGGTGGAGGGGGGGCAGCATTTCATCCATGGACCCAGGCAGCACAATGTCTTGGACCGGCCCTGTATATAGGATATCAGACAGATGACCAATGGCACTGTCCCCTTGGTTTCCCCACCTGATCTAGCCCAATGAAAGTAGCTGATGTTTGATCACTTTCTTTGGACTTCCCCTAGCCTCACATTGGGTTCATTTTGGAGTGTCTTTCCAAAATGGCAAAAAGGATTACAAACAGGTCTTTTGGGTAAAAAAAACTTTAGTTTAGAATTCCGATTCTGGTCCATAATCAGAATATGATTGCAGAATTGACCAGCTAGAAATACATGCTGAATCAGAATATTCCCATTCAGCATTCATTTCCAGTTGGAATAGAATTTCCGCCATTTTAACACAACAGAAATACAATGGTGAAACTCTACTCAGGGAAACATATTATTATCATTGATTTCAGTGCAATGAAGAAATTAAAAAAAAAATGGAAAAACCACACGTTTCCCAGAAATTCCTGCATCATATATATCTATGGATTATCTCAGGGTGTTCACTCACTGGTAACTCAGAGAGTCTGATGTAACAGAATTGGCGCAAACTGACTGCGTCAGTTTGTCTCCTATTCCTCCTCACTTTGAGCTAAAAAGGCCATTAATGTCTCTTTCACCCCAACTGCTCCACCATCACCCTCCTCATCATCGCCACCACAAGTCTCTCCTTGCTGCTGCTGCTGCTGCTGTTGCTCTATGACAGTCTCACTGGTTGGTGATGATGACAAATGTGACAGAGGGTCGACACTTGAAATCTCTAGAGGTGAAGAAGGCAGACTGGTAGCACTAGCAGAAGGCACAGGCAGCTTTTCTGTGTTCATGGTTGTATTACTGCTACTAGCCAGTTCTGCCTTCCTCACCATCTGGTCCCACAGGCACAAGGTTGGGGGAAGAGGAATCACAGGGTCAGGGGAATGTTGTGGGCTCCCTTAACCACTTGTCTGGCTGCTCTGCTTTACTTCCCCTTCCACCTCAGCAGCAGGATCAACAAAAGTCACGCTAGTACCACCAGCTGCTTTACTAACAGTAACAACATAAGCTTCATAATCATATTCATCATCGTTACCCACTGCCTCACTCCCAACATTCTGAGTCTCTATCTACTGTGCCATAGTAGTAGTGGAACTGCTTGGGGATGGCAAGTGTGACTTAGGGCCCATGCTGTTACGCTTGCCATCATCTCCTCCCCCCCTCCTATCACAACGAGGCACGCTGGCAGCAGTAGCAGAAGGTACAGGTAGCTGACCTGTACTGCTCACACTGCTGCCCACTTCTTCCTGTGCCTGTGACACTATTTCCCCCCAGATCCCAAGAGAAGGTGTTGGGGAACTGGTCATTATTGCGTCTGGGGAATCAGGGCTTCTAGACCCATCAGTGCTGGTGATGGTCAATTCCTCCACCTCCTCCTCTGACTCACTGGATGTATCACAGTACTTTCAGCTCCTCTTTTTTTTTGTCATCCGAGTGCTCATACTGATAAGCACATATTATGGGCCTCTGCTGCCTTAATTTTTCAAAATTTAGAACTGCAAAACAGCCTAGCATAGGGTTGCCACCCAGCCGATATTTTACCGGCAGGCCGGTAAAAAATTGACTTCTGGCCAATGTTAAGTCTATGGAGTGAATGCCATGGCCGGTATTTTTTTTAAGAAAAGGTGGCAACCCTAGCCTAGCACCCTCTCTCCCTCTCTAGCTGCTTGTATTGTGTTTCACATTTTTGTCACAAAAATGCAAAGTACAAGTAAAGGGATGAAAAGTTTGTAGCCACTGAAAAAAATAGCGAAAATGTTTTGGTAATAGGTGAAAACTGTGAAGATTTTAAGGGCTTTGTTTAAGGTGGATTTTCCTGTGAAAGAGCAGACAACCAAACAGCTTTTGCTGATTTTTTCCATGGGAATACAACATGGACCTTTTACTCACCCCTATTCCTAACCACTTGCCACTCCCTGTCACTTGGATACTGACATTCCACACTGCTCTCCCACCCAGCAGCCTCTCACTACCAGTCAGTAGCAACTAATATTATATAAACTGAACAACTAATAATCATGCAAATACCATCAAGATGGATGCTTTCACTGAGGTGGGAATGTGGGCAGGTGGCAGTTCCACTTTAAACAACATGAAATTGTCCTGAAGTGGCAGTTCAAATGTGAAGGTTAGTTACTGTATAATATTTAATTATCACATGCTATATTTAATGTACACAGATTTATTACAGCTAACAGAATATGCACTTTTGGGATGGCAGGTCATCATGTCAAATAAGACATAAAACCTACAATTCTCTTGTGTCTATTTCTAAGTGCACTGTGCACACAACAATATACTGAAGGTCATTGGAGATTATTGAAGGAACCTGCAGTAGATCATTTTTCACTGCATATAGTATTATATCCGGTAAGTATTGTGGTTTATCTTCTGTGTTAGGCCCAAGCCCTTAGGAAACATTGATTTGTTATAGGACTTAGACTTGTTGTTAGAGGCACAAGCCCTTAAGAAACATTGATTTGTTATAGGACTTAGACTTGTTGTTTGAGGCGAAAACGCTTAGGAAACATTGATTTGTTATAGGACTTAGACTTGTGTTAGGCCCAAGCCCTGAGGAAGAATTGATTTGTCTCCTATTCCTCCTCACTTTGAGCTAAAAAGGCCATTAATGTCTCTTTCACCCCAACTGCTCCACCATCACCCTCCTCACCATCACCACCACAAGTCTCTCCTTGCTGCTGCTCTATGACAGTCTCACTGGTTGGTGATGATGACAAATGTGACAGAGGGTCGATACTTGAAATCTCTAGATGTGAAGAAGGCAGACTGGTAGCACTAGCAGCAGGCACAGGCAGCTTTTCTGTGTTCATGGTTGTATTACTGCTACTAGCCAGTTCTGCCTTCCTCAATATCTGGTCCCACAGGCACAAGGTTGGGGGAAGAGGAATCACAGGGTCAGGGGAATGTTGTGGGCTCCCTTAACCACTTGTCTGGCTGCTCTGCTTCACTTCCCCTTCCACCTCAGCAGCAGGATCAACAAAAGTCACGCTAGTACCACCAGCTGCTTTACTAACAGTAACAACATAAGCTTCATAATCATATTCATCATCGTTACCCCCGCCTCACTCCCAACATTCTGAGTCTCTATCTACTGTGCCATAGTAGTAGTGGAACTGCTTGGGGATGGCAAGTGTGACTTAGGGCCCATGCTGTTACGCTTGCCATCATCTCCTCCCCCCCTCCTATCACAACAAGGCACGCTGGCAGCAGTAGCAGAAGGTACAGGTAGCTGACCTGTACTGCTCACACTGCTGCCCACTTCTTCCTGTGCCTGTGACACTATTTCCCCCCAGATCCCAAGAGAAGGTGTTAGGGAACAGGTCATTATTGTGTCTGGGGAATCAGGGCTTCTAGACCCATCAGTGCTGATGGTGGACAATTCCTCCACCTCCTCCTCTGACTCACTGGATGTATCACAGTACTTTAAGCTCCTCCTTTTTTTGTCATCCGAGTGCTCATACTGATAAGCACATATTATGGGCCTCTGCTGTCTTAATTTTTCAAAATTTAGAATTGCAAAACAGCCTAGCATAGGGTTGCCACCCAGCCGGTATTTTACCGGCAGGCCGGTAAAAAATTTACTTCTGGCCAATGTTAAGTCTATGGAGGGAATGCCATGGCCGGTATTTTTTTTAAGAAAAGGTGGCAACCCTAGCCTAGCACCCTCTCTCCCTCTCTAGCTGCTTGTATTGTGTTTCACATTTTTGTCACAAAAATGCAAAGTACAAGTAAAGGGGCGAAAAGTTTGTAGCCATTGAAAAAAATAGCGAAAATGTTTTGGTAATAGGTGAAAACTGTGAAGATTTTAAGGGCTTTGTTTAAGGTGGATTTTCCCATGAAAGAGCAGACAACCAAATAGTTTTTGCTGATTTTTTCCGTGGAAATACAACATGGACCTTTCACCCACCCCTATTCCTAACCACTTGCCACTCCCTGTCACTTGGATACTGACATTCCACACTGCTCTCCCACCCAGCAGCCTCTCACTACCAGTCAGTAGCAACTAATATTATATAAACTGAACAACTGATAATCATGCAAATACCATCAAGATGGATGCTTTCACTGAGGCGGGAATGTGGGCAGGTGGCAGTTCCACTTTAAACAACATGAAATTGTCCTGAAGTGGCAGTTCAAATGTGAAGGTTAGTTACTGTATAATATTTAATTATCACATGCTATATTTAATGTACACAGATTTATTACAGCTAACAGAATATGCACTTTTGGGATGGCAGGTCATCATGTCAAATAAGACATAAAACCTACAATTCTCTTGTGTCTATTTCTAAGTGCACTGTGCACACAACAATATACTGAAGGTCATTGGAGATTATTGAAGGAACCTGCAGTAGATCATTTTTCACTGCATATAGTATTATATCCGGTAAGTATTGTGGTTTATCTTCTGTGTTAGGCCCAAGCCCTTAGGAAACATTGATTTGTTATAGGACTTAGACTTGTTGTTAGAGGCACAAGCCCTTAAGAAACATTGATTTGTTATAGGACTTAGACTTGTTGTTTGAGGCGAAAACGCTTAGGAAACATTGATTTGTTATAGGACTTAGACTTGTGTTAGGCCCAAGCCCTGAGGAAGAATTGATTTGTCTCCTATTCCTCCTCACTTTGAGCTAAAAAGGCCATTAATGTCTCTTTCACCCCAACTGCTCCACCATCACCCTCCTCACCATCACCACCACAAGTCTCTCCTTGCTGCTGCTCTATGACAGTCTCACTGGTTGGTGATGATGACAAATGTGACAGAGGGTCGATACTTGAAATCTCTAGATGTGAAGAAGGCAGACTGGTAGCACTAGCAGCAGGCACAGGCAGCTTTTCTGTGTTCATGGTTGTATTACTGCTACTAGCCAGTTCTGCCTTCCTCACCATCTGGTCCCACAGGCACAAGGTTGGGGGAAGAGGAATCACAGGGTCAGGGGAATGTTGTGGGCTCCCTTAACCACTTGTCTGGCTGCTCTGCTTCACTTCCCCTTCCACCTCAGCAGCAGGATCAACAAAGTCACGCTAGTACCACCAGCTGCTTTACTAACAGTAACAACATAAGCTTCATAATCATATTCATCATCGTTACCCCCGCCTCACTCCCAACATTCTGAGTCTCTATCTACTGTGCCATAGTAGTAGTGGAACTGCTTGGGGATGGCAAGTGTGACTTAGGGCCCATGCTGTTACGCTTGCCATCATCTCCTCCCCCCCTCCTATCACAAGGCACGCTGGCAGCAGTAGCAGAAGGTACAGGTAGCTGACCTGTACTGCTCACACTGCTGCCCACTTCTTCCTGTGCCTGTGACACTATTTCCCCCCAGATCCCAAGAGAAGGTGTTAGGGAACAGGTCATTATTGTGTCTGGGGAATCAGGGCTTCTAGACCCATCAGTGCTGATGGTGGACAATTCCTCCACCTCCTCCTCTGACTCACTGGATGTATCACAGTACTTTAAGCTCCTCCTTTTTTTGTCATCCGAGTGCTCATACTGATAAGCACATATTATGGGCCTCTGCTGTCTTAATTTTTCAAAATTTAGAATTGCAAAACAGCCTAGCATAGGGTTGCCACCCAGCCGGTATTTTACCGGCAGGCCGGTAAAAAACTTACTTCTGGCCAATGTTAAGTCTATGGAGGGAATGCCATGGCCGGTATTTTTTTTAAGAAAAGGTGGCAACCCTAGCCTAGCACCCTCTCTCCCTCTCTAGCTGCTTGTATTGTGTTTCACATTTTTGTCACAAAAATGCAAAGTACAAGTAAAGGGGCGAAAAGTTTGTAGCCATTGAAAAAAATAGCGAAAATGTTTTGGTAATAGGTGAAAACTGTGAAGATTTTAAGGGCTTTGTTTAAGGTGGATTTTCCCATGAAAGAGCAGACAACCAAATAGTTTTTGCTGATTTTTTCCGTGGAAATACAACATGGACCTTTCACCCACCCCTATTCCTAACCACTTGCCACTCCCTGTCACTTGGATACTGACATTCCACACTGCTCTCCCACCCAGCAGCCTCTCACTACCAGTCAGTAGCAACTAATATTATATAAACTGAACAACTGATAATCATGCAAATACCATCAAGATGGATGCTTTCACTGAGGCGGGAATGTGGGCAGGTGGCAGTTCCACTTTAAACAACTTGAAATTGTCCTGAAGTGGCAGTTCAAATGCGAAGGTTAGTTACTATATAATATTTAATTATCACATGCTATATTTAATGTACACAGATTTATTACAGCTAACAGAATATGCACTTTTGGGATGGCAGGTCATCATGTCAAATAAGACATAAAACCTACAATTCTCTTGTGTCTATTTCAAAGTGCACTGTGCACAAAACAATATACTGAAGGTCATTGGAGATTATTGAAGGAACCTGCAGTAGATAATTTTTCACTGCATATAGTATTATATCCGGTAAGTATTGTGGTTTATCTTCTGTTTATCATACAGGTGTTTAGTTTTAAGTCCCAGTGACTCACTAGGAGTGCTTCTTAGCTTGTCAAATGTTTGATAAGAACAACGTGAGTAATTCTGTGTTCACAACACTCAGCACTTACCAAGATTCTGTTTGCTTTATCTTAGATGTTCTGTGAAGACATTATTACAGAAAAGAGAATTATCAACCCATCATAAAATGAATCAATAGGAAGCTAAGGTTACAGCTCTAACAGCACGTAGGAAAGTAATATGATATGAATCAGAGCATAGTAAATTCTTTCCATTTTAAAAGAAACTGTTTCAGGCATGTGTTCACCCATAAAGGACTTTTGGGTGCTAAATTGGTACGCAATGCAGCGCAAGTCAGTGCATTGCGCATGCTTCTGTAAATTGGAGGGTTAACCCATGCATTCTATATATTTAGCCATCTTTGGCTAATCTCTCAACACACTAAATTTACTGGATCTATTCACACATTAATTATTGGAGAGTGTTGTTTCAATTCTGTCAGAGTTGTAGTTCAAGAGAAATTCAATGACAAAGTATCCCCCTCCCGCCCCTTTTACTGATGTAACACTGCTCAGCCAGATCAGAAGGGAGGTGCCCAGGTAGATTGCAGAGAGGGACAATCTTCAATTAAGATAAGGGAAAAACCTGAAAAACTTGTCAAGGGGGGCAGGGCTTTCATTGTTCTCATAGGAAGAAGACTGCCCCCTGCTGTTATCTGTCTGGTCTATGGACTGGATTCCACATCTGAGAAGAGATGGCTTACACTAGGTAAAAGGGGCGGGAGGGGAAACTTTGCTTGTGAATATCTCTCAAACCATAAAGGTTTGAGAGATAAGACTTATATTGTTCTTCATATTTTTTTAATGCCTACAAAATAAAATAAAGTTAAAACAAAATATTACTATCCCTTTAAGAGGGAAATAAATCTTGCGCAAATTGGCCAGCTACAAAGAGATGCCTCTACTGGAGTCTAAAGAATAATTTACACAGACACTGGTAATAAAAGTCACTTCTAGTGGAATTCAAATTAACCAGGAATCGGCATGAATGTACAACCTATGTTATGTATTTTGTATCCAGCTTTCATTATAAATATGCATGACAAAGAGATCTAAGTTGTCTTGAAACCCTGCATTTTAAAGCTACTCAGTTTACCAATAAAGGCATCACTTTTATTCTACTAGTCTCCTGCTTTTTCTATGACTAACATGGTACCACCTTTTACCTATATAGAGCTAAGTCAGAGGGAGGCAACTGCTGACACCCCATATGCTGAGAAATAAAACTCCCTTCATCCCCGACCAGTCAACTGGGTCCAACAATAGCTAAAGAATCGAAGACTGTCTATTCTTATCCAAATCAAAGAACCTAGCCAGTATGTTCTTGATCTGGTGGGAGGCCCTTGCAAACCACAGAAGGCAACCTTTGGTACTGTCATGGTTTGGCTGATTTGCTCTTACACTCTGCTGTTGTCTACTAGCTGCCTTTCCTTCCCTGGGTCAGGCTGACTCAGCTAATATTAAAGGAGCAGTAAACTTTTTTTTATGAAAAAATATATATTGTAGGGATTTTCCTATTGAGTAAAATAAGAGTACTCCCACTGCCGAGAGATTTATATTTCCAGAGTTATTACAGTTTAAACCCATGTTTTTTTTACATCAGCAGTGCCCTCTAGTGGTCAAATTCTAATTAGATTTCCTGTTAGATTCTAATGGAGAGGAAAGTCAGAAAAGTCAGAGACATACAGTTCTCTATAGAATGTGACAGAAACTGCCTGTCACTTCTTGTCAGTTAGAACTATCAGGAAGTAAACACTGTAAATTCAATTCCTGATTATTTGAACTGCTATAAATTTTGAATAAAACATCTGACAGAGGTGGGAGTGACCTTGTTTTATTCAGCAGGAAATGCTCAGAATTCCCCACAAGCCCTAAGAAGGGGAATCATGTCAGGGCTGTGGGGGGGTCAAAGAAAGCTTGTAAGGGGTATCTGCCCCTTTAATGTTTAAGAAGGGGTGGGGCATGGGAACCAATATAAGGGGGACACTTGGAGCATCACTTCCTTTTCAGAAGTGAATACCAAAAGTATCAGCTTACTTGTGCTGTCTCCCATGGCGTCATCTGCTTTTCTGTTGGCTGAAGTCCGGCGGTGGTGATTGGCTGCGGTAGCAGCTTTCTTGGAGGATGGATTCTACTGGCGTGTCTTCGGCAGGGGTGGCCACCTGGCTTACGGGGAGCATCCGGACGCAGCCACCTGAACGACTGAGCCTTGGGACGGACTGTGGAACATCCCTCAGCCTAGCCCAGCCGGCTTTTGGAAGCAGTGGGTCCCCTTTTCTGGCTCCAGTTTCCTGATGCAGGTGTCTGTTGCAGCTCTGCAGCCCTCCAGATGGACTGGGGTTCTGGGGTCCTTTCCTCCTTTCTGTCTTCCTGGGTCCTGTTGCCTCTTTTCTGTTCTCCTATTTTGCTTGCCTCAGCTCCTGGTGGCTCTGTTCGGCTGCTTTTGTCTTCCTTGTTTGTTTGCTGGTTTCCCTGTTCTCTCTCTTGTTCTGCTGCCCCTCCCCCCTCACTTTCCTTTTGCCCCTGTTCCTGGCTGCTCTGTCTGCTCTCTTCTTTCTCCTTCCCCCCCCCCCCCCATTTTTTCCTTCTTGGTAGGTCCTGTGGGCTTTCTTCTCTTAATGTTTGGGTCTGTTTGTCCTGCTGTGGGTGCTGGGTGTGCTGAGGGTGATACTCTGGGACCCTGTCCTGGTGATGTGTGGTTGCAGGGCTCTACCTGCTGTGTTGAGTATATATAAAAAAAAAAAAAAGGTCAAAACAAATGACTGACTAACTATGTATCTGTGTGTGTGTGTGTATATCTGGAAACTATATATATATGTGTGTGTATATGTAGATGACAAAATGTATATTTGTGTGTGTTTATATTCTAGGTAAAAATATGTGTGTGTTGATATATGAGAACATGCATATGTGTGTGTGTATATATATGAGAACTTATATTTGTGTGTGTGTATATATATGAGAACATATGTGTGTGTGTATGTATATGAGAACATGTATGTATATGAGTATGTGTATATATCTGTGAACATATGTATGTGTGTGTGTGTGTGTGTGTATGTATATGTGCACATATGTATATGTGTGTGTATTTATATGTGTACATGTATATGTGTGTGTGTGTATTTATATGTGTACATGTATGTGTGTGTGTGTGTGTATGTATATGTGAACATGTATATGTGTGTGTATGTATATGGGAACATGTATTTGTGTGTGTGTATGTCTATGTGAACGTATATATATTTGTGGGCATATATATGAGACAATATGTGGGTGTGCATATTTATATGACTAAATATGTATGTGTGTGTACATATGGTACGAAATATTTGGTGTGTGTATATCTATATGTATATGTGTGTATATATATGTATGTATGACCAATATGTGTATGTGTGTGTGTATATGTATATATTTGGAACAATATATATGTGTTTGTGTATATCTCATGAAATTAGAAGGCATAATAACGGCAAACGGGCATTGATGGTGACGGTGGCCTGCACGGGCCTGGCTATAAAAAAAAAAAAAAAAAAAATTCAATAAAGCCATAAATACTTATTTTAAAAATAAAATAATATTTAGACAGGGTGTGGGGGCCTTGGGTGCCCCTGGTGGGTTTTTTGTTTTTCTTTTTCCTTTGTCCTAGGTGCTGTTTCCTATTCGGTGGACTGTACTGGCGAGTGGGGTTTTTTGGAGCCTCTGGTTTTGGTTCCCCTTTTTCTTTTCCAGGGTTTACCTGTGTGTCGGATTTCTTCTGCTGGAGCTGATTCTGGTGGCATGGATGGGTGCCTCTGCTGAGCTGGCTGCTACGCAGTCTGTACCTCCCATTGTGTGGTGGCAGGTATGGGATTGCCTGGGGCAGTGATTCTCTACCTGGGGTGCCGTGGCACCTTGTGTTGGTTTCCCTTTTCTTTTCAGGGTTCACCTGGGTAGCGGAGTGCTTCAGCTGGTGAGGAGCCTGGTGTGGCACTGATGGGTGCCTCTGCGGAGATGGAAGTTACGCAGTCCGTGCCTCCCGTTGCAATAACAGGTACGGGATTGCCTGGGGCCGTGATTCTCGGCCAGGGTGCATGGCACTGTGGAGTGCCGTGGGGAGCAGCTTGGGGTGCCCCATGTTCTCTATGTCGATGTTGACACACTATGTGTATATTTAATTGTGTTTATGTTGTGCGCAACATGTTTAGTTTGTTTTTCTGGTTGTGCAATGTAAAAATACTGTATAATTATGTATTATTCCCTTCAGTATGCGTTTGTTATATTACATTAACAGTTTGGCTGCAGTCCCTGGTGTTGGGGGTCTGGGTTAGTCTAGGTTTGGCATGTTGGGAGCTCTCGGGGACCAGGGAGCGCAGGGGTGATCCCCCCCTCTTGCTCCTGGTGGTGGTGGTGGGTGTTTCTGGGGCTGGTCTTGTTTCTACTGGGGCGCCCGTTGCAGGGGCTGGTGTGGTTATTCCTTCGGCTGCTTCCCAGTTATTGGGGTTAGGGGCTGCGGCTGGGTGTTCACTCTTTTGGGGGGGTTCCCATGGCGGCCGTTGGACTGCCTATTTTTGCTGGGCCAGTCCTTTGGGGCTACATTTGAGGGTTGAGGTTCGGGAGAAGTTTTGAAGGTTGTCATGGTTTGACTGATTTCGTCACACGCTATGCTGTTGATTACTGCTGCCTTTCCTTCCCTGGTGGGCTGAGTCGGCTGGGGTTGACCAGACTGCCTTGATCTCTCTGTTGACATGGTTGCGCACCTGCTTGTTTCTCAGCCAATCCCTTCCAGGCTGTTTCACGCAGCTGGCTCCCTTCCTCCTTGCCCTTATGTTTGCTTCGGTGCGAGGGCATTTTCCTGCGTCTGATTATCTGTGTATGACCTGCCTTCCTCTGACGTCCCTTCTGACTCCTGGCTTATTCTTGCTGTTGCTGATCTCTGTATTCCTGATCCTGGCTTGTCTGCATACCTGCATAGGTTCCTGACCCCGGCTTGTCTTTTGGTCTATGCTCCTGGATTGCGGTTTTGCTTTGGTTGTTTCACTAAGGGGTTTTTTGCACTTTGCATTTGTCTGGTTCCTGGCCTTCCAGAGGAGCAAATTTGTGGATATTTATTCTTGGCTTTCCTTGGAAGAGGCTCCTCCGGACCGGGATATTCAGACTGCTGCTGGGACGAAGGCGGTGAAGTTGTGGTGGTATTGGAGGATACCCAAAGTTTTTCAGGGATTGCTTTTGGGCGTTTTTTCAATTCTTGCTAGCGTGTTAGGTGGGCGTTTTCTGCTTCGTGCTCCTCCTTGTTCTGTTACTAGGCCATGATTTGGCACGCCTGCTGGATTTCTGGGGCTCGAATAGGGTGTTGGATTTGTGTACAGTGGCGGCGTGTTCTTTGCGGTTCGGGTCCTTGTTTGGGCTGGATTGGGTTGGCCTCTTCGGCCTGTGACTTGGGGTCTTCCGGTTTGATGAGGGACCTGGTTTTTCCTGGAAGTCTTTCCAATTGTCATCGCTTTTACTTTGTGGGTTGTCAGGATGCAGAATGGTAAGGTTGTTTTTTGTACTCTGACGCTATGGGGGTGGTGCTGGCGGTTCATAACTTGTTTTCCTCTTCTGTCCCTGTTCTGTCTGCTTTGTTGTTCGGTGCCATCTGTCTGAGTCCTGATATATCTTTTTGGGAGCTGCGTGTGCCTGGGTTCTGTATGTGGCTGCTGATGCACTTTCTCGATTCCTGGTCGTGGAGTTTGGTAGGCATGTCTGGGGGCGACGGCTGTGGGGTACGCCTTGTCCTGACCACTGGTGGGATCTTGGTGGTCTACAGTTGTATCCGGGGGAGGTATTCATTGGCTCCAGCCTCTTTGGCAAGGTGTGCGGTTGCTTGGGATGAGTGGATCAGTTGGAGGCTGTGGTGGGGGATGCTGTGAGGATTGATGGGGTGTTGTGGTTGGTACTGGAATTGGTTTAGTCGGGGTGTATTCCCGGCAGCTATTGGGGGGCCGGGTGTCTGGGTTGGCTTTTGGGTTGTTGCGGGGGGACAGATTGTTCATAGGAATTTGGGGTGCGCAAGTCTTTGCGGTCTTGACTGGTGGTGGTGCAGTCTGATACTCGGCGCCTGGTTTAGTTCTCACTCTTGCAACAGTTATCTTCCAGGTGTTTGCTCGGCTCATTATGGTCAGTGCTTGGGGCGGCTTTTTGTTTTGCTTTTTTGTGGCTCTGCGTCTGGGGGAGTTGTTTAGTTCTTTTCAATTCAGTCCCGGTGTGTGTTTCTGGATTTTGTGCGTTTGCTTCTGGTTCTCTCTCGTTTCGTATCCGCCGCTTCGAGAGGGATGTCTATGGTTCTGGGGTTTGGGTGACTGTTTTCGGTGGCGGGTTTGGATATCATTGGGGCTGCTATGAAGGCGGATATGACTGGTTTGGGTACTGAGTTTGTTTGCTGTATCGGTCGGTGGGAGTCCGCACGGCTTTCTCTTATGTTAGGCCGGACAGGATGGTTGGGTGTTGAGTTGTAGTTTCTGTTGCTATACTGTGTTTTTTGTTTTCTGTTCAGGTCACGGCCTTGTTGCTGCTGGATTGTTGGCCACTTTCGTTATTTGGGTGTGATGGAGAGCGGCGGATTGTGGTGGTGGGTGCTGCTGTCTTTCGACCCTTTGTTTTTTCGTTGGTGTCCTGGTTTGTCTATCTGGGTCCGCAGTGGTCTCGCTTTCTTCCTGAGGTTGGTTGGTACGTTTAGTGGTCCCCCTTGGGTTCTTGTGGTGCACTTGTGGGGGTAATGACCTTGGCTCTGGCCCAGCTTGGCTTTTGGTGCGGCCATTCATGGGAAATTTTTCTGTTCTCCTTTGCCATTTCCCTAGGCTGGTGTTCCGTGGCCAGTGATTATTCCACGCCAGCGCTGGGTTGGTGACAGGGATCGCAGGGCATTGGAAGTACGGGATTTGTCTGACTCGACGTGTGTTGAGTGTGTCATTCACAATTGGGGGTTGTCTGTGCAACATTCTGTTTTTGTGGATTCGTCTTTTCCTTGTTTAGGTCAGATGGGGTGGCTCACTGTGCGGTTGGGCTACATTTTCTTTTTTCTGTTCGTTTCACTTTGGACATTTTTGGGGGGGGTTTGGAGCAGGCCATAGCTTTCTATGGGGGGAAGGGCCTGGCTGCATAGGATGTACGCATCAGGCCCTGTGGCGCTTTTGGCCCTTGCCAATAGGAAAAATGGTACATCATGTTTGGAATGCATGGTTAACAGGTGGATGTCAGGCCAGCGGCCTTGGGCATTAAGCACCCGGACCACGGTCGCGGGTTGTGGTCACCGCCCCTCATTGAGCTGCACAGACCAGCTAATGGGGTGTGGTGGAATGGAGGAAAAGATGGGTTGAGCCTTTTGGGGCTCAGTAGGGTGGGCATAAGTTTATGCCTAGCATTTGGCAAGGGCTTAAAGTTGTGGTGGTTATTAAATTTTAAGTTAATAAAGCTGTGGCCTGGTTTTTACATCCAAACAAGTTGTGTGTGTCTTTATTTGATCTATACCACATGCCCTAGACAAGAATTCCCCACAAGCCCTAAGAAGGGGAATCATGTCAGGGCTGTGGGGGGGTCAAAGAAAGCTTGTAAGGGGTATCTGCCCCTTTAATGTTTAAGAAGGGGTGGGGCATGGGAACCAATATAAGGGGGACACTTGGAGCATCACTTCCTTTTCAGTAGTGAATACCAAAAGTATCGGCCCTCCCTCCCTCCCTGTATTTGGGTTTTATTGTTAGTTTGGGGTTTGTTTTCTGGTGGGTTTTGGGTCATGAAAGTACCTGGGTTTACTTTATTTGTCACAGCTTTTGGCGCTTGTGGCCCTTGCCAATAGGAAAAATGATACATCATGTTTGGAATGCATGGTTAACAGGTGGATGTCAGGCCAGCGGCCTTGGGCATTAAGCACCCGGACCACGGTCGCGGGTTTTGGTCACCGCCCCTCATTGAGCTGCACAGACCAGCTAATGGGGTGTGGTGGAATGGAGGAAAAGATGGGTTGAGCCTTTTGGGGCTCAGTAGGGTGGGCATAAGTTTATGCCTAGCATTTGGCAAGGGCTTAAAGTTGTGGTGGTTATTAAATTTTAAGTTAATAAAGCTGTGGCCTGGTTTTTACATCCAAACAAGTTGTGTGTGTCTTTATTTGATCTATACCACATGCCCTAGACATGTAAAATATGTGTTTTCATAAAAAAAAGTTTACTGCTCCTTTAAGGAACTGCCTTGACCTCTCTATTTCCATGGTTACTCACCCGACTGTTATCAGCCAACCCCTTCCAGGCTATTTAAAGCAGCTAGGCTCACTTTTTCTTTGCCCTTGTGTTGTTTCTGGCTGGAAGTGCGTTCTCATGTGTTCCTGATTATCCATGCATGACCTGGCTTCCTCTGACACCCCTTCTGGCTCCTGACTCCTGGCTTGTTCCTGACATCGCTGACCTCCATATTCCTGATCCCGGCTTGTCTGAGTACCTGTCTTGGTTCCTGACCCCGGCTAATCTTTTGGTTTACGCTCCTGGATCACTATTTGGCTTTGTTTTTTTCAATAAAGTTGTTTTGCACTTCACATTTTGTGTCTGTCTAGTTCCTGGACCGTAACAGGTACCCAATATGTGGTAAACTATATTTCCCATCATCCCTAACCAACAATGGCTGGTGGCGCTGTTCCTACAGTAGTCTTTGGATAGCTGGAGTGTGAAAGGTTACCTAACTCTGCCTTAGAAAAACAAATGGATGTTTGAAGACAGATGAAGAGGTAAAGATTGCCCACCATTTGTATAAATAAACATAGCAGTGGATTATAACACCCACCAAATCTACTGCACACCAGTCTTAATAAAATGTTTTGAATTTTGAATCATATTCAATAGACTGAACAACCCAAAAATGTCAGGCCACAGAGGTAGTATACCCCCAAAAAAGTAAAGTTTTGCCCACCCATAAATGAACACAGCTTAACCAAGAGAGGATGAGGTAGGCTGACCATACCTCAACTTTAAAAAGGGACACACATGAAAAATGCATACAACAGGGTTGCTTTGATTTTGTTGCACTCCTGAAATATGCCTATTTCCTATATGTCCCTTTTTAAAGATGAGTGATGTTCAGCCTATGATGAGGGAGCATTACCAAATGCAGGATAGATTTTGGTATTAATCCTGTTAGTACCACAGAGGTATACAGAGTGTTGTGTTGTAATGCATTGGATACCTCTCTGGAATGGGGTTAAAGAAAAACAAATAAAAGCATGTTTTCTTACTTCTTCCATTAAAGTGAAAGCATCCCTTAATATGGAAAATATATATTTTATAGGGATTTTCAGGCATAAGTGAAACAATCGCACTTTGATGGTTGGAAGATGTTTCATTCAAAAAGTCAAAACAAGTAAGCTTGCTTTTTTGGGGTAAAATATATCCATGTTCTGCCATTTCTTAAGGTTTTGCTTATTGATGTTATTTTCTGTGGATTCTATAGATGTGTCTGATTGTAGCTCACACCTATTTTGGGATTTCAGGACATGGAATGTCTCCTGATGAAGGGCTGATCTACACTACAACATGCCAATAGCAAATAGACAACCATTTTATTAAGACTGTGTGCATTACATATTCCCTTCATTGTATTGGGTGGTAGGGCAGAGGCCATATCAGCAGTGGATTATGACACCCACCAAAACTACTACAAGGGGGAGATTCACTAAGCGGTGATAAAGATGTGATAAAGTGGAGATAACTTCTCCAGTGATATCACGTAACTTCTCCAGTGATATCACGTCTCCAGTTCCTGTGTTATTATATGGAGCCTATTCACTAAGATCTCCAGAGTTGAAGAAATCTTAGTGCAGAGGCTCAATAGAATAATATAGGAATTGGAGAAGTGATAAACTGGAGAGGTCACTACCATTTAGACTGTAAGCTCCTTGAGGCAGGGACCTCTCTCCCATTGTTTCTATGAATGTCGCACTTATTTCATCCCCCCTTATTTATTGTAACATATGTCTATTGTAAGGCGCTGCGTACACTGTGTGGCGCCATATAAATAAAGATATACATACATGCTACCACTTTATCAGCACTCTATCACCATTTAGTGAATCTCCCCCAAGGTGTGCAGAGGCAATCTCTATTTGTGTTGACTTTTGCATCATATTCGATAGACTGAGCTACCCTAAAATGTCAGGCCACAGAGGTAGTATACCCCCCACCAAAAAAAAAAATCAAGTTGAGTTTCAGTAAATTCTGAATAAAGAATCTCACAGCAGGGGAAGTACACTTTATAAAGTTGATGTGAAAAGTCCTACAAAATATAGGCATTCCATTCCAGATGATCATTTAACTTTATTTCTTGGACACAAAACAAGGAGAACCAGGAAGAAAGATATGTGTAAGGTCTGAATTCCAAAGAATGACTCTAGCACACTAATTCTGTTGGAGACAGCTAGTTGTCAGTAAAATATAGAGATTTGTATTAACATGATCTGATATAAATCTTTTTATTTGGACGGCACAAAACAACATTTCAAAAAATGTTATAAACTCTAAATCTGCCCCGTCATCACTGGATGCGTTACATTCCTGCTTCTCTGTTGCCCAGTCCTGAATTGTTTAGAGATTTATATCTTCATAGACAGAACATTTAAATAACTTTGTTAATCCTTTAAGGACCCGACAAATGTGCATTGCATTTATTGCAAAGCAATGCATTACACATCTCCTCTGGCCCTTAAATGGTTAACTAGTTCTGAGCCCAGTTTGCCTACTTTGACATGACCGGCATATGAAATAGATTGCTCTGGGGCATCCAGGGGGCAAAAAAGCCATAATATGACCCTCAGGCCAGCCCCTATGTTTATTTGGAGGGGGACAAGTGCCCCCCATTGCCGCCCCTCCCCTCCAAAAGCCAATGAGATTGCTGGTTTTACTGAGCCTGATGTAATAAGAAGAACTGGAGGCATTCTGGGTCCAACCAATGTACCATAGGGGACAAATGCACATTCCCTAAATTCCCATTGATTTAATTATGGTGTTTAATTCCATAAAATGCCAAATGCTAGCATTTAAGGGGTTAAGAGACCCATTTAAAGCATGGGGAAATTAGTATGTACTCCATACAGTGCAGATAGTTTGTTCCAGAATTGCTCGATTTATTCCTAGTACCAGAGAGTCTATATAGTGGTGCTGGGTATTATGGGCTGCAGATTCAGTTCTGGAGCATACCAACTGCACAGCAGGGGATATGTAATAGTTCCCAAAATTCCCATTGATTTAATAGGATCTTTCTAACCTGTTGAATGATACAGAGTTCACCAATGTATAGCTTAACAATGTACTGTAAACTTTAACGTCCCCTGATTCTTGGTCCGTTCCTCCCAGTGTCCCGAATGGCAGACTTCCCTTTTTAACCCTATGAGTACCAGAGAGGTACGCAACACATTGCTTTGTAATGCATTGTGTACCCCTCTGGCACTCAAAGGGTTAAGAGGTTTGTTAAAGCTTTGGGTAACGGAGAGACAGGACCAGATTTACAACTGGAAAACCTCTTGTCAAGGCATCCTAGGTGCCCCTGACCTCCTCCAATGTCACATCCTAACCCAACCCTCATCATTATGCATAAATACTCTCAGCTAATAACACTAAAAGACAAAAAAGATCCCAAATAAATAGGCCAGTATGGGGTAAATAAATGATAAATACATTGACTACATTAATTTATAAACTGGATGTAAAAGCAATATATGAACTGGTAGCTAAACTACCGTACAATCTTGCACATAATGCACACAATTTTGCCCCTCTTCACCTTATATGAAGTGTGTGGGGGGGGATAAAAAATTGCATTGCCGCACTGCTTCCCTCCCTCCCTACTTACCAATATCCTCGTACCCCCCTCTGTAGTCCAATTTCAGCAGCCTGACAGGGTCCCAGCGGGCTGCATGCTTGCATCTGCCGGCTGCTTCCATGATGGCCCTATTAGGACCTCTTCTTTCTAGCAAGGTCATCGCAGGGCAATACCATAGATCCAATACGCATTGCTGTCGCAAGACATTACCATTGGCTAGAAAGAAGAGGCTGCCAGAATTGGACTACATTGGGGAGATGAGGATATGGGTAAGCGGGGAGGGAGGGAAGCAGTGCGGCAATGGAATTTTTTTTTTGTGACAGGGGAAAACAAGGATGCGTATTGTACATAGGCACTTTTGTTTTCCCCTAAAATCTTTGGTATAATTTACACCTGAGTATTATACACAAGTGCGTATTATACCCAAGATATTACTGTAGACACACAAAGTAAGAGTCAGTGTCTGGTACAGCAGTAGGATAGGAATTAGGCTTTTCACGCACATAGGCAGTTGCCTACTCTGTCTAATGGCACTGCAGAAGGAGATTTGTGTAATGCAGAGCAAAGGACTGAAGCAGTCGGGGGGTAGATGCACTATGTATAGGTGCTATGGCAAGATTTATGATGAACACAATGGCAATAGAGTCGCACATCGCTGTATACACTAAGAATTAGGGATGCAAGGGGAGGGGGTGAAACTGTGATCATTTGCCTATTATCTCGACGTGAAGATGGGAAGAGAGGAAGCAGAGAAACTTCAGCACAAAGAACAGCACCCTTCTTGCAACCCAGAAATGCATTGCTCATCCCTCCGGCAATCAGGGATTGTATGGATTTACCCGTGTTTGTAATCTACAGCTCCTGTAATTTGCTGTATATGAGTGTGTATGTGTATTTTTTCTTTCTAAGGCATGATGTCTCTACAGGGTTTTGTATAATTGGCCAAGGTAAGCATACTCTGGGATTTTACTGTGTTAATGGGATTGTCTCTATACTTATACCCATTAAATATATTCTATTCACTTCAAATTTTTCCTCTAATTTTCAATTCTCTCCACTCTGGAGATCATCGCTTGTATCTAACAAATAGTATCTGCTTTGCAATGCACTGGAGCCTTGTGCTTGCTTATCCTTTACCTTCTATAAATTACACATTCGGCCCAATCAGAATGGTGTGGCACTTATACACCGAGATAGGCACAATATTCATCATTCACTGTTCCCGCTATACATTATTCTCCTGAGGTAGGAGGAGGTGAACAGGCAGAGTGACAGAAGGTAGAGTGGGAGGGGCCATATGACTAGGCGGGAGGAGGGCAAAGGTCAGGGCGAGGGAAGGAGAATATGTTAATGGTGCTGCACAGCTTGGAGAATTCACATCCACTCATTTAGCACCCTTCTGGTATTTTAAGGGTTAATTTGTATGGTTTAAAAATGTGTACTTTGTACAGTAGTCAGGTTTTTCTATTATTGTTAAAATCTTGAAGAATTTCTTTCATGTCTGTGATTTCAGCCATTTTGTACATACCTCACCTTGAAACTTATGAGAAACAAAAATGAATTCTTCAGGTGAACAGTTTTTATAATTATTAATAAATATTTAAAACACTATCATAATTGTAGTTTGCTCAGTATTGTGATTTAAAGCACAATTTCTAATACATTTGTCCTCAAAGAAGTCAATCTTTGGTACACATGATTCGTGACTGTTGGCTTTCAAAATAAGCATTATCATGACTGTGAATGTCCACTTTATTGTTGATGGAAAATATACATCCTATATAATAATTCACTAGGATGTTTGTCAGAAGCCGTCTCTACTGTGCATGATTGCATTGTGTGAGTGAGGAGGGTGAGTGAGGCGACACAAGATTGCATCGGGTGGAGCAGTGAGGTAGCACTGCTTAACCCTATGAGTGCATTCAAAGGGTCCTGTCCCTTGGCCCGTGTACACAGGCTTTTACACTTGATAAAGGAGCAGTAAACTTATTTTTATAAAAACACATATTTTATAGAGCTTTTCCTGCTGAACAAAACAAGGTCACCCCCACTGCTGTCAGATGTTTTATTCAAAATTTATAGCAGTTCAAATAACCAGGAACTGAATTTACTGTGTTTACTTCCTGACAGGAAGTGACAGGCAGTTTCTATCACATTCTAAGGAGAACTGTATGTCTCTGACTTTCCTAACTTTCCTTTCCATTAGAATCTAACAGAAAATCTAATTAGAATTTGACCACTAGAGGGCACTGCTAATATAAAAAAACATAGGTTAAAACTGTAATAACTCTGGAAATATAAATCTCTCGACAGTGGGTGTACCCTTATTTTACTCAGTAGGAAAATTGCTACAATATATATGTTATCATAAAAAAAGTTTACTGCTCCTTTAACACATAAACCATAAGGAGGGGTCCTGTCTAACCCTTTGTCCTGTCTAACTCTATGTGCCAGAAAGATATCCAACGTATTGAAAGGCAATGCAATGGGTACTTTCTGGCACTCAGAGGGTTAAACCTTTGTGGCTAGAGGGTGGGGTGGTGGGGTTGGGCAATGCATTGCAAAACAATGCTTAGCCTCCCCCCAGGCAATCAAAGAGTTAAGCAATCAGTTGTGAGGAAAGAATGGGGATAAAGCACATTAGCAGGTCACATAACATGGCATTTATGCCTCGAGGCTTTTAAATATTTTCATGTGTTTAAACAGGATTGTCAGTGACTTGATGTTTACTGGAAAGGACGAGGCAGAGAGGGTAAGTCTTGTGTAAGTCTGCTTCTCAGAAAATCTAACTCTTCTCAAGGTTCCATCACTCTTAGTCAGCCCACTGAGAACTTGAGGCTGATGCATTAGGGAAGTGTAGCTATTCTGCGGCAGACCAATTGCTCCAAAAGGACCCAATAAAAAGGTCAATTCTTTAAAAAGGAGCCTAAAAGCTAGAGAAATACATTGTTGAAAGAGTTGAAGACCTTTCTCACATTCAAAGTCCCATTTAAATTAATAGACATTTTACTTATTTAGGAGGAAAACAATTTTACCATAGAAACAAATAACAATTTCCATGGACCTAGTTCATAACTTTCAAAAGGAGTTAACCCTAAAGTCACTGAAATATTAACCCTTTAGGTTTCTTATAATGCAGATTGTTGGTACTTGCTCAAACCATGAGCTGCTCCCATAAACCTCAACAACAACTTACAGATCTCACTGATGGAACACACAGAAGACAAGCAGGACTTCTCCCTCTGCCTTCCTGACAGAAATGGCATCAATATATAGTCTAAAGAAGCAGGAAATTGGTGCAGATCAGACAATAGGTACAATGGACTCTTTCATCCTGACAATTATTATAACTCCCAAGTGTCCCTCATTAGGAGATATTAGGGGTCCATACCTCCCAAGAGTCCCTCTATAGGAGATATTAGGGGTCTGTACTGCACAAGTGTCCCTCTTTAGGAGATATCAGGGATCCATATAACACAAGTGTTCCTCTTTAGGAGATATTAGGGGTCTGTACCTCCCAAGTGTCCATCTTTAGTCAGGACAGTTCCTTTTTGAGACCCAAATCCCTCTGTTCCTCTTTCCCACCCTGGTGTCAATGTGTTTAGGAATCAGACTGTGTGTTGTGTAGAGAAGTGTATCCCCCTGGTGTCCCTGTGTTTAGGAGATCAGACTGTGTGGTGTGTATAGAAGTGTATCCCCCTGGTGTCCCTGTGTTTAGGAGATCAGACTGTGTGGAGTGTGTGTATATAAGTGTATCACCATTGTGTCCCTGTGTTTAGGAGATCAGACTGTGTGGTGTGTATATAAGTCTATCACCCTTGTGTCTCTGTGTTTAGGAGATCAGACTGTGTGGTGTGAATATAAGTGTATCACTCTGGTGTCCATGTGTTTACGAGATCAGGCTGTGTGGTGTGTGTATATGTGTATCACCCTGGTGTCCCTGTGTTTAGGAGATCAGACTGTGTGGTGTGTATATAAGTGTAATACATTGCTCCACAATAGTGATGAGCGAGCATGCTCGGCCGAAGCTCGGTTCGGCTCGAGCATCGCTCTGCTCGGCACATGGCGGTACTCGTACGAGTACCGCATGTGCTCGCCCGCCATGTTCGGGTCTCCTCCCCGCACGTTTCGCGGCTGCTGCACAGCCAATAAACGTGCGGGGAGGCTCTGACATCAGTGTAATGCCAGCAGCCATGTTGGCTGCTGGCATTACACTGATTGGCTGGCCAGAACCCGTGATCGGGTGCTGTATAGCACCTGACCAGCGAGTTCGGCTCAGTCTTAGCCAGGGAGAGATGAGGATAGGAAGGGAAAGTCAGTGTAGGCAGAAAAAAAGCGCGTTTGAACAAAAAAAAGACCCAAAAGTCCTTTTTAGGACTACTGTGTGTGGGGGCAGCAGATATATTTTGTTTTGGGGGGCAGAGTTTAAAAAAAAAACGTCACATATTCCGTTCACTGTGCCTAGCCGCAGATTAGCAGCACATTCTGTTTAGTGTGCAAAGTTTCAGATTAGCAGCACATTCTGTTTAGTGTGCAAAGTTGGAGATTAGCAGCACATTCTTTTTAGTGTGCAAAGTTGCAGATTATCAGCACATTCAGTTTAGTGTGCAAAGTTGCAGATTAGCAGCACATTCTGTTCAGTGTGCAAAGTTGCACATTAGCAGCACATTCTGTTCAGTGTGCAAAGTTGCAGATTAGCAGCACATTCTTTTTAGTGTGCAAAGTTGCAGATTAGCAGCACATTCTGTTCAGTGTGCAAAGTTGCAGATTAGCAGCACATTCTTTTTAGTGTGCAAAGTTGCAGATTATCAGCACATTCTGTTTAGTGTGCAAAGTGTAAAAAATAAAAGTCACTTATTCCGTTCACTGATCCTAGCCGCAGATAAGCAGCACATTCTGTTTAGTGTGCAAAGTTGCAGATTAGCAGAACATTCTGTTTAGTGTGCAAAGTGTAAAAAATAAAAGTCACATATTCCATTCACTGTGCCTAGCCGCAGATAAGCAGCATATTCTGTTTAGTGTGCAAAGTTGCAGATTATCAGCACATTCTGTTTAGTGTGCAAAGTGTAAAAAATAAAAGTCACTTATTCCATTCACTGTGCCTAGCCGCAGATAAGCAGCATATTCTGTTTAGTGTGCAAAGTTGCAGATTTGCAGCACATTCTGTTTAGTGTGCAAAGTGTAAAAAATAAAAGTCACTTATTCCGTTTACTGATCCTAGCCGCAGATAAGCAGCACATTCTGTTTAGTGTGCAAAGTTGCAGATTAGCAGAACATTCTGTTTAGTGTGCAAAGTGTAAAAAATAAAAGTCACATATTCCATTCACTGTGCCTAGCCGCAGATAAGCAGCATATTCTGTTTAGTGTGCAAAGTTGCAGATTATCAGCACATTCTGTTTAGTGTGCAAAGTGTAAAAAATAAGTCACTTATTCCGTTCACTGTGCCTAGCCGCAGATAAGCAGCACATTCTGTTTAGTGTGCAAAGTTGCAGATTATCAGCACATTCTGTTTAGTGTGCAAAGTGTAAAAAATAAAAGTCACATATTCTGTTCACTGTGCCTAGCCGCAGATAAGCAGCACATTCTGTTTAGTGTGCAAAGTTGCAGATTAGCAGAACATTCTGTTTAGTGTGCAAAGTGTAAAAAATAAAAGTCACATATTCCATTCACTGTGCCTAGCCGCAGATAAGCAGCATATTCTGTTTAGTGTGCAAAGTTGCAGATTATCAGCACATTCTGTTTAGTGTGCAAAGTGTAAAAAATAAAAGTCACATATTCCATTCACTGTGCCTAGCCGCAGATAAGCAGCATATTCTGTTTAGTGTGCAAAGTTGCAGATTATCAGCACATTCTGTTTAGTGTGCAAAGTGTAAAAAATAAAAGTCACTTATTCCGTTCACTGTGCCTAGCCGCAGATAAGCAGCACATTCTGTTTAGTGTGCAAAGTTGCAGATTATCAGCACATTCTGTTTAGTGTGCAAAGTGTAAAAAATAAAAGTCACATATTCTGTTCACTGTGCCTAGCCGCAGATAAGCAGCACATTCTGTTTAGTGTGCAAAGTTGCAGATTTGCAGCACATATTCCGTGTAATATGAAGAAGGCGGGTAAAAAGGGACGGGGAAGTGGACGTGATCCTGATAGTTCAGGGCGCGGGTCAGGACGCGTAGAAACTGTGCCTGGTGCCAGAGCACAAGAAAGAAAGACATCCACCATACCTAGCTTCATGTCTCAGTTTACAGGGCGTCGCAGGACATCACTCTCGAGGTCAGACCACTGCGAACAGGTGGTCGGTTGGATTTCAGCTGATACTGCTTCCAGTCGGTTAAGCACCACCCCATCTTCCACCAAGTCCACTCTCAGTAGCCAAGAGTCTGGTCAACATAATCCTCACCCTGATCATCCTTCCTCCCACCATAGAGGGTCTGGTCAAAGAAGTGATCCCACACTGGGATATAGTGAGGAGCTCGTCTCATCACCAATCCTTAATTTGAACCTCTCTCCAAGCACGCTTGCAGAGGAACATGAAATCTTGTGCCCTGATTCACAACCTCTAGAGGGTACCCAATCACAAGAAGATGACAGAGGTGAACGGCATTTAAGGTCAAAGGAAGTGGATGATGATGATGATGAGACACAGTTGCCATCAAATCAACCACTATTACTGTCTCAAGACCTTGATGAGGAGGATGATATACAGTTGTCAATGACTGAGTATGTGGTGGGATCAAGAAATGAGGAGGATGATCAGAGTGAGGAAGTGGAGGAGGACTTGGTGGACGATGAGGTGACTGACCCCACCTGGGAAGGTGGAGAGCCGAGCGATGACAGCAGTCCTGAGGGTGAGCCATCTGCAGCACCGCAACAGGCTGGAAGAGGCAGTGGTGTGGCTACAGAAAGAAGGCGGACCGCACCAAACCGGCCCGCAAATGTTCCACGGAGCACCCCCTTGCGTAAATCTCCCTTGCCAAGGGCTAGGTGTTCCGCGGTATGGCGTTTTTTTAAGGAAAGTGCGGACGACAAAAAAATTGTAGTTTGCAACCTGTGCCACACCAGAATGAGCCGAGGCATGAACACTAGAAACCTCACCACCACCAGCATGATCCGACACATGGCATCCAAGCACCGTAATAAGTGGGAGGAACGCCCGGATCGCCAATCTGTGTCTGCAGGCCACACCACTGCCTCCTCTTCCCCTGTTTTCGGTGCCGGCCAATCGCCTGTCGAAGGCGCAGGCCCGCATACCTCCCGCCCTGCACCTGTACCATCTGAAGCACCATCAGCGACCACATCCACTTCCCTGTCCCAGCGCAGCGTCCAAATGTCGTTACCCCAGGCATTTGAGCGCAAGCGAAAATACCCAGCCACCCACCCACATGCCATAGCACTAACCTCACACCTTTCCAAATTACTGGCCATCGAAATGCTGCCATTTAGGCTTGTGGAGACTGAGTCCTTCCGCAGCCTGATGGCAGCAGCTGTCCCTCGGTACGCAGTCCCCAGCCGCCACTACTTTTCCCGGTGTGCCGTCCCCGCCTTACACCACCATGTGTCCCGTAACATCACCCGTGCCCTGACCAACGCAGTTACTGGGAAGGTCCACTTAACGACTGACACATGGACAAGTGCTTGTGGCCAGGGACGCTACATTTCCCTGACGGCACACTGGGTGAATGTCGTGAAGGCTGGGAGCGACTCGGACCCTGGGATGGCACAGGTGCTACCCACGCCGAGGATTGCGGGCCCTACCTCCATCAGGGTTTCCGCCAGCACCTACGTTATTGGCTCCTCCTCCTCCGTTTCCACCTCCGAATTCTCTGCGCGCAGCGCCACTCACCCATCAGCCGGTAGCTGGAAGCAGTGTAGCACTGCAGTGGGGAAGCGTCAACAGGCCGTGCTGAAGCTGATCTGCCTTGGGGACAAACAGCACACGGCCTCAGAGCTGTTGCAGGGGATTAGTCACCAGACCGAGCAGTGGCTCTCGCCACTCAACCTGCAACCAGGCATGGTTGTGTGTGATAATGGGCGTAACTTGGTGGCGGCTTTGGAGCTCGGCAAGCTCACACACGTACCATGCCTAGCGCATGTATTTAATTTAGTGGTTCAGCGATTTCTAAAAACCTACCCCAATTTGCATGATCTCTTGACCAAGGTGCGCCGCGTGTGTGCACATTTCCGTAAGTCATCAACAGCTTCAGCCGGCCTGTTGAAGCTGCAGCAGCGCTTACAATTGCCAGCTCACCGGCTGCTGTGTGACGTGAGCACGCGCTGGAACTCCACCTTCCACATGTTGGCCCGGCTTTGTGAGCAGCAGAGGGCAGTAGTGGAGTACCAGCTGTTACACGGTCGTCGCCTCTCCGTTCAACTTCCTGTAATCAGAAGTGAGGAGTGGGAATGGATGTCAGACCTCTGTGAGGTTTTACGCAATTTTGAGGAATCGACACAGATGGTGAGCGGCGATAACGCTATTATCAGTGTAACCATCCCACTTCTGTGTCTACTGAAACGCTCGCTGCTCACAATTAAAACCGACGCTTTGCATGTGGAAGAGGTGGAAATGCGGGAGGAAGAGCTTACACAAGGTGATAGCCAGAGCACCCTCACTTCGTCTTCTCAGCGACAATTGGAGGAGGCGGAGGAGGAGGAGGAGGAAGACACGGTTGCCTCCGCTACAGAGGGTAGCCATGGAACTTTAGTTCCATCTCTTCAGCGTGGGTGGGCAGAAGAGGAGGAAGAGGATGAGGAGATTGAGAGTCATCCTCCTGGTGAGGACAGCGAAATCTTGCCTGTTGGTACTCTGGCACACATGGCTGACTTTATGTTAGGCTGTCTTTCCCGTGACCCACGCGTTATACGCATTTTAGACAACACGGATTACTGGGTGTTCACCCTTCTGGACCCCCGCTACAAAGAGAATTTCTCATCTCTCATTCCTCCGGGGAGAGGACAAGCAAAATGGTGCAATACCAGAAGGTTCTTGTTGAAAAATTGCTCCAAAATTTTCCATCTGACAACGCTGGCGGCAGAGTACGTGCTACCTTGGCCAACCGAGAAGGGGAGAAAAGGGGAGCACACAGCAGTTCCGACAAAGGCAGGGCAACACTCTCCAAGGCGTGGGACACCTTCATGACACCCCGCCAGCACCCTCACCCTGATGCGCAGCCTAGTGTCACAAGGAGGGAAAAGTTTTGGAAGATGGTGAAAGAGTACGTAGCAGACCGTGTCAGCGTCCTCAATGATCCCTCTGTGCCTTACAACTACTGGGTGTCCAAGCTGGACACGTGGTATGAACTGGCACTCTACGCCTTGGAGGTGCTGGCCTGCCCTGCCGCCAGCGTTCTGTCTGAGTGGGTATTTAGTGCTGCTGGTGGCATCATAACAGATAAGCGTATCCGCCTTTCCACCGAAAATGCTGATAGGTTGACACTTATAAAAATGAACAAGGCCTGGATTTCCCCTGACTTCTCCACTCCACTGGAGGAAAGCCCCGGGGGAACATAAAGTCACTTTAGATATGTTATTTACAATGATGGGAATACTCTGTATTCCCATTCACCCCTTCCACCCAAAAAATGGATATATGGTTGACTCTCTTCCATATACCCTGGGATATAATTTTTATATAGGGCCAGCTCACCAGCGGGCCCTGTGATATAATTTTTTATATAGGGCCAGCTCACCAGCGGGCGCTGTTTGACAATTTTTGTATAGGTCAGCTCACCTGCGGGCCTTCTCATATAATGTTTTATTGGGTCAGCTCTCTAGCGGGCCCTCTCATATAATGTTTTATAGCGTCAGCTCACTAGCGGGCCTTCGCATATAATGTTTAGGATGGTCAGCTCCGCAGCAGACCCTCACCCATAATGTTTTAGATGGTCGGCTCAGCGCACGTTTCCCTCTTAATCATGGCCCCAGTTCAGAAAAATCAAGGAAATTTTTGGGAGAATTTGCCTCTGCGCACGTTTCCCTCTTAATCATGGCCTCAGTTCAGAAAATCAAGGAAATTTTTGGGAGAATTTGCCTCTGCGCACGTTTCCCTCTTCATCATGGCCTCAGTTCAGAAAAATCGAGGAAATTTTTGGGAGAATTTGCAGATGATATACAAGTAAATATACAGCAAATACTGTTTGGTAACAATTTTTCGCCTAAAGTCGTTTTTATCTGCCTTTTTGTGTGTTTTACGGTCAGTCTGTAAAAATGGCGTACTACGGGCGAAAGATCGTTCCCAGCAGCGATGTTGGAGTCCAAGATGCATCCAGACATCCTCCCTATGCTGTCCCTGAACCATTTCTGTGGTGTTTCCATCCTTTTCTGCCCTTTTCCTATGGACCAGGCACCCTCCCCTCATCAGAGCAGGGGGTGCCTGGTGTAATGCTCGAGTCCTCCCATTGACTTCAATGGGGCTCGGGTGCTCGGCCGAGCACTCGAGCCTCCGGGGGCGCTCGGTCAGAGCACCCGAACACCCGAGCATTGGGGTGCTCAATCATCACTACTCCACAACAATAATACTCACATTAATGTTTGTGTAAACTTCAGTATTTGAGTATACAGATTAGTCTGCGTAAATTAAAGTCTTTGGTCTTGATAATTTATTCAGTTGCACAAAGACGTGTCAGTAGGCCATGATATAACCTAAAAATTATTGGTAAGCGCACCCACAAGCCCCTCCCCGCAGCATCACCTCCCAAAACAAAAGTGTCCCTCTTTAGTCATTTGAAATGTTGGGAGGTATGGAACACCACTTAATAATAATCACTCATGTACCTTACTATAACCAGAAAATTGTAATGGCCCCATATTAATTTCGTCTTTGTGATTATGTTCAAGAGATAACATCTTCAATGCCTGACATAGAGGCTGACATGACAGTTGCTGGCAGTTCTTGTAAACTGAAGTAGGCAGAGTGCATGAGCCTTTTTAATCCTTTAAAGGCCAAAGAGGTGAGGGACACATTGTGAAACAATGCATTGAATACCCTTCTGGTCCTTAAAAAAATAATATTAAGATGTGCAGTGAGCAGAGATCGATGTCCTGTGGTTCTGCTAGCAACCGTCATGTCCGCCTCCACGGAAATAACATCCAGGGTTGATCAGTGACATTATCTCTTGAGCAGAAACACAAGGGCAAAATTCAGTTGGGCCATTAGGATTTTCTGACCATAGTAAGGTTAGTATGGGGGTTAATATTATGAGATTTTCTCTAAAGTGATACATTGGATACCTCTCTAGTTTCCAATGGCTTAAAATGACCATTTTAATTTATGGGAATCTGAGGAATTTTCATTTGTCTCCTATGGTGCATTCAGTTTACAGCAGAATTTACCTTTCTAGTTGAAGAATATTGCCCATAGTCCACTTAGATACATGAGCAACTTGTATGAAAACCTGCTGTAGATTGATTGTACTGAAGTGCCAGGCAGATAGATATCAAGGCCAATTAAATTCCTGGGCACTAGTGTTGAGCGAGCATGCTCGGCCGATGCTCGGATCGGCTCGAGCATCGCTCTGCTCGG
The DNA here is from genome assembly GCA_037306005.1 of Rhinophrynus dorsalis. Lineage (NCBI taxonomy): Eukaryota > Metazoa > Chordata > Amphibia > Anura > Rhinophrynidae > Rhinophrynus > Rhinophrynus dorsalis. The sequence continues at coordinate 39,831,026 of CM074719.1, read as the reverse complement.
CACATGGCGGTACTCGTCGAGTACCGCCATGTGCTCGCCCGCCATGTTCGGGTGGCGGGGATCTGTGCCGAAGGAGGCACAGATCTGAAGACGCTCCGCTGGACCACCAGGGACTGGAGGTACGGGGGCATTGCGGAGATGAAGGGGGCATTGCGGAGATGAAGGGGGACAGTGTGGAGATGAAGGGGGACATTGTGGAAGGGGGACATTGCGGAGATGAAGGGGGCATTGCGGAGATGAAGGGGGACAGTGTGGAGATGAAGGGGGACATTGTGGAAGGGGGACATTGCGGAGATGAAGGGGGCATTGCGGAGATGAAGGGGGCATTGCGGAGATGAAGGGGGACAGTGTGGAGATGAAGGGGGACATTGTGGAAGGGGGACATTGCGGAGATGAAGGGGGCATTGCGGAGATGAAGGGGGACAGTGTGGAGATGAAGGGGGACATTGTGGAAGGGGGACATTGCGGAGATGAAGGGGGCATTGCGGAGATGAAGGGGGCATTGCGGAGATGAAGGGGGCATTGCGGAGATGAAGGGGGACAGTGTGGAGATGAAGGGGGACATTGTGGAAGGGGGACATTGCGGAGATGAAGGGGGCATTGCGGAGATGAAGGGGGACAGTGTGGAGATGAAGAGGGACATTGTGGAAGGGGGACATTGCGGAGATGAAGGGGGCATTGCGGAGATGAAGGGGGACATTGCGGAGATGAAGGGGGACATTGTGGAGATGAAGGGGGCATTGACCAGGCACCCTCCCCTCATCAGAGCAGGGGGTGCCTGGTGTAATGCTCGTGTCGCCCCATTGAAGTCAATGGGGCTCGGGTGCTCGGCCGAGCACTCGAGCCTCCGGCGGTGCTCGGTCAGAGCACCCGAGCACCCGAGCATCGGGGTGCTCGCTCAACACTACTGGGCACACCTGGTATAATACTGGGCCTCAGGCTTGGGTGAGTACCTCATTACATTTCACTGGACCAGCTCTTAAATCAGGCTGATCATCCTACCAGTGACCAGACCAAAATATGATCTAACTTCATTTATTTTTTCCCTGTAGGTAATGGTGGACAGTAGCGCTCCTCTCTGTCCTCCATTTCAAACAGCAGAGTCAAGCACTTTCTCCACATGATCACTTCTTACCAGGTAAATTGTGAGTTGCAACTTGGACATACACTACCGTTCAAAAGTTTGGGGTCACTTAGAAATGTCCTTGTTTTCCATCAAATGAGTTGCAAAATGAATAAGAAATACAGTCAAGATGTTGAAAAGGTTAGACATGTTTTTAATTTAAATAATAATAGTGACCTTCAAACTTTGCTTTCGTCGAAGAATCCTCCGTTTTCAGCAATTACAGCCTTGTAGACCTTTGGCATTCTAGATGTCAATTTGTTGAGTTAATCGAAAGATAGTTCACCCCATGCTTCCTGGAGCACATCCCACATTTTTAATTGGCTTGATGGGCACTTCTTATGTAACATAAGCTGCTCCCATAACAGAAACAAGACACCCCAAACTTTTGAACGGTAGTGTACCTTGCAAAGAGTAAGCTTGCTGCTCCACTGTACTGTTTGACATGCGGGGCAGGGCAGGGGCACTGCGCTCTACTGCTACCTACAGAAAGAACATAAGGGGGAGTGTAGAGTCAGACACTGTGTTGGGGATCTGTGGCACCAGAGGGCAGGGGCAAAGGCTGGAGAGGGAATCAGACAGTGTATGTGGGGAGTCTGTAGCTACCAGTGGGCAGGAGAGAAGTCTGGGAAGTCAGACAGTGTTTGTGGAGAATTTGTACCAGTGGGCACAAGGAAAAGGCAGGGAAGGGGGCAGTCAGTATATCTGGGCATCTGTGTTTACCAGTGGGCAGGGCATTAAAGGGATAGTAATGTTTCATAATAAAAGCAGCTCCAATTAATCATCATAGTATTTGGATCTTGGAGAGTGTTATTTCTATTCTGTCAGAGTTGTAGATCAAGAGTAATTGAAGGATAAAGTATCCCTCTCCCGCCCCTTTTACTGATGTAACACTGTTTAGCCAGATCAGAAGGGAGGTGCCCAGGTAGACTGCAGGGACAATCTTCAATTAAGATAAGGGAAAAACCTGAAAAACTTGTCAAGGGGGGCAGGGCTTTCATTGTTCTCATACGAAGAAGATTGTCCCCTGCTGTTATCTGTCTGGTCTATGGACTGGATTCCACATGTGAGAAGAGATGGGCACAGCAGAAGGGAGGTGCCCAGGTAGATTGCAGAGAGGGACAATCTTCAATTAACATAAGGGAAAAACCTGAGAAACTTGTCAAGGGGGGCAGGGTTTTCATTGTTCCCATAGGAAGAAGATTGTCCACTGCTGCTATCTGCATGGTCTATGGACCAGATTCCACATCTGAGAAGAGATGGCTTACACTAGGTAAAAGGGGAGCGAGGGGGATAATTTATTATTCAATTACTCTTGAACTACAACGCTGACAGTATTGAAACAACACTCTCTATGGCTCAAATACTATGAAGATTAATTGGAGCTTCTGTTTTTGTGAAACATTACTAACCCTTTAAGGCTGTGGGGGAGGTCAGACAGTGTATTTGGGAAAGATGTGTCTACCAGTAGTCAGAGAAACAATTTGTGCAATTACCCCAGGGGCCTCAGAAGGTATTCTGAAACATTGATGGAAGAAATCTTGGCATATACAAATTATGTTTTTTTTGCTCACAATAAAAATATGCTTCCTGCAGGTGTTGTTCAACCACTTATTTATCTGTCTTTTTTATTGTTTGGAGCACTGCACAATTTTGAATATCACAATAGTCTCTACTGAAGGTCGGACTGACTCACTGATCCTACAGAAAAGCAAGATATGCGCACGTGATGATTGGCACCAAGAGGAACCTATTTCATTTTTTTTCCATAGCTGAATGTTTGCTGTTTTGTTTTTTATTCTTTTATTTTTTATTGTCACCAGGAAGCAAAAAAAAAGAGAAAAAAAAAACAGTAAATGTTCAGCTCTGCAGAAAAAAAATGAAATAGGTGTATCTGGAGCCACGGACTGAGGGAGAGTGTTTGGGAAACATCAGGGAGTTCCTAAAGGGCTGCAGTGCCTTCAGTTTGGAGGGCTGTCCGTCAAAAAGATTACAGACTGAGGGGTCTAGGTACCATAAGCTAGGCTTTTTGGGCCTACCACTTGGACACTCTGTCTCCTGGAGGCCTGAATGAAAAACTGGAGTGTGCGAAACCTTATATGAAACGTCTTGGGAAATAAAACAATATACTGAAGTGACTACCTTGGTGGACCTCTCTCTTTGATGTGCCTATTTCTTATGTGTATCTGGTGAGTGGGGTCTTTTGGGGGGGGGTCTCATTTTGATTTGTTTTAAAGCAGTTTTACCCTTAGAAGGCCCCCTGGTCTTTTTGTTTTCTTGCTGAAAGTTCCTGTGAAGCAGGTGGTCATCGCAAGTGGATTCCTAGACAATTCTGGAGGTCATTCTTATTCAAAATAAGCAAGTGTTTGACTTTTGAGGCTTACTTACAAGCAAATATCTTGTAATTATATACAATACCAGCAGATTGTATGTACTTTATACAGAGGTAGTCTCAGATTATTTCGCTCTTCCTTCTCTCTCTCTTTGTGCATTCGATTTGTGAAGGTGCTGCTAAAGACACCAGCGGAAGAAGCTGCATATCTGGACTTACCTTCTTGTTTCCCTTTGCTTTTTGTCTGTATTTGATTTGGGTCCTATAAGGTTTTTTTACACTAGTTTTGCCCGGTAGGAGCGCATCAGCTTTTGTTTTTTTGGTTTATCTGTACTACAGCTACAGTTATGGCTAAGCTAATTCATCTGATATACAGACTTCTCCTGAGCTACAACTACAGTTTGACTAAGCTAATGGACTGATTGTTGAACATCGAAGCCACCCTCTAACTTCCCCCAGGCACTGCCAGGCCCCACCAGTGATGAGCCCTAAGTCCATGGCCAAATGCCTGACCAATCAGCATGCCCCTGGGCGCCGAGAAAAGGGTATAACTTTACTCTGTTTACCTGTGCATGTTGTAGGGGAGGCATTCTAGACTTACTGATGGCAGAATGTGTGTTCCGGTATGCACTAAAGAGATGATGCAATCTAGTGCAGGGATAGGCAACCTTAGACTCTCTAGCTGTTGGGCAATACAATCCCTATCATTCCCACCAAGAAAAGAGCTGGAGAGCCAAAAGATGCCTACACAGCTATGGCGCATACCATGAAGTGCAGGCCCTTGAGATAACACCAATGGAGCTGAGCAATTCATGGAGTTAAAGTTCTCAGAACTATAACTCTGAATTCCTGTGCTTTTATTTGTGTATATGAGAACTTTAACATTGGGTTCATTTTTTTTCTTCGCTTTTAGTAAGAATTTCATTCTTCCCTGGACTTCACTCAAATGTACAGGTAAAACCCATTTGTTCTTGGAGTACATAGTGTTTTTGGCTGATACTAAGGTGTATTAGCAGCTTAGCCAATTTACTGAATGCCATTTTGGAACGTGAGATGCAGATAAGTGTTAGTGTTGAAAACATGACATTGTACTTTTATGTGACATGATTATAGTGTTTACTCTCGTCTCACTGCTTAGTCTTTCTTTCATTCTAAACATTTACACAGTAACATACCTAAATTTCTACGGGACGGTCAGGTCAGAACAAGTTACAATGTCTATGTATATGGCAAAAATACCTCTGATGTGGGATATGTCACCATCGCACTGAAAAGCAATGGGTTGTAGACATTGCTGACATTCATGGGGTTAATGTAGAAGTGAGCAACCCAAAACCCTCCAGTTGTTGTGAACTACAATGTCTGGCCATTGTAATGAGTAACTCTCATTACATTTCAGATATCTGCAACAACAATAGATTTATGAAATCGTTTCGGTTTTCTTTCTGAAATTAAATAGAGATAGAAGAGTACAGCAACACTTATTGTCAGTTGGCCTAGGAATAAGTTAATGTAACATATTCATTTATACAGTATATATATATATATATATATGTATGTGAATATATATATATATATATATATATATATATATATATAAAGCTCTAGCTGGCGAAGCTCCCTGTGTGCATAACTGCACGTGCGCAGTAGAGACTACCAGAATGATGCAGTCATGTGCAGTAGAAACTGCCGTAACAATGCAGTCATTCGCAGTAGAGACTGCCGGAATGATGCAGTCATGTGCAATAGAGACTGCCAGAACAATGCAGTCATGTGCAGTAGAGACTGCCGGAATGATGCAGTCATGTGCAGTAGAGACTGCCAGAAGGATGCAGTCATGTGCAGTAGAGACTGCCGGAACGATACAGTCATGTGCAGTAGAGACTGCCGGAATGATGCAGTCATGTGCAGTAGAGACTGCCGGAACGATGCAGTCATGTGCAGTAGAGACTGCCGGAACGATACAGTCATATGCAGTAGAGACTGCCGGAACAATGCTGTCATGTGCAGTAGAGACTGCCGGAGTGATGCAGTCATGCGCAGTAGAGACTGGCTGAATGAGCTGATCTGGAGCAGGGGGGTCCGGATGGCTCAAAGCCTATATGAGCTACTGGCTCCAGAGCAGCAGCCGAGGCTGCTGGGTGGCACTTTAGCCCGTGTAGCCCGGGCTTTCATACTAGTATATATATATAAAACGGTATATATATATATATATATATATATATATTTGCAATAGGACCCACCTCCTCACATCAAACAATGGTCTTCAAGAGAGCTGAATGACTTGCAAGGGACACAAAAATGATCATACTGTAAACAGAAACCCTTATCCATGGACTATAAGAAAGTTCAACAACAGCTAAGAAATATAATATAGCTATAACTTGACTCTGTTTGAAAGTCACTTATCTAGGGAAGTCCTTCTGTTAAGTTCCAAGACACTTATAATTATGGTATAATTCCCCTTTAAAAAATACAGCTTTCTGGTATAAGGACTAGGTTGGATCAGTTACACTCAGTGACAGAGAATGTTACAGAGTAGGAATGTTTCAATATCATCTTTCAAATAATAAGCTCGGGTGGGTGAGATAATTTGTAACTAAGGCGTATGTGATGGAAGATATAACTGACATTTTAAGATATGATCAGATACAATTCTATCAAGAAGGCATACAGGTTTACACAAAATTATTCTACCTGTGTTGCTTTTGCTTTCAGAAAATAGTTTTTAGGGGTAGGGTCTAAGACAATACAAAGATAAGTTCAGTAACATGTTAAAGGAAGTAAATTAAACAGATCTATGTTTTTTATCCCCACACCACTCCTCTCTTATTTTCACTAAAATATTTTTCTCATATCTTCTAGTGTTGCTGTGGTAGTGGGGAGCGTCATTGGTCTCAATTTATTCTCCTCTGGCGATGACAGCTGCTGAAATCCCACCCCACTCAGCTCATGTTGTTCCTTAACCCTTTGAGTGTCAGAGGCGTACAGAACGCATTGATCTGCAATGCATTCCGTACCCCTCTGGCACTCAAAGGGTAAAAGTACCTTTCAATGGGTTTGTCGCAGTAACAGAAAATTGTACAAAAATACAAGCGACGTGAATCATGTACTATGGGACATTTGAATGAATGAATATGTTTATTTATATAGAGCCACAAGGGTCTGCAGCGCTTTACAATTTCAGGGTTTAAACAATTCATGGTTACAGGTGCTTTGTAGAGTGAAACATTGGGTGCGAGGTCCCTGCCCGAAAGCTTACAATCTAAAGTGGTAATGGGAGACATACAGAGTACATTAGGGTCAAGTGCTGAATACAGTGCTAGTTCTGATGATGATAGAGGACATCAGTAGTGTAAATAGTTTATAAGAGCGTTCATTGTACAACATCAGTGCCTTCTAGCATGTTGAGATTTTATCCATGAGGAGCATTTTCAAGTGAGATTTGAAGGTTATCAGAGAGGTGCAGTGGCGCAGGTTGGATGGTAGAGCATTCCATAGATACTGAGCAATGAGAGAGAAAGGATTGATACGTGACAGAGCTGTAGAGACAAAAGGAGCTGAGAGAAGACAGTCATTGGCTGAACATAAGTGGCGGGATGGGGTATAACGGGAGATCAGAGTGGAAATGTAATAAGGAGTAGAGGAGAGAAGTATCTTGAAAGAGAGAAGTAAGATTTTGTAAGATATCCGGAGTTTGAGAGGCAGCCATTGGAGAGTTTTGAGGAGGAACGGGGCAGGGACAAACCTAAGTGACAGAAGAGTGATTTGTGCTGCAGCATTCTGTATAGACTGAAGTGGTTGAAGATGGGAAGCAGGAATGCCCGACAGAAGAATGTTGCAATAGTCCATGCAGGAGAGGATGATTGCGTGTATGAGAATTTTAGCAGTGGAGGAACAGAGGAAGGGATGGATTTTTGCATTGTTACGCAAAAGAAAGCGACAGGATTTAGTAATGGCATTAATATGAGAGGAAAATGAGAGAGAGTTGTCAATTATCACCCCTAGACACCGTGCTTCTGATACTGGACATTTCACATAGCAATACATGCTGTGATTGTCTGAGAGATGAAGCATAACGTAACTAATATAGATACAAATTTTTAGCATTAATTTCGAAGGCATTGCATTGAAATTGCACAACCGTTGCAAAAAGCTGTGTTTTCCCTGCAGTTTTATCACCTCTGTTTATATTGAGAGAATGTGATGCTAGGAAAGCCCTACTACACCGTAGCAACAAAAAAGTACAAGCCTTTTCAGTTGCTACATAAAGTCATGCTACAAAACTGATGCACCACAGCTGTGTAAAAGAACACCGAAAGAAGAAAACGGAATGAAGAAGAGATCAACTGAATTTACCAAACCTGAAAAATTCAGAGAAAGGTGAAACTATCAAAAACTAATTGTGCATTTTCAAGATTTGTGGCACCACTTAGGAGTTTTGGGGATAAGCTTGCAAATATTGTGTTTATTGAAGGCATAGTAATACGTGGAAAAAATGCAGCTCCGATTGATCCTCCTATAAAGAGATTCATATAATGCTTTATTTCAATATTTTCGATGTTGTAGTTAAAAAGTAATTCAATGCTAAAGGATCTTCCCCCCCTTTTACAGCCTATAAACTGCCTCCCCTCAGATGTGGAATCTGGTTGTTGGACTGGACAGTGCACAGGGAGGGACAACCTTCATACACACAATATAAGAAAAACCCTGCCCCCCTTGACAAAGGAGGGCAGGATTTCCATTATGGTCAGGGAAGATTGTCCCTTACTGCACTCCACCCGGCCATCTGAAAGAGGCAGCATGACGAAACTAAAAACGGAGGAAGGGGGATCCTTTAGCATTGAATCCCTTTTGAACTACAACACTGAAAATATTGAAATACAGTGTTACATGACCCTCTTTATAGGAGGGTTAATCGGAGCTGCGTTTATTTTCAGGTATTACTATCCCTTTAATTAGGCTGACCATACCTCACCTTTACCCGGGGACACATAGGAAATAGGCATATTTCAGGACAGCACTGAAATCAAACCAGCCCTGCAGTATGCATTTTTCATATGTGTCCCTGGTTAAAGGTGAGGTCTGGTCACTAGACATCTCTAGCATTTAACCCTTTTAGTGCCAGAGGGGTACACAACGCAATGGTTTGCAGTGCGTTGAATACCCGTCTGGCACTCAAAAGGTCAAGAGGATAAGATAGCAAGTGTCAGAGTTGAAAAAACAGTTTATTAAACGTCTGGTCAGCCTATGTTTGCAGCAAGATACATCTCTAGTAGTCAAGGTTTTAACCCCTTAACATCTAAGGATGTACATGTACGTCATAGGTAAAAGTGCCTAAAGGACCCATGCCGTGCCAGCCGCACGCCAGTCCTTAAGGGGTTAAGCAGAGGAAAGAGGATGATCTGGAGCGTTATCCAGCTCTCATCTTGAAGGAAGCAAGTTTTTATTTTCCATTTTGAGAAAAACTGTAATTGTCTTTATTTGTCTACACTGAATAGACCCGGTAGAAAATGAATAATGTGAGGTTGAATTTTATTTACATTTTCATCCCGAAAACAAAATAGCGATGCAGGGGTGCAGGTAAGGAAACACATTCCCACAATGTGCTAGTTGTTTTACGACCCCTAACTTATGGCCATGAAAAACCAAGATGGGTTGTGGTGTTAATGGTTCTGGTGGGAAAGTGCTTAATAGCACTAAAGAAAGGCTGTACAAGCAGCTCAGTTACTGACATTGAGCTTGAGGTGCATTTCAGTCATGCAAGGACTAATTGCCTTGAGTCATTTGGAAATGTGAGAGATCTCTGTGGGTGTGAGATTTGCAGACAGGTGAGCGCAATTGGTTATTTAACCTTTTGAGTGCCATTGCTTTGCAAAGCATATCTCCACTGGCACTCGAAGGGTTAATTCTCAAGGAAAAGTGTATAAACAGAAGAGAGCCTGGAAGATTCTGTAAAAGGATTGGGGGGGGGGGTTAGCAACAGAAGAATTTAACCCTTTGAGTGCCACGGGGTACCCAATGCATTGCGAACCCCTCTGGCACTCAAAGTGTTAAGCAATGGCTCTCATACTGAGGACGAAACTACAGAAAAACTGCACCATAAAGAATAAGTACATTTCCCATTGGTTTAAATAGGGTTTAAACTCTTTGAATGTTTTTGAGGTGTTCAAAGCACCTCTCGCATTCAAAGGGGTTAAAAGTCCCACTTAAATCAAGATGAATTTAGTTATAATGTCATGTGTCCTCTGTGTTGCTGTTGGTTTGCTATAGAACTGCTCTAATTCTTTGTACAACAGCCCATGTGCATTGTGTGCAGCTCCAGGGTTCCCTTATCAAGTACCAGGGTAGGGACCTGGGACACATGAAAAATTCATTCCTCAGGACTGCACAGGCATCAGTGTAACCCTGCAGTGAGGGTGATTTATATGTCCCCGATTTAATTGGATATGTGGTCACCTTAGTAACGGGGGTTCCACTGAGCCAATTTCACCAATGGCAAACAGTGGAGCAAAGATACTGTGTAAGACAGTGAGGCTGTCATACTAAGTAAAAGTGGAGGAATTCTGGTGCAAACCAAGTGCAAGAGAAGGAGTTAAAAAACAAAAACCCTTATTGATATAAATGTGGTTTTTAACCCTTTGAATGGTAGGCAGGTCTCCAACTTATTGTGAATTAATATGTTGGAGACTACTCCCATCTACATCAATGGGAAATTTGATTTGTCCCTACGGTGCCCTAGAATTGCACTAAGTCAGGAATGGATAAAGTGAGGCCTGAGAGCTGCTGCCAGACATTAACTCCCATAATTCCCCTCCAGCTGTTGGTTGGCAGGGAATGATGGGAATTGTAGTCTGGCAGCAGCTGTCGGGCCTCACTTTACCCACCACTGACCAAAGAGAAGAGGTACAATTCTAGAACAAACCAGCTGCATTATAAGGATCAAATAAACATTCCCCAACTTCAAATTGATTTAAACTGGACTTTTATTCCCGTGTGTTGCTAGATAGTTATCCAACGTACCGCTCTAGCATTCGAGGGATTAAAAGACCTTATTTTTTTATCAATAAATGCAAATTCGTAGTTTTCCCCTAAGGTGTAGTTGGTTTATCCCAGTATTGCTCCACTTATTAGTACAGCAGCGTTAGCATATGAGTGAGTCTGTGACTACCAGTGGATGTGCGGAAGACTGGAACATTTAAACTGTGCTATTTTATCTTTTGCAAGATTTGTCTTTTGAAAAGTATCATATCCTGCTCCCCTGTTAGAAAACATAAAATTATATTCTATTACCTAGTAACTGATAGGTTAAATTTTAGCCCAATAATTATTCTTAAACTACCAACTAGCATCCAAATACACTGGGCATTGATATGAGGATTTCCAGTGCATTGTATCATCATATCATGTGGACTCCATCGAGGTCAGGACAGAGGAGGAGATAACGACAGAAGCTGGTTTCAGATGCAGGGGACCCAGCCATCTTCTGTTGCAACAAATAACTGTGTTGTTGTTTTTTCTTTAGCATGGAGAATGTGTATGTTTTGCCTGCTAGATTCCTCTCACAGAAACAAGACTTGAGTGTCAGTGCATGTGCAGTTCCTTCAGTACCAGTGAGACAATGGAACAAGGCTGAGGTGTCAGTGCATGTGAGGTGCTCAGACTATCGGTAGGACAGTGGTGTCAGTGCAGGCACAGTTCTTAGATGACCAGTGGAGCAAGGCTTGAGTGTCAGTGCAAGTGCACTTCTTAGACTACCAGTGGGACATTGGAGCAAGGATGTGGTGTCAGTCCATGCGCAGTTCTTAGACTACCAGAATGACATTGGAACAAGGTTGTCGTGTCAGTGCATGTGCAGTTCTTAGACTACCAGAAAGACACTGGAACAAGGCTGAGGAGTCAGTACATGTGTGGTCCTTAGATGATCAGTAGGAACAGTGGAACTATACTGGACTGTCAGTATGTGTGCGATGCTTAGACTACCAGTAGGACAGTGGAACTATACTGGAATGTCAACGCATGTAAAGTTCTTAGACTACCAGTAGGACAGTGGAAGAAGGCTGCAGTGTCAGTACATGTAAAGTTCTTATAAAACTAGTGTAACTGTGAACAGGGCTGGAATATAGGTGCAAGTGCAGTTTTTATACTACCAGTGGGACATTGGAATAAGGCTATGGTGTCAGTGCATGTGTGGTTTAACAGCGGAACAAGACAGGGGGGTCAGAGGTGGTCAGTTTTTAGAATACCAGTGTAACAGGGAATCAAGACTGGGATGTCAGTGCATGTGCAGTTTGTAGACTACCAGTGGGAAAGTGGAACAAGATTGGGGTGTCACTGCATGTGTGGTTTTTAGACTACCAGTGGTAAAGTGGAACAAGATTGGGGTGTCAGTGCATGTGCGGGTTTTAGACTACCAGTGAGAAAGCAGAACAAGACTGGGGTGTCAGTGCATGTGCAGTTTTACTCTATCAGTGGGAAAGTGGAACAAGGCTGGATGTCAGGCATGTGTGGTCTTAGATTATCAGTGGTGACATACTACGTTATGAAAAAACTATACTGTGCTGGAGACACAGTTTAGCATGGAGAGGGCTGCATGTAGCCCAAGGGATACAAGTCTGACATGCCTAACATTAACGTTACTAGCTTAGAGTCAATAATTGACATTATGCCAAACATTGAGCATTGGTTAGTTCACTTTCATATTCCCATTATTCACACTACTTTGCATGTGCTTTGGGTACAAAAAAGCTGCGATGAGAGCAACACAAGTTTTTCGACTAATGCTCGTTGTGGTGGATGTGGGTCAAGCAATTGAATTCCGACAATACAATGATGTGTGTACCGACTCATTTTGGGCATTTTGGATGGATTTAGCGCCTCTAATTGAGCCCTTCGTCTCATTATTCCTTTGTTGGAGCTGTCTGTATATAAAATACGTAGAGTCATGTAGTGTGGAGACAGCCAGGGATAGCTATGACTGAGCCAGACTGTGACAACCGGAAAGAAGCAAGGTTACATTCAGAAGTACCTGGGGTGTGAAAAGTCCCAGGGCACTCTCTAAACCATGCAATGTTTAGAATACCCTACAATACAGGGTCATATGCACAAAGTAAAGTGATGCAATTAAAGGGCAAACCAACTGAATCATAGGGTACAAATAATAATTCCAATTGATTAAAAAGGATATTTTAACACCTTCAATGCTATAGAGGTTTTTCTTGCATTGTGAAGCAATGCTTTTGGTGATAAATCTAGCATTGAAAGGGGTAAAATCCCAGTTTATGGGAATTTAGGACCTTCTTATTTGCTCCCTGTGGTGCAGTTGGTTGACCCCAAATTGCTTTACTTTCTTTGTGCATATGGCTCAGTGAGTATTTCAGGTAACACTGACGCTGCAAGGAGTAAATGATTCAATTGTACTATGTAGATGAGTAAGTAGATATCTGACACCCTGCCACTGCATATCTTATCATGACACATAACAAGTAATGTGGAGGTTTTCCCAATCACATAGAAAAGAACCACAACTCCTATGTACTTTCCGTGTCTGTACAGATAAAGTGAACTTGTAGGCTGATGATTTCCAAGTCACGTGGAGAGAAGAAGATCTGGCAAGCTGCTATCTGCCGTAACTTGCTTGAGGTCAACCATAAATACACTTTGGAACATTAGTGGTTGATTGACCATATTTCCCTGGCTACTAGCTATAAACTGCTACTTTATGAATCCTTATATTCAGGGTCATAGCTAGACCCAGCTGGGCCCTGGTGTGAAAGCTCTACATGGACTGGAGCAAGCAGATCTGGCGCAAGGATTTTTGCCACCCTAGGCAAAACATAATTTTGCCTCCCCCTTGGATCCACCCTTTGTGCCACCCCTTTATACCACGCCCACTTAAGAATAACTGCATATTTATCTATTATACTTTTCATTATGCCCTTTTACATTAAAAATTCCAGTTTGCTTGTTAAGGGTGTCTTGAGTGAAAAAAAGATTGAGAATCATTGATCTAGAGGAACATTAAATGTCAAATACAAAAAAAAAACAGGCTGCACCTCCAAGTGCCAACTCCTGTCCGTTAGCAGAAATATAAATATACCCCCAAACAATATAACACAATATAGTGTATGACTTATACTGTTAAAGGGATAGTAATGTTTCATAATAAAAGCAGCTCTAATTAATCATCATAGTATTTGGACTTTGGAGAATGTTATTTCAATTCTGTCAGAGTTGTAGTTCAAGAGTAATTCAATGACAAAGTATCCCCTCCTGCCCCTTTTACTGATGTAACACTGCTCAGCCAGATCAGAAGGGAGGTGCCCAGGTAGACTGCAGAGAAGGACAATCTTCAATTAAGATAAGGGAAAAACCTGAAACGCTTGTCAAGGGGGGCAGGGATTTCATTGTTCTCATAGGAAGAAGATTATCCCCTGCTGTTATCTGTCTGGTCTATAGACTGCATTCCACATCTGAGAAGAGATGGCTTACACTAGGTAAAAGGGGCGGGAGGGGGAAACTTTGCTTGTGAATATCTCATAAACCATAAAGGTTTGAGAGATAAGACTTATATCGTTCTTCATGTTTTTTTTAATGCCTACAAAATAAAATAAAGTTAAAACGAAGTATTACTATCCCTTTAAAGTATTAAGACATGGTATACCTACACTTTATTGTTCATTTTCTTGTATGAATAGCAGAACACCCCACCTATTTGGACTGGACACAGATCTGTTCTTTATCCTTTAGATGCTAGAGATTTCTCTAGCAAACAATGGGTGAAATCTTCTTAAATCTTTGAGCACTAGAGGGGTACTCAAAGCATTGCTTTGCAATGCATTGCATATCTCTCTGGCACTCAAAGGGTTAAAGAAAACAAGATAATCTGAGTACAATGCGTCCCAAATTACTTAAGATTTCAGAATTCACAGCTGAGTCATAAACCACTGTGACGTCTTTCATCAAGTCTGATAAGGACATGATCGTACTGACATTGTTGCAACAACTACAGTAAAACAATGATTTTAAAATATATGGTAGATCCTTATTTCCAGCTATATAATAGTCTATCATTGCTACATTGTTTCAGGGAACCTGCATCTTGCCTCTCGACCTCCAAAAGGGGATTCTGGGGCGGATTTTTTGGGGGAGAATGTAAATATCTATATAACTGCAGGAAACAAAAAACAATAAAAAAGGGGCGCTTCCTAGTGTACTAACCTTAAAGGGATAGTAATACTTCGTTTTATCTTTATTTTATTTTGTAGGCATTAAAAAAACATGAAGAACGATATAAGTCTTATCTCTCAAACCTTTATGGTTTAAGAGATATTCACAAGCAAAGTATCCCCCCTGTTCAGCCAGATCAGAAGGGAGGTGCCCAGGTAGACTGCAGAGAGGGACAATCTTCAATTAAGATAAGGGAAAAAGCTGAAAAACTTGTCAAGGGGGGAAGGGCTTTCATTGTTTTCATACAAAGAAGATTGTCCCCTGTTGTTATCTGTCTGGTTTTACAACCAGATTCACATCTGAGATGGATTACACTAGGTAAAAGGGGCGGAAGGGGGAAACTTTGCTTGTGAATATCTCTTAAACCATAAAGGTTTGAGAGATAAGACTTATATCGTTCTTCATGTTTTTTTCATGCCTACAAAATAAAGTAAAGATAAAATGAAGTATTACTATCCCTTTAAGGTATAATTCACATCTCACCAGCACCATGGAGTAATACTCACAAGAGTATATGCCGGTTGTACACTTATATGTTAGTCGGCAATCACGCTCAGGGTTTAAATAAGCTGTCCTTTAATCAGCTATCACCAGAATAGATGTTTGGCTGCCCTCCTCAACCTCCACTCACAAAGGTTCTCAAACAAACAAGAAAAACACAAGGGGCGCCTGTAGTGCCTCATCAGACTAATACTGCAACCATGTATGGTGATGTATCAATTTCACTCACATTTATACAATGTTGCGTCAATACATATGTATAGATACAGCTCATCAAGCAGACAGGGGTATCTTACCGCCCCTGTTCGGTTTGCAGCTCATTAGGATCCTCCACACTCTGTTCAGGATCTCCTCTTCTCCTGTATTGCAAAGCTTCAGTCCCAATTGAGATGAACTTGTTAAACTTGCGTAGATCGAAGGAAAGGAAAAAGAAAACAAACTGAAGCTCCAAGAAGTTATATTGTATCAAAATATTATATATTTATTAAAACAAATAATATAAAACATATTAACCCCTTAACGACCCATGACGTACCTGTACGTCATGAGATGGATGTCCTTAAAGGACCAAGGATGTTCATGGAATTCCGGGCTCCCCAGGAGGCTGCACGCCATTCAGGAAGTCTGGAAGCGAATGAGCAAACCTTAAGTGACGTCCGCGTGTGTACGCATCCTGTCCTTAAGGGGTTAATAAAACGTTTCACAGCGATACACGCTGCTTCTTCAGCTAGGACAGGTAAAATGAAAGATACCCCTGTCTGCTTGATGAGCTGTATCTATACGTATGTATGGACGCAGCATCGTATAAATGTGAGTGAAATTGATACATTACCATACATTGTTGCAGTATTAGTCTAATGAGGCACTACTGGCGCCCCTTGTGTTTCTTTGTGTTGTTTGTTAAATATCTATATAAAGAAAACAACACCAGGTCATTGGCACAAAATAAAATATGAGTAATTCTGAAACACACCAATAGCACCATAGGGAACAGATAACATTTATTATAGATATAATTGGGGTTTCTAACACTTTGAATGCTAGAGGTCTACTCTTCCACTCATTGCTTTGCTCATATGTCTATCATAGCTGGGAATTTCCTCTTGATGAGCTCCTGGGGAAAGTTCATGGGCTGCAACCAGGATTAAAGGGATAGTAATGTGGCTTTAAAAGTTGCTCGCTGAGTCTTCTGTATGTTAAAAGTAACCAATTGCTCTATGTCTAATTCCTTACTTGTTTGTAGTTCAAAAGTTATAAGGCTATAAAGATCCCCTGCCCGCCCCTTTCTGGCCTCCTCCCTCTGAATTTCATATCTGGTCGTGTAGCTTGATGGATGCAACGAGGGACAAACTTCAGTAAGTAAATATAAGGGATATCCTGCCCCCCTTGATGAAGGAGGGTAAGAGTTCCCTTTGCTTACTGAAGTTTGTCCCTTGATGCAGCCATCTTCACCACTCTGCATCTTCAGCTTGATTTGCCAGAAAGGGATATTGTAACGGTAACTGTGGCAAATAATCACACGGCTCAGTACAAGTGAATTTAACCAGTTTATTGAAGAAAATAACAATAGTAATAATAATAATATAAAATAACACCCTTGGGGAGACAGTGTCTAGTCTACTACCAAGGCTGACACTGAACTGCAATCGGACAGTAGATAACAAAGGTACAGAACCAGACTTGGCTCTCACCGAGAGATAGGAACCTGGAATGCCAGAAATAGTAACGGAGTGTACCCGGACAACCTCCTGAGAGGGATGTCAGATGAGTTTGAGCAGCTAGTGTACCAGTAAGGTACTGATCGAAGGCCACACAGCGGAGGTACACTAGGAGACTGCCAAATATGGAATTGCAGTAGCACAGTGCAGGACTTGGAGCAAGTACAGGCAGAGACAGCAAGAAACATTCTAAGGTAGTGTACCAAGAGGCAACGGGTAGAGCGATACAGGTAACACTATGAGACCTGAGGCAATGGGATTGCACAGTCCGGAGGCAACTAGCAATGCTACCAGCAAGGTAGTAGTTGTACCGGATAGGTAGAGCCCGGAGACAATGGGATTGCACAGTGCGGAGGCAACTAACAATGCTACCAGCAAGGTAGTAGTTGTACCGGATAGGTAGAGCATGCCTACAGCTATACCTGGATATAGGGGTAGTCAGACAGAAGCGGGGGTAGCACGGAGCATTGGTCAGACAAGCCACAGTCAGGAACCAGATCAGGTAGTCAGCCACAGCCGGGGTCAGCACAGATCGGGTTGTCGGACAAGCCAGAGTCATACACGGATCAGATAGTCAGACGGAGCAAAGGTCAAACACCGGATCGGATAGTCAGACAAGCCAAAGATCGAGAACCAGGAGATTGCGGAAGCCAAGCAAGGGTCAAAACAAGCAACACAGAAACACCACGAAAGGGCGATTAGGCACAGTTCACAGGCAGATTATAAGGCCGCCTCCGGAGGGTGGAGCACAATTGGTCACGTAGACAGGAAGCTACACAATAGCGAAAGCGATGTCAGAGACACACGCCCACCGATATCAGCAGACCAGAGGATGCTTCCAGAACCCACCACCGGATGGAAGAGCAGGCAAGGAAATCACGGGCACCGTGATAGTCATGTGGGGGATGAAGTTTGTCTCTCACTGCAGCCATTGAGTTGCACGACCAGATATGAGATTCAGAGGGAGACAGCCAGAAAGGGGCTGGCAGGGAATCTTTATCGCCTCATAACCTTTGAACTACGAACAAGTAAGGCATTAGACATAGCAAGATCAGTGACTGTCAGAGTTGTAGTTCAAGAGTAATTGAATGATAAACTATCTCCCTCCCACCCCTTTTACTGATTTAGCATAGCTGACCTCAGAGCAGCAAGACTGTCCGGATGGATCACAGAGAGGGACAATCTTCAGTGAGCATAAGGAAAAACCTGAAAAACCTGTCAAGTGGGGCAGGGTTTACCTTATGATCACAGTAAGAAGATTGTCCCTTGCTATGACCTGTCTGATCAAGAGACCAGATTCCACATCTGACGGGAGGTGGCTTATACTAGGTAAAAGGGGCAGAGGGGGATACTTTATCATTCAATTACTCTTGAACTACAACTCTGACAATATTGAAATAACACTCTCTATAGCTCAAATACTATGGAGATTAATTGGAGCTGCTTTTTTGTGAAACATTACTATTCCTTTAGTTGGGACATGTCTTAGACTTAGCGATTGTACAGAAGGTTACCGCAAGCTACAGTCATGCTGCCTGATCATACATCATCAGATCATCTTGGAGCGACCATGAGTAGATTTGCAATAAAACACATGTAGTAAATGAAAAGCAAACATTTTACAATTGCAGTCTACTCACCATCTGCTTCTCTGTCATAGATTTTGTCATTTATAAGGTCTAATTTACGTCATCCAGGATATTTAACTCAAGCACAAGGGTAACAACATTAATGAAGTAACAGATGTCACTTTATTAATTATGATCTACATTGAATGAACAATATCATCAACATAATAAATGGTGTTTGACCTTGGAGCGCCAACATATGTGAGGCTATACAATGATGTAAAAGATAAGTTATATTCACACTGAGGTCAGACATAGAAACAGGAATAATTCAGAAAGTGTAAATATGAATACCAAAGGGCACATGGGGTAGGGGAAAGTTTCTTAAAAAAAGCAATCAAGAGTTGAAGAATATGAATACATAGTTGGAGTAATTTCTAATTGCTTTTTAAAGGGGCTGTACCTCCTAGATGGGTAGGACTATTTTCCCTTCATAAATAAAGTATTGGATGCTTAATCTTGACAAAAGTGGCCTTGCAACTTGTAAGATTTTACAGGTAGATTTTGATATTTATACTATTACCTCATTTCTCTGAGGGCTCTAAATACAGCTTGTTTCCTCTTCCTTCTGCCTCTTTATTCCTTTAAAGGGATAGAAATGTTACATAATAAAAGCCATTCCAATTAATCTTCATAGTATTAGGGCCATGAAGAGTGTTATTTCAGTACTGTCAGAGTTGTAGTTCAAGAGTAATTGAATGATAAAGTTTCCCCCTCCCACCCCTTTTACTGATGTAACACTGCTCAGCTCAGAGAAGCAAGACTGTCCGGATGGATCACAGAGAGGGACAATCTTCAGTGAGCATAAAAACCTGAAAAACCTGTCAAGGAGGGCAGGGTTTTCATTGTTCTCACAGTAAGAAGATTGTCTCTTGCTGTGAGCTGTCTGGTCTGTGGACCAGATTCCACATCCGAGGGGAGGTGGCTTACATTAGGTAAAAGGGGCAGGAGGGTGATACTTTATCATTCAATTACTCTTGAACTACATCTCTGACAGTATTGAAGTACCACTCTTTATGGCTCAAATGCTATGAAGATTAATTGGAGCTGCTGTTTTTGTGAAACATTACTTTCCTTTTAAATATCTTACTAATCATCAACCTCCAACCTCATAGAAGTTGAGGGTGGGCAGTTGAACAGGGGGTGATTTTTAGGGGGTTGTTTACTGGGTTTTGGGGCAGTTAATAAAAAATAAATCCTAAAAACAATTAAAAATACCCCATAAGACATTGTATAAAAGGGGTTTGAGGAGGGTGCCTGTGTTGGTGAATGAATGAATCAGTTGAACGGGGAATTTGTTTTGGGGGAGTTTCTTGACTAGTATTGAGAGGACAGTTAATAAAAAGTAAATCAATAAAATAAAATAAGAAATGTATATGTAAAGTGATAGAGACAGGACCCCCAGACATAAGCTGCCACTTGACTTGATAGAGTATTTTGTAGAGGATGATTTGTTAGATTTGTTGTTAGAGGCCCAAGCCCTCCGGAAACATTGATTTGTAAGACTTAGGCTTGTTAGAAACAAACCCCCCAAATTGACAATTTTTTGTAGAACTATGTTTTATTTATTTATTTATTTATTTTCAAAACACAAGTCCTAAGGGAAAAAAATGGCCTTTCTGGCCAAGTGTCAGCGGGTGTAACGGTTTTGTAGGACACTCAGACCAGCAGGTTAGAATAAAACACAGTTTTATTAATAAAACATGAAAGACCGCCCTCTATAGGCAATACAGAATAATAGAAAGAACAGCAGCTTACAGATGCCTTCTCAGGCCCAGTATACAGATGAAATAAATATACATATACTGTCACAGGACAGGCATAGAAACATAAGAGTACTCAATGGTTAAAGTACATGTAAATCAATCAGTCTCTGTTGTGGTGTTTGACACGCCCAAGGTGGTAATGGAGCAGCAAGTGGTGCTAGATGAAACAACACCGTCAGTCTATTGAACAGAGATTGCTGCTTAGGCAGAACAGGAACTGAGGCCAAATACTCTGCAGAGATGAGCTAGAGCCACAAGCTCCCACGGGCGTTGCAACGGAGATAACCACACTGCAAGGGCTAGAGCCAATAGCCCCCACGGGCGTTTAACGGAGACTAATATCACTGCAAAAGTGAAGATACTAGAGCCAATAGCCCCCACAGGCGCAGCAACAGAGACTAATCACTTCAAGAGCTAGAGCCAATAGCCCTCACGGTCGTTGTAACGGAGATTAAACACTGACATTGTCAAATGTCCTCCTGAGTCCATAATTGTGCAATTTGCAACTGCTGTTTGGCAACTGAAAAGGAATGGGATCAACAATAGCAGTAACATGGAAGATGGATGATGATGGTTCCACTTGCCACAACTATCTCTACCTGAGGCAGTAGCTGCACAGTAAGTAGCATCCAGTCTATGTGGAGAAATGAAGAAGTTGACCATTAATTCTTCTCCACCTGCCACTCCTCCAAATTCATGGGTGTGTTGTTATTAGAATATATTTTTTCCCTTGAGAACAGGAACTATGGCTCTCATCAGCAACTGCAATGTGCACAGTGTGTGTGGTAAATAACATCTGGGGGAACAACTGTATCCAAACACCATGACACCAGAACCCACGTACTTCCTCTGTCACTATACCCCTCGTCCAGACCCCGCTATGGACATATGACAACTTTTGACAGTTTAATAGTAGTGATGAACCCTCCCTGCCAGCATCCTAGCATATTCTGCAGGATGCTATCTCCTCAGATGCCACTTGATGACCTGGTATCGATTCTCCTCTATCACACTGGCATGTGTGGTCGGTGCACCACTCAGTGTACAATGGGTATAGACTAACTGCCATATCCTAACATTAACAGAGTGGCTATCATTTGGTGGAGGAGGTAACAATGAAAGAGGTGGACTGGCAGAAGGTGTAGTTGTTACCCTAGAGGAAGAAGGTGATGGTGATGGCAAGCTAGTTGTTTCGCTCGTCAAGGAACTTCCAGTGTCTGGGTTTCTTTTTTCTTCCTCCTCTTTGATCTCTACCTCACCTCTTGTTGCCTTTCTGGAGAGTCAGGGGTGCAGTAACAGTGGTGCTAGATTTCTGTAATGGGTGTTTGGCTTTAACATGTTTGACATAAATGTCATGGTGTCTGTGTGTTTTCAGGGAGGTTGTGCCAAGGTGCGTTCCCTCCTTTCCCCTTCTCACTGACTTGTCACAAATTGTGTGCAGTGCCGTTGGTGATGATGACTGCACTGTGCTGCCCCAGGAGAAAAATAGTTCCACATCCATGATGACTTCAGGAGGGAGGTGGAGAGGAATGGCCTCTTTCTTCTTGTCCTGCACATTTCCCTTCACTGTCTGTGCTGGCAGCAGATAATGTTGCTGCGACTGCCTCAAAATCAGCACTGCAAGTAGGACCAGGAGTATTGCTGGTGCTGGCAAGTGGAACCTGTCCTAGTCCCGCATCACTTGTTGACTCCATTCCCACTGTGTCCACAGTGGTCTGTGGCATGCTAGCCTTCTCCTCAGCATCCTGCTGCCCTTGCAACTCAGCGGCAGCAGGAATTAGAGCAGTTGCAAATTCCAGAAGCTAATTGCTAGTGGTGGTGGTGATGCCCATCCTCTTCCCTGTCTCCCATTCCTTCTCAGTTTCTGAAAAAAAAGGCCATCAATGTCTCTTCCACCCCAGCTTCTCTACCATCATCATCACCACCACCAGTAGCCTCTATGTGCTACTACTCTATCACAGACATCTCACTGCTGTTTGGAGGAGGTGATGATCAACATGACAGAGGGTCCCCTAATGTCACACTTGCCATTTCCTTTTGGGCTGAAGAAGGCAGACTGGCAGCACTAGCAGCAGGTACAAGCAGCTCATCTGCGCTCCTGCTGCTGGTGGTGGTATTAATTCCGATCCTACTTTCCCTCAACACCAGTTCTGGCCTCTTCAGAATCGTGTTCAACTTTGACACTGTAGTGAAGGGAAGGGGAGGAGGAGTCCCAGAGCCAGGTGAATGGTGTGGGTTCCCTTGACCACTAGTCTGGACACTTAAATGCTTCCCCTACCACTCCCCTAACACTAGTCCCACTGGCTGCTTCACCATCACTGTTACTACTACTACTACTAACAACATGCACATCAAGTTCAGCCCCAGAGTCTTTCTCCTCACAGTCACTAGTAATATAAGGATATTGATACCCCTCCTTCACTCCTAACACTAACAAGCTGCTGGACCTTCTTAGTAGTAGTAGTAGTAGTAGTAGTAGTAGTAGTACTAGCACTGGCGGGACTGCTTGGGGATGGCAAGTCATCTTCTCCTTCACCCCTCCTGAGTATTACAAGATACAGTAGCAGCTTCAGCACTGGTGGCAGCAGCTACAACACTGGCAGCAGGCACAGCACTTGTGGCACTGGCAACAGGGGCAACACGTCTGACAGCAGACACAGTATTGGTGGCAGCAGGTTCTGCACTGGTGGCAGGAACAGCACTGGTTTTAACAGTGGCAGCAATGGTGGCAGCAGAGGCAGCACATCTAGCAGCAGGCACAGGTAGCTGACCTGTCCTGCTCTCACTAGTAATACCTTTTTCTCCCTCCCATCCCATTCTCTTTACTCCCTCCCTTCCCTTTTCTCCCTCCCTTCCTATTCAATTCCCCAAGATGCCTTGGGGTGATTTAGGGGGACTGGACAGCATTGGTACAGTACTGCTAGTCACTTCCTCCTCCTCCTCAGACTCGGTGGACACATAAGGGTCCTTCCAGCTCCTCCATTTATTATTTTTAACCCTGCTCAACTGATAGGAGTCACTATGAGCCTCTCCTGTCTCAATTTTGGAAAAAGATCACAAGAGAACAGAAGAGCACGTCTACATTGCTCTGTAGCTGCTTCTGTTTTGTTTGATTTCCATCACGTTTTTATAGTGAAAACCACGTAAAATCAATGGGTGGAAACCGTCTAACCACTGAAAAAATGGCAAAAAGTTTTGGCCAATGGGCGAAAAATGCGAAAATTTTAATTGCTAGTTTTAAAGCAGATTTTCCTGTGAAAAAGCAGACAACAATGAGCTTTTCGCAGAGTTTCTCGTGGGAACACGGCGAGAGGTTTCGCCCACCCTTAGTCCTTAAGGGGTTAAAGGCAAAGGGTGAGCAATGCATTGCTTCACAATGTGCTGCGCCCCCACCCCACTGGTCCTTACAGGGTTAACCATGGAATGAAGTAACCAAGCAAGCAAAATCTTATGTCTATTTCCACCAAGAAGCTGGTTTATTAGGGAAAGGAATGCATCTTGGAAAACAATTTGGAGAAGGTGTAATAGTGTACAGCCCTTGTGTTTATTGTACATCAGTATGGTGTGAAGTGGACCATGTTTTGCTGGGAGCATTTCTCATTTTCACATACTGAATGGCTTTGACATCATTTAACACCCTGAGCCTTTAAGCCTGTCATATTCCCATTCAGCAAAAAAGCTTCTCCTAAGTGTTATGTGTGCCTTGGGGCAGGTAGAAGCCACCGCTTAGCCAACTGTAAATGGAAAGTTTATTGCATTGTTTCACCTCCATTTATCAAGAATCTCTCTCTCTCTCTTGTTGCTACAAAACCTGTTACATGTTGCAAATTGCTGAATTGCCTGAACACCCTTCTCTAATCCAATATGTCACAGTTCCACATGTAGGAAGCTTTAAAAATAGTATTCAATAAATAACTGAATACATTCTATTTGCTTTAACCCCTTAGATGCTGGTGAAATTTTCAATGCATGGCTTCGCAACCAAGGGGATTAAACAAAAGCTTAAATATAGTAACCTTGAGGGTTTTTTTTAACCCTTTGAGTGCCAGAGTGGTATGTAATGCATTGCAGAACAATGTGTTCCGTATCTCTCTCTTGCACTCAAAGGGTTAAACTTTTTTTTTTATTATTATTATTTTTTTTTTATTTTTTTTTTTTTATTTTTTTTTTTTTGCTAGTTCAAGTACAAATCAGTTTTTTAGAGGCTAATTAGTGAAAATTCTGCTAAAAGTGTTAACCTCCTTATTTTTAATTGTATACTAATTACTGTATTTTTAAAGGGGTGTGGATTGTAACAACATGCAGATTAAAGGGCAATACATATAGGGATAAGTGACTCTTAATTTGTTTTAATTCATTTAATGCTGGAGAGTTTTTTTTTTAATTGTTTTTTTTTTTTTTAATTGTGAGAGAATTCTGCCCTCAATTTAAATAATGGACAATAGTTTTAAATCATCTGAATAAAATAACCCAGAGAGATCATCTCTACTCATTTTAGATCCATGAAAAAAAAATCTGAATATATAACTATATATATATATAACTATAAACTACTTCAAGTACAATAAATAAATAAAATACAATTAAATAAATTAGATATACCTGCCTTTTGTATAATCCATTATCCAAAGGGATCTGTTAATGGTGAGGGGCACTGGAAAGAATGTACAAAAGTGAATATGTGCTATAACACAAGTGGAGGACTCCATTCTGAGTTTCTACTTCCACCTGTTGTCAGTGTATTAAAGGGATAGTAATGTTTCATAATAAAAGCAGCTCTAATTAATCATCATAGTATTTGGACTTTGGAGAGTGTTATTTCAATTCTGTCAGAGTTGTAGTTCAAGAATAATTCAATGACAAAGTATCCCCCTCCTGCCCCTTTTACTAATGTAACACTGCTCAGCCAGAGCAGAAGGAAGGTGCCCAGGTAGACTGCAGAGAGGGACAATCTTCAATTAAGATAAGGAAAAAAACCTGAAAAACATGTTAAGGGGGGGGCAGGTTTTTCATTGTTCTCATAGGAAGAAGATTGTCCCCTTCTGTTATCTGTCTAGTCTATGGACTGCATTCCACATCTGAGAAGAGATGGCTTACACTAGGTAAAAGGGGCGGGAGGGGGAAACTTTGCTTGTGAATATCTCTCAAACCGTAAAGGTTTGAGAGATAAGACTTTTATCGTTCTTCATGTTTTTTAATGCCTACAAAATGAAATAAAGATAAAACTAAGTATTACTATTCCTTTAAGCTAAGTATGACAGATTTCCTCCACCTTGCGCCACTTACACCAAGGTAACGATAATAGGGCAGCCTGTGTGCAGTCCTTTCCTTTAAGGCTTGCTTAGATCAACACAGAAGCAATGCATAGAGGGAATAGAGTAGGTATAGACCATTTTCTTGCACATGCTATGAGGCTTGCCTGCAAGGCTTGCTGTCCAATGCTGGCTGTGTTTGTCTGCTGGTATGCACAACAGTGGTCATATGCTGCACTGCATACCCTTCAGGGATGCCTCTAGTGTTAGACGCTGGCACCAGTGTTACTGCACTGTTATTTCATACATTTTACCCAATCAGTGTCTATGGCAGTGGTTGGTAACATGAGACCCTCCAGGTGCTGCCACATTACACCCCCATCATTCCCATCATTCTCTACTAGCCAACACCACCACCCCCCATCATTCCCCATCAGGTTATGCTTGAGGAGCAGCTGGAGGACCTCAAGTTGGTCTATGGTCCGATGCCAAGAGTCTATATCTATAGTAGATTGACAAAATAATGAGTGTTCACAAAATTCTGAGTTTTCCTACCTGGCTTCACAAACAAGTTTGTGTTGTGTGCCTGAGATAACTGGAGAGATCCCAAGGTTTCAAAACAGTGTAAAATGACAGCATGGAGCTCTTTCCACTGCTCACTTTCTTCAACCTTAAAGGGATAGTAATACTTAAGATATAAAAAATATATGTTGTTGGGTTTATGTCCCCGAATAAAACAAGTGTACTCCCACTGCTGAGAGATATTTTATTAAAAAATGATAACAATTCAAACTTGAATTCTTAGGTGCAATATCACAGTGGCCTGAAAATTTACAGTAGCGCTGTTGCTACACCATCCTATGGAGATTTATGGTCTACAGACCAGAGCAGTCCATTGGATGGTGTAGCGCCACTACAGGACACTGTGGTATTGCATCTAAAAAATTCAAATTTGAGCTGTTATAATCATTTAATAAAATATCTCTCAGCGGTGGGAGTACCCTTGTTTTACTCAGGGGGATAAACCCTACAACATATATTTTATACCATTTTAAGTATTACTATCCCTTTAAAATGGCCGTACACTACATGACGTGTGGATTTTACAGCTTCAAGTAAAACATTTCTTTGTTTTATAAGATTGTTTTCCTATAACACCTAAACATGCTAAAGAGATCTTCAAAGCATTGTGAGTCAAAGCACTCAAGGTTTTACATCATTGCTCCATTCCAACATTTGAGAACCTGCCCCCAACCTCACCCACTGTTGACTGTAACAGAAATTCCCTTTAGTCCCTTTTCAAACGGGTGACATTATCACAGCGCCAGCAATGCATGAAAGAAACAAATAAAAAAATGCATGACTTCTAAAGCGTGTCTGATGGTGCATTTGACAAAGGCAACATTTGCTGTGTCACAGGGAGGCATAATATGCTGCAACTTTCCTCCAACATTGAGATACCACAAACATAAGTTTCTAATATGGATTTAAAGGGATAGTAATACTTCATTTTTTCTTTATTTTATTTTGTAGGCATTAAAAAAACATGAAGAACAATGTAAGTCTTATCTCTCAAACCTTTATGGTTTGAGAGATATTCAAGCAAAGTTTCCCCTCCCGCCCCTTTTACCTAGTGTAAGCCATCTCTTCTCAGATGTGGAATGCAGTCCATGGACCAGACAGATAACAGCAGGGGACAATCTTCTTCCTATGAGAACAATGAAAGCCCTGCCCCCCTTGACAAGCTTTTCAGGTTTTTCCCTTATCTTAATTGAAGATTGTCCCACTCTGCAGTCTATCTGGGTACCTCCCTTCTGATCTGGCTGAGCAGTGTTACATCAGTAAAAAGAGCGGGAGGGGGATACTTTGTCATTGAATTACTCTTGAACTACAGCTCTGACAGAATTGAAATAACACTTTCTAAAGTCCAAATACTATGATGATTAATTAGAGCTGCTTTTATTATGAAACATTCCTATCCCTTTAAGCACAGCTTATGTGAAAGATCTTCTGGCATGGTCATATTCCATCATGCAGACCTTGCTTACTAGAAGCTGAGGGAATACAGTAAAGTAAATCCCCAGCTACTCTTCTGACACCCATGTTCTTGCTTGTGTTCCCCCACTGATTCGGACCTAAAAGGTGAGTGTCTGTTGGCCCATGTGAGTGCAAAACAATATTATTGGCTGACACCCATGTGGGTCGGTCATTCATTAGAGGTTGCAATGACCACTGCAGCCTCCAACATCGCTGGTGGGAAAGTTCTGTAGGTGGTCCCGTAGATCTCCATGCAGATCCCATATATTGCATCTTTACCGTGTTTCTGCGTGAAAGATGCAAAGATACAGTATCCTGGAATCTGGTGCATTCACACCAGGCAATAGTCACCCATGTAAAAGGTACCATAGCCCAGCACAACGCAATGGATACCTTTCTGGCACTCAATGAGTTAAGGCCCCTTCCACAAGGGCAACATTGTCTGAGCATCGGAAAAATATAAAAAAAAAAATACAAAAAACAATCATTATGAATCATTATGTCCTATGGGGAATTTCAAGCAGGCAGCAAGTACTACCTTTATCGAACATGCCGCAACTTTCCTCAGGCAGTGTGAGTACACAGCTAGAAATTTCTAGCATTGATTTCAGTGGAATTGCATTGAAACGGCACTGAAATCAAACAATTGTTACAGGTAGATGCTTTTTGTCTGCGATGTTATCACGTCTGTTTCTATTGAGACAATGGAAGGCTGGGAAAACCTTTCTACACTGTAGCAATAAAAACACAACATTTTCAGTTGCTACAAAAAAAAAAGCCACACTACAAAGTCTCCTGTGTAAGAGCCTTTAAATTCAGACTTCAAATGTAAAACTGTAAATACAGCTAACTGTAGATACAATAAAATGTATATACAGAGATATAAAAAGGGAACAGCTACTTATCTCTATATATAAAGGTCTATATGCACAAAGTATATGCCACAATTAACCCTTTGAGTGCCAGAGGGGTACGCAACGCATTGCAAAGCAATGCGTTGCGTACCCCTCTGGCACTCAAAGGGTTAAAGGGCAAACCATCTACATCAAGAACAAATAAAACCTCCCCCATACCCAGTTAAATGGGTTTCACATAGCACTGGAGATGATTCTTGCAGAGTTTTGCCTCGGAATTGCTGCATATAGACCACAGTTTCCCTTGAGACTTTAACCCCTTAACGACCCTTTACGAGCCGGGACCGTCACGCTTGGCCCTGCACTTAAGGACAGATGACAGTCCTGGCATGTCATGCAATTCCAGGGTCGCTGCTGCACGCCACTCGGCAACCCTGGAATCCATTGCAAAAAAATTAAAAAACATCTCAACGGACAGTCATTAAGGGGTCGGTCATTGAAGGGATAGTAATACTTTATTATTAATATCCCCCATATTATAGATATTTGTAAAATGATTTAATAGCCCCAAGTTCATAAAGGTTTGAGAGAAAACCGAAGGCAAAGTTCCCCCTCCCTCCCCCTTCACTGAAGTCAGTGTTGTACTGACTGCAGGGATATCCGGTCTGACTTTAATCATGTGGCTCTGCAGCAGAGCCGCAATCGCATTAGTGAAAAATAATTATTTCACTGAAATGGTCTTCTACGTGTGCTTGCAAATCAAGCACAAACCAAGCACATGTAGAAGACCGTTTCAGTGAAGTAATTCTTTTTCACTAATGGGATCTCGGCTCAGCTGCAGAGCCGCAAGCCTGTCATACGACAGACTTCCCCTGCAGTCAGTACAATGCTGACTTCAGGAAAGGGGGAGGGAGGGAGGAACTTTGCCTTTGGTTATCTCTCAAATCATAAAGGTTTGAGAGATGAACTTGGGGGCTATTAAATTATTTTACAGATATGTACAATATGGGGGATAGTAATAATAAAGTATTACTATCCCTTTAAGGGGTTCATTTTCAACTGCATCATTCATTTGTCACTCACTGGTGGTAGAAGTATCTCTTAAAAGAAACTAAGACCTAAAAGTTTAATTGGATGATATAACTTTAAATATCATGTGATTACAGCTAGCATATGTCAACAATATTCATATGTGACATCCCTAAAATATAATCCTAAACTTGCTTGTAGTGAATGATTAAACTGTGCTTTTCAAGGATAATTTACTTAATGTTTGTTTGTTTGTGCTATTTGTAAAGGGAGATAATCGATTATTTCAGTTAACACTTTGAATGCCACAGGGGCACACAATGCATTGCTTTGCAATGTTTTGCTCACCCCTCTGACACTCAAACGGTTAATTTAATGTGAGTAGAGGCCACTGCTTTTGTATTCAGAAAAGCTGTTATCTTATCCCAGCTCATTTACAGACAATCCTGTCAGATCACTTCAGAGACACCAATCAATATGCTGTGGAACTTGGAGCACTGGAAAAAGGATTCTCGCTCACAGCATATGTAAAAGTAGATTTTAAGCCTCAGTAAACAAATAGGGAAGTTTTACAAGGTCAGAATGAATTACTGGGTGTCTAGGTGTTAATAACCACAGTGTTTAGGTGTTAGTGATTCTTTAATGTCTTGCCACTGTTTCCCGCAGGTACTGTGTACAGCTATTCAAGTAGGTGGCAGAACTGCTCAAGGCTGACGAGACAACTTCAAAGCACAGTTAAGTGCACTTATTGAAGTAATCTCAGGATAGGTGCAAGTTTTGGGGGAGGAGAAGGGTGAGAATGTCTAGCCTTAAACAGTTATTCATTACATTTGTTGAAACCCTGGGATCTTGGGGTGAATGTAAATCAGGGAGTGGAATCTCCGTCATCCCCTTATGCCTGCCTAAAACCAATTTATTATGCTACGTACACCAGAACGCCTCCCCTTAAAGGGGAACTATCACCCCTCTACAAGTTTGCCTCAGTGTGACCTTCATATAGCGATAACCTGTAATCATTGTGGTTTTTTTCTTATACAATGCATTCTGTGGTGAAATTTATATATAGACAAATCACAGGTGGAAGTGCTCACCGAATAGGGATGTAGAGATGGGAATACAGATTTTGCAAATTGCTGTAGGTAAATAGGAACCTGTTATTGGACAGATATAGAATAATAGTAACAAAACAAGCTAATGCAGTATCATATAGACTATATGGAAAAATAAAAGTATGTATGAGGTACAGGCAGAGTGAATGCTTAGCCAAGGTATTTCTAGAGAAGAAAAAGGCAAGTTAAAGGGATAGTAATACTTAAAATGTAAAAAAAATATGTTGTAGGGTTTATCCCCCTGAGTAAAACAAGAGTACTCCCACTGCTGAAAGGTGTTTCCTTCAAAAGTTATTAATTTTCAAAGCTGAATTTTTTAGGTGCAATATCACAGTGGCCTGAAGTTGTACAGTGGCGCTGTTGCTACACGATCCTATGGACAGCTCTGGTCCCGGGACCATAAATCTCCATAGGATGGTGTAGCAACAGCGCCACTGTACAATGTCAGGCCACTGTGATATTGCACCTAAAAAATTCAACTTTGAAAATTAATATCTTTTAAATGAAACACCTTTCAGCAGTGGGAGTACTCTTGTTTTACTCAGGGGGATAAACCCTACAACATATTTTTTTTTACATTTTAAGTATTACTATCCCTTTAAAGCTAGTCAGATACAGTGAAAACATATACTGAAGAATATATTATGAATAAAAATTGTGGCTCGATGTAACAGTCATATATAAATAATAGTTATAGACAGATAGGCTGAA
The DNA here is from genome assembly GCA_037306005.1 of Rhinophrynus dorsalis. Taxonomy (NCBI): domain Eukaryota; kingdom Metazoa; phylum Chordata; class Amphibia; order Anura; family Rhinophrynidae; genus Rhinophrynus; species Rhinophrynus dorsalis. The sequence continues at coordinate 39,799,737 of CM074719.1, read as the reverse complement.
TAAAATACTTGGTATACATAAACCAGTTCTGTTACCAGGAAATAGTCCAAGCTTAAAGGGATAGTAATACGTGCACATTACTAATCCCCATATTGTAGATTTGTTAAAAAGAAACGTATTGCCCCCAATGTCATCTCTCAAACCCTTATGGTTTGAGAGATGATAGCGCTCAGAGTTCCCCCCTCCCTCCCCCTTCCCTGACTGAACGCTGACTGCAGGGATATCCGGTATTACTTGCATCAGGCAGCTCTGCAGCATTGCCGAGATTGCGTTTATAAAAAAGAAATCTTTCACCAAAATGGTCTTCTACGTGTGCTTGCAAACCAAGAGCAAACCAAGCACACGTAGAAGACCGTTTCAGTGAAAGAATTATTTTTTATAAACGCGATCTCGGCTCAGCTGCAGAGCCGCCTGATGCATATAAGACTGTCGTACGACAGCTTCCCCTGCAGTCAGCGTGAATGATGAATGATGATGGTGGTAAATTCAACAAATAGATGAAAATGATGGTAATGATGAATGATGATGATGGTAAAATTCAACAGGTAGATGAAAATGATAGTAATGATGAATGGAGACGACAATAAATGGAATTGATGGAATGGGGTTATGATACTGATGATGGTTATATTAGTGCGTTATCAGAGATGGTAATCAACGTAGTCTCTGTGCAGCCGTCTAGAGCCCAGAATCGCAGGGACGTGCACAGACATTTTGGGGGCAGGGGCTCAAATGAAAAAAAGGGCACTTCTCATAATTATTTATTCAAAATATATATTTAAAAAAAGGGCAGGTGCTCAAGCCCCCCTTGGTATCTGTGTGTGCACATGACTGCAAAGTCGTCTCGAGCATGGATATGTGAGAAAGAAAAAAAAAAGAGAAGACAACGCACAAGAGATCTAAGTGTAGTGGATAAATGCAACTGAGATAATATGAGTCTCTAAAGCAAATGGCTCTGAAAAATACACCAGAGTGAATTTATTATAATATAAAATATAAATACAATAAAAATGTATATATATATATATATATATATATATATATATATATATATATATATATAGATCTAACTGATCTTGAGCAATATTAAAAATGCCTATATACAAATAGGCATATATGGTGCATATAAAATCATCCAGGAAATAGTTCAATACTGTCAGAGTTGTAGTTCAAGAGTAATTGAATGATAAAGTATCCCCCTCCCGCCCCTTTTACTGATGTAACAATGCTCACCTAAGAGCAGCAAGACTGTCCGGATGGATCACAGAGAGGGACAATCTTTGGTTATCATAAGGAAATGCCTGATAAACCTGTCAAGGGGGTCACTGTTTTCTTTATGCTCACAGTAAGAAGATTGTCCCTTGCTGTGAGCTTTCTGGGCTATGGACCAGATTCCACATCTGAGGGGAGGGGGCTTACACTAGGTAAAAGGGGGATACTTTATCATTCAATTACAGTATTTTGAACTACATTTGAACTACTATTGAAATAACACTCTCTATGGCTCAAATACTATGGAGATTAAAGGGATAGTAATGTTTAATTACTGAAGTAAAATCAAGTCTTCTTTTTTTATAATGATGTGTATCAAGAAAACGATATTAAATGTTGCCGTTTTTCATTTATAGTCTAATAAAGGTCCCCCTCCCGCCCCTTCTACTTACTTCCACAGCCTCCCCTCAGATCTGGAATCTGGTCCGGAGACCGGACGGGTTGCATCGAGGGACAATCTTTCCACTTTCAGTATAAGGGAAAGCCTGCCCCATTGATGAAGGAGGTCAGATTTTCCCTTATGCTGGAAGAAGATTGTCACGCGTCTCATTCTGTCCAGGCTGGCTTGCTGAGGCTGCTGAGGTAAGTGGAAGGGGCGAGAGGGGGAAACTTTATTAGACTATAAATGAAAAACTGCAGCGTTTAATAACGGTTTCTTGATACACATCAAGAGGGCAGTCTGTGGGCATTTCTGAGTGATCCCCAAGACAATATGTCTACACCAAGTATTAACTTGGTGTAGACAACGTTGGTTCCTCACTTGTCAGTTTCCCTGCATGTACTGTGGGGTAGGGGACTTGCTGACCTTAACCCCTTAAGGACCCATGACATGCCAGACCAGTTGTGGCACTTAAGGACCAGTGGCTGAACATCATGGAATTCTGCACACTGCTCTGCCATCTCAGAATTCAATTTGCTTAAATATATATATATATATATATATTTCATTACTGTAGAGTTGTAGTTCAAGAGTAATTGAATGATAAAGTAGCCCCTCCCACCTCTTTACTGATGTAATACTGCTCACTTCAGAGCAACAAGACTGTCCAGATGGATCACAGAGAGCAACAATCTTCAGTGAGCAGAAGGAAAAACCTGTCCAGGGGGTCATGGTTTTCCTTATGGTCACAGTAAGAAGATTGTCCTTTGCTATGATCTGTCCAGTCAAGAGACCAGATTCCACATCTGAGGGGAGGTGGCTTACACTAGGTAAAAGGGGCAGGAGGGAGATACTTTATCATTCAGTTACTCTTGAACTACAACTCTGACAGTATTGAAATAACACTCTTCATGGCCCAAATACTATGAAGATTAATTGGAGCTTTTTTCGTGAAACATTACCATTCCTTTAATTGTACTAAACAAGGGGTGCCCAGACTTTAATGACGTGTGATCTACTTTTTGTTTTCATCCAAACAGCATCTACTATCTTACAAGCACATGTAAATGGTCCATCACCATAAAATTCAAACATGTTGCACAATATACAGTATGAATGCTTATATTGCCTGTTTATATAGAGTAAAACAGGAGCAAAACAACATGCACAATATTGTAAATAAAAATCTGTTAAAAACAAGTAATTCTGAGACAAACCAACATCCTGTATAATAATTCGCTAAAACGTGTGTAACGCCACAATCATGCGCAGTAGAGACTGCCCGTGACGAGGCTGATACAGAGCTGGTGCTCTGAAGGAGCTTCCCGCTTTGTATCAGCCACGGCGTGGGCAGTCTCTACTGTGCATGACTGCCCCACGAACAGCTGCCAGTGGCACTGTGGTCCGTGTAAACGGCACTTCAACTAGTAGAGAATAAAAAATATTTCCAAATCTCACCGTCTGCCAGTGACACTGTGGCCCGTGTAACGGGCTCTTCAACAAGTAGAGGACAAAAAAATATTTCCATATGTCACCTTGATTTAAATATATTTTTTAAACGTTTCAGTACTAGAGAGGTATCCAATGCTAATACTCAGCAATCTTCCTGTGATCTACCTCTTAGTAATCTACTGGTAGATAATGATTTGCCTGTTGGGCACCTCTGTAATACAAAGGGAAGACAGTCTGCACCTTCCCACAGAGTCCAAGTGACAGTGAGTGACTACTGGAAAAAAACATCCATATACATCACCAGATCTCTGTTATTCCTGACAGTAACACATAATGATCACATGATTCCTTAACAAAAGTCTTCAGAAAAAAAGAGATTATCTTTCCAAAAAATAGATGAACTTTTTTTTTACACATTGCACCATTCATACTGTGTCAATTTTTAGGATATCTTACCTCCTGTTGAAGTATGATATATGAAGGAGTTTGAGCCAAGGTGTGAAGGAGTTTGAGCTAATGTGTGGGGGAGTTTGAGATGAGGTGTTAGGGAGTTTGGGCTGATGAATGAGTGTGTTTGAGCTTAGGTGTGAGGTAGTCTAGGCTGAATTGTGAGGAAATATTGGCTGAGGCAGGGAAGCAATCAAAGGGTGGCAGGGGAAGCTGTTATACTGTGCCATGGACAAAAAGGAGGCCAGGCCCAGTCAGGAGTGTGGGATTAATTATATCTATTTTTGCAGCATCACAGGTAACTAAGAAAAGTGGAAATGCAATGATCCTGGCCACTGCCTCTGCCCTTTTAAATTAAGTCGATGCGGAATGTTGATAAGAGTGTGATACAGAGCATACATTATAGAGCATGTGCAGCCAGCCAGCCAGTGGTGGCAAACTTGACTTAAAGGGATAGTAATACTTCGTTTTATCTTTATTTTATTTTGTAGGCATTAAAAAAACATTTAGAACGATATAAGCCTTATCTCTCAAACTTTTATGGTTTATGAGATATTCACAAGCAAAGTTTCCCCTCCCGCCCCTTTTACCTAGTGTAAGCCATCTCTTCTCAGATGTGGAATCCAGTCCATAGACCAGACAGATAACAGCAGGGGGCAATCTTCTTCCTATGAGAACAATAAAAGCCCTGCCCCCCTTGTCAAGTTTTTCAGGTTTTTCCCTTATCTTAATTGAAGATGGTCCCTCTCTGCAGTCTACCTGGGCACCTCCCTTCTGCTCTGGCTGAGCAGTGTTACATCAGTAAAAGGGGCGGGAGGGGGATACTTTATCATTGAATTACTCTTGAACTACAATTCTGACAGAATTGAAATAACACTCTCCAAAGTCCAAATACTATGATGACTAATCAGAGCTGCTTTTATTATGAAACATTACTATCCCTTTAATCACATAGAAGTCAAGTCTCATCACTAACCTTCTGCTCATGACTGTGTGTGTGTGTCAAGCCTTTAATTTTAAGCAGGTATGCTTCCTGATTCCCTGCAATCTACTTTTGCTGTCCGCAATTTGCCCTTGATCCTACCTTATCCTCCACTAATGAGTAGAGTGATTGAACTGATACTCATTAGTGAAAGCCTCCTATTTTCAGTTGTCTGCCACCTAATGGTTCGGTCAGTAAGGATTTACATAATTGGACATTAGCCATATCAGCTCTTGCAGTGCCAGATGTCAGATGTCCCACCAAATAGAAAACTATAAGGTAACGCGTTTCTGTCCTTCCATTCTTTTCTAACGTGTTATACCCACATTGATTCCAGAGCTACTTCTTTTGTCCCACCTCTGGAAAATGGAGATCCTGGCATAGAAATACTATACAGTAATAGTGCATATAAATATATAAAATGGATTAAAAATACCAAGTACAAAATATCACTACATATCCAATAAAAATTGTTATTTGTCTTCTCCAGATCACTCACTATACAGTATATTAATAAATATAATATATAACGCTTGTTAGAAATTCAACCTTCCTTATTGGCCTTAATGAGCCTCCTACGACATATCCAACAGTGCTTGATAAATGGACATTTAGGTCTCCAACCATCGCAGAATGTCTTACCTCAGAGTTCAGTACGTTTTCTGCCGTCTCTCACCCACCTGATGCGTTATTGCCCTGCTAGGTATACCGCTGCCCTAGAGGGGCACGAATACGTCAGGTTAGAGAAGCAAGGAAACTTGCCTAACTCCAAGGTAAGATGTTGTGAGATGGAGTGTGAGTCCTCAGTGTCCATTTATGAAGCCCTGCTGGATGTGTTGTAGGAGACTCATTAAGCCCAGCAAGGCAGGTTGAAGTTCTAACCAGCATTATATATCATATATTATACTAGTTGAACAGCCCGTTACACGGGCCACAGTGCCACTGCCACCCGGTCGCGGGACAGTCACACGCAGTAGAGAATGCCCGCGTCACGGCTGATACAGAGCTGGACGCTCCTTCGGAGCACCCAGCTCTGTATGAGCCGCGGCGCGGGCAGCCTCTACTGTGCATGACTGCAGCACGCGCAGCAGTGTGTACTGTGCATGTCGCGGCGTTACACGCGATTTAGCGAATTATTATATAGGATATACTAGTATACTCTATAGTAAGTGATCTGGAGGAGACATATAACAATTTCTGTTCATCATACTAATCTGCTGGATTATTCATCTGTTTTCATTGGATGAAACTTATCACCATTGTTCATCATCTTCTGTTTTTCACATTCAGATATTAACTCTGGGACAACACACTAGAATATTGCAATATGATTTGTTTTGTTATCCAAGGGGGCCCTTTGTTTTTGTGCGATAAATGTGATTTGTTATTGGATGTGTAGTAATATTTTGTACTTGGCATTTTTAATATATTTTATATATTTATATGCACCATTACTGTATAGTATTTCTATGCCAGGATCTCTATTTTCCAGATGTGGGATAAAAGAAGTAGCTCCAGAATCAATGACAGTATAGCATTGTTGTTTCTTGACAGCTGGCTGACTGCCTTTTCTGTTGATCTTAGTTTTATCACTTCGAGTTGTTCCACAGCTATAAGAGCATCTTTTTTAGAAGGTTAAGCCAGGGCTTAAATCCTGGGCACCATGGCACATACTAGCACCTGTATGTACCTGCTAGAAGCTCCTTTTGTGGGATAGTCCCCTTGTTAATGGCGTTCTCTCCTCCTGACAACACTTAACTTTAAACCATTTTTGAATGTTAGAGGCTTTCATAGTGCAATGTGCTGAAAATAGTTCTAGCATCCAAGGTGTTAAAGGGATAGTAATACTTTGTTTTAACTTTATTTTATTTTGTAGGCATTAAAAAAACATGAAGAACGATATAAGTCTTATCTCTCAAACCTTTATGGTTTGAGAGATATTCACAAGTAAAGTTTCCCCTCCCCCCCCTTTTACCTAGTGTAAGCCATCTCTTCTCAGATGTGTAATGCAGTCCATAGACCGTTCTTCCTACGAGAACAATGAAATCCCTGCCCCCCTTGACAAGCTTTTCAGGTTTTTCCCTTATCTTAATTGAAGATTGTCCCTCTCTGCAGTCTACCTGGGCACCTCCCTTCTGATCTGGCTGAGCAGTGTTACATCAGTAAAAGGGACGGGAGGGGAATACTTTGTCATTGAATTACTCTTGAACTACAACTCTGACAGAATTGAAATAACACTCTCCAAAGTCCAAATACTATGATGATTAATTAGAGCTGCTTTTATTATGAAACATTACTATCCCTTTAAGCCAGGGTTTAAATCCTGGACACCATGGCACATACTAGCACCTGTATGTACCTGCTAGAAGCTCCTTTTGTGGGATAGTCCCCTTGTTAATGGCCGTTCCCTCCTCCTGACAACATCTAACTTTAAAGCCTTTTTGGATGTTAGGGGCTTTCATAGTGCAATGTGCTGAAAATAGTTCTAGCATCCAAGGTGTTAAGCATTCCATGATTGTTCAGCACACAAAGCTGTGATTAGCCTCTCATCAGCCCATCACAGCTCAACTAACTAGTGGCAATGGAGGAAATAATGAGAGTGTGGATTCTGCAAACACAGCACTGCTGAGCCTGCTTGGGCTAGAGGGACTTGGTGCACCTGCTTGCTGCATGTGGGTCTGTGTGATTAGATCTATACAGACAGACAGCTCTGAATCTTGTGTATTGCTGCTGGAGAAGAAAAGATCCAGAACTACCTGCCTGTAGAGAGATGATCACGGGAAGATAGAAGTAAGAAGTAATGGCTTTCTGGGCTGGCAAATTGCTTTTAGGTCCTGTCTCATTCATTCTGATAGGAGTGCCATGTTTTTACTTATTTATTTTTTTCAGAACATCTGCCTGTGCCTGTCTCTTTCCCTGACACCCCATCTACCTCCTAACACACATGATTTCTCCGATTATCCTTCCTCTCTGACACCCTCCCTGATGTCAATTTTTGCTCCCTGTTCGTCCATGATCATCTCCTTGCTACAACTGCTGCTACATCTGAGCTGTAAGCAAAACTGGGACAATGTATGTGTGATTCTGAGACTCCCAGTGGTCAATGGGACACCCCAGGGGTGTAAGACAATGTATATGTGGTTTTGGGACTACAAGTGGACATTGGACTAAATGGTACTAATGATATCCATTGTTTTGGGGTCAGTGCTTAATAGAATCAAAAACTGTGATTTGTCTTATAGGACCACTAGTATGAAAGCCCGTAAACACGGGCTAAAGTGCCACCCAGCGACCTCGGCTGCTGCCCCGGAGCCGATAGAACAGACAGGCTGTGAGCCGTCCGGAGCTTCCAGCTCCAGATCAGCATGTTCAGCCAGTCTCTACTACGCATGACTGCATCGCTCCGGCAGTCTCTACTGCACATGACTGCATCGCTCCGGCAGTCTCTACTGCACATGACTGCATCGCTCCGGCAGTCTCTACTGCGCATGACTGCATCACTCCGGCAGTCTCTACTGCACATGACTGCATCGCTCCGGCATTCTCTACTGCACATGACTGCATAGCTCCTGCAGTCTCTACTGCACATGACTGCATCGCTCCGGCATTCTCTACTGCACATGACTGCATTGTTCTGGCAGTCTCTACAGCACATGACTGCATTGCTCCGGTAGTCTCTACTGTACATGACTGCATCACTCCTGCAGTCTCTACTGCACATGACTGCATCGCTCCGGCAGTCTCTACTGCACATGACTGCATCATTCCGGCATTCTCTACTGCACATGACTGCATCACTCCGGCAGTCTCTACTGCACATGACTGCATCGCTCCGGCATTCTCTACTGCACATGACTGCATTGTTCTGGCAGTCTCTACAGCACATGACTGCATCGCTCCGGTAGTCTCTACTGTACATGACTGCATCACTCCTGCAGTCTCTACTGCACATGACTGCATCGCTCCGGCAGTCTCTACTGCGCATGACTGCATCGTTCTGGCAGTCTCTACTGCACATGACTGCATCACTCCGGCAGTCTCTACTGCACATGACTGCATCGCTCCGGCATTCTCTACTGCACATGACTGCATCGCTCCGGTAGTCTCTACTGTACATGACTGCATCACTCCTGCAGTCTCTACTGCACATGACTGCATCGCTCCGGCAGTCTCTACTGCGCATGACTGCATCGTTCCAGCAGTCTCTACTGCACATGACTGCATCGCTCCGGCAGTCTCTACTGCTCATGACTGCATCACTCCGGCAGTCTCTACTGCACATGACTGCATCGCTCCGGCAGTCTCTACTGCGCATGACTGCATCGTTCCGGCAGTCTCTACTGCACATGACTGCATCGCTCCAGCATTCTCTACTGCACATGACTGCATCGCTCCGGCAGTCTCTACTGCACATGACTGCATCGTTCCGGCATTCTCTACTGCACATGACTGCATCACTCCGGCAGTCTCTACTGCACATGACTGCATCGCTCCGGCATTCTCTACTGCACATGACTGCATCGCTCCAGCAGTCTTTACTGCACATGACTGCATCGTTCTGGCAGTCTCTACAGCACATGACTGCATCGCTCCGGTAGTCTCTACTGTACATGACTGCATCACTCCCGCAGTCTCTACTGCACATGACTGCATCGCTCCGGCATTCTCTACTGCACATGACTGCATCGCTCCGGCAGTCTTTACTGCACATGACTGCATCGTTCTAGCAGTCTCTACAGCACATGACTGCATCGCTACGGTAGTCTCTACTGTACATGACTGCATCACTCCTGCAGTCTCTACTGCACATGACTGCATCGCTCCGGCAGTCTCTACTGCGCATGACTGCATCGTTCCGGCAGTCTCTACTGCACATGACTGCATCTCTCCGGCAGTCTCTACTGCACATGACTGCATCGCTCCGGCAGTCTCTACTGCGCATGACTGCATCACTCCGGCAGTCTCTACTGTACATGACTGCATCGCTCCGGCAGTCTCTACTGCGCATGACTGCATCGTTCCGGCAGTCTCTACTGCACATGACTGCATCGCTCCAGCATTCTCTACTGCACATGACTGCATCGCTCCAGCAGTCTCTACTGCACATGACTGCATCGCTCCGGCAGTCCCTACTGCACATGACTGCATCACTCCGGCAGTCTCTACTGCACATGACTGCATCACTCCGGCATTCTCTACTGCACATGACTGCATCGCTCCGGCATTCTCTACTGCGCATGACTGCATCTCTCCGGCAGTCTCTACTGCACATGACTGCATCGCTACGGTAGTCTCTACTGTACATGACTGCATCACTCCTGCAGTCTCTACTGCACATGACTGCATCGCTCCGGCAGTCTCTACTGCGCATGACTGCATCGTTCCGGCAGTCTCTACTGCACATGACTGCATCTCTCCGGCAGTCTCTACTGCACATGACTGCATCGCTCCGGCAGTCTCTACTGCGCATGACTGCATCACTCCGGCAGTCTCTACTGCACATGACTGCATCGCTCCGGCAGTCTCTACTGCGCATGACTGCATCGTTCCGGCAGTCTCTACTGCACATGACTGCATCGCTCCAGCATTCTCTACTGCACATGACTGCATCGCTCCGGCAGTCTCTACTGCACATGACTGCATCGTTCCGGCAGTCTCTACTGCACATGACTGCATCGTTCCGGCAGTCTCTACTGCACATGACTGCATCGCTCCAGCAGTCTCTACTGCACATGACTGCATCACTCCGGCAGTCTCTACTGCACATGACTGCATCACTCCGGCAGTCTCTACTGTACATGACTGCATCGCTCCGGCAGTCTCTACTGCGCATGACTGCATCACTCCGGCAGTCTCTACTGCACATGTGTGGTTATGCATACAGGGAGTTTTGCAGGCTAGCACTTACATATATGTATTTATAAGTACAAACAAACAAAGGAAGACTTGCGTTGGTGAGCTTATATCTTTTGGCCAAAACATAACTAAATCCTCAATTTTATTTATATAGAGTTATTATAGATTCTCAGCACAGGGCACATTATAGCACTATTGTGTGGAGGAGCGCAGGTCTTCCTTTTGTTTGTTTGTACTTGTACTTTAAGCTTTTGCTTAAACTCTTGGGGGGCTGGAGAACCCTTCTAGTCCTTGCAGCCTTCTATACACTAGTTATTAATTATTTGCACTACATGAATCACATGGACATATTAAGGTTAGCTAGCTCTTGGAGCATTTTTCTTGTATATATATATATATATATATATATATATATATATATATATATGTATTTAGCTATAGATATGGTACTAATGATAGTGACATGGTTCTGTGGTCAGCTCTTTTTAGGACCAAAGTGTACTAATGGCAGTGACATGTTAATGGTTCAGTCCTTCCTAGAACCTGAATTTGGCATGCCTCAATGTGAGTAGCACTAAATACACCAGTGAGCAAAAAGGTGTCAATCCTAGATACGAGTTTGAGAGCAGGCAGGATGTAGGGGGAGAAGAGAAAGGAAGTCCTACAAGGGAAACAGCACTATTACTCTTCCCAGATTTTACAGGCATAAATAAAGACATTATTTCCCACAACAGTTTAATTTTACCCATCAATATATCTAGGGGCGGATTGTAGGGGAATACCAGCCCGGGCGTTTTTTTTTTTTTTTTTTTTAAAGCAGCCCACTAGCTGCACCGACGTCCCTATCGACACCTCCTTGTGGTCCCTCTGCGGCATGGGAGAGCAGGAGCCAAGATATTATGTCATATCCTGGCGCTGTGCACTAACAAGGAACGAGAAGGCTGTCACAGAGAGTGCCTGTGGCAACACAGACCTCTCCTTCAAAATATTGTGGGACGGTGAGGTGAGATCCTCTGATCTCCCCCACGGCCCATGATCTAGCAGCCCACTGGGGGATGCCCGATCCCCTGATAGGACAATCCGCACATGAATGTATCTAACAACTCACCTGCTCAGCTCATTTTCAGCAACCCTGTATTTATGAAGCACATAAACATGCCTTTTCTGTTCATTTCTCAGTTTCCATATGCCTTTCTTTTCATTGATCCCATATGTATGTAGAAATGCAGTTGTTTTTTTGCACAACACACTAATAGTTCCCGTATTACAATACAATTTACTGGTACAGATCACAGAAAATTACCAGCAAGCATGAGAGAGACCTGTACAAAATGTTTCTCAGAAGTAGGAGTTACTGATGCCTGGAGATGGGTGCCAGGTCTTAATTAACCTTTTGTGTGCCAGAGGCATGGGCAATGCATTGATCTGCAGTGCGTTGTCAACTCCTATGGCTCTCAAAGAGTTAATATTTGTGTATACAGTTTTCCTTGAATTAAGTGGAATGTTATATTATATTAGTATAGTCAGCTGCTTCTATAACTGGTTGCATTTCTGTGGGAGGGATGATAACATCTGCGGCCAATTCCTTGTTATAATTGCATTTGAATAAACAGACACCGGCCTAGCTGACCAAAGAATGCTTTTTGTCTTAATGTAATTATGTTATGCATTTTTTTAAGTTGTCCTCAGATATCATGCATATTGCAAACTATTCCATTCACTGCCTTGATGAGAAGAGGTACATTTATGTTTTGAGTACGACTGAGGTGATCAAGCTGTGGCCCTAGTTCATTTCACAAACTGATTCTGCTAGATCAGTGGTTCTCAAACTGTTTTTTTTGTGGAACCCCAGGGTTATCTGAACAAGTTCAAAAGGGTCTACTGAACAAATGTAAGTGATGATGGACAGCGGAACAAGGCCACAGTGACCATATGCATTTTGTGACTACCAGTGGATTAGAAATATTAAAGGGATAGTAATGTTTCAAAATAAAAGCAGCTCCAATTAATCTTCATAGTATTTGGACCATGGAGAGTACTATTTCAATACTGTCAGAGTTGTAGTTCAAGAGTAATTGAATAATAAATCATCCCCCTCCCACCCCTTTTACCTAGTGTAAGCCACCTCCCCTCAGATATGAAATCTGGTCTTAAGACCAGACAGCTCACAGAAAAGGGCAATCTTCTTACTGTGAGAACAATGAAAACCCTGTCCCCTTGAAAGGTTTTTCAGGTTATTTCCTTATGCTAATTGAAGACTGTTCCTCTGTGCAAGCCATCTGGATACCACCTTTCTGTTCTAAGTGTGCAGTATTACATCAGTAAAAGGGGCGGGAGGGGGATACTTTATCATTCAATTACTTTTAAACTACAACTCTGACAGTATTGATATAACACTCTCCATGGCCCAAATACTATGAAGATTAATTGGAGCTGCTTTTATTGTTAAACATTACTATCCCTTTAAAGGGATAGTAATACCTCAATTAAACTTTAGCTCCAAGTATGATTAACATTTTTTTTTTAACATGATGCACTATGTATAGTTACTTACAGATTTGTAGTTCAAACACTATGCAAAAGGAAAAGATCCCCTTCCCACCCATTCTGGGACCGGATGGATGCAGCGAGGGACAATCTTCATTCAGTAAGAATGGAAATCCCTTCACCACCCCCCATCCCCGACGAAGGAGGGCAGGATTTTCCTTTTGCTTACTGAAGATTGTCCCTCACCTCTCTACATCCGGACCAGCAGAGATGCTACGTGACACGGGGAAAGGGGTGTCAAGGGGATCCTTTCATCTTGAATAGTGTTAGAACTACATATCTGTAAGTAACTACATATAGCGCACAATTTTTTAAAAAAATGTAGATAATATTCAGAGCTAAAGTTTAATTCACGTATTACTATCCCTGTAAATACCTTGTACTCAATGGTGGCCTCTTTTTTTAAAAAAAATCTCCATTTGTTTCCTAAAATCTAGTCTAGAATATATGGCTTCTAGGGGCATCAATTTCTGTTTTTATCCAAGGTTCCTGGGGCTCGATACTATTGCCACCAGTAAAACCGGGAATAATAGTAAAAACACTAGCGCCTAAAAAACTCACACATGTACCTCAGCCATTCTATAGCTGGTTAGGTACATAACAAAATGAGCATTGGTGGCCAAAATGCTCGTTGTTGGTTTTTGTTCCCACAACTCGTGCTAAATAGTGCAAATTGTGGGAACATCAAAAGAAAAAATACTTGTTTGACAATGAGAGTGTGCTAAAACAAGTCAGAAATGTTACACTTACCTGTTATCCACTGTCCGGGTTCTTAATTAATCTTCTCTTCTATCTTCTCCTGTCTTCAATGATGCAAGTCCCATTTCTTAAAGTTTTATAGTTTTTGAGTTATATGTTTATAAAGTTCCCCCCTCCCACTCCTTGTCCAGACATTGGCACTCTAGCTTGAGATTCTGGTCATTTGACCGGACGGCTCTTCAGCAGAGCCAAAGCGGAGTTGTCTCCAAAGAAATTCTTCATTAGAATGGTCTACAAAGTGTGCTTGCCTCCCAGCTAGAGCACTGAGGTCTGGAAAAGGGGTTGAGAGTGGGGAACTTTATAAACTTATAAATCAAAAACTATAAAAATGTAAGGAACGGGACATGCATCATTAAATTTATTTTTTTAATATGAACAATATTCAGTTTTTAAAATCAGGTATTACTAGGGTTGCCAACCTATCTTAAAAAAAAATACCGGCAAAGGCATTCCCTCCATAGACTTAACATTGGACAGAAGCCAATTTTTTATCAGCCTGCCGGTAAAATACTGGCAGGGTGGCAACCCTAGGTATTACTATCCCTTTAAACCTTTGAGTGTCAGATAAATATCCAAAACATTGCAAAGCAACACATGGGACACTTCTCTGGAATTCAGAAGTTTAAAGAGACAGCACCGCTGATTTGTTTACCTATGCTCAAGCAAAGATATCCTGAAAACATGGGGCCTTATTAATTAGCTCATGAGCAAATCTGTAGGGAACAAAGAGGAAATCTCTTGATGTCTAGCTGCAGGGCACTTTTCTCTCTATGGAGGACTTGCATTGCCAGCTCATGGGCCACATCTGGTCTGCCGGCCACACTTATTTGCCTGTGGGCCACACGTTTGACATGCTTGCTTTAAATTAATGGGATTTTGAGGAATGTTTATTTGGCCTCTGTGGTGCAGCTGGTTTGCCCCAGAACAGCACCACTTTGCTTTTATACACATGGGCCAATGAAGGTAAATGTACAATGGGAATCCTGCACTAAATCAGGAGATGGAATAGATTTCCAGGCCCTACACTCCCTAAAACCAATTTACTAAGCTATTTACCCCTGAATTCCTGCCCTTAACCCTTTGAGTGCCAGAGGAGTATTCATTGCATAACAATGCATTTGATACTCCTCTAGCACTCAACGGGTTAATGCTGTTGCACCATGGGGAGGACAATGGATTAGTCAATGTGCATTTTGGGGGTTTCCTCTATGCCCTGTATAATGCAATGAATTAGCAAGAAATCCATTGCACTTAAATGTTCATTAAAATCACTTCTTTTTTTTGTAATAGAACACAGAACACCGGGAATCATAGTCTTACGCGTTTCGCACAACAACGCTTACTCAGACTCAATCTATGAGTAAGCATTGTTGTGCGAAACACAAAAGACTATGGTTCCCTGGTGTTCTGTGTTCCATTACAAATAAAAAGAAGTGATTTTGATGAAGAACATTTAAGTGCAGTTGATTTCTTCCTTATAGGTTTATGTCATGGATGCATCAGCTCATCTTCTCACCTTGCACCATGTCTCCATATTTCATATGTGAGTGACATACACTATGCTGTGAACAAGATTTGTGCAGCTTACTTTGTACAATTAATGTGATGTATTAAACAAGGTGAGAGCAAATGACATGATATTACACCATTCCCTTTTGCATCCTACCGCGCTGGCATATGTGTCCTGCTGGCATTAAAGTGCTAATGAGCTGGAAATTATCTACTAGTATGCATTACAGTGATTGTACACCTAATTAAGCACAGCCAGTTCAGTCACAATGGCTGAGTCTACCTTAGCACATACCCTGAAGAGTCTCCACTGGCATTAAAATATTACATTAGCACAGACCTTTGAGTCGCCACTGGCATTAAAATACTACATTAGCACATACCTGGAAAAGTCGTCACTGGCATTAAAAATACTACATTAGCAAAGACCTTGAACAGTCGCCATTGGCATTGAAATACTACATTAGCACATACCCTGAAGAGTCTCCACTAGTATTAAAATACTACATTAGCACATACCCTGAAGAGTCTCCACTAGCATTAAAATACTACATTAGCACATACCCTGAAGAGTCTCCACTAGCATTAAAATACTACCTTAGCACTGACCTTGGAGTCGCCATTGGCATTAAAATACTACCTTACCACAGACCTTGGAGTTGCCATTGGCATTAAAATACTACATTAGCACATACCCTGAAAAGTTGCCACTGGTATTAAAATACTACATTAGCACAGACCTTGGAGTTGCTACTGGCATTAAAATACTACATTAGCACATACCCTAAAGAGTCTCCACTGGCATTAAAATACTACATTAACACATACCCTGAAAAGTTGCCACTGGCATTAAAATGCTACATTAACACATACCCTGATAAGCTTCCATTGGCATTAAAATATTACCTTAGAAAATACCCTGAGGAGTTGCACTGGCATTAGTAGCTAATGCCAGGGCCAATGCACTGAACAATTCCTATATTCACTCCACTGTGTTATTGCTCTAGCACTTGACCAGGCTTGTCCTGGTTCTCGGAATGCCCTCCCTAACATATTTAAACAGGGCTGGATTTACATTAGGTGGCCTGAGGCAGAGAACCTTTAGAGCCCCCCTGCTGACCCACAGCTGATATTTGTGTTTTTTAACCAAATTAAGAAATGCACACCCCAATTTAAATATGTATAAAATACCCACAATGGTGGAATGGCATGCTATAGTAATACACGTGTGAATAGAGCGGCAGTCACAGGTCAGGACCTTGTATCACAAAAACACAGTTCTAAGGCACTTCAAAAGACCAGTTATTTGCCCCGCCCACCATGCATGATTAACCCTCTCGGTGCCAAGTGGTGTCCAATATATTGTGAAGCAATGTGTTTGATGGCACTTAAAGGG
This sequence comes from Rhinophrynus dorsalis, assembly GCA_037306005.1. NCBI lineage: Eukaryota > Metazoa > Chordata > Amphibia > Anura > Rhinophrynidae > Rhinophrynus > Rhinophrynus dorsalis. The sequence continues at coordinate 39,783,138 of CM074719.1, read as the reverse complement.
CTAAAATAATGTGGACACCTAAAGATGAAATTGGGATACCGACATCAATATCATACACTCCACAACAGCATACAGTGTATGATATATCTTTCTATTATTCTAGAGACCTTATTCATCAGAGATGAATACACCACAGGGGGGGAAATGAAAATTCCTATTAATTTCAATGTTAGGTGGATGTCCAACCCAATGCTTAGCAATGCACGGGACACTCCACTGGCAATCAAAGATGCTAAAGAGGCCTCTAATGTATTATGTGTGTCTGTGTGTGCATGTTTGTGTGCTTTTGTGTTCGTTTTTTTCTATGTGTGTGTTTGTGCATGTGTTTTTGCGTGTGTGTTTGTGCTTATGAATGTGTTTTTGTGTGTGTTTGTGCGTGTGGGTATATTTGTGGGTGTATTTGTGTGTGTGTTTGTGCATGTGGGTGTGTTTTGTGTGTTTTTAGTGTGTGTATGTGTTTTGTGTGTGGGTGTGTTTGTGCATGTGGGTATGTGTGTTTTGTGTGTATGTGTTCTCTGTGTTTGTGCGTGTGGGTGTGTTTTGAGTGTGTGTATGTGTTTTGTGTGTTTGTGCATGTGTTTTGTGTGTGTGTATGTGTGTTTGTGCATGTGGGTGCGTATGTTTTTTGTGTGTTTGTGCATGTGGGTGTGTTTTGAGTGTGTGTATGTGTTTTGTGTGTTTGTGCGTGTGGGTGTGTGTTTTGTGTGTTTGTGTGTGTGTTTTGTGTGTGTATGTGTGTTTGTGCGTGTGGGTGTGTTTCTGTGGGTGTTTTGTGGGTGTATGTGTATGTGTTTTTTGTGTGTTTGTGCATGTGAGAGTGTTTCTGTGTGTGTTTTGTGTGTGTGTATGTGCTTTGTGTGTGTGTATGTGCTTTGTGTGTGTGTTTGTGCGTGTGTTTTGTGTGTGTGTTTTGTGTGTATGTTTTTTGTGTGTTTGTGCGTATGGGTGTGTTTTGAGTGTGTGTGTGTTTTGTGTGTGTGTTTGTGCATGTGGGTGTGTTTCTGTGTGTGTTTTGTGGGTGTGGGTATGGTTTTTTTGTGTGTTTGTACGTGTTGGTGTGTTTCTGTGTGTGTTTTGTGTGTGTGTTTGTGCGTGTGGGTGTGTTTTGTGTGTGTGTGTATATGTGTTTTGTGTGTGTGTTTTGTGTGTGTTTTTGTGCATGTGGGTGTGTTTCTGTGTGTGTTTTGTGTGTGTGTGTGTATGTGTTTTGTGCGTGTATGTGTTTTGTGTGTGTGCGTGTTTGGGTGTCAGTGTAAGTGTGTATTCTAATAAACAGATGGGTATTATGGAGGAACCCCAATAAATCTCAACTGAGAAGGGGATTTGCCGGATCCACTCGAGATTTGGACCAACTTAATGCATTATTAGTGCACCATACAGCCAGATTGCACCATTACTAATGGAAAGACAAGCGCCATTACAGTCATCAAGCTGGCAACAAGACCTGAGGACTTAAAGGAGAAGTAACCTGACAGTTGCTAGCAGGACTACAGGGCACAAACTCATCCACTGCACATGATGATAGTACCCCTTTACAGAACAGAGGTGTGTGTGTGTATAACACAGTGCCTTGCTATTCGCTACACACATCTCTATTTCTAATATTTTTAAGTAGGATCCTGCACTCTCTTCCATTTTGGAAAAACTACTAGCAACTATCATGTCCGTCTTCATGGATATGATATACAAAGGCGCAAGGGCAAAATTCTTAGGGACAATTAGGATTTTTAGTCCATTATAAATGAAGTGTGTGGGTTATTCCTAGGAGGTGTTACTTCTTCTTTAAATCCCCAGGTCTTGCTGCCATCTTGGTGAATGTAATGGTACTCCTCTTCCTATTAGTAATGGTGCCACTTGGCTGCATTGTGCTCCAGTAATGAATCATTTCTTCCCTGTCATGCAGCTGATTTGCTTCAGAATTGCTCAACTGTTGCTTTGTACAATAATCTGTTTTGCTCTGTTTGGAGACACTGGACATTTACATCCATCTGAAAAATTTTGAACAGAGATGTGACCCACAGCTCAAAATAATCACCCATCTCTGGTTTAGCCACATGACATTCAAAGAAGCTTGATTATCCTGAAAATGTCTTACTATTTAGCTGACTAATAATATGATTCCAATTCTCAGGATTAAAACCCTTGGTCTTGTTGCCAGCTTGGTGCATATAATGCTGCTAATCTCCTTTCTAGTAATAGTGCATTTGGGCTGCACTATCCAGTAGTACTGCATTAGGTTCCTGACAGTGGGATTGTGCTCCGAAATCAGGACTGTCCAGAGTAAATTGGGACAGTTGGGAGCTATGAGGCTGGCCCATTCCCCATGTCTTTCAGAAACTAGAAACACTCCTGCCAAAGAATAAGTGAGTCTTAATTTGTTTAACAGAAGGAATTACCTAGGTAGGGGTCCTTATGACAGGCAGGTATATCTATTTATATATTTGGTATATTGTTTGCATTGTATTTGCAGTCGCTTGCATGTAATGATCTCTGTTGAATTATGCCATTAGTTCACACATCCTTGTAACAAACAATGGGTTTCAACAGACCTGAATGGTTCATGGGTCTATTGTTTTAATCAGACTGAAAACTGAAACCTAAAGTACAGCTGAGATCAAAAGTAAAAAGTATATACACATTATTATGTAACCACAGGGTAAAATCCCCTTTAATCTTGCAAAGATATTACTACTTTGGCATTCAGTGGTGACTGCTTTGTTTGGACTAAGTCTGTATTTTAAGAAAAGACTTAAAGAGATAAGCTCCATTTAGGACAACTTGACTTGAGTTGATCTCTGGAAACCTTCTCTTAAAGGGATAGTAATGTTTCATAATTAAAGCAGCTCTAATTAATCATCATAGTATTTGGACTTTGGAGAGTGTTATTTCAATTCTGTCAGAGTTATAGTTCAAGAGTAATTCAATGACAAAGTGTCCCCCTCCCGCCCCTTTTACTGATGTAAAACTGTTCAGCCAGATCAGAAGGGAGGTGCCCAGGTAGACTGCAGAGAGGGACAATCTTCAATTAACATAAGGGAAAAACCTGAAAAACTTGTCAAGGGGGGCAGGGCTTTCATTGTTCTCATAGGAAGAAGATTGTCCCCTGCTGTTATCTGTCTGGTCTATGGACTGCATTCCACATCTGAGAAGAGATGGCTTACACTAGGTAAAAGGGGCAGAAGGGGAAACTTTGCTTGTGAATATCTCTCAAACCATAAAGGTCTGAGAGATAAGACTTATATAGTTCTTTGTGTATTTTTAATGCCTACAAAATAAAATAAAGATAAAATGTAGTATTACTATCCCTTTAAAGGGAATTTATCATGTTGTTCAAAGGTTTCTCCTGTGAAAGCAAACTTATTATAAATCCCCAAAATGGCTCCAATGTTACTGCCGTTCGATGGAATGCAACCCAGAAATATGTGGCTGTAATTGACAAAATTTGTGTTTGTTTGGGCATTTCCCATAGACTGTGTCGGATACAGGTCTCTTCCAATGGGTTAAGATCTGCTGATAGAGAACTATCAGATGATATAAACTGTGTTAGTCCAAATAAGCAAGGTATCACAAATACGAATGTGTTCATATCTCTACTGTAGCCCATTTGGGTTAATATGGCTACTGCAAATTAATTTTTTACAGTTTTTTTTTTTAATATTGAAAGAGTTCGATGTTGGAGCATATGAATCAGTATGCCACAAAAGTGTGCAACCTATTGGAATAAAAGTTACTTATTGTTGTGTTGCACCCCCTCCTCTGGAACTTAAAGGGTTAAAGGAGAAGTAGCACTTCCTAATTTGAGCCCACCACTCACCTAACTATGGCGAGGAAAGCATAATGGCCCCTGTGAATTTTGTTCTTATGCCTTTGTTCAAGAGATGACCTTTCCAATAAGTCTTGATCTCATGTTCATGGGGGCGGACATGACAGTTGCTGCACAGTTACCAAGTGCAGTTGGTGGAGTTTATGTTCTTATGTGGTTCCGCCAGCAACTGTAATATCCACCTCCATGGGCATGACATCAGGACTGATTGAAGATGATATGTATTTAACCCTTCAAGTGTCACAGCAAATCAATGTGTTGGTAACCCCTCTGGAACTGTGTTAGTTCTCCTTTAATAGAGACTGTGAAACAAACATCCATGTGTATCAGCCTTGTATAGAAACAGCAATGACTAGTCACAATTTGCAATAAAACCCCATCTGACATCTGGAAATGTATTAAGACATCCTATATAATAATTTGCTACAGAGTTTGTAACAACGCAGTCATATGCAGTAGAGTCTGCCCGTGACGAGGCTGATACAGAGCGGGGAGCTCCGAACTCAGACCATATCATCCGCGGCACTGGTAGTCTCTACTGGGCGTGACTGCACCTCAACCGTCCGCTACTCTGGCCCATGTACACGGCCTCTTCTACTAGTATGTATTAAATGGTTTGTAATGCTCATATTTAAGTTTATTCAATATTGTTGACGTTAAAAAAAAAAAAAGTATATGGAGAAAGTCCTATCTCTCAATGCTTTATGGTTTGAGAGATATTTGCATCTAAAGTTCCCCCTCCCTCCCCTTCGACTGACTTCAGCGCTCTACTGACAGAGGAAGATCCCGGTCCTGAGATCAGCTGGCAGCTCTTCAGCAGAGCCGAAATAGCAATATTTAAAAATAATTACTTATCTGGAATGGTCTACAAAGTGTGCCTGGTTTGCAAGCACAATTTGTAGACCATTCTAGTGAAGTAGTTCTCTATAAATATCGCTATTTCGGCTCTGCTGAAGAGCCGCCTTGAGTCAGCTGACAAGGATCTCCTTCTGTCAGCTTGAGAGCTGACATGAAGGAGGGGGAAATTTAGTGGCAAATATCTCTCAAACTATAAAGGTTTGAGAGATAGGACTTTCTCCATATACTTTATTTTTTTTAACATCTACAATATTGAATAAACTTAAATATGGGCATTACTAACCCAGAATAATTATCTCGTTACTCAGAAATCCTACTTGTGCCGAGACTGACGGCCAGGCCTCATCACTTGATAGGTATCTGCGCACCTACGCCTCCTAGAGGAGACCGAGACTAACAGCGCAAGCGAGCAGATGTCTGTAAGCAAACATGTCTGCACATGCCTGGATGTCAGTCTTGGTAGAAGTAGGATTTCTGACTAACGCGGTAATTACACTGGATAATAGTACTATTGGTAAGCGTATCGATAGATGGCTAATAATGGGGGGGCTTTATTTGGGGTGATAGTCCCCTTTAAGGACCACTTTGATCCTTGTGGACGCACAAGCACACATGATCTGTTTCACGTACCAGATTATCGAGCAGGGGTCTGAAAGAGACAGTTCCGGTCTTGAAGTGGTCAATTTCAGTGACCATTTTTACATACAGCCCACCCACAGGCACGTTGTTAGTAAAAGGTACCTGTCGTGCCAGGGCAGTCACCGGTCCTTAACCCATTAAGTACCCATGACGTGACAGGACCATCATGGGTAAACTTGCCATAAGGACCCATGACGATCATGGAATTCAAGGCTCCTTAAGGGGTTAAGAGTATGAAAACTAGTGACGGTCCTGGCATGTCACCAGTCATTAAGGGGTTAATATATTTGATACAATTACTAGTTATGCGTATCTCCCAACATTTCAAATGGCCAAATAAGGACACTTTTGTTTAGGGTGGCTTTGCTGGGGGGGCGTGACTGGTGGCTGGGTTATTATGTGCAAGTTTTAGGTTAGTGTTTTATGGCCTGTTCACAGTTTTTTACGTCCCTGAATAAAAGATTTAGAACAGGGGCAAAGTATTTTATTTCGACAGACTGATTTATAAGCACACTAGTTACAAAGCCTGTATACACGGGCTGATCCGGAGTGGAGAGCTCCGGATGGCTCACAGTCTGTCTGTGCTCCCGGCTCCGGGGCAGCAGCGGAGGCGCTGGGTGACAGTTTGTCACCCAGTCGCCTCCGCTGCTGCCCCGGAGCCGGGAGCACAGACAGGCTGTCAGCCTTCCGGAGCTCTCCACTCAGAATCAGCCCGTTCTGCGAGTCCCCACTGCGCATGTGCGGTTACGCACACAGTGAGCGACGCATTCTAGGACTTTATGTTTGTTTGTATGAATGTTGCACTTATTTCATCCCCTCTTATTTATTGTAACATATGTCTATTGTAAGGCGCTGTGTACACTGTGTGGCCCCATATAAATAAAGATATACATACATACATACATAGGATATACTGCAGATTAAACAAACCTTAACCCTTTGAGTGTCAGAGGAGTACACAACACATTGCTCTGGCACTCAAAGGGTTAACGTGAGTTATATTGCTGTGCATCACTGTGATATACACACCACAGTCTAAAAAAAAGAGGGACTTGACTAAAAAGGGACACTTGGAATGCATGTTTATGTCACTATTCTGTTTAACCATTTGAGTGCCAGAAGATCAACCCAAAGCATTGCAACGCAATGCGTTGGATACCTCTCAGACACTCAAACGGTTAATACAAGAGCAAATCAATCACAACCCTTTTTTTATTATTTTTTATTTAATTAGTGACATGTTGGTGCATACGCCTCTTTGTATAAAATCTCTCTCAAATGCTGATAGCAATGAAACTAAAGGCTCCAGGAGATTTCACACCTAGGAGAGTCCGGTAAATGAACAGCATACATGGAAGGAGGGGGAGGCGAGTCTCTCAGTGTGTGTTACTGCTGTTACCTAGAGAGTGGGGGAGGAGTGAGTGAGACTCGGACTCCTCCCCCTGTGTGTGTGTTACTGCCGCCACTCCCTGCAGCCTGGGCTCACAGTCTAATGCTTCTCCCCAGCACAGTCAGCACACAAACACACAGGCAGGCGGCACGCCACAGCTCTCACGTTTGGACACTCACCTAGGAGCCTTCCAGGCGCTCCCTTTCTCTCTGGGACTTTTGGAATACTATTTTACTCTAATTGCTTTTTTGGTGGAATATTTTTCTTTCTACTCATACTGTTGGCTGATTCCATAGAGATTTCTAGGACAGTACAACTGGGCAGGACCATTCGCTCCGGTAAGCAAATGCATAAGGATCTGAATGTATAATTGCATTTATTGTAAACTGCACCCTATAGAAGAACGCTATATAAAATACGTTTGTATTAACAATTTGAGTGCCAGAGGGGTACGCAACGCAATCGTTGCGTAACCCTCTGGCACTCAAAGGGTTAAATGATATGGACTTGTGTATAATGTCGAATGCTTCGCAAAGCGTTGGAGACCGTTCTGGGTCCCAATGGGTTAAAAAGTCCCAGTTGTCATTTTTTATCAATATAGTCTAGCTGTTTTGCCTCTGAATTGCATCGCATTTAGAGGTCACTGTCCCAAGGAGCTTACAGTCTAACTTAGATTGTACGCTCTTTGGGGAAAATATTTTCTAATGTTATGTACCCCCCTGTTGGTATTTATTTTTAAAATTGTCTCTATATTCCTTTATATTTCAACTTCTTGAATGCTACAGTGGTCTCTGGTGATGTGCACAGCAGTGCTTTGGAAAGTTAGCCAGCATCCATGGAGTTAATATTTCTTCAAAGTCTGATACCCCGACCCCCCCTTTTATATTTAAATATTTGCTCTGTCTGCACTTAACCTCTCCCTCTTTTTATTCTGTATTGTTTAAGTCTGAAACACGTACCAGTGCACCTTTGTATTTTTACCCTTTGAGTACCAAAGGTACTGTGTGTTTATGTTTACCTACTTTTATATTGTTATGTTTGCTTTGAGTCTAACACAGTCCCCCCCAGTTATATTTTAATGTTTGTTGTAAGTCTACAGACTCCCCCTTTAAATATCTTAAGGTGTTCTAAGTCTAATGCAGTTGACCTCTCTTTTATCTTTTATTATGTGTTCTAAGTCTAATACAGTTGGTCCAGTCCTATTTTAATATGTGTTCTGGGTCTAAAGCAGCCCCCTTTTCATATTTAATGTGTTTTAATTCTAATACAGTTGACTTGCACATTTTATAGTCTTATCTGCTTCATCTATTGTTGTGATCTTGGCTTTTTTTTTTTGGTGGGGGATCTTAAAAGTAGTCCCTGCAGGCACATTTTCCCCCAAAAAATAAATCAGAAAATATTTAGCTATCTAAGTTCAGAAGAAATGTATGGTCGCACTGGTGCAAATTAACTGTACCATATGTGAAAATGTAAATTCCCACAATTCCATTCAGCTACACAGGCCTTTTAACAAGTTGAATGGTACAGACAGAGATCTCCGCTTTGGGTATCTCTTGCGTTCAGTGGGGCAAAAGCTACATTTAAAACAGTTAATTATAATTCTTCCCTGTGGTGCTGTTGGTTTTCTCCAGAATTGCTTCTCTTAAAGCCTATTTCAGATTTCTCCAAAATTAATTAAAAAAAAATATAAATTACCAGCAAATTTTTCTTAATCCAGAAAAGAGCTCTGATACATGTTTAGCTTCATATACATAAAGAGTCATACAGTCAAATATAATTGTGAGCTAAACCAGCTTCCCCATAGGAGGTAAATAAGAGATCACTGATTTAAATTGGACTTTTTAATCCGTTAAATGTGGGTTCGCAGTGCTTTGAAGACGGCTTAAAAAAACACATTTAATTCACTGGAAACTTTGGGTATTTGTATTTTCCCCCTATGGTGCAGTTGGTCTGACCCAGAATTGCTCCACTTTTAACTTCATACATATGCCCCTGGATTGAGCCACTTCTGACTTCATACAGCTGCCTAAGTAGATGTAAAAGGGAAGCGGCAGTCCTTGCTGTGATCTCTATTTGTTTTAGATTAAGGAAACATAAGAAGGTTCAGAGGCAGAAGCCAAACACTGGAAATGGGAGATGTGTGTACTTATGGCTCAGGGCAAGGGTGAACAACCTGTGGCTCTTCAGCTGTGCACATAATACATTCAGGGTTCAAGCTTAGCTGTGTGTGTCAGGAGCCAGAGGTGAGCAGCTGGGGTTGTTTGTATATAAGAACCAATCTGTATATACATTTCTCACCCACCCTAATTCCATCAGTCTCTGTTTATTTACTTTAACTTTGTTCATGCCAGATAAATACCTTCAAATGGTTAACAGCATGGGGGGGCCTGGAATTCATTTGACGTAGGCTTTGCGAAGGCCCTTTTGGACAGTCTCCGCTTGATATTATCCCCCTGGATCCTAATGAAAGACATCTAGTATCTAAGAGGTTAACAGATCCTTATTTCTTACTGTATTCTGTCGCGTCTATAAACTGTCATAAGACTTATGCTAAAAGTAATTACGACATTTCTGGACAAGACCAACTTAACCACACGGGCAACTGAAATTTCTTATTGACCCTTTGATTGCCAGAGCAATGCATTCCGTACCCCTCTGGCGGGTTAATATTAAAGTGGACTTTTTACCCATTCAAAGCAGCGCATTGGCAACAATCAATGGGGTGTTAACCCTTTGAGTGCCAGAGGGGTACGCAAAGCAATGCGTTGCGTACCCCTCTGGCACTCAAAGGGTTAAAAATTCTTCAAAATAAACTTTGTTTATTCTCAAAATCATAAAAAGTGGAGGATAGCTGCACAGAAATGGCTTAATATTGGCAATTATGGGATTTTTCTATCCCGCCCTTGATATTTCAAGTAGACCCATTTATATTACCCCATAACAATGTCCTGTTGTACACCGCTGAGGAATAGGCTGATGCTTTGTAAATACAGGCTTATAAAATGTAAATATAATGGTACACCTGTGGTTGTTAACACTTTGAGTTGCCAGAGGCATATCCCAGTGCATTGAGTTGGATAACCTTTCTCAGCCACTCAGTGTTAAGTCCCAAGAGAGTCCAAAATGTGTGTTATGCCAGCTATACGTGATTTTGAGGACCTTGTTGTACCTGTTTTACAGTTCCTCATACGCCCACATGTTATTACATTTAATATTTATATTTTAGTCTTTGTGGGTTACTCATGCTGTGTTGTGTTGGCAGACTACATATTTGCAGATTACACCAGTGCACTCTGAATACAGTATTAATGAATGTCAGGGCAGTTAACATCCAAGCGGATCCGTCCCACAATATAATGGCACGTGTCTGAACAGCCTGTTAGGAAAAAAACAGGGAGGATAATGCATTAAGACATACCAACTGCTTTATATGGTCCAATTGAACAAAATCGCCATTGATTAAACTTATAGTGTTGAAAGGGTTTAAAAGTTCCATTTAAACCAATGCATGTGTCCCCCATCATGCAGTTGGTTTGCCCAAGTCCATCTTTCAACATCCGCCAATCTTGTTATTCGCTTAAGGAAACATTACCATAAGAATAAATGGTTGGTAATATGTCTTAACGTATTATCATGTCTAGGTAGGTGTCATACAACATTCAGGTATATTTATCTATTTGTTTGCATTTTATCTACATTATAGTGATCTCTATTAACCCTTTGAGTGCCAGAGGGGTACTCAACGCATTGCTCTGCAATGTGTTGCGTACCCCTCTGGCACTCAAAGGGTTAAACATCCATCACTGGTTCTGGGATATATTTTTATTTCTTCTCTATGATGTAATTGGTGTCCCACAATTGCTCCACTGTACTTTACACATATGACCCATTTTGGACAAAGGATATCGACAGCAGTAGTCTAATTTGACTAATGTTATGTAAAGCTCAGCCCCGGACTGTCACTTTGTGTGATTTATTGTATACAGTCATGTTTCTGGATTGTAGCAATGTAAAGCAGGCTGATCATTTTGATTTTAACCCCTTCATCGTTGAAATCCAGCAATGAATTGTGCTAAAGCCATCTAGGCACCGAGAGGGTTAACATAAGCAACATGTCACTCAATATTTGCCCATAAGTGGCATGACTTATTGAGTCCTCATAGCCTGGCGTATTGTCATAGAATGAGCGAAGAGTGACTGTACATTTTTGTGAACAGTTCACGTTTGACACATTTCCATTCTGACAGTTGTGTAAATATTTTTCCCGTTTCATAATATGATTTGTATGTTTAGTACATTCAGCAGTGTTTTGTGAGGAAATTGCAACAAAGATTTAGTTGTGTTTTTTGACTGACGCAGATGTCTCCAATAGAATTTTGGATACTTCTAGCATACAAGGGTTAAAGCAGAGATGGGCAAATATGGACTTCTGGTTGTACACATACAACTATACAGTGAAAACATCACTTATTATTTTACAATGTATTAGTTTTGATACAATGGGGGAGATTCATTAAACTGTGATAAGGAGGCGATACAGTGGAGATGACCTCTCCAGTGATATCACTTCTCCAGTTCCTATGTTATTCTATGGAGCCTATTCACTAAGGTCTCCAAAGTTGAAGAACTATTTGTGCATGGGCTCCATAGAATAATATAGGAATTGGAGAAGTGATAAAGTAGAGATGACTTCTCCAGTTTATCATTGCTTAGTGAATCTCCCCCTACATAACATTCTTCCAGAACAAAGAGCAAGGATGGATACATTCTCTGTGCAGCAACTCAACTGTTAACATAGTGTATGATCAGAACCACAAGGAACAACCGGACATATATCCCTATCTCTCTCTCACTCGCATTCCAGACAAGAAGGGTGTTACCTATGGGGTAGAGGTATTAGTCAGGAGCAGGCCCATTTGTACTCTCGTTCAAGACCACTGTCCCAGCCCACCCTTTTTTGTGGTATTAATGTTGGGAAGTGAGACAACTGATACCACTTGGCTTACATTGAAATTGGACAACATTGGTACTACAGAGCTTACAATTTTATGTAAAACTACACTAGTGATACTATAGAGCTTACATGGGAAATGGGTTATCATTTGTGTTGCTTCATTTCAAATATAAACTCTGTAGTATCACAATTGTAGCTCCATTTACAGCAGCAAGTGGGAGATTGAGGTAGTGGCCCATCAGCCGTGATATATGTCCAGCCCCAGTGGCAATTGCCTCCCTGCCCCCACCCAGGCCAGCCCTTCCCTGGTCAGGAGGTGAGTATGTATATAATATGAACACGCACACAAAATGAGACTTGTTCTGTGTGAAGATGCCACACAACTACAGCCCCGGAAAATATTTTATAACAGAAATACAACCTTCTGCTCAAAATAACTGCCATCCTTGAGTTAAAAGAACACCAACACCAAAAATGAGATTGGGTTGCATATAGTTAAATACAAATCAGGTAGAACTATCATAGATTAAAATACAGTGTATTTTGTTACAAAAGGGCTAAAATGTGCTTTGTGCAGGGCCCTTGTACAGACTAGTTTTATAAGGGTCTGAGAAGTGATAGTACATTATTGTCTGTAACTGCCAGAGAGAACATAGCAGCCATTCTCAGTAAAAAAGGGATGTGTACTAATCTCCGTATGATAAGTGCTTTAGATCTGGTCAATCATTACAAACTTACAAAAACAGCATTAACCAGTCAGTAACTATATCTTTTGGAACTACAGTTGTCTACACAAACACATTACATACCCAAAATGTCATCCTAAAGTTTTGTATCTTGGCTGTATTCTTGAACAGACCATGAAATGCGTTAGATACCACTCTGGCACTCAAAGGGTTAATAGGTTTTGTCCTTCAGAAAGGGAGACATTCTACAAAGTTAATTTCAATACTTTTTAACCATCTAACCCTTTGAGTACCAGAGGGGTCTGCAATGCATTGCGGGCCCCTCTGGCTAAGGGTTAAGAACCAGAGAGGTGCCTGCGATGCATTACAAAACAATGCGACACACACCACTCTGGTTCTTAAAGGGTTAAGTGCCTTTCCCACATCTAAAGTTGTGTTTATATAGTCTGATACAAGTATCATCCATCTGAAATAAGGTATTATCAACATACACTTTGATAATGAAGGCTTTTGTACTTAAAAGGCACAGAAACGGTCACAAAGGAATCTAATTTTGTATCTAGAAAAGAAAGCTTTGATGTGGAAGTAGTGAATGGGTCCCCCCGCCCTGGTTTCTGGGTATGAAAGGCAGACATGGTTTTTAATGTAAGTCACCAGACAAATTAATTTCAGGGTTTGTGAAAACCTGGAGGGGGTAGTGCTCTGTTCAGACTTGGAGATAAGGTACACAGTTCATTTCTCTAGAAATGTCAATTGTGATTCTATCACCATTGTATTTAAGCACGGTTACTTGTTGTTTTGGTGACACTGTCTACACTTTTTGCACCTCGTTGCTTTGTGGGGGTAACAAATTCAATTAATACGTGTGCAGGATGTCCTTAAAGTAACACCAACATTACAAATTATATTGGTTGATTTCCATTTTTAAATCTCATTTTATTTCAGATAAAATATGTAATCTATATATAAATAAATAGTAATATTGTCCTTTGTCTCGGGCCAGACATGCCTAAGGGAGGCAGTAGGGAAGGGTCATGTAAACTCCTTCCTATTACCATGTACCCTGTGACTACGAGCAATGATTTTGACAGGAGTGGCTAGAGGGGGACTTCACCTCTATAGTCACTCCTGTCAAAATGACTGCAGAGACCTCACTGTTGCCTACGGGAGGTGACCCAGCTGATGGAATCAGGGGAAGGGCAGCTTATGGAGTCTCTGGTAATGCAGTCGTAAGCTCTGTGTGTTTTCAGCTATGGGAGGTGAACCAGCTGTCAGAAGCAATGGGAGAAGAGGCAGCTTATGAAGGCTCTGGTACTACAGTGCTCAGCTCTATGCATTTCACTTTTAATGCTTCGAACTGTATTACCAGATCCTCCTTAAGCTGCCGCTAGCAATCGTAACTACAGGGGGGGGATGCTGGGAGCGGTGCTTCTCATGTGATATATATTATGGTATATGTGTGATGTTTTGTTAGATCCCTGTAGAATAATGTTTAAAGGGATAGTAATACTTCATTTTAACTTTGTTTTATTTTGTAGGCATTAAAAAAACATGAAGAATGATATAAGTCTTATCTCTGAAACCTTTATGGTTTAAGAGATATTCACAAACAAAGTTCCCCCCCCCCTGTTCAACCAGATCAGAAGGGAGGTGCCCAGGTAGACTGCAGAGAGGGACAATCTTCAATTAAGATAAGGGAAAAAGCTGAAAAACTTGTCAAGGGGGGCAGGGATTTCATTGTTCTCATAGGAAGAAAATTGTCCCCTTCTGTTATCTGTCTGGTCTATGGACTGGATTCCACATCTGAGAAGAGATGGCTTACACTAGGAAAAAGGGGCGGGGAGGGGAACTTTGCTTGTGAATATCTCTCAAACCATAAAGGTTTGAGAGATAAGACTTATATCATTCTTCATGTTTTTTTAATGCCTACAAAATAAAATAAAGTTAAAACGAAGTATTACTATCCCTTTAATGTTCTAATGAGTGTGTTATGTGTATACAGTCCTAATCAGACACTTATTGATCACTCCTGGGATTTAATATCACTGTTGCTACACCTATGGGGTCAGGCAGTACTGCAAAAGGCATATATAGATGCTGCTACAGAAAATGTTAAGACTAGTTTTTAGTAATCGGGAAATGGATATTCCACACCTTGAGAGAATTCGAAATATATGAAATTGCATGTGCTGTTTTTCAGCAAATTGTGGGAAGCCATTTCCCCTTCACACCACTAAGGAGCGCAAGGAGTGCATGTAGGTTTATAAGTTATACATGGCATCAATGCCCCTTTAGCTGTGTGTTCAACAGTGCGTGCAACTTCAAATTTCTTACTGTATGTAAAGTTTACGAAAACATTTACACTCTTTTGTGTGTGTGTGGCTAATATATATATAATATAAATTAAAAAAAAAAAAGTAGGGCAGCACCAGTGGGTCTTTATTAAACAGCTTTATTTAGGCAAAAATAGTAAATATAGAAGGTCAAAGTTTCGGTCCTACATGGACCTTTATCAAGATAATTCCTTGTTTTGTACAGAGTAGAGAGGGGGACTTCAGCGCTCTGTTAACTACACACTAAACAGAATGGCTGGTGGCTGCACTAGGAATCCTATCTGCTATGTGTTTGGGTCCGAGATTTCAAGTGACATGGGACAATGGGTGACTAGACAGGTCTAATCTAATTCTATTGAATGTTACTTAAAGGGTGTTCATATGAATTGGAGGTATGTTTTATAAATGGATTGCATTTATTTTTAAAGGGCAAAAAAACCATGCGGTTTCTCTTCATGTATGTATATAACACCTACTAACTGTGCCTAATGTCCTAGGTCACTCCCTGCTTTGGGATTTCTGTCCCTGGACATTGAATTTCAGACCATATTCTGCGTGTTTGTTAGTTAAAGGTCATTCGTTTATGAGCTTCCCTGCATGTTAATATTGCTTATGACTATGATTTTATATAGTGTTTAGGTGAGTGATTGTCCTGCTGTACAGTTAACCTGCTGTAAAAGGTTTTCTGTTGGCATTGAGCAGTGAACCCGAAGTTACACTGAAAAGCGTCCCTGGAAATTAACTGGGGTTACGTACACCCTGTACTTCATGCTGATGTGTTTCCTGGGGTATAAAGTCTGTTCTTACATATCCTCCATGGCAGAACCCAATCATGCCTTTTGCATGACTCCCTGACCTCATCACTAGAGCAGGCATACTATGGTGTCTCAGCCCAGGACTATATGCAATTAGTCTGATACATGGTAACGGCCTTTCCAAATACAAGAGCAATTGGATACGAATCTCAGTAATTTAACTAGTTTAGGTCTTGTTGTTCTTCTTGCATATCACACATTTTACCAAATTGTATCTGAATAGGGCAGTACACATAAGCATTAAGCGTGAGTTTGGGATTATATTTGAGGGATCCAACTACTAAACTGAATGATACAGATTCTGTTGTGATTCGTGCATGATATATAAAGTTACATAATTCAAGTTAATGTTAGTTGCCCTTTAAATCATTGACAAGCAACCAGGATTACCTCACGGTGTGTCCGTCAAGTTCACCAAAGGGTTGCACATTAGTGTTAACCCTTAGAGTGCCAGAGGGGTGTGCAGGGCATTGCTGACACTCAAAGGGTTATTTAATGAGGTAAAAAGAAAGGTGACGAGTTATGCACTAAGGCGTGATAAAGAGGTGACCGTGGAGATGACGGAGGTAGATGCACTAAGAGGAGGTAATGTTGAAGTGACTTCTCCAATGATGTCACTTCTCCAGTTCATATGTTATTCTTTGAAGCCTATACACTAAGATCTCCAAAACTTAAATGGATAGTAATGTTTCACGAAAACAGCAGCTTCAATTAATCTTCATAGTATTTGGGCCATGGAGAGTGTTATTTCATTACTGTGAGAGTTGTAGTTCAAGAGTAATTGAATAAAAAAGTATCCCCTCCCGTCCCTTTTACTGATGTAACACTGCTCACCTCAGAGCAGCAAGACTGTTCGGATAGATCACAGAGAGGGACAATCTTCAGTGAGCATAAGGAAGAACCTGAAAAACCTGTTTAAGGGGGGTGGGGTTTTCCTTTTGCTCACAGTAAGAAGATTGTCCCTTGCTGCAACCTGTCCAGTCAAGAGACCAGATTCCACATCTGAGGAAATGAGCCTTACACTAGGTAAAAGGGGCAGGCCCAAATACTATGAAGATTAATTGGAGCTGCTTTTTTGTGAAATATTACTATCCCTTTAAGAAATGCTAGTCAATATGCTCTATAGAATAACACTGGAGAAGTGATATTACTGGAGACGTCATCTCCACTTTATCACCTCATTATCACTCTTTAGTGCATCTCTGCTGATGTTTGTAATATGCTGTAGTGAAATGATCACCTCATTCCACTGCTTCAGAGAACAGACTAGGAACCACATATGAAACCTTTGAGGGTAACATTTGACCCCATTCCTCACCATGCCACACCTTTCTCCTTTGTTTTAGGTAGTCTTTTAGCATAGCAGTCAGCGATACTAAGCATATACTGATAGGCAAGATATTTACTTAAGCACACATGGACTACGAAACTCCATTCTGTTCTCACATAGAGCTGGGGAATTTCCATTGAATAGAGGAGGTGATAATGCAGTTGCCCAGTACCAACAGGCAGTGTGCTGACCTTGTCACATGGCTGAGAAATGGCCCTGCTGTTTGACCTGAATACACAAAGGTGTGGGTTTAGTTTCAGTGTTTTGTACAAATCCGTTTATCTCTGGTGATCGTACAGGTGACCTCACTGCAGTTGTGCAATGACAACAACATTTTTCCTCCTCATTAACGTGACAGTCTACCTACTATCTAAGTCTACGTATTCTGCAAGAATGTGATAGATAAGTCAAGTTGCTTATACTTTTTATTATTACTTTTTTTCACTGTTCCTGACAGGGACCTCACTGAATTTGTTTCCCGAGAGCTTACTGCAAGGCACTGTGAACGCAGGAATTGTGATTTAGTGGAACGCTATACCTGGAGCAGGAAGGACTGCCTCCAGTCAATTAAAGCGGAACTTTCATCCGATTAATGTAGAGCCCCAAACCATAATTACATTACCGATATGCACAGACATAGTTCTATTTTCAAGAATAATTGCTGCATTAAAGAAAATTAGAACCTTCTATGCAGACAGGCACCGGCTGGGATCTTGCAGTAAGCAATCTCTGCACCTGCCTTGTCAGTCCCTTCCGGTGCCATAAAGGGATAGTAATACTTCATTTTAACTTTATTTTACTTTGTAGGCATTAAAAAAACATGAAGAACGATATAAGTCTTATCTCTCAAACCTTTATGGTTTGAGAGATATTTACAAACATTCAACTCTCCATTCGTGGAGTTGAAGGGGACGGTGGACAGCGCAGACTCAGATGCAAGATGTCTGTTCTGTTCCCCGGTGCCTGTCTGCATAAAAAGTTCTATTTTTCTTTAACCCCTTAGGGACCCTTGACGTACCAGGACCGTCAAGGGTAAACTTTCTTGAAAGACCCTTGACGGTCCTGGTACGTCACGTACATTTTACTTTCAGCGCTCTACCGGGAGCGCTGTAAGTAAAAATGGGGCATGAAATAGACCGCTCCAAGATCGGAGCGATCTATTTCAAGCCCCATAGTGACGCGCCGATACACGTGACAGGTCACGTGTACCGGCCCATCAACGTGCCCCTACGCGGACGTTATGGGACGGAAATGTCCCATAATGTCCGGTCCTTAAGGGGTTAATGCAGCAATTATTCTTAAAAATAAAACTACATCTGTGCATATCACTGATGTAATTATGGTTTGGGGCTCTGTATTAATCGGATGAAAGTTACACTTTAAGTACATCATATAGGACATGTCAGTAATGCAGAAATAGTGTTACATTGTATCACTAACACACAACTCTCAGGAAGCAGATGTTTAGTAAGCTGTTTACTAGGGATGTAAAAGGATCAATCTGACTTTATATAGTATGTCCAGCTGTAGGTGTAAAGTCAGGAGGTTGACTGCCATTTTACAATGTGTTGCACATGCCTCCCCCCCACACTCAAAGGGTTAAATGATCAGTTTATTATTACTGGGACAACATAGGTACTTTTTGTGAACTGAAAATCAAATACAAAATAACCGTTCCACTACCAACTGTTTTTCATGATTTATAATTGTATCAAAGGGTAAATTCTACCTACAGGAAAGTGTATTTTTGCGTGACACCTGCATACTAGGGACATCTGAAACACAGTGCGATACATTGTAGGTGTCTATTGTATCCAAGTGTATAAGAGGAAAACTTTCATAGGTAGGAGTCAGGTAAATCTATGTATATGTATTACATTGTATTTGCTTTTAGACTTCTTTTATTTCACATCTTCTCACAACAGACAATTGTCTTCAACAGTCTAAGGGAGAAAATGCGTAATGACAAGCCCCCACCCATGCATCTGTAGGACAATGAATGGGGATGTGCAAATACAATTCTGTGCCAAACAAATGCAAGTAGGACGTCGATCTACTGAAATATCCGATTTGCCTTTGGGAATCTGGAGGAATTTTTTTTACCTGTTTGAGACAAAAGTGGAAATCGCTTCAGTGTTTTGCTTTGTTTTTTATTTGCCTTCTTCTGGATCAACAACAAGAGTGATACTGCAAAGTTTGAACTTGATGTCCATTTTCTTTTTTTTTTTTTCTTTTTTTTTTTTTTTCCCCAACTTTATCAACTGTTACTGTTGCTAATGCTGGAAAAAAAATTTCCAAGTATTTGGGGTACCTTTATTTTACTTGGCAGGGACCATCTACAATATATGTTTGTTTTTTTATTAAAATGTGCTTTAAAGCAGCAGTATACACTAATTTTGAATGGGGAAAAAAAGTAGGATTTTTCATATAGAGTATAATAAGAGCAATCCCGAAGCTTGGAGATATTTTATTTCAAAAGTTATTATTACAAGACAACTTGGAATTTTTTTCTGATAGCTTGAGTTCATGATGTTTTGCCTCCAGGTGGTGCTGTTGCTATTACATCCTGTGAGTGTCGCAGACACATGATTGCAGTAGTGTCTGTGGGGATATCCTATGAGCACTAAAATGCTCATGACACCACCCTGCATGAAGTAAGTAAAACAGTGACGTTGGAAGAGTAAACAGGCTAAAGTAATAGAGATAAAACAATGACTTGAGTTTGATGCGATCCTTTCCTCTGATCCTTGTTTAACCCCTTAAGGGCCCATAACGCACAGCATCGTCACTTAAGGACTGGTGATGGTTATGGCACGTCATGGAATTCTGGGATGTCAGCGAGGCTGCACGTCACTCCGTCATCCCACAGTTGTGTTGCCGGTGTTTTAAATGCTCCTTTCGTTTGCATTCAGTCATCAATCTCATTGCGGGGGGGGGGGGGGGGGTTGGCTGACTACTCATATGAGCGAAAGCTGACTGGTTGTGCATTCATTGGAGGTGGTGATGAACTTTGCAATCTCTAACATTGATTGGGTGGAAGGTCTGCCAGTGGCCCCACAGGCCCATGTGAACTCAGAAAAAATACACTGTGCCTAGGGCTGGATTTACATTCCAGGTGCCCCTAGGCAAGGCAATCTATGCACCCTTAGCTCCACCCATGATCCTCACCCCACACTTCTCACCTGACTCCACCCCCAGTCTCATCCATTGTTTCTTTGCACAGAAAATGACCTTGTCCTATAACAGTAAAGGACAAGAAAAAAAACGTAACTCCTTGTTTGCTAGAAAGGTCTCCAAGGCATTGCTTTGCAATGAGTTGAAGATCTGTCTAGGGGTTAAATAATAGCCTATAAAGGAGTATAAACCGTAGGGACACCAAGATTGCTTTGGCCACACCCACAATTTTGAATGTGGGTGTGGCCAGCACAACTGAGGAGCCCCTAGGCCTACTCTGCCTATTGGGAATTCTGGACCTGACTATTCCGGACTTTGGTGCTTTCATGTGATAATAGAGTGTGAAAGGCTCCATAACCTAGTGCAGTACCAAAGCAGCAGTAACAGTAAGACGTGTTAACCTACTGTTGCCCAGCCATGTGCTTTGTATACCCCTATGTAAATGCATCCCTTTCCTTTGTATGGCTCTAAATTTTTTCCACCCTTGTAAAGATGCACCCCTGCAACATACACAAACAATAAAAATGCCAGGAAACGCCCAGCTTTCGTGTGTTTACTCATCTGACAATGACGTGCAGGGCATTGCTGTTGCCTCTGATAACAAAAGGGGTTAATATTCTGCAGTCTGTTGCTAAGCAGCCCTCCCTACCTTCTTATATTCTGATGCCAGTCATATGCTTTTACTACACGTGAGGCCCATATTGTGTTCCACTTCCAGTAAGCCTACGGCATGTGGTTCTGAGTTGAAGGCTGACTGTAGGTGCAATCAATAGTATGGTCAGGAATAGAACCTGCACATTATGTCATTTCCTGCTCTTATAGAGGGTTTTTTTTCCAATAAAAAGCTCATGGCTCCGCAGAGCTCGGGAATATGATCTGCTGTAATAAGAGCAAGGACTCTTGCAGAAAACATTGATTTAAAAAGAAACCTGTCTTTCCGGTACAGTGTAGATGCTGAAAGCTTAAAAATTATATATCTACATATTTTTTTCTTCAGTTTAATTAACCCTTTGTGCAGTAGAATGTTAAACACATTAAGCTAGAGCGCTTTACACACTCCTTTTGGCACGCAAAGGAGTTAACCCTTTGAGTGCCACAGAGGTGTCCAACACATTGCTTTGTGTGCCCTTCTGGTGTTCAGAGGGTTAATGAAGACCACAATACTCCGTATGGAACAGAATAAATGTAGTGGTGACCTTGATTAGTATTACATAGTAGATAAGGCTGAAAAAAGACATGCGTCCATCAAGTCCAGCCCATGCCAATAACACCCCTGTTGATCCAGAGGAAGGCAACAAAAAAGCCCTCTGGAGCAGCCATCTGTCATAACTGTCAATATTGTTCTGCGCTAGATAGGCATCCATTGCGTTTTTGAATGCAGTTACATTATCTGCAAGCACAACATCCCGAGGCAAAGAATTCCATAGCCTTACCGCCCTTACTGTAAAGAATCCCTGCCTGTGCTTTAGTCGAAAGCGCCTTTCCTCAAGTCTTAATGGATGACCTCTTGTTCTTAGCTCAGCTCTTTGTATAAATAATTCATTGGATAGTTCTTTGTATTGACCTTGAATGTATGTGTAAATGGTAATCATATCACCCCTTAGACGTCTCTTTTCTAATGTAAACAAACCCAGTTTGGCTAGTCTCTCTTTGTAACTCAGATCCTCCAATCCCTTTATCAGTTTTGTTGCACGTCTCTGCACCTTTTCCAGTTCAGTAATGTCTTTTTTTAGAACAGGCGCCCAAAATTGTACTCCATATTCTAGATGAGGCCTAACCAAGGATTTATACAGAGGTAGGGTAATATTAGCATCCCTTGCTTCCAGACCTGGTAACTATCTGTGTTATTAGATGTTTTTCAATTGCATCTGAAGCACCTGTGTTCCTTCACTGTAAAATTACAGGGAATATCCAACACTTTTATACACTTTACAGGTTTAAAGGTTACAACAATTCCACTTTTTAAGCCAGCTAATATTTCTCTATTTATCAAAGTAATGGCATAGTAGTATGTATGAGTGAGTGTGTTGTCAGACTACAACTCCCTTCATCCCCCATCATCCGGCAACAGCTGGAGGCCTCACATTGCACACACCTGTTGTGGGCATATAATCTCTTCAACGGGAGGATTTTGGGCTGTAAATCCCATAGTTATTTGATTCATACTGGCCATTGGGATTTTCTACCCAGATTAAATGAGCACTAAACTTTTTTTATGAAAAAATGTATTTCCTGCAGAGTTATTTCAGCTAAACACTTGTAATGTTATAATCACACCATTAGCAACAGCTCCAATTAGTGTATAAAAGATATATTTTTTTTTTTTCTTCATAATGTACTCCCGTGGGAGAGTGTGAGTCTCTGACTATTGCTCTTCATTGTTAAAGATATGGATAGCAACAAACAGAACATTTCTGTTTGGTTTAAAAAAAATAAATAAATAGAAATAAACACTGTGTGATAACATTTTGAATGTAACATATTCCAGAAGTCTAAATACCCCTTTTTCTCAGCAGGAAATTCCATATAACAAACACGCATAGTCTTCTGTATTGAGCAACTAGTTACAAAATCTGTATACACGGGCTGATCCGGAGCGGGGAGCTCTGGATGGCTCACAGCCTGTCTGTGCTCCCTCTCTGGGATAGCAGCGGAGGCGCTGGGTGACAGTTTGTCACCCAGCCGCCTCCGCAGCTGTTCTGGAGCGCAGACAGGCTGTCAGCCTTCCGGAGCTCTCCGATCCGGATTGGCCAGTTCTGAGTCCCCACTGCGCATGTGCAGTTACGCACACAGTGAGCTACGCATTCTAGTACTTTGTTATAGGATAACAGCAAAGTCAGTTGATTGGCTGTGATTAGTGCCCACTGCTCTTTTTTCCAGAAAGGCTGTTATCTTATCTCAAGTCACTTAAATGTAAGCCTGGGCAATCAAGAGAGCACTGAAGCCTTGGGAAATTCAGGAAGGTCTTCTCCCGTTGAGCATATGCAAGATTCGTTTTTAGGCCTCAGAAAACAAATGCAGACTTTTTACGAATACTAGCATGAGGTACAGGGTAATAAAGTGTCTATAACCCTATTTTTAGTTGTAAATGTTCCTTAGAAATGTCCTAAATTATGTACTTACTGGCTTGTTAGCTAGGCCATTTTTTCTCAATACTGTCACTTGGGGCACAGCAACTGGAAAGCTTTACATAAGGTGAGTAATCAGTGGCTCAGTTACTGTAAGTAGGCCGCCTTTGCTTAACCCTTTGAGTGCCAGAGGGGTGCTTTGCGTACCCCTCTGGCACTCAGAGGGTTAATCAGGAATATCCTGTAAACCTGGAGGCCGGTTTGTCCTGTAGCTGAGACTCACTCGGCTATCCAGATACATCGCTCTGAATGAAGATGCGAGTACACAAACCTCACCCAAGGTGAGAGGCTCACTTTGTGCATCCTCTGTGTGAGATGTCAGTCAGTTTAGTTTTTAGGTGAATTCCTGATTGCTGTGAGATCAAAAGAACCCCCACAGCCCTTTTCTAATTGGGCTTTCCCAAATCACACAACAGAATGAGTCATACCTGCTTAGTACTAAGAAATCATCCGTCTTTTAGTGCTTTTCTCGAAGAAAGACTAACCAAATTGCGTAGTTTGCCTGGGGAAATGCATATGAACTGAATACATCCTGTCCCCAGAGGCAGAGGGTGATCACAGAATTGTCTTAATAGATGTCTGTGTTTTGTTTCCTCTACAGGCTCAATGACAGAGTTTGCCTTAAGAAATATGGACCAAGTGGCTCCAGTATACAATATGCACAGGGGAATGCTGAAGGTAAGTCACCTGACTCATGCCTTTTATATGTATAACTTTACTTACATGGCACAGTCAGAGGGGGAGATTCGATAAAGCGGAGGTGTCTTCTCCAGTTTATCACTTCTCCAATTCCTATGTTATTCTGTGGAGCCAATGCACTACGATTACTTAAAGGAAAAGTAATGTTTCACAAGAACAACAGCTCCAGTGTATTGTAGTTATTATTTAACCCACTGGATATTAAAGAAGTCTCCACCACACTGAAAAGCAATACGGCTAGAATCCTCATCAGCCGAAGGGTTAATGGGGCACTACATAACCCAAAAGAAAAACAGAAAGGGACTAATAAGAGGCACATGTCTAATATAAAAATCAATAAAAAAAATTATAAAGATATAAACTTTATTATTGGTACAATGCCAAAATCAGGACTGAAAAAATATATCAGCATGGTCAAAAAATCCCACCCAAAATATCCCCCCCCACCACCTTCCACACCACAAAAAAGCCACCAATACCAACAATAAATAAATAAAAATAAAACCAAAGCAAAAATAAAACGGTTAATAACAAACGAGGCTATATGTAGCACTAATATAGGAATTGAATACAGTGTCCATAATATTATTAATACACTGCCGTACTGTATGCACATGAATATTCTTAACTTAATGGACAGCAAACCAAACCTGATGTATTAAACGTTCACTCCAAAGCATTAATATGTCATGTTCGCAATTGCACAGAATAGAAGAATCACACACACGTGATGGAAATGAATATGGAGATGAGTATGATGATTAAACGTTCACTCCAAAAAATTAGTATGGAAGTTTTGTTTCTTGTTAATGGGGCACTATTTTAAACTTTGCCCAAGGGCCCACCAGTGGCTTAGCCAACTGAGTGCCAGAGGGATGCCTAACTGATTTCTTTGCATTGCATTAAATATACCTTTGACACCCCAAAAGGGCTAAAACAGCACTGGGACCCATATCCTATATAATAATTTGCTAGGATGTTTGTCACAATGCAGTCATGCGCAGTAGAGACTGCCCAAGTTCCGTCAGTTTCTACTGCGCATGATTGCATCGCGTGAGTGAGGCGACGCAAGACTGCATTGCGTGGAGCAGTGAGGTAGCGGCCTCTTAACCCTTTGTGTGCCAGAGGGTTATGCAACGCTTTGCATTGGCACTCAAAGGGTTAACATTACTCAGACCTTGGCTCGTGTACACGGGCTTTTACACTAGACAATAAATGAAATAGGTGCTTCAATAAATAAAATGGGGGTTACCATACAGGCCTCAATCATTGAGGCAATAATGGTTCCTATACACAGTGCAATCTCATCAGACTACTCCATCCAGTCTGTTCAAATTGACCACATTGGACATATCTGTGTGGCTAAAACTGATGTTGTCAAAGTGGATAAATTGACATTTTTTGCTTGGTCTAGCTTGCAAATTTTGATTTCCTGGTGATCAGACCACTCACTGTTTGCTGTGGTTTGGTCTGTTGAGACAACAATCGTCTATGGGGCTGTGAGATCAAGTTGTTCAGACCTGATCTCACTATCCCGCACACATAGATAAACAGGCGATCAGATTTTAGATTTCCTGGATTTGGTCTGTGTGTGGGGGTAGGAACAGACAAGCAATCAGATTGGTCAGTCCCAACAACAATTACACTGTATACGGGCACCTTTAGAAAGAGGTCCCTTCCCAAAGGAGCTTGCAGTCTAGTAGGAAGAGGATTTCAGTGAAACTGATTTAATACCTTTTATTTGGGGTGCTAACTCCCCCTTTTATTTTAACCCTTTGGATGCTAACGAGGTCTTCAAAGCACTGCAAGGGGTTAAGAAGTTCTTTTAAATGGGCCATACAAAATGTTAACATTTATGTATTCAGATGTTAACTATTTATTGACCATTTAAGCCTTTGAGTGCCAGATTGATGCAAAGCAATGTATTTATTACTCAAAGGGTTTAACAATATAAAAAAAAAGTTTTGCACAGTGACTGTTCAAAGGGACACTAATGTCCCATAAAAATTCTTCTACTTTTGTAGATGTTAAAATAATAAACTACGTGCCACAAATCATATCTCTCAAACCGTTAATGGTTCGAGAGATATTTGCATTCAAAGTTCCCCCGTCCCTCCCCTTCTCCTGATGTCAGCATCTAGCTGACAGCAGGAGGTCCAGGGACCAACCGGCGGCTCTGCAGCAGAGCTGAAAATGAGTTATTTCAAAAGAATTACTTCACTGGAAAGGTCTACAAAGTGTGTCTGGTTTGCAAGCACACTTTGTAGACCATTCCCATTAAGTAGTTCTTTCTAAATAACGTGATTTCGGCTCTTCTGAAGAGCCTCCTGGAGTCGCACAATGAACTTTCAGTGCAAATATCTCTCAAACCATAGCGGTCTGAGAGAGAGGATTTGTGGCATATAGTTTCTTATTTTAACATCTACAAAACTAGGTTTTTTTTATGGGACATTACTGCCCCTTTAACCACTTCTGTGCCTCAGACTTTCCCTTCGTATTGTCAGTAAATCTCTGGTGCCCAAAGAGTTAAAATATATATACGTTTTTATTTTGCTTTTATCTTTTTGTGGAGAAACTAAACCTGCTGAATATCTTAGTTCAGCCTTCAGTCTTAACCACGTAACCTGCATAACGGCCTGTAATCTGACTATACAGATTAAAAAATAAGGAATAAGGAACTGCTGAATTATACAAATGAGGAAAAAACAATAAAAAAGCGCAAATGAAGTTGTACATTTTTGGAAAATGATGTCTAAACCTAAAGGAAGCTCACTGTTGATTCTAGCAATGTCAGTTCTACAAACACTGCACTTGGAACCCCTCCTCTCTACCACAATGCTCACGACTGTAACCACTGAATGTTTTGTTTTTAGTTTGTTACATCAGTGGAAGTTTCAGCACACGGATGTCTGCATTTTATCTGTCTATACTTGGTTGTGACATACGCATAGAGCGAAAACGTGAAAAATATGTTTACACGGACAACTGTTTTGCAGAAGTAAAAACGTATGGGAGAAAAAAAATGATACATTTTGGTTACGTGTCCCATGTGTTTTTACTGCGTTGTACAGCTTTAGATGTGTGTTTTTTTGTTTGTTTTTTCCTCCTGTTTCTCTCGGTATCCTTTGCTCTTAATATGAAAACCTGATTAACCCTTTGAGTGCCAGAGGGGTATGCAAAGCAATGCATTGCATACCCCTCTGGCACTCAAAGGGTTAAGAACACACTGAAAAAGTAGCTACCTGCATTATTAGTGTGATTCCGTTGTGATCCCAATGTGATAACAGGATAAAGTTGGCAAAGCTACAACACAATGGCTGATGTACAAAGAGAGTGGTTGAAAAATTCCTACTGTGTTTTAAAAAAAAAAAAAAAAAAAAAGAGGCTTTTAACCCCTTAAATGCTAGCGAACCCCACAGGATGTTTCTTTACGATGAGCTGGGGACCTTTCTAGCATTCAAGGGGTTAACCCTTGAGTGGCAGAGGAGTGTGCAATTTGTATTGGTACCCTATACATTACATCATTTTGCTTAATAAATCAGCCTGACTGTTGGACCAAAATTGCAGCAAGATGTATTTCCAAATCTCATTAGTTTAACCCTTTGAATACGAGAGGTATCCATTGCAGTGGTTAAATGTGACTTTTAAAGGGAAAGTAATGTTTCACAGTAAAAGCAGCTCCAATTATTCTTCATAGCATTTGGGCCATGGAGAGTGTTATTTCAATACTGCCAGAGTTGTAGTTCAAGAGTAATTGAATGATAAACTATCTCTCTCCCACCCCTTTTACTGATGTAACACTGCTCACCTCAGAGCAGCAATACTGTCCAGATGGATCACAGAGAGGGAAAATCTTCCGTGCGCATAAGGAAAAACCTGAAAAACCTCTCAAGGGGGGCAGGGTTTTCCTTATGGTCACAGTAAGAAGATTGTCCCTTGCTGTGATCTGTCCGTTGAAGAGACCAGGTTCCACATCTGGGGGGAGGTGGCTTACACTAGGTAAAAGTGGCAGGAGGGGGATACTTTATCATTCAATTACTCTCGAAATACAACTCTGACAGTATTGATATAACACTCTCCACGACCCAAATACTATGAAGATTAATTGGAGCTGCTTTTTTTGTGAAACATTACTATACCTTTAACCCACTGAATGCTACAGAGGTATCTAGTGCACACACTAGTAGGCATGAATCTTCTCTTGGTCTATCAGTAACCAGTTGGTGATATACTGGTGGATCACAATCTACCTATTGGCCACTCTTGCATTAAAGTATGATCTCACTGCATAGCATAGCATAGCATTGTGTGTGATTGTAGTGTTAGTGTATTTGTTTGCTAAACAGTGGCATTTTGAGGTTAGAACCGACTGTGTGTGCTACTGCAGGTCATATTGTTCCTTATCACTGACTCAACCTCAAGTATTTGCACATAATATAGCGGCCCCTCCTCTGGGCTGTTGGCTCACAAACATTTCTTTATTGGCTGAGTCACTGTCATTGAATCTTAACCTGTGTGTGACGCCTACTAAGTCCAGACATCTGGTTTATGATTAATATATATTTGTATGAATAGAAAAGGTTGTTCTTGTGTTTGTCTCCTGTGTGGCGTGTTCAATCTAGGAGCAAAGAACAAAATGTAATTGTGGTTGCCTGGAGGTAGGGTAGGCGTTAGTGGCTGATAAATGTAACTATTAACCCTGTAGATCAGGAGTTATTTGTTGGAGCTACAGATTTTGGCGACTTTAATTGACTACCCTTGCCAGAGATGCCAGTCTCCAAAATCCTTTTGATTAGACTCTATTATTAACTTTTTTCAGTTTTCTTTACAACTTGGCCTTGTTCATGCAGGTGGTTTTAGAAAAGCTTTGTTGATGCTCCAAATGCTTTGGAAACCAATTGCCCCTTATGGCACTGCTCTTTCAGGTGTCTTTCACCTCGTGTAATGTGCCTTAAAGGGATAGTAATACTTAAAATGTAAAAAACATTTGTTGTAGAGTTTATCCCCCTGAGTAAAACAAGGGCACTCCCACTGCTGAAAGGTGTTTCATTCAAAAGTTATTAATTTTCAAAGATGAATTTTTTAGGTGCAATATCACAGTGGCCTGAAATTGTACAGCGGCGCTGTTGCTACACCATCCTATGGAGATTTATGGTCAACTGACCAGAGCTGTCCATAGGATCGTGTAGCAACAGCGCCACTGTACAATTTCAGGCCACTGTGATATTGCACCTAAAAAAGTCAACTTTGAAAATTAATAACTTTTGAATGAAACACCTTTCAGCAGTGGGGGTACCCTTGTTTTACTCAGGGGTATAAACCCTACAACATATTTTTTTTTTACATTCAAGTATTACTATCACTTTAAAGCTGCATGCTGTGACTTCGATTTTCTCATAAGCTGGGTACATGCAGGTCTCCTGTAGGGTGACCACATTTCAGTTTCTCCCATTCATGGACACTGCGGAGAGAAGGGCCATCACAGAGTTCTTAACACTAGAGGGAGAACTGCGCATTGACTGGCATGACAAAAAGCGGTGCCTGTGGTGGGCTACAAGAAAATGTACATCAATCCCAAAGCCTTAGACTAGCATTACACCACAACAAAATTGTACTTCAGGTCCCAAAGCCTTAGACTAGCATTACACCACAACAAAATTGTACTTCAGGTCCCAAAGCCTTAGACTAGCATTATACCACAACAAAATTGTACTTCAGGTCCCAAAGCCTTAGACTAGCATTACACCACAACAAAATTGTACTGCAGGTCCCAAAGCCTTAGACTAGCATTACACCACAACAAAATTGTACTGCAGGTCCCAAAGCCTTAGACTAGCATTATACCACAACAAAATTGTACTTCAGGTCCCAAAGCCTTAGACAAGCATTACACCACAACAAAATTGTACTGCAGGTCCCAAAGCCTTAGACAAGCATTACACCACAACAAAATTGTACTTCAGGTCCCAAAGCCTTAGACTAGCATTACACCACAACAAAATTGTACTGCAGGTCCCAAAGCCTTAGACTAGCATTTTCACCACAAACAAAATTGCCCTCAGGTCCTGATTTATGTCCGTATCAAGGGTCAGTTCTCTCTCTAGTGTTTAGTGCTCTGTCCAGAACCCATTTTTCTGTAGCCCAGCAGAGACATCACTTTGTGGGCTGTTCTTATAGTGTTTAGATCTCTGAGTTCAGGAATCTTCGTTCCGGGACACTGTCCCAGAAGGGGGTTGCCTGGGACTAGGGACAAACGTTTAAAATCCGGGACTGTCCCGTGCAATCCGGGACATGTGGCCACCCCAGTCTCCGCATGTTGATGTGCAGGAAAGTCTGTGGACAGCAGATTGCTCACATTTGAGGTTGCAATGCTATTCACAGCCTATAATGACTGGTAGACCCATGTTCTCATCGACCAGTAATATATGGTTGACACCCATGTGGGCCGGCCTTATATCACAGCAGACAGAGGATTGGCGGATTGGAATGATGATAAGCAGAGAGGTGGGTGGGAGGAATTTATCTATAGGGATAAGTGGCACTTAAAGAAGCAGTAATATTTGATGATGAAAATATGTATGGCAGGGCACTTTTGTTGCTTAAAGTGACAGTAATGTTTCACAAAAACATCAGCTCCAATTAATCTTCCTAGTATTTGAGCTATAGAGAGTGTTATTTCATTACTGTGAGCTTTGTAGTTCAAGAGTAATTGAATGATAAAGTATCCCCCTCCCGCCCCTTTTTCCCAGTGTTAGCCCCTACTCCTCAGATGTGGAATCCAGTCCATAGACCAGACAGCACACATCAAGGGTCAATATTCTTACTGTGAGAACAATGAAAACCCTTGCCAGTTTTTTCAGCTTTTTCCCTATCTTAATTGAAGCTTGTCCTTCTCTGCAATCTACCTGGACACGCCCTGCTGCTCTAAGCTGAGTAGTGTTGCATCAGTAAAAGGGGCGGGAGGGGGATACTTTATCATTCAATTACTCTTGAACTACAACTCTGACAGAATTGAAATAACACACTGCATGGCCCAAATACTATGATGATTAATTAGAGCTGCTTGTATTATGAAAATTACTATCCCTTTAAGAGTTATTAAATTTTTTTCTTTTTCTTAAACTGCAGTTTTGTAATGGTGACATCAGGTGGCATTGTTTCTATGACTTTTTGAATGGAGAGCTTTAGTCTAAGACTCAAATATCCTCCATGTAATGTAATAGAAAAAATATTGCCCCTTGTATACCAGTTGAAATCGTTAACAGTTTAGTAAATGGGAGCAGTGACAACCTTTAGAATGACGCATCTCGCTGTAGCAGACGTACCTTTTGATTTACTCGGCAGAAAGATCACTACAAACTTATTATTTTTCATACTAAAACATTATTGCTCCTTTAATTTAATAGTGTTGTATACTCAGATCTCAACGGTACGAATTAAAGGGGAATTCAAGTTTTCCTTTATTTCAACACCTCCGTACAATGTGTGTGTTTTCTGGGCGTGTGCAGTCTATTAAACCAGCACATCCAAAAGACTATAATAAAGTGGTAATAGGTGATTATTTTTAGTAGGTGCTAATAAACTTTGTTATTAATAAACAGTGCCTTGTTCTTACACAGTATGAACCAGTCACCAGGAATGTGTATGGGAATGATTCAAAACCACTTATCCCCATACACATTGTGGGTAAGATTATAATTACAAGTTAGAGTTGTGTTGCCAGCTCTTAACCCGAGCTGTGATATATTATTTTGCATAATGGGTCGTATTCATATGCAGGGGCAAAATATAAATTTCCCCAAATCCCTTTTGTTTTAAATGGGTATTTTAACCCCTTTTAATGCTAGTGGATCCAATACATTGCTTCCACTCTGAAATAGGCACAATTATCTATACAAAAAATTGTCATCTTTGCTCCAAGGTGGGAGGGATGTGTGTGGGTGTATAATCACTTCATCATAACCACCTTATTCCTTCAGCTGCGATGTGTTTTAATTGGCAATAAAGACTTGTGTCACAACTACCAAAGATGGCAGCGCAGTGCATTTTTTCAAATTTAAAATGTCAAGAAAGAT
Source organism: Rhinophrynus dorsalis (assembly GCA_037306005.1). Taxonomy (NCBI): domain Eukaryota; kingdom Metazoa; phylum Chordata; class Amphibia; order Anura; family Rhinophrynidae; genus Rhinophrynus; species Rhinophrynus dorsalis. The sequence goes on along the minus strand of CM074719.1, from coordinate 39,751,234 downwards.
GTCACTGTATAGTGAAGGATGGATGGAAATGTTCTCTATAATTTGCTGTGATGGCTAATTATTTGTAAAAAAGAAAAGTCTGTAAATGTCTTTTATCTGACAAAATTTGTTAATGAGAATTTTTTTTTTCTGCATACACGTTCAATTAGTTACACGTGTGTATAGTCAGGAGAGCAGCAACGACAACATTTTGCCTACTATAGTAATTGAACAAAAAAAGAGAGCGCTATTCATATGTTGCAACACCATTCTTATTTGGGCCTTGTCAATTTTTACTCCACTTCAAAAAAAGACAACTAATTGGCGTTCATCTCTCTTATATCCCTTTACAACAAAGTAAAATAAATTCTTTATTATGCCAGTTTAACAAATCCTCCTCTTAACTCTTTTTGAGTGCCACAAGGTTGTACAAAGCATTGAAGGGCAATGTGTTGAACTCAGTGGGTTAAGAAGGGGCTAATGTTTATTGGATAGAAAACCAGCTTTGATTTGCAGTTTATTTGTTATGGTGCGTCAGACTGTAAGTAATAATAATAATAAAGTAAGTCTTCATTTTTGTCTTTCTTTTGCAGCGCCAGCTGGCATTTGACAATGTTCATGTACCAACCTCTATCTACACGGGATTGTTCTCGGCATATGAAGAAGAACAGGCGGTACCGACTGGCCTGGACTCTCTCTCTCATGGTAAGTCTTGCTTTTTTGTTGAACAGTTTTCTTTGAACTATGATTCTGTAAATACAGTTCCTCTGCTTGAGTGATATTAATTTACATTTTACTTCCTTGGATGTAAGGTACATCTCCAGTACATTGAGAAGCAATGCATTGGAGCGGTGTCTAGCATACAAGGGGTTAGACACGTGATGACCATACTTGGGAACTTTCCGTATCTGCCCGAGAGTCCAATTTTTTTTATTTTTTATTATTATTATAAGGTCTACAGAGGGGATAGTCCGTTAAAGTCCCCTCAGGTGTTGGGAACTTCAACTGCCATTGACCCTAACCAGCCAATGTTTAGTTGGGGATGATAGGAGTTCTAGTCCCTAACACCTGATGGCCCAAACCTGTCTTACCCCGTGCTGCAGGGACTGAGCGTTTGTGAGCAGCCTTGCTGACTCTTGACCTTCTGCGGCTTCTCCCCAACCAGCTTTGAGGGTAAACCCTACCAAAACTCCAACCAAACCCTTCCCATACAACTTAAGCTTTCACAATGCAAATTAAGTCATTAGGGCACTCCCAACCCTTTAGTTCTCCAGTAGTATGGGAAGATGTTCCCAGGTATTTGTAATGACCTGCGTGAGGGGGACTGATGAAATCATGGGAAACCTAGTGCTAATTGTTAATATATGAAAGAGCAGGTTGCAGCATTTGCAGGTATACGAGGGTGAGTCAAAAAGTATCTGCAGTGACTTATTTTAGAACTTTGTGTTGGCTGCATTTATTTTGCACTTGGGGGGAGAAGCATGAACTCTTTGTCAATGTGAAATCCATCACAGACTTTCATCACAATATGGAAACAGTGCTTTACCATGGCGGAGTGTGTACACATGGATAACAATATTCAAAAATGGCCAAATAAGTGTCACTAATGAAGAACAAACATGTCCATCCATATCTACCACAGAGAAAAACATTGTACAAGTCCATACCATTATTTTGGATAATCAACAGATGACTTTTGCATCATCTAAACATCAGTCATGGTTCTTTCCATGAAGTCCTCCACTACTGTATAACCAAGAAGTGAGAGAAGTGGTGCGTGCGTGCGTGCGTGCATGCATGTATTGTCATTCATCCAAAACATTTTTTTGAGGGCATATGGATGCTTGTGTTTTGCGTTATGAAAAGGGATACATAGAAAAAGTATGCTATTGTACAAACTCATTGTAATTGTATTATATGAAAAAAATTTAATTGCTGATACTTTCTGGCTCACGTATTTCCTTTGCACTCCACACTTCCTGGTCAGAAGACTGCACGCTACTGTGTAGAATACAGTACAAAATTCTTAGGGAAAATGTGATCTGTTAAAGGGATAGTAATTCTTAAACCATAGAATGGTGTAGCAACAGCGCCACTGTACAATTTCAGGCAACTGTGATAGTGCACCTAAAAAATTCAGGTTTGAGCTGTAATAACTTTTGAATAAAACTCCTTTCAGCAGTGGGAGTACCCTTGTTCTACTCAGGGAGATAAACACTACAATATATATAATAATTTTTTTTTTTTTTTTTACATATTAAGTGTTACTATCCCTTTAAGTTTATTTTGGCACCAAAATTTGAATTAAAAGAAAAATAAATATCTCAATCATCAGATTAATGCCAAATGCATGTTTATAACTGCATCTGTGATGCAAAGGGGAGGAGCAATATGGATTTTTACTCAATGCCGTATGCACAGTTTTTGCCATTCAAACCTGGTAAAGACAAATAGGGGCATATGCATAACGACATAAGTGAATCAATTCTGGGTCAAACAAACTCCATGACATGGAAAAATACAGATTCCCAAAAGTGCAATGGATATGACGCTAGCTGCCAATGGGTTAAAAAGGTATTTGAACTCACTAAATGCTAAAGTATTCTGCAATGTATTGCAAAAACTTTGTTCTAGAACTTTAGGTTTTTGTGTTTAAAAGCCAGATTTAAAACAACGTGAGTTTTATTTATTTATTGCTCTGTTTATCTCTGTGCATATAACCCATATTAAGAGAGAGTGCTTAAAGTGGAACTACCATGTTTCAAAATGTTTAGCTTAACTAAGTCCCCTTCTGGCGCTAGTCGCCAGAATTATTACCTGATTTAATAGATATATGCTTTATTCCCCAGCTGTCAGTAGCACGGAGCACGGACATCTTGGCAGAATGACGTCTGCGCTGTCAGTCCCATCCAGAAGCCAGCCGGCTCCTAGCAATGCCTCCTAGACCTGGCTGGGACTGACAGCGCAGGCGCACGGACGTCATTCTGGCAAGATGTCCGCGCTCCGTGCTATTGACTGCTGGGGAATAAAGCATATATCTATTAAATCAGGTAATAATTCTGGTGACTAGCGCTACTAAGCTGCTAGTCACCAGAAGGGGACCTAGTTAAGGTAGTTCCGCTTTAATATTTCCGGGAATCTTAAAATATTCATTTTCAGGTGATACTTTCTGTTTGTGTTGAGGGAGATTCAGCTAACGTAATGCTCAAATCCCATGTATCACATTTCATGAAAGTTTAATATGTTTTCAGATTCAAACAACTGTGAGCTGCCTCTCCTAACGCCATGCAGCAAAGCTGTTATGAGCCAAGCGCTAAAAGCAACATTCAATGGTTTCACAAAGGAGCAGAGAAGACTGGGCATCCCCAGCAGTAAGTAGTTTTATTCCGTTTCAGCTATCGGCCAATGTCTACTTGAAATTTTATTTCCTGGTAGAAGTAGCAACCATTATAATACTTACTATGGTCCATATTCCCCCCCCCCCCCCAAAAAAAAAAAAAAAAAAGGGAAGAATTTTAGGTCCAGCTACATTACGGGGGACAGATTAAATTGCCATTGATTTAAATGGAGATCTTAATGCCTTGATCACCAAGAAGTACTCCAACACTTTGCTTTTGCAGTGCTTTGAAGACCTCTCTAATATTCAAGTGGTTTACCCTTTGAATGTCAGAGGGGTATGCTTTGCAATGCGTTGGATATCCCACAGGTAATCAAAGGGTTACTATCCCCATTTAAATCAAAGTTTGGGATATATTTATGTATTTGTACACTTTAATATGTCCTTGACAAATTACCTATAAAAAAAGCACAGTATAAGGATTAAAGGGTTAGTAATGTCTGTTTTTAATAAAATGTAATATTGTAGATATTAAAAAATAAATTAACCGGTGCAAGTCCTGTCTCTCAGTGCAGCCCAACAGTGGCTCTTCAGGAGAGTCGAAATAGCTCTATCTAGAAATACTTAATTGGAACGTCTACAAAGTGTTCCTGGTTTACAAGCATACTTTGTAGACCGTTCCATTGAAGTATTTCTGTTTAGATAGCACTATTTCGGCTCTGCTGAAGAGCCGTTGGCCGGGACCAGGATCTCCTCTTGTCAGCTAGAGGCTGACATCCGTGAAAGGGAAGGGGGGATCTTTATCTGGGTATATCTCTCAAACTATACATGTTTGAGAGACAGGACTTGCACCGATTAATTTATTTTTTTAATACCTACAATATTACATTTTAGTAAAATCAGACATTACCCTTTGAGCACCAGAGGGGTGCGCAATGCATTGCAGAGCAATACGTTGTGTACATCTCTGGCACTCAAAGGGTTAAATTGAACAAAAAAAAAAAGTACTATTGATACAAGGTGTTAAACTAGTAGAGTACTTGGTCTTTAAAGGGATAGTAATACTTCGTTTTATCTTTATTTTATTTTGTAGGCATTAAAAAAACATGAAGAATGATATAAGTCTTATCTCTCAAACCTTTATGGTTTAAGAGATATTCACAAGCAAAGTTTCCCCTCCCGCCCCTTTTACCTAGTGTAAGCCATCTCTTCTCAGATGTGGAATCCAGTCCATAGACCAGACAGATAACAGAAGGGGACAATCTTCTTCCTATGAGAACAATGAAAGCCCTGCCCCCCTTGACAAGCTTTTCAGGTTTTTCCCTTATCTTAATTGAAGATTGTCCTTCTCTGATCTGGCTGAACAGTGTTACATCAGTAAAAGGGGCGGGAGGGGGATACTTTGTCATTGAATTACTCTTGAACTACAACTCTGACAGAATTGAAATAACACTCTCCAAAGTCCAAATACTATGATGATTAATTAGAACTGCTTTTATTATGAAACATTACTATCCCTTTAAAGCTTTTAAGTGCCAGATGGGTATGCAGCACTTACCCCTTTGGCAATCAAAGGGTTACAGCAAAGCACACCTGCTAGACAGGACATCTGCATCATTCTTGTAACCTTTTTCTATCCTCTCTCTAGATCCGTGGCTGTGGAATGACCAGCAAGTATGTCAGTGGCTTTTTTGGGCCGTGAACGAGTTCTCTTTGGAGAATGTGAATTATCAGAAGTTCATTATGAGCGGCCAGGAATTATGTAACCTTGGAAAAGAGAACTTTTTGGAACTGGCTCCAGACTTTGTTGGCGATATACTATGGGAGCATCTGGAACAAATGATGAAAGGTAATTGGGTGGTAGTTTATCCATGATAAATGACATTACCGTGACCGTTTATTAGTCATTTTACAGACTTCGGGCGAATCTGAAATCGGACATGTGAAGCTAAACTTGTTTTGTAATTAATCCTTTCAGTGCCAGAGGGCTACACAACTCTTTGCTTTGCAATGCATTTTGTACCTGTCTGGCACTCAAAGGGTTTAATTTTCTGTATTAGTAGTGCTTTAAGTTTTTTTTTGTTTTTGTTTTTTTTTTATTATACCAAAGACTCGTGCAGCGAATTTTAAATAGACAGTACTATCACTTTAAGAAGCAGAGTGCAGTGCTTTGCTTTACAATGCGTTGCACTCACCTTGGGTTCTTAAAGGGATAGTAATACTTTGTTTTATCTTTATTTTATTTTGTAGGCATTAAAAAAACATGAAGAACGATATAAGTCTTATCTCTCAAACCTTTATGGTTTGAGAGATATTCACAAGCAAAGTTTCCCCTCCCGCCCCTTTTACCTAGTGTAAGCCATCTCTTCTCAGATGTGGAATGCAGTCCATAGACCAGACCGATGATAGCAGGGGATAATCTTCTTCCTATGAGAACAATGAAAGCCCTGCCCCCCTTGACAAGTTTTTAAGGTTTCTCCCTTATCTTAATTGAAGATTGTCCCTCTCTGTAATCTACCTGGGCACCTCCCTTCTGATCTGGCTGAGCAGTGTTACATCAGTAAAAGGGGCAAGAGGGGGATACTTTGTCATTCAATTACTCTTGAACTACAACTCTGACAGTATTGAAATAACACTCTCCAAAGTCAAAATACTAAGATGATTAATTAGAGCTGCTTTTATTATGAAACATTACTATCCCTTTAAAGGGTTAAATAAGTTGTTCAGTCAGGTTTCAGATGTTAGAATTAGGATTTTTTTAACTTTTTTTATAAAAGGTATATTTCTATACAAAACCTAAAGTTGAAAATATATTTCTTGGTGTGAATATATATTTCTTGTTTATCCATTCAGAGCATCAAGAAAAGCCTCAGGACCAGTATGCTGAAAATCCTCATCATGGAGCCATTAATCAGTGGGTCAACACAGACTCGTTGAGTAAGTAACACGTGTTCCCAGGTGTCATTACTTATTGATATTTCCAGGCATGTGACTACAAAGAAAACCATCTGTCTATTGCCTATTTAGATTACAGCACATAATTCTACTTTTTCAATTACAGTAGCAAAAAAAAAAAAAAAAAGAAACCTGAAATATAGTGGCATCGACACTAAACTCAAACTAAGCAAGAACATGGTAATTAATTTAGGTGAATTATTTTTATCTGCCATGTAACTAATTGTTAGTGATACTGGATGAGATTTAATAAACTACAAAATCTGCCCTGCACATATTATCGTGGCTTTGTGCGCTGAAATAATCTCATCCTTATTTACTGAAAAGAAAATAAGATTTTCTATCACACTGTCAAAAAAAAAGAAGATCGAGCAGTATGAGTCAATACATACCTTGCTTTGCATACTGCATCCATATATACCATTTGTAAAATATCCCCACTGGATATAACATGGACAACATTTGGTTTACACATCTAGTAGCGATTTCAATTGAAATGTATGAAAAATGTTTTTGGTGGATCATGTAACCCGCTTTGGAACTATTGGCATGGGCTTATACCCCAAGGAGTACATATTTATGGTGTATTTGGTGGATAGTTAGTTTTCATTTAAATGGATAGTAATACTTCGTTTTATCTTTATTTTGTTTTGTAGGCATTAAAAAAACATGAAGAACGATATAAGTCTTTTCTCTCAAACCTTTATGGTTTAAGATATTCACAAGCAAAGTTTCCCCCTCCCGCCCCTTTTTGCTAGTGTAAGCTATCTCTTCTCAGATGTGGACTGCAGTCCATAGACCAGACAGCTAACAGCAGGGGACAATCTTCTTCCTATGAGAACAATGAAAGCTTTGCCCCCCTTGACAAGTTTTTCAGCTTTTTCCCATATCTTAATTGAAGATTGTCCCTCTCTGCAGTCTACCTGGGCACCTCCCTTCTGATCTGGCTGAACAGGGGGTGGGATACTTTGCTTGTGAATATCTCTTAAACCATAAAGGTTTGAGAGATAAGACTTATATCGTTCTTCATGTTTTTTTAATGCCTACAAAATAAAATAAAGATAAAACGAAGTATTACTATCCCTTTAAGGAATACCTTTTGTGTAGAAAGTAATTGAACAGTTGTTTTCACTTTCAATAATCTTCCGTTTTTCTTTCAGATTTTTCTCTGGATCCCCTGCATTGTTCATCACAAGTACACAGTTACCCCAAAACCGGGATGTTCCAGGATATCTGTCCAGTGCCTACCAGGTCAAACCTCGTTACCCCAAAACAGGAATTTCCGTACTCAAGCTCTTGCCTAAAATCAGTAGGAGTAAACTATCCATCTGTTAATCATGACTTTGCAAGAAACAACATGAACATTCTTCTAAATTCTCTAAGTTCTGGTAAGTAACTGAAAAAAAATATTCACTCTTTATTTTTATATTCACTTTTATTTCAACCCCTGGAGTCTAAAAGTTCAGTGATGCATTACTAAGCAGTGTTTTGGTGACGTCCTTAGCATGAGCCTAGCAACATTCTCTAAATACTCCTTTTGTTTTGTCTTTTAGGGAAATTGAGAGACCATGACTCAGGAGACAGCGGACCTGAGAGTTTTGAAAGTTCAGATTCTATGTTGCAGTCTTGGACCAGTCAATCGTCACTAGTAGACATGCAACGTGTGCCTTCATATGACAGCTTTGAAGAAGATGGCAACCAGTCATTGTGTTTAAACAAACCAACCATGTCTTTTAAAGATTACATTCAAGACAGAAATGACCCAGTGGAACAAGGCAAACCTGTTATCCCAGCGGCTATTCTTGCTGGTTTCACAGGTACGAATATGGGTTATACATTATACAAACACCTGTTTTGTAAGACAAAAAAAACAAAAGTTTCATAGACTGGCTTTTGATTGGAAACACATTCTATGTGTGTTTCAACCATTAGTAATGAAAACACATTTGTTGATTGTACTCGTGTGACAAGGGATACATGGAACGTGGTGGATATGCTCAAAATTCTCAGACCTGTACTCCGGGGGAAATAAATGAGAAATATACCTGAAGGAATAAGTGTGTCTTAGCTTCTGTAACAGAAGAACTTGTCGAAGTATGTGTGTTTCTTAAAGTAGCCAGGTTTACCATGTTTTGCATTGGAATTTTCTACAGCTAATTTCAGTTCTCTGTTGAGAGTAGGTATGAACCAAAACTAGACTTCAGCTGAACACGCTAAATACAGGCAGCCTTTCCAGTTTGTAGATTGTTTCTGCCTGAATTTAGGAGCACTGCATCAAATGTGCAAATATTTTGAGTGAAATTGCAATGTGCTTCCTTCGTTCACTGCAGTAGAAACCTCCACCACGTTTTTTAGTGAGGAAGACACATGGGTCCAATGTTTGAAATGCCTTCATACTTTATAAACCTAAGAATATGCTGTTTCAATGGCCCAGAGTATTGTTTCTCAACATTAGTCCACGGTGCATACAAGTAGTGCAGTCAGTGGTTCAGTTATTTTGATTGATCCACCTGTACTTTATCTGGGTATACTTAAAATCCTTACGTTTGGTGTACCTTGAGGACTAGAGTTGAGAGGCCATCAAACAGAGTGATCATATGTCTTTCCAGATTGTCTAGAAAGTTCTTCAGCTTTAAGGAGGCCTCATAGAATAATTGTTGGATCATTGCTATTTATTGGACTGACTTGGACTACCTTTTTAATACACATATTCCATTGAGTTGTTTGTTGAAAGCATCAAACAACTTTGTAGTTATAGAATTACAACTTTATAGAATTATTTATATAAGAAAAAGGTGCTTCATAGATATCCAAAATATAACACATGATGAATGAGGTTTTATATTTTTTGTGTGTGTGCGCATTCTGTTTTTGTAACCATATAACAGAACTATACAGTGCAGGTATTTATTAGTGTGTAACCATGAAGGTGAATATTTTATACATATTCAAATCTGCGTATTGTTTTTATAGGAAGTGGACCAATTCAGCTTTGGCAGTTCTTGTTGGAATTATTAACAGACAAGTCATGTCAATCATTTATCAGCTGGACTGGAGATGGATGGGAATTCAAGCTTACTGACCCAGATGAGGTATGTACAATATATTTGTATTAATTTGAGATCTGAGCCCTGTTTGCATACTCTGACGTTACCAGTTTCTAAATTTTAAATGTGAACCGCACTGTCTCTTCTTTCATTGGTGGAGACAGATGTGTGTCCAGCCAATGGGAGGTAGATTTATTTTATATCCACTGTTTGTAACACCATCCAAAACATCACACAGATATGCATAGGGCAGAGAAGAGGGTTGGAAACTAAACGCTGAAAAGTGAGGAGGGATGAAAGAAAGAAACGGGATGGAGATTGGGTAATAGAAAGAAACTAAAGAGGAGAGAAAGATAGAGGGAATCCTAAAGAGAGATAATAATAGAGACCTTTTGTTTTATTAAAATAAGACCGCACCACATAGTCCTCAGATGTTCCGAAGTAATAGAAGATCCTGCACATTACACGGGGTTTCTGTTTTTCCTTGCCTTGCCTTCAAAATCATATCAATATATAGGATTTTCCATGAGAGATGCACAATAGAGGCTGTTTTGTGTTGACCGTTCTTTTAAACTCTGCATTGCTGGTACATATATGGTTTCAACATAAATTTATATGTCATATATTTAACATTTTGCAGGTTGCACGACGTTGGGGAAAAAGGAAAAATAAGCCAAAAATGAACTATGAGAAGCTGAGCCGTGGACTGAGATACTATTATGATAAGAACATTATCCACAAGACATCAGGAAAACGATATGTGTACAGATTTGTGTGTGACCTTCACAATCTGCTTGGATACACCCCCGAGGAACTCCATTCTATGCTTGGTGTACAGCCGGACACAGATGAATGAGCCACAGAATGATCGGACCATCTTGTGGAGAGCACATCATTTTACTGTGAATACGACCAATTGTGGTCTTTCTTGATGGACTGTTCAAGATGGCTGAACTCTTAGGAGAGTCAAAGGGGACCTGAAAGGCAACTCATGTGGAGGCATTATATGGAGTGATACATATCACTTCTAACCAGATTTTGATCTGGCCTTATATGATATTTGTAGAGGTCTGATGAATGGCGCTTAAGGTTACTACAGTCCTAACTTGAAGAAAATCGCACATAATGAACACCTTTGCATGTTACTTATTGTCATTTAACATCAGTTGTAAAATTAAATTGAACCTTGGGTCAACCAAATGAGAAGAAAAACATGTTCAACGTATCATCTGATTTGCAGCTATGAAATACTTTAATACCTTATAACAACACAATTACAAATCTATGTTGTCTACAGCTACACATGTGCTATTCTGCTAATGTACATATCCAGATTACACCGTCTGGGTGCAACAAATGTACGTGTTTATGAAAAACAATGTGATTATAACATTAACCATTTCAAGTCAGCTTGTAAATATTCTTATCAGGAGGATTTTGTATTTACAGAATTATTTTATTCCATAAGGGACTTGTATATTGTAATTATTTGGATTCTGAATATATGAGAATTTTTTTTATTGTAAATAGTATGTACGTGTATACTAATTATCATCACAAGTCAGAAGCTCTGTGATGTTGCATAAATTGGAACTTGATGTAGTGTGAATCAGATAATTGCAATGGCCAATTTTTTTTTTTTTTTTTTCCCCCTTTGTTATTAAATGAAATATTACATATAACAAATCGATGATTGCTTGACATTGGAAAGACAGCTAATTTGTTTAGAATATTGCACATCTGAATGACTGCCCTATTTTTGTTCCTCTCTTCCTATAACTATGTCGGGGATTATCAGACAGAGACCTTGGGGAACCCGAACCGCGTAGGTCAGGGTCAGCCAACCTTTGGCACTTCCCACTGGCAGGTTGTGGATGTTGGGAGTTGTACTCCCAAACAGCTGGGTTGTCAGTGGTTGTCTAACCCTGGTGTGTGGGTTTTAGGGGGTATCTCCATCATAGCACTGGTGAATTAGTCTAAATCACTAGGCTGTTATCACATCTGTGCTTAGGGCTTAATTTACATCCCAGGTGCACTTAGGCAAGGCTCACTTAGCCCCGCCCATGCCTCACCACTGGTCCCTATATGATCTAGCCTCATCCACTGAGGGGGAAAAAAGCCTCAACATACAAGCACAAAATAGTTTTTAACGCCTTGAATGCTAGTTGACTCCTTAGAAACTTTTAATTTTTTTTGTGCTTGTAATGCCTTGGGAACATCAAGTGTGTGTGTGTGTGTGTGTGTGTGTGTGTGTGTGTGTGTGTGTATTATATATATGAGAGACAGATACATCAGCACTCTCAGGGACTTTAAAAGAAGCAAAATTAACTTTAATGGTTGATCCACCATTAAAGTTTATTTTGCTTCTCTTAAAAGTTCCTGAGAGTGCTGATTTATGTATCTCTATTCATCATTGGATATTACGGCACCCAGGCTTTTTCCTGATTTTCTTGTGAGTGCGTCCCTCAGATGATGTATAGATATATATACAATAATCTAATAGCACAGAGGCATTGAGACTGCGTTGGATGCTTCCTCAACTTATGGTGGTTGACGTAGCCAGCACAGCTTACACATACCTCAAAACTGCGTTTTCTGGGAGGCTGACTTGTCTACTCTGCCTAATGGGAAAATGTTTCCCTTCTTGCATTCAGGAATAAAAAAAAAATACTTCAGTTTAACACTGTCAGGGGTATTTGATGGCTGGAGTTTAATTCTGCTGTAAATGTTTCTTTTCACTAATCCACAGTACGGTCCAACTGTTTGGTGGTTTAAGATGTTTTATTTTTCAAAACAATCTTGGTGTTCTAGACCCTGTATACTCTTCTAGCAATAGGGGGGCCAGAGTCCTGACTTTTGGGCTGCCAGTTGGACAGACTAATGGATTTTATGTTTTGTTTTTTTTTTGCCACCTGTTTCCATAACGTGTATTTTTTTTTTTGTGTGTGTTCTTAAGTATATGCCTCCCTTTCGTTGTTCAGGAGGAATTTGTGTAGCAGCTATTTTAACTGCAAATTAATGTAATGGAAATGTATTTTTGTGTTGTTTTTCAGTACATTTTTTTTTTCTTTCTTTTTTTTTTTTTTCTAAGAAAGTTGTATTTTTTAACTAAAGTGCCTTGTAAAGCATATTTCTGAATAAGTAATTGGGTTCATAGACTAAACAAGTGGATCAAATTATGATTAAAACATTTTTTCTGAGAAACGCGTGGTTTTATATATTTTTTCCCACGAAAAGATCGGTAATTGAACACAGGAACTGAAGAACTGATATCACTGGAGAAGTCATCTCCACATTATAAACTCTTAGTGAATCTTCCCCCCTGGAGTAATTTTGGGGCAAAAAAGGTCTCATAAATTTAAAAGGTGCTTACCCCTTTCAGTGCCAGAGGGATATGCAATGCAATGAGTTTTGTGCTCTCTGGCACTCAAAAGGGTTAAACCTCTTGAATGCTAGGAAGGTCCAATGCATTGCTCTGCTCTCAAGCGCCCAGGTGGTTTATAAGCCCCCATGTAAATCAAGGTGCATCCTGGGAATATTTGCTTCCCTGCTACAGTGCAGTTGGTTTCCTACATAATTACTTTACTTCCTCTTTGTACATTAGCCTTTATGGGCCTCGTGTTTAAAAGAGAGGTGGAGAAAGTTTGAGACCATCAGCTGCATGACAGGAGAGAAATATACAATTCAGATTGATTTTAATTTAACTTTTTAACCCCCTTGAGTGCTAGAGAGGCCCCCAAAAGCAATGCTTTGGAGACCTCTCTAGCATTCAAGGGGTTAAAGTCCCATCTAAATCAATGAGCAATTTGGCAATGTTTATTGCTCCCCTATGGCACAGTTGGTTTGCTCCAGAATTCCTTTTTTGTTTTGTGCAGAAGGCCTTCTATGTTTACCTTACACAGCAGAGTTCCTTCCTTTTGGGCAGTTATGTGGTGGGAGCTGTTGGGTGGGGTTTACTATAGAAAAATCACCCCCAAGTTGGGGACATTGAAAATGGTGAGATCAGAATGTCACGTGCGTGAAAAGGCCAACATTATGATCTCGCCAAGAAAATAGCGTGATGGTGTTATGTCGCAAAACAGTGTGATGGGTGGAAGAGCGTCTGATATTCGGCGATGTCACACTCGTCTATTCAGTGACATACCTTGAGTTCTGTGTATAGAATCAAATACCTCCATATGTATAGCTTGGAAGAGAGGCATACGGAAGATACAATAGAAACATTCAAATATATTGAAATATTTAATATATAAAGATGATTGAACCTTTGAGTGCCAGCAACATATACAATGCATTGGAAGCGCTGGATAACTCTGGCACGCAAACCGTTAATAGAACAAGAGGGCATCTCAAATTAGAGGGTGAGACATTCCAAACCAATGTGCTACTTTACCGAACTGGTGATATGTTCAAAAGAACATCGTACAAGTGGAAGCAGTAAGGGATAAAAACATTAGAGAACTGCAGAAGGGCTGAGATAAACATATGTTTCTTCTGGGAATTATTTATAATTTTGTAATTAGGAAAATTGGCAGACTGGATGATCCAGTTGGTTATTATGTGCAGCAAAAATATATATTTGTGTGTCATCCTCTGCCTCATTCACTAATTATCTGATCCCCTGCATCTCCCTTTTTCATAAGAAAGTGCAGGGAGATGACTGTTTGGCTCCTTTCAATTTAAAGATATAGTAATACTTCGTTTTATCTTTATTTTATTTTGTAGGCATTAAAAAAACATGAAGAACGATATAAGTCTTATCTCTCAAAGCTTTAAGGTTTAAGAGATATTCACAAGCAAAGTTTCCCCTCCTGCCCCTTTTACCTAGTGTAAGCCATCTCTTCTTAGATGTGGAATGCAGTCCATAGACCAGACAGATAACAGCAGGGGACAATCTTCTTCCTATGAGAACAATGAAAGCCCTGCCCCCTTTGACAAGTTTTTCAGGTTTTTCCCTTATCTTAAATGAAGGTTGTCCCTCTCTGCAGTCTACCTGGGCACCTCCCTTCTGATCTGGCTGAACAATGTTACATCAGTAAAAGGGGCAGGAGGGGGATACTTTGTCATTGAATTACTCTTGAACTACAACTCTGACAGTATTGAAATAACACTCTCCAAAGTCCAAATACTATGATGATTAATTAGAGCTGCTTTTATTATGAAACATTACTATCACTTTAACTCACTGTGATCACAATGAAGAAGGGAGGAACTTGCAGGCACATGTTCTCAAGCAAGGGATCCAATGTTAATCCCATCTTACTACCAAGCGCCATTATGTCTCCTGGTACTAGGATTTTCTCAAGGGGGGTGGTGGGCTAACCTCGACATGAACTTTGTCCTTATTTCATTGATTCTCAGACATAATCCTTGGGGTAGGTGTTGGGCATATCCCTAAATAAACACAGTCCATTGAATCGCAATGGCTGATTCACTGATTCCTCATCTGTGATCATCCAGGAATATTAGCAAAAGCTGACATGTTGGTGTGTCCCAGGAACTAACGCTGAGAAGCACGGCCTTATTTCAAAGGACAGGCATGCTACATTTCATGTCTCAGGTCGATGGGTAAGGCTGTTGAAGAAAGCATTTGCTCCTAATAAATATATAGTGTAAAAGGTAATAAATATTATAAAAATAAGTTTTTGGTATGTTTCAAAAAGTATAAAGTGTTTATTAAGTATTAACTCCTTATATGCCAAATAAACAGAAAACCTACACATACAGGGTTTTTCCCCTAAAACTAGAAACAACTAAATTTTGTATTTTTTTTTTTCCTTTTTATTTAAGAAGGGAAGTAAAACAGAATCTGGGAATTACAGACTAGTGTGTTTGACCTCTGTAATGGGAAAACAGCTTGAGGGGTAAGGGATTAAATTCAGGATTACAATCAGATCAAAATTATTAGCAGAAAACAACAGGGTTTTATGAGGAACAAAGATTGCCAAACAAACCTTTTAAGCTTCTATGAAGTAGTAAGTAGCAATCTAGAGCAGAGGTTCTCAACCCATGCCCTCAGTGGCCACTAACAGGCCAGGACTTTAGGAATTTCCCTGCTAGAGCACAGGTGTGGTGATCAGAGGCTCAGTCATATTGATTAACTCTCCTGTGCTCTAACAAGGAAATCATCAAATCCTGGCCTGTTAGTAGCCACTGCGGGCACGGGTTGAGAACCAGTGATGTAGATAACACAAAGCAGTGGATGTAGTATATCCACACAGGAGGCAGAAGGGAACATACAGTGTTATACTGCGTATTAGTAGGTAAAACAGGATGTTCTGGACTGGTTAATAGACTAACCCCGTTTTTGGACTCAGGAATGCTTATATAATTATCATGAGGCTCTAATGATCTAACCGACCAAGTGCCCGATGTAAGTTGCCTGTTTAGACTGTGAAATAGATTCCCCACAAAGATGTGACAGACTGCTATTTGATAAAAAAAAATATGATAAGATCACATCAGACAATACAGGAATACTGCAAGGCAGGCCCCAGTGGGCCAGATGCTTGGGATCAAAGACTACAGTGCATAGCTGGCTCGTGGTGGTTGCTTTCTGGGCTGCCATGCTGAGGCCTATGCCGAGCTAGAGAAGCCAGATTAGTGCTGACTGGAGGAGCCAGCCTGCAGCCCGGATGACAACCCAGAGAACAGCAGCTACCCACTGAGGTCAAAGAGGATACTAAACAATTAACCCACCTGCAGTATAGTCGTAGTTGTTGTACAGTGACACTGAGACCTGGAGCTTGACTGAGAAGACAGAGAACAGGATAGTCAAAGTCCAACTGGAGTTCGAGGAGATAGACGCCCACCAGGGTCAAGACAGACGGGAAGTTAGTGAAACCAGAACGGGAATGGGTAGGCAACGAGGTACAAGGCACCAGATGGAGGAATGGTGGAAGCAACAGAGCCAAAGCCAGTTACAATATATCAGATCATCATGGTACCAAATTGCAGAACAGAAGGGAAGTTAAAGGAAGAGCCGGGTCAATACACAAGATAACACTCTGGAATAAGACAGAAAATTTATGGAACACTTTGATCGCGCTCCTACCAAAAGCACTGAGGCTCTATAAAGGCTCAAACAAACACAAGACAATGAAAACCAGACAAGGAATCACAAAAAGAAGAGAAAAGGCAGCAGTACACGAGAGAGGCAAAGGTTGAACTTGAAGGTCTTTTGTCTTTTTTCAACCTAATTTACTATGTAGCAACGTAATATATATTATATACATATATATATCAGGGATCAAAATTTCCACTCACCACTAGCCAATGGCGAGTGCAAATTTAGCCCTGGTGAGTAGAAATTCAGAAGACTTTGTGCCTGGCAAAACACACCCAGGGGCGGCAGTAAAGAGGATTACTGCTCCCATTGGGTGATTCAATGGGGGTGTGATTTTTGGCTCGCCCCCACTATCCAGCCAGCCCAGCACTATCTAAGGCTGAAAAAAAATGGCTGCTACTCACTCCTACACCACAGACACATACACATGCCCCCCCACACACTGGTAGACACATACACACACACACGCACGCTGAGCAGCTGAGGATGATGGGAACTATGTTCAAGCTACAGTTGGAAGGCCATGGTTCAATCTGTATTATGCATCTTCTTCATTCCCTGTCTGTGAGCCTGCACAGCCCTGCCAATTACTACAAGTGAGCTGATTTCTAAACAATCAGCAGGAAGGATGCTGGGGAACAATGGCAGAGACATGATCAGGCAGTGCAGAGCAGGGCTTCAGCTGAGCTGGTAAGTGGCAGAGACATGGGTGTGACTGTATTTATATATTGCACAAAGAGAGCAGATTGTTTGTCAGTCTGTCTGTAAGTAAAGGTGCCAGATTCTGCAATAGCTCACTGTATAGCGTGTATGACAAACTATTTATATATGGTCTGGCATTGTATAGTATACAGTCTGTGTATAAGGACTGGCACTATACAGTATAGGAGGGACAGTGCCTGTTTGACACCCAAATCCCTCTGCTCCTCTATTTAGGAGATCACATTGTGTGGTGTATATACCAGTGTATCAGATCGCTCCACATCAATAAAACCCACAGTAATGTGGGTATAAACTTCTGTAAATGTCTGTTAAATTAGTCTGTGTAAAAAATACTTTCATCTTCTTCTAAATCATTCACTTACAGAAAGAGTAACTTAACCTTTTCAATGCCAGAGGGGTATGCAATGCATTGCTTACCCCCTGGCACTCAAAGGGTTAAAAATTCTCTAAAATACACCACCAGCCATGCCCCCACTAACACCACCTAAAACACAAGTGTCCCTCTTTGGCCATTTGAAATGTTGGAAGGTATGTTACTAACACTGCTCACACTGTATGTATGGATGTTCTGCTTTGCATCTGTGTGTCACTGTTTGTGTATGTCAGAGCATGTGTGTGTATGTATGTGTGTTGCATGCTTCTCTGTCTATCACTGTGTGTCCCCCTGTATATGTGTGTGTTTGCACATGTGTCTGTGTAACACTGTGTGTACCTTTCTGACACGTACACCCTCACACCCTATGCTATATTTCACTATCATGACATTTATTAAAAAAAAAAAAAATTCCCTGCATAACATGACGGGCAATGCAGTCCCAAATTGCTAGTATATATAAATATATATATATATATATATATATATATATATATATATATATATATATATATATACATACATACAATAATAGGGAGTAAATTTACATATAGTACTAAAAGAAAGCTTATTCTATCTAAAAAAAGGAGGAAAAAAAGCCAATATATAGTTTGCATGCGTACGCTAAACAGTAAAGGGATGAAACCTCACGTAACACCCACATAGCAAGAAATGTGACGTTTTATTAATTAAAGAAACACTAACGCCTGATAATGACAATGAATTAAACTTACAGCTAGTATCTGTAAAAAAATAGATATTTTATATTAGATCCCTAAAATATCACCCTAAACTTGTATTTTTAACCCTTTGAGTGGCAGAGAGGTATCCAATGCATTGCTCTCTGGCACTCAAAGGGTTAATGCATGTCCTATATACTGTAGACACCAGTTCAGTGGTTCTCAATGTTAGTCTTTGGGGAACGCCAACAGGTGGATTTTCTTTATATCCCTGCTTAATTGAAGGTGGGTAATCAGTGACTCTGTAATTGGGATTGAGCTGCCAGTGCCTAATTAGCGATATCTTGAGCATGTGACCTATTAGTATGCCTCCAAGGACTGGAGCTGAGAATCACTGAATTCATTATGTGGTGCTCTTTTTAATGAGAGAGAGAAGAACTAATGCCATTAACCCTATGAGTGCCAGAGAGTTACACAACACATTGCAGAGCAATGCGTTGCGTGCACCTTCAGCACTCAAAGGGATAATTTAGTTTTTGGTTTAGTACCCACTGCACGTCTGTTAATAAGAGCTGTGTGACCATATCCCAGCCCATTTACAGACAATAAAGCATTAGCACTTCTACAAGGATTGCTATGTTAAAGTGAACCTGTCACATTATAATATATTTAGATAACTGTACAGATAATTCAATTGAAATACTGTCTATATGTTGTACTACCCATTTCTTTGTAATATAGATTTTTGGAGAAATGAATATTTATTTGTTGGTGCACAGTGTGGCAATTTATGCTAATTAGTTTATGTGCCGGGCCACACACACTGTGCAATGAATGGATCACACTGGGAACATGTATAATAGCACAGCGAGGGATACGTTTGGCCTGGAACAGAACTAATTAGTTTACTGTGCAGCAAATAAACATAAAGTGCCACACTGTGCCATTAAAACATAAATGTAGTACAACTTATAGGCAGATTTTATTTATGTTTAAGACAAACGAAACTTGCCTTTGGGTGAAACGTTCACCTTCATTGGATCCTGCAAAAGGTGGGCAGGGATGGATTTCCCAGTAGGCAGCTGCCTAGAGCGCCAAATTTTTAGGGGATGCTTCCACTGTGCTGGCCACACCCACATTTTCAATTGTGGGTGTGGCCAGGACAACTTCAATGTCCATGCCCCTTACAGGCTGTTATTTAACCCCTAGAATGCTTTGCAATGCGTTAACGATTTCTCTGACAACCATGTATTTAACCCCTTAAGGACCACGGGGGTCCAGGGGTAGGGTGCTCTGGATGACCAGTGCAATTTGTTTTGTGTTTGGGTATGTGTGAGCGATCTCACATACTGGCTCCCCACTGGTGAGACTGAGACTGACTTTTCTGATCTGTGAGCAGTCAGTTTTAGACTCTCCCAGTGAACAAACGCTCCTTGTAGGCTAGGCTGACCAGACCTCACCTTTCACCAGGGACGCATAGGAGAAATGCATACTGCAGGACTGCTTTGGTTTCAGTGAAGTACTGAAAAATGGCTATTTTCTATGTGTCCCTGGTTAAAGGTGACATCTGGTCAGCCTATTGTAGGCCAGCTGTGATACAAAAAAGTCATGATGCCAGGGCTGGTGCAAGGATTTTTGCCACACTAGGCAAAACATAATTTTGTAACCCCTTGGCTCTGCCCCTTGTGTCCCACCCTTTTATATCCCGCCTACTTATACCCCACCTTTTTTCTTGCCCCATCAGCTCCAACTTGCCCCCACCAGCTAAACTTTGCCCCCATCAGCTCCAACTTGCCCCCATCAGCCCAAACTTGCCCCCCCATCACAGACCTGTAGCTGGAGCTCCCGCACGGTCTTCTCTTCAGTAATGCAGAGCGCGCTGGGAGATGTTGACTCCCAGTACATGCGCGCCCTAGGCTGGCGCCTACCTTGCCTATAGGTGGCACCGGCCCTGCATGATGCACCAGAGTCGTCACTGGTCCTTAATGCAGGGATCGTTGTGATGGTTCTGGCATGTCCTTGCACATTAAGAGGTCAAAGCTTCTTTTCTCCTTGCTTGTTATAGGTCAAAGGTATTTTCTGTACCAGGAAACAGTGGATGAGAATGGAGTCGAGGCCATGTGAGGAATGGGGTGTGGCCAGGGGTGAGGCTAATTATATCTATAATTCCTTGCCTGGGACAAGACCAGAGAGGACACATATATCACTAGATTTTAGTTCTTAGAAACAAGAGGCATATTACGAATGCTATCATAGAGTGCAGGGTATTTAAAGGGATAGCAATGTTTCACAAAAAAGCAGCTCCAATTAATCTTCATAGTATTTGGGACATGGAGAGTGTTATTTCAATACTGTCAGAGTTGTAGTTCAGGAGTAATTGAATGATGAAATATCCCCCTCCCGCCCTTTTTGTAAGCCACCTCCCCTCAGATGTGGAATCTGGTCTTGAGACCAGACAGCTCACAGCAAGGGACAATCTTCTTACTGTGAGAACAATAAAAACCCTGCCCCCCTTGACAAGTTTTTCAGGTTTTTCCCTTATCTTAATTGAAGATTGTCCCTCTCTCTGTGATCCATCAGGACAGTCTTGCTGCTCTGAGATGAGCAGGGTTACATCAGTAAAAGGGGCAGGAGAGGGATACTTTATCATTCACTTACTCTTGAACTACAACTCTACAGTATTGAAATAACACCCCCCCGGCCCAAATACTATGAAGATTAATTGGAGCTATTTTTATTGTGAAACATTACTATCTCTTTAAGTGTAAATTACACCTTCATTTTTGTGTATTACTGTCCTTCTATGGTGCAAAACAGCCATGGTACTTAAGGGGTTAATAAGCACTAACATCCTGATTGTCTATTTAGCAGCCATGACTATGAGCCAATCAGCAAGGACAGAGTTCCAGCTGCTGAACAGCCAGTCACAATAATGGTGCTTATTAACCCTTTGAATGCTAGAGAAGTAGCCAACGCATTGCAACTTCATGATTTGGCTATCTCTTTGGCACTCACAGGGATTACATGCCAACAGTTTCTGGCCCGAAGTATACCTCTTAAGCCTTTCTCTTTAACCCTTTGGATGCTAGAAACTTCTCCAACCCATTTCTTCTCAATGGGCCTGAGATATCTCAGCATCCAAGGGGTTAAGTTAAAAAAGCAAATACCTTTCTTGACATAACATTTAAACAAAACCACAATTTTGTTATTACTTTTCTCTTGAGGAAATGTTATTTCCTCAGCATATGGAATAGTTTTCATCCTACACGATTCAACAAAACTAAGTGAATGCTCAAGGTATTCCCATGTATTCTACTTCATATATCTATCTATCTATCTATCTATCTATCTATCTATCTATCTATCTATCTATCTATCTCATATCTATCTATCTCATATCTATCTATCTATCTATCTATCTATCTCATATCTGTCTGTCTATCTATCTATCTATCTATCTATCTATCTATCTATCTATCTATCTATCTCATATCTATCTATCTCATATCTATCTATCTATCTATCTATCTATCTATCTATCTATCTATCCATCTATCTCCTATCTATCTATCTATCTATCTAAATATATATATATATATATATATATATATATATATATAGATATAGATATAGATATATACATATATATATATATGCACTAGTGTAAAATCCAGTGTACACGGGCCAAGGTCCGGGTAATGTTAACCCTTTGAGTGCCAGAGGGGTACGCTAAGAGGCCGCTACCTCACTGCTCCATACGATGCAGTTTTGCGTCGTGTCACTCACGCGATGCAATCATGCGCAGTAGAGACTTGAACGCGGGCACTGCGCATGACTGCATTGTGACAAATATCCTAGCGAATTATTATATAGGATATATACATGCAGGAGGGGAAGCAATCACATTTCTGTTAGGTATTGCTCCTGGGTGCTATTGCAATGGCAAAATATATATATATAATCCTGAAAAGACAGTAGCACACTCAGGACTTCAAGGGTAAAATAATAAAGATTAAAGACTAAATAAAAAAAAATATATATATAGTAGCCAGAAGGGGAAACACTCACGTATAAAGGAGACATCAGCCTGGCTGTTAATAGATAGGCAGAATCTGTGCTAGCGGTGTATTGAAAGCACGCACAGGACTTCAAGAAGATATGTGATAACAAAAGGGGTTTATCATATATATATATATATATATATATATATATATATATACATACTAGCAAAAGGGGCAAGGCGTTGCTAGTGGGGATTAAGTCCTTTGGGTGCTTCATGGGTATTCATCACATTGGTGTATATGTACATGTAATAAATATGCAGGTAGATGTTCATGTACATTGAATACATATGTGATACACCTACCTGCATATTTATTAGATGTACATATACACCAATGTGATGATTTGTGCCTAACCGAAATCTCATGAACTTCCAGCTGTGCACAAGTGCACTGGATCTATGGGAGCATGAGATGGCAAGTCCCTCTGGAACTCAAAGCATTAAATAACATTAAAATTAAAAAAAAGGTGCATTGTCATGATACAGGCATAAGCATATATTGCACTATCCCCACAGATTTAGTATGCAAAATTTCCTTACCTCAAGAAAACTTAAAACATGTTCCCAGGAACTGTATATAGAATCTGCTGGGCCTTAGAATCTACTGGGCCCTGGGGCTGATGGGACCTGGTACAGGCCTGTTACAACTGTATCCTCGTTCTCTGTATTTATGCCTCTGTGTTTAAATATACATACATATACACTACCGTTCAACAGTCTGGGGTCACTTAGAAATGTCCATTTTTCTGTTATGGGAGCAACTTGACCGTATGGTCCGTAAGAAGTGCCCATCAAGCCAATCCAAATTCTGGGAGGTGCTTCAGGAAGCATGGGGTGAAATCTCTTCACATCACCTCAACAAACTGACAACTAGAATACCAAAGGTCTGCAAGGCTTTAATTGCTGTAAATGGAGGATTTTTCATGAAAGGAAAGTTTGAAGCACAAAATTATTATTTATATTTAAAATCATTATTTATAACCATGTCAATGTCTTGTATCTCCTATTCATTTTGCAAGTGATTGGATGGAAAAACAAGGACATTTCTAAGAGACCCCAAACTTTTGAATGGTAGGGTACATACATACTTACACATACACACTGCTATAATGTGCTCTTTCATACAAGGATTTTATCATTAGTGTTCAACTGGGCTGTTCCTAGGTACTGGCCGAGGGGCCCCAGGTCTCAAAATTAAAGGAATAGTACACCCCCAAACACTAACCTAACTAAAAGATTGACCATGGATTAGCAACTGCCTCTGTGGGAGCCAAGACTGACGTATCAACCCTCCCACAGATCCAGCGAGCTTGTGCCTAACCGAAATCCCATGAGCTTCCAGCTGCACGCAAGTGCACTGGATTTATGGGGGCATGAGATGTCAGTCTCATCTCCCATAGCATCAGTCACCTATCAGAGCTGGAAGTACCAGCTGCTTCTGCCTGCTCCTCGTTTTACATCACAGTATCGGTCATGTGAGTGGGTGTTTAAGCCCTGAGCTATCGCTAGTCAGAGACTTATGGACAATCTTTTAGTTAACTTAAAGTGGAACTATCACACAAATTAAAGTTATCCCCAAATCACTATGGATATAGTGATACGCATATCCATACTAGTATTATCCTGAATAAGTCTGATTTTATTGAGAAATCCAACTCTTTCCCAGACGAACAGACAGGTATCAGAACAGACATTTTGCCAAAGAGACATCTGTGGGCCTGCACTGTCCATTGCGGTCAGAGGCGTAACCAGAAGCAACCAGGCCCTGGTGCAGAAATGGCCATGGGCCCCTCTGACCACATTGCCCCCCATCGCCCCAGTCTCCAAATTGACCCCCCCATTGCCCCCAAACTCCACATTACTCCCCTGTTGCCCCAATCTCCACATTGCTCCCCCAATGCCCCCAATCTTCACATTGCTCCCCCAATGCCCTCAAACTCCACATTACTCCCCCAGTGCCCCAATCTCCTTCTCCCATTGCCTCCAATCTCCACATTGACCCCCCATTACCCCAATCTCCACATTGCTTCCCCATTACCCCAATCTCCACATTGCTTCCCCATTGCCTCCAATCTCCACATTGCCTCCAAGCTCCTACCTCCCTGGTGGTCCAGCAGCGTGGCAGGAGAGGTCTGTGCCTCCTTCATTACTAGAGTGTAGAAGTGGCTGCTCAGCTTCTTGCGGTTTGTGTGAAGAAGGCACAGACCTCACCTTGTTGCTAGTTGCGAGTAGCGGGGGAGGGGGGGTTGCACGGGGCAGCCAGGCCCCTGGAGTGACGGGCCTGGTCGCAGGTGCGACCCCCATTGTTACGCCACTGATCATGGTCTCCTCTTCGAGGAGTTGCATTGTACCTTAAGGTACAGGAAGAAACTGACGGTGCAGGCGCACAGATTCTGGTACAGCAAGATACCTTCCCGTCAGTCTCAGAACAAGCTGGATTTCTCAAAAACAGGACACTCAGGATAATACAAGTATGGATATACGTATCTTTATGTGCACAATGATTTGGGGGTAACTTTAATTTATGTGATTGTTCCGCCTTAATGCTTGGGGTGTACTATTCATTTAAAGCCCTGGGACTTGTTGCCAGCTTTGGACATATTTTGCTGATCTTCTGAATCTTAATGGTGAAACTGGGCTGCACAGTGCACTAATAATGCATTAGGTTGGCCCAAGCCACTGGTCTTTGGAAACCCAGGACCGTATTCTGGAAGCTAAAGAGGTGACATTTGGCAGCAAACCAATTGCACCGCTGGGGACAAATAAATCTTGCTTCAGCAACCTAAAAAACTGTTCAGCAGCCCACACTTCTAATATATATGAATCATCAAAAATAAAGAAAGTCAGCCATGATTCAGTAGAACAGTGTATAACAATCCAGATTCAAACTATGCAGTGTTAACTTGAGCGACACAGGAGCTTCTCCATATGCTCCTTAACTGAACATAACACATATAAACAAATTCGCTCGTACAAAGACACTTGCAAATCGAAGTAAAATCAATATTTCCTTTATTGCAACACAATATAAAATAGTAAATACCTTGACATGCCAATGTTATAGAGAAATGGAAGAGAGACTTTTGGAGGTGTTCATATTTAATCCAGCAGAATGTGCTAAATTCAACCCCTCAAAGATCAACGTGTTTCGCGCTGTATGCGCTTAATCATGACCCAAGGTTTCAATGATATCTGTTAAGACTTTTAAACTAGTGTCAACCAATCAGTATACTGAATCATTCATTAGTGGCCAATCCCATTACGGTCTGCCTCCGTGCAATCTACAACCTTCATGTCCATTTTAAACAGAGGCTTTAACCTCTTCAGTGCCCGGAGTGACATTTTCTCATGTCACGTGAAGAGGAAAGAATTCTTCAATCAAAGGAGCAGAGGCAAACTCCATTAACAACTCTTAATCAACTCTTAACAATGACATGAATTATCACTCCGGACACCGACAAATAAATCTTCCCATTGATGGAAATGAGGCTTTTGACCCCTTCAAAGCAAGGAATAAGAAATCCATTTAACACTTTGAGTACCAGAGGGGTAGACAAAGCATTTTTTTCATGTGGGCGCTTAAATATCACCAAGGTATGTTTATTTTCATGCGGGCACTCAAATGAGTGATGCTTAAGCCTGAGACATGAGAATCTCGCCCTTTTGATGCGGGTGAGATTCTCATGTCACCCTTTTCATGGTTATCGCTCCATTTAGTTGGTCAGGCAATAGTGTACGACATTTCAAAAGTATACCCTGGCAATCAGTGGGTTAAATTAGTTGGTTTGTTCCAGAATTACACCTCTTTTCTTACTGAATATGTCCCTTAATAACTGCCCTGGTGCTGTTTTAACCCTTTGAGTGCCAGAGGGGTATCCAACACATTGCTTTGCGTTGGATATCCCTCTGGCACTCAAAGGGTTAAACATTTGAGTGCCACAGGGCTACACGACGCAGGCCAAAGCCATGTGTTATGCACCCCACTGACACTAAGAGAAGCTCCCTGCTTTATAACGAGATAGCACAGAATTAAATAACAATTAGAATGAACCAGAACACCATCCCACTGCCTGATAAATGTAGTTTATAGCTACAAAATATCCACATTTCTTTTGAATGGTACCAGTTTGCACCATTTATATAGAATATCTAGACTAAACTAGATTTAATCTCCCTAATCTCTCTTAGATTTATTACTAGCTCATGTAACTCTGTTTTGACACTGCATTATAAACACATTCTCTATATATATTTAAGACCTATAGAGCATAAATCTTTTTCTACAAATCTTATTAACCTTTGTATAGCCCGGGGTTGACCAACATTTTGCCATTGTCCACTCTCTGGCATTAGGTGACATCCATCTTCTGTTTTTCTCATGGTAATATATAACACAAAATACATTTGCCTGTGGACTTGTATTTTATCTCAAGATTTTAAAGGGGATCTGTCACCCCTGTACAAGTGTGGCTTAAACGATACCTTATATAGTGAATAAGAGCATTTCTTTATTTTTTTTCCATTTTAAAGGCATAGTAATAATTAAATTTTACTAACCCCCATCTTGTAGCCCTTAAAAAAACTAAATTAAATGACCCCAGCGGCATCTCTCAAACCTTTATGGTTTGAGAGATATCTGCTTTCAAATTTCCCTCTCCCCTGACGTCAGCGTTCTAGCTGACAGCAGGGGATTCCGGTCCCTGAGCAAGAGGAGGCTCTGCAGCAGAGCCGAGATCGCGTTATGGAAGAAGAAATCCTACACTGAAATGGTTTTCTACGTGTGCTTGGTTTGCAAGCACACGTAGAAGATCATTTCAGTGGAGGATTTTTTCTTCCGTAATGCGATCTCAGCTCTGCTGAAGAGCCTCTGCCGGTCCCAGGACCGGATTCCCCTGCTGTGAGCTTGAACGCTGACGTCAGAGGAGAGGGAACTTTGAAAGTGGCTAGCTCTCAAACCATAAAGGTTTGAGAGATGCCGCTGGGCTCATTTAATTCTGTTTTTTAAGGGCTACATGATGGGGGATAGTAAAATTTAAGTTATACTATCCCTTTAATACTTGTGTGAAAATTAAAGTTTAAAGAGTGCCTTGCACCCTACTTCTGGATAGACTGCGGGTACAGCTCTCTACCCGCAGTCTATCACTCTGCCTCTGCTCCAGTCTCTCTATCCAGCCTCCTCCAGTGATGGAGGCTTCTGTCTGTGAACTGGAGCGCTCTCATTGGCAGAGATTGATATCTAGCCAATGAGAGCGACCCGGCTTACATTCAGAAGCCTCTGACATTGGAGGAGGTTGGCTAGAGGTACGGGAGCAGAGGCAGAGTGATAGACTGCTGGTAGAGAGCTATACCCGCAGTCTATTCAGAAGCAAGGCGCAAGGCATTCTTTAAAAATTAATTTTCACACAAATAGAGAATTAAAAACGGAAAATAATAAAGAAATGCTCATATTCGCTATATAAGCTATAATTTAAGCCACACTTGTACAGGGGTGATAGATCCCCTTTAAGGCTAAGGCCCTCCCAGTGGGACTCAAAGCATATTCGGCACACACTCTCAGAATTAACTGAATTGGCGGCTGAATAATAGATGTTATTATTACCCCAAATCAATGGTACTCATTTTTTCATCATCGGAAGGATTAAAGAGATAGTAATACTTAAAATGTAAAAAAAAATATGTTGTAGGGTTTATCCCCCTGAGTAAAACAAGAGTACACCCACTGCTGAAAGGAGTTTCATTCAAAAGTTATTAATTTTCAAAGTTGACTTTTTTAGGTGCAATATCACAGTGGCCTGAAATTGTACAGTGGCGCTGTTGCTACACGATCCTATGGACAGCTCTGGTCCCGGGACCACAAATCTCCATAGGATGGTGTAGCAACAGCGCCATTGTACAATGTCAGTCCACTGTGATATTGCACCTAAAAAATTCAACTTTGAAAAGTAATAACTTTTGAATGAAACACTTTCAGCAGTGGGAGTAGTCTTGTTTTACTCAGGGGGATAAACCCTACAACATATTTTTTTTTACACTTTAAGTATTACTATCCCTTTAAGGGCTCAGTTGACCCAGCAACCTTGAGGTTTGAACAGGCTGTGCAGTCAGGGCATTTATCACTGAACTATGTCAAAGGGATAACTCTGCTCTCCCTCCCACCTACCATTCCCTGCCTTCCAGATAGATTCTAACATTCCACTCTGCTCTTCATACCGACTGCCACTTCCTGCTAGCTAGTTCTAGCTTATTTTCATACACTGGCAAATACAGTAACTAAAGCCAAATATCTCAAAAACTATATATATTTTTTTATATTAAAAATTCCCTACATAACATTTACAAAGAAAACACAACCAGGAGGAGAGCTCAAGGGAACAGCAATACTTATACAATAATTTTACAAAAGTAATATTGGTACTCATGTAATTTGCAAAATTATTGTATACGTATTGCTGTACCCTTGGGCTCACCGACTGGTTGTGTTTTGCTTTGTATTGTTCCCAGTGATTCAGTGATGATCATCTGGTTTGGAGTGATTGAGCAGACTAATTCATCGTCACCTGTGTGGAGGCAGTTTGAATATCCTCCACATGCCTTACCTGCTACCAATGCTTATGGGTGGCAAGGTCAGAATGTGAGTAACATTTCTATGTATGATATTTGATTATTTGTGAAATATCTTAATATACTACCCTAGATGACTCTCCCCCATGTCTCATCCCTGTTTTCTACATAACGTGTAGGTGGTTTTAAAGGTTATTTTAAACCAGTTAAAGGGATAGTAATACTTAAAATGTAAAAAAAAAATATGTTGTAGGGTTTATCCCCCTGAGTAAAACAAGAGTACTCCCACTGCTGAAAGGTGTTTCATTCAAAAGTTATTAATTTTCAAAGTTGAATTTTTTAGGTGCAATATCACAGTGGCCTGAAATTGTACAGTGGCGCTGTTGCTACACGATATCTCCATAGGATGGTGTAGCAACAGCGCCACTGTACAATCTCAGGCCACTGTGATATTGCACCTAAAAAAATCAGCTTTGAAAATTAATAACTTTTGAATGAAACACCTTTCAGCAGTGGGAGTACTCTTGTTTTACAACATATTTTTTTTACATTTTAAATATTACTATCCCTATAAAGTAACACTGACACCTCCTAGCAATATTTTATATAGTAGGAGTCAGCATAGTTTTATGAATAATAGATCATGTCAGACTAACTAACTTGCATTTTATGAAAATGTAAGTAGTAACTTAGACATGTGAATTGCTGTTGATGTAGTATACTTGTTATTTTGCAAAAGCCTTTGATACAGTCCCTCACAACAGGTTACTGCATAAATTAAAAGGCTTTGGTTTGGACGGTGTTATCTGTACATGGATTGAGAACTGGTTAAATGATAGGTGGCAGAGTGTTGTTGTAAATGGAACCTTTTCAAGTCAGTCTAAAGTTGTAAGTGGGGTGCCATAAAGTTCAGTCCTGTGCCCAATGCATTTTAATTTCTTTATTAATGATCTAGAAGTGGGAATTGAAAGTAGTGTCTCAATCTTTGCTGATGAAACTAAGCTTTGTTTTTTGTCTGCAGAAGGATTTAAATAAACTGAGTGAATGGGCAGAAAAGTGGAAGATGACATTTAATGTAGATAAATGTAAGTTTATGCATGTGGGCTGTACAAACAAATATGCTACATATACAATAAATGGTAAACAGTTAGGGGAATTAGAGAATGATTTAGGAGTGCTGACAGACGTCACAGTAGTGTGCAGAGTCACTCAGCTGCTGCAAGAGTAAATAGGATATTATCATGCAAAAAAAAGAGGCATAGATGCACAGGATGCTAATATAATTCTACCTCTATATAAATCCTTGGTAAGGCTTCATCTAGAATATGGAGTATAGTTTTGGGCACCAGTTCTTAAAAAAAGACATTATTGAACTGGAAGTGCAGAGACGTGCATTAAAACTGATACAGGGATTGGACCATCTGCGTTATAAAGATTGTCTAGACAAACTGTGTTTGTCTTCCAAAAACAGTGGCAGGGATGTTTTACAGTAAGGGCAGTAAAACTATGGCATTCTTTGCCTCAGAATGTTGTGCTTGCAGATACTGTAACTGCTTTCAAAAAACGTAATGGATACCTATCTAACACAGAACAATATTGAGAATTATAACAGATGGGTTCAATAAAGATGGTTGTAGATCCAGGGAACTATCTGACTGCCATTTGGAGTCAGAAAGGATTTTTTTTTACCCACTTGGGGCTAAATTAGAAAAAGCTTTCATGCTTTTTTTGCCACCCTCTGGATCAACAGGGGTGATTTGGCATGGGCTGGACTTGATTGGCGCATGTCTTTTTTGAGCCTCATCATCTACGTTACCATGTTACTAATAACCTCCAACTCACCATATTATGGCCCAAAATCTTAATGGTCACTATGAATTTTGTCCTTGTGTCTTTATTCAAGAGATAACATCTTCAATCAATTCTGGATGTCATGTCCATGGAGGAGGACATGACTGTTGCTAGTAGGACCACAAGACCGCATACTCTGCTCACTATACATGGTAAATTCTAGGGTGAATCATGCACTCTGTCGGCTTCAGTCTTCCATGCACATGGCAACCGGGACTGATTCAAGAAAGCAAAGGAATAAATACGTAGGGGTCATGAGGATTTTATACCCATTATAAGGTAAGTGTGTGTATATGTGTGCGAGAGGAAGTATTATGAGGCGGTGTTAGATCTCCTTAAATGTGATATAGGGTTATTAACACTTTCAAAATAATTTTAACCCTTTGAGTGCCAGAGAAGAAGCCAATGCTCTTTGGCACTCAAAGGGTTAAAAGCTTAGACAAAGCTTTTCCTTTTTTTTTTTTTTTTTTTTGATTTCAAAAAGCTTTATTAAGAATATAAGCAATTACAAACATCGTACAGTACATAATAAATCGTTGAAATCACAGGCATTGAAATATGATCTAAGGTACAACAATCAACATATATCAGATCTCTAACAATGTAGTCAAGAAGCTAATGGCAACCAATTATGATTACCAATATCTTAAATTTGAGAAAAAGAGGAGAATAAACAAAAATAAATAAAAAAAAAATTTTATATAGGAATAATACAAATTACCAACGGTGGCAACAAATAGAGGTCCAATTATAATAGTATTAAGTGATACATATTGGAGGAAAGTGAACTGAAGCTAATATATAGCTTTGTATGTAGATATTTAGGCAGGGTGATCCCATAGGCCGAACACTATTCTTAGTGGGGGGGGAAGGAAAAAAAAAAAAAAAAGGGGGGAAAAAGGGGTGGTAAAGAGGGGTGATAGGAGAAAAGAAGGGGAGAGAGAGGTAGGAAGGGTTCCCCGTCCCATCACCACTCTCAAGACACCTGTCCCTCTCCCAAGGTCAGTCCAGAATCAGCCTGATCTCACAGACAGATAATAGAATTTAAGTGGTAGAATTCCGAGCTTCCCATGTCAGCCAAGGGGTCCATGTCGCTCGAAAGCCATCCTCCCTGCCCATTACTGCCGCATGAGTCCGCTCCGAAGCCAGAACACAACCCACTCTGCTCTTCCACGCAGACAGAGACGGAGGGACACTATCCTTCCAAAACATAGGGATAGTGAGTTTCGCAGCGTTTAAAAGGAAATGAAGCAGAACCAGCTGAGGTTTACGGAGACTTATGGAGTTTGGGAGCCAAACAAAAAGTAGTGCAGCTGGGGTAAATGGGAATGCAACTTCAAAAATAGTCGTCAAAACAGCATATATTGCCTTCCAGAAAAGTTGTATCTTCGAGCATGTCCACCAAAGATGTAATAAAGTGCCTTTAAATTCATGACATCGCCAACAAAGGTCTGACGAGTTGGGGAACATCATGGCCAAACGATCAGGTGTCCTATACCAGCGAGTGAATAGCTTGAAATTGACTTCCTTGGAAGCTGAATCTCGAGACATGTTGAAAAGTGTATGAAATATCTTATTCCAAGACTCGACTGGTAAAGTTAGAGACAAGTCCGCCTCCCAAGCTGCGACAAAAAAGGGCTTAGTCACCGATTGGGATACCGACAAAAAATTATGCACCTTTGATAGTGCTTTTGTTTCGAAGTGGCCCTTACAGACCAATGTTTCAAAACCGGTAAGTGGTCTAGGAAGACCACCCTTAGACAGTAGGCCGCTTACAAAATGATGGAGTTGCCTATATAGCCATGAATATGAATGAGGTAAGGAGGCGGTCGAACACAGATATTCAAAGGGGTGTATAGTACCAGTCGGGGCTAAAGACGCTAGTGTGTCAATTCCTAAGTGTTTCCAGGTCTTAAAGGGTCCACCCCGTACGCCAGGCAAGAAATGTACTGAACCATATATGGAAAAAAGAGGAGAAGGGAACCTAGAGAGACCCAATTTCTCAAACACAATACACCAGACGCTTAAAGAATGGGACAGTATAGGATGCGATTCTACACATTTCAGTGCCTGAGAGGGCGCCTGCCAAATCAGGTTCTGGAGATCTATAGATGATAAAAAAATTTGGGAAATGTATATCCAGTCCTTCCCCCTCCCTCCTTGACACTCTAACAGTGGTATCAATGCGCAGGAATGATAGTATTGTCTAATATCCGGCAAACTCAAACCTCCTCTGTTGGTTGGTCTGTACAAGTATTTAGCCGCAAGTCTTGGTTGTTTATAGGCCCATACAAAGGCATTAATCTCTGCCTGGGTGGCAAGTAGTTCGCATTTACGAAAGGCAATCGGAAGAGTTTTGAAAAGATATAATAGTCTGGGCAACACCATCATTTTAATTAAGTTGATTCTCCCTGTCCAGGAGATAAACAATTTATCCCATCTTTTGAGATCAGAATTCAGTTGATTACGTAAACTATGAAGATTGATGGAAGCAATAGACGTGATGTCTGGAGAGAGAAGCACTCCTAGATATTTTATATGATCAGTCTTCCATGCAAACGGGTATAGCTGTTTGAGGTGTGCGGTAAGTCTGTCAGGGATATTCATCGGCAAAATTTCTGATTTAGTGTAGTTGATAGAAAAATTTGAAGCACGACTGTATTCCTCCAGTAGAACCATGAGCGGTGGGAGAGAGGTCTCAGGGGAGGACAGAGTAAGCAAGATATCGTCTGCAAATCCCGACACTACAGCGCGATCCCCTGCTTCTGATAATCCGGAGATCTGAGGATGTTGGCGAATTAGGGCTAGGAGGGGTTCCAAGGTCAAAACAAATAGAATAGGTGATAGAGGGCAACCTTGTCTCGTACCATTGGTAATACGAAAAGAATCAGACAGTTGTCCATTCACTATCAGGCGAGCCGATGGTGTTGTGTAAAGGCTCAGGATACTGTGAAGGGATTTATGTCTCAAGCCTATGTACGTTAATGTTTCTTTCAGAAAAGTCCAATCAACACGGTCGAACGCTTTTTCAGCGTCAACCGTAAGTAGTAACATAGGGAGTTCTTTCGTCATAACTCTGTGAATGATTGTTAGAGCTTTGATGGTGTTATCTCTCGTCTCTCGTTTGGGGACGAAGCCTGCCTGCGACACATGCACAAGATCCTCTAAGAAAGGTTTCAATCTAGCTACCCAGAGAGATGCAAAAAGTTTGAGGTCCACGTTGAGTAGCGAAATGGGACGGTAATGTGCGCATTGAGTCGGATCTTTTCCAGGTTTGGGAAGGAGAGTGATGTGTGCTTGAAGAGCCTGATCTGGGAAGACTCCACCATCTGCAATAGCATTAAAGAGATGAAGCAGGTGGGGAGCCAAGAGATGTGAGAATTGCTTATAATAAAGGGCCGAAAAGCCGTCTGGACCCGGACTCTTCCCAGTAGGGATAGCTTTAATACCATTTAAGACGTCTTGAAGTGTGAATGGCTCTTCCAGGAGCGCTGCAGCACTGGGTGATAGAGTCGGGCATGCCGCTTTCAGTAAAAGGTTTCGCATGTGGTCCAAACGGGCCGCTGTGGATGCGGAGTCTGTCGGTACAGGTAGATTATATAGGGACTTATAGTAGTCCCGAAAAAGGGCCGCCATCTTGGGAAATGCATATTGGGGTGTTCCAGCTTGATCTACAATTTTCCCAATAAAATGTTGTTTCCTTTTTATTTGGACCAAGCGGGCCAGATGTTTCCCACACTTGTTCCCTTGTAGGTACTTAGCATATTTAGTCCAAAGAAAGGATCTTTGGGTTTCCTGAGAGTACCAGTCTTTGATCTTAGTACGAAGAGTAGAGAGCTCCAAGAGAAGGGCTGAAGTGCCCTCCATCTTGTGCCTGGTTTCCAAAATTTTCAAATCAGAGAGTAAGGAATGCAGATGATCCAGACGTTTCCGTTTTTGGTGTGTGCCCAATTTTATTAGTGTCCCTCTCACCACACACTTATGAGCCTCCCACACCGTCCCAGCAGGAACTTCTTGTGTGGAGTTGAACTCAAAGTATTCTTTAATAGAGTTCTCAACATCCCGAGCAGTGATCTTGTTATGCAGTAATTGTTCGTTTAATTTCCATGTCGTGCGACACCCGTGCATACCGTCCAGGCATAAATGGATCCAGACTGGGGCATGGTCTGTCCACGTAATCTCTTCAATGCCAGCCTTTGGGACCAGGTGAACAGAACGTTGGTCAAGTAGAAAGTAATCAATACGCGTATACCTACTATGTACTGGCGAGTAATAGGTGTAATCCCGTGTCTGTGCCGATAGCAATCTCCAGATATCGAACAAGTGGGAATCCTTCAGCAAATCATTCCATTTAGTGATAATAGACGAGGAGACATTTGAGGTCCCGGAAGAACAATCGACCAGTGGGTTTAGCGGCATATTGAAGTCACCTCCTAAAATCAGGTGGCCCCTCTGGTAGTCAAGTAATTTCCTTATAGTGGAAGAAAGAAATCCACTTTGACCAAAATTAGGTGCGTATATAGTGGCCAAGGTGCACTGTGTGCCCCCCAGGAGACCACGAAGGAAAATATATCTCCCCGCTGGGTCCCGCTCGACCCTGGAGCAGACCCATGCGACAGAATTGCGAAATAGTATGGAAACTCCTCTCTGTTTCCGATTTTCTGAATAGGTCGCATGCCATGCTTGAGTGTAATATCTATTAAGGAGGGAAGGATGTCTGGCCGACAAAAAATGGGTTTCCTGGATAAAAACTATATCTGCCCCTAGCCGTCGGAATTCAGTCAGAGCCTGGGAGCGTTTCTCAGGGATATTTAAACCTCTTGCATTGACCGACAAGATCCTAAAGTGGTGAGAGGAGGGAGGAACCCCCTTGCGGGGTCCAGGGGCCACCATTTTGAAAGGGGAAGAAAAAAAAAAAAAAAAAAGGGGGAAAGGAGCGATGAAAGGAAGAAACAATCCAGTGAGGGAAAAAGAGCAGGAATAAAAGTTCAGTATAGGAATGCAAAATTCCTATCAAACAAGCAAAGAATATTCGCCCCTAGGGATCACCCAAAAGCTTGTAAAGAAACAAAAACGTGTGACTCAAGGTATATCAATACTGACCCTCGAGGCACCAAAAAGTCACGTAGGGATTATATATCAATCCCAGAGGGTATATACTAGCACAATCCAATAAGTATCAAGATGGAACAGTCAATCTAAAGAAAAAAAACCTCCCTCCCACCCGAACCAGAAATCCCAAGATATCACAAGTACCAACGCCCCATAAGTAGACAAAGAGAAAAAAGATAATGTAAAGTTATCATATATTATTAAACATACAGTGTTCACGGTATTTTCTGCCATTTAAACATCAGGACAACAATCAAGGTATATATATCCTATTCTAGGAATCATCTTTATTTTTGAAATGGTAAATTATGTCTCTACATTCCCGCATATGAAAGCTAGCCCTATTACCGAATCTAGTCTTATCATTCATGTATAGTTCCTCTTTCCAACCTCTCCCGATGGCGTACACTCAGGTATTCACTCTAAATATATGCCATAAAAGACCCAGGAGAGGCCAAAAAGTAGGAACACCAAGTACCTGCAATACACAAGGTTATGTGTCTAAACAGTGTAGGGTCTAAACTATAGAATACTGCTTGCATCCCAACTATCACTACCCATGAGACACCTCCTATCTTAGGTAGATTGTGTAGTCAGAAACTCATAAAGGAGAAATATTTACTAAGCCCTAGGGGTCATGTCCATTAAACGGCACCAGCGGAGTGAGACAAAAAGTTAACAATAAAAGTGTACCGTAATACATATAGTTGGTGCGATCGGGTCCCTTTCCCCTCCACAAGTGTCAATGTCTTATACAATCCCCCCAGTGTCACTCACCCCCACCGGAGTCAAAAAGTGCATAAGGAACGGCATGGAGTCTCAGGCATCAGGCGGGATATCAATCAACCCCGTTGTAACTACAAGGCCAACCAGCCCGCTGTTGTTCTTCTAAAAAACCATCGCCACTAGCCCCAGGAGAGTCATCCCCAGTCGGCCAGTAGCATACTGCCCTATCTAAGTCCCCGGTACCCGAGACTCCAGCCATTCCAAACAGTCAACAGTTCAAAGACAAACATGACTTAAATAAAAATTTTTATACATTACATATAGCAGGTCAGGAGCAAATGAGACCCTGTATCTGGGCCTCAAATAAGGTCAGGTAATGCAGTCCTTCAATGTAGGAGGCAAAAAGTCCGCAAAAATAAGTGTAGAGCAATATGTCCTGTGGAGTAATGAAGAAAAAAGAGGGAAGGCCATAACAGACATGGAGAAAGTCATCCCATACGGTGAAAAAGTTCATCCCAATCCGAAAGCGGCGGGTGATTCATTGCGGTAGTTCCAGGTTGTCTAAGTTTCTTCTTCACCGGACTGGTGGTAGGAGATCTGGCCACCCGGTTGTCGTTGTCATGAACTGGTGAGCCTCCCGACTCAGAATTGTGGCCACTGTCCCCCCTGGGATCGGGTTTCGGCATGGGTATATGTAAGGTAGCACAAAACTCAGAGACATCCTCTGGAGAGCGTAGAATAGCTGAAGTACCCTGATGTTGGGCTATCAGGGCAAATGGGAACCCCCATTTATATTTTATTTGTAATGATCTTAGATGAGCGGTCAGAGGCCTTAGGGACCTTCGTTGTTGGAGTGTGTATGGGGATAGATCTTGGAAGAACTGGACTTCAGAATCCAGGTATCTGATCTGGTCTCGTTCTCTGGCTGCCCGCATAACTCTCTCCTTGATTTGATAGCTTAAGAAACAGCAAATAACGTCCCGTGGAGGGTCACCCGCCGAACCCCTCGGTCTAAGGGCTCTGTGTACTCTCTCCAGTTGTATCCTAGATAAGGCAGGTATTCCCAATACTTCTTCAAATATTGTGTGCAAAGCCTGATCTAAGTCTTTCGGGAGAATAGATTCTTGTAGGCCTCTAATACGCAGGTTACAACGTCGACCTCTGTTGTCCAGGTCGTCGATTCTAGAAGACAGCATCTTAAGATTGTCGCCATGTTGTATCAAGCGATCCTTCATAGCTGTTTGTTTCCTCAAGATTTTTTCTTTATCTTGTTCCAAAGTGGCCATCCGGTTCCCAAGTTGTGTGATATCATTCCGTAGGCTTGCGATTTCGTCTCTGACCGTCGATTTAATTTCCACTACCAGTGCTCTGAGATCCTCTTTAGTAGGTAAGTGGTTAATAGCGGCCTTAGTCAGAGGCTCTTCGTCTCCCATTTCCGAGGAGCAAGCTATCGGGCTCCAATTCCCTGGTGTGTCGGAAAAAGAGTCTTGTAGTCCTACACCAGTCTCTTCAGCTTGGTGAGAGTTCAGGCCAAGGGCCTCAGCATTCAGCTCTTGAGCCGCGTCTTTATCCAGGCGGGCGGGTCCAGAGCCGCTCTTATGGCGCACAGGCATAAAAGTCGTAATCTTGGCTCCAGCTGGAGTTTTAGAGTTTCTTTTCTTTCTGTATGGCATCTACAGTATTTAAGATGAAGGCAATTGATAAAAGCAATCATACACGGTGCGTTGGCGCCAAAGAAAATAAGGGATTTGGTTCAGGCAAAGAGGAGCCTCTCAGTTAAGCAGCCATCTTGCTCGGTGGTAGCTCCGCCCTCTTAGACAAAGCTTTTCAATGCATTGGCTACCCCTCTGGTACTGAGAGGGTTAATCCAGTCACTGCCATCAGACAGCCCTCTGCACGGGATTCTTGAAAGGTGGAATGTGTGAAATTGGTGTGCATCTGGGAAGTGGTATTGCACACAAATAGGAAATCATTAATATGCTGAACTTTCCCAAACTACAAGGATCACTTAAAAACCAGATAAGAGATTTATCTCACGCTAATGAACTTCTTACGTACTCAGAGGCCGCAGAAAACATATGTTTATGGTTTCCACAAATTAGTGTTGAGTTTGGTTTTCATCAGATAGAAGAGAAAGCAAAACAAGATCTCTAAAGAAAACAAACTCTAGGGGATTTCAGAGGAACAGAGAATCAATTCTGGGGCAAATCAACAGCATTATAGGAGATAGATACAATTTACCAAAACCCCCAATGATTTAAGTGGAGTTTTTAACCCTTATAGTGGTAGGAAGATCTCCATCACATAGCAAAGTAATGCTTTGGAGATCTCTCTAGAACTCAGTTGGATAAAAGCCCTATTTAAAGTATAAGTAAACATTAATATGAGCACTCTCACTGCACTTTTCCAGATTTTTTTTCAGTTTAACCTCTTAGATTCTTACATTAACAGTGCCCTCTACTGGTCAGATATCAGTTAGTTATAATGTTCTATTCAGTGGTAGAGGTGAGTCACTGACAAACAGTTCTCCACGGAATGTGATAGAAACTAGTCATGCTGTCAGTTTAAATTTTCAGGAAGAAATCACATTATCATTCTCTGTTTCTCAATAAGACAGACAGATAGGTGTGTGTGTGTGTGTGTGTGTGTATATATATATATATATATATATATATATATATTAAGTTGCAGAACCACTGTAAAACAAAACCTGCATAGACAGCACATTTTGACATACTAACAAAAATGGTGCTGTCTGCTTCTATTCAACAACCGCCTAAAAAATTTGCTAAATGTCAAAGTCCAAGGAAATAGGTGTACGTTTGACGACAGAAAGATCAAGTTTAGTGTTAGATGTGTTCCCCACATTATCGAAATCCAACATAGAGTACCCCCTTTGAAATTCAATTTATAGTGCTTTCTTTCTCCTTTTTAATTCGACAAATATTGTTACCATTCGACATATTAAACCCCCCACTTTGAAATTTAACTTATAGTGCTCCCATGACTTTCTTTCTCCATTTTAATTTGACATTGTTTCTTGCCATTACAGATACTCTTGTGCTTTGTACAAACATGGAGGTTTGGTGTTGAAATGTAGTTTCACTTCACCCCCAGTGTGGCATAGCCCAGCTCCAATTAATCTTCATAGTATTTGAGCCATAGAGAGTGTTATTTCAATACTGTCAGAGTTGTAGTAATTGAATGATAAAGTATCCCCCTCCTGCCCCTTTTACCTAGTGTAAGCCACCTCCCCTCAGAAGTGGAATCTGGTTCTGGGACCAGACAAGTCTTCTTACTGAGAACATAAGGAAAACCCTGGCCCCCTTGACAGGATTTTCAGGTTTTCCATATCTTCACTGAAGATTGTCCCTCTCTGCAATCCATCTGGACAGTGTTGCTGCTCTGAGGTAAGTAGTGTTACATCAGTAAAAGGGATGGGAGGGGGAAGCTTTATCATTCAATTACTCTTGAACTGAAACTCTGACAGTAATGAAATAACACTCTCCACAGCCCAAATACTATGAAGATTAGTTGGAGCTGCTTTTATTGTGGAACTCAGAGACCACCTATGGGAGAAACTCCCGAGAAGTGTGAAGCACTGCCTTGTCTTTGTGAAACACTAAAAATGGTGGTTTACAAGACAGAGCATGTAACTCAGTGACACGGCGAACAGACACGATCGCCAGGAGAAAAGCCATTTTCCACTTCAGCAGGCGTAGAGGAATAGTAGCCAAGGACTCAAAGGGAAGGCATTGAAGAACACCCAAGGCCAAATTAAGGTCCCACTGAGGAGCAGGAGTCTTAAAGACAGGAAGAGTATGAGCAATGCCCTGGAAGAAAACCTTGACATCAGGAAGAATAGCAATGTGCTTCTGAAAGAAAACAGAGAGAGCAGAAGTCTGAACCTTAAGGGAACTCAAGCTGAGGCCCTTATCCACACCTGCAAGAAGGCCAGGACAGTAGGCAGATCAAAATCCTGAGAGAGGTCCCAATCAGCACACCAAGATAGGAGGGTTGACCAAACATGATGGTAGGCCTTAGAAGAAACCGGTTTGCGGGCACTAAGCATAGTAGCCACCACACTAGAAGAAAAACCCTTCTTCAGTGCAGAGGATTCAATTTCCAAGCCGTCAAAGCCAGATGATGAACATCCTCCTTCTACAGGTAACCCTGTAGAAGAAGATCCAGATGGCAAGGGAGCCGGAATGGCTCCACCACTGACAGATCCAGAAGCTCCCGAAACCAAGCCTGCCGAGGCCAGTACGGAGCAATCAGAATGACTGGACAGCACTCCAATCTCAACTTCCATAACACCCTGTGCAACATGGGAAGTGGAGGAAAGATGTAAGCCAGAGGAAATAACCAAGGAATGGACATGGCATCCACCACTAGAGCTAGAGGATCCCTCCAGCGAGAGCAGAACCTCAGGACCTTCCGGATGTATCTTGTCGTCATCAGGTTGATGCAAGGAAGACCCCACTTCTGAATGATGAGGGAGAACACCTCTGGGTGCAGTTCCCACTCTCCGTTGTCCACCGTGTGACAACTGAGGTAGTCTGCCATGATTTTGTCTATGCCAGGAATATGTACTGCAGATATGGCAGGAACGTGGTCTTCTGCCCAGGACAAAATAGCCTTGACCTTTAACCAAGCGGCAAAACTTCTTTTTCTGCCCTGCTTGTTGATGTAGGCCACCGTGGCATTGTTGGACTGTACCCGGACTGGGCATTCTTTCAGCTGGGGAGTCTAATGACGAAGGGCATGGAATATCACCCGAAGCTCCAACATGTTGATGGGAAGGAGAGATTCCTCTGGAGACCACCGACCTTGTGCACTCTGGCGACCCAGGACTGCTCCCCATCCGAAAGGCTGGCATCCTTCGTCACCGTGGTCCAGAAGGAAACTAGGAAGGACTTGCTGGAGAGGTCGAGCCACCAGGACAAACTCAGTTCCACATGAAGAGGAAGTATCCCTGACATCTTCAGAAGGTCCGGCTGACCCCTGTACACCTGGATCACGAATCTCTGGAGTTCCCTGGTGTGAGCCATGGCAAATGGGACCATTTCTATGGTGGAGATGAATTTCCCCACCAGAGAGGACAGCTTCTTGGCTGGAACTGGAACGTGAGCCAGGACAGCAGAAACCCTGGGGGCGATCTGGTGAGCAACCTCCTCCGTGAGAAACACCATGCTCTGCTGAGTGTCAAGAGAAGGCCCAGGAAGACCAGATGCTGGGATGGGACAAGATCCAACTTGTCCATGTTGATGATCCACCCATGATGTGTAAAAGCATGAATGCAGTCCTGAACCTGCTGATGAAGACGTTCCGCAGAAGGGGCTTTCAAAAGCAGGTCGTCTATGTAAGGAGTAACTCTGATGCCGTCCCAGTGGAGGATGGATACTAAAGCTCCCAGGACCCGGTTGAAGACTTGAGGAGCTGTAGTCAGACCAAAGGGAAGAGCAAAAAACTGAAAGTGTCCTCGGTCGCAGGCAAATCTGAGATACTGCCGGCTCTCTGGATGAATGGCGATGTGTAGATAAGCGTCCTGAAGATCCAGAGAAGCAAGGAATTCCCCAGGGGACATAGTGGCAATCACTGTTCTTAGGGACTCCTGGTGATAATGAGTCCTGATCACAAAGGAATTGAGATCTTACAGATCCACAAAGAGGTTTGAGTATAAACCCATACCTCTGTCCTGAACTGGTACCGGCTCTAGAACATCCTTGTCCAGAAGAGCCTGAATAGCTCTGTTGAACAGACGGTGTTTCTCTGTGCCCTGAGGAGTATGAAAGGGAAAAAGTGAAAAAGGAGGAAGAGAGACAAAAGGGATCCTGTACCCTTCTGTCACCACCTGTAAAACCCACAGATCCGCCACTGAATCCTCCCAGATGCTGTGGTAGTGACGCAAACAGCCAGCCACAGCATAGTGGGGCCCTGGGTTCGGTGAGTCATGCCGAAGAAGGCTTGGAGGAGACCTTGGGCTTCCATTGATGTTTGGGCTTGGAGGAGGCATGCAGAGCTGAGGGAACTGCTTGGTTCGCCAGGCGTGTCTCAGTCTGGAAGGACCGAAAAAACAGATTACACTTGAGAGGGGTTTTCTTCCTGGGGACCAAAGGCAGAAGGGTACACCATGTGGCCTCACTATTCAGATCCTTAAGATCTGGCCCAAACAATAATGTGCCTTGAAAAGGCAAGGAGATCAAGGCTTTCTTGGAAGCAGTGTCAGCAGACCAGATCTTGAACCAAAGAGCCCGTCTGGCAACCACAGACATGGTGGAAACCCTAGCCTCCAAACGGATGGCATCAAATAAGGCAGCAGAAACACAGTGCTGGGCCTCAGAAATTTTGGCAAGAAGGCGCAACATTTCCGAAGTAGGAGCATCCTGACGGACAGGCAGGGTGTGCTGTTCACTCCAGACCGCAATGGCACAGTTAACCCATGACACAGCGAACGCTGGATGCATGGCAGTCCCAGCAGTGGCAAAAACTGACTTGAGGGAAACCTCAAGTTTCTTGTCAGTCCAGTCTTTCAGAGCTTAAACATCAGTAACTGGCAGTAGACTTAGATAGCCTGGAGATAGGAGTACCCACTTTGCACTTTTGCTCCCACTAAGCAGCAGCCTCAGAGAATGGGTAAAGTTTGGCAAATTTCTTGGAAACAGAAGGTTTCCTGTCCGGAGATTTCCACTCATCAGACACAAGGAGGTCAAGAGTGGAATTAGGTGGAAAACAAGTAAGGGGCTTTTTAGGCTCCTGAAACACATCAGAAGGATCTGAAGACACCTCCTGAACTAAGGGAATGTTTAGGGTAGTCATGACAGCCCTGATCAGGCCTCCGCCGAGGGCTCAGGATCAGCCTCAAAGGGGTCCCCAAAAAACTGAGAGGTACCCACAGCAGAACATTTCTCAACATCTGAATCCACCAACAGTTCCTCCTCAGAGGAATCTGATATGTCAGGTACTCCCTGAGGTTTAGGCAGAGAAGATTTGACTGAGGAGGGGGTCTGCCATGAATGGAAGACCCCCTGTAACTGGGATGGAAAGAGTTGCAATGTAGACCTAAGGTCCCTAGTAGCAGCCTTGAACTCTTGCACCCAGACTGGCTCTAATGCATGGCTGGAGGTCCTTGGGATAGACTCAGA
The DNA here is from genome assembly GCA_037306005.1 of Rhinophrynus dorsalis. Lineage (NCBI taxonomy): Eukaryota > Metazoa > Chordata > Amphibia > Anura > Rhinophrynidae > Rhinophrynus > Rhinophrynus dorsalis. The sequence goes on along the minus strand of CM074719.1, from coordinate 39,707,616 downwards.
GACATCAGAACATGCTGGGCATAAATGACCTGAGAATTCTCTAGGTAACCCTGAATGACATGAGGAACAGTGCACAATAGGGGACACAGAGACCCCAGCGTCCTTAGTCTTAGGCCTGGCCCCAAGCTCCAACAGATTAGACATTCTCACAGTGTCAAAAACATTTGGTATAATGAATCACCCAATTACAACGTCAAACATTAAAACTTCACCCCAGAAAACGCTAAAATACACTTATCTGGCAGGTGAAGGGTTAATCTGCCCCCTGAGCCGCCCAACACACTTGCAATGGTAACAGGATGATAGAGCAAGGTCAGGCAATTAAAATGAGCTCTCTCTAAAGTCGCTACGTTGTGGGGTTGCAGAGATATGTCCCAAACTGTGCAGTCCCATAGGAGTGAATGGAGCAATGGCGTCTATGCGGTAAAGCGCGCCTTTACTCAGATTTTGTCAAAGTTAAAACTGTGAAATAAAATTACATGAGACATCACTAGAACAAGTTAGAAGACCCAAAAAACACTGAACCCAGTAGGGAAAGTGACAATAAACCCCCAAAAGATGCAAACCAGCAGCTAAAGGGTTACCACCTAAACCTGCTCCAAAACACCCAACAGACATACAGATAGATCCAATGAGTGCAGGAGTGTGCAATAAGAACTCCCAAGGAAAAACCTCTATGTGGAGGGGGACTGTGGGACATGTGGACCTGCAGCACTCAAAGGGTTGCTCACCTTTCCTGCAGATCTTTTGTCTTCATATTACCATGTATCAAGAAGAAGCCTCGGTGGGCAACTCCTGAGGAAAGAACTTGTAACCAAGATTCCCCCCCCCCCCAGGGCTTAAGGTCCACAAAAAGCACTTGGATACTGAGCTAGCCACATCTAAGGGCGTTGTCAGTTATGGTATTTCGCCTAATGGTGGTATTCCATTTCTAACAGAAAAATAAAAAAATTCTTAAAGTATAGCAGAACTGTTCTCTTGCCTGTGTTATTGTCACCAAGGAACAAATCTTACTGGAGCTGGTTGGCTGGCTGCAGCCAAGGAGGGAAGGTAGGCTCCACCCCCTGCAATAAATTCTAGAATTGTTCCTGCCAACTCTGCAGCTCAATGTTGCTGGTCTATTTGGTAATCTCGTTGTAAATAACAAAAGTGCACTCCTGTTACTTTCACAGCGATCACCAACCAGACCTGCACGATCAGGCTGTAGAATAGCTGTTAACCATTTTAGTACCAGAGAGGTGTTTAATGCAGCCATCTAGTATCCTGTGGTTCCCCCCCATTGTGCAAAAGCAGCAGTGCAAATCATGTGCAATGTATTGGAGATTGGGAGGAAACACATCTGTACTCAGGACTCCTCAGAGCAGTGAAACCTACCTTCACTATGTTCACACTAGCGCCCCCTAGGCTGTGGCACATGATTGGGAGCATTGCAGCAGGCAGACAGCTGCTGGGCTGCTGTGCACTGTGCCCATAGGAGATGCTACCACACCAGCCCTGAACTGGATCAGCCTCTGACACAGGTAGATATAAGCGTAGTTTTGCCGATTATTGTTATAAGCCATCCATTCTTCAGGGCTACTTGAATTATCAGCTGTTCCAATACAACCCTGAATGTTTCAACAGAGCTTTCAATCTTAATTTTAACCCATTGAGAGCAAGGTAACACTAACAAACACTAAGAAAATTAACTCTATAGGGTTGTATTGGAAAGATATGCAATACAGCCCTGCAGAATGGATAACTTGTAATATTATTCAATATCAGTGGCATAGAAATAGTCAGCCTGTGGCTCCTCAGATGTTGTTGGACTACAATTATAAGTTCTGTTCTATAGTCTATAATTGTAGCCCTGAAGCAGTTGAGGAACAACAGGTGTCCTGGCTGCTGTACTATTTATTGACATCCAAAAGGTTAATTGCCAAGAGTCAAGGACTCAGTAAACACTCATTCTGTTGGATTGGATACTTATGTGACCCTGTACATTAACCCTTTGAATGTCAGTAAGGTATCCATGCATTGTATAGTATATTAGTACAGTTTTTGCTGTGGTGCCATAGGTTTGCCCCTTAATTGCGTCAGTTTTCTTTTTCTCTTGTGCATGTGACCAACTGTGCAATATGTTATGTCTCAAAGTACAGTGACCAGATGTTACAAATGGTTCAGGCGCCTCTTTACCCTCTATAAGAAGTGACTGAGGCAACTCTGCCAGTTACACTTATTCCCGGCCTATTCATTTCTGATGAGGGCTACAGCTCAGAGGGATGGGTATTTCAGTGAGGGAGCTCCATGTATGCTGCTCTTTGCTTATATTCACCTGTCCACGTATCAGAGCACCTTTTTAAACCCTTAACCCCTTAAGGACCGGGAAAATCTGATGTCGTTTTCCCTTAAGGACCGGAGCAATTTTGACTTTTTTGACTATGTCTTTGTTCAACCATGTTTTCTCTTTAATTCCTTTTGTGCACCCACATAAATTATATACTGTTTTTTTAAGCAGAAGTAGGGCTTTCTTTTGATACCACAATTATATGAATACCTCATTGTTTAATTTGATTAAAATAGAAAAAAAGAGGAAAAAAATTGAAAAAAAACAACATTTTGCTTACATTTTTCTGTCAGGATTTGCATACTATTAGTTAATGAAAAAAAAATACCCCTAAATATATTCATTTGCTTCTCCTGAATATAAGAATACCCCATATGCCTAGTATTTTAGTCCTTTACTCACATTTACAAGGTAAATATTACAAGATGGCTGCCGTTATTTCCAACTTGTGATTTCTCAACAATTGGCATGTGAGCATCATAGCTTAGCTGACGGTGCCAGAACCAAAAATGTCCCACAAAGGTATATGTTTCTGAAAACTAGACAACATAAGGTAAATAATCAGGAGAATTTTTGAGTTTTTCATGCAGCTATTTTTCCAGAAAAAAATTTCAAAATTGTGGTAATATTTAGTTTTTTTGCAGTTTTCACACTTACATTTCAATACTACTGTTGATATCAAGCACATGATAGGTGAAGATTTTTAAAAATGCATTGTTTAGTGTTCAGCTCCTTCTTCTGAGTACAGCAATACCCCATATGCATAGGTTTCTCAAGGTTTGGGAGAGCTACGGGGCCCAAATTGGAACATGCGCGTTTCCAGTTTCACACTTTGAATTTTCACAGCTTGCATGACTGGTGCCATGTCTCATTTGGGGCTGTGTAACAGTGCTCCACTCTAAGATTTCCCCCCAAAAGTATATACTTTTGGAAAGTAGACACCCCAGGCTTTCATTTTATGTATGTTTTCAATTTTTTTACGCAGCCATTTTACCACCAATCGCTCGTAAATCTTGACGTAATTTAAAAAAACAGCGTTTTTCACACTTGCACTTCAATGTTGATGTGAATTTCAAGCACATGATAGGTGAAGATTTTTAAAAATGCATTGTTTAGTGTTCAGCTCCTTCTTCTGAGTACAGCAATACCCCATATGCATAGGTTTCTCAAGGTTTGGGAGAGCTACGGGGCCCAAATTTGAACATGCGCGTTTCCAGTTTCACACTTTGAATTTTCACAGCTTGCATCACTGGTGCCATGTCTCATTTGGGGCTGTGTAACAGTGCTCCACTCTAAGATTTCCCCCCAAAAGTATATATTTTTGGAAAGTAGACATCCCAGGCTTTCATTTTATGTATGTTTTCAATTTTTTTACGCAGCCATTTTACCACCAATCGCTCGTAAATCTTGACGTAATTTAAAAAAACAGCGTTTTTCACACTTGCACTTCAATGTTGATGTGAATTTCAAGCACATGATAGGTGAAGATTTTTAAAAATGCATTGTTTAGTGTTCAGCTCCTTCTTCTGAGTACAGCAATACCCCATATGCATAGGTTTCTCAAGGTTTGGGAGAGCTACGGGGCCCAAATTTGAACATGCGCGTTTCCAGTTTCACACTTTGAATTTTCACAGCTTGCATCACTGGTGCCATGTCTCACTTGGGGCTGTGTAACAGTGCTCCACTCTAAGATTTCCCCCCAAAAGTATATATTTTTGGAAAGTAGACACCCCAGGCTTTCATTTTATGTATGTTTTAAATTTTTTTACGCAGCCATTTTACCACCAATCGCTCGTAAATCTTGATGTAATTTAAAAAAACAGCGTTTTTCACACTTGCACTTCAATGTTGATGTGAATTTCAAGCACATGATAGGTGAAGATTTTTAAAAATGCATTGTTTAGTGTTCAGCTCCTTCTTCTGAGTACAGCAATACCCCATATGCATAGGTTTCTCAAGGTTTGGGAGAGCTACGGGGCCCAAATTTGAACATGCGCGTTTCCAGTTTCACACTTTGAATTTTCACAGCTTGCATCACTGGTGCCATGTCTCATTTGGGGCTGTGTAACAGTGCTCCACTCTAAGATTTCCCCCCAAAAGTATATATTTTTGGAAAGTAGACACCCCAGGCTTTCATTTTATGTATGTTTTAAATTTTTTTACGCAGCCATTTTACCACCAATCACTCGTAAATCTTGACGTAAGTTAAAAAAACAGCGTTTTTCACACTTGCACTTCAATGTTGATGTGAATTTCAAGCACATGATAGGTGAAGATTTTTAAAAATGCATTGTTTAGTGTTCAGCTCCTTCTTCTGAGTACGGCAATACCCCATATGCATAGGTTTCTCAAGGTTTGGGAGAGCTACGGGGCCAAAATTGGAACATGCGTGTTTCCAGTTTCACACTTTGAATTTTCACAGCTTGCATCACTGGTGCCATGTCTCATTTGGGGCTGTGTAACAGTGCTCCACTCTAAGATTTCCCCCCAAAAGTATATATTTTTGGAAAGCAGACACCCCAGGCTTTCATTTTATGTATGTTTTCAATTTTTTTACGCAGCCATTTTACCACCAATCGTTCGTAAATCTTGACGTCAGTTAAAAAAACAGCGTTTTTCACACTTGCACTTCAATACTACTGTTGATATCAAGCACATGATAGGTGAAGATTTTTAAAAATGCATTGTTTAGTGTTCAGCTCCTTCTTCTGAGTACGGAAATACCCCATATGCATAGGTTTCTCAAGGTTTGGGGGAGCTACGGGGCCCAATTTTGAACAAATATTGAATTTTCACATCTTGGTTAACTGATGCCATTACTCATTTTGGGCTATGTTCCAGTGCTGAACTTCAGAATTTCCCCCCAAAAGTGTATATTTTTGGAATGTAGACACCCCCAGCTTTCATTTTAGGTGTGTTTTCAAATTTTTTACACAGCCATTTTACCACCACTTTCTCATAAACTTGACGTAAGTAAAAAAACAGCGTTTTTCACACTTTGCCTTCAATGTTGATGTGAATTTCAAGCACAGAATAGGTGAAGATTTTATAAACTGAATTGATTAGTGTTCAGCTCCTTCTTCTGAGTACAGCAATACCCCATATGCATAGCTTTCTCATGGTTTGGGGGAGCTACGGGGGCCAAATTGGAACGTGCGCGTTTCCAGGTTCACACTTTGAATTTTCACAGCTTGCGTTACTGGTGCCATGTCTCATTTGGGGCTGTGTAACAGTGCTCTTTTTTAAGATTTCCCCCCAAAAGTGTATATTTTTGGAAAGTAGACACCCCAGGCTCTCGTTTTAGGTGTGTTTTCCAATTTTATACACAGCCATTTTACCACCAATCCTGTGAAAATTTGACGTAAGTAAAAAAAATTCAGCATTTTTCACACTTTGCCTTCAATGTTGATGTGAATTTCAAGCACAGAATAGGTGAAGATTTTATAAACTGAATTGATTAGTGTTCAGCTCCTTCTTCTGAGTACGGCAATACCCCATATGCATAGCTTTCTCATGGTTTGGGGGAGCTACGGGGGCCAAATTGGAACATGCGCGTTTCCAGGTTCACACTTTGAATTTTCACAGCTTGCGTTACTGGTGCCATGTCTCATTTGGGGCTGTGTAACAGTGCTCTTTTTTAAGATTTCCCCCCAAAAGTGTATATTTTTGGAAAGTAGACACCCCAGGCTCTCGTTTTAGGTGTGTTTTCCAATTTTATACACAGCCATTTTACCACCAATCCTGTGAAAATTTGACGTAAGTAAAAAAAATTCAGCATTTTTCACACTTTGCCTTCAATGTTGATGTGAATTTCAAGCACAGAATAGGTGAAGATTTTATAAACTGAATTGATTAGTGTTCAGCTCCTTCTTCTGAGTACGGCAATACCCCATATGCATAGCTTTCTCATGGTTTGGGGGAGCTACGGGGGCCAAATTGGAACATGCGCGTTTCCAGGTTCACACTTTGAATCTTCACAGCTTGCGTTACTGGTGCCATGTCTCATTTGGGGCTGTGTAACAGTGCTCTTTTTTTAAGATTTCCCCCTAAAAGTGTATATTTTTGGAAAGTAGACACCCCAGGCTCTCGTTTTAGGTGTGTTTTCCAATTTTATACACAGCCATTTTACCACCAATCCCTCGTAAACCATGACGTAAGTAAAAAAAAAAACAGCGTTTTTCACACTTAGGGTTGGCGGCAGTATATTGGGCTGCATACAAATTGGTTTGGGAAACAATTTCACCTAAAATGTCTTCCCCCAAAAACAAATCAAAAAAATGATCAGGGGTAAATCCTTCCACATCAATTTGAATCCCTGGGTTGCCTGTGAATTCTGAGATTTGTGGGCATAAATTGATACCCATTCATTAGGATCCGGAGTGACAGGTGTTGGGGCATTTCTTTGGGCAGGTCTTTGGGCAGATCTTTTGGCAGGTGCTGGGGCAGTTGCCAGGGCAGCTCTTGGGGCAGCACTTGGGGCATTTCTTTGGTAGGTCTTTGGGCAGATCTTTTGGCAGGTGCTGGGGCAGTTGCCAGGGCAGCTCTTGGGGCAGCACTTGGGGCATTTCTTTGGGTAGGTATTTTGGTAGGTCTTTGGGCAGTTCTTTTGGCAGGTGCTGGGGCAGTTGCCAGAGCAGCTCTTGGGGCAGTGCGTCTTTTCTTGACAGAAGGCCCAGCGTCATCACTAGAGCTGCTCTCACTTTCTGAAAACTGCGCTGTGTCAAAATCTGACGCAGTGTCTGTTGCCTCAGAGTCAGACGCCAAAAAGGCATATGCCTCTTCAACGCTGTACCTGCGCTGCATTTTGCCCACTAAAAAAACTTTTTTTTTTCTTACGCTATCCCTAAACCTAAATCTAACCCTAAAACTTACCCTAGCCTACGTATATCCTGAACCTACCTAACCCAAATGAACTACCTATCTAAACTGCACTTATATATATATATATATATATATATATATATATATATATATTTTTTTTTTTTTTTAGGGGGGGGTTTGGGGTTTTTTGGGTTTTTTTTTTTCTTACGCTATCCCTAAACCTAAATCTAAACCTAAAACTTACCCTAACCTACATATATCCTGAACCTACCTAACCGAAGTGAACTACCTATCTAAACTGCACATATTATATATTTTTTTTTTTTTTTTTGGGGGGCGGGGTTTGGGTTTTTTTGGTTTTTTTTTTCCTTACGCTATCCCTAAACCTAAATCTAACCCTAAAACTTACCCTAACCTACGTATATCCTGAACCTACCTAACCCAATTGAACTACCTATCTAAACGGCGCTTATTATATATATTTTTTTTTTTGGGGGGGGGGGGTTTGGTTTTTTTTGTTTTTTTTTCCCCTAAACCTAAATCTATCCCTAAAACTTTCCCTAACACACGTCTACACTAAACCTACCCAACTACCTACCAAAATACCTAAAGAATATTTACTATTAAAAAAAAAAAAAAAAAATTTTAAAAAAAAGTAAAAGAAAATTTAAAAAAAATTTAAAAAAATTTAAAAAAAATCTAAAAAAAATCTAGGGGGATGGGGGGTGTCCCACAGATCAGAAAACACTGATCTGCAGCAAATTGATCACTCCAAGAGTGATCAGATGGGGGGGCACTTATTGATCACTGCAGAACAGTGATCAAAGGGTTAAATTTCTTTATTTAAACTTTTTTTTTGACTTTTTTTTGTACAGTAAGGCAGTAACAGCATGTCTCTCTGTCTCTCTCCACCTCAGCAGTATGCAAGGTGGAGGGAGGCAGAGAGATCTGACAGGGACAGTATTTACAAATACTGTCCCTGTCATTCAGGTTTTGCAACATGTGATTCGCTTTTGAAGCGAATCGCATGTTGCAACAATGTTTCAGCCGCTTGTTACTAAGTGTCCCGATACCGGGACACTTAGTAACAAGCGGCTTGAACTCTTCCATCGCTCCGTGCGGCCGCGATGGAAGAGTTTAACCCATGACGGTGCAGGACCGTCATGGGTCCTTAACGGGTTTGCAACCCATGACGGTCCTGCACCGTCATGGGTCCTTAAGGTGTTAAAGACCAAGGGGATTTGCACTGCATTGCTTTTCAATTTCTTGCACAACCCCCTAGTCCTAAGGGGTTAAAATTACTTTGAACCCAAAAACTGACTGGGGCAGCTCTAATCAGGTGCCCAGTCACGTGACAGATGAATGAAAGCAAATAGCAGCATGCAGGGAGTACAAGGAGTTCCACCATTGAAAAACCCACCACTTTGAGAGCCATAGTTGTATGGAACACATTGCAAAGCAGTGTTAATGTATGTGTGTGTGTGTGTGTGTGTGTGAGTGTGTGTGTGTGTGTTTGTGTACTGCCTCAGACCACCATCATCCTCTCTCACCATATCACCCAGCCCCCTTCAGGTTCACCCACCCATCCCCTCTCTCACCTTCATCCTCTTCCTCCACTTCATTCTCCTATCCTCTTCCTCTGCTTCATTCTCCTATCCTATTCCTCCGCTTCATTCTCCCATCTTCTCTCAAGTTAATTCTCTCATCCTCTTTCATTCTCCAATACTTTCTCTCTTAGCCTCATCCTCCCACCCCATCCCAGTCAGGTTAATCTCATTCTCACAGCTTTATCCTCCCATCCTTTCTCTTAGTTTCATCCACCAATCCTTTCTCTTAGCTTCCTTCTCCCCTGCTCACTCTCAGCTTCCTTCTCCTCTGTTCTCTCTCTTTCTCTGACCCTCTCCCTCTCACCTTCATCCGATCATTCCCACATCTTCATCCTCCCATCCTGTGCCTCAGCTCCATCCTCCCATTCTTTCAGCTTCATCTTTCCATCCTCACTAAGCTTCATCCACCCATCCCCTCTTAGCTTTATCCACCCATTCTCCTATCCACTCTTTCAGCTTCAACCAGTCGTCTTCTCTCTCAGCTAAATCCACATATCATCTCTCAGCTTCATTCACACACCCTCTCTGCATTACCCACCCATACACTCAGCTTCACTCACCCATACTCTCACAGATTCCCCCATCTCTTCTTTTTCAGCTTCACCCACCATTCCTCCCCAACCCATCTTCTCAGCCTCTCTCACCCATCTTCTCAGCTTCCCCCACCCATCCTCTCTCAGTTTCTCACACCCATCCTCCCAGCTTATCCCACCCATGACCGATTGCTAGCTCTGTTATGTTTTGTGTTTTACATTATAGATTGCTACTTCTGTTTTGAAATTTGTATCATAGAATTGTAAGCTCTGTGGTACCACTAGTGTAGTTCCATTTCCGTTGTAAGCTCTGTGTCATCACTAGTGTAGTTCTATTTCCATTGTAAGCTCTGTGATAACACTAGTGTAACACCATTTAAGTTGTAAGCTTTGTGGTATTACTAGTGTAACACAATTTACACTGTAAGCTCTGTGGTATCGCTCACCTTATTTCACATGATTTATGACATTTATAAAATTATCAAAAGGGAGTGGGCCAGTGGACTGGAACGATAGTTGAAATGGGCCACTTAATTATACTTGCCCCCACCCCAGGCCAAAAGTTGCCAGCCCTCCCCTGATCTCTATCTATCTATCTATCTATCTATCTATCTATCTATCTATCTATCTATCTATCTCTATCTGTCTATCTGTTTATCTATCTATCTATATTTATCTATCTATATCTCTGTCTATCTCTATCTATCTATATCTCTGTCTGTCTCTGTTTATCTCTGTCTATCTATCTCTATCTGTATCTATCTATCTATCTATCTATCTATCTATCTATCTATCTATCTATCTAATACAGTGCCTTGATCTACCCACTAAGTGTAGGCCTACTCCTGTACATAGCCCAATGGATTGAAACCTTTATAAATAAAACAACTGTGGTGCATCACATGTGCCAGCTACATCGGGACATCCAGGAATCCAAACATACGAAACAATCCGACTGCATGCCAGGGAACCAACACATACAGTACACAGCAGGACACAACAAGCATAAACACATAATCTCAGTTAGAATATTCCTATAGCAGCATTAATGTTATCATAGACAATAACACACCAAAAGTCTCAATGGTGATTTGAATCACAAGCTTGGGATTTGAGGTGGAACATTCCAATATTACAATATTCATTTAATTCAATTCATTCTCATAATTACAGATTGTGAGGATACCATCATTTATAATATGTTGAGTTGCTCTGGTGTCTGTTTTCCACTATTCATCTCCATGGGCTTATGTTGCAGTTGGAATTTGGATTATTCCTCATACATATTTGGTTTATCCTTTATTCATGTTCATTGATCTCATAATCCATCATTTAACTAACACGCAACATGGAAATCTGGATTATTCCTCATTCATATTAATTTATTCTTTGTTAATTAACTTCCATTCCTATAATATTAATTATGCTCTCAGTACTGACACATTCACTCAGTCTGCAAATTTGCAAATGGATAAAATCATTTTAACCTTTTGGTTTATTGTCCATATACCTTAGACTGAAACAAAGGCAGGAATTTTTTACAGTAAGGGTGGTAAAGCTATGGAATTATTTGCTTTGGGATGTTGTAATTGCAGATACTGTAACTGCTTAAAAAACAATGGATACCTATCTAGCACAGAACAATAGTGAGAATTATGACACATGGCTTCAATGCAGATAGGTTGCTGATCCAAGGAACTATCCATCTGGAGTCAGGAAGGAATTTTGGAATTGGAAATGGCTTCGGTGTTTTTTTTTTTTTCCGTTCCTCTGGATTAACAGGGGTGTTTTGACATGGGGTGGACTTGATGGACACATGTATTTTTTCAACCTCGTCAACTATGTCACTATGTCTACTGATATTTTCTATCAAACACAATCATTTTTTTCACTTATATACCTTATTTCTAGCACTTTAGTAGCCAAATTGGCTTTTTACTTTTCATTATTATATAGATATCATTTTCACTTAGGCAGACACAGGTCATCACACAGTACTGAAAGGGGATTACCCAGGTCTGCCTATACTGCGATTCATTAGTGGTCTAGGAGATGGGCATATTCCTACTCAGCAACTGGGATAAATGTTATATTTTTAATCTGGTATAGGAATAATTTAATTGAGCTTGTGAGTTTCTGCTTGTTGGTTAAGAGTCCTGCAATGTTCGTTCCTGGGCATGCAGTAGGATTATTTGGTATATTTGGGTTCCTGGGTTACCCATTGTACCAGGCACATATGATTTACCGCAGATGATTTATTTTTTTGAGAAATGAACCCTTTGAGTGACAGAGGGGTATGCAACGGATTGCAAAGCACCCCTCTGACACTCAAAGAGTTAACCTTTATGTTTTGGTGGAGCTTAATGCAATTTGCTTGCATAGCAAGTTCATTTGTTCTGTTTGAGGCCAAACTTACTCCTTACTGTGCTATTGGAAATGCGTCCAGTGTGTGGGCTCAGTCTGGAGTCATTCATAGCACAGCATGTAGTAATATTGGTCCGGCACACAAGCCAGTTAGCATAAAGTGCCAGACCGTGACATCAGCAAATAATTGTTAATTTCTCAAAAACAATGTTTATTACAAAGAAATAGCTAGCAGAATGTACAAGAAGTCTTTGATTCTCTTTAACCTATTAACACTGGATAACGTTCCAGGACCATCATGATGGTCCCTGTGTTAAAGGGATAGTTATACCTGGATTTAAGAAGGTTTAATATTGTTCATATGAAAAAAATAAATGAAATGAAGTAAATCCCGTTGTTTAAAGATGCATATTTTGTCATTTATAAGCTCTTAAAGTCCCTTCTCCCGCCCCTTTTACAGACGTCAGCCTATAAATATAAAATAAAAATCTTTAAGCAACGGGATTCACTTGATTTTGTTTATTTTTTCATATGAACAATATTAAACCTTCTTAAATCCAGGTATTACTATCCCTTTAAGGACCGGTGGTGGCTCTGACACTCCATGACTTTCTTGTATCCCAGATAGCCTACAAGGTGCGCTGTGATCACTGACCAACTGACTGCTCTGAGATCTCATTAGTCAGTTTCAGCCCCACCAGCAGAGAGCCGGTACGTCTGATCGCACACACTTTAGATTGTAAGCTTTCAGGCAGGGACCTCACATCCAGCGTTTCACTCTACAAAGCACTTGTAACCCTGTATTGTCTAAAGCCTTACATTGCGTACATTTGTGGTGCTATATAAATTAACATATTCATTCATTCATTCATTCACACGTACTGGCTCTACAAACACACACACAAACATTTCGTTGATACTTCAGTGCACCCTACCGCTGGACCCCGCAGTCTTTAAATGGATAAAATTACCTAGATGGATATTATGGTGTCAGGTCAAAACAGACAGGTTTTGAACACAGGGCCATAAGAGACATCTATCCTATATGTACTGTTCCTCTTAAAAGGATAGTAATGTTTCTTTATTAAAGTACAAGTGAGTCATCTTTCTACTTTTATAACGGTGTGTAGCAGTAAAACCTTATAAAGCTTTGCCCTTTTACCTTTATTATATAACAAAGCTCCTCCCTCCCGCCCCTTATACTTATCTCAGCAGCCTCAGCAAGCCGGTCCGGACAGAAAGCAATGAGGGACAATCTTCTTCCAGCATAAGGAAAAACCTGCCCTCCTACATGAAGGGGGCAGGGTTTTCCTTATCCTGAAAGAAGGAAGATTGTCCCTCGCAGCAGTCTGTCCGGTCAGATGACCAAACTCCAGATCTGAGGGGAGGCGGCTTAAGGTAAGTAAAGAGGGTGGGAGGTGGAAACTTTATTAGAGAATAAATGTAAGATGTCAATGTTTTATATGGTTTTACTGCAACACGTTGTTATAAAAAAGGAGGAAGAAGACTCGATTGTACTTTAATAACAAAACATTACTATCCCTTTAAAGATGCTTAGTAATAGACAAGCATGTGCATTAAAGGGATAGTAATGTTTCATAATAAAAGCAGCTCTAATTAATCATCATAGTATTTGGATTTTGAAGAGTGTTATTTCAGTTCTGTCAGAGTTGTAGTTCAAGAGTAATTCAATGACAAAGTATCCCCCTCCCGCCCCTTTTACTGATGTAACACCGCTCAGCCAGATCAGAAGGGAGGTGCCCAGGTAGACTGCAGAGAGGGACAATCTTCAATTAAGATAAGGGAAAAACCTGAAAAACTTGTCAAGGGGCAGAGCTTTCATTGTTCTCATAGGAAGAAGATTGTCCCCTGTTGTTATCTGTCTGGTCTATGGACTGGATTCCACATCTGAGAAGAGATGGCTTACACTAGGTAAAAGGGGCAGGAGGGGAAGTTTGCTTGTGAATATCTCTCAAACCATAGAGATTTGAGAGAAGACATATCGTTCTTCATGTATTTTTAATGCCTACAAAATAAAATACAGAAAAAACAAAGTATTACTATCCCTTTAGTTCTGACATTCTAAAGTAAATATTAACTCTTTCAGTGCTAGAAGGGTACGGAACGCAATGCGTTGTGTATATCTCTGGCTCTGAAAGGGTTAATATTAGCAGACTAGCTGGATGAAGCTGTTCTTTTCTGACTGGTGAGCTGACCACTGACACTAATATCTGCGTAAAGGAAATGTGGTCTGTACTTTCCAGTCAATTTGCCTAAAGCTGTCTGACTTTTCTCTTAATAAAGACAAAAAAATACACTTTGTACTGTACTAAAGACCCTTCTTTGACAAGGCATCTTTTATTTGCAAGATGTCTATTGAAGATGATTGACTGTAATGTATCTCAGCTCCAGAAAAAAAAAATATAGCAATACATACACTTCATAGTAAATGTAGGTCTAATATAATAAACCAATGATTCTCAACCAGGATGCCCCGGACATCAAATTAGAGTGTCCCATGTTTTCTAAGAAAACTAAAAAAAATTTGAATATTTTCTTTTAAATGTCGAAATATGGAAATTGTTTTGCACAATATGTTTATTTGTATTACAATGACTGTGCAAATTAATTATATCTCTATAAATATGAATTGTACCCCTTATTATGCCCCTGATAAATTACATTAAACATGCTAGGGGTGCTCCGAAAGTCCCAAATTGCATGCAAGGGGTGAAATGAAAGGGTTAAAAACCACTGTAAATAAACCCATTATGTGCCAGTTTGGAGTCCAACGCATTGCTTTACAATGCATTGTAGTCCTCTTTGGTATTCAAAGAGTTACATTCCAAAGCACTTTAGGGTCTGAATGATTTATTAATCCTTTGACTGTCAAAAGGTTTTTTACACCCTACTGGCATTCAAAGAGTATAAGGGACCAGAATATCTTGTGACAGCACATTACTACAGTGGTTCTGTACCAAGCTGCCACCATGAACACTGAGAAAAATGTTGATATTGAGTTTCAAATTTATATATGAATATGTTACACACAATATGCTCATTTAGTCCTTCTGATTGTGAGACCCAAGCATCCTATATAGTAATTCGCTAATAATGTTTTTCAGAAGCCGTCATGCACAGTAGAGACTGCCCGCACCACGGCACATACGGAGTGGGGCCAAGGCCGGCGCCACCTATAGGCGAGGTAGGCACCGGCCTAGGGCGCACATTCTCTGAGGGCACAGCGGGGTCTGGGCTGGGGCCTTCCTCCCCTCACCACTTACTGCCCAAGTCAGTGGCATAGCAGGGCGAGCCAAGAAAATGTTAGCCTGCCCGACTTTGACAGTAGCGACACGCAGCTAGGTAGACACGGTGCATACTTGGTGTTTCTTCATCGGTCTGGATGTTACTTTTCAACCTGCACTGTCTTCAGAACAAGTTTTATAGTGGCTCCCAGAAAGATGAAGAAACCCCCAGCATGCACCAAGTCTGTGTCGCCGCATATCACATGGTCCCGGTTGCTCTCAATGTCGGTAGTGGGTGAAAAGAAACTGGAGACATCATAGAGGAGTTGAACTCAAGAGGTAAGAGGAGGAAAATGAGGAAAGGGGGGGCATCAAGACGGGGGAAAGAGGCAAAAGAGGGTCAGTCAAGACTATAGGGGGATAAAGTCAAAGTGGGGGGTTCAAGAGGGGGAAGAAAGTCAAGGGGGGGATCAAGAGTTTCAAGGGGGAAGAGAGTCAAAGGGGGAATCAACAGTCGAGGGGGATAAAGATACAGACGGGGAGTTGTTTTTTAAAGAAAACTCTCCACATCCAGAGAATCAGCCTCTGCCCCGGAGACCCGGTAATGCACTCTCAAACCCGGAGCATACGGGACAAATCCAGAGAATTCCCTGTTATGGTGATTAACCATTTGAGTGCCAGAGACATAGTATCCAACGCATTGTTTGGATATGATTCTGTTGTCAAGACTCCTTGACACCAAACTCCACCCACTGGAACTTAAGAAGGTAGATTGCGTAAACCCCTAAAATCTGTCAGCACTTTAGCAGATGGCGTTTGGGGTCCCTGCCAACAAAAGTGATGTTGCATCTTCATTCAGGACTGATTAACCCTTTGAGTGCCGTGGGGGTACACAACATATTGCTCTGCAATGCTCCGCGTACCACCTCTGGCATTCAAGAGGTTAATGTTGTTATCCCTTGAACCAAGGTGCATGGGCAGTGACCATTTACATTTACCTCCCTGGCATTCAAAGGGTTAAGATTTTCCGGCCATAGTAAGATAAGTGAAATATTATTATTAGGAGAGGCTAATGTTCCTTTAAAGATCCACATAAATGTATAAAATGGTAACAAATTAAAATATATATGGGGATAGACCAAGCCAAATCTAAATCTGTTTCTATGTATTACAGCCTCAGTGTAAGTACGCAGAATCTTCTGTGAAAGCACAGTTCACTGTGACAGATCGCCCTGTCCTTACTTGCTTAGGACTGCATGGAATGTCGAGGGGCAGCTGCAAGCCTTTACAGGCTAGCAGAATCTGGCAGCACAACGTGTCTCTTTCTTCTAACAAACGAAGCTAATACCATAAAAAAATACATATCTCTGGAGATTAACAACTTTCAAATACAGACAAGACTTGAGGAAAGCGGTGAGATGGAAGAGCCGTCTCATTACCAGCACCCCCTTTGCTTCAGTATAACGTACATCATAAACATTCACCAAATACCAGATCAAATCAGCCTCTAGTTATTTTGGCACCTACAGGTTAAAGATGTTATACACGTTGACACATAAAAGATCAGAGAAATGCAGCAGCCTCCCAATGAGGTGTCTGTGAATCATTATAATGATTTGCCAGGAGAGAAACTGAGTGTATTAAAGCAGCAGTAAACCTTTACTATGTTATAGGGCATGGGTATCCAACATGTGGTACACAAGTTACATGCAGTGGTGTAACTATAGGGGTCGCACTTGCGACCGGGCCAGTGCACTCCCGGGGCCAGGCCACCCCCTGCAACCCCTCCGCCCGGCTCCCGTAATCTCCCTCCGGTGCTCTAGTAATGCAGATCGCTGGGAGATGACATCATCTCCCAGCGCTCTGCATTACTTAGAGGACCGTGCAGGAGCTCCAAGTAGGAGGCAGGAGATGGAGGCATTGTGGAGATTGAGGGGCATTGTGGAGGAGGTCAATGTGGTTGAGGGGGTCAATGTGTGGGGAGGGGGCGTGGCATTTCTTGCCCCAGGGCCCGGAGGCTTCTAGTTACGCCTCTGGTCAAATGTAACCTGTCTCACCAGAAGGGGCAACTTGCCTGAGAAAAACATTATTTAACATCAATAGCTAGAACACATGAACCAGTAGGACAGTAACCACCTGTCTGCTACTACCATTATGTCATTGAGATTAGGAAAAAAGGAGAAGAGGAAAAAGGTACAGAGGAAAAAAACAGGAAAACATTTATGTAAAGGGCACACGCCTTGGCTAGCACAAAAAATTATTTTATTATGACTCAAATAATGGCACAAAAGACTGCTACAAAGAACCTATAACAACCCTCCACAAGGAATACACTAGTTGTGCAAAAAACAGTATAACCCCAAAATGTGGAGAGGAAGAAGGCCACCCTCTGGGGGAACTGGGATCCTAAAATCTAGTGACGTATACTTGACAATCCCACTGCCTATAAATTAAAAGTCTGTAAAGTGCTTATATGTGTCAGGTTCCTTGTTCCTTCTGAGGATCGTCTGTGCAGTTGGCTGAAGCCGGGTTGTGAAGAACTGAATACGATGCTGGCAAGCGTAGACAACCTCTGGTGAACCCTTGCTGTTGCCTAAACCTGAAGTAAAGGTGCTGGCCATGAAGTTAGATGACAGGATGAGAGTACTGTGTAAGGCTTCACATGACAAGTCCAGGAAAGCAAACTTAGTTGGTGTAGTAGGAGAGTGGATCTATGGTGCTGCACTTGACTGCCGCACATAAAGAATCAGTGGTGATCTACTGAACTGGTGAAGGTGTACTCTCTGGCAAACACCAATTATGTTTATCTATAGAACTCTTTAGAAGCCCCATGTTGGCAAAAGCTCCATCAATGGGCTCCAACAACTTCCCAACTTCGTGGTGATCTGAAGGGCAAACAAGAGCATAACAGAAGAATTTTGAGCAACGAGAACTCAGTTCCCATACCTCTGGGAGCAAAACTAATCATTTAAAGGCATAGTAATGTTTCAAAATTGAAACAGCTCCAATTAATCTTCATAGTATTTGGGCCATGGAGAGTGTTATTTCAATACTGTCCTAGTTGTAGTTCAAGAGTAATTGAATGATATTGCAGGGTTCAAAGTTTCCACTCACCACTAGCCAATGGCGAGTGAAAATTTAGCCCTGGCGAGTAGAAATTCAGCCCTGGTGGATATGCTATGGCTTGCAGTGGTGAGTAACTTTTTAAGTCTGGCTAGTAGCAAAGGACTTCAAATTTTAAGCCCTGATATCCCCCTCCCGCCCCTTTTACTGATGTAACACTGCTCACCACAGAGCAGCAAGACTGTCCGGATGGATCACAGAGAGGGACAATCTTCAGTGAGCATAAGGAAAAACCTGAAAAACCTGTCAAGTGGGGCAGAGTTTTCATTGTTCTCACAGTAACAAGATTGTCCCTCGCTGTGAGCTGCCTGGTCAAGAGACCAGATTCCACATCTGAGATGAGCAGTGTTACACTAGGTAAAATGGGTGGGAGGTGGGTTCTTTATCATTCAATTACTCTTGAACTACAACTCTGACAGTACAGAAATAAAACTCTCCATGGCCCAAATACTATGAAGATTAATTTGAGCTGCTTTTTATTGTGAAACATTACTATCCTTTTAAATGGGTCTTTTATGGACTCTGTACTGCCCCTTTATACTCTGTTCCACCAGAGTTTGTGGAGTTCCTACCGCCATGCTAATTGGCGAAATGGAGAAATTCCAGATGAAACCAAGTGCTTGAAAACTAAGATAAATTAATTTAAAAAATCCTCAAATTACCATTGATTAAAATGGGGCTTTTAACCCCTTAAATGCTAGTTAAATGCACTGTTTAAATCAATGGGAATGTTTATTTGCTCCTATGGTCCAGTTGGTTAGTCCCAGAACTGCTCCAATTTGCCTTCATACAAAAAGACCATTGACTTGATCGAAGAAAAGCACAGGAGACCTCTCCAGCCTACAAGAGGTTAACCCTTTGAGTGCCAGAGGGGTACGCAGCGCATTGCAAAGCAATGCGCTGCGTACCCGTCTGGCGCTCAAAGGGTTAATGCCCCCCCCATTTAAATCATCAGGAATTTGTATGTCACCTATGTGACAGTTGTCTTGCTAAAGAATTGCTTCATTGTATGTACAAATGACTAGTTCATACTATATACAGCGCAGATTTATTTTATCAAAGGGCTGACAAACCCCAGTCCTCACATGGATGAAAATAATAAACCCATTGATTAAAACACCTGCACTTGTGAGCGGCATTCAACGACGACGACTGTGGTTTATCACCCTCCCCCCAACCTGTCTGAATGCAGATCTTATGACCTAATTAGACTCTGATATTTACTTCCCTGATTGTATTGGGTTTGTTTTCCTGTGGGCTGACATACTGAGGCTGTTGTACTACAATAACTGGGGGATGTGCACTAAGGTATGATAAAGAGGTGATAAAGAAGAGATACGTTTTCCAGTGTGATAGATTCCAAGGGGAGATGCACTAAGGATATTGCTATGGCAAAGTGTGTTTGATGATGGGTGGAGATCACAATTTGCCATATGCACTAAGCATTAGCTATATAAGGGGAGGGGAGACACTTTAATCATTAGCATGTTGGTTTCTTTTACTCCTGGTGACATGTTAAGGAGGGTAAGTAGGGGAGTAGAGAGTATGCACCAAGAACGCTACATCCCTCCCTTAACCCTTTTAGTGCCATAATAATGTGCATTGCACACACCTGTGTCATTGATAGGGTTATAACATTAATAATCCATTGACCGACTGTACAGTTCATACAGAAACTGAGAGAGCCAGCAGGAAAACTGTTATATATTACATAGTCTCTGCAAGTTCTGTACATACATACATGAAACATCTGATCAGCTGTTTCTAGTCCTCAACAGACAATCCACTGGTCAGTTGATTCATGTAAACAGAGGAGTTGCTGATCACCCCATTTTCATTCCGGAGTGCCTTGTTAGTCCACTGTTTACATGAATAAGCTGATTGGCCAATAATCCACTGTGGCCTAAAAACAGCTGATCAGCTGTTTCCTGTAAAGACAGAACCAGCAGTGAACCTATTGTTTGTAACTGCTTCTCTATCAGTTCGGTCAGCTTCTGTATCAACTGTGAATCCGGTCAATGTATTATTAATGCCATAATCCTTCCAATGCCACAGGTTTACAATTCAGATCCCTGTGGAGGTCAGAGTGTTAATGGAGAGCAGCTGCTGTCTCTACATTCCAGTATAGACAGTAAACCATACTGTCTATATAGCAAACTATGGGAAGATCCCAATTTCACCAGCTTCAGGTTGACAAAGTTAGGCTTATGCTCTCTGACAGCATAGGCAGATATCGGAGTTTAGCGCATGTGGCGAAGTGCCACAGTAACATATACACACCCATAGGAATGTGATAGTGGCTTATCAACCTGCCTTTCAATTTGCAAATGAGATATTGTTGAAGCAGTCACAGCAAAATCATAAACCTGGCAAATGCATGGTAAAAGCAAGGCAAAGGGTATAATTATTCTTTTCGGTAGACGTGCCTAAGAAAAACAAGCATTAATAATAAAAATGATAAAGCATGGTGATGTTGGCATATGTATGGTGTATTCACAGGAATATGATGGCGAAGACATTGTAGTGCACATGATGAGACGTATGTGAAGCAAACACTCTACAATATCGCCAACCTGTCCCCTATCGATCTAGTCCATCTCCCACTATTTCTAGTCTAAGGAATTATATAACCCCTTTCATAAAGGGTGTAATTATTCTTTTAGGTAAGAAAACACACAAACAAGTGGTAATAATAAGAATGACTATATTATGTACTAAAATCAAAATACTGTTACAATTTAGGTGGTATGGCCTGGTGAATGCATGGCAAAAGCATGGCGATGTTGGCGTATTTGTGGCATATTCACAGGGATATGATGAAGAAGACCTTGTAGCACAAATGCTGAGATACATTTCAAGCAAATATGCTACAACATCATGAACCTGGCCCCTTATTGATCCATAGTGCACCCCCGCCCCCATTCGTATGTTATTCCATCGATTATACTGACAAAGATCTATCCAACTTCAGAGATCTTAAAGGGATAGTAATACTTTGTTTTATCTTTATTTTATTTGTAGGCATTAAAAAAACATGAAGAAAACATGAAGAACGATATAAGTCTTATCTCTCAAACCTTTATGGTTTGAGAGATATTCACAAGCAAAATTTCCCCCTCCCGCCCCTTTTACCTAGTGTAAGCCATCTCTTCTCAGATGTGGAATGCAGTCCATAGACCAGACAGATAACAGCAGGGGACAATCTTCTTCCTATGAGAACAATGAAATCCCTGACCCCCCTTGACAAGTTCTTCAGGTTTTTCCCCTTATCTTAATTGAAGATTGTCCCTCTCTGCAGTCTACCTGGGCACCTCCCTTCTGCTCTGGCTGAGCAGTGTTACATCAGTAAAAGGGGTGGGAGGAGGATACTTTGTCATTGAATTACTCTTGAACTACAACTCTGACAGAATTGAAATAACACTCTCCCAAGTCCAAATACTATGATGATTAATTAGAGCTGCTTTTATTATGAAACATTACTATTCCTTTAATGCATAGAATCCATAGAACAACATAGGAAATGGAGAGTTTATCTCATTGGATATGTTATCTGGCAATGGAGGGGTAACCGGATGGTGTGGATATATGAAGGGTGATTGGGCAGATGGGGAATTAGGCAGGGACCTCGGGGAATTATTGTAACCCCAGTTTCTCCTGCCTGATTCAGCCAAAGGAAAGAGCCCATATTCAGACTGCTTTTCTTGGGTTTCCGACTCATTTTATAGTCTTATTCAGTGCTTCAACAGTATCTGGTATATATAAAAATAAATGTAATTAAGCTATCCAATTATGACCCTCGGTCAGAATATGATTGCAGACAAGGGGTTAAAAATCAATGGGAGTTATTGTTTGCCCCCTATGGCACAATTGGTTTTGCCCCAGAATCCCTCTACGTCGCTTTTATACCTAAGGCCCAATGTTTATGTTATGTACTTCTGTATTGGAAAGGTCTGGATGCTCTGCTTCCCAGTCCACCGGCGATGTATCTAGCAACAAAGGGTTGAAAATTGCCAATTAAATCATGTGGTACAGTTTTTTTTTTCACCACAACTACTACATTTTTGTTCTACATACGGCCCTATGTAACTATAGTTAGATGTACTTATGTGCTATAATAATTAACATATATTATTTTAAAGGGCAACTAAGAATAAAAATATATGTAAGAGGTTACCCCTAGGGATAGGGATAGATAGTTAATGTCTATCCTGTTTAAGAGGGTCACCTTTGAAGTTTCCGTGTGGTTTACTCATCCAGAGAGGAGCATGGGAGTTAGAGTACTTAAAGGGATAGTAAAGTTTCATAATAAAAGCAGCTCCAATTAATCATCATAGTATTTGGACCATGGAGAGTGTTATATCAATTCTGTCAGAGTTGTAGTTCAAGAGTAATTCAATGACAAAGTATCCCCCTCCAGCCCTTTCTACTGATGTAACACTGCTCAGCCAGATCAGAAGGGAGGTGCCCAGGTAGATTGCAGAGAGGGACAATCTTCAATTAAGACAAGGGGAAAAACCTGAAAAACTTGTCAAGGGGGGAAGGGATTTCATTGTTCTCATAGGAAGAAGATTGTCCCCTTCTGTTATCTGTCTGGTCTATGGACTGGATTCCACATCTGAGGAGAGATGGCTTACACTAGGTAAAAGGGGCGGGAGGGGAAACTTTGCTTGTGAATATCTCTCAAACCATAAAGGTTTGAGAGATAAGACTTATATCGTTTTTTAATGCCTACAAAATAAAATAAAGATAAAACAAAGTATTACTATCCCTTTAAAGATTTTTCTGGCAGGAAGTCACTGTTAGGTTGGACAGGAGCATGCACTCCTGGTTATGGACTCTTACAAGGGGTCTGGATCTGATCCATCAGGGGAAGAATGGTTCCTCCTGGAAAACTAGTTCAAAGCACACCAGTGAGGCAGAGAAGAAGGGGCCTTCAAAAAACATTCAGTGAACCAAATGGTGCCAGGGAAAGGAAACTTGCATACAACATAGGGTTGTCCACCGGGAGAGACAGGGAGGTAACTACATGGGGTACAGAGGGTGCAGTTCTAACAGTGCTCAGCATCCAAGGGGGTCCTGTAGATCTGTTCCCCTAATAATCAGACCAATTTCCTATCTTGGCTGGCAGCCAATGACAATCAGCCCCTTCATTTTTATTCATTAGCCATTTGAACACCAATGGTGTACAACTCATTATAAAAAAAAAAAAGAGGGAGGCCCAGACTCAGATTTCTCCCCAGGTCCTAATAGGTCCTAGTTACATCCTAAGGGAGAGAACTCAGGAGGATCTATTCAGGAGACACCACACTACCTTTTCCAGGTATAAGGGAGTAAATGTGGTCTCGGGCTGGGGTACAGCAGGTATGTCAATCTTAAATCTAGTCAAGGTCCACAAACCCAGAATTTCTCTCTCAAGATAGCTGCAAAAACAGAACATTGGTGGGCAGAAACTGATACGTAGCATTTTTAGTATTTAGGACTACCCTCCCCTTACCACCTCAGTGCCCAAACACCCTCTGTCTGGTATCCTCCTTGTTCTACTGTCAGTGGTAGTCATAGGACCACACATGCACCATCTGACACCCAGCCTTGTTCCACTGTCTATAAGTAGCCACAGAACCACTTATAGACTGCCAGAAACTCCAGCCTTTTTCTATTGGTAGTCACATACACTGTCTAACACAAAGTCTTGTCCCACTGCATCTAAGGAATTACATATACACTGTCTGAAACCTCATCTTTGTTTTCTGTCTACTAGTAGTCACAGACCCACACATACACTCTTTGGCACCTTCGCCCTTTTCCACTGTCCATTGCTAGCCAAAGAAACATACAAACACTATTTAAAACCCAGCCTTGTACCACAAGAATTACATATACATTGATTGACACCCCAGCATTGTTCCGCGGTCTACAGACAGACACATTCACTGTCTGCTAGTCTGCCCCTTCCTTGTTCTACTGTCCACTGTACCACAGCCTGTACATAACTTACGTCACCAGCATAACTTTAAAAGGCAATAACTCGGGCAATAAAGATTTATACTGAAAAAAAAAAAACAGATAAAAGCTTCACAACAAGGGAACGTTAGGTCGAAGACAAGTTTACTAGAGGTGAGAGTTCCCCTTTAACACATATTTTGTTCTATTATATTAGTTGCCCTTTTACGTCTAGGCAGGTTTGTATCTTTAAAAGATCAGCAAATTCATTTCTTCAGGTCCTGGCACATGTTTGTGTTTATCTCCAGTTTATTCTGGGAGCACAAATATAAAAGACTTTACACACATATTTTCCAGTCTGGTGCAGTGATTTACACAGCTGGTTTACATCCTCTCAATAAAAACTACACTTGTGGTCCATGTCATTGCAGCTCTGAGCATGAGATTTCATGCTCCCAGTGACGTGTCGGTGACGTGAATTCCCATATATCTGTACAATAATGATTTTTTAATGTGTTGTTGGTAGATTTTGTTGTGAGCATCAAAGCTGGATACATAAACCTTTCCAGAGGCACCAGAAGTGCCAGAGTCTTACCATTCCTAGCCCTTACCTGATATGTACCCAAACCTTTCTACATCATTCACTACAGAAATCATAGAGTCAGGGCCAGATTTACACCTATGTAGGGTGCACATGTAGGAAGAGCAGGCATCTGCCTACATGTGCACCCTACATAGGCGTAACTAGAAGCCACCGGGCCCTGGTGCAAGAATTGCCATGGGCCCCCCGACCACATTGGCCCCCTCATCCACATTGCCCCTTCCACAATGCTCCCTTCATCTCATCTCCACATTGGCCCCCTCATCCACATTGCCCCTTCCACAATGCCCCCTTCATCTCCACATTGCCCCCTTCATCTCCACATTGCCCCTTCCACAATGCCCCCTTCATCTCCACAATGCCCCCCCTCATCTCCACATTGCCCCTTTCACAATGCCCCCTTCATCTTCACAATGCCTCTTCCACAATGCCCCCTTTATCTCCACATTGCCCCTACCGCCAGTCCCTGGGGGTCTAGCGGCATGGTTTGACAGATCTGTGCCTCCTTCGGCACAGATCTCTTGAACTGAAGCTCCCGCGCGCCGCTCTAGTAATGCAGAGGCTGGGAGATGATGTCATCTCCCAGCGCTCTGTATTACTAGAGCGGTGCACCGAGTGGGAGATCAGTTAAGTGACTGCTGCGGGCGAGGGGGTCGCAGGCGGTGGCCGGGCCCCTGGAGTGACAGGCTCAGTCGCAGGTGCGACCGATGCAACCCCTATTGTTACGCCACTGCACCCTACAGAGGGGCACCTGCCATTGCAATGGATTTTTTTTTTAAGTGGCGTGGCATGCCGCTGCGCTGTGCTGCCCGCTGCATTGTAAGCTGTGCCTCACAGACCTTTAGCTGCTGAGCTCTACCGGCTCTTTAGTAATGCAGAGCGCTGGGAGATGACATCATCTCCCAGCGCTCTGCATTACAAAAGAGAAGACCACGCGGGAGCTCCAGCAGCTGCAGGTCTGTGCAGAAGCACAGATCTCTCCTGCCGCTGGACCACCAGGGAGATAGGAAACGGATGTGGAGGAGAGAATTTGAGGCTTAATTTGGAGATAAATAGGGTAATGCAAGGTCAATATGGGGATGATGGGGGGCAAGCAATGTGGAGCTGATGGGGGCAATGTGGAGCTGATGGGGGGCAATGTGAGGGCAATGTGGAGCTGATGGGGGCAATGTGGAGCTGATGGGGGGCAATGTGATTGCAATATGGAGTTGAATGGAGCAATGTTAAGATGATGGGGCAATATGAGGGCAATGTGGAGCTGATGGGGTCAATGTGGAGCTGATGGGGGGCAATGTGAGGGCAATATGGAGTTGATGGGGCAATGTTGAGATGATGGGGACAATGTTGAAATGATGGGGCAATATGAGGGCAATGTGGAGCTGATGGGGTCAATGTGGTGGTGATGGCGGGCAATGTGGAGGTGATGGGGGCAATGTGGAGGTGATGGGGGGCAATGTGGAGGTGATGGGGGCAATGTGAGGGCAATATGGAGATTTGGAGCATTGTGGAGATGGCCAATGGGGGGTGGGGCACTTCAGATATCTGTGCCTACAGGCTCCTGAGATGTAAATCCGACCCTGCATAGAGTTCAGAATAAATGTATCTGACATTCCAAACAAAGTTGCAATGTTTTACCTTTTGAGTGCTAAAGATATCTCCAATGCATTGAACACTTATTTAACATCCATGGGGTTAAGAATCTCCCTGGAAACTAACAGAGTAGCAAAGGAAGATTCAAGTTTAAACCTTTAAGTCAGAAATTCTTCAAAGTGTTGGAAAAGCAGTTTATAGATATGTTACATAGTAACATAGGTTGAAAAAGACACAAGTCCATCAAGTTCAACCTTTGCCTCATAACCCAGAGACGTAAGGATTATATAGATTTCCTGCCAAAAACAATGTTGGTCTTCACCGTGATCACTAACAGATACCTTTGGTATTTGTCAGTGATCAGAAACACAAATGCAATCTTTACAGCGATATTCAGACATATACGCATACAGAGTACGTTAATGCATGTGTGCACCCCATATAATTCTATGGGCTCTGTCGGCCTTAAAGGGATAGTAATACTTCATTTTATCTTTATTTTATTTTGAAGGCATTTAAAAAACATGAAGGATGATACAAGTCTTATCTCTCAAACCTTTATGGTTTGAGAGATATTCACAAGCAACGTTTCCCCTCCTGCCCCTTTTACCTAGTGTAAGCCATCTCTTCTCAGATGTGGAATGCAGTCCATAGGCCAGACAGATAACAGCAGGGGACAATCTTCTTCCTATGAGAACAATGAAAGCCCTGCCCCCCTTGAAAAGTTTTTCAGGTTTTTCCCTTATCTTAATTGAAGATTGTCCCTCTCTGCAATCTACCTGGGCACCTCCCTTCTGCTCTGGCTGAGCAGTGTTACATCAGTAAAAGGGGCAGGAGGGGGATACTTTGTCTTTGAATTACTCTTGAACTACAACTGAACTACTACAGAACTGAAATAACACTCTCCAAAGTCCAAATACTATGATGATTAATTAGAGCTGCTTTTATTATGAAACATTACTATCCCTTTAAGCTTGGGATGGGAATAAAATATCTACTTGGTACTCTCTCAATGATGAATGAATGAGTTCCAGATATGACCAGGCCATTTATCGCCACACCCTTGTGATATATGTTATGTGTTTCCCACATTGTGTTACTGTATAGGACAAGTAGGCACTCTTCTCATTGGTCACCCAATCCAGCAAACTCGTTTCTCCGGCTCAAATTGTCTGGGAAGCCAGCGCAACATAACTGGATTACGTATTGGACCTGGGTAATATAATTTCCAGTAGAATACAATGGCTCGGTTCCGGATTGGTCGCTTTATCCTGTTGCTCCTATTCCTATTGGCTGAGAATCGGAATGGCAAGGTTGAATCCTGCAAAGTTCCCCTCACTGTATACAGTCCTTTTGTCCCTGTGTTTATACTGATATTGTGTCCACTGTGTTATGTGCCCCTCCGCTATTGTCACCATTGTATTCACTGTGTATATTCCCATTGTTACTTTGTACTTGGTATATTGTTTTATTGTATACTAGTGTAAAAGCCCATGTACACAGGCCAAAGTGCATAAACACAGCAGGTGTACTACCGCAGAACTACACCTCCCAGCGTTCTGTGCATTCGGACACCATTGTATTCACTGTGTATATTCCCATTGTTACTTTGTACTTGGTATATTGTTTTATTGTATACTAGTGTAAAAGCCCATGTACACAGGCCAAAGTGCATAAACACAGCAGGTGTACTACCGCAGAACTACACCTCCCAGCGTTCTGTGCATTCGGGCACCATTGTATTCACTGTGTATATTCCCATTGTTACTTTGTACTTGGTATATTGTTTTATTGTATACTAGTGTAAAAGCCCATGTACACAGGCCAAAGTGCGTAAACACAGCAGGTGTACTACCGCAGAACTACATCTCCCAGCGTTTTGTGCATTCGGGCAGTCTCAACTGCGCATGACTGCATCGGACAATGGTTAAAGGGTTCCTTCTCACCCCCGTTCAGGAGTTCTATGTTCCAGTGTTCCAGGCAGCTGTACAAGATCACCGGCTACCCATCTGAAGCCGCCTTCAGCAGTGAGAACCCCAGCAGGACGGCCCAAGACAACCCAGCGTCTTGGGTTCCCGTTACAATTTGTTTGGGGAATTTGTATTGGTCTTGTATGGTGCATTTAGGGGAGATACATTAAGCAATGTTAAAGAGATGATAATTCAGAGATGACTTCTCCAGTGATATCACTTCTCCAAGTGTTATTATATGGAGTCTAGGCACTAAGATTTCTCCACCATTGGAGATCTGTATAGAATCCATAGAATGACATAGGAATTGGAGAAGTGATATCACTGGATAAGACATTTCTACTTTATCACCTCTTTATCACGCCTTAGTGCATCTCCCTGTTGGTTTTCTCAGAATTGTTCCAATTTGTCAGCTGCACTAAATTTTGAAGCTACTATAAGCACTTATCATTGTGTGGACTTAGGTGTCAGCATGTAACATTTATTAAGTTATTAGCTCAGATTTGTGTGAAGCGAACTTTAAGTTTCAAATTTCACTTTTACAGTAGGCAAAAACTTGTGTTGGCATTATTTAGCTCCTTGAATGGTAGAAATCCAAAGAAATGCACTGGATACCTCATTCAAGGGGTTAAGGATACCCGCTAATGAAAAGAGCAATTATCATGTTTTACTAAGTCTTCTTCTATGGGAGCAGCCTTATTAATATACCCAAGACTGCACTGTGCAACAGCAGCCCAAAATTGCTCATCAGTCTCTTTTAAAAGCATTGGTAAGCTGTTGATCACAATGCAGCCCAGATGTCATCAGCAGGTTTGCTTCCAAGGCAGCAGATTTTCTGTTTGAGCACTATCATGATAGTTGTCCTTAGACTTTGTCCAGTGGCCCTGTTTGCCACCTACAAGAGGGAATCCATTGTCTAGGTTAGGGATGGCAACCCTTGATTCTTCTGCTCTTGGAGACCACAGCACCATCTTCCCCAATCAGCGTACCTAGAAACTTTCAGAATGTACCCCGAGGGATACAGTTTCATTAGTCTTGCTAACACTTCACTGAGTTCCCAAATAACCCTTGGATGTATATCATTAGGACTAGGTGCTTTTTCGTTCTTAATTTTGTGCTGTCTACCTTGGACCTCCTCCAGTCATAATGGGATGGTTGTACTTGGTATTTGCTGAGGCTCGTCTTCACTGGTATATACCAATGAAAAGAATGTGTTCCAAATATCAGCCTTTTCCTTAACCTCATTAATTAACTTACCCATCTAATTTTTAGAAAGGTCCAATTTATTCCCTCTTAAGTTTGTTGCAATTTATAAATTTGAAAAACCTTTTTGGGTTAGTCTTTGCAGTTCAAGTTTCATTTTCTATTTTTGCTAGACTAATTGCCTTTTTGCAGTCTTTCATATGAATACCTATTTGTATATACTCCTCATTCTCTTTCACCACTCCTTTCTCCATGACCTCATGTGTGGTGTGAGAAGTGGGCAGAAGAAAGGTGGTTATTTTAATGCCAGATACTAGAATACAACTTCCCTCTCAGTTCTGACATCAGCTAAACTTCCCCTTCTCTGAGGAGAGCTGCTGTTACAAGTATTCGTTTGTGCACATTCCTGAGAAGTTTCTTCCCTTGTATTTAATCCTTGCCTAAAATATATGTATACATTGCAAATGTACTTTTAGATTCCATTACATATCAATTTCCAACTGGCGAAAGAATAGGACAAGATTAGTGATGATCGAGCACCCCAATGCTCGGGTGTTCAGGTGCTCTGACCGAGCGCCCCCGGAGGCTCGAGTGCTCGGCCGAGCACCCGAGCCCCATTGAAGTCAATGGGAGGGCTCGAGCATTACACCAGGCACCCCCTGCTCTGATGAGGGGAGGGTGCCTGGTCCATAGGAAAAGGGCAGAAAATGATGGAAACACCACAGAAATGGTTCAGGGACAGCATAGGGAGGATGTCTGGATGCATCTTGGACTCCAACATCGCTGCTGGGAACGATGTTTCGCCCGTAGTACGCCATTTTTACAGACTGACCGTAAAACACACAAAAAGGAAGATAAAAACGACTTTAGGAGAAAAATTGTTACCAAACAGTATTTGCTGTATATTTACTTGTATATCATCTGCAAATTCTGCAAAAAATTTCATCGATTTTTCGGAACTGGGGCCATGATTAAGAGGGAAACGTGCGCAGAGGCAAATTCTGCAAAAAATTTCCTTGATTTTTCTGAACTGGGGCCATGATTAAGAGGGAAACGTGCGCAGAGGCAAATTCTCCCAAAAATTTCCTCGATTTTTCTGAACTGGGGCCATGATTAAGAGGGAAACGTGCGCTGAGCCGACCATCTAAAACATTATGGGTGAGGGTCTGCTGCGGAGCTGACCATCCTAAACATTATATGCGAAGGCCCGCTAGTGAGCTGACGCTATAAAACATTATATGAGAGGGCCCGCTAGAGAGCTGACCCAATAAAACATTATATGAGAAGGCCCGCTGGTGAGCTGACCTATACAAAAATTGTCAAACAGCGCCCGCTGGTGAGCTGGCCCTATATAAAAATTATATCACAGGGCCCGCTGGTGAGCTGGCCCTATATAAAAATTATATCCCAGGGTATATGGAAGAGAGTCAACCATATACCCATTTTTTGGGTGGAAGGGGTGAATGGGAATACAGAGTATTCCCATCATTGTAAATAACATATATAAAGTCACTTTATGTTCACCCGGGGCTTTCCTCCAGTGGAGTGGAGAAGTCAGGGGAAATCCAGGCCTTGTTCATTTTTATAAGTGTCAACCTATCAGCATTTTCGGTGGAAAGGCGGATACGCTTATCTGTTATGATGCCACCAGCAGCACTAAATACCCGCTCAGACAGAACGCTGGCGGCAGGGCAGGCCAGCACCTCCAAGGCGTAGAGTGCCAGTTCATACCACGTGTCCAGCTTGGACACCCAGTAGTTGTAAGGCACAGAGGGATCATTGAGGACGCTGACACGGTCTGCTATGTACTCCTTCACCATCTTCCAAAACTTTTCCCTCCTTGTGACACTAGGCTGCGCATCAGGGTGAGGGTGCTGGCGGGGTGTCATGAAGGTGTCCCACGCCTTGGAGAGTGTTGCCCTGCCTTTGTCGGAACTGCTGTGTGCTCCCCTTTTCTCCCCTTCTCGGTTGGCCAAGGTAGCACGTACTCTGCCGCCAGCGTTGTCAGATGGAAAATTTTGGAGCAATTTTTCAACAAGAACCTTCTGGCATTGCACCATTTTGCTTGTCCTCTCCACCGGAGGAATGAGAGATGAGAAATTCTCTTTGTAGCGGGGGTCCAGAAGGGTGAACACCCAGTAATCCGTGTTGTCTAAAATGCGTACAACGCGTGGGTCACGGGAAAGGCAGCCTAACATAAAGTCAGCCATGTGTGCCAGAGTACCAACAGGCAAGATTTCGCTGTCCTCACCAGGAGGATGACTCTCAATCTCCTCATCCTCTTCCTCCTCTTCTGCCCACCCACGCTGAAGAGATGGAACTAAAGTTCCATGGCTACCCTCTGTAGCGAAGGCAACCGTGTCTTCCTCCTCCTCCTCCTCCGCCTCCTCCAATTGTCGCTGAGAAGACGAAGTGAGGGTGCTCTGGCTATCACCTTGTGTAAGCTCTTCCTCCCGCATTTCCACCTCTTCCACATGCAAAGCGTCGGTTTTAATTGTGAGCAGCGAGCGTTTCAGTAGACACAGAAGTGGGATGGTTACACTGATAATAGCGTTATCGCCGCTCACCATCTGTGTCGATTCCTCAAAATTGCGTAAAACCTCACAGAGGTCTGACATCCATTCCCACTCCTCACTTCTGATTAGAGGAAGTTGAACGGAGAGGCGACGACCGTGTAACAGCTGGTACTCCACTACTGCCCTCTGCTGCTCACAAAGCCGGGCCAACATGTGGAAGGTGGAGTTCCAGCGCGTGCTCACGTCACACAGCAGCCGGTGAGCTGGCAATTGTAAGCGCTGCTGCAGCTTCAACAGGCCGGCTGAAGCTGTTGATGACTTACGGAAATGTGCACACACGCGGCGCACCTTGGTCAAGAGATCATGCAAATTGGGGTAGGTTTTTAGAAATCGCTGAACCACTAAATTAAATACATGCGCTAGGCATGGTACGTGTGTGAGCTTGCCGAGCTCCAAAGCCGCCACCAAGTTACGCCCATTATCACACACAACCATGCCTGGTTGCAGGTTGAGTGGCGAGAGCCACTGCTCGGTCTGGTGACTAATCCCCTGCAACAGCTCTGAGGCCGTGTGCTGTTTGTCCCCAAGGCAGATCAGCTTCAGCACGGCCTGTTGACGCTTCCCCCACTGCAGTGCTACACTGCTTCCAGCTACCGGCTGATGGGTGAGTGGAGCTGCGCGCAGAGAATTCGGAGGTGGAAACGGAGGAGGAGGAGGAGGTGCTGGCGGAAACCCTGATGGAGGTAGGGCCCGCAATCCTCGGCGTGGGTAGCACCTGTGCCATCCCAGGGTCTGAGTCGCTCCCAGCCTCCACGACATTCACCCAGTGTGCCGTCAGGGAAATGTAGCGTCCCTGGCCACAAGCACTTGTCCATGTGTCAGTCGTTAAGTGGACCTTCCCAGTAACTGCGTTGGTCAGGGCACGGGTGATGTTACGGGACAAATGGTGGTGTAAGGCGGGGACGGCACACCGGGAAAAGTAGTGGCGGCTGGGGACTGCGTACCGAGGGACAGCTGCTGCCATCAGGCTGCGGAAGGACTCAGTCTCCACAAGCCTAAATGGCAGCATTTCGATGGCCAGTAATTTGGAAAGGTGTGAGGTTAGTGCTATGGCCTGTGGGTGGGTGGCTGGGTATTTTCACTTGCGCTGAAATGCCTGGGGTAACAACATTTGGACGCTGCGCTGGGACAGGGAAGTGGATGTGGTCGCTGATGGTGCTTCAGATGGTACAGGTGCTGGGCGGTAGGTATGCGGGCCTGCGCCTTCGACAGGCTATTGGCCGGCACCGAAAACAGGGGAAGAGGAGGCAGTGGTGTGGCCTGCAGACACAGATTGGCGATACGGGCATTCCTCCCACTTATTACGGTGCTTGGATGCCATGTGTCGGATCATGCTGGTGGTGGTGAGGTTTCTAGTGTTCATGCCTCGGCTCATTCTGGTGTGGCACAGGTTGCAAACTACAATTTTTTTGTCGTCCGCACTTTCCTTAAAAAAACGCCATACCGCGGAACACCTAGCCCTTGGCAAGGGAGATTTACGCAAGGGGGTGCTCCGTGGAACATTTGCGGGCCGGTTTGGTGCGGTCCGCCTTCTTTCTGTAGCCACACCACTGCCTCT
This sequence comes from Rhinophrynus dorsalis, assembly GCA_037306005.1. NCBI lineage: Eukaryota > Metazoa > Chordata > Amphibia > Anura > Rhinophrynidae > Rhinophrynus > Rhinophrynus dorsalis. The sequence continues at coordinate 39,674,159 of CM074719.1, read as the reverse complement.
TCCAGCCTGTTGCGGTGCTGCAGATGGCTCACCCTCAGGACTGCTGTCATCGCTCGGTTCTCCACCTTCCCAGGTGGGGTCAGTCACCTCATCGTCCACCAAGTCCTCCTCCACTTCCTCACTCTGATCATCCTCCTCATTTCTTGATCCCACCACATACTCAGTCATTGACAACTGTATACCATCCTCCTCATCAAGGTCTTGAGACAGTAATAGTGGTTGATTTGATGGCAACTGTGTCTCATCATCATCATCATCCACTTCCTTTGACCTTAAATGCCGTTCACCTCTGTCATCTTCTTGTGATTGGGTACCCTCTAGAGGTTGTGAATCAGGGCACAAGATTTCATGTTCCTCTGCAAGCGTGCTTGGAGAGAGGTTCAAATTAAGGATTGGTGATGAGACGAGCTCCTCACTATATCCCAGTGTGGGATCACTTCTTTTACCAGACCCTCTGTGGTGGGAGGAAGGATGATCAGGGTGAGGATTATGTTGACCAGACTCTTGGCTACTGAGAGTGGACTTGGTTGAAGACAGGGTGGTGCTTAACCGACTGGAAGCAGTATCACCTGAAATCCAACCGACCACCTGTTCGCAGTGGTCTGACCTCGAGAGTGATGTCCTGCGACGCCCTGTAAACTGAGACATGAAGCTAGGTATGGTGGATGTCTTTCTTTCTTGTGCTCTGGCACCAGGCACAGTTTCTACGCGTCCTGACCCGCGCCCTGAACTATCAGGATCACGTCCACTTCCCCGTCCCTTTTTACCCGCCTTCTTCATATTACACGGAATATGTGCTGCAAATCTGCAACTTTGCACACTAAACAGAATGTGCTGCTTATCTGCGGTTAGGCACAGTGAACAGAATATGTTGACTTTTATTTTTAACACTTTGCACACTAAACAGAATGTGCTGCTTATCTGCGGTTAGGCACAGTGAACGGAATAAGTGACTTTTATTTTTTACACTTTGCACACTAAACAGAATGTGCTGATAATCTGCAACTTTGCCCACTAAACAGAATATGCTGCTTATCTGCGGCTAGGCACAGTGAATGGAATAAGTGACTTTTATTTTTTACACTTTGCACACTAAACAGAATGTGCTGATAATCTGCAAGTTTGCACACTAAACAGAATATGCTGCTTATCTGCGGCTAGGCACAGTGAATGGAATATGTGACTTTTATTTTTTACACTTTGCACACTAAACAGAATGTTCTGCTAATCTGCAACTTTGCACACTAAACAGAATGTGCTGCTTATCTGCGGTTAGGCACAGTGAACAGAATATGTGACTTTTATTTTTAACACTTTGCACACTAAACAGAATGTGCTGCTTATCTGCGGCTAGGCACAGTGAACGGAATAAGTGACTTTTATTTTTTACACTTTGCACACTAAACAGAATGTGCTGATAATCTGCAACTTTGCACACTAAACAGAATATGCTGCTTATCTGCGGCTAGGCACAGTGAACGGAATAAGTGACTTTTATTTTTTACACTTTGCACACTAAACAGAATGTGCTGATAATCTGCAACTTTGCACACTAAACAGAATGTGCTGCTTATCTGCGGCTAGGCACAGTGAACGGAATAAGTGACTTTTATTTTTTACACTTTGCACACTAAACAGAATGTGCTGATAATCTGCAACTTTGCACACTAAACAGAATATGCTGCTTATCTGCGGCTAGGCACAGTGAATGGAATATGTGACTTTTATTTTTTACACTTTGCACACTAAACAGAATGTTCTGCTAATCTGCAACTTTGCACACTAAACAGAATGTGCTGCTTATCTGCGGCTAGGCACAGTGAACGGAATAAGTGACTTTTATTTTTTACACTTTGCACACTAAACAGAATGTGCTGATAATCTGCAACTTTGCACACTAAACAGAATATGCTGCTTATCTGCGGCTAGGCACAGTGAACGGAATAAGTGACTTTTATTTTTTACACTTTGCACACTAAACAGAATGTGCTGATAATCTGCAACTTTGCACACTAAACAGAATGTGCTGCTAATCTGCAACTTTGCACACTGAACAGAATGTGCTGCTAATCTGCAACTTTGCACACTAAAAAGAATGTGCTGCTAATCTGCAACTTTGCACACTGAACAGAATGTGCTGCTAATCTGAAACTTTGCACACTAAACAGAATGTGCTGCTAATCTGCAACTTTGCACACTACAAAGAATGTGCTGCTAATCTCCAACTTTGCACACTAAACAGAATGTGCTGCTAATCTGAAACTTTGCACACTAAACAGAATGTGCTGCTAATCTGCGGCTAGGCACAGTGAACGGAATATGTGACGTTTTTTTTTTTTAAACTCTGCCCCCCAAAACAAAAAATATCTGCTGCCCCCACACACAGTAGTCCTAAAAAGGACTTTTGGGTCTTTTTGTTGTTCAAACGCGCTTTTTTTCTGCCTACACTGACTTTCCCTTCCTATCCTCATCTCTCCCTGGCTAAGACTGAGCCGAACTCGCTGGTCAGGTGCTATACAGCACCCGATCACGGGTTCTGGCCAGCCAATCAGTGTAATGCCAGCAGCCAACATGGCTGCTGGCATTACACTGATGTCAGAGCCTCCCCGCACGTTTATTGGCTGCGCAGCAGCCGCGAAACGTGCGGGGAGGAGACCCGAACATGGCGGGCGAGCACATGCGGTACTCGTACGAGTACCGCCATGTGCCGAGCAGAGCGATGCTCGAGCCGAACCGAGCTTCGGCCGAGCATGCTCGCTCATCACTAGACAACATCTTTTTTAGCCATTTTCAGACTCTTATCTTTCCATTATGGCCGTATGTATCCAAAATTTAGTAATCCAGGATACATGTAAAGGCAGAGATTCCATTCCATCCTATATAATAATTCGCTAGGATGTTTGTCAGAAGCCGTCATGCACAGTAGAGACTGCCAGAACGCACAGAATGCTGGGAGTTCTGTGCTGGGAGCATGGAATACTGGGAGTTCTGTGCTGGGAGCATTCTGTGCTTTTGGGCAGTCTCTACAGTGCAGGACTGCGTCGGCAGCAGGACATAGAGCAGGACCGACCTCTTAACCCTTTGTTGTGTACCCCTCTGGCACTCAAAGGGTTAACATCACCCGGACCTTGGCCCATGTACACAGGCTTTTACACTACTCTGGAAATATTTGCTGAATGGGTATCTTCTGATTTAATGGGTATTTCTAGGTGATCAGAACTGGATTGAGAAGTTGCACAGAAAAATTCCTCACTTGAATCCTTTTGACAGATGAAAAATGATCCAAAATGACACAAAAAGCAAGCCGGGAAGTCCAAGGAAATTATCAAAGATCAGCAACTTCGCTGGATCAGGCAGAGGAAACCAGGAGGACTTTACAACTCTCCAGATCCCCTGCGTGATCCACAATGCGCCTGAACACCCTTCCTACATCCCAACACGTGTGATTTACCCCATTATTGCCAGATTTTGCTGCACCAGCAATGGAGGGCTTAACTTCCATGGTCAATAAAAAATAACATATCCTCTTGCCATCCCTAAACCCTCCGTTGACAGATCTCAGAGAATTTGCTACTCCGGCACAAGAGGTATTAAACATAAGCAGTGTTTATAAACCCCCCAACCACAAACTATTTTAAAGAAATAGTAACGTTTCACAATAAAAGCAGTTGCAATTAATCTTCATAGTATTTGGGCCATAGAGAGTGGTATTTCAATACTGTCAGAGTTGTAGTTCAAGAGTAATTGAATGATAAAGTATCCCCCTCCCGCCCCTTTTACTGATGTAACACTGCTCACCTCAGAGCAGCAAGACTGTCCGGATGTAATGCAATGTAATAATTACAGCACAGCCACACGCAATATTATTTTGAGCCATTTTTGATTGTATGTAAGTTACCAAATTCAGCATACATACCGGCCGGAATGTAATAGCAGAAATAGTAAAAATGCTAGAAAGAATAGCAATTTTGCTAAACTTTTGCCTGCTGATTTTCCATTCTAATGGAATGGAATGTTGGCCAAAAATGGTAAAAAGAGCATTGCTAATGGTCATTCCGATATAATAATGTAGCTTGATGGCTTTTGCAATGCTCCCTTTTGTGGCTGGACAGGCCTTCCCAGGCTTGATAGATTAGGGCAGCAGAGCCTGAGAAAATGGCTTGTGTGGCCTACAAAGGCCGTAACCACCGCAGCCCCCCAGTGTCCCCAAATGTACTATAATACCATCCTCACGTGACTCCCCTTTAACCATTTGAGTGCCAGAGGGTTATGCAATGCATTGTGTACCCCCTTTGGCACTCAAAGAGTTAACCCCTCTACTGCCAGGCAGCATGACACAAAGGAAAACAGACAGTGAAACTGGCCTACTCCCACACACAGACAACACAGAAAGAAAGAGAAAAGCGACAGAAACGAGACACAGACGTGACAAATACACGTTATAGGTAAGCAGGCAGTAAAAAATTATAATCAATAAAAAACTACAAGAGCAGGACAGACAGACATCTCTCTCCGCATACAGCTTTTCTGTTCAGTTCGTTTCAGTGTTTGACATTAACCCTTTGAGTGCCAGAGGGGTACGCAACACATTGCTTTGCAATGCGTTGCGTACCCTCTGACGCTCAAAGGGTTAAAATTGTAAAAAAGCTCCAGTGAGCACACAGACCAGACAAAGGGCATCTGTAATTGTGTCAGCGACACAAACTAAGCACGACTTGTTCTTGTAAGCGTCCAATTTCCAGGGAGGGGTTTTGTGCATAATTCTGCTAAATATGGGTAACTCTTCTACTCACTGCCCCTCTTTACTCTGAGCATCTCAATGCAGCCACACGTCCATTCTCACTGTACTAGTGATACCCTCTCACCCATCAGCCCCTTATAGATCTGCCCACAATCCTTACATCCAATTATCCTGTCTCCCTGTTTATGAATCAATCACATTATTTTAACCTTTTGAGTTCCAGAGAGGTATACAACGGTTTACAGTGCAATGTGTTGAATACCTCTCTAGCCTTTAAAGGGTCAATATTGTAAAATTACTATATATCAGTTAGGCAGTCATGTTTTATTCTTATTTAAAGGGATAGTAATGTTTCACAAAACAGCAGCTCCAATTAATCTTCATAGTATTTGGATCATGGAGATTGTTATTTCAATACTGTCAGAGTTGTAGTTCAAGAGTAATTGAATGATAAAGTATCCCCCGCCCACCCCTTTTACTGACGTAACACTGCTCACCTCAGAGCAGCAAGACTGTCTGGATGGATCGCAGAGAGGGACAATCTTCAGTGAGGATAAGGAAAAACCTGTCAAGGGGGGCAGGGTTTTCCTTATGGTCACAGTAAGAAGATTGTGTCACTGAGCTTACAGACGAGGCAAGAGACAGTACTGTATATAAAACCACCTTTATTGAAATAGGCAACGTAATAGGAAATACCACAGAACACAAAGTAGAGCGAGAGATAAACCAAACAATAATTTGAGTTTTATTCCCATGAAGCAACGTGATACAATTATATACACACCACAGTCTGATCTCCTAAAAAGAGGGACACCGGGATGGGAAGATGAATGGAGGGATTTGGGTCTCAAAGAGGGACTGTCCCTCCTAAACAGGGACACTTGGGAGGCATGTGAATGTGCCCTGGAGTAACTTCACCTCCCAATCTAGCAGAGACAAGAAGAAGTGATCACACATGCACAAGCTGTGACCTTATCCTCTAGTTTCTGATTGACTGTGTAATCTATATTAACCCACATTGTAGCCAATCAGAGCATGGAAATATTTTTAAATATGGATTGGTTTCACTATCTATCTATCTATCTATCTATCTATCTATCTATCTATCTATCTATCTATCAGACACCTCCTTCTGCTCACAGATCTTCTCTACAATTTGTTTATATGTGTGCTTGGAACCACCCACAATGCATAGCTGTCATGCACCTATCACCTCCTCCTAACTGACTTCATTAGCTGTCAGTCTGGATGCTTGTCCCCAAACTACAGCATCTCTAAAATAACCCGATGATTACAGGGTAGAGATCTGCAGATGATTAATTTTCCTCCCCACTGGAATTTCTGTGGAGAGGGACACATGTTTCCCCTTTTTGCAGAAATTCTCTCAAAGAGAAAAGCTTGTCCAGCTGAAGATCAGGCCCAATGATTTCTGTGGGCAAGAACCTCCAGCGTGTATTCCTACACTGCAACCAGCCCTTCCCACAACACTTTCCTGATGGTCCTGCAACAAAAATCATCACACATGAATATATCATCACATTAGAGACCTTGCTAGATATAAAATAAAATATAAATCAAAGGATAATCTCTGGATTTTTATATGTCCCTTGTGATGCAGCTGGTTTTCTCCAGAATTGCTCCAATTTGTGCTCTAGGCAAAACAACTCTGAGATCTTTAGCTGCTTTGGGGGTACTGGGTCCTCAGACGCAGATTGGACATATTTTCTCTCTTCTTTTCCTGTTCCCTTATCCTTCTGTCTTGACTTTTCTTTTCAGTATCCTTTTAAAACATTGCGGACAAAACAACGTGCAACTACATGACTCATTAAGCATATCACCATGTTGAAAAGGGCAACATGAGAAATTCACCCTGCGTCAATAGTGTGAGATTCTCATGTCACCTCTTTAAATGTCGATTGCATCCATTATTGCCTGCATACCTATCTACAATGTGTGTCTGCCATGTCTGCGTCTCGTTTCTGTCCATGTTCTCTTTCATTCTGTGTTGGCTGAGTGTGGGTGTAAGTTGGTTTCACTGTCTGTTATCTTTGTGTTACACTTCAACTAGAAGAAGGAAGTGGATTCGGAAATTGAGTTTATTTTATTTTTTTGCATCACCCTTTAAGTGTTGGGGGTGGAGAGTATGCAACACATTGCTTCTCTATGCTTTGCATACCCCACTGGATCCTGGGCCAGTGGTCCTCAGTATTTTTTTTTTTTTTTTGCAAAGAAACATTTATTGAAAGTGCAAATATACATAAAGAAGATATAAAAGTTTACAAAGGATGAGCAGCGTTATAGATTAAAGCATACAAATGAAAACGCGTATGTGGCTAGAATAGCATATATTACCACAAGGCCATTACAGTGAACATAAAGCATTCCAGTGCTACTTTGTAACTTTTGCCAACACATGACTAGTCTAGATAGAGGTATCAAGAAAAAAATGGTTCACTGTTAAACATTGAGAACAAAATAATGTTGCCATGTTGAAAAGTGCGACATGAAAATGTCACCCTGCATTAATAGCACGAGATTCTCATGTCACCTACTTAAATGCCGCTTGCATCTATTATTGCCCGCATACCTGGCTGATTAAATATGATATCTCCAGAAGGTTATTCTTAGTCAAGCAACTGTGTTATAACTCTAAAAAAATATATGTTTGGTGTCAGGTGAGATAGTCAGCTGTGTTCTCCTGAAGACAGAAGCACAATAGGTTTTAAAGGGATAGTAATGTTTCATAATAAAAGCAGCTCTAATTAATCATCAGAGTATTTGGACTTTGGAGAGTGTTGTTTCAATTCTGTCAGAGTTGTAGTACAAGAGTAATTGAATGACAAAGTATCCCCCTCCCGCCCCTTTTACTGATGTAACACTGCTCAGCCAGAGCAGAAGGGAGGTGCCCAGGTAGATTGCAGAGAGGGACAATCTTCAATTAAGATAAGGGAAAAACCTGAAAAACTTGTCAAGGAGGGCAGGGCCTTCACTGTTCTCATAGGAAGAAGATTGTCCCCTGCTGTTATCTGTCTGGTCTATGGACTGCATTCCACATCTGAGAAGAGATGGCTTACACTAGATAAAAGGGGCAGAAGGGGAAACTTTGCTTGTGGATATCCCTCAAACCATAAAGGTTTGAGAGATAAGACTTATATCGTTCTTCATGTTTTGTTAATGCCTACAAAATAAAATAAAGTTAATACGAAGTATTACTATCCCTTTAACCCTGCAAGAGCCACAGCGATACCACAGACTTTTGCTTCATAGTGAGTGTCCGTGGTATCCTTGTGGCACTTGCATGATTAAAACCTATTGCGCTTCTGTCTTCAGGCGAACACAGCTGACTATCTCTCCTGACACCAAACACATATTTTTTTTGGAGTTATAAAACTTTTCCTTGACTACGAATAACCTTCGGGAGATATCATAATTAATTAGCCAGGTATGCGTGCACTAATGAATTCAAGTGACATTTAAGGAGGCGACATGAGAATCTTGCTGTACTGATGCAGGACAAGATTCTCATGTTGCCCTCTTCAACAAAGGTGACATGCTTAATGCGCCGTTTACTTGCACATTGTTTTGTTTGCAATGGTTTAAAAGTGAACCCTTTTTTCTTGATACCTCTATCTAGACTAGTCGTGTTGGTAAACATTACAAAGTAGCACTGGAATGCTTTATGTTCACTGTAATGGCCTTCTGATTGTTATACTGCCTGTTGTAATATATGCTTTTCTAGCCACATAAGCTTTGTCATTTGTATGCTTTAATCTATGACACTGTACATCTTTTGTAACCTTTTATATCTTCTTTATGTATATTTGTACCTTTAGTAAATGTTTCTTTCCAAAAAAATATGCTAAGAGCAACTGGCCCAGGATCTTGCAATACATAAGTTAAATGTGAGTGCCAGTGGGCTATGCAAAGCATAGAAAAGCAATGCGTTGCATACCCTCCACCCCCGACACTCAAAGGGTGATGCAAAAAGATAAAATAAACTCAATTTCCAAATCCACTTCCTTCTTCTAGTAGAAGTGTAACACAAAGATAACAGACAGTGAAACCAACTTACACCCACACTCAGTCAACACAGAATGAAAGAGAACATGGGCAGAAACGAGACGCAGACATGACAAATACAATCCGTAGATAGCCACGCAGTAAAAAATAAAACAGATAAAAGAGCAGGACAGACAGAAAGACATCTCCCCCTACTTACAGCTTTTGTCTTCAGTTTGTGTTGATGTGTGTGCTTGGAGTCACCCCAATGAATATTTGGCATGCCCATACCCATCAACAGCACCTTTGTACCAGTCACAGTATGCGTTGCGTACCCCTCTGGCACTCAAAGGGTTAATAAAAACTTTATGAACATGTTGCACTATTTTAAAATAAATTTGAAACCACTGCATGCTGGGACTTATTCTGTTTAGCAAGCAGTGCTTTGTGTCCTCCCAAGGTTATTGCACTTGCCTGCTACTACTTCCAGTAACAGTTTTAGCCAATTAGCATGCAGGGGAGTGTCCTTAACCTAGATGCAGTACAAAAGGAAGGAAGAGCTCTGCTGAGTTCATTCTCAGGCACAGAAGTAATCATAGACATATGCAGTGATGAAATTTTATGTACAGGACAATCCAATAGGGTAAAGTAAGAATCTGCTCCACTGGCTTTAGCCTAAAAAAAGCTGTTGGCCGCACTTCAGGTTATGCATAACAGTGTATGTTCACCATACCTGGGAACTCTCCAGATCTGGCCTAGAAACTCTGGTTTTTACAGTTAATTAATGGGTTTCTGGCGAGAGAGACTGATTCTCCGGTGGTGGTGAGCTTCTTCTGAAACTCTGCCCACTTCATCTCTTTCCCACCCTGTTCCTTTCATTTACCTTCCACTTCTCCTCCTTCCCACCCTGTTCCTCCCACTTCTCACCCACTTCTCCTCCTTCCCACCCTGTTCCTCCCACTTCATCTCCTTCCCACCCTGTTCCTTCCACTCCCTGCCCACCTCATCTCCTTCCCACCTTGTTCCTCCATTTCCTGCCCCTCTTTACCTCGTACTCAGCCTGCTCCTCCCACTTCTCCTTCCAACACTGTTCCTCCCACTTCACCTTCTTCCCACCATGTTCCTCCAACTTCTTTATGTTGGCTGTGAAAAATACAAAACAAGGAAATTTTGTTGTTCTGTGCACACCACCTTATGGAGTCACTTGACCTTGTGAAGACTTTGACAAAAGTGTTAATGTTGATTTTAGAGGTATATTTATTTAAATTATAATACACAATAAGTTAACATTTCTCACTGCAAATGGGAAACCTAAGAACAACTGTATATTTATATATTTGTAACCTTCATTATTTTGTTTAATCACTAGTGATGAGCGAGCACCCCAATGCTCGGGTGTTCGGGTGCTCTGACCGAGCGCCCCCGGAGGCTCGAGTGCTCGGCCGAGCACCCGAGCCCCATTGAAGTCAATGGGAGGACTCGAGCATTACACCAGGCACCCCCTGCTCTGATGAGGGGAGGGTGCCTGGTCCATAGGAAAAGGGCAGAAAAGGATGGAAACACCACAGAAATGGTTCAGGGACAGCATAGGGAGGATGTCTGGATGCATCTTGGACTCCAACATCGCTGCTGGGAACGATCTTTCGCCCGTAGTACGCCATTTTTACAGACTGACCGTAAAACACACAAAAAGGAAAAAAAAACGACTTTAGGCGAAAAATTGTTACCAAACAGTATTTGCTGTATATTTACTTGTATATCATCTGCAAATTCTGCAAAAAATTTCATCGGTTTTTCTGAAGTGAGGCCATGATTAAGAGGGAAACGTGCGCAGAAGCAAATTCTCCCAAAAATTTCCTAGATTTTTCTGAACTGAGGCCATGATTAAGAGGGAAACGTGCGCAAAGGCAAATTCTCCCAAAAATTTCCTCGATTTTTCTGAACTGGGGCCATGATTAAGAGGGAAACGTGCGCTGAGCCGACCATCTAAAACATTATGGGTGAGGGTCTGCTGCGGAGCTGACAATCCTAAACATTATATGCGAAGGCCCGCTAGTGAGCTGACGCTATAAAACATTATATGAGAGGGCCCGCTAGAGAGCTAACCCAATAAAACATTATATGAGAAGGCCCGCTGGTGAGCTGACCTATATAAAAATTGTCAAACAGGGCCCGCTGGTGAGCTGGCCCTATATAAAAATTATATCACAGGGCATATGGAAGAGGAGGAGGAGGATGAGAAGATTAAGAGTTAACCATATACCCGTTTTTTGGGTGGAAGGGGTGAATGGGAATACAGAGTATTCCCATCATTGTAAATAACATATATAAAGTGAGTTTATGTTCCCCCGGGGCTTTCCTCCAGTGGAGTGGAGAAGTCCAGGCCTTGTTCATTTTTAGAAGTGTCAACCTATCAGCATTGTCGGTGGAAAGGCGGATACGCTTATCTGTTATGATGCCACCAGCAGCACTAAATACCCGCTCAGACAGAACGCTGGCGGCAGGGCAGGCCAGCACCTCCAAGGCGTAGAGTGCCAGTTCATACCACGTATCCAGCTTGGACACCCAGTAGTTGTAAGGCACAGAGGGATCATTGAGGACGCTGACACGGTCTGCTACGTACTCCTTCACCATCTTCCAAAACTTTTCCCTCCTTGTGACACTAGGCTGCGCATCAGGGTGAGGGTGCTGGCGGGGTGTCATGAAGGTGTCCCACGCCTTGGAGAGTGTTGCCCTGCCTTTGTCGGAACTGCTGTGTGCTCCCCTTTTCTCCCCTTCTCGGTTGGCCAAGGTAGCACGTACTCTGCCGCCAGCGTTGTCAGATGGAAAATTTTGGAGCAATTTTTCGACAAGAACCTTCTGGTATTGCACCATTTTGCTTGTCCTCTCCACCGGAGGAATGAGAGATGAGAAATTCTCTTTGTAGCGGGGGTCCAGAAGGGTGAACACCCAGTAATCCGTGTTGTCTAAAATGCGTACAACGCGTGGGTCACGGGAAAGGCAGCCTAACATAAAGTCAGCCATGTGTGCCAGAGTACCAACAGGCAAGATTTCGCTGTCCTCACCAGGAGGATGACTCTCAATATCCTCATCCTCTTCCTCCTCTTCTGCCCACCCACGCTGAAGAGATGGAACTAAAGTTCCATGGCTACCCTCTGTAGCGGAGGCAACCGTGTCTTCCTCCTCCTCCTCCCCCTCCGCCTCCTCCAATTGTCGCTGAGAAGACGAAGTGAGGGTGCTCTGGCTATCACCTTGTGTAAGCTCTTCCTCCCCCATTTCCACCTCTTCCACATGCAAAGCGTCGGTTTTAATTGTGAGCAGCGAGCGTTTCAGTAGACACAGAAGTGGGATGGTTACACTGATAATAGCGTTATCGCCGCTCACCATCTGTGTCGATTCCTCAAAATTGCGTAAAACCTCGCAGAGGTCTGACATCCATTCCCACTCCTCACTTCTGATTACAGGAAGTTGAACGGAGAGGCGACGACCGTGTAACAGCTGGTACTCCACTACTACCCTCTGCTGCTCACAAAGCCGGGCCAACATGTGGAAGGTGGAGTTCCAGCGCGTGCTCACGTCACACAGCAGCCGGTGAGCTGGCAATTGTAAGCGCTGCTGCAGCTTCAACAGGCCGGCCGAAGCTGTAGATGACTTACGGAAATGTGCACACACGCGGCGCACCTTGGTCAAGAGATCATGCACATTGGGGTAGGTTTTTAGAAATCGCTGAACCACTAAATTAAATACATGCGCTAGGCATGGTACGTGTGTGAGCTTGCCGAGCTCCAAAGCCGCCACCAAGTTACGCCCATTATCACACACAACCATGCCTGGTTGCAGGTTGAGTGGCGAGAGCCACTGCTCGGTCTGGTGACTAATCCCCTGCAACAGCTCTGAGGCCGTGTGCTGTTTGTCCCCAACGCAGATCAGCTTCAGCACGGCCTGTTGACGCTTCCCCACTGCAGTGCTACACTGCTTCCAGCTACCGGCTGATGGGGGAGTGGCGCTGCGTGTAGAGAATTCGGAGGTGGAAACGGAGGAGGAGGAGCCAATAACGTAGGTGCTGGCGGAAACCCTGATGGAGGTAGGGCCCGCAATCCTCGGCGTGGGTAGCACCCATGCCATCCCAGGGTCCGAGTCGCTCCCAGCCTCCACGACATTCACCCAGTGTGCCGTCAGGGAAATGTAGCGTCCCTGGCCACAAGCACTTGTCCATGTGTCAGTCGTTAAGTGGACCATCCCAGTAACTGCGTTGGTCAGGGCACGGGTGATGTTACGGGACACATGGTGGTGTAATGCGGGGATGGCACACCGGGAAAAGTAGTGGCGGCTGGGGACCGCGTACCGAGGGACAGCTGCTGCCATCAGGCTGCGGAAGGACTCAGTGTCCACAAGCCTAAATGGCAGCATTTCGATGGCCAGTAATTTGGAAAGGTGTGAGGTTAGTGCTATGGCCTGTGGGTGGGTGGCTGGGTATTTTCTCTTGCGCTCAAATGCCTGGGGTAACGACATTTGGACGCTGTGCTGGGACAGGGAAGTGGATGTGGTCGCTGATGGTGCTTCAGATGGTACAGGTGCAGGGCGGGAGGTATGCGGGCCTGCGCCTTCGACAGGCGATTGGCCGGCACCGAAAACAGGGGAAGAGGAGGCAGTGGTGTAGCCTGCAGACACAGATGGGCGATCCAGGCGTTCCTCCCACTTACTACGGTGCTTGGATGCCATGTGTCGGATCATGCTGGTGGTGGTGAGGTTTCTAGTGTTCATGCCTCGGCTCATTCTGGTGTGGCACAGGTTGCAAACTACAATTCTTTTGTCGTCCGCACTTTCCTTAAAAAAACGCCATACCGCGGAACACCTACCCTTTGGCAAGGTAGATTGACGCAAAGGGGTGCTCCGTGGAACATTTGCGGGCCGGTTTGGTGCGGTCCGCCTTCTTTCTGTAGCCACACCACTGCCTCTTCCAGCCTGTTGCGGTGCTGCAGATGGCTCACCCTCAGGACTGCTGTCATCGCTCGGCTCTACACCTTCCCAGGTGGGGTCAGTCACCTCATCGTCCACCAAGTCCTCCTCCACTTCCTCACTCTGATCATCCTCCTCATGTCTTGATCCCACTACATACTCAGTCATTGACAACTGTATAACATTCTCCTCAACAAGGTCTTGAGACGGTAATAGTGGTTGATTTAATGGCAACTGTGTCTCATCATCATCATCATCATCCACTACTTCCTTTGACCTTAAATGCCGTTCACATCTGTCATCTTCTTGTGATTGGGTACCCTCTAGAGGTTGTGAATCAGGGCACAAGATGTCATGTTCCTCTGCAAGCGTGCTTGGAGAGAGGGTCAAATGAAGGATTGGTGATGAGACGAGCTCCTCACTATATCCCAGTGTGGGATCACTTCTTTGACCAGACCGTGTATGGTGGGAGGAAGGATGATCAGAGTGAGGATTATGTTGACCAGACTCTTGGCTACTGAGAGTGGACTTGGTGGAAGACAGGGTGGTGCTTAACCGACTGGAAGCAGTATCAGCTGACATCCAACCGACCACCTGTTCGCAGTGGTCGGACCTCGAGAGTGATGTCCTGCGACGCCCTGTGAAATGAGACATGAAGCTAGGTATGGTGGATGTCTTTCTTTCTTGTGCTCTGGCACCAGGCACAGTTTCTCCGCGTCCTGACCGCGCCCTGAACTATCAGGATCACGTCCACTTCCCCTTCCCTTTTTACCCGCCTTCTTCATCTTACACGGAATATGTGACTTTAATATTTTAGTTTGAAAACTTAACAGTATTTCTTCCTATTCTGCAACTGTGCAGAGTACACAGAATAGGCTGCTAAACTGCGGTGACACACACTGAATGGAATATGTGACTTTAATATTTTAGTTTGAAAACTTAACAGTATTTCTTCCTATTCTGCAACTGTGCAGAGTACACAGAATAGGCTGCTAAACTGCGGTGACACACACTGAATGGAATATGTGACTTTAATATTTGAGTTTGAAAACTTAACAGTATTTCTTCCTATTCTGCAACTGTGCAGAGTACACAGAATAGGCTGCTAAACTGCGGTGACACACACTGAATGGAATATGTGACTTTAATATTTTAGTTTGAAAACTTAACAGTATTTCTTCCTATTCTGCAACTGTGCAGAGTACACAGAATAGGCTGCTAAACTGCGGTGACGAACACAGAATGGAATATGTGACTTTAATATTTGAGTTTGAAAACTTAACAGTATTTCTTCCTATTCTGCAACTCTGCACAGTACACAGAATGTGCTGCTAAACTGCGGCGAAGCACACTGAATGGAATATGTGACTTTGATATTTTAGTTTGAAGACTTAACAGTATTTCTTCCTATTCTGCAACTCTGCACAGTACACAGAATGTGCTGCTAAACTGCGGCGAAGCACACTGAATGGAATATGTGACTTTGATATTTTAGTTTGAAGACTTAACAGTATTTCTTCCTATTCTGCAACTCTGCACAGTACACAGAATGTGCTGCTAAACTGCGGCGAAGCACACTGAATGGAATATGTGACTTTGATATTTTAGTTTGAAGACTTAACAGTATTTCTTCCTATTCTGCAACTCTGCACAGTACACAGAATGTGCTGCTAAACTGCGGCGACGCACACTGAATGGAATATGTGACTTTGATATTTTAGTTTGAAGACTTAACAGAATGTGCTCTAATCTGCAACTTTGCACACTAAACAGAATGTGCTCTAATCTGCAACTTTGCACACTAAACAGAATGTGCTGTAATCTGCAACTTTGCACACTAAACAGAATGTGCTCTAATCTGCAACTTTGCACACTAAACAGAATATATGTTTTTTTTTTTTTGTTTTTTTTTTCCCCCCACACAAAATAACCTGCTGCCCCCACACACAGTAGTCCTAAAAAGGACTTTTGGTTCTTTTTTTTTCACAATCGCTTTTTTTCTCCCTACACTGACTTTCCCTTCCTATCCTCATCTCTCCCTGGCTAAGACTGAGCCGAACTCGCTGGTCAGGTGCTATACAGCACCCGACCACGGGTTCTGGCCAGCCAATCAGTGTAATGCCAGCAGCCAACATGGCTGCTGGCATTACACTGATGTCAGAGCCTCCCTGCACGTTTATTGGCTGCGCAGCAGCCGCAAAACGTGCGGGGAGGAGACCCGAACATGGCGGGCGAGCACATGCGGTACTCGTACGAGTACCGCCATGTGCCGAGCAGAGCGATGCTCGAGCCGATCCGAGCATCGGCCGAGCATGCTCGCTCAACACTATTAATCACCTTTCATTTATAAAGCACCAATATATTTTGTGCCGATATCCAAAAGGAATGGGGAGAAACAAGCAATTTTATATATATGTCTTTTCCTGTGAGAGTCTGCCTCCAGCATCTTCCAAGACTACATCCCCACTTTTTGACTCTCTTACTTACTATCAAACTATATACAAAGAAAGAATAATGAAAATGGCAGTACCAAAAAGACTGCTGGTACTTAAAGGGTAAACCCCCTATCCGTAACCAGACTAGTCATCAGTACCCCATAAGAGACCAGTTCGATATAAAGTAAAAAGGAAGAAGAAAAACTCCTAAAGTATATCTTTATTAGTAATAAATATAAAAACTCAACACACATACTCATGGACACAAAACATATATATTGTGTGCCTTAAAACCACAGTACAGTGCTAAGAGATAAAGTGCCAGTTAACTATGGATAGAATGCGTGACTATTATCGTGAGCCATATATATGCACATAGCTCTGTAATATCTCTATAGAGCCTAGCAAACGTTACCAAAATACCTACACTGAGGGATATCTACAAATACCTAGCAGATAGTACAACAATAAACTAATCTAAAATGTCTCATACAACCGTGAGAAAATCTCACGCTGATCTAACTCCCTCGTGGTGTAAGCCACATTCTAACCCTGTAGTATCTAAGTGTCGTATATTTAATGTATCGATAATACTAATCTTGAAGTCTAATGCTGTCTCATAAATCGTAAGAAAATCTCATGCTGATCTAATTCCCTCGTGGTGTAGGCCACATTCTATCTCTAAAGTATCTAAGTATCATACAATTAATATGTTGATAATACTTATCTTGAAGTCTAATGCTATCTCATAAGTCGTAAGAAAGTCTCACGCTGATCTAACTCCCTCGTGGTGTAAGCCACATTCTATCCCTATTATAATCAACAATGAGATGTTAATCCACAAACTGGTCTTATTATGAACTCAATATCTCTTAAGGCAACACAAGTAAGTGCCAAACAGTAAGGCACTGTACAGCCCAATTACTATCAAACTAGATTGCTTGAAGGTGTTTGTTTAGGTGACGTGTGAGCTGGTGAAATGATGTTCAATACCAGCATGGTCACAAGATCTGTGAATTCTTGAAGAATTAACTTCCCATCTCCAGGAGGACAGCAGATTAGAAGGTTCTTGAACACCATTCCAGGAACATTTCTGGAAGCTACACACTCAACTCATTTTCATACGAGGGAACTTTCAAACTGAGAGCTATGATACATTTCCCATAATGTAGATTTTATGCAAAAAGTACCTGATTGCTCTAACCTAGAGGTGCTCCAGTTGGTCCTCAAGGAACCTTTCATTTACTACAACTTACAGATCTCACTGCCTAAACACAAACACGATAAGCAGGACTTCACCCTCTGTCTTTCTGGTGTAAATTACACCAATGTAGAGACTACAGAAATAGTTAATTGGGGCAAATCATATAGCAGGTAACACTGGACACTCTCAACCTGAGAATTTGGCCCTTCACCCTGATATAATTCCTCCCAACTGTCCCTTGTTGAGACCCAAATCCCTCTGTCCCTCTTCCCCACCCCGGTGCCCCTGTGTTTAGGAGATCACACTGTGTGGTGTGTATAGAAGTGTATCACCCTGATGTCTCTGTGTTTAGGAGATCAGACTGTGTGGTGTGTATATAAGTATATGACCCTGGTGTCTCTGTGTTTAGGAGATCAGACTGTGTGGTGTGTATATAAGTATATGACCCTGGTGTCCCTGTGTTTAGACGATCAGACTGGGTGGTGTGTATATAAGTGTATCACCCTGGTGTCCCTGTGTTTAGGAGATCAGACTGTGTGGTGTGTATAGAAGTGTATCACCCTGGTGTCCCTGTGTTTAGCAGATCAGTCTGTGTTGTGTGTATATAAGTGTATCACCCTGGAGTCCCTGTGTTTAGGAGATCAGACTGTGTGGTGTGTATATAAGTGTATCACCCTGGTGTCCCTGTGTTTAGGAGATCAGACTGTGTGGTGTGTATAGAAGTGTATCACCCTGGTGTCCCTGTGTTTAGGAGATCAGACTGTGTGGTGTGTATAGAAGTGTATCACCCTGGTGTCCCTGTGTTTAGACGATCAGACTGTGTGGTGTGTATATAAGCGTATCACATTGCTCCTCAGCAATAAAACTCACATTAAACTTTGTTTAAACTTCAGTATACATGTTTATACATTAGTCTGTGTAAATAAAATACTTTGGTCTTGTTCTAAATCATGTATTCAATTACACAAAGATATGTCAATAGGTTATGAAATAACCTAAACGTTCTCACTAATGCTCCACCCACCAACCACGCCCCCAGCAACACCACCTATAACAAAAGTGTCTGTCTTTGGCCATTTGAAATGTTGGGAGGTATGTCTGAGATATGGGTCAAAACCCTGAGTCTCAGGGTCAAACCATGAGTTCCTAGGTATGCACATTTATTTAGTCCAACTGAAAAAGGTCTGAGTTTGAAGAATGATTAGAGGTGATTGCCACATTTCTGCCCTACCTAACCTGTCCTAACATGAATAGTGATATATGGGACAGTTGAATCTTTAATAATCCAATAATATTATGTGGTACTGCAAGTCTTAAATTGTAGAATTAACACTGAAAGAAGAGCTAGATGAGCGTCTGGTGCTTTATTACTTTCCTGTGCACCAGTTATACACTCCCCATTAAACAAAGACCAGTTTAGCACCTTCCTAGTACGGCTTTCTGACGTGTCACTTAAACCTAACTTTTAATCAATATATTAAAAATCATAACTTAGTAATTGCTTATTAGCTTACATACAAATAAAATCAATTGATCAATGTCCCTTCATCAGATGGGCACCAATCTAACTAAAAATTGTATGGGCATGAACTAGCTTGCAGATATAAAGATCACCTCTATCTCACTAATTTTCCCCATATCAAGTTGAACCCAGGAGCATGGATAAAAATTCATAGGGGCCACTAGGATTTTCTGGCCATAGTAAGGTAAATGGAATGTATTAAGAGTGTTAGTTCTCCTTTGAAGTTCAGCCGTTTATTAGGCAGTAGCAGCAACACCGTCACAGTGCACAGTCACTGAAAAGTTCACAAGCCAATGGTCACCACTGACAAAGTTTGCTGTAACTCCCAAGAACCACATGCAATGCAAAAAGGTGATCGAATAATTGCAATGATCTGATTACTGGCTGTTCCACATGGGCATCATTTAATTAACCAATGCTTACGCCTACTGTGGAGAAGTTCACCCTGGCAGTGGAGCAGCTCTGTGCGTTCTTAAAACAATGAAAGAATATCACATCAAGAACAATCTGAAATTCACAAATCTAGTCTATGGATTGAGTAATCCAGCATGGATGTGATATTGGAGCCATACTGGAGTCCAGTTCCATCCCACAACACAACCCGGAAGTTTATCAGATTTGCCACATCAAGTCCCTAATCTTATAGCTGCACTCAAATCTGGGATCTTGTATTGCCAATACAGTCCCCTTAGCCAGGCTCCAGAGATTGAGAGACCAAACTGGAGCCATCATCCCACGCAGGAGATACAAACTGCGCAGTCCAAGAGATTCTGAGATTGAACACCTACAATTCCCCTTCCCCACAATCCCCCGGAGGCAGGGTTCTTTCACTCCGCCTGTTTACAATTTAGGAAAACAATCAGGGGAGAGATTACCTAAGTTGTGATAAAGAGATGATAAAGTGGAGATGAATTCTCCATTTTATCTCTTCTCCAATCCCTATGTTATTCTATGGAGCCTATGCACTAAGATTTCTTCAGCTTTGGAGAATAATGAATAGTCTCCATAGAATAACATAGGAAATGGAGAAGCGATAAACTAAAGAAGTCATCTCCACTCTATCACTTCTTTATCTCCTCGTAGTAAATCTCACCCCAGGTGTTCCAGAGGGACCTATTGTTCCCTAGGAGTGTTGACACATGATTGGAAGTGAAATTATCTGGCTGTGCATGCAGACAAACTGGCTCCTCTGTGAATGCCCTGTGTAGCATGTAGGGCATTAGGGATTACACAGGCCCTCCCCAGAAACTGAACCACATAGTTATACAATCAAATGCAATGCAATGCAATATAATCATACCTGGGAACTCTCCGGTTTTGCCATGTGTGAATCACCGGGTGGGCAGAGTTTAAGTAGAAACTCTGCCCACTTGTGCTGCATCCTGCCCGGTTCCTCCCGTTCCCCGCCCTCTTATCTTCATTTTGCAGGGGGGGTTTTGTCCCGTCCCCGTGACTAAGCCCCACCCCTTTTATGACGCAAATCGCGTCATTTTCGGCACTGACAGGGTTACCCTCCGGGTAGCCCTGCATGAAAAGTTCCCAGGTATGAATATAATACAATACAAAACAATACAGTCAACAATTTGCACCACACACTTAACAAGGCCTATTTGTCAACGGACCTGGGGACAATGAATGACAGCAGTGGAGAGCTAGGCTTGACCTTTATTAGCAGGCCCTCCACCACAGCACCTAGGGAGTCATTGGGCATGATGTATAGAGGGCTGGTAACATGGAAACAGGCATATTTCCAGGCAACAGGGACAAGGCTGTCTGTTTGGCAGGAGCTTAGTACTAGGGACTGGCAAAGTAATACTTCGTGTTAATTTAATTTAATTTTGTAGGCATTAAAAAACATGAAGAATGATATAAGTCTTATCTCTCAAATCTTTATGGTTTATGAGATATTCACAAGCAAAGTTTCCCCTCCCGCTTCTTTTACCTAGTGTAAGCCATCTCTTCTCAGACGTGGAATGCAGTCTATAGACCAGACAGATAACAGCAGGGGACAATATTCTTCCTATGAGAACAATGAAAGCCCTGCCCCCCTTGACAAGCTTTTCAGGTTTTTCTCTTATCTTAATTGAAGATTGTCCCTCTCTGCAGTCTACCTGGGCACCTCCCTTCTGATCTGGCTGAGCAGTGTTACATCAGTAAAAGGGGCGGGAGAGGGACACTTTGTCATTGAATTACTCTGGAACTACAACTCTGACAGAATTGAAATAACACTCTCCAAAGTCCAAATACTATGATGATTAATTAGAGCTGCTTTTATTATGAAACATTACTATCCCTTTAAGTGCAAGCCTCACTCTGTGTTAGGCTCAAAGGGGAAGCATTGTGCACAGTACACATTTAATACCAATGTGGGCATTTGTATTTCCCTTATAAATAAGGCCTTAGAGTACAGGTCTTCTCTGGGCTTCTCCTACCTAGAGCTGGTGTTGTGAGCTTACAAATGATTCAACTGCTGTAATGTCACACTTACCTTCACAGCCAGCAGAAATGAAGCTGCAATTGGCAGCTTCAACTTTTGTAGAAGGTGAGACAAGAAACTAAAGAAGGACTTGTGCCATTAGTGTTGTAAATTTATAATTACTGCTACTGACAGACATGACAGCAGCAGCGATTAAGTGTGAAAAGACTGTAGACTTAGTAATAATTTTTTCACATACGTGAGGTTTCTGTGAGTACTGTTCATAGAGCCTTCCACACCTGTATTTTTTTCACAGTGACCCAAATTTATGACATTGCTGATTGTTATTCTCGGTCTTCACTTGAGTGATACTGAAAAAAATGAATTTATGGTAACTTCAAGGATAAAATGGATAACCCCAGCAATGAAGCTTTTTCAACCTCACTAAGCTATACATTAAGAAATGGCAAATTTTGGTGAAAAAGAGCATGTCTTCAGAGGTTATATATTATTTGTGGGTAAATAACCCCTTAAAGGGCAACTATCACCTTTATATATGTTGTTCCCATATGAAAATGGAAGCATAATGATGATAAAAAGTCATGTCATTTTTTTTTACTTTGTATTTTTCTAAATTTACTTCATACATCCTGCTTACAGCATTGGCGTCGGTATGGTGGCACCACTTGTGGGAATGTATGTCTGCCTAATACCTTCCTCTTTTCCTCCAGCAGTTTGTAAAAACAGCTGCCTGCAGGCAGAATCGACATGAAGGAGCAAGCTGGGCAATGAATACACAAAAAACACCAACGTCCTGCACTGGTAAGAGCAGGAAGTTGCTTTTTATGGTGTATTCATTGCCCGGCTTGCTCCTTCACATCGGTACTGCCTGCAGGCAACTGTTTAGATAGACTGTTGGATTAAAAGTGGAAGGCAAATGACTGCACTGTCCCTTGTCTCAGATCACATTTGGCTTACAGTTTCACCTACAGTGAAAAACTATAGTAGGTGAAACTGGTCTCTTTATTAAATTTAATAGATGAGCAGTTGATTGGGGGGGTCGTACTCGGTGACAGTTCCACTTTAATGATCTGAGAATGCATTTTTCTTTTAAAAGTGATTTCTAGAACCTTCCTGTTGGTATATTCAGAAGACTGAATCTGGGCCCCATTGATAATTTTGTCCTATTGGGAAATCATTTATATACAAATAACCCTAAAAGACACCCTATCCGTGGGAGCAGTAGCATGACATTTTTATACAAAGATGTGATAGGAAAACTAGGAAAAAACAAAACAAAAAAAAAACAACCCCCCCAAACAAACAAAAAAACAAGCCAGCCACAATGACTGGAAACCAGCACTCTCTCCAGGGTGTGATGATGTAAACATCAATTACACAAACCACAGAACAAAGAAGAATTGCATCACAAGAATGAACACATGTTTAAGGTGGCAATTATCATTTACAATGTTATCAGCATTATAAACTATAAACCACATAGAAGAAGACACACCTCAAACAGCTCTGCTGCAGTTCTATAGATAAGGGGCAAAAGAGGGAGTTGATGTGTCACAAGACTTACAGCCACTGTTTTGCAAGTGGATTAAGAAACTGAGCCCATTGCTTCGAAAAATATCATCAGCAGAACATTCCCATTATAAAGGAGTAAATATTTATAAGTCACATAATGATCTACATTCTTCTCCCAGCTTTGGCAGTGTGCCTGAGAGGACCTGATGCAATTCACAGTAATATGGGTGACAGTACTTTAATAAACTGCTTTATCCATCTTAGTAGCATATTGCAAGTTGTTAAAAGAGAGTTCTCTTTTAAAGGAATAGTAATGTTTCATAATAAAAGCAGCTCTAATTAATCATCATAGTATTTGGACTTTGGAGAGTGTTATTTCAATTCTATCAGAGTTGTAGTTCAAGAGTAATTCAATGACAAAGTATCCCCCTCCCGCCCCTTTTACTGATGTAACACTGTTCAGCCAGATCAGAAGGGAGGTGCCCAGGCAGACTGCAGAGAGGGACAATCTTCAATTAAGATAAGGGAAAAACCTGAAAAGCTTGTCAAGGGGGGCAGGGCTTCCATTGTTCTCATAGGAAGAAGATTGTCCCCTGCTGTTATCTGTCTGGTCTATGGACTGGATTCCACATCTGAGAAGAGATGGCTTACACTAGGTAAAAGGGGCGGGAGGGGAAAATGTGCTTGTTAATATCTCTCAAACCATAAAGGTTTGAGAGATAAGACTTATATCGTTCTTCGTGTTTTTTTAATGCCTACAAAATAAAATAAAGATAAAACGAAGTATTACTATCCCTTTAATGCTTTTGATTGCCAAAGGGGTGTGTAATGCTTTGCACACTCATCTGGCAATCAAAAGGTTAAAGAAACACTAAAACCTAAAAATGAAATGGGTTTGTTTGGTTTTAAATATCATTTTATTCCTTCTTGCATCCACAAAAAGTAGTTATTGTTTGTTAAAACCCTAAAGTCACATCCTAGTCTTGTGTTTTTAATGCATGTTTAGACTGTCTGAGGTAGACCCATTTGGTTAAAGGGATAGTAAAGTCCGTAAAAAAGTACAGCCCAAATGATAGATATTAAAAAATAAGTTATGCCCTGATTCCTATCTCTCAAACCTTTATGGTTTGAGAGATATAAGAAAATAAAGCCCTCCATTCCCTACCCTTCTTATGCGTCCTCTGTATAGATGACGGCATGAGATTCTGCTTCCGGGACCAGACGGCGGCTCTTCAGGAGCGCTATCATCAGGATATCTAAGTATAATTACTTCATCAGTATGGTCTAAAACGTGTGTCTGGTTTGCAAGCACATGTTGTAGACCATTCCGATTAAGTATTTATAGTTAGATATCTAGATGACAGCGCTCCTGAAGAGCCGTACCCGTCGCCCGACCAGATTCTGCCTCTGACAGCTTTACAGCTCATCAGGCAGAAAGGGGAGGGAACGGAGGACTTTATTTTCTTATATCTCTCAAACATAAAGGTTTGAGAGATAGGAATCAGGGAATTACATATTTTTTAATTGTACCTATCATTTTGCCAACACGTTTTTACGGACTTTACTATCCCTTTAAAAAGATAGTCATGTTTCACAATAAAAGTAGCTCCAATTAATCTTCATAGTATTTGGGCCATGGAGAGTGTTATTTCAATACTGTCAGAGTTGTAGTACAAGAGTAATTGAATGATAAAGTATCCCGCTCCAGTCCTTTTTACTGATGTAACACTGCTCACCTTAGAGCAGCAAGACTGTCCAGATAGATCGCAGAGAGGGGCAATCTTCAGGCCACATGAGGAATAGCAATTACAAACAGACAAGGTGTGTGTAAGCAAAAAGCAGGCCAAAAAAACATGCCTTTAAGGACCTTAAACAAAAGTGTAGATATGAAATATCATTATACTAGTTGAACAGCCCGTTACACAGGCCACAGTGCCTCTGGCAGCCGGTTGCGGGGCAGTCACGCACAGTAGACACTGCCCGCGCCACGGGGTTGGCAAGCTTAACATTCGTTGGCCAAATTATGGACTAAATCCTCATATTTATCAACACAGTTATTATATATGCCAAAGTTACAGCACACATTTACACATTGGTATGGAGGAGCGCAGGTTTGTTCTTTGTTACATATATATAGATAAAGATTTTCCAGGTTTTATCCTGCTGAGTACAACACTGCTCAGTGCTGAGAGTTGTTTTATTCAAAAGTCATTGCAGTTCAGGCTTGCAAATTTTTGGTTGTAGTACTCCATGGCCTGAAACTTTATAGTGGTGTCTTTTATAGCAGTTTAACCATTTGAATGCCAGAGTTAGGCTGACCATACCCCACCTTTAAAAAGGGACACATAGGAAATAGGCATATTTCAGGAGTGCACCAAAATCAAAGCAACCCTGTAGTATGCATTTTTCATGTGTGTCCCTTTTTAAAGGTGAGGTATGGTCAGCCTAGCCAGAGTGGTACGGAATGCATTGCAAAGCAATACATTCCGTACCACTCTGGCACTCAAAGGGTTAAAAATAGTGACCTTTTACATCCATATTATAACAATACTAAGTTTCTACACTTGGCTTCACAGATTGAGCAGACTGAATTGGATGACCCAGAGCATTGGTGGAAAAGGAGATTCAGAGAGCCCCAAACTGTTTTGCTTAACAATCTGAGTTTGTCGCTGTGGGAGGGGAAGGGATGGGATGGATAAATGTCCATGCTGTCCTATTGTTACAAAGGCCCAGATATATATGATCACAATTGCAGGTTCACAGGTAAAATATAATGGGCCTTATATATAAAGCTGGGTAACCAACCTTGGTCCTCAAGAGCTGCCAAAACTGCATGTTTTCAGGGTATCCCATCTGGAACTCAGATGGACAAATAAGTGGGTCTGTCACTTTAACTGCTCTTCCTGTGCTCATTCAGGGATATCCTGAAAATGTGGTAATGGCAGATCCAAAGAATACCTTTAAAAGAAAATTAGATACACTGCTTTCAAGAGGGAACACACAGGACTCTACTGTGTATTAGTAGGTAAAACAGGAAGTTCTGGCGAACAGGCTAATACTCATTATGGGGGGCAGTAAGCCCCCATATATATAATTCTCATGTCTCTGGGTTATGAGGCTTAGGTTGAACTTGATGGACTTGTGTGTTGTCTCAACCTAATTTATTATGTTACTATGTTAGTATATGCGCTGTTGATAGCACCCAAATACCATGGTTTGCTACCTGTGTTATAAAGCCAAAGTGTAGAAATTCTGGGCAAATCAACGGTGTTGTTGTGGACAAATACAAATTCTCTAAATTGCGGTTGACATAATAGGGGCTTTAACCTCTTGACTGCCAGGGAGGTGAAAGTAATGCATTGGAAACTTCTCTAGCATTCAAGAGTTTAAAAGATCCACTGAACTCAATGGACATTTGTACCTTGTCCACCATGGTACGGTTGGTTTGACACAGAATTGTCCCACTCTGCTTTTACATATATGTTCTAATTGTTTTTCTATGGGAAAAGTAAATGTCCCAGAGTAGTCTTACATTATAAGGAGACTTTGGCCTGTAGATAAGCCAGATATCAGGTACAATTGGTAGATATGCACAGTATTGAGGAGTGGCTATACATTACCCAGGGGAAATGATCTTTATCTCGCTCTCTCTCTGCACATACCCTATTTCATCATCTTACTGCCCTATTGCCCTTTCCTCTTATATGATGAATTCAAAACAATCTATAAAGTGGACCTGTCGCCCTAACAGGGGAGGGCTGGCAACATACGGCCCAGGGGGCAAATACAATTAAGTGGCCCATATCTACTATTGTCCAAGCCCATTGTCCCAGCCCACCCCTGTTTCCTTAATTTTAAAATTGTCCTTAATGTTGTGAATTAAAGCAAATGGTACCAGAGAGCTTACTGTTGAAATGGGGCTACATTAGTGATACTACAGTGCTTACAATTTAACCCTGTGAGTGCCAGAGGGGTACAGAACACATTGCTTTTTCAATGCGTTGTGTACCCCTCTGGCACTCAAAGGGTTAATTAAAGATAGAATAGTGATGCCATAGAGCATGCAAGGGAAATGGATTATGCTACTAGTGCAGCTCTGTTTGGATTGTAGCTCTGCGGTATCATTTGCTTATAGATTCATTTCATAAGTTCTGTGGTATCACTAGTGTAGCTCCATTTACAGCAGCAAGTGGGAGATTGAGTGAGGCACTGGCCCAGCAGCCCAGACACATGGCCAGCCCAGGGGGCAATTGCCCCCCTGCCCCCCAGGCCAGCCCTCCCCTGCGCCCTAAAACAAGTTGAATTTGTGTTACAGAGAGACATAAAATCTGCCTTTATTTTGTACGAACCATGTTTCTGTATAGTACATTGTTTGTGATATATTAACTCTTTAAGTGGCAGAGGGGTACGCCATGCATTGTAAAGGGTTAATAGGCATGATATTCCATGCACAGATATATGTAAACCTTTCCACATGTTTGCTAGGTCTACAGATCTATGATATTGCATGTGCTGTATAGCAGAATGCTGAGGGAATCCATTTTGCTTACGCTCCATACACTCTATTACAGTCTGCCTTCTGAGCAGCTGGTTGGAGGTTCAGTGGAGAATGGCTATCCCTGGCCTGCTAATAACCAGCAAATACAATAGCATGGACCATATTCAATAAGTTAAAATAGTACAATTCTAGAGCAAACCAAAAGCACCACAGGGGAGAAATGAGAATTCCCAGACATTTTAAATGGGGCTTTTAACCATCTGAATGATGGTCTCCAATGCATGGCTAAGCAGTACTTTGGAGGACTATCTAGCATTGAAATTCTGAAGCGAACCAACTGCATCACAAGGCTGAAATGAAATTTCTGCAGATTCTGCCTCAGGACACCCTGTGATCATGGTGAGGAGGGTATAACTGACTGCTCCAGGACCAGACCAGTCATGTGATCACTGCTACAGTAATTACATATGTATATGAAGCCACACAATAAAAGCAATGTAAGTAAAAATTACCTCTGTCACTGTTCTCTGCCTCTCTCCTCCTCACTGTAATAATGAGGCAGAGAGAAAGAGACAGAGTGCATGCCATCCAACAAATCTACAGATGTCCAAAAAGGGCGACACTTTTGTCTGGCTGGGGGCAGGACTGATAGGCATGCCTAGGGACTTTTTATTGTTGTCTCCCCGGAGGGGAGTCCTCTGCTGCCATGGGTGGTGTGAAGAATGACGCGCATAGTGTCAAAAAGGGGCGGATCTTAACATGAGTGTAGGGGGAGGGCTTAAAAGAAGGCTGGGGGGAAGGAGCTACACCGGGGGAAAAAGTGGTCAAGTGGGTAGAGTTTCAATAGAAACTCTCCACATCCGGAGGACTCAGCCTCTGCCCCGGAGACCCGGTAAAGCAGTGCCAAAACCGGCGTCTCCGGGGCAAATCCGGAGAGTTCCCAAGTATGCTGATAGAGCATAAAAAAACAGTTTATTCCATGACCTACTGATGCCTCTGCTTGAAACTGAATTATGATTTATAGAAAGACTAAAGTATTTTATTTATATAGACTAATTTCTAAATACAAATACTGAAGTTTATACATTTATGTGAATTTTATTGCTGTGTAGCAACGCATACACGTGTAAACATACAACGCAGTGGGATTTTCATCTGTGAGGGACAGTAACCCCCTAAAAAGGACACTTGGGGGGTATGAATGAATGTTTATACATTTTTATCTAGTCCGTTAAAAAATTCACTAACTGAGCACATATCATCACAGGAAAATTTATAAAAAATGTTGTTTTTTCAATAGTTTCATTTTTTATATTATTATTGAACTAAGTGATGTGTTATACATATAATTATGACATCATACAAAAGCCCTTCTTATCCTTAAAAAACAGTACATAATTGGTATGGATGTGCTAAATGAATTAGAAGGAAATATGGTTGAACAAAGACGTACTAAAAAGTCAAAATTGCTCATCCTCTATAGTGTAAATAAAAAGCCCTTATCACCAAGGGGTTAATTAAATATTCTATAGCATGTTCTCTTATAGAAAAGCAATTTGTATTTTAGCATATTTTTATGAAACTTTTAAGGTTGGGAGCTGTAATACATTAGCTGACACCCCAGATTTGGTACACTGGTGACAGAGTTACACATATACTGACAACCTAGTCCTGTTCCACTGGTAGCCACAGAACCACACACCGTCTGCATTCCCAGACTTGTTCCACTGGTAGTCACATAACCAAACATACATAGTCTTCATCACAGGCATGTTCCACTGGCAGACACTGAATAACAAACACACTGTCTGACACCCCAGTCTTGTCCTACTGGTAGTCACAAAAAACACACATACACTGTCTGGTTCCCCAGCCTTGTTCCACTGGTAATCACAGAAACACACATACACTGACTGATTCCCCAGACTTGTTCCACTTGTAGCCACAGAAGCGCACGTGCACTTGCTCTTCTGATAGTCAAGGAAACACTCTTAAAACTGACACCTGTAATGTAATCAGTAAGCAACGCACCAGACTATCCTAACATTTACTGCCACTAACCATGGGAGCAGTGAAATGGCACATCCATGCTGTGTATGCTGGTGCTTTAACTCTTTGAGTGCCAGAGGGGTATAGAATTACTATGCACTGTGTTGCACACTCTTCTGACATTTAAGGGTTAAAATAAACTTGCTGTCAAGTTACCAACATGCTCTATTACAGCTATAAGCAATGCTTGCCCCCACGTCCTCTACCGACTCTGTGCAGCCTCCTACCTTCCCCCTTCCCAGTGTCAGAGTTGCCTGACCTGCTTGTATAAATTGGCCAGACTCTCCCGGTGATCCATGAGAGATGCAGTGGCAGGGCCGGATTTACATCTCAGGCGCCCCTAGGCACAAAACCCTCCGGCGCCCCTAGCCCCGCCCCAACCACTCCCCTCACTTAGTCACACCCCTCCATTAACCACACCCTCTTGTGGTCACACCCATTTTTAGATTTTTTTTTTTATTCTTCACAGTACTGTGGCAATTTTCCCAGAGTTAGAGGAAAGAATTGTATATATAGTAAGGTGCGGTCCCGGTGGGGGTTTATATACAGCATATATACAGATAGCATATATCACCTTTATTATATATGTAACCTGCCCTTTATTTCCCAGTGTTTAAGACCCAAGTAATATAGTGATAAAATGTAACACTACACTATCCCTGCAGCAAAAAAGGAAAACAAACAAAAGGAGTTGCAGTCTACACCTTATAAATTACCATATGCACTATATATAGTGTACATACAATATATTCACATAAATGGAATAACCCAGCATATGGACAAATAATTCACATACATAACTCTTATGTTTACATGGGATAAAACTGAATCTGATGTTCATGGGCGATTGGGCGTGATTGTACACAGTCAGAGGGAACATATGCCATAATGCCACATTAAAGTGCATTTTCATTGTACAGACAACACACACCATACACTGCAGGAAGATCACCTGTATTTTTTCATGTGGTGATGTGTCCACTGACCACTATACAATCTTCCTTCTGTGTATGGTGTGTGTTTGCACAATCAAAATGCCCTGTAATGTGGCATTATCACTGGCAGCATTATGGCTTATGTTCACTCTGACTGTGTACAATCACGCCCAATCACCCATGAAAATCAGATTTAGTTTTATCCCATGTAGAGTTATGTATGTATGTGAATTATTTGGCCACATAGATAGTGCATCTATTTGGGGTATGCTCACACATGAAAACCTTTTGTAGAAGAATGGAGAAACTATATTATATTGCGATGATTCATGACTATGTCACAAATAATAACTCAAATTATGGCCAAAACATACCAGCCTGATGCTGCACTTGAGGTTGTTGGGGGGGGGGCTACTACGTGCCCCCCGTCCGTCAACAACTGTTGTGGCCTGTGCTGTTGTCTGTACCTCATATAAAAAATGTGTGAAAAGAAAGGAGATAAGAGCAAAGCAATAAAGATAATAAAAGGTGTAGTGGTCCCGTTAATGATTATTCTTTTAGGGATTAATAACATATATACTGGACATGTGCCATCTATGATCTATAAGGTCCTATGAAGTACTAGATATTAATACAGTGGTAAATTAGCAAACAAATAATTTCTTAAAGGTACAAGGTCTCTTTTAGGACAATTCCTTTATTCACTGGTAATGCAGGATCTCTATCTACTAATAAAGACATTGTGACCATTATTTAAGCTACCCTTAGAAATCATAGGGGGCTTTTGGGTCAATGATTTAAATTATTTTAATGAGCTTTGAATAAAACTATATTTTTAAATATGTGTTACTCTGAATTCCTTCAACATTTATAACACTGAACTGGTCCCCTACATAGTTAGTGTATATATATATATATATATATATATAGTAACTATGGACTTTGGTTACCTTTGAATTTAATCTACCTTTCTTTTCACACATTTGTTTACCTCCACTGAGCCAACGGCAGACGATACTCCAACGCGCTATGCTCAGCCGACAGATCTAGGCTGTAGGCTGCAGGCTGCTTCCCATTGCTTTTATGAAGCCGCTCAAGCTACACTGAAGTGCAAGGCTGCCACAGGAGGTCCCGGCGAGGTGCCCAACAACAATGGAGGCAGAGGCACGCAGCCGCAGGCGCAGCAGTGGGTCACATGGGGCGGCCCTGGCTTCACAGGCACAGCCGCAGATACAAGGCAACCAATGGGATCGGGAATAGAGTAAACTACTCTCTGTACAAGAGCCTGAGCCCTCAAGGGCGAGCGAGAACAGGCGCAGCCGCACATAGCATAATCATTTTCAAGAGAAGTGTCAGTACAGTACTGTGTGGCACGGCATTATTATTATACACCTTGGGACGCAATGGTGGGCGTGACAAGGCCATTGCCAGGCGCCCCTGAAAATCAGGCGCCCTAGGCAAGTGCCTTGTCTGCCTATTGGCAAATCCGGCCCTGTGCAGTGGGGAACAGAGCAAGAGGGATGGGGAGAGAGCATGAAAAACAGAGAGTTCAGGGACAAGGCCAACAGGAGGGACTAAGAAAGTGAACTAGGAAAAGGGAGGGGGCAATTGAAGGTAGAGAGAACAGACTGACAAGAGAAGGTGAGGGCCATTAAGATTATACAGGAGAGAGAGAGAGCCTGAAATAGAGAGAAAGAGGGTCAGCAAGACAAGAGAGAAGTGGAAAAGAAAGTGGGCAGTAGTGAGGAAGACTGAATCAATGGGAGGGAGAATGGCCTGTGGGAAGAAGAGGTGGTCGAGAAGGAGGGAAAGAGGGCCTGCAGGTTTGATAGGCAGAAGGGGGAGAAGACAGGATGGAATGGATGAGGTTGAGTGTTTGGTGAGAGGGAGAAAGAACCAGATGCACTGACATGCAATGAAGGGCTCTCTACTATGACCCTGGTGTCTACTGTGACTGTCACCACCCCCACAGTGCACTATACAGATAAGGTCTCACACTAACTTAGCAGCTGGGATATCCATGATATGCCCTGGTCGTTGTGGCCCAGCTGCCTCCTTACCATCCAGCCGGGCCACAGGGCATTCAAAAAGTATAACTTTCTAGAAGGCCACAATTTAGTAGTCAAGGGCCATGTGTGGCTTTAAGGTCATATGTTTGACACACCTGCCTTAAACCATGGACCCAATTTACCGAAAGGCAAAGTCATATAGTTGGTTAAATATGAGATGTCATAGCAAACAAATTTACCAGGGGATAGAAGCACTAAGGTTCGATAAAGGTCCAGTTTATCAATATGGTGTGAACTGGATCAAACCCATCTGGTGGTATGCACTAAGTTGTCTTCCCCAGCTCATCCATGCAATTAAACCTCAACTATGCTTACATTGTCATACTTTCACCATGACTTCAACAGGTTTACGATGTTTCAGTGTCTCCATTGTCAATGGATCATTTGCATAATAAATGCAGCTTCATGAATCATTGTTGTATTCCTGTGGGTGTGTTCGTATGTTACAGTTCCTTTTTGCTACATGCACTCAACTCCAATAGCTCCCAATGCTGTTAGAGTTCACAGACCCAAATTCCCCAACCTGAGGATGGAGAATTTGGAATCTTTCCATAGCTTTCTATGCAGTCACGTCAGATATTTTGCTGTCTTTACTGGAGAATAGAGACAGCAGCTACCCTCCATTAAACCTTTGTGTACTATAGGGATTGCACTGCAAAGTGGCACTCAGAGGGTTGTAACGTAACATACGAAATCCCTTTCCCCCATTAATAGCTGATTCAAATATACACAGAAGAGGCAGATCAGCTGTTAAATGTAACAGCTGATTTGCCTCTTCTGTGTTTACCTGACTACCGAAGATCTGCTAATTCACGTAAACATAAGACTGTCACACTCTGCAAGGCAAAAGGGGTTGTGTGTGTGTGCGTTTGTTCGTGTGCATATGTGTTTGTGTGTGGCAAATTGTGTCATTTTCTCTATGGCAAAGTGATCATCACATTGCCAGAAGCTGTTCACCATTGCATCAAAACATAGTGCATGCCCCGTGTTTGTGAGAGACGGAAGAAACTAGAGAAAAGGAAAGGAACTGTAATGGAAAAGGCACTATTCTGCAATTACAGTGCTACAGGGAATTCTACGATTTCAAACCAAGAAGGACCTACATATGAACCTGCATACATTAATGAATGTAAATTTTTCATTTTTTTAAATGATTGTAAAGTTAAAAAACAGATTATTCTTATTTAAAAGGTCATGATGCGACAGTCATAGATCTGAAAGTGTCAGTTGCTTAAAGGAGAAGTTACATTACTGAAAGAGAATCTTAATGGTCCACATGTATTTTTGCCTAACAAGTGGCAAACATATTGCTATGTCTCATACAAATAAAGAAGAAAAGCAACTATTTCCTCTTTTTAAAACAAAAAGCAAAGCAACCCAACATGCCTTATATGAAAGAGTTTGCTGTTGTTGTAACAATATCTTATAATATAAAAGGCCAGATGTATGTTTGTCCAATGCAGTCATGCTCAGTAGAGACTGCCAAATGCAGGGTGATGCAGTCATGCGCAATAGAGACCGACCGAACGCACACCAATGCAGTCATGCTCAGTAGAGACCGCCCGAACGCAGGCCGATGCAGTCATGCTCAGTAGAGACTGCCCGAAAGCAGGATGATGCAGTCATGCTCAGTAGAGACTGCTTGAACGCAGGCCAATGCAGTCATGCTCAGTAGAGACTGCCCGAAAGCAGGCCGATGCAGTCATGCTCAGTAGAGACTGCCCGAAAGCAGGCCTGATGCAGTCATGCTCAGTAGAGACTGCTTGAACGCAGGCCAATGCAGTCATGCTCAGTAGAGACTGCCCGAACGCTGGCCGATGCAGTCATGCTCAGTAGAGACTGCCCAAAAGCAGGCCGATGCAGTCATGCTCAGTAGAGACTGCCTGAACACAGGCCAATTTGCAGTCATGCTCAGTAGAGACTGCCCGAAAGCAGGATGATGCAATTATGCTCAGTAGGGACTGCCCGAACGAAGGCCGATGCAGTCATGTTCAGTAGAGACTGCCTGAGTGCAGGCTGATGCAGTCATGCTCAGAAGAGACTGCCCGAATGCAGGCCGATGCATTCATGCTCAGTAGAGACTGCCTGAACGCTGGCCGATGAATTCATGCTCAGTAGAGACTGCCCGAACGCTGGCCGATGCAGTCATGCACAGTAGAGATTGCCCGAATGCAGGCTGATGCAGTCATGCTCAGTAGAGACTGCCCGAAAGCAGGCCGATGCAGTCATGCTCAGTAGAGACTGCCCGAACGCAGGCCGATGCAGTCATGCTCAGTAGAGACTGCCCGAACGCAGGCCGATGCAGTCATGCTCAGTAGAGACTGCCCAAACGCTGGCCGATTTGCAGTCATGCTCAGTAGAGACTGCCCGAAAGCAGGATGATGCAGTCATGCTCAGTAGAGACTGCCCGAAAGCTGGCCGTAAACACTGCCTAACGTACAGAATGCTGGGAGGTGTAGTTCTGCAGTTTTAAGCATTTTGGCCCATGTACACGGGCTTTTACACTAATCATTATAAAAAGAGATGAAGGAGAAAGAATATGTGGGTAGAATTCTTCCATCTTAAATTCAGCTAGGATATGGAGACTTTAACATATATATCTAGGTTTATTACAACATGCCCTCACATATGTGATACCAATTTCTTAGCATTAATACTCCTTTAAAAACACTTTTGAAAGGGGCAAAAGTATATTAGTTTTTTTTTCTTAGTAAATACAACATTGGGGAGTTCATCCCTGACACTCCTAAGTGGCCTTATAAACATACATACATTTCTCAGGGGCCTCTAAATTCAACTGGTTTTCTCCTTCCATCTGCCTTTTTTTATTAAACTTCTCACTGATAATAAAAAAACAACAACACCATTGGAGATTGGGGTGGAATTAGACCAGTTAATATCCCCAGAAAAGGAGAAACTGAGAGCAAAGGCTGGGATGTCAGTATATGTGATTCTATAGCTTGCAATGAGATATGGCTGGGGTGGTCAAAATGTGTGGTTCTATGGCTACAGTGCAGTTGGACAAGACTGTTAGATCACTAGATATGGTTCTATGACTATCGGTGGGACAAGGCTTAGTGGAGGGCAGTATATGTGTTTCTACAGCTACTAGAGGAACAAGGCTAGGGGGTCAGTATGTGTGTGGTTCTATGGCTACCAGTGCAATGGGATCTGACTGTGGGGGTCAGTTTGTGTGTGGTTCTATGGCTACCACTAAGACAAGGCTGCTTGTCATTATGTGTGGTTATATGGCTAACAGTGGGACAAAGCTATCAAATCAGTATGTGTGGTTATATGGCTGCCAGGGCAGTGGGAGAAGACTGGTGAATCAGTATGTGTGGTTCTATGGCTACCATTGGGGCAAGGCTGGGAGGTCAGTATGTGAGGTTCAACTGCTACCAGTGGGACAAGGCTGGGGGGTCAGTATTTATGGTTCTACAGATACCAGTGGGACAAGGATGGGTTGTCAGTGTGTGTGTGTGTGTGTGTGTGTGTGTGGTTCCATGGCTACCAGTGGAATAAGGGTTGGTTGATACTATGCGTTGTTCTATGCCTATCTATGGGACAAGGCTGGGGGGGGGGGCTCATGTCTCAAAATATATTATAATCAGGGAGCTCCAATATATATAACTTTTGTAGACCAAACCATATAGTTTATACATGGGGTGCCAAATATCTAAATGTATAATCTTGTCAATACAAAGAAAACAAAGATCGATTCTAATATGACACTCAGCCAAATAATTATTTGGCTGAGTGCCATGTTAGGGTCTATCTTTTTTCTTTGTACTGAAGGGGTCAAAATTTGCTATTCAATGGCTATTAGTACAGTATCACAAGAATGGGGGGTCAGTATTTGTGCTTCTATGGCTACCAGTGAGACAAGGCCGGGAGGTTAGAAGGTATGGTTCCATCTTTATCAGTGACACAAGACTGAGGGGTCAGTAAGCGTGATTTTATCGCGATCACTGATACAAGGCTGTGGGTTCAGTACATGTGATTTTATTGTTATCACTGTTACAAGGCTGTGGGTTCAGTACATGTGATTTTATCACTACCCCTGATACAAGGCTGTGGGTTCAGTGTGTGTTTTATAGCTACCAGTGTAGGGATTCAGGCTGGGTGCTCAGTATGTATGGTCCTAGGGTTCCCAGTGCAGTAGGACAAGGCAGTGTGTGTGTGGGTGGGGGGTAAGGTTAGTGCATTTTTATGATTACCAAAGGGACATGGGTCAGGGCCGGTATGTGTGGTTCTATGGCTCCAAGTTGGACAAGGCTGGGGTGTCTATGCTCTCAACAGATTTGTTTCTGTCTTCCAGCACAAACTAACAATGTGGTAAACTGAAACACCCTTTTAAAGGGTTAGTAATGGCATATATAAATAAAAAGTAGTATTGTAGATATTGAAAAAATAAATCCATCAATGTCAGTCCGATCTCTGAAACCTTTGTTGTTTGAGAGATATATAACGCTTTAAAGTTCCCCCTCCCTCCCCTTTCCCTGATGTTAGCTGTAAAGCTGACCGAAGGAGATTTGTGTCAGCCGACTCGAGGCAGTAGAGCCGAGATAGCACTATGTAGAAACAAATACTTCATTGGAATGGTCTACAAAGTGCACCTGGTTTGCAAGCACAGTTTGTAGACCGTTCCACTGAAGTATTTATTTCTACATAGCGCTATCTTGGCTCTGCTGCAGAGCCGGCTGCCGGTCCCAGGACCAGGATCGTCTTCTGTCAGCTAGACGCTGATGTGAGGGAAAGGGGAGAGAGGGGGGAACTTTATCACCTTATATGTTTCAAACCATAAAGGTCTGAGAGATCGGACTGGCATCAATGGATTTATTTTTTCAATGTCTACAATAATACTTTTTATTTATATACAACATTACTAACACTTTAAACTGAATCAGTATGTGGGAATACATAGGAAAAACTCTAAATACGGGAGGGAATTATATTATTAACATGGGTTTCAAGGTCCACCCCCACCTTCCCCCAGAAAAAACTGCACTTTTGTTGCAATTTGTTTTGCACACCCCTGCTTCTTAGTATGGCTGTATATTTCTGGTACTTTGCAGTAACAGAACTGAGTCTCCATACAAAATCCACAGACTACATGACCTAACAGGTACATTAATTAAGGTACCAAGAGACAGACCAATTAGGTTGTTGGAAACCATTCAGTCTGGTAAGTTATTTACTTGTATATGGACCAGCTCAGTTAGATCTGGATGCGCAAGGTCTGAATTGCAATGCAGGGGATACATTTATCATTTGTTTTCTCTACAAATTTCCCCATATACCTCAATAGGAAACTATGAGATAAAACCAGTGAAAACATTTATCACCTGCAATGTAATCCAGTGCCAAACCTCAGCTGTGCTGAGCAGGCCGGTTATAAAACTTTCAGCAGTTCGTTATCAACAGGCCAGACCAAAGCAATAAAATGGCCGAAGGTTCAGCAATGGACCCAGTGGCCATAATAAGAGACCAGGTCATGCCTCCTTCTTCCCTCTTTGCCTTGGGAAGGGGGGTGGAAGGCTTGTTGAGACAAAGGATGGCCTCCCTCCCCCTTTCCGGGCGGCGGGAAAGAAGGGGGCAGGTTATGGATAGGTGAGGGAAAGGGGAGGGGTTGAGGCTTAAAAGGTGGCACTAGGGACGGGAATGGGAGGGGGGTGTTGAAGAGGAGATCATGGGCATTGGTACCTTCTGAGATCAGGTTGTTCCAGCATGATCAGCACAATCCCTTCTCCCCTAACTATCAAGAGGCAACCTCTACACTGATCAGATTGCTTGTATTTTTGTCTGTGTGTGTGTATGTGTGTGTGTGTGTGCATGTCTGTGTGCGTGTGTGTCTGTGTGTGTGTGTGTGTGTGTGTGAGTGTGTCTGTGTGTATATGTGTGTGTGTGTCTGTCTGTGTGTGTATGTATGTGTGTGTGTATGTGTGGGTGTCTGTGTGTGTATGTGTGTCTGTGTGTGTGTATGTGTGGGTGTCTGTGTGTGTATGTGTGTCTGTGTGTGTGTATGTGTGGGTGTCTGTGTGTGTCTGTGCGTATGTGTGTGTCTGTGTGTGTGTGTGTTTCTGTGTGTCTGTGTGTGTGTGTCTGTGTGTGTGTCTATGTGTGTGTGTCTGTCTGTGTGTGTCTATGCGTGTCTGTGTGTGTCTAATGTATATGTGTGTATGTGTCTGTGTGTGTGTGTGTGTGTGTGTCTATGTTTGTCTGTGTGTGTATGTGTGTGTGTGCCTGTGGGGTGGGGGGAGCAATATCACATTTTGCCAAGCTGCTTCATGTTCTGGAGCAGATCCTAACCTTCATTCCTGTCTTGTGGTTTACAGCTTTGTTGATTTCTCTGCAGGTTAAGCGTGCCTGTGATTCCTTTGATTTTATTTCCATTTAATGTTGAAGGGAGGAATAAAATAACATTAGTAAAATATGAGTAACGTCAATGGCCTGACTCTGACGCTTCACTGATGGCTTCTGAAAGGCCTGACACTTTTACTGAATCTAATTCATACTCCTTTCATCTGAAGGAAACTTTTGCAGACTGGAAATCTGGTGCACAGGAAAACCTTAACGCAGATGTTACCCTAAGCTAAGTTTAGTTAAAAATTGCCTATATGTTGTGCAAGACATTTGTTGCAATATATCTAGTTTTTGAGAAATTAACCTTGACGTGTTGGTGGCACAGGGTGGCAATCTATGCTAATTTTTCCTGTGAGGGGAACATCATTACCACATGTTGTTCTTTGCATGAGTCTAGGCAGAGCCCACACATGAGCACACCTGGGAAGTTGCCGGTTCACCCGGAGACTCCGGATGTAGAGCTCTGTCTCCTGGTCTCCGGATAAAACCTTCAGATTTCTGGGTAACACTGAGACTCTCATGTCTGTAGCATTTGTGAGTGTGACAATTAAAATGTGTATACTGCTGCCGGATGTCCATCCACCTCCGCTTGCCGATGTGACCCCACTGTCACCCCGGGCCCACTCCACCTGACTGATGACACACGAGCCAAGCCAGCCAATTGTCTCTACTGGCATTTGTGAGGAAGAGGAACACCAACGTGATGATGCTGGCATCACAGACTTTCCCGGCAGCTACACAAGGAGCACCAGTGTGGGGAGGGATGGAGGCAGAGTACGATCTCCATGCTTGAAGTGGAACCTCGTAACCGGTTCAAGTTACTTACCATACCTCTACAAGTGTGTTGTTAAGTCAATTGATCACATCCTATATAATAATTCGCTAGGATGTTTGTCAGAAGCCGTCTCGCCCAGTACAGGCTTCACAAGCTGCGGTCATGCACAGTAGAGACTGCCCGCTCTGCAGTCATGCGTACAGAGTGCCCGAATGCACCGCGGGCTGATATGGTGAGGTGCGCTCGGAATTCGGACCAGAGTCCTCTCTGCACACCTTCCTGGGACCACTGTCCCAGGAAGGTGCTCAGAGAGGAGTACGGTCCAAATTCTGAGCGCCCTGCTCCATATCAGCCACAACACTTTTGGGCACTCTGTACTGAGCATGACTGCAGTGAGCAGAGAGGTTCGGAGTACCAGCCGAGGCTGCTGGGTGGCACTGTGGCCCGTGTACATGGGCTTTTAAACTAGTAACAGATAATAAGAAAAAGGTAACAATGGGCCAAATGTAGAATGCAAAGTAGATATTTATTATTATTATATTTTTATTTTTTTTGGGGGGGGAGAGGGTGTCATTCAGGCAGGAACCTCAGGGTGAGCCATTTCTGAAAGTTCCCAGGTACGCATATGAGAATTTCTAAAAGCGATACGTCTGGAGTCACACAGAACTTATTTGCTTACTTGAAAGTGAATTAGCATGAAGTGCCATGACACCAAAAGACAAAGACTCATTTCTAAAAAAATATTTATGTTGCAGAAAATTGATGAATACAACATTTAGCCACATTTCAATTCACTGTGAAACAAAGTAAACTTGCATTATGGTGCCACCAGGTGTCCAGACACAGTTCACATATAGTTCACATGGGGAGCTATGCAGTAAGGTGTGATAAAGATGTGATACAAAGGAGATAACTTCTCCAGTGTCTGTGTTACTCTATGAAGCATATACACTACAATCTTTTTCAGTTCAAAAGGTTAATGCATAGGTTATTTTATTAGTTAGTTTCATGCCGAAGAAGTTATCATGTCTTTCTCACAACTTAAAGTGACCATACATAAGGTGATTTTGGTTGGAGATGGAGTCAGCAATCTAATCACCCAAACCAAACTGAAATCAGATCTCCTGTTTATCTGTGAGTGAAGGGACTGAGCGATGAGGTCAGAACACAGACCCATGCAAGATCACTGTGATTTGGTATGTTGAGGTCACACACAGGGGTTACTAACATTTTCAAGCCAGGTCAACCAAACAAAATCACCAGTCTGGTCGCCTGTCTTGTTTTATGTATCCAATGCACAATGCAATAACTGACCAGACTGGATGAATCAGCCAATGGAATCACACTGAGTTCAGACAGATATTCTATTGCATTCTATGGGAGAGATGAGTCACTGGCTACAGTTTTCCATACAGTGTGATAGGAACAGATTCAATACTTTTTGACAATTTTAACTGGTATAATGTTTGAATAAAGCAACTGCTGTTATTTTTTTACTTGTCGGGAAAAGTGTGCAATATAAATATGATAACCATTACTGATCCTTTAAATCAGTAGGTACCCATTCCATTACAAAGTAATGCAATGGGCACCTGTGTGGTGCTCAAAGGATTAGAGGGACATTAATAATTGTATATAGGAGGTGGCCTTGTAATTAAAGGATGCTGTCTAACAGCTATGATAACTGAGTTTCCATGGCTTAAAGGAATAGTAATACTTAAAGGGAAAGTAATGGTTAATTTTAAGTTGATTTAATACTGTAGACATTAAAAAAAGGTTAACATCTATGTAAGTCTTATCTCTCAAATCTCTATGGTTTGAGAGATATAACTTGCTAAAGTTAACTTCTTCTGGCTGTTTCACTCAAGTCTGCCATCTAGCTGACAGCTGCAGAGTACAGCCATTTGACCAGACAGAGGCTCTTCAGCAGAGCTGAAATCACACTATTTAGAAATAAATACTTAATTGAAACAGTCAACAAAGTGTGCTTGCAAACCAGGCACCCTTTGTAGACCATTCTAAACGAAGTATTTGTCTTTAGATATCGTTATATCGGCGCTGCTGAAGAGCCGCATCTGGTCAAGTGACCAGAATCTGCTTCTGACAGCTTTACAGCTCGTCAAACAGAAAGGTGAAGAATATAAATCTCCTTTTAGCAGAGAGTGAAGTGATGATATCACTCAGCCCTACAGATCAGAGATCAGCACACTAAACAGTAAGTGAAATGGAGCCTTTTAAGGTATAGGAGCTTGTGGTGCGATGCAGGAAACGTGCGCAATCTCTATTTCCAGTGTGAAAACCACTAGGGAATAGGTTTGTGCATGATTTTGTTGAATTGCGCATGAAAATTCAAGATTGGCGAACGGCTGCTTATATTTATTTTTTGTGGACGTGGCTAAAATTAACGAATCTGTGGGAGTGGAACAGCGAATGCGCCTAATGCAGGAAGTGCTATTGCGAATGAATTTATACGTCTGTGTAGTGTTGTCGTAAAATGGAATTTTTTATGCGCAGTTCAAGAAGCGTTCAGGATTTAGCTTCCTGGATTAGAACATGCGCAAAATCTGTCTGCGCACAAAAATGCCTTTATCCAATGAGAACGTTTCTTGCATCGTGCCATTGGTTCCTATAAATGATAGACAACCAAGGCCACTTCCTTGTAACCAGACTGCCCCTTTAAAATTTCTGAAAATTTTTATGCTCTTAAACCACTTTATAAAATAAAGATTTGATATTTTTTTTAACCATTTGAGTGCCAGGAAGAAGGTTGCTGCTTTGCATGGTTCTCACATTCATACTTTTTTTGAACAAACCCTTCCACTAATGGTGGTGGATGCAAGATGTTGCACTGCATTGCAGGCTCCCTACAACTCCAAACAAGTTAAGTTGAAAATTGAAGGACAAATAATGCAAGACTTAAATGGGTATATCTCGGTCCTTGACTCCCAGGTGGGTGCAGCTCTTGGCATTGTGCCTCAGACGTAGGTGTTGTTCAGAGAACAAAAGTTCACTGCTGTTTGGTGATCCGTGTCACCTGCAAACCAGCACTTCACCCTTTAACTGGTAAAACACACTTGCAACATTAACTACTAGCAGACTCCTCCATCTGGACATACAGACCCTGCAAGTGTACATGAAATCCTTATCTCACTCCTGTAAACCCTTTGAGTGCCAAAGATGTGAGGGAGTCCTCTCTGCCACCAGAAAGGTTAACGAACTAGAGATAAAACACCCCTGCGCTCCTCCATACCATGGGCGGATTGTCCTATCAGGGGATCAGGCATCCCCCGGCAGGTCGCTAGATCATGGGCCGGTGGGTGAGATCAGAGGATCTCACCTCACCGTCCCACGATATTTTGAAAGAGAGGTCTGTGTTGCCACGGGCACAGACACTCACTGTGACAGCCTTCCATGCCGCACAAGGACCACAAGGAGGCATCGCTAGGGACGTCGGTGCAGCTAGTGGGCTGCTTTAACCCTTTGAGTGCCAGAGGGGTACGGAATGCACTCAATGCACTCAAAGGGTTAAAAAAAAAAATACCCGGGCTGGTATTCCCCTACAATCCGCCCCTGCTCCATACTAAGTGTGCCGTGTATTGGGCATATATAATAACACTGTGTTGATAATTTGGCCAGACTGTGGGACAAAGTCCTCATATTTATCAACACAGTGTTATTATATATGCCCAATACAGGGCACACACTTCACAATTAGTATGGAGGAGCGCAGGTATGTTGTTTGTCTTGTGTTTGCACTTTGGGTTTCAGCCTATTGTTTAGGTTAGTGAAGAAACCTCTCATTCCTTGCAGTTTTCTATATTGCAGTCACTTTATTTCTTTCTAGCTTTATTAACCATATGTATACATTAAGATGAGGAAGCGCTGTGAGATATTTTTCTTTGCTCTGGAGAGAAAACATATT
Organism: Rhinophrynus dorsalis; assembly: GCA_037306005.1. Taxonomy (NCBI): domain Eukaryota; kingdom Metazoa; phylum Chordata; class Amphibia; order Anura; family Rhinophrynidae; genus Rhinophrynus; species Rhinophrynus dorsalis. The sequence goes on along the minus strand of CM074719.1, from coordinate 39,630,739 downwards.
TAATGGAGAAGTAAACCTTTATTATGAAAAATTATATGATTATGTGTTTTTCCTGCTGAATAACACAAAGGTACCCCCGCTGCTTTTTTTGTACATTGAATTCTGTGGGAGTCCTTGAGTGACTTAAACCTTTGAGTGCCAGAGGGATACGCAAAGGGTTAATATGGTTCCATATATTGAGCGACTGGTACAGTACCACCTGGTTTCCAGAATAGGAAACTGCAATTTAATTAAAAAATGATCAGTTAATACATTTTGAATTAAAGAATTACCAGCAGTGTGAGTTAGACGTGCATTCAATTTGTAACAAATTCAAAATTAACTGAAAATTATGTGTTTCATGAGATTTTGATAGAAATGACATACTAATCAAATGGTGCGCAATGTGCCTGAACAACAAATGGCACATTCCGTGTTTTTATGCAATTCAGTTTGTTCATTCATTCTTCCTTACGTGCTTTTACAGTGGGGAAAGTGGAAAAGGGATTGTGTGTATGTGTGTGTGTAGGAAAGAATATATTATTGATACACAGAATAGGTAATACAATCATGGCATGAAGTGGCAGGACAGTCTCCTTGGTTATAGCTGTGATTGATTGTTGCAACAGCCTGTTGTAACCCCCTTTTGCTTTGGTCTCTGGAACTCCCGCTCTGTGTGTAACAAACTAACAGCTGTTCACGATCTGTTCATTTCTCATTCCCTAATCCTCCTGGACTTCGCAGAAACTTGGCTCACATCATCAGACACTGCCACCACTGCGGCATTCTCACATGGAGGCCTTCAATTCACGCATACACCCAGGCCTGGCAACAGGCAAGGGGGTGGAGTAGGCATCCTGCTGTCTCCTAACCATACATTTCAGGTAATCCCCACTGTTCCCTCTCTCTCCTTCCCTACATTCGAAGTTCACACACTTCACCTCTTCTCTCCCTTATCCTTGCGTGTTGCTGTCATATACAGGCCACCTGGTCCCACTGCACAATTCCTTGATCATGTCACCTCCTGGCTCCCTCACTTAATGTCCTCTGATGTCCCTACTCTCATCCTGGGTGACTTCAACATCCCTATAGATAATCATAACACCCCCCTGCCCTCAAACTCCTTTCCTTAACAACTTTCTTTGGTCTATCACAGTGGACTAGCTCTCTCACACACAGAGATGGTCACTCCCTTGACTTGGTCTTCACTAACCTCTCCAACTTCTCTAATATCCCCTTTCCCCTCTCTGACCACCAACTGGTAACCTCATCATACCATGCAAACCCATCCCACCCACTGTGACCAAGAGCATGCAGAGAAATCTACATACTCTTGATTCGTAACAATTCTCCATATCCCTGCAGCCTCTTCTCAACCCCATCCTCACACTTACTTGCCCAGACAAAACTACTGCTCTCTATAACATCACTCTCACAACAGCCCTTGACACAGCGGCACCTGCAACTCTGCCCACCCACACACAACTCCACTACAACCCTGGTACACAAGACAAACGAGATACCTCCAAAGGTGCTCACGCACTGCCGAAAGGCACTGGAGGAAATCGCACTCCACAGCGGACTTCATACACTACAAATTCATTCTCCATTCATATAGCTCTGCCCTCTCCCTGGCCAAACAGTCATACTTTTCCTCTCTAAATTCTAATCTCTCCTCTAACCCGAAATGCCTTCCACTAACTTTTCTGCCAAAGATCTTGCCACCCACTTCAAGGACAAGATCAAATCTATCAGAGATGACATTTCATCACTCCCTCCCCCACTCAGCCAGCCCAGCCCTGTCACATCTCCCACATACACACTAAGCTCCTTCTCACCAAGGATGAAGTTTCCCTTCTCCTCACTCACTCAAATCTAACCACATGCCCTCTCGACCCAATCCCGTCTCAGCTCACTCAAGAACTCTCCCCTCTACTAACTCCAATCATTACTCACGTATTCAACCACTCTCTCTCAACTGGCACCTTCCCATCCTCTTTCAAACATGCACTAATCACACCGATCCTAAAGAAACCCTCCCTGTACCCAAACGCACTGTCAAATTACCGGCCAATTTCTCTGCTCCCATTTGCCTCCAAGCTCCTTGAGCGTCTCGCCTATAATCGGCTCACTAAATTCCTCTGCTTCCACTCCCTACTATATCCCTTTCAATCTGGATTCCGCCCTCATCACTCCACTGAGACTGCCCTCACTAAAGTGGCCAATGACTTGCTCTCTGCCAAGTCAAAAGGCCACTACTCCATACTCATTCTTTTGGACCTGTCAGCCACCTTTGACAAAGTAGATCACCCACTCCTCCTCCAAGCCCTTCACCCCCAGGTCTCTGTCACACTGCCCTCTCCTGGTTTTTATCTTATATCTGCAACCACTCCTTCAGCGTTTCCTACTCTAGCTCCACTTCTCCACCCATCCCACTGTCTGTTGGAGTGCCTCAAGGATCAGTCCTGGGACCCTTGCTCTTCTCAGTTGCATCCCTCAGAAAACTAATCAACTCCCTTGGGTTTCACCATTATCTCTATGCTTATGACACTCAAATATATATTTCCTCCCCAGACCTCTCCCCTTCCCTCTTGTCCAGAGTATCTGACTGTCTGTCTGCTGTGTCTTTCTGGATGTCCTCCTGTCAACTCAAACTTAACCTTGGAAAAACTGAACTAATCATCTTCCCTCCCACTACAATCAGCCTTACCCCAGATATTACCCTCACCATTAACAACACTACCATCACACTGACCCCTACAGCTCGCTGCCTGAGGGTCACATTTGACTCTGTCCTATCCTTCATTCCTCACATCCAGTCAATCTCCAAATCATGCAGCCTCCACCTCTGCAACATCTCTAGAATCTGACCCTTTCTCACACAAGACACTACCAAAATTCTAATCCAAACACTCATCATGTCCCATCTTGACTACTGTAACTCATTACTAATTGGCCTTCCTCTCACCCGACTAACCCCACTACAGTCCATAATGAACTCTGCTGCAAGACTAATCTACCTCACTCATCGCTTCTCTAACACCAAACCCCTCTGTCAATCCCTACACTGGCTCCCTTTAGCATACAAAATTAAATTCAAAATTCTGGTGCTAACTTATAGAGCCCTCACTAACACCACACCCCCCCTATATTTCATATCTCATTTCCAAATACACTCTATCTCGCCATCTTCGCTCTGCACACAACCTTCTGCTCTCCACAGCTCTTATCACATCCTCCCACTCCCACCTACAGGACTTCTCCCGTGCTGCTCCTGAGCTCTGGACTTCCCACCCCCACCCCATCAGACTATCACCCAGCCTTCAGATCTTCAGACACTCCCTGAAAACTCACTTCTTCAGGGAAGCCTATCAACTGCCTCCATAAACGTTATCACTAAGAATCACCCCTTGCCTGGACCACTGCACTCAACAGCACTTCCCTCTCCCACCCACTGACCGGCAATTCATGTGGCAGGAGGCACTTACACCCAATAGCACTTACTCCTTCTGTGTCAAACCTACCTTCCTCTAGACTGTAAGCTCTCACCAACAGGGCCCTCTGATTCTTCTGTTCTCCACATTTGATTATACTATTTAATATCTCTATGTGTCTATTCCCTATTGTAAAGCACTGCGGAATTTGTTGGCCCTATATAAATAAAGATTAATAATAATGAATCTCTAGTTTATCTGTGATGCATTTTATACTCTAGCCAATCTTGATTTCCAAAGGGACGGGCCTTCATACTAATATAATCTTGATACAGCATATTTTCTTACTTTCAGTTTGGTGACCAGAATTAATGTTACAGTCAATGTGATGATCTCATCTCCCTGCATTTAAAACAAAAATAAATATATATTGATCTAATATCTATCTTCTGTGTCTTCCTTTTAGTGATGGAGGCTGTGCTCAAGTGGATACGAGAATGAGACAAAGAGTCTCCGGGCCAGCGGCTGATTCTCCAGATGTGGGGAGTTTTTATAATGAAACACATTTGCTTCTCTCATTGTGTTCCTCCCACTCCCCTGCCTCTTCTCAGCCTACAACAGCTTATTTTTACACTTTTATTTTTTATTTTTAAAGCTCCGCCCCACTCACATTATGCCCCGCCCCTTCTGACGCAAATTGCTTAATTTTTCTCTCCCATCGGTTGCACAGGACTCCCCTCTCCGTGAAGTCCTCATCAAAAAGTTCCCAGGTATGCCTACGAGGCACCCTCTTTGGCTTTTCTCCTTTAAAAACAATTGGAATTGTAGAAGTTTTTGTCACCCTAAGGCAGTGTTTCTCAGCAGCAGCTCTCAAGTTCCTCTAACAATGCAAGTGCGATCTTCCAATCTGAGTAGTTCACTCTGTGCTCAGCAGGGAAATCCAGAGGACTTGTACCATTTTGAGGACTTGAGGCATTGGGGTGCTTGCGCTGTTGTACAGTTGTTACTGTGCCGAATTACACCTACTTTGCTTTCTGGATAAGAACCAATGTTTATATCAGCTATGTTTTCTAATGAATTGGATGCGTTGGTGGCTTTTATTTAATTGAGTTCCAAAGGAGTTGGTAGCACCTTAAATGTATAGTAACACATAATCTTAAAAAAAAAATACATATATTGTAGGGTTTATACATTTAGTAAAACAAGAACAATCCCACTGCTGAGAGGGGTTTTATTCAAAATGTATTGCAGCTCAGATTTTATTTGTTTTAGATGCAATATTACAGTGGCCTGAAATTGTACAGTGGCGCTGTTGCTATACATTCCTATGGAGGTTTATGGTCAACTGAACAGAGCTGTTCGTAAGATGGTGTAGCAATGGCACCACTATAAAATCTCAGGCTGTTGAAATACTGCAATTAAACAAATAAGTTTGAGCTGCAATAACATTTGAATAAAACACTTTTCAGCAGTGGGAGTATCTTTGCTTTACTTCAGCAAAAACCCTACAATATGTACTTTTTTACATATTAACCCTTTGAGTGCCAGATGGGTATGCAATGCATTGCAAAGCAATGCGTTGCCTACCCCTCCGGCACTCAAAGGGTTAAGTGTTACTATCCCTTTAAAGAGCAGGACGTTGCACATACCTCTGGCTCTCAAGAAGGAAAATACAAAAATATATTTTAACATTATAGCTTTCATTTAAACCACATTGTGTTCCCAAGGGCTGCAGCTCATTGCTCAGTGTTGCATTATATCAGCTAGCACTACATCTGTTGTAAAAGACATATCTCCCTACGTTCCAAATGGCCAAAGAGGGACACTATTGTTTTAGAGGGTGTGGCCAGGGTGTGGCGGGTGGGAGGGGCATTTCCATGAATTTAATTACCTATTAACACCTCTTTGTGTAACTGAATAATTGATTTAGAGCAAGACCAAAGTATTTTATTTACACAGACTAATATATAAACCCATAAACTGAAGTTTAAACAACCATTTATGTGACTTTTATTGATGTAGAACAATGTGACACAAATATATATACACTACACAGTCTGACATCCTAAAAAAGAGGGACACCAGGATGGGATAGAGGAAAAGAGGGATTTGGGACTGAAAGAGGAGCTGTCCCTCCTAAAGAGGGACACTTAGGAGGTATGAAAAGATCATTTGATGTATTAAAAAGATCTGGAATCATTTTGCAATCAACCAATCACACCAAATGGAACAAATAATGTCCCCAAATCCCCATGGATTTAAATGAGGCATATAACTGCTTGAATGATAGAGCGATCTCCAACATCTCCAAGATCAAACTATTAAGAGTTATATGCACAATACAAAGGAGGAACAATTTGGGCTCAAACCAGCCACACCATATGGGACAAGTACACAGGCCCAAAACTTAAAAGGAGCCTTTAACCATTTGAGTGCCAGAGAGGCAATGTATTAGATAACCCTCTGGCACTGAAAAGGTTAAGCCCTTGAACACTACAGAGGTCCTCAACAACATGATATAGCTACCATTATTCAAGAAGGGGAAGTGATCTAAGCCTTGAAATTATAGACCCTTAAGCTTGACTTTTCCAGTGGGTAAAATATTAGAAACCTTACTAAGGGATTTTATTCAGGATTGTGTGTTGAACAATAGTACTATTAGACAAAGCCATAGTTTTATGAAAGATAAATCATTTGAAACAATTTTACTTGCATTTTATGGATTTGTGATTTAGACAAGGGAATTGATTTGGATGTAGTGTACATGGATTTTTCTAAAGCCTTTGATACTGCTTTCATAGATTTATAATCTAAAAGGGATTAGTTTGGGAGAAGATATATAAGTATATGGATAGGAAACAGGTTAAATTATAGAATGCAGAGTGTTGCTGTAAATGGAACCTTTTCAAGTGAAATGTCACTAGGATCAGTCTGGTGATCAATGTTTTCAATGTAATAGCTAATGACCTTGAAGAAGATCGTTGCTGATGACACAAAACTATGCAAGGAAATGCACAGACAGCAGGTTGTTTTTCTTTGCAGAAAAATTAGGACGAACTGCGTTAATGGGTGGATAAGTGGCAGAGGAGGTTTAAAATAGATAAATATATCAATACATAAATCTGGGTTGTAGAAAGAAACATACTATATATGCATTAAATAGGAGGATGATTATAGTTGAGGAAGGATTTGTAAGCACTTAAAGGGATAGTAATTAGTGTTGAGCGAGCATGCTCGGCCGATGCTCGGATCGGCTCGAGCATCGCTCTGCTCGGCACATGGCGGTACTCGTACGAGTACCGCATGTGCTCGCCCGCCATGTTCGGGTCTCCTCCCCGCACGTTTTGCGGCTGCTGCGCAGCCAATAAACGTGCAGGGAGGCTTTGACATCGGTGTAATGCCAGCAGCCATGTTGGCTGCTGGCATTACACTGATTGGCTGGCCAGAACCCGTGGTCGGGTGCTGTATAGCACCTGACCATCGAGTTCGGCTCAGTCTTAGCCAGGGAGAGCTGAGGATAGGAAGGGAAAGGCAGTGTAGGGAGGAAAAAAACCAAAATTGTGAAAAAAAAGAACCAAAAGTCCTTTTTAGGACTACTGTGTGTGGGGGCAGCAGGTTATTTTGTGTGGGGGGAAAAAAACAAAAAAAAAAAAAAAAAAATATTCTGTTTAGTGTGCAAAGTTGCAGATTAGAGCACATTCTGTTTAGTGTGCACAGTTGCAGATTAGAGCACATTCTGTTTAGTGTGCAAAGTTGCAGATTAGAGCACATTCTGTTTAGTGTGCAAAGTTGCAGATTAGAGCACATTCTGTTAAGTCTTCAAACTAAAATATCAAAGTCACATATTCCATTCAGTGTGCGTCGCCGCAGTTTAGCAGCACATTCTGTGTACTGTGCAGAGTTGCAGAATAGGAAGAAATACTGTTAAGTCTTCAAACTAAAATATCAAAGTCACATATTCCATTCAGTGTGCTTCGCCGCAGTTTAGCAGCACATTCTGTGTACTGTGCAGAGTTGCAGAATAGGAAGAAATACTGTTAAGTCTTCAAACTAAAATATCAAAGTCACATATTCCATTCAGTGTGCTTCGCCGCAGTTTAGCAGCACATTCTGTGTAGTGTGCAGAGTTGCAGAATAGGAAGAAATACTGTTAAGTTTTCAAACTCAAATATTAAAGTCACATATTCCATTCAGTGTGTGTCACCGCCGTTTAGCAGCCTATTCTGTGTACTCTGCAGAGTTGCAGAATAGTAAGAAATACTGTTAAGTTTTCAAACTCAAATATTAAAGTCACATATTCCATTCAGTGTGTGTCACCGCCGTTTAGCAGCCTATTCTGTGTACTCTGCACAGTTGCAGACTAGGAAGAAATACTGTTAAGTTTTCAAACTCAAATATTAAAGTCACATATTCCATTCAGTGTGTGTCACCACAGTTTAGCAGCCTATTCTGTGTACTCTGCACAGTTGCAGACTAGGAAGAAATACTGTTAAGTTTTCAAACTCAAATATTAAAGTCACATATTCCATTCAGTGTGTGTCACCGCCGTTTAGCAGCCTATTCTGTGTACTCTGCACAGTTGCAGAATAGTAAGAAATACTGTTAAGTTTTCAAACTCAAATATTAAAGTCACATATTCCATTCAGTGTGTGTCACCGCCGTTTAGCAGCCTATTCTGTGTACTCTGCACAGTTGCAGACTAGGAAGAAATACTGTTAAGTTTTCAAACTCAAATATTAAAGTCACATATTCCATTCAGTGTGTGTCACCGCCGTTTAGCAGCCTATTCTGTGTACTCTGCACAGTTGCAGAATAGTAAGAAATACTGTTAAGTTTTCAAACTCAAATATTAAAGTCACATATTCCATTCAGTGTGTGTCACCGCCGTTTAGCAGCCTATTCTGTGTACTCTGCACAGTTGCAGAATAGTAAGAAATACTGTTAAGTTTTCAAACTCAAATATTAAAGTCACATATTCCATTCAGTGTGTGTCACCGCCGTTTAGCAGCCTATTCTGTGTACTCTGCACAGTTGCAGAATAGGAAGAAATACTGTTAAGTTTTCAAACTCAAATATTAAAGTCACATATTCCATTCAGTGTGTGTCACCGCCGTTTAGCAGCCTATTCTGTGTACTCTGCACAGTTGCAGAATAGGAAGAAATACTGTTAAGTTTTCAAACTCAAATATTAAAGTCACATATTCCATTCAGTGTGTGTCACCGCCGTTTAGCAGCCTATTCTGTGTACTCTGCACAGTTGCAGACTAGGAAGAAATACTGTTAAGTTTTCAAACTCAAATATTAAAGTCACATATTCCATTCAGTGTGTGTCACCGCCGTTTAGCAGCCTATTCTGTGTACTCTGCACAGTTGCAGAATAGGAAGAAATACTGTTAAGTTTTCAAACTCAAATATTAAAGTCACATATTCCATTCAGTGTGTGTCACCGCCGTTTAGCAGCCTATTCTGTGTACTCTGCACAGTTGCAGAATAGGAAGAAATACTGTTAAGTTTTCAAACTCAAATATTAAAGTCACATATTCCATTCAGTGTGTGTCACCGCCGTTTAGCAGCCTATTCTGTGTACTCTGCACAGTTGCAGACTAGGAAGAAATACTGTTAAGTTTTCAAACTCAAATATTAAAGTCACATATTCCATTCAGTGTGTGTCACCGCCGTTTAGCAGCCTATTCTGTGTACTCTGCACAGTTGCAAACTAGGAAGAAATACTGTTAAGTTTTCAAACTCAAATATTAAAGTCACATATTCCATTCAGTGTGTGTCACCACAGTTTAGCAGCCTATTCTGTGTACTCTGCACAGTTGCAGAATAGGAAGAAATACTGTTTAATTTACAAACTCAAATATTAAAGTCACATATTCCATTCAGTGTGTGTCACCGCAGTTTAGCAGCCTATTCTGTGTACTCTGCACAGTTGCAGAATAGGAAGAAATACTGTTAAGTTTTCAAACTCAAATATTAAAGTCACATATTCCATTCAGTGTGTGTCACCGCCGTTTAGCAGCCTATTCTGTGTACTCTGCACAGTTGCAGACTAGGAAGAAATACTGTTAAGTTTTCAAACTCAAATATTAAAGTCACATATTCCATTCAGTGTGTGTCACCGCCGTTTAGCAGCCTATTCTGTGTACTCTGCACAGTTGCAGACTAGGAAGAAATACTGTTAAGTTTTCAAACTCAAATATTAAAGTCACATATTCCATTCAGTGTGTGTCACCGCCGTTTAGCAGCCTATTCTGTGTACTCTGGACAGTTGCAGAATAGTAAGAAATACTGTTAAGTTTTCAAACTCAAATATTAAAGTCACATATTCCATTCAGTGTGTGTCACCGCCGTTTAGCAGCCTATTCTGTGTACTCTGCACAGTTGCAGACTAGGAAGAAATACTGTTAAGTTTTCAAACTCAAATATTAAAGTCACATATTCCATTCAGTGTGTGTCACCGCCGTTTAGCAGCCTATTCTGTGTACTCTGCACAGTTGCAGAATAGTAAGAAATACTGTTAAGTTTTCAAACTCAAATATTAAAGTCACATATTCCATTCAGTGTGTGTCACCGCCGTTTAGCAGCCTATTCTGTGTACTCTGCACAGTTGCAGAATAGTAAGAAATACTGTTAAGTTTTCAAACTCAAATATTAAAGTCACATATTCCATTCAGTGTGTGTCACCGCCGTTTAGCAGCCTATTCTGTGTACTCTGCACAGTTGCAGAATAGGAAGAAATATTGTTAAGTTTTCAAACTCAAATATTAAAGTCACATATTCCATTCAGTGTGTGTCACCGCCGTTTAGCAGCCTATTCTGTGTACTCTGCACAGTTGCAGAATAGGAAGAAATACTGTTAAGTTTTCAAACTCAAATATTAAAGTCACATATTCCATTCAGTGTGTGTCACCGCCGTTTAGCAGCCTATTCTGTGTACTCTGCACAGTTGCAGACTAGGAAGAAATACTGTTAAGTTTTCAAACTCAAATATTAAAGTCACATATTCCATTCAGTGTGTGTCACCGCCGTTTAGCAGCCTATTCTGTGTACTCTGCACAGTTGCAGAATAGGAAGAAATACTGTTAAGTTTTCAAACTCAAATATTAAAGTCACATATTCCATTCAGTGTGTGTCACCGCCGTTTAGCAGCCTATTCTGTGTACTCTGCACAGTTGCAGAATAGGAAGAAATACTGTTAAGTTTTCAAACTCAAATATTAAAGTCACATATTCCATTCAGTGTGTGTCACCGCCGTTTAGCAGCCTATTCTGTGTACTCTGCACAGTTGCAGACTAGGAAGAAATACTGTTAAGTTTTCAAACTCAAATATTAAAGTCACATATTCCATTCAGTGTGTGTCACCGCCGTTTAGCAGCCTATTCTGTGTACTCTGCACAGTTGCAAACTAGGAAGAAATACTGTTAAGTTTTCAAACTCAAATATTAAAGTCACATATTCCATTCAGTGTGTGTCACCACAGTTTAGCAGCCTATTCTGTGTACTCTGCACAGTTGCAGAATAGGAAGAAATACTGTTTAATTTACAAACTCAAATATTAAAGTCACATATTCCATTCAGTGTGTGTCACCGCAGTTTAGCAGCCTATTCTGTGTACTCTGCACAGTTGCAGAATAGGAAGAAATACTGTTAAGTTTTCAAACTCAAATATTAAAGTCACATATTCCGTGTAAGATGAAGAAGGCGGGTAAAAAGGGACGGGGAAGTGGACGTGATCCTGATAGTTCAGGGCGCGGGTCAGGACGCGGAGAAACTGTGCCTGGTGCCAGAGCACAAGAAAGAAAGACATCCACCATACCTAGCTTCATGTCTAATTTTACAGGGCGTCGCAGGACATCACTCTCGAGGTCCGACCACTGCGAACAGGTGGTCGGTTGGATGACAGCTGATACTGCTTCCAGTCGGTTAAGCACCACCCTGTCTTCCACCAAGTCCACTCTCAGTAGCCAAGAGTCTGGTCAACATAATCCTCACTCTGATCATCCTTCCTCCCACCATAGAGGGTCTGGTCAAAGAAGTGATCCCACACTGGGATATAGTGAGGAGCTCGTCTCATCACCAATCCTTCATTTGACCCTCTCTCCAAGCATGCTTGCAGAGGAACATGACATCTTGTGCCCTGATTCACAACCTCTAGAGGCTACCCAATCACAAGAAGATGACAGATGTGAACGGCATTTAAGGTCAAAGGAAGTAGTGGATGATGATGATGATGATGAGACACAGTTGCCATTAAATCAACCACTATTTCCGTCTCAAGACCTTGTTGAGGAGAATGTTATACAGTTGTCAATGACTGAGTATGTGGTGGGATCAAGACTTGAGGAGGATGATCAGAGTGAGGAAGTGGAGGAGGACTTGGTGGACGATGAGGTGACTGACCCCACCTGGGAAGGTGTAGAGCCGAGCGATGACAGCAGTCCTGAGGGTGAGCCATCTGCAGCACCGCAACAGGCTGGAAGAGGCAGTGGTGTGGCTACAGAAAGAAGGCGGAACGCACCAAACCGGCCCGCAAATGTTCCACGGAGCACCCCCTTGCGTAAATCTACCTTGCCAAAGGGTAGGTGTTCCGCGGTATGGCGTTTTTTTAAGGAAAGTGCGGACGACAAAAGAATTGTAGTTTGCAACCTGTGCCACACCAGAATGAGCCGAGGCATGAACACTAGAAACCTCACCACCACCAGCATGATCCGACACATGGCATCCAAGCACCGTAGTAAGTGGGAGGAACGCCTGGATCACCCATCTGTGTCTGCAGGCCACACCACTGCCTCCTCTTCCCCTGTTTTCGGTGCCGGCCAATCGCCTGTCGAAGGCGCAGGCCCGCATACCTCCCGCCCTGCACCTGTACCATCTGAAGCACCATCAGCGACCACATCCACTTCCCTGTCCCAGCACAGCGTCCAAATGTCGTTACCCCAGGCATTTGAGCGCAAGAGAAAGTACCCAGCCACCCACCCACAGGCCATAGCACTAACCTCACACCTTTCCAAATTACTGGCCATCGAAATGCTGCCATTTAGGCTTGTGGACACTGAGTCCTTCCGCAGCCTGATGGCAGCAGCTGTCCCTCGGTACGCGGTCCCCAGCCGCCACTACTTTTCCCGGTGTGCCATCCCCGCATTACACCACCATGTGTCCCGTAACATCACCCGTGCCCTGACCAACGCAGTTACTGGGAAGGTCCACTTAACGACTGACACATGGACAAGTGCTTGTGGCCAGGGACGCTACATTTCCCTGACGGCACACTGGGTGAATGTCGTGGAGGCTGGGAGCGACTCGGACCCTGGGATGGCACGGGTGCTACCCACGCCGAGGATTGCGGGCCCTACCTCCATCAGGGTTTCCGCCAGCACCTACGTTATTGGCTCCTCCTCCTCCGTTTCCACCTCCGAATTCTCTACACGCAGCGCCACTCCCCCATCAGCCAGTAGCTGGAAGCAGTGTAGCACTGCAGTGGGGAAGCGTCAACAGGCCGTGCTGAAGCTGATCTGCCTTGGGGACAAACAGCACACGGCCTCAGAGCTGTTGCAGGGGATTAGTCACCAGACCGAGCAGTGGCTCTCGCCACTCAACCTGCAACCAGGCATGGTTGTGTGTGATAATGGGCGTAACTTGGTGGCGGCTTTGGAGCTCGGCAAGCTCACACACGTACCATGCCTAGCGCATGTATTTAATTTAGTGGTGCAGCGATTTCTAAAAACCTACCCCAATGTGCATGATCTCTTAACCAAGGTGCGCCGCGTGTGTGCACATTTCCGTAAGTCATCTACAGCTTCGGCCGGCCTGTTGAAGCTGCAGCAGCGCTTACAATTGCCAGCTCACCGGCTGCTGTGTGACGTGAGCACGCGCTGGAACTCCACCTTCCATATGTTGGCCCGGCTTTGTGAGCAGCAGAGGGCAGTAGTGGAGTACCAGCTGTTACACGGTCGTCGCCTCTCCGTTCAACTTCCTGTAATCAGAAGTGAGGAGTGGGAATGGATGTCAGACCTCTGTGAGGTTTTACGCAATTTTGAGGAATCGACACAGATGGTGAGCGGCGATAACGCTATTATCAGTGTAACCATCCCACTTCTGTGTCTACTGAAACGCTCGCTGCTCACAATTAAAACCGACGCTTTGCATGTGGAAGAGGTGGAAATGGGGGAGGAAGAGCTTACACAAGGTGATAGCCAGAGCACCCTCACTTCGTCTTCTCAGCGACAATTGGAGGAGGCGGAGGAGGAGGAGGAGGAGGAGGAAGACACGGTTGCCTCCGCTACAGAGGGTAGCCATGGAACTTTAGTTCCATCTCTTCAGCGTGGGTGGGCAGAAGAGGAGGAAGAGGATGAGGATATTGAGAGTCATCCTCCTGGTGAGGACAGCGAAATCTTGACTGTTGGTACTCTGGCACACATGGCTGACTTTATGTTAGGCTGCCTTTCCCGTGACCCACGCGTTATACGCATTTTAAACAACACGGATTACTGGGTGTTCACCCTTCTGGACCCCCGCTACAAAGAGAATTTCTCATCTCTCATTCCTCCGGTGGAGAGGACAAGCAAAATGGTGCAATACCAGAAGGTTCTTGTTGAAAAATTGCTCCAAAATTTTCCATCTGACAACGCTGGCGGCAGAGTACGTGCTACCTTGGCCAACCGAGAAGGGGAGAAAAGGGGAGCACACAGCAGTTCCGAGAAAGGCAGGGCAACACTCTCCAAGGCGTGGGACACCTTCATGACACCCCGCCAGCACCCTCACCCTGATGCGCAGCCTAGTGTCACAAGGAGGGAAAAGTTTTGGAAGATGGTGAAGGAGTATGTAGCAGACCGTGTCAGCGTCCTCAATGATCCCTCTGTGCCTTACAACTACTGGGTGTCCAAGCTGGACACGTGGTATGAACTGGCACTCTACGCCTTGGAGGTGCTGGCCTGCCCTGCCGCCAGCGTTCTGTCTGAGCGGGTATTTAGTGCTGCTGGTGGCATCATAACAGATAAGCGTATCCGCCTTTCCACCGACAATGCTGATAGGTTGACACTTACAAAAATGAACAAGGCCTGGATTTCCCCTGACTTCTCCACTCCACTGGAGGAAAGCCCCGGGGGAACATAAACTCACTTTATATATGTTATTTACAATGATGTGAATACTCTGTATTCCCATTCACCCCTTCCACCCAAAAAACGGGTATATGGTTGACTCTTAATCTTCTCATCCTCCTCCTCCTCTTCCATATGCCCTGGGATATAATTTTTATATAGGGCCAGCTCACCAGCGGGCCCTGTGCTATAATTTTTATATAGGGCCAGCTCACCAGCGGGCCCTGTGATATAATTTTTATATAGGGCCAGCTCACCAGCGGGCCCTGTTTGACAATTTTTATATAGGTCAGCTCACCAGCGGGCCTTCTCATATAATGTTTTATTGGGTCAGCTCTCTAGCGGGCCCTCTCATATAATGTTTTATAGCGTCAGCTCACTAGCGGGCCTTCGCATATAATGTTTAGGATGGTCAGCTCTGCAGCAGACCCTTACCCATAATGTTTTAGATGGTCAGCTCAGCGCACGTTTCCCTCTTAATCATGGCCTCAGTTCAATAAAATCAAGGAAATTTTTGGGAGAATTTGCCTCTGCGCACGTTTCCCTCTTAATCATGGCCTCAGTTCTGAAAATCAAGGAAATTTTTGGGAGAATTTGCCTCTGCGCACGTTTCCCTCTTAATCATGGCCTCAGTTCTGAAAATCAAGGAAATTTTTGGGAGAATTTGCCTCTGCGCACGTTTCCCTCTTAATCATGGCCTCAGTTCTGAAAATCAAGGAAATTTTTGGGAGAATTTGCCTCTGCGCACGTTTCCCTCTTAATCATGGCCTCAGTTCTGAAAATCAAGGAAATTTTTGGGAGAATTTGCCTCTGTGCACGTTTCCCTCTTAATCATGGCCTCAGTTCTGAAAATCAAGGAAATTTTTGGGAGAATTTGCCTCTGCGCACGTTTCCCTCTTAATCATGGCCTCAGTTCTGAAAATCAAGGAAATTTTTGGGAGAATTTGCCTCTGTGCACGTTTCCCTCTTAATCATGGCCTCAGTTCTGAAAATCAAGGAAATTTTTGGGAGAATTTGCCTCTACGCACGTTTCCCTCTTAATCATGGCCTCAGTTCTGAAAATCAAGGAAATTTTTGGGAGAATTTGCCTCTGTGCACGTTTCCCTCTTAATCATGGCCTCAGTTCTGAAAATCAAGGAAATTTTTGGGAGAATTTGCCTCTGCGCACGTTTCCCTCTTAATCATGGCCTCAGTTCAGAAAAATCGAGGAAATTTTTGGGAGAATTTGCAGATGATATACAAGTAAATATACAGCAAATACTGTTTGGTAACAATTTTTCGCCTAAAGTCGTTTTTATTTTCCTTTTTGTGTGTTTTACGGTCAGTCTGTAAAAATGGCGTACTACGGGCGAAAGATCGTTCCCAGCAGCGATGTTGGAGTCCAAGATGCATCCAGACATCCTCCCTATGCTGTCCCTGAACCATTTCTGTGGTGTTTCCATCCTTTTCTGCCCTTTTCCTATGGACCAGGCACCCTCCCCTCATCAGAGCAGGGGGTGCCTGGTGTAATGCTCGAGTCCTCCCATTGACTTCAATGGGGCTCGGGTGCTCGGCCGAGCACTCGAGCCTCAGGGGGTGCTCGGTCAGAGCACCCAAACACCCAAGCATTGGGGTGCTCGCTCATCACTAATAGTAATGTCAGAAAAAAAAGTATTAACTATGTGGTAGATACAATTAAAAGAGAGTACTTGCACTTATGGTTTGAGAGATATAGGAAAATAAAGTTCTCAGCTCCCTCCCCTTTCTGCTTGATGAGCTGTAAAGCTGTCAGAAGCAGATTCTGGTCGCTTGACCAGATGCGGCTCTTCAGCAGCACCGATATAACGATATCTAAAGATAAATACTGCATCGGAATGGTCTACAACATGTGCCTGGTTTGCAAGCATACGTTGTAGACCATTCTGATGAAGTATTTATCTTTAGATATCGTTATATAGGTGCTGCTGAAGAGCCGCATCTGGTCAAGCGACCAGAATCTGCTTCTGACAGCTTTATATCTCGCCAAGCAGAAAGGGGAGGGAGCGGAGAACTTTATTTTCCTTTATCTCTCAAACCATAATGGTTTGAGATATATTAATAAGTGCAAGTACTCTCTTTTAATTGTATCTAACATTTAGTTAATACTTTTTTCTGACGTTACTATCCCTTTAAAGAGTGTGAGTGAGCTTCTGCAATATCCAATAGGGCATTATCATTACATTAAAAAGGTGTATAGAATCAATACACAAGATAAGAGGATAATGTTATCTCTATGTAGACCTCATCTGGAATATGGAGTACAGTTTTGAGCACCAGTTTTTAAAAAATACATCGGTCATCGGTAATTATGAAGCATTTGAACATGGTTTTTATACCAAAGGTCACTGACGAATCAGGTACTAAAATACTAAGTATGTTCTTTCAATTTGTAACCTAGGAGATGGTTCTCAGTGACATTTACCGAGTTGCTCAGAAGTTTGTGAGTTTAACCCAGTAAAGCGGACCTGTTACCTTGATGTTGAAGTGGAATTGTCACTTTGTAACAAATACCGTAAAATCTCAGGTATAATACGCACCTGTGTATAATACGCAGGTGTATATTATGCCTAAGATTTTAGGGGAAAACCAGAATGCCTATGTATAATACGCACCCTTGTTTTCTCCCTTACTACAAAAAAAATATAGTGTTAGCAGACCTCTTCCCTCCCTCCACTGGCGCTCCGCTTTGAAGATAAACTTTACTTTTGTGCAAGTGAACTGCCGAAGAGAAGGCAAAACTTCTTGCACTTGCCGCCTTGCCATCCGCTTCCTTCAATTGGGCTTACAGGACCTTCCGCCTCCAGCCAATGGTAATGCCCTGATACACAGTTCACTTGCACAAAAGTAAGGTTTATCTTCAAAGCGGAGCGCCAGGGGAGGGAAGAGGTTGGCTAACACTATATTTTTTTCATTGTAAAAATACTCCTATATAATACGCACCTCCCCACACTTCACATAGGGTGAAGTGGGGTAAAATTGTGCATATTATACCCGAGAGTTTACGGTAGGCCAAACACTATGAAGATTAACTGGAGCTGCTTTTATTGTGAAACTTACTATCCCTTTAAATAAAACATTATCAACTTAACTATAAGTAACTCTGAAAGCTGTTTCAAAATGACCTATTTCTTACAAAGTGATAATTCCATTTTAAATTTCAAAATATAATCCCAAACTACTTAAGGATTATGTTAGACAAAAGAGCAGCAGATGTACAGTTTAGGAGATACTAATAATTTTATTTCTGAAAAGGAGTAAGTCTCAGTGGTAGATTTAAATGCAGGCATTAAGCTAAAAAAACACCAATGGGTGTTTTAACGTGTAGTAAGAAATTCAAAGGGCTGACGGCTGATAAACTAACGTGTGTTTTGTCCCATTAAAAAATATTGAATTTTGCCATTCAAAGCACTGCGCTAGCTGGAAAAGATAAGATAAGGGTCTCACTTACCACACAAAACTGAAGTCCCAGTTTTGTTAGCCGTAAAGTCCCTTAACGCAGTGTTTCTCAACTCCTGTCCTCAGGACCCACTAACAGGCCAGGACTTAGGGATTTCTCTGCTAGAACACAGGTGTGGTGATCAGAGGCTCATTCACATTGATTAACTCACCTGTGCGCTAACAAGGAAATCATGTGATCAGAGGCTCATTCACATTGATTAACTCACCTGTGCTCTAACAAGGAAATCATGTGATCAGAGGCTCATTCACATTGATTAACTCACCTGTGCTCTAACAAGGAAATCATGTGATCAGAGGCTCATTCACATTGATTAACTCACCTTTGTTCTAACAAGGAAATCATGTGATCAGAGGCTCATTCACATTGATTAACTCACCTGCGCTCTAACAAGGAAATCATCAAATCCTGGCCTGTTAGTGGGTCCTAAGGACAGGAGTTGAGAAACACTGCCTTAACGGATCTTTTGCCAGCTAACGCAGCTGTTAACTGGCAAAAAAAAAAAAAATCTGATTAGAGCTGCCCCAGTTAGATTTGCGTTCAAAGTAATTTTAACCCCTTATGACTAGGGGGTTGTCCAAGGGATTGTAAAGCAATGCAGTGCAAATCCCCTTGGTCTTTAAGGGTTTAAAAAGGTGCTCTGATAGGTGGACAGGTGAATATAAGCAAAGAGCAGCATACATGGAGCTCCTGGTAAAGACAATTGCAAGCTACCTTGGAGAGCGCACCTTCCATGTCGCCATGCGGTCGGAGATGTCCTCATCACATCCCATCCGAGCAGGTGTGCCACAGGGATCGAACCTTGGACCCTTTCTTTTCAACATCTTCACCAGTGACATCCCGACAGATCTGCATAAGACCGACCTGGCACTGTATGCGGATGATGTCGCAATCATCTCCCAGTCATTCAGCGAAAAGGAAGTGGCAAAGAATCTGCAAGCATCACTAGATACCATCTCAACCTGGTACAGCGACTGGCGAATAGAACTCAACATCAGTAAGACTACTGCAACACTGTTTACCAGAAAGAAGATCAAGGAGCACCCCCACATCAGCCTCAATGGGGAGACCATCAAGTGGGAGAGCAGCAGCCGTTACCTCGGTGTGACCCTGGACAGCAAGCTCAACTGGGGAAGCCATATTGAGAATACCCAGCAGAAGGCAACAGGAAAGATGGCAGCACTGTACCCACTCCTGAAGACCAAGTCCATGCCACTACGGACAAAGATTAACGTCTACAAGGCAATCATCAGACCTACCCTGACGTATGCCTCCCCAGCATGGATCACTTGCCATGAGCGACACCGGAAGAGTCTTCAGAGAGTCCAGAACAAGGCCCTGCGGATATCGTCCGGAGCTCCAAGCTTCATAAGGACAGCTGACCTTCACAGGGAGCTGGACATCGAGATGTTGGACGAACACCTAGAGAAGCTGAGTAGGAAATTCTGCCAAGGACTGGATCAGAACCCAAACCCTCTGATCAGAAAACTCACTGCCACCACTGCAAACCCCTTCGACCGCTACCCGCGGCCCATCACAGCGAAGACCCTGTGAAACTAACCCAACTGTGACAAGTCAACACAGATCAAGAGTAATCCAAACCTGTGACTTAAAACCCCAACCCGAGAATATGGAGTAGTGAGGCTCAAGCCTCGGTATCCAAAAACACCGCTGATGGATAAAATCTATCAGCAAGAAGAAGACGACATGGAGCTCCCTCACTGACAGTGAAATACCCATCCCCCAGACCTGTAGCCCTCATCAGAAATGAACTGGCCGGGGATAAGTGTAACTGGCTGAGTTGCCTTAGTCACTTCTTATAGAGGGTAAAGAGGCGCCTTAACCATTTGTAACATCTGGTCACTGTACTTTGAGACATAACATATTGCACAGTTGGCCACATGCGCAAGAGAAAAAGAAAACTGGCGCAATTAAGGGGCAAACCTATGGCACCACAGCAAAAACTGCACTAATATACTATAAAATGTATGGATACCTTACTGACATTCAAAGGGTTAATGTACAGGATCACAGAAGCATCCAATCCAACAGAATGAGTGTTTACTGAGTCCTTGACTCTTGGCAATTAACCTTTTGGATGTCAATAAATAGTACAGCAGACAGGAAACCTGATGTTCCACAACTGCTTTAGGGCTACAATTATAGGCTATAGAACAGAACTTATAATTGTAGTCCAACAACATCTGAGGTGCCACAGGCTGACTACTTCTATGCCACTGATATTGAATAATATTACAAGTTATCCATTCTGCAGGGCTGTATTGGATATCTATCCAATACAACCCTATAGAGTTAATTTTCTTAGTGTTTGTTAGCATAACCTGGCTCTCAATGGGTTAAAATTGTTAAGTGTTAAAGCTCCTTTGAAACATTCATTCTGCAGAGTTGTATTGGAACAGCAGATAATTCAAATAGCCCTGCAGAATGGATGGCTTATAACAATAATCGGCAAAACTACCCTTATATCTACCTGTGTCAGAGGCTGGTCCAGTTCAGGGCTGGTGTGGTAGCATCTCCTATGGGCACAGTGCCCAGCAGCCCAGCAGCTGTCTGCCTGCTGCAATGCTCCCAATCGTGTGCCACAGCCTAGTGGGCGCTAGTGTGAACATAGTGAAGGTAGGTTTCACTGCTCTGAGGAGTCCTGAGTACAGATGTTTCCTCCCAATCTCCAATACATTGCACAGGATTTGCACTGCTGCTTTTGCACAATGGGGGGGGGGACCAACAGGATACTAGAGGGCTGCATTAAACACCTCTCTGGTACTAAAATGGTTAACAGCTATTCTACAGCTTGATTGTGCTGTGAAAGTAACAGGAGTGCACTTTTGTTATTTACAACGAGATTATCAAATAGACCAGCAACATTGAGCTGTAGAGTTGCAGTTAACCCATTTAGTACCAGAGTCGTTTCCACTGCAGTTACAAAGCTTTGCACCCCAAGCCCAATGGTGACTGACATGAAGCAACAGTCTGTTTTGTGTTTAATGTTATGTAGCATTGAAAAGGCTGCACAATGCATTGGAGACTCGGGGGGTTAACCACTAGTAATCTACAGGTTTTCCATGCTCTCATGTTTTTTGTGACCTTCCTTCCTGTGTTACTTTTTCTCAACTTTTACCCAGTGTCTCTTACATAGACTGCCCCCTTTCAATATCAGTCTTTCTCCCCCACAAACACACACATATAAAGAGTTACCTGCTAGTAAGTGGAACTAAATATATTAAAGGGATAGTAATACTTAAAATGTAAAAAAAATGTTGTGGGGTTTATCCCCCTGAGTAAAACAAGAGTACTCCCACTGCTGAAAGGTGTTTCATTCAAAAGTTATTAATTTTCAAAGTTTAGCAACAGCACCACTGTACAATTTCAGGCCACTGTGATATTGCACCTAAAAAAAATTCAACTTTGAAAATTAATAACTTTTGAATGAAACACCTTTCAGCAGTGGGAGTACTCTTGTTTTACTCAGGGGGATAAACCACACATTTTTTTTTACATTTTAAGTATTACTATCCCTTTAATGGACAGGGTTAGGTTAGGTAAATTACTGGTGCCTCTGCAGAAAGATAACACCCAGTGAATGGACTCTGCATACTGTCACCACTTCACTCATACATATGTGTGGAGCACTAGGAGTCCAGGAACATGCGCAGTACAGAAAACCATGATCTAAAATCTCATTGGCCAGCCCGCCCGTGCTCTTTGCCTTTCTGCCTATACTACCTAGCATCAAAAATTCAGCTGCTTTATCTCATACCTCCCAAGTGTCCCTCTTTAGGAGGGACAGCCCGTCTTTTAGACCCACATCCCTTGTCCCTCTTTCCCACCCCGATGTCCCTCTTTTTAGGAGATAAGACTGTGTGGTGTTTATATACGTGTATCACACTGCTCTACAGCAATAAAACTCACATTATTGTTTGTTTAAACATCTGTATGTGTTTATACATTAGTCTGTGTAAATAAAATATGTTGGTCTTGTTATAAGTCATTTATTAAGTTATACAAGGAGGTATCAATAGGTCATGAAATAGCCTAAAAATTCTCGGTAATGCCCCCCCCCCACCAGCCACGCCCTCAGCAACACCCCGTAAAACACAAGTGTCCCTCTTTGGCAATTTGAAATGTTGGGAGGTATGTTATCTCTCTCACTACCCCCCATGCACAGACTGACAACATGCAATAAACTATCACCCACTTTTACACTTGTGGGGGGAAATTATATTAATAACATTGATTGTGGAAAAACTTTTCACTGTTTCTCTTTTGATACAAAAAGTTTCACCTCTTCCTAATCCTCCTGCACTGTAACACATTACAAAAAAAGGAAAAATGAATAAGAAAAAAATAATGCTACTGCAAGACACAGTCATTCTGATGTCATTAAATAGTCCTTTAGTGGAAGTGTCTAATAGGTTTTGACTTTTATATCTTAGACACCATAACAGTCTTACTTAATGGAGTCTTCTAATAAGTCTTGAGTTTTCATTTAACAGTTGTACTTGCCAGCTGAAACTGAGTATCCTGATGTAATGAGGATGCATGGAGATGAAGATAAATTATGATGGTAATAGAGATGAATGGTGATGATAATATAAACGATTTGCAGTCACATTCAGTCACTTAATAATCCATACAACAACTTTTGTGCACAGTTCATGAATCTCACATCCTTACTGTGCTTCTGTGCACTTAAAACCTTTATCCGTACTTGTAATTCAAATTTATAGCATGGAAAAATGGAAAGCAGCTCGCAAATCTCCTCTAAGCATATATTTATTAAATATTATAGAGATAAATGAAACATAATATAATAAAAGTGAATCAGTAATAAAGGAATAGTAATGTTTCATAATAAAAGCAGCTCTAATTAATCATCATAGTATTTGGACTTTGGAGAGTGTTATTTCAATTCTGTCAGAGTTGTAGTCCAAGAGTAATTCAATGACAAGGTGTCCCCCTCCCGCCCCTTTTACTGATGTAACACTGTTCAGCCAGATCAGAAGGGAGGTGACCAGGTAGACTGCAGAGAGGGACAATCTTCAATTAAGATAAGGGACAAACCTGAAAAACTTGTAAAGGGGGGCAGGGCTTTCATTGTTCTCATAGGAAGAAGATTGTCCCCTGCTGTTATCTGTCTGGTCTATGGACTGCATTCCACATCTGAGAAGAGATGGCTTACACTAGGTAAAAGGGGCGGGAGGGGAAACTTTGCTTGTGAATATCTTTCAAATCATAAAGGTTTGAGAAATAAGACATATCATTCTTCATGTTTTTTTAATACCTACAAAATAAAATAAAGATAAAACGAAGTATTACTATCCCTTTAAAACCACTGGTATTCTAGGAAGTGAGAAGGGAAATTGAATGTGTCTGCTAAGAAATGTGAACAGATGTGGAGAATAAATGTATGTATATGTATAGGTGGAGCCTGTTTATTTCAATAAAGTGGAAAAAACATGACTGCATAAAAACACTTAGCACTAAAAACACTTTGCCTTAAAATGTGAAATCAGAGCTGTGGGACTAAAATACCATACAGAACCCCCACCCCCCGTTCTTTATAATGATTACTAGAAAATATCTTGTATCTAGGAACACAGTGAGTAGCTGGTACCAGTGCTACCACTGCAAATCTTTGGGTCCAGTACAAACATAAAGCCAGCCCTCCCACCCCTACCCCACACATTTGCACTGTAACCTGTAAGTCTATGTAAAGACAGAACCTGTGGAACTGCTCCACTATGTGGTATGATATGAAAAGGAGGACAGAGTGGCAGAGGTGTGGTCCAGTTCTCTGCTACACTACCTACAGAATATACTTAAAAAGTAGGCCTGCCAGGAGATCCTCCATAATCCCCATGGGTCAGTCTGCTCATCTAGGGGACCCTTTTGACAAATGATCCACCCACATTGCTGCAGCTGCAGGGGCTTCGTGTCTGATCTGGGTGGTCGGCCCCACCGCTTGGCCGGGCCATACATGGGCACTGCCTGTTGTAACCCACTGATGGCAGCCATTGGTACACCTCCAGTTCTCTGCTTCCCTCTCTGTCTCCACTTTAAGGATCTTCTTTTGTTTTGGCTACTATCTGTATGTGAACTAATGCATAAAATGACTTCTAAACTGTAGTTTTATCAGGTAACTTCCACTTGATTCTATGCATTTCAGGTCTCTGACCCTTCTTTAGGATTGCACTGACAGACTGTCAGAATGTCAGCTGTTCATACAAACAGCTTCACCAGACAATGGGAGATACATAGCATGAATACGTGAATACACAAATAAATGCACACAGTAGTGTATCTCTTGTTATCTGTTTGTTCAGTCCCACAAGGATGATCCCCAAAAAAGTGGACTTGGGTGAATAGATAGAGTCCTATATATAAAATTGCTATCCATATGACGCAAGACACATATAAAGCATTATTGTTAAAATCGAGTAGGGATTTTTTATCATCCAAAGCACAGTAGAACAGCATCTGAGACACAGAGAGCAATCAGACACATTAAAAATATAGATATCTGCTATAAAGTTATGGGTGACTAATAGCATTATAACTATGATATATAGCACCCACCTAGAGACACTTTGTAAAATGCCACTTTAGCCTTCCTGTCAATCAGAAGGCAAGCACTTATTGTGTGTGTTATCGCTCACCTGTAGTGTCATAAAAATATAGAGATTTAGCAATTTAGCAGTTTCAGTTTTTAACATCCCCCTAATGGGGTATAAGGTGCTGCATGATATATGTACCCATTGATAAGAACAATGTGGCATAAAAAAAAATCCCTGAATAAGGTGTGAAGCAACCACCCCACCAGGCCAGAACATCAACAGCGTAAACTATGTTGTCTAGGAATCCGGGTCTAGATTCCCAACAATATCCTATCTGTCAAAACATTTCCACAGGCCACACATATCATGGCACAATGACCACCCATTTCAATGTTTACTATTAATTTTAATTATGTTTGCTAAGGCTAACCAATGCAATGAGGAAGTCACTCATAATTTGGCTGGCTAACTCTTCTGTAACCACCTTTCATGAAGTTACCATCCTATACAATTATTCGCTAAATGTGTGTTTGTCAGAAGCCGTCATACGCAGTAGAGATGGCTGCGTGCTCTGCAGTCATGCACACTACAGACTGCTAGCACCGCAGCTCATAACGGAGTGGGGCTCCGAATTCAGACGTGCAGTATCAGCCGCAGCGCAGGCAGTCTCTACTGTGCATGACTGCATCGCGGCCATTGCTGGGTGGCATTGTGGCCCGTGTACGCGGGCTCTTCAACTAGTTTTTTTTATAAAAGGACAAAAGCTTTATTTAAAATAGTAATAACTTTTGTAAGGGCTTACCTAGTAAGATACCGGTATACAGTACACCTCCAGTACACGTGTCCATCCTCCAGCACTATGCTGCTATAGTAGACCTGTTAATCATGTTTTGAAAAGGCAAATTGTAGATGCCCCAATAAATCATGTTTTTGGATGGCGAGCTGGTGGTGGTGGGTTTTTAAAATTATGGTTAACCCCTCAGTTGCCGGAACAGCGAGATTGGCAGTGGAGGACTTAATCATTTTTGTGTTGATTCAACACCGTACAACAAAATCTCCCATGTGAACTTAACCAAACGCCTTATGCCAAACTCTAAACACAAAACGCCAGCCTCCATACACCATATGCCAAACACTAAACACAAAATGTCAACTGCCATACACCATATGCCAAACGTTATTCACAAAACACTAGTCGTATATGCCAAACGCTATATGCAAGACGTCAAACGTTATACACCAAAAGATATAAACCAAACACTATATAAGAAGACCTATACAGAAAACGCCAAATTCTATACACAAACACTATACACAAAATGATATACGCCAAACGATATATGCAAAATGCTAAATGCCATACGCAATACACCAAAAGCAATACGACAAACGCTATACACCAAATGCTATGTATGAATCATTATACACGAAACACCAAATGCTATACACAAAACGCAATACGCCAACGCTCTACATGAAAAGCTGAATGCTATATGCCAAATACAATATGCCAAACGCTATACACCAAATGAAATATATCATACACAATGCAAGAAAATCCAAAATGCTATACCCAAAACGCTATACGCAATACGCCAGAAGCCTTACACACCAAACAACATACGCTATACACTTTGTACAAAATGCAATATGCCAAAGGCAAGACATGAAAAGCCAAATGCTATACCAAAACCATATATACAATACTCCACAATACTCCAAACGCTATACACAAATCTCTATACATGAAATTCCAAATGCTATATGCAAAGCTATATATATATATATATATATGTAACGC
Organism: Rhinophrynus dorsalis; assembly: GCA_037306005.1. Lineage (NCBI taxonomy): Eukaryota > Metazoa > Chordata > Amphibia > Anura > Rhinophrynidae > Rhinophrynus > Rhinophrynus dorsalis. The sequence goes on along the minus strand of CM074719.1, from coordinate 39,604,370 downwards.
CAAACACTATATGAAATGCTGTACACCAAACACAATATGCCAAATTCTATACATGAAAAGCTAAATGCTATACACAAACCTATATGCAATAAAAGAATCACTATATGTAACCCACGAAACGTATTATGCTGTATGCAATGCACCAAACGCAATACGCCAAATGCTATACACTAAAAAGCAGTACACCAACGCATTACACCAAATGCAATATACCAAACACTATACATGAAAAGCCAAACGCTATACACAAAACGCTATCTGCAATTCGGTGTCCTATTGAAATGACGCCTTCTATTTGGCGACAATGAAAATGTCGAGATCATAATGTCACCTGCATCGAAAGGGTGACATCAGAATGTCACTAACATCAAAAGGGAGACATTCTGATGTTGCACGCTTAAGGGTCGTCAAATAGAGGGCAACATTTCAATAGTTAGATGCAGCCAGGACAGTAAACATGCTGATCATCTTTGATCACCTTTTCTGTCCAGCTCTGCGGTTTATTTTTATAGCCTGCTTTGCCACAGTGTCTTCGGTTTAGTGCTACTAAGACGGGTACAGTTTTATGGTAAAGTGCGGGGTATGAAAGAGTATGGTATGTAACAGATATGGATGTCTATAAGTAAGATCTTCTAAAAAAAACAAAAAAACAAAAAAACTCTGTCATCACGTATTATTGAAAGCATGAGCGCAATAGTCATGCAATTCAGCTTTTCCTCCGTGCGAGAGCAGGCAGGAGGTAAGGCAGCAGCGGTCATGATTTTGCCGGTGCACAGCGCATTGCACAGCCATGAAAGAGGCAGGATAGAGCAGATGGGGGGGTGGTGGATAAACAGGACACATGGAGGGAATGATTAACTGCGCAAAGGGAGAGAGCATGAGGGGTAGTTGAATTCTCCATGTGTATGTGCACTGAAATGGTTAACACACGGAATCCTTCACTGATAGGGGCAGACGCAGAACTGTACTGAACCAATGGAATGAGTGATTAATTGAACAGAAGGAGACTTGATTCATTGTGGCTCTGGGAGGTTATGTCATGTTATCTGTGAACCCTTGAATGGGAAAGAGGGAGGGAATGATTAACTGAGAAAAAAGGGGTGAAACAACATGGGTGGGGATTGACTTCTCAATGTGCGTGTGGGTACTGAAAGGGTTAAGACACCGAATCTTTGAATGCCAGGAGCAGAAGTCAAAATGTCACCAGGGCCGGATTTACATTTCAGGAGCCTGTAGGCACAGAAATCTGAAGTGCCCCCCCCCCATTGGCCATTTCCACAATGCTCCAAATTTCCACATTACCCCCCATCAGCTCCACATTGCCCCATCAACTCCACATTGCCCCCCATCAGCTCCACATCCAGATTGCCCCATCAGCTCCACATTGCCCCATCAGCTCCACATTGCCCTCATAATGCCACATCATCTCAGTATTGCCCCTATCAAGTCCATATTGCCCCCATCAACTCTACATTGCCCCCATATTGCCTCATCAGCTCCACATTGCCCCCATCAGCTCCACATTGCTTGCCCCCCATCATCCCCATATTGCCCCCATCATCTCCACATTAAGTCTCACATTTCCTACCTCCCTGGTGGTCCAGCGGTAGGAGAGATCTGTGCTTCTGCACAGACCTGTAGCTGCTGGAGCTCCTGCGCAGTCTTCTCTTTAGTAATGCAGAGCACTGGGAGATGATGTCATCTTCCAGCGCTCTGCATTACTAAAGAGCAGGGAGAGCTCAGCAGCTACAGGTCTGTGCCGAAGAAGGCACAGACCTTATATGTGGCGGGCGGCGCAGCGAGGCACGCCACTTAAAAAACAAATTGATTTCTATGGCAGGCGCCCCTCTGTAGGGTGCGCCTGTAGGCAGATGCCTACTCTGCTTTATGGAAAATCCGGCCCTGAAGGTCACAAACACAATACACACAAAACACAAAAACTCACACATACAGTACGTGCTCTCGCTCACACATGCACTCGCTCTCACGCTATTGATCAAACACGCTCTCACAAGTTTACACATGCTCGCTCACGCAAATGCTCACACACTCACATACACACGCTGACACACACATGTGTTGCCTTGCAATGCATTGCACAACTTTTTGGAGCTGAAAGGATTAAGCACTGAAGATTCAACAGACTACTCATTAAACCAGTCAATGTTTTATCGACTGCATGGGTAACACAGTTTCAATAATATAAATAATTTTCGCTTTAACCCCTTGGATGTTAAATATGTCTCCAATGCATATCGAAGTAAAGTATTGGAGAGGAGTCATCTTTAACTGCAAGGAATCCTATATAATAATTCGCTAAAACGCGTGTAACGACGCAGTCATGCGCAGTAGAGACTGCTGTGCGTGCTGCAGTCATGCGCAGTAGAGACTGCCTGCGCTGCTGCAAGCGTCCAGCTCTGTATCAGCTGCAGAGCGGGCAGTCTCTACTGCGCATGACTGCCCCGAGAGCGGCTTGCAGTGGCACTGTGGCCCGTGTAAGGGCCTCTTCAACTAGTTTATAATAATAATATTATTTGGAACCTGTGCAATATCTGCCATCTAAATCAAAGCTTACTTATGCTTGTGTGTCTGGTACATGGCAAGATTCATGTTGATGTTGGATGGAGCTACAGAAGCTGTACTGGATTTAATTCAGCAACCTCAAACATGGCTTTTTAATGTAACCAACACCAATTAGAGAAGTGCTAGCGGTAAGCACCTGAGGACTTGTGGCAGAAATTAACTTAAATTTTAGCTGCTTCCAAATGTATAATATATCCTTTCACTGTACATAGATCCATCCCATGAAATACGTGCGATGTATAATTGTGTGGGAGGTTTGGAGTCATTTCAATTAATTTGGCAAGAATCCCAAAGCTAATAAACTGCTGTAGGTATATTGTTTCGAAATGTACCCAGTGTGACTAAAGGGTTGCTGACTTGCATAATTATAAACAAGTTATTGGAGCAAAAAAACCTGATCTAACAGTATGCATCTTACTCATTTTGCATTTAAAGGGCAACTAACATGAGAAATAAGTGTTAAAACCACTAGCTTAACACCACTACTTCCAGCTCTGGCAGTAGCAGCATTATAATCTCACATCCCTCAGTATTCAGATCATGCTTAAAGTCATGGGCGGATTGTCCTATCGGGGGATCGGGCATCCCCCGGTGTGCCGCTAGATCATGGGCCAGTGGGGGAGATCAGAGGATCGCACCTCACCATCCCACGATATTTTGAAGGAGAGGTCTGTGTTGCCACAGGCACTCTCTGTGACAGCCTTCGCGTTCCTTTTTAACCCTTTGATCGCCAGAGGGTTACGCAATGCAATGCATTGCTTTGCAATGTGTTGCGTACCCCTCTGGCACTCAAAGGGTTAATGCAGAGCACCAGGATATGACATAATATCCTGGCACCTGCTCTCCCATGCCGCACAGGGACCACAAGGGGGCGTTGATAGGGACTTCGGTGCAGTTAGTGGCCTGTTTTAACCCTTTGAGTGCCAGAGGGGTACGGAATGCATTGCAAAGCAATGCATTCTGTACCCCTCTGGCACTCAAAGGAATAAAAAAAAAATGGACAGGCTGGTATTCCCCTGCAATCCGCCCCGGCTTAAAGGGATAGTAACAGATAGAAATAAACTGAGCTTATATTCATCTGTGTATTTTTTTCAGTATGAAGAGCGCTATATCAATCCTATCTGAGTGGTAGTTCAAGAGTTATAATGTTATAAAGGATCCCCTGCCCCTATACATAAATCATGCTGCCTCTCACGCCGGTCTGGATGGAGCACAGAGAGGGACAATCTTCAAGGAAAATCCTGCCTCCTTCATCAAGGGGGGCTGTGGTTTTCCTTAGGCTCACTGCATGAAGATTGCCCTTTGCAGAGAGCTGTCCAGTCAAGTGCCCAGATCCCACATCTGAGAGGAGGCGTAACATAGGTTAAAGGGGCAGGGGAGATCCTTTATAACTTAATAACTCTTGAACTGCTACTCCAATATGATTGCTATAGCACTCTACATGCTGCCAAAGATATACAGATGAATATGAGCTCTGTTTATTTCTGTCTACTACTATCCCTTTAAGCTTCTTGTCCCTACTCCTACAAGGTCTGAAATTGCCAGTCCCAGCTTCATTTCTATTGGTTGTGTAGCTGTGTGTGACAAATCACAGCAGATCAGCTGTCTCTCTGATAGTTCTCGGCAACAGCTCTGGGGAGGTGACGCTGGATTGGTGATCTGTACACGTATTATTATTATTATTATTATTCTTTATTTATATAGCGCCAACTAATTCCGCAGCGCTGTACAATTGGGGAATAGACATACAGAGGTATTAAATAGTACAATCAGATGTGTAGAACAGGAGGATCAGAGGGCCCTGCTCGTGAGAGCTTACAGTCTAGACGAAGGTAGGTTTGATACAGAAGGAGTAAGTGCTATTGTGTTTAAGTGCCTCCTGCCACATGAACTGCCAGTCAGTGGGTGGGAGTGAGAAGTGCCATTGAGTGCAGTAGTCCGTGCAAGGGGTGAATCTTGGTGATGATGTTTATGGAGGCAGTTGATAGGCCTCCCTGAAGAGGTGAGTCTTCAGTGAAGATTTGAAGGCTGGGGGAGAGTCTAATGGGGCGGGGGAGGGAATTCCACAGCTCAGGTGCAGCACGGGAGAAGTCCTGTAGGCGGGAGTGGGAGGATGTGATAAGAGCTGTGGAGAGCAGAAGGTCATGTGCGGAGCGAAGATGGCAGGCGGGAGTATATTTGGAAATGAGAGATAAAATATAGGGGGTGCAGTGTTAGTGAGGGCTCTATAAGTTAGCACCAGAGTTTTGAATTTTACTCTGTATGCTAACGGGAGCCAGTGTAGGGACTGACAGAGGGGTGTGGTGTTAGAGAAGCGATGAGTGAGGTAGATTAGTCTTGCAGCAGAGTTCATTATGGACTGTGGCGGGGTTAGTCGGGTGAGAGGCAGGCCAATTAGTAAAGAGTCACAGTAGTTAAGACGGGACATGATGAGTGTTTGGATTAGAATTTTGGTAGTGTCTTCTGTGAGAAAGGGTCGGATTCTAGAGATGTTGCGGAGGTGGAGGCGGCATGAGTTGGAGATTGACTGGATGTGAGGAATGAAGGATAGGGCAGAGTCAAATGTGACCCCCAGGCAGCGAGCTGTAGGGGTTGGTGTGATGGAAGTGTTGTTAACGGTGAGGGTAATGTTTGGGATAAGGCTGGTTGTAGATGGAGGGAAGAGAATTAGTTCAGTTTTGCTAAGGTTAAGTTTGAGTTGATGGGAGGACATCCAGGAAGACACAGCAGACAGACAGTCAGACACTCGGGACAGGAGGGAAGGAGAGAGGTCTGGGGAGGAAAGATATATTTGGGTGTCATCAGCATAGAGATGATGGTGAAACCCAAAGGAGTTTATTAGTTTTCCAAGGGAAGCAGTGTAGATTGAGAAGAGCAAGGGTCCCAGTACTGATCCTTGGGGCACACCAACAGACAGTGGGAGGGGTGGGGAAGTGGAGCCAGAGTAGGAAACACTGAAGGAGCGGTTGCAGAGATAAGATGAAAACCAGGAGAGTGCAGTGTCGCAGAGGCCTAGGGAGTGGAGGGCTTGGAGGAGGAGTGGGTGATCGACTGTGTCAAATGCGGCTGACAGGTCCAAAAGAATGAGTAGGGAGTAGTGGCCTTTAGACTTGGCTGAGAGCAAGTCATTGGCCACTTTAGTGAGGGCAGTCTCAGTGGAGTGATGAGGGCGGAATCCGGATTGCAAGGGATCTAGCAGGGAATGGGAGCAGAGGAATTTAGTGAGCCGGTTATATGCAAGGCGCTCGAGAAGCTTGGAGGCAAACGGGAGTAGGGAAATTGGCCGGTAATTTGACAATGAGTTTGGGTCCAGGGAGGGTTTTTTTATGATGGGAGTGATTAGTGCATGTTTGAAAGAGGATGGGAAGGTGCCGGTTGACAAAGAGAGGTTGAATAAGCGAGTAAGGATTGGAGTTAGTAGAGGGGAGAGTTCTTGGGTGAGCTGAGATGGGATTGGGTCGAGAGGGCATGTGGTTAGGTTTGAGCGAGTGAGGAGGAGGGAGACTTCATCCTCAGTGACAGGTGGGAAGGAGCTTAGTGTGTATGTGGGAGAGGCGACAGGGCTGGGCTGGCTGGGTGGGGGTGGTAGTGATGAAATGTCATGTCTGATAGATTCAATCTTGTTCTTGAAGTGGTTGGCGAGATCTTGGGTAGAGAAGTTAGTGGAAGGTGTTTGTGTTGGTGGGTTTAGAAGAGATGTGAAGGTTGAGAAAAGGCGTTTGGGGTTGGAGGAAAGATTAGAAATTAGAGAGGAGAAGAATGACTGTTTAGCCAGGGAGAGGGCAGAGCTATACGAACGGAGAATGAATTTGTAGTGTGTGAAGTCGGCTGTGGAGCGCGATTTCCTCCAGTGCCTTTCAGCAGTGCGTGAGCACCTTTGGAGGTATCGCGTTAGTCTTGTGTGCCAGGGTTGTAGTGGGGTTGTGCGTGGGTGACGTGGAGTTGCAGGTGCAGCGATGTCAAGGGCTGAAGTGAGAGTGCTGTTGTAGAGAGCAGTAGTTTTGTCTGGGCAAGTAAGTGTGAGGATGGGGTTGAGGATAGGCTGCAGGGAGGTGGAAAATTGTTGCTTATCAAGAGAATGTAGATTTCTCCGCATGCGCTTGATTGTGGCGGGGGTGATGGGTTTGCGTGGTATGATGAGGTTACCGGTGAGGAGATGGTGGTCAGAGAGGGGAAAAGGGACATTAGAGAAGTTGGAGACCGAGCAGAGGTTAGTGAAGATCAAGTCGAGGGAGTGACCATCACTGTGTGTGGGAGAGCTGGTCCACTGCGATAAGCCTAAGGAGGTTGTTAAGGAGAGGAGTTTGAGGGCAGGGGGGGTGTTGTGATTATCTATAGGGATGTTGAAGTCACCCATGATGAGAGTAGGGACATCAGAGGACATGAAGTGAGGGAGTCAGGAGGTGAAGTGATCAAGGAATTGTGCAGTGGGACCAGGTGGCCTGTATATGACAGCGACACGCAGGGGGAGGGGAGAGAAGAGGCGAAGTGTGTGAGCTTCAAATGTAGGGAAGGAAAGAGAGGGAACAGTGGGGAGTACCTGAAATATATGGTTAGGGGGCAGCAGGATGCCTACTCCCCCTCCCTGCCTGTTGCCAGGCCTCGGTGTGTGTGTGAATTGAAGGCCTCCATATGAGAGTGCGGCAGTGGAGGCAGTGTCTGATGATGTGAGCCAAGTTTCAGTGATGGCAAGGAGGTTTAGGGAATGAGAAATGAACAGATCATGAACAGCTGTTAGTTTGTTACACACAGAGCGGGCATTCCAGAGACCAAAACAAAAGGGGGGGAGGAGGTTAGGTGACGGGGTACGGTTATTAGATTGTGAGTGTTGCGTGTGTGAGTGGGTTCTGTGGTCCAAGAGAGAATGTAAGGGGGGCCTGGGTTAGGTGAGATGTCACCTGCAGCAAGTAGGAGGAGAAGGGACAGGGACATAAGGTGAGAGTGAGATTTGAAGCAATGGGTCTTTTTTGCAGGGGTAGAAGGAGATGGTGGTGATAGGGAGCGGAGGAATGAAAAAAGTTCATGGGAGCAGAGAAGTGGTGAGTGAAGAATTGAGGGTGCAATGTGAATGGCGTGACACTTAATGTGGACACAGGAGGAGGAGACTCTTATGCATGTGAGAATGGCGATGACAAAACAAGGAGTTAATTTGCCCATAGTTGGGTTAATGAATGGGGCAGTAGAGATGTGCAACAGTCAGTAATCCAGGAGAGTACAGATGACTTGGCAGTCAAGGGTCAATCCACGGAGCAGAGGGTATAGGTGCCAGGGATGGTGAGGAGAGTCAGTAGCAGAACTGCAAAGTACTTGGTGAGGGTAGGAATCAGTGCAGGGTTAAATGAAGTAGTCCACTGATGATCAGGAGAGGTAGATGTTGTAATGGTGGTTGGAGAAGAAATCAAAGTCAGATTTGGTTGTCCCCAGTGGTTTAGTGGTTAAATAAGCAGTTTGTAAAATCAGACCTGGAGTGTAATTTTATAATATTTTCAATTCTAGAGATGGGAGTCACAATCAATACCTAGTGAGATAGTGAGCTTTAACACAAGAACACACATAAAATATATTCCCATGCTAGCTCAATAGTGTTTGAAGACACGTTTGAATTTTGTTTTTCATTGATCTGGGTGTCTGCTTTTAGGAAATGTTAGAGCAAAGGTGGTATCTTGTGACTCTCTAATCTCATTCTGTTGTTTTACTACAGTCATCTTCAGCTGGCCAATGGATGGATGATGATAAAGGGAGTTGTAGCCCAAGAATGTCTGGGGGAAGATGCACTAAAGCGTGGTAAAGAGGTGATGAAGTGGAGATGAATTCTCCAGTGTTGTCACTTCTCCAAGTCCTATGTTATTCACTAATATTAATCAAGTGGGAGAGATTTTAGTGCATAGGCTCCAAGAATAACATAGAAACTGGAGAAGTGATATCATTGGAGTCGTCATCTCCACATTATCACCTTCTTATCACCACAGTGGAGAACTCTCCTAATTTACTCCGGTTTTTGTAGTGAATTACTGGGTCTCCAGGCACAGAGGCTGATTCTCTGGTGGTGGGGAGCTTCCTCTGAAACTCTACCTACTTCCCACCCTGTTCCTCCTACTCCCCTCCCACTTCACCTCCTTCCCACCCTGTTCCTCCCACTTCCCATCCACTTCTCCTCATTCCCACCCTGTTCCTCCCACTTCCCACCCGCTTCTTCTCCTTCCCACCCTGTTCCTCCCACTTCTCCTCATTCTCACCCTGTTCCACCCGCTTCCCATCCACTTCTCCTCCTTCCCACCCTGTTCCTCCCACTTCTCACCCACTTCTCCTCCTTCCCCAGCTGTTCCACCCACTTTATTAGACAACCATTAAGTCCTGCCCTCACCCATGATTAAGCCCTGCCCCTTTAATGCGAACCACATCATTTATATCCTCCCACCAGCGCCAGATGAGTCCACCCTGTGGACTCTAGTAGAGAAAGTTCCCAGGCATGCTTATTACACCTTAGTATATAACCCCCCGGAGACCCATAGGCCACACACCATTATGTTAGGAGAAATTGCATCAGTTATATCCAAGCGGTGGCTCACTATCTGTTGGGGACTATAAATCCCATCATCCCCAACCATTTGGCTGGATGGGGAAGATGGGAATTGTAGTCTCCATCTGCTGGAGAGCCAAAGGTTGCTTACTCTTTAATTACGTGATTCACATAATATGATGTAAAGAATCAATGATTCATTTCTATGTCATCTAAAATGGGAAAACACCAATGCTACAACCCCTGTTATAAACAATTTAAAGGACAAGTAAACGACAGGCAACATCTCCTAATAGTGTGTGTATGTGTGTATGTATGTGTGTGTTTATGTGTATGTGTGTGTGAGTATATGTGTGTGTATATATGTGTAAGTGTGAGTGTATATGTGTGTGTGTGTGTATGTTTGTGTGTGTGTGTGTGTATGTGTGTGTATATGTTTTTATATATGTGTGTGTGTATAGGTTTTTGTGTGTGTATGTGTGTATATGTGTGTGTGTTTATGTGTATGTGTTCATATGTGTGTGTGTGTGTGTATGTGTGGTGTGTTTGTGTGTGACATTTTAATGTAAGGACAGCCCAGTGTTCGCTGGGGTCCACCTCGTTCACTGATCAACATGTTGGGCTCCCAACTGTTCCAGTTTCACAAGAACAATCCAATTTAATCCTGTGGTCAGATGGTCAGGGACTTAGCACAACGAATACCCACTTATAGAACGTAAATAAAGGAAAATTACAGCTAACACTGTCTTATTAAAAGGAGCAGTAAAGATTTAAATTTGTGCCTGTGTATGTGTGTGTATGATCATTACATATATATATTTAGATATCAATATCAACAGATGATTAACCTCACTGGATACTAGAAACCAAGAGGTAAACAATGTCGTTTTTAAATGAACAAGAAATGTACAAATTTGGCATTTGAAGTGACTTCAATACACATCTGAAAACATTCCAAGGTTGTGTAACAGCTGGATGTAACCCACAGAGCTTTAATGTATCATCTGCACCCTAACAGGGACACACTGAGAAACAAAGGAATTAACCCAGGCCATCTGGAAGTGGTCTGTACAATTAAACATATTTATTTCTTTTTACCATTTTTAAAGATTTCAATATTATTTATTCAAAATTAACCTTATATGTTTAATTTAATTTATATGCATTCAAGTTTTTACTGATGGACTTTTTCATCATCATAAACTCGCTTTTTAAGATGTGTGTAATTGTCCCTTCAGAGGGCATTTATTTTGTGTTGCTTGTATTGAGATATAAGAGCTAAAGTTATTTCATCGTGATTAGTTCCCACTGCGCTTGTATTCAGAATGGTTTATACCTTATCTCAGCCCGTTAATAGACAATCCTGGATAATGAACAGGAGCCCTGCAGTCCTAGAAAATGCAGAAATATCGAAAAGTACATATTAGGCTTCAAGAAAGAGACTTTTTACAGAAGCTTACTAGAAGTACAGTTATTTAACCCCTTCGCGTCTGGTGACGTACCCAGACCGTCACGCTGGTCCGGCACTTAAGGACCAGTGATGGTCCTGGTATGTCACATATTTTTGAGTAATACCGGGGACTGAAGTTGATCGCTCCAAGACCGGAGCAATCTCTCTCAGTTCCTCATTTGACGTGCCAGCACACGTGATCAGTCACGTGGGACCAGACACCCCGGGACTGCAGGTCCTTAAGGGGTTAAAAGGATAGTAATGTTTCACAAAGAAAGCAGGTCCGATTAATCTTCATAGTATTTGGGCCATGGAGAGTGTTATTTCAGTACTGTCAGAGTTGTAGTTCAGGAGTAATTGAATGATAAAGTATCCCCCTCCTGCTCCTTTTACCTAGTGCAAGTCGCCTCCCCTTTGATGTGGAATCTGGGCTCTTGACTGGACAGATCACAGCAAGGGACAATCTTCTTACTGTGATCATAAGGAAATCCCTGCCCCCCTTGACAGGTTTTTCCTTATGTTCACTGAAGATTGTTCCTCTCTGTGATCCATCCAGACAGTCTTGCTGCTCTGAGGTGAGTAGTTTTACATCAGTAAAAGGGGCGGGAGGAGGATACTTTATCATTCAATTATCGTAAAATCTCAGGTATAATACGCACCTGTGTATAATACGCAGGTGTATATTATACCCAAGATTTAGGGGAAAACAAGAGTGCCTATGTATAATTGCTTCAAAAATAAATGTAATGCTGGCGATCCCTTCCCTCCCTCCCCCGGCGCTATCCGCTTTCATAATAAAGCTATAAAGCTTACTGAGGTCTGTAGGCAAACTTCATGTGCATCTGGGTAAATCTCTGCGGATAGCGCCGGGGGAGGGAAGGGAAGGGATCACCAGCATTTAAAATAGATTTTAAAAAAAAATCTTGTGTATAATACGCAACCCCCACCTTCACATAAGGTGAAGTGGGGTAAAACTGTGTGTATTATACCAGAGATTTTACGGCACTCTTGAACTACAACTCTGACAGTATTGAAATAACACTCTCCATGGCTCAAATACTATGAAGATTAAACAGAGCTGCTTTTCTGTGAAACATTACTATCCCTTTAAGTATATATAACCCCATTTTAGGTGTTAGTGTTTAGTTCAAGTGTTAGTAATGTCCCATAAAATGTTGTGATAGATTTGTAGAGGCTAAAAAAATAATCTCATTGCCACAAACCCCATCTCTCAAACCACTGTGGTTTGAAAGATATTCACAATCAAAGTTTTCTGTTCCCTCCCCTTCTCCTGACTATTATTATCCCTTAAACATCTAAACCACTTCCAGATCTAACAGACTGAGCCTAAGCTAACCTAACAGATACTAACCTAATAAATTCACCCCCAAACATAACAGACACTGACCCTAACCTAACAGATACTGACCTAACCTAACAGACACACCTGCCAAACATAACAGACACTGACCCTAACATAATCTAACAAATACTAAGGGTGTTTTCTGTGCCAGGCATCTGGGTTTTGTAAAGGGGGATGTGATCATGTGAGGAAGTAGGTGTGGCTAAGAGAACCTAGGGTGCCTTGCCTAGTAGAGCTAGATAGGTAAATCCGACCCTTTGCTGCCTTTCCATATAAATAATATGAAGTTAGACAGCATGTGTTTAGCCCAAACATAAGCATGCACCATATATAAGAGAGTGGAGGTGTTCTGGGGAAAGGCAAATATATGGAGGATAAATGTACATTTCCAAAATGCCTATTGATATAAATGGGACTTAAACGTACTCCTCTGGCACTCAAAGAGTTAGCCTTTTGAGTGCAGGAGCGGCATTGCAATGTGTTGTCTGCCCCAGCACTCAAAGGGTTCAAAGCACATTTAAATTAAAGGAACAGTAAACTTTTTATACAGACACCACTGCAGAAAACAAGGGGGCGCCCAATAGTGTAATATGTTCCAGATGTCAAAAGGAGATCAAAGATAATAAATGGATACTCACAAGTGTACTGGTCAGCTGATCGATTGCTGACTTAAATGCATACGGAGAGTTTAACCCCGTCTCCGTTCGGGTGTAGGTGAAGGAAATCCAACGGATGCCCAAACAGTTTTCAAAATAAAAAAATAAAAAACGGCTCCAAAATTAAAAAAGTATATATTTAATAATATAAAAGAAAATTAACTCTATCAATAAATCTAACTCGTTTCACGGCTCAACGCCGCTTTCTCAAAGATACATACAATGATAGACTATACACAAGTCATAAAAAGAAGCCGTTAACACAAATCCCTTTTAAACATGATGATAACAAATCATTGGAAAAAAACGTCTGCCCGGTGACCAATAGGACTCACCCCATCGATAGCCGCTCCAACTGAAACCATCCCTAGTAACGCCAGGAACAGAAAGCGTGCGCGCCACGCCATCGCCATCACAACAAGCCCGGCGCGCACAACAGTGACATCATCGCGACTCTCGATCGGGAATCCAACAAACTGATCCCCGGCCGGATGCGCCGGGCTTGTTGTGATGGCGATGGCGTGGCGCGCACGCTTTCTGTTCCTGGCGTTACTAGGGATGGTTTCAGTTGGAGCGGCTATCGATGGGGTGAGTCCTATTGGTCACCGGGCAGACGGTTTTTTCCAATGATTTGTTATCATCATGTTTAAAAGGGATTTGTGTTAACGGCTTCTTTTTATGACTTGTGTATACTCTATCATTGTATGTATCTTTGAGAAAGCGGCGTTGAGCCGTGAAACGCGTTAGATTTATTGATAGAGTTAATTTTCTTTTATATTATTAAATATATGCTTTTTTAATTTTGGAGCCGTTTTTTATTTTTTTATTTTGAATACTGTTTGGGCATCCGTTGGATTTCCTTCACCTACACCCGAACGGAGACGGGGTTAAACTCTCCGTATGCGTTAAAGTCAGCAATCGATCAGCTGACCAGTACACTTGTGAGTATCCATTTATTATCTTTGATCTCCTTTTGACATCTGGAACATATTACACTATTGGGCGCCCCCTTGTTTTCAGCAGTGGTGTCTGTATGAAGAGAGAGCGTTTTTAGAGGAGCAGCCTGTTTTTAGTGTACAGAGAAGGAGAAATTATAAAAGTTTGGGGCCGCTATTAATTTCCCCACTGCGATCCAAGCTGCTTTTACACATAAGTGTATATGCAGCATATCCTTTTGTGAGTATAACTCACTGTGGTGATTTTGGTGAAGGGTGATTGAAGATTCAACACAGGGGAGCGCCTCCTGTTTCTCTCTCTTTTCTGTTTGTCTGTAGTAAACTTTTTATGAATATATATATATATATATATATATATATATATATATATATTAGGACTTTTTCTGTTGAGTAAAGTAAGTGTACTCCCACTGCTGAGAGATGCATATTTCCAGTGCTATTACAAAGTCCAAAAAAGTCCAATTCCAGTGATCAAAGTCCAATTAGATAGTCTGTTACATTCTAATGAAGAAGAAAGTCAGTGACTCCATAGAATGTGATAGAAGCTGCTGAGTCACTTCCTGTCATTTAGAACAATCAGGAAGTAAACACACAGTAAATTCACTTCATGATTATTTGAACTGTTATAAAATTTGAATAAAACAGTTGACAGTGATGGGAGTACCCTTGATTTACTCAGCAGAAAAATCTCTATAACATAAGTGTTTTCATAAAAAAAAACTTTACTGCTCCTGACTTGCTCCGACTTCCTTTGTGCGCTGGGACCATTGTGCATTTAATGTGCTTAATTCAATATCGTTATTACTACCTAAATATTTTGTTTTTCAAGTTTATATAGTACATAAAAAACGACTATAAATTGTGCACGTTGTCATTACAATTTGAAAAACCTTCATAAACATTTACTTCAGAATAATTCACTACAGACTTTCCATGACATTTACACAAAGTCAAAATAGGGGTGTTTGTTTCACTTAGTTTAAAATGATGAGAGATTTGCTATGCATGAAAATTAGTAAATTAAAAATGAATGACTGATTACATCAAAATAAAATCTTGTAAATAAAAGAAACTGTTCACACAAGCATTTTCCCAAAGTCTTGAGGGCTCATCTGTGCAACTGGCATAACTTCAGTCGCCCTTGTCTCTTTGTGTCTGTGGCATAACTAGAATTTGTTGGGGCCCAGAGTGAAATTTTTAATTATATGCACTCCTACACACATGCGTTCATATGTGTACACACACAGTGGTTACTGGTAATTTTTTTTTTTATCTTGAATAAATCCTATAATATAAAAGGCCAGAATGTTTGTCCGATGCAGTCATGAGCAGTAGACACTGCCCGAACACACAGAATGCTGGGAGTTCTGTGTTGGGAGCACAGAATGCTGGGAGCACAGAATGCTGGGAGTTCTGTGCTGGGAGCATTCTGTGAGTTCTGTGAGTGACTGCATCGCATGCGCCTCCAGTGAGGTGGTGGCAGTACGCAGAGCAGGACCGGCCTCTTTACATTACTGGACCTTGACCCGTGTACATGGGCTTTTACACTAGTAACTACTGGTACATAAAAAGACAATTTGTTTATTCCTTATTTGCAACTGATTTGCCACAGAATGACTCTAGTTCCTCTAACTATGTGAGCCATTATTTTAAGGGGGAATACTTACAATATGCCATTTAACCCTTTCAGTGTCAATGCATTTTCTAGCCCTCATGTTAACCTTTTGGGTGTGTGTTGTTCTGTTTAGAGATGCAATAAAACTATAGCCCACTGAAAGGGGGGTTTATGTACTAAGGTTTGATAAAGAGGTGCAGAAATCTTAGTGCATAGGCTCCATAGCATAACATAGGAACTGGAGAAGTGATATCACTGGAGAAGTCTTCTCTGTGGTATCCCGTCTTTATCACACTTTAGTGCATAACCCCCCCCCCCCAAACTTTTAACCCTTCTCTAGTAGCGACTTTCATGAACAAGACTTTCATTACTATTTATTTTGGTCAGTGTCTGTATATATCAGTGTACGCTCTCTCCCCTATTTTCATACCTCCCAATATTTGAAATGACCAATGAGGGACACTTTTGTTTTAGGGGGTGTTGCTGGGGGCGTGGCTGGTGGGAAGATTATTACCTAGAATTTTTAGTTTATTTTGTGACCTATTGACACCTCTGTGTAACTGAATAAATGTTTTGGAGCAAGACCAAATTATTTTAGTTACACAGAGTAAATTATAAAACACATATACTGAAGTATAATCATACATTAGTGTGAGTTTTATTGCTGTGGAATAATGTGATACACTTCTGTGGAGGCTCGTCCATAGGGGCACTTGGGGCAGCGCCCCACCAGTTTGCCACCCAAAATAATAAAAATAATAATAATAATAATAATAATTTTTAAAAACATTGTAAAAGTAGGAGGACTACTACTACTACTATGTTTTATTTTTTTCAGGGAGGAGGGGGGATTTTTTAAATAAATCTTTATTAAAAATAAATAAACACCAAACATTGCTTTGCAAATGTATTTTACAAAAGAAAAAAAACTCTCTCTCTCTCTCTCTGCAATGTGTAAATTTCAAAATAAACCCTCCCCTGTAATTGATTGGCTGTCTGGAGAAGCAAAATTGAGGTCAGTATTGAGCATGTCAAACTTCTAGGGCGCCTGGTAAAATCGTCCTGTTTTAGCGCATTTTGCACATGCTCAGTCCCTTTTCAGAGTTTTTTTTATCACTGGGGCCATAGCTTGCAATGGGGACCCCTGAGTACAACGCCCTGGAGTAGAGACATGTGTGTTGTGCCTCTACTCAAGCAGGGAAACATTACACCACTAGGGGGCAGCGTGATGTTCAGCTGTACTAGAAGAGAGAGAGATGCCATTTTGAGGAGCAGAAGGAGTGAGCCTGTGGCAGATGGCAGAAGCAACTAGCTAGAGGAGACTAGAGAGAAGAGATTGAAGAGAAGAACTAGAAGATACCTTCATCTTACATTTTGGCCTCCTGTGTGGTAAGTAGTGGATTGAAAAGAAATAGTGAATTAAATTCATATATTGTGTGACTTGTGGTTCTCCTCTGGCTGATGATAGCTGACATGTGTGACAGGCAGCACACCAGTGACTAAGGGCTCGATCCAAATGTTGGCGTCGCCAGAAAAAACTGGAGACGCTGGTTTTAACGTCAATTGAGCAATGCAAATGTTCTACTAGAAACAAGCGACGCCAGTTCTGAAACAGACATCGCCCGTCGCCAGAACAGCAAGATCTCACCCATAGAGGATAATGTACAAACAACGCCAAAAGCTATTCAAATGTTGGAGTTAGGGCTAACTCGCGTTAAATTGCAACATTTCTCTCCAGAAATCTAACGCCTATTTTTTTTGGAGAACAGCACACAAGTCAGAGTAGAAAACCAACGTCTCCAGTTCTGAACAGCATTCTCTGTGCTTTTCCCTACCCAGCCACTAGGGGAACACAGAGAAGGCTTTCAGCACCTTGGACAGCTTTGAATGCCATAGGGATGTGCACTGCTTACCCCTGTGGCATTCAAAGGGTTAAAATCAATAAAACTAGTACACCAAGCACTACACAATGCCCCTTCCACATCCCCCCCTTAGTATGTCACATATATTGCATATATGTGACATACTAACCCCATCCACATCCACCTCATGGACTTCCATGTAGTGGACAAATCTGTCTTTTATTCCACAATTAACCCTTTGAGTACCAGAGAGGTAGGAAAGCATTGCTTAGCATGTTTCCTACCCCTCTGGTACCCAAAGGGTTAATAGGCAACGTATGGACTACATACCTTGCCTATATATATATATGTGTGTGTGTGTGTGTGTTTTAAACTTTTTTTTAATTAAAATACTATTATTAGACAGTTTAACTTAGATCTCATTCATTGTTAACCCCCTACCTCCTGTGTCCCATTGCTATTAGTACTTTTGCTCCACTCTTCTTCAAACTGAGAGTGGAGCAAAAGTACTAAAAGCAAAGGGACACAGTAAGTAGGGCATCATGAATGGTTGAGATCTAAGTTAACCCTTTGAGTGCCAGAGTGGTACGCAACGCATTGTAAAGCAATGCGTTGCGTACCACTCTGGCACTCAAAGGATTAAAATGCAACTGAGGGAGCAGGCTACGCTGTGACTGCAGCGCTTCCCTCATCTTTATTTATAAATTCTTTATTTATTCTTTATACCATTGCTGCGGGCGGCTGTGAAGCCCGCAGCATAAGAAAACCCTGGTGACTAGTGAGGTATTGGAGAAAGCGGGAGGAGGGGACAGAGACATTGGAGGAAGCGGGTGGTAGGCTTGTATTTGCTGCCCGCTTCCTCCAATACCTCTCCTCTCGCGTTGGCATTGTGCCCAGCTGCCTGGCGTCGCCTTGTGCAATTCGTCCCTTTGCACAAGGCGTTGTACAACGGATTTAATTTCATGATATTGCTTGGCTGTTTTTTGGCAACTTGGCACTGTCTGTCTGCCACAACTGACTGACTACTGCAGCTTGCTTTACACAGATTTTTTTATATGTTAAAAAAAATAACAATTTTTTTCTTTTTTTTGGGGGGTGAGATAATGCCTGTGTCTATGCCAGATGTTGATAATAACTCTAAACTGTGTTTTCTGCCTGTGACTTGTAAATTGTGGATAGCATAGCACCCCATCCAACCACCTCTCTGCAGATCCTATTGGCACCACCTCACCCTGCAGAGCCTACAGCTGCCTTCCAGTCCCTACTTTTACATATCCCAACATGGCTGCCTGCCACCTTACCCTGCAGAGGCTAATCTGTTCACCCCTGCAAAACCTGCTGCAGACCCTATTTCTGCTGTCCCCTCTGAACCTAGTGCTGTCTCATTCTGTAAACAGGAAAACAGAGCCTGCATTGCCCCTGCCCTGACCCCTTGGTACTTTATTAAAAGGCATATGTGTATTTTCTCCTTTTAAAAATACACATCCCTGATGTCACTCTATAGTTGGTACCACTTCCCTGATGCCGACCTGGGCTCTCCTTTGATGCCACCCTGGGGTGAATACCCCCTTTATGCCACCCTGGGGTGAGTACCACCATGCCATTCTTGGGTACCTGTCCCTCACTGCTATTCTGTGGTGGGCAACCCTCTCCTAATGCATGCCACTCTGAGTGTCATAAGAGTAGGGGTGCCCACCACAGAGTGGCATCAGAAGGAGGTGCCCACCCCTGAGTGCCATCAAAGGAGATGAAAGGTGTCTACAGAATGGACTCGTCACCCCTAATCTTTTGGTGACATCAGGAGAGGTTACAAAGTGTGTGCAGTATAGAAAGTTTTGAAGTTGGTTCGTTATGACAGAAATTTTCCCTCATGTGTCCTTAAGTGGTTAAATATATGGCACTTTATATTATGTTATGTGTTATACACTTATATATAATATTTTTTGGTATTTATGTTTTAAAACAACTTTAACTACAACAATAAAAGTTAAATTAAGTTTATATAAAAAGTTGCTTATACTCTATATTGCGTATTTGTTTTATTTGACTATTTTCACTTTTAATAATGTAACGTCTGTTATAACAAATTGAGTGGAGGGGGGTTAAGTGGGTGGGGTTAAGTGGGAGGGGTGGAGTCTGGCGCCCCACCATTTCAATATTTCACCAGCCGCCACTGTTCTATACACACCACACAGTCTGATCTCCTAAACACAGGGGCACCGGGGTGATACACTTCTATACACACCACACAGTCTGATCTCCTAAACACAGGGGCACCGGGGTGATACACTTCTTTACACACCACACAGTCTGATCTCCTAAACACAGGGGCACCGGGGTGATACACTTCTATACACACCACACAGTCTGATCTCCTAAACACAGGGCCACCGGGGTGATACACTTCTATACACACCACACAGTCTGATCACCTAAACACAGGGACACCGGGGTGATACACTTCTATACACACCACACAGTCTGATCTCCTAAACACAGGGACACCGGGGTGATACACTTCTATACACACCACACAGTCTGATCTCCTAAACACAGGGACACCGGGGTGATACACTTCTATACACACCACACAGTCTGATCTCCTAAACACAGGGACACTGGGGTGATACACTTCTATACACACCACACAGTCTGATCTCCTAAACACAGGGACACTGGGGTGATACACTTCTATACACACAACACAGTCTGATGTCCTAATCACAGGGACACCAGGGTGATACACTTATATACACACACTCACAGTCTAATCTCCTAAACACAGGGACACCAAGGTGGGAAAAAGGGACAGAGGGATTTGGGTCTCAAAGAGGGACAGTCCCTGCTAAAGAGGGACACTTGGGAGGTACGTATTTCGTATAGTGCTGCAGAATATATTGTTGCTCACTAAAATAATTAATATAAAGCAAATTCTGTGTAGAAGAAAATGACAAAATAGTATGTGAAGAACAATAGTTACATAATTATGTACGATCTCTATGTGAAGGAAAATTACAATACAATATTTATACAATCACATACAATTTCTATGTAAAAGAAAGTTACAATAAAACTAAATAAAACATATATAGCAGTCATATCAAAGAACTAAAATATTCCATTTTTTATGGTAGCTGGGAGTTTATATTTTATTTAGCTTGTCCAAGTGCTCTAAAAAGAAATCAGTATGATTCATCCTAGGATGTTTGTCAGAAGCCGTCATGCGCAGTAGAGACTGCCCGCGCTGCAGTCATACTCAGTAGAGACTGCCCGAACGCACCGGCCGAGGAGACAAGAAGAAGCCGCGCTACTCCTCTCTGCGCACCTTCCTGGTACCGTCATGTGCAGTACAGACTGTCCAGTAGAGACTGCAGGAACACAAGCCACTGGCCTTTTATATGAAGAAACCCTGTGGAGTTGTTGCCCAGACGTACTTGGTGTCCAGGCAACAGGCAATGGTGGCCTACTGGTGGCTGCCATCGGCCATCAGCATTTCCACATAATCCTGCCAGCCGGACATCTTCACTGGTGATAAGGAGACACACATGCACAGGGAAACATAATGGTAGTCACAAACCCTGGGTACCACGGTGGGGGAAGGGAAGGGTGTGGGTAGACGGTTATGAGGCAGCTCCGTCACGGCTGGAGATAATCTGAGTTCTGACAGCCGGGAGAAGCCAGGGAATTAGTGCTGCAATGCCGCCACTGCAGATCCTTCAGTCAACAAAGGAAGGACACTTGCTCACATCCATTCATCAAAAGAACAGCTCGTATTGAAGATGATGAGAAATGTATTTCTCTCTAGCTGTTACTGGACTACAACACACATGTTCCTCCAATCAGCTGATAGTTATGGTTGTTGTAATTTAGTAGCAGCTGGGGAACAATATACAGCATGGGCAGCAATCTCATGCATTTCTATATACACTGATAGACATGCCAAATGCTAATACAGCATAATTCATTCGGATTTCTAGATCATCTGTTTACTACAAGTGAAAAATTGCCTACTGCAAGGTTATATGGGAACCATTGCACCTCAGTAATCAACACTGCAGCCACATGGCTTACGCATGGGGTATTGGTTCAAGAAAACACAGACCACTAATTATGGGTTTACTCAGGCCACAGCTTTATTTATTAATACATGTAAACCATTTTGTAACATAACGTTCCCTTAAACTTTAAGCCCTTGCCAATAACCAATTTTGATAGGCCAACACCTGCCTATCCTCCCTTTTTGAGCCGTAGGCTCAAACCCCCAAACTTGTCTCACCTTACCGCGCCCCATTAGCTGGTCAATGCAGCTCAATGAGGCCGGTGTGTAAACCTGCGACACAGCCCGGGTGTCATTACCCCTAGACGGCTGGCCTACCATCTTCATGTAACATATCCAATTTCATGACCTTCTAAACACTGGCAAGGGCCCAAAGAGCCCACAAAGCTGTGACATACAAAACAATACCCCCTTGAGAAAACAGTGAATAAACAAAAGCCACAACCCCAACAAAGTCCCCCTCTGTAAAAACAAAAACCTGGGGAGGGTGGGAGAGACGCTGTGGAGTTCTTCTAATACCCTTTAGCGAATCCTGCTAAAGAGGAAACGCATCATTTATAACCTTTAGACTTAGACCACCCTTTGCAACCTCACTTCCTGTCCCATCAACCACCTCATTTCCTGCCACCCCCAGCTCAGACATGCCTCCCCTACTAATACTCATGGAATTCTTAACATGCAGCTGTTGTGTGTCCAGTTTTAATTTTTTCAGTGCCAGGGAGGTACATCCAACACATTGCAACGTACTTGGCTCCCTCCATAGCACTCAAAGGTTAAAGGGACGATTTGCCAACTCTCTGCAATGTGTTGCATAACTCTCTGCCACTGAAAGGGTTAATAAGTATTAAGTGTAAGTTTTACTTCATGTTTAAACCATACACCGATAGAGATATCTCCAATGCACACAGTGAGGCTGATGTACTAAGAACTGGATAATTATGCACTAAGGTGTTATAAAGAGGAGAGAACATCTCCCGTGTGATAAACTCACATTATTCTATAAAGACCATACACAAATATCTCTCCAGCATTAGAAACCTTAGTGCATAGGCGCCATAGAATAACATTGGAACAGGAGAGTTTATTACAATGGAGAATTTATCACCTCTTTATACGACTAGGGTTGCCACCCAGCCGGTATTTTACCAGCAGGCCAGTAAAAAATTGGCTTCTGTCCAATGTTAACTCTATGGAGGGAATGCCATGGCCGGTATTTTTCTGAAGAAAAGGTGGCAACCCTATATACGACCAGATTTCCAATTAGGCAAAGTAGGCAGCTGTCTGGAGCACCATGTTCTGAGGGGGGTGGTGCCTTAACTGTGCTGGCTACACTCATTTTCAGTTAAGGGTGTAGCCAGAACAGCCCCAATGCTGCTAGTTTATTGAAGTTTATTTACATGCCTACAGTTGACTTTATTGGTCAGTATTTACCGTAAAATCTCAGGTATAATACGCACCTGTGTATAATACGCAGGTGTATATTATACCCAAGATTTTCAGGGAAAACAAGAGTGCCTATGTATAATACGCACCCTTGTTTTCCCATGCCAAACAAAAAAAAATCCGGTTTCCTCCCTCCCGGCTTACCCATCTCTTCTTCCGAAGTTCCTCCGTTTGCTTCAGCCTGACAGGGTGGCAGCGGGCGGCATGCTTGCATCCGCCGCCCGCTTCCAGCGTGGCCCTGCCAGGACTTCTCCCTTACAGCCAATGGGTAATGTTATGCGAGGACTGCAAGGTAAGCCAGGAGGGAGGGAGGAAATGGGTAGCAATGGATTTTTTTTTTTTTGAAAATTAATGTCTTGCGTATAATACGCACCCCCCACTTCACATGAGGTGAAGAGGGGCAAATTTGTGCGTATTATACGCGAGATTTTACGGTAACCCTTTGGACTAGAGAGGTCACCAATGTAATGCATTGGTAACCTCTCTACTATCCAAGAGTTAAAAGCTTTCTTTCTGTTTGTACCAGGCAACAGCAGATTGGGCAACAGGGTGGGGTCTTGGGAGGGGTGTGGCCAAGGGTGTAGCTGAGGGCACCATGGGTGCTTTTGCCTAAGGAAGCCTTTGATGTAAATCTGTCCCTGCCCCTTTCTCACGCCTTGGTGAAGCTCTCTTCATTTCTCCATCTTCCCACAAGCTATTCTGGATCATATCAATGGCACCATAGGAGACAAGTAAAACTTCCCAAAATAGAAATGTATTTAAATAGGGTTTTAACCCCTTCAACTCTACAGAGGCCCCCGATGCATTGTGAAGCAATGCGCTGGTGACACCTCTTGCATTAGAGTTCTTAAAATTTTCACTTCAGAACTATAGTACTGTTAGTTTTCTTGATACATAAGACCTATAGTGATTATTGTAGTCGTGGTTTCCATTATTTTTTTGTGTTCAATGTACCTCTGACACAGTCTGGAATGTTTTGGACATTGTTAAAGCTTTTTTAACCAAGAAAGGACTGCATGATTATTCCTCCTTATCAATTTATTCCACCCCTCTTGTGAAAACTGAGGTTTTAGCAGGCTAGGAATGTGATTTTCTAGGCATGTGAGTAATGAATTATGCATAGCTCCCAACATTTCAAAAGGCCAAGGAGGGACACTTGTGTGAGGCAATAACAAGAATTATAGGTTGTGTAAGTTAATAACTGATTTAGAGCAAGACCAAAGTATCTTATTTACACTGACTAATTTATACTTACATATACTGAAGTTTAAACAAACAATGTGAGTTTTATTGCTGTGGAGCAATGTGATACACTTATATACACACCACACAGTCTGATCTCCTAAACACAGGGACACCAGGGTGATACACTTATATACACACCACACAGTCCGATCTCCTAAACACAGGGACACCAGGGTGATACACTTATATACACACCACACAGTCTGATCTCCTAAACACAGGGACACCAGGGTGATACACTTATATACACACCACACAGTCTGATCTCCTAAACACAGGGACACCAGGGTGATACACTTATATACACACCACACAGTCCGATCTCCTAAACACAGGGACACCAGGGTGATACACTTATATACACACCACACAGTCTGATCTCCTAAACACAGGGACACCAGGGTGATACACTTATATACACACCACACAGTCTGATCTCCTAAACACAGGGACACCAGGGTGATACACTTTTATACACACCACACAATCTGATCCCCTAAAAAGAGAAACAACAGGGTAAGAAAGAGGTACAGAGGGATTTGAGTCTCAAAAGAGGGATTGTCCTTCCTAAAGAGGGACACTTGAGATGATTATGCAGTTTTAGCAGGCCATTCAGAGAACACAGCTCTGCTAAGATTATTTTTCTCAACTACTGTTACAAAAATCTGTAAAACTATTAGACAATTTGGAAAACAAAAAGTACATTATATAGAGTTTAAATACATTTAAAGAGATAGTAATGTTTTAAAATAAAAACCACTAACGACTAAGCACCGTCCCTTCTTTAACGCAAATTGTGTCATTCATCTGCCACAGTGGCACCACAGGACTCCCTTCCAGGGGGTCAACAAGAATAAGTTCCCAGGAATGACTATGGCACCCTGGCAGAGAACCACTATTGTTGACCATTCCTCTAAATCAACCTCCTCTGGCACCCCTGTATTCAAAAGAAAAGTGAGCAATTCTAAGGCAAGCCAATAGCACCATAGGATACAAATAATACAGAATACATAATAATTGTCACTGTGCCAATAATTGGTTGGGGATGATGGAGCTGGAGGACTGACAATTGACTACCACTGGCTTAATGGACAATTATTACAAAAATGGCTTTATTAAATGCAAAAGAGAACGTGGAATAAACTTGACCCCTTGGATGTTAGGTGTCGCCTACGCGTTTCATGACATCTAGGATACAAAGGGTTAACGTGTTTGCTCTCGGACTGGTTGCTGATCCATTCAGGGATTGTAAACCATGGTCTTCAAGTACCCCTAATAGTGAAGTTGTTACCTTTAAGGAACAGAGGGCTGTGTAATCCATTGAGAAGCAATGCATTGCAAACCCTTCAGGTCATTAACCTTTTGCGTGTCAGAGGCACTGGATACCTCTCTGGCACTCAAAGGGTTAAACGGTTAAGAATATCTTTACCTAAGCACAGCGAACACATCTAAAAGACTAAGCTACTATTTAACACAGTTGAGGTAAGAACACACTGCTCTCTTAGGAGAACTCAAGGACAGGAGATGAAAAAACTCTTGTTTAGACAACGACTATTAACATAAGTTGCTATAGCAACTATCATTTAGCCACTTATGTTAATAGGTCATTTTCTACTCCCCTTGCCCTGCTCCCTTACCAAATAAACAGCTCAGTCACACACTGCTATTCCTGTTAGCCCTGTGCATAGATCTGTGTGTTGGTAATGTTAGACTCAGGGCCGGATTTACATCTCAGGAGCCTGTAGGCACAGATATCTGAAGCTCCCCCCCCATTGGCTATCTCCACAATGCTCCAAATCTCCATATTGCCCTCACAGTGCCCCATCATCTCAACATTGCCCCCATAAACTCCATATTGCCCTCACATTGCCCCCATCAGCTCCACATTGACCCCATCAGCTCTACATTGCCCTCATATTGTCCCATCATCTCAACATTGACCCCATCAACTCCATATTGCCCCCCATCAGCTCCACATTGCCCCCATCAGCTCCACATTGCCCCCATCAGCTCCACATTGCTTGAACCCCCATCATCCCCATATTGCCCTCACATTGCCCCCATTATCTCCAAATTAAGTCTCACGTTACCCCCCCCCCATCCGTTTCCTTCGTCCCTGGTGGTCCAGTGAAAGGAGAGATCTGTGCTTCTGCACAGACCTGCAGCTGCTGGAGCTCACCCGTGGTCTTCTCTTTAGTAATGCAGAGCGCTGAGAGATGATGTCATCTCCCAGCGCTCTGCAATACTAAAGTATCCCCCTCCTGCCCCTTTTACTGATGTAACACTGTTCAGCCAAAGCAGAAGGGAGGTGCCCAGGTAGACTGCAGAGAGGGACAATCTTCAATTAAGATAAGGGAAAAACCTGAAAAGCTTGTCAAGGGGGGCAGGGATTTCATTGTTCTCATAGGAAGAAGATTGTCCCCTGCTGTTATCTGTCTGGTCTATGGACTGGATTCCACATCTGAGAAGAGATGGCTTACACTAGGTAAAAGGGGCGGGAGGGGGAAACTTTGCTTGTGAACATCCCTCAAACCATAAAGGTTTGAGAGATAAGGCTTATATCATTCTTCATGTTTTTTTAATGCCTACAAAATAAAATAAAGATAAAACAAAGTATTACTATCTCTTTAAGGCCGATACTTGCATTTTCAGTATGTTTAGTCTCAAATTCAGCCCTCTGTAAAATCCATCACCTGCAGGGGGCTCCCATTGGCTGTCTGCAGTCAGCCCGCCTCTGGTTGCCTTTTTAAACTCTGGGCACCCTTTAGTTGCCCTTTCGTGGTGTCTCTGACAGCATTCAATTTGCCTGTCTGCTGAAGCTATTGGGCCTGTTCCTGAGTTCCTGAGTTCTTGAGTTCCTGAGGTTACCTGTTCCTGTGTTCCTGCCTGCTTGTCAGTTCCAGTCCGGTTCCGGTTGCTGTCATTCCGGTTGCCAGCCAACTTGAGGTGCTCGTCCCGGTGGAGCCTCGGCCTGCTCCTGCTGTTTCCTGTGTTCAGTTCCTGTGGCGATATTTCTCTCCTGTCGCTCCGGCGACATTCTGTCTGTTGGTCCCAGCGTGCGGACGCTAGTTTACTCCGTTAGCATTGCGGGTCACAATACTGTTTGTTGGTCCCAGCGTGCGGACGCTGGTTTACTCCATTAGCCTTGCGGCTCACAATACTGTTTGTTGGTCCCAGCGTGCGGACGCTGGTTTACTCCATTAGTCTTGCGGCTCTCAATACTGTTTGTTGGTCCTAGCGTGCGGACGCTGGTTTACTCCATTAGCCTTGTGGCTCACAATACTGTCTGTTGGTCCCAGCGTGCGGACGCTGGTTTACTCCATTAGCCTTGCGGCTCACAATACTGTCTGTTGGTCCCAGCGTGCGGACGCTGGTTCACTCCATTGGCCTTGCGGCTCACAATACTGTCTGTTGGTCCCAGCGTGCGGATGCTGGTTTACTCCATTAGCCTTGTGGCTCACAATTCTGTCAGTTGGTCCCAGCGTGCGGACGCTGGTTTGCTTCATTGGCTTTGTGTCTCATTCTACTGCCTGTTGGTTCCAGCGTGCGGACGCTGGTTTACTCCATTTGCCTTGCGGCTCAAAGTACAGTTGTTGGTCCCAGCGTGCGGACGCTGGTTTACTCCCTGACTTGCAGTCAGGCTTCTGGTGCTGTCCAGTCCTAGCAGCACTTGTTTCAGATGTGTACCGACACTAGCCTCTCCTTGGGTGAGACAGCTTGACTGTATACTCTATTTACCATCCTACTGTCATTGTCTTCTGACAGTCACTGGTCTTAGTGGTGTCTCCCTTCTTGGGCTGCCCTGCCCGGTATTGGTAAGGCCGGTAGAACCTTTCACGTTGCCACCTTTAGGTTGCCTTACCCGGTATCGGCAGGGCCGGTAGAGCCTATCCTTGGGTATCCATTCTGGGCTGCCCTGTCCGGTATTGGTAAGGCCGGTAGAACCTGTTACGTTGCCACTCCACAGTTGCCTTACCCGGTATTGGCAGGGCCGGTAGAGCCTATTCCTTGTGTATTCCTCAGGCTGCCCTGCCCGGTATTGGTAAGGCCGGTAGAACCAGTACGTTAGCATCTTACGGTTGCCTTACCCGGTATTGGCAGGGCCGGTAGAGCCTACTTATCACTATTCCTTTAGTATTGCTTGGGTTGACTTGCCAGTATTATTTGCAAGGCCGGTAGAACCTATTTCAATTGTCAATTGCTTATATATATGTGATGTTT
The DNA here is from genome assembly GCA_037306005.1 of Rhinophrynus dorsalis. NCBI lineage: Eukaryota > Metazoa > Chordata > Amphibia > Anura > Rhinophrynidae > Rhinophrynus > Rhinophrynus dorsalis. Next base: position 39,576,399 of record CM074719.1, on the reverse strand, counting down.
GTATGTGTATGAAAACCCTATGGGATTGCCTTAACTTTTCAATAAAGTTATGTTTTTACCTAAATCTTACGTCTGAGAGTCTTAACAAACTGTGACACATCTGTTGTTAGAACCAAAGGGGAATCAACCAAAGGACATCCTTATGTGAGGTTTCCAGCACAGGCTGCGTATAAAGCCCTATATTCCATCTACTGTGGAAGTCAGAGAGGGCCAAATACACCCAGGACCAGGGGCGGGAGGGGAAACTTTGCTTGTGAATATCTCTCAAACCATAAAAGTTTGAGAGATAAGACTTATATCGTTCTTCATGATTTTTTAATGCCTACAAAATAAAATAAAATAAAGCTAAAACAAAGTATTACTGTCCCTTTAACTCTTTACGGTCTCCTTTAACCCTCTGCGAACCAATGTATTAGACATCCCTGTACCACTCAGAGCATTAACCCTTTGAGTGCCAGAGGGATATGTCAGGCATTGCATTGTATACCCCGCTGGCACTGAAAGGGTTAATTAAAAAAAGTGAAAACACCAACAAACACACCTTCCTCTGGCGCGCTCTACCAGGTGTAATACAGGTTTACAGATTGTCCAAACGTTTCCATCGTGTCTATATCCAGAATCTCCTAGGTGGTGCATCTTCTCTTTAGATGAGAGTAGTACTATTCCTCACAATTTGAATCTAAAATACAAACAAACAACAAGAAAGACAGCGCAAACTGCCTGTTAGTGTAGTATTGCAAGTAAATGGGATTATCCCACCTGTTGTTGGGTACTCACTAGAACTAGAGGTTATCTCCTGTCTCCAAGGGGTATTCACAAGCACTGGTTCTGCCCCAGGCTGCCAAGGTGTCTTAACAACCAGTATGATAACCATGATGTAAAATCCCAGTTCAAGACATGGAGCTTCTTCAGTCTCAGATTCCAGGGAGCTTTCTGTCAGGGATTGTGAAAGCAGGACACTCTTACACTTGCAGCACGGAGTTCCCTGGTTTTGGCTTACTTACAGTTGGGTCCTGACGCCAGTTGGGGGCGCACTGCTAGTACAGCCTAAAGATCTTGGGGAAAAAAGGTAACATCCTTCAGCATTGGAAGGAAGTTTGATAAAGGTCAGGAGGATAAGCACTGTGAACAATCAGTACGTTGGTACATATTGATTTTGACTGGAACTGAATACTAAACAGCTGTGTTGTACACGATAAAACAGTACAATTGAGGGTCTGCTACTGTACTTACTAAAATGTACAGTTGGAAAATATTAAAACAGAATTTATCTGTTCTCTGTTTAGCTTTAAAGCGAAACTATCACCCTAAATAAAGCAATAATTAGGCATATAGCGATAAACTAGAAATAGCACAATTATTCAGCATAAGTACTGAGTTGACAAGAAGCAAGGAAGAAAACTCACAGCGCCAACTCACCATAACATATCTATGTAAATATAGAATTATAATGTAAATAGAAGGAATAGATACAAAGACAGCAGCAGAGAATGAGAGGGTTCTCCAGTCCCCCAAACCTCAGGTACAGACCCAAAGTGAAAACAGACAAACAAAAAGACAAACCTGCGCTCATCTATGTAAAATAAAACGTGTGCCCTGTAATATATATATATATGCACGTTACAGGGCACACATTTTATTTTACATAGATGAGCACAGGTTTGTCTTTTTGTACTGAGTTTTTAAGAAATTCTAATTCTTCTGAGACTGACGGACAGGCTTCTTGCTTTAGAGGCATATGCGCACCTGCGCCATCAGTCCCTTCCTGTTACCTTAAACACATATTTTATAGAGCTTTTCCTGCTGAATAAAATAAGGTCATTCCCATCTCTGTCAGATGTTTTATTCAAAAATTATAGCAGTTTAAATAATCAGGAAGTGAATTTACTGTGTTTACTTCCTGATAGTTCTAACTGACAGGAAGTGACTCAGCAGTTTCTATCACATCCTATGGAGAACTGTATATCTCTGACTTTTCTGACTTTCCTTTCCATTAGAATATAACAGGAAATCTGATTAGAACTTGAACACTAGAGGGCACTGCTAAAACATGGGTTTAAACTGTAATAACTCTGGAAATATAAATCTATCCGCAATGGGAGTACCCTTATTTTACTCAATAGGAAAATATATATTTTTATAAAAAAGTTTACTGCTCCTTTAAGGTACAATGAAGGAGACCGGGATGGACAGCTCAAGTGCGCAGATGTCTGTAAGCCAAGATGTCTGCACGCATGCCTGGCCGCCAGTCTCAAAAGAAGAAGGATTTCTTAATAACGCTGGATAATAGTACTATTTCTAAGCTAATCTCTATATTCCTAATTATTGGTGGGGACTTTATTTAGTGTGATAGTTCCACTTTAAGAATGTGTCAGTGGTTTCTAAGAAGCCCCACAGAAAATAATTTATGGGGAATACCATGTGTTCATTACATACTCGTGTTGTCATCCTCTCTCTATAAATATGGAAAAGTATTTGGCTAAGGGCTTTCAGTGGGTGTGCAAACATTTATATTCCCACAGGCTTCGAATACTATCATCCTACTCTTAACCCTTGTGACTAAACCTGAACAAACATTCCTCCATCTCTTCCCTTCATCTGACCCATTCACCTAGGCCTCTCATCTACTACTAGAGATAAAACTGTTTGCGTCTGTGTGGTCCTAGACAAAGTCTGGTTATTTGCAAATTGCATTATCCATTAAAGACGTTGACCAACTTGTCAACCTTATATTGTATTCCAGTGCATTACAGCTGAATGTTTCCTTTTGTACCAGAAGACCCCATTAGATTTTTACCCCTCTGAATGCTGGGAAGTATGCACTGCATCACATTGCATACCTCTCTGGCACCAAAAGGGAAAGGGTTAAACTGTTCTGTTAACCCCTTGAAAGCTAGGTACATCCCCAACACATTGCTTCACAATATTTTAAAGAAATCCGCTCTGGCAAATAAAGGGTTAAACTGCCAAAAGTGATGGACCTGTTATGCAATAAAATAACTTGCTGGATATCTGTGAATTGTAGATGACTAGTATGGACAGCAGGGCGGAGATTCACTAAGCGGTGATAAAGAAGAGATAAATCGGAGATGACTTCTCCAATTTATCGCTTCTCCAATTCCTATGTTACGCTATAGAGCCTATGCACTAAGATCTCTAAAGCTGAAGAAATCTTAGTGCATAAGCTCCATAGAATAACACTGGAACTGGGAAGTGATATCACTGGAGAAGTCATCTCCACTTTATCACTGCTTTGTGAATCTCCTCCCAGATGGCGCTGTTAATGTAAAAAAAAAAAAAAAAAAGTTTAAACAACAATAACTTTGGAACAAAGCATTTTCCAGCAGTGGGAGTACCCTTTAAATCAATGGGAAATTTGAACAGTTTTATTAAAGTGATAGGAATGTTTCAAAATAAATACAGCTCCTATTAATCTTCATAGTATTTGGGCCATGGAAAGTGTTATTTCAATACTGTCAGAGTTGTAGTTCAAGAGTAATTGAATGATACAATATCCCCCTTGCTCCCCTTTTACCTACTGTAAGCCTCCTCACCTCAGATGTGGAATCTGGTCCTGGGACCGGACAGATCACAGCAAGGTACAATCTTCTTACTGTGAGAATAATGAAAACCCTGCCGCCCTTGACAGGTTTTCAGGTTTTTTCCTTATGCTCACTGAAGATTGTCCCTCTCTGCAATCCATCCGGACAGTCTTGCTGCTCTGAGGTGAGCAGTGTTACATCAGTAAAAGGGGCGGGAGGGGGATACTTTATCATTCAATTACTCTTGAACTACAGCTCTGACAGAATTGAAATAACACTCTCCATGGGCCAAATACTATTAAGATTAATTGGAGCTGATTTTATTCTGAAACATTACTATTCCTTTACTTCCCTTTAGTTCATTTTTACTCTATACATGAACCTCAGTATGTCCCTACTCCCCCAGTCAAATATCCCTATACACAGGGCTGGATTTCAAATTAGGAAGAGTAGGTAACAGCCTTGAGCACCAAACTGTGAGTGGAGCCACAACTGTGCTGGCCACACCTACTGCGCTGAGTTGTGGATGTGGTTGGCACAATTTCAAACCTACTGTATCTGTCACCTTCTATTGGTTTATAGTACATAGTTAATTTGCTTTTTTAATATATTGTCTTAGATATAATAAGTGTTCTTTTTATATTTTCAAAGGATTATAAAGCATTAAAGGGAGTGCTCTATAATACTCACTAGTTATTCACCATTCAATATACCACCCGTATCCCTGATATCAGCCTGTACTCCAGAGTGTCACCCCTTTATTAGGGAAACAAGCTGACGTCAGGAAAAGTGGTGTGACTGAGCAATACTAATTGATGAATAACCCAAACAAGTGCAAAACAGTGTCACTCTCTTAAATATTTTATAGTGAATTGAAATGAATAAAAATAAACCTGTATCTCTAATATCAAATTTATATATTTATATATGGACTGGCAAATTAATATCTGTGTGTGTGCTCGTTTAATTGTATTATTGATTTCAGATTTTTGGGAACAGAATTCAGTTTGGTGTTTGGTGAATCTTTTTGTGAAGATTTGGTAACCTGTCCAGAGGCGTAACTAGAAGACTCTGGGCCCTGGTGTAAGAAGTGCCACGGGCCCCCCCACCATCACATTGGCCCCCCTCGACCACACTGACCCCCTTCACAATGCCCCTCAATCTTCACAATGCCCCCATCTCTTACCTCCCTGGAGCTCCCATGCTGTCCTCTTAGTAATGCAGAGCGCTAGGAGATTATGTCATCTCCCAGCGCTCTGCATTACTAGAACGCCAGAGGGACAGAGTTGGTGCATCACAAAATTTGCAGGATTTGTTTTTCCACACCATGTCATAATAACCATTTGTCTGCAGCACCTTGCATCGAAAAGCTTTGTATACTCATCTCACACTATTTGAGCTTCTGTCTTTTGAAAAAATTAAGTTGTAGGACATTTCTGTGTGCACTAACTAGAATAATTGTTTTTTTGTTCCATCTGTGTGGTAAAGGAGAGGTTAAAAACAAGTATTTTTCCTCCTCCTCTTGTTTATGTGTATAAGTCATTGCAGAGTTTGTCTGATTGGGAGGTGTTTCATTTTATTGCTGGGTTGTAAATGATGGCGTCCTGCTATATAGAGCAGAGTGAAAGTCAATACTTGAAAATATGAACCTTGAAGCAGTGAGTTTTAACCAGGGGTCCAGGGAAGTTACCTACCCTTAAGGACCGATTTGATCCTTGCCAATGCGCCGGTACACTTACAAGAGCGCTATAAGTAAAAAGTATGTGACGTCCTATGATTGTCACTGGTCTTTAAGGGTATAAACTGCGTGATGGTCATAGCACATCACCTGGTCCTTAAGGGGTTAATGTAACAGTGGAGTAAGCGCTGGGAATATAAACAACAGAGAATTCAGTCACAAGGGATTAAACAGGGGAACAGGATGGACAATCTTGAGCAAAAGATGGCTGAAATAAGAAGTGTTTTGGGTGGAGATTGAAAAAAGAGACACAGGTAGCTAGATGGGTTACAGTTAGATGTAGCAAGGTGAGGTGAAGCAATAAGGAGGTTACTCTTGTTTTGCTCTACCTAACAGATTTGCTACTTGAGTAAGGATGCTGAACTGTTGGCACAGGAATGCCCTTGCTGGAGATGTCTGCTATCTCTAACAGCCAGGAGAACAGCCTGCTGATGGGAACTGAGATGAAAGCAGACCTGGTGGTAGGGTATTCCATAATTAGGAAGACAGGGTAATCTATCACCAGGATCTCTGTACTCTAAAGGTTTTCTATCTCCCGGGTACTCGGGTTTGACAAGCAGCAAATCAGGTGGATAGATTGCTGAGAAGAGCTGGACATGACCCAGCTGTCATGGTATACATCGATACCAACAGAAACATAGAATTTAACAGCAGATAAGAACCACTCAGCCCATCAAGTCTGACCATTTTCCTACTGTAAAAACCTCAAATCATATTTGGTCCCTGGTCTTGTCTTTTGTTCAGGACAGCCTTGTGCCTACCCCATGCATGCTTACATTCCATCACTGTATTAACCTCTACCACTTCTGATGGCAGGCTATTCTACTTTTCTCAATGAAATAAAATTTAGTTACATTACATCTAAGCCTCTGAGCCCTTAGTTTTGTAGACTATTGCCTTTTGTCATAACATTTTTAGTACTTTGAAATGTACTTCCCTCTTTGTTGAATTCCTTTATATATTTGAAAAAAATGAAGGTCAGTTAAGAATGTATTCAGGTATTTAGGGCATATGTTTAAGAAAGGGCCCTCTAAGGTGGTATTTTCTGAAACTACACTTGAAAGGCAATGGGAGATTAGGGAGTCAAATGCATGGCTAAAGACTTGGTGTAAGCAGGAGGTGTTTGGTTTTCTAGAGCACTGAGCTGCCTTTTCCTTTAGAGCAGTCTTCATGGAAGGAGGGCTACTCTGCTATGGGTTTGGATGGGAAGAGGGTAGGAGGAGACTTTAAACTAGGAAAGAGGGGGGCATAATACAACACAGAATGTGGTAGACAGTGTAGAAGAGGAAATGAGATGTAAAGGGGGATGGGCTAATTTGTGTAATAGGGAGGTACCTACTTTACAGACTTCTAAAATGCAAATAAATAATAAGTCAAAGAACACACATCTGCAGAATGGCAGTATTTTCTATTATTGCAAATGCTTGTAATCTGGCTGGTACAATGGAGGAAGTGAAACTCGTTGTAATGAAAGAGAAGTATGACACTATAGGTAATACTGAAACATGGTTGGATGCACAGGTCAATCTAGTGGTATAGTCACTTTTTAGAAGGGATATTATTAGTTAAAGGTGGGGGTATGCATATATGTAAAGCAGCCTTAAACCTTACTATAAGAGAAAATATTAACAAAAGGTCAGGTGAAAATATAGAGGCCCTGTGTGCTGACATACAAACAGGGAGCACACATTATAAAAAGATGTTGATGCACATTTGCTACAAGCCATCTCATATTGGGAAGTCTGAAGAAGGCCAACTGCTACTGCAAATGGAAAAGGACTTCTCAATTAGTAATCATAATGGGATATTTTAACTACCCTAAATTTAACTTAAGTAATGTGGCTTCTAGAATAACAAAGTGAGACCATTTTCTAAGTATGTTTAATGACAATTTTATGTCCCACTAGTAGTGTCTCCATCTAGAAAAGAGGCCTTGCTGGATCTACTGGATACAAACAAAGCTGAAATGGTATCCCCTTAAGGACCTACAGTGCGCGCATGTGGCCGGCACTTAAGAACATGTACCTTTTTTTTTTTGCTATACGGTTCAGGGTCCCCCCCGAAAGGCGTGCAGCTGCACTGGGAGCCCTGAAATCCATGACAGTCCTGGCACATCATGGGTCCTTATGGCTCGACGTGCCAGGACCGTCATGGGTCTTTAAAGAGATGGTAATACTTTGTTTTATCTTTATTTTATTTTGTAGGCATTAAAAAAACATGAAGAACGAAATAAGTCTTATCTCTCAAACCTTTATGGTTTGAGAGATATTCACAAGCAAAGTTTCCCCTCCTGCCCCTTTTACCTGGTGTAAGCCATCTCTTCTCAGATGTGGAATCCAGTCCATAGACCAGACAGATAACAGAAAGGGACAATCTTCTTCCTATGAGAACAATGAAAGCCCTGCCCCCTTGACAAGTTTTTCAGGTTTTTCCCTTATCTTAATTGAAGATTGTCCCTCTCTGCAGTCTCCCTGGGCACCTCCCTTCTGATCTGGCTGAGCAGTGTTACATCAGTAAAAGGGGCGGGAGGGGGATACTTTGTCATTGAATTACTCTTGAACTACAACTCAGTAGTATTGAAATAACACTCTCCAAAGTACAAATACTATGATGATTAATTGGAGCTGCTTTTATTATTAAACATTACTATCCCTTTAAGGGGCATATGATATACAGGTTAGGGAGCATTTGGTCACCAGTGATCACAATAAGGTATCTTTTTAAATTTGTTGTGAGAAACCTATTAATAAGGGTTTAACCAAAACATTCAACTGTAGAAAAAAAGCACATTTTGTAATGCTAACAGCAGCAATGGATGATATTCAATGAAATGTCTGACAGCAGGCACAGTAATGATGTTAGCAGTATCAGGGGCAGCACATCTGACAGCAAGCACAGCACTAGTACCTGGCAAAAGGTACAACAATGGTGGCAGCATGCCTGGCAGCAGGCACAGGTAGCTGACCTGTCCTGCTCTCACTACTACCCTTTTCTTCCTCCCTTGACATTAATTTCCCCAAGATCCCTTGGGGTGATTTAGGGGGACTGTCCAGCATTGGTTCTGTAGTGCCCACTTCCTCCTCTTTCTCCTAGGCACACTTTGTAGACTGTTCTAATTAAGTATTTATTTGAAGATAGCGCTATTTCGACTCTGCCAGAATGACCAGAATCTCAATCCGTCAACTAGAGCGCTGATGTGAGAAAGAGGTGGGGGGATTTTAAACACTTATATTAAAATCTTAAATCTTAAAATATATACATTTAAGCAATGGGATTTATAGATGAGTACCGTAAAATCTCAGGTATAATACATACTTGTGTATAATACGCAGGTGCACATTATGCCTAAGATTTTAGGGGAAAACAAGAGTGCCTATGTATAATACGCACCCTTGTATTCCACGTTACTGAAATCTTTTTTAAACCTTTGAGTGCCTCAGAAGGTTAAGGCTGGCAGGCTGGTAGATGGCTTCCCTCCCTCCCCTGACGATATTCGCTCTGAAAATAAGACTTACTAGTCTAAATGCAAGTCCCCCCTGAAGTCCTGAAGAGCAGGCATACCGGTATGTAAATGCTTCCATTTGCCACCCGCTTCCTTCAATGGGCTTTCAGGTCCTTCCTCCTGCAGCCAATGCCCTGTGAGGATTTCAAGGTCCTCACAGGGCAATTTCATAGGTGGAAGGTCCTGAAAGCCCATTGAAGGAAGACAGAGGCAAATGGAAGCATGCCGCCCGCACTGAAGCTTTACATACCGGTATGCCTGCTCTTCTCAGCGGGGACTTACATTTAAACAAGTAAGTCTTATTTTCAGAGCGAATATCGTCAGGGGAGGGAGGGAAGCTATCTACCAGCCTTAATTTTTTACTTTAATTAATCCCTTAATGACCAGCGGTCGCGGGGTGTGTGGTCCTTTAAGGACCCGATAGAGAATTTCGGCGTCCCGCCCCACGTGACTGATCACGTGTTCCGGCACGCCGAACTGAGGGACTGAAAGAGATCGCTCCGGTCTTGGAGCGATCAAATTCAGTCCCCGGTATTACTCACTGCGCTCCTGCAGGATCGCGCTGAGTAATAGTACGTGACATACCAGGACCATCACTGGTCCTTAAGTGCCGGACCAGCGTGACGGTCCGGGTACGTCACCGGACGCTAAGGAGTTAAAAACTCTCATGTATAATACGCACCCCCCCACTTCACATAAGGTGAAGGTGAAGTGGGGTAAAATTGTGCGTATTATACCTGAGATTTTACAGTATTTGCTACTTCTGTATATCTGGTTTATTCTTCCTTAGCACTGTTGTGACACAGACTACTTTTGTATAACACTAGCACTTTATATATCATATGTAGCAATTTACTCTCTTAGCTGTATTTTATAGCTATATATTTTTGTGCAGGGGAATATCTTTTACTATGTTTCTTTCCCTTCACCAGCATGTTACACTCTTATCTTTTTCATATATTGTGCATCAGTTTACGTTTGCTGGAGGTGAGTATTATACATTTGTTGGGCTGTCACACACCTCTCACTGCATGTTGTTTTTTAAAGGCATAGTATTGCTTAAATTTAACTAATTTTAATATCATAGAGATTAAAAATATAAATCGAATTAGGTATGTTCCATCTCTCAAACTTGTATAGTTTGAAAAATCAAAGCATTGTAAAAGGCAAATTGCAATGGGTTATAAATAATGCAACAGTGACACAGTTGTTCCAAATTATAGACTGATTATTATTAAAAAGATAATAATATTTTACAGTACAGAAAAAAAACCAGCAAGTATTGTACAATTACAAACTTACAAGCAATTCTGTATGAGAGCTCTCTCGTCCCATAAAGAGGACCCCTTAAGTATACACTAATGATAACCCACTGGTAACCTACCTCCCGTTATTGCCCAATCAGCATTCTCCAGCAGTCTTCAGCATCGTTATCTGGTCCGTCCAGCTGGTCTGTCCTTGAAGCATAAAGCTCTATTGTACTGGGAAAAAAACTTACCAAACTGACCTTGCAAACTAACTCTATATTTCAACTAATTTAAAACTCCTATTTTTCTAATGGAGCGAAAGTATTCATGCATATGCACTGCTTTTAAAGGTACAGTACACTTATTAGAAAAAGATTATAGGATATAGCTTTTCCCCCAACAGCATCTAAGATTCCCGTTTCACAAGAAGTCTACCATCTAGCTGAGAGAAGCAGATTCTGTGGCTCTTCAGTAGAGCCGAAATAGCAAGATATAGAAATAAATACTTAATTAGAATGGTCTATAAAGTGTTCCTGGTTTGCAAGCACACTTTGTAGACCGTTCCAATGAAGTATTTATTTCTATATTGCGCTATTTCAGCTCTGCCAAAAAGCGCAGGACTGTCCTGGGACCAGACTCTGCTTCTCTCAGCTAGATGGCAGACTTCTTGTGAAATGGGAACTTTAGATGCTTCTATCTTTCAGACTTTACATGTTTGAGAGATGGGCAGAGGCGTAACTAGAAGCCTCAGGGCCCTGGTACAAGAAGTGCCACGGGCCCCCCCGACCACATTGACCCCACCTACAATGCCCCCATCTCCTACCTGGAGCTCCTGCGTGGTCCTCTTAGTAATGTAAAGCACTGGGAGATGATGTCATCTCCCAGCGCTCTGCATTACTAGAGCGGCGGCGGGAGATTGTGGGCGCCAGGCGGAGGGGTTGCAGGGGGAGGGTGGGCCCCTGGAGTGCACGGGCCCGGTCGCAGGTGCGACCCCTATAGTTATGCCACTGGAGATGGGACATACCTCATTCTATTCATACTTTTAATCTCTACAATATTAAAATTTTAATTTTAAATTTAAGCAATACTATCCCTTTAAGTGATTTTATTTGGTGTGTACAGAAATCATATTTTGTATTTATATGTTTTCTACTTATATGTATTTGTTGAATTAATATAATTTTTTCTGGAAATGTATGTCTTCTCTTAGAGTGCCTCTATTAATGGGACTGCTTTTGGTCTTCTGAATACTCCCTATGTAGGAGTGCCTGGGAGACCTAGTTTCTTGTTCAGGTCATGTATCTAGTCCTTGAGTGACGGCACTATTTTATTGTATATAATTCTGTTTTTATACTTATTACTTACAGGTGCGAGTCATTTCTGTTTGGTGTTCAATCTTTGCTGATGACACTAAACTTTATAAGGAACTATAAACAGAGCTGGATGTTTTTTTCTCTGCGGAAAATGTTTGGATAAACTGAACGAGTGGGCAGAATGTTGTTTAATATGGATAAATATAAGGTTATTTATTTGGGTTGCAGAAAAATGTCTGTAAACATGCTGTCTGTACATTAAATTGGAAACTACTCTGAGAATCCTTATAAGGGAAAAATGTAGGAGTACTGATAGACTTCACAGTAGTGTACAGTGTCCCCTAACCACTGCTAGAGCTAACAGGGTACCATCATGTATACAACAGGGTATGGGTCATGGGGTACGGCATCAGAATATAATTCTACCTCTATATAAATCTTTGGTAAAACGTCAACTGAATATGGAGTAAAGTTGTGGGTACAAGTTCTTAAAAAAGACATAAGTGAACTGAAAAAAGTCTAAGACAGACAGTATAACTAATAAAGGGATTATAAGATTTTAGTTATAAAGAGGTATTAGATAAACTGAGTTTGTTTACATTAGAGAAAAAATGTCTAAGGAGAAGTATGATTGCAATTAACAAATATATTTGAGACCAATGCAAAGAATTCTCTAAGAAACTATTTCCGCAAAGAGTTGAGAAAAAAGCAATGGGTCATCCAATGAGACTAGAGGAAAGGTGACTCTGACTAAAACAAAGGCAGGGATTTTTTACAGTAAGGTTTTAGAATTCTTTGTCTCAGGGAGCTGTATTTGCAGATACTGTAGATGCTTTCAAAATGTATTTATACCTTCCTAGCTAAGAACAATAGTGAGAATGATAACAATTAAATTCATTGCAGATCAGATGTTGATGCAAGGAGATATATGACTGGCCTTTGGAGTAAGGAAATAATATTTTTACCCACTTGAGGCATAATTGGAAGTGGTTTCAATGTTTTCCCCCCTTCTCTTAAACTTGATGGATACATCTTTCTTGCTTCATTAACTATGTTATTATGTTATATTATTACATGAGTCTATAAAGTATTACATGAGACCAGCAGGGAAATACAGCATTACACAAGACTAGAGACCATCACATGAGACCAGCAGGGCAAGACAACATTACACAAGACCAGTAGAGTATTACATGAGACCAGCAGGGAAATGCAGCATTACACAAGACTAGAGAGCATTACATGAGAGCAGCAGGGTATGACAATATTACACAAGACCAGAAGAGTATTACGTGAGACCAGCAGGGCAAAACATGACTACATGAGATAAATAAAGTACTCCATGAGACCAGCAGCGCAGTACACCATTGCATCACACAGTCAGAATATTAGTTGAGATAAGCAGTGCAGTAAAATGTTCCACAGAACACCTTTGGTGCAACATAATGGTTTATTGCCCACTAGTTGCCTGCAATACATGTAAAAAGGCATCTTAGGTGTACCTAGCCCACCCATGACCACATCCCACTTATCACATGACCACACCCCCAGTCATTATCCACTCTCACTTATAGCTAGCACAACTCTGCAGAAATCAAGGCCTGACTTCACAGAAAGAGTACTTTTATAACTGATTTTAGAGCATTTGTACCAAAAAGAAGAATTTGTACAAATGCTGGCTACGTGTACATGATGTTCAGATGGATGTGAACCCTTTTCGTTTCTCAAGTAATACTCTCTTTGTAACCCCCTTGTTTGAACTGGAGATATCACTAGCTTCCAAGGGGTTAACTGAACAACTTGCTTAATAACACAGGTTGCAAATTGACTGTAAATTAATAATACAGTTTTCTGTTTATTGGCTCAAAGTGTCCATTGGTTACGGGAATCATAAAATGTAAAAATGATTTGTGTGGCTTGGCAGATGTTCAGAGGGACCCGGCGCAGGCAGCGCAGCCAGCTGCCAACATGTGCAACTTATTAAATGTACAAAGTAAAAAAGACACCAGACAAACCTCAGGCAGAATTACTGACGTTACTAGATGGGTGCACCTAGCGCTGAGTAACTCCCTCTAATTGTACGCTGAAGATCTGCCAAAGGCAGGTTAATGGGTTTGCAAGAAAATAAGCCCAATTTTAAAACGTGTGTTTTCTTTGGGTTTATATAACACAGTTTGGTAAATTAAACAGCGTGGTGTAGGATTTTGTTGAATTCCACTCTGGCACTGAAAGGGTTAATAGATTTCCCACTCGTTCCTTTGCAATGCCTTTGGGATCATTCTAGCACGGGAGGAGTTAATTAAAAGGTCCATTTAAACCAAAGATCATTTTTATTTGTGCCGTGCTGAGGTTGGTTCCCCCATGATTCCCACTATTTTGTCATTATATATATATCTCAGTGAGGTTGATATATGAACATCGACTGGAGCAGTAAACTTTTTTTTATGAAAACACATCTTTTATAGATCTTTTCATTCTGAATAAAACAAGGTCACCAGGGCCCGATTTACATCTCAGGAGCCTGTAGGCACAGAAATCTGAAGTGCCCCCCCCCCCATTGGCCATCTCCACTGGACACCTACACAACGTTCCTAATCTCCACATTACCCCCCCCCCACATAACCATATTGTCCTCACATTGCCCCCATCAGCTCCATATTGCCCTCACATTGCCTCTATCATGCCCCATCAGCTCCAGCTCCATTGCCCCCATCATCTTCATTGCCCCATCAGCTCCAACTTGCCCCCATCAGCTCCAACTTGCTCTCACATTGCCCCCATCAGCTCTAACTTGCCCTCACATTGCCCCCATTATCTCCACACTGCCCCCATCATCTTCACATTGCCCCCGTATCCGTTTCCTACCTCCGTGGTGGTCCAGTGGCAGGAAAAGTCTGTGCCTCCTTCTGCACAGACTGTATGCTTTGCTCCTGCGCGGTCTTCTCTTCAATAATGCAGAGCGCTGGGAGATGATGTCATCTCCCAGCGCTCTGCATTACTAAAGAGACAATGAGGGAGCAACAGCATACAGGTCTGTGCCGAAGAAGGCACAGATCTTACTATGTGGCTGGTTACTGCTGCCACTGTGTGCAGCGTGAGCGTTGTGAATAACAATATTTTAAAAAAAATTGATTTCAGTGACAGGCTCCGCTCTGTGGGGTGCGCCTGTAGGCAGATGCCTATTCTGCCTTATGGCAAATCTGGGCCTGAAGGTCACTCCCACTGCTGTCAGATGTTCTATTCAAAATTTATAATAGTTCAAATAACCAGGAAGTGAATTTACTGTGTTTACTTCCTGATAGTTCTAACTGACAGGAAGTGACAGGCAGTTTCTATCACATTTTATGGAGAACTGTATATTACTGACTTTCTTGACTTTCCTCTCCATTAGAATGTAACAGGAAAAACTAATTCAAATTTGACCACTAGATGGCACTGCTAATATAAAAAAAACATGATTTAAACTGTAATAACTCTGGAAATATTAATCTCTTGGCAGTGGGAGTACCTTTACTTTACTCAGTAGGAAAATCCCTACAATATATATTTTTTCATTAAAAAAGTTTACTGCTCCTTTAAGCAAAACAACTACACCACAGGCGAGAAGTAAAAATCCCAGTTCATTGAAATGAGACTTTTAACTGCTTGATTGCTGGAAAAGTCTCAAATGCATTGCTTTACAATGCTTTGTGTCCTCTCTTGCATTCAGTAGGTGAAAAGCCCTTTTTTTAATCAATGGAATTTAGGGAATCATTATTTCTCCCCTCCAATGCAGTTGGTTCATCCCAGAATTCCTCTAGTTCTTTCATCTGCTTCAATGAGTCACGTGTTTACTGGTGTAATTTCTCTCGCTTTCTCTGTATGCTATTTCCCATGCCATACTTCCCAAGTGTCCCTCTTTAGGAGGGACAGTCCTTCTTTGAGGGCCAAATCATTCTGTCCCTCTTTTCTAGCCTGGTGTTTCTCTTTTTAGGAGATCAGAC
The DNA here is from genome assembly GCA_037306005.1 of Rhinophrynus dorsalis. Lineage (NCBI taxonomy): Eukaryota > Metazoa > Chordata > Amphibia > Anura > Rhinophrynidae > Rhinophrynus > Rhinophrynus dorsalis. The sequence continues at coordinate 39,561,074 of CM074719.1, read as the reverse complement.
TGTGTGTTGTGTATATAATAAGTGTATCACACTGCTCCATAGCAATAAAATCCACATTAATGTTTGTTGGTTGGTACCGTGTTAGCTGTGGAAATACAGGAGGCAAATATAGTTCTTGATACCTTTATTGGCTAACTAAGCAGATTTAGAATGCAAGCTTTTAAGACCGTAAGGGCTCGATTCTATTACCAGCACTAAAACCGGCGTTACAAGAAAAACAAGCAACGTCAATTTTGCAAACGTGTTACACACAAAACTGGCGCTGTCTGCTTTTATTCAACTACTGCCTAAAAAAACGCACAAAATGTCAAAGACCAAGGAAACAGGCGTATGTTTGACGACAGAAAGATCAAGTTTAGTGTTAGATGTGTTCCCCACATTATCAAAATCCGACATAAAGCACCCCCCATTCGACATATTAACCCCCCCTTTTAAAAGTCGACTTACAATGCTTTCTTTCACCATTTTAATTCGACTAATATTGTTCACATTCCACATTTTAACCCTTCCTCTTCAAAATTAGACTTACAGTGCTTTCTTTCACAAAATTAATTCAACAAATATTATACATTCGATAGTTTAACCCTTCCCCTTGAAAATTCAACTGCAGTGCTCCCATGACTTTCTTTCACCATTTAAGTTCAACAGATATTGTTCACATTCGACATTTTAACCCTTCCCCTTGAAAATGCGACTTATAGTGTTCCTATGACCTTCTTTCTCCATTTTAATTCTAATAATATTGCTCCCATTCAACACTGTTTATTCTCCAATTTTACTGTAAAATACAGACTCTTTATGTGTCACAGTGACTCCTGTACAAGAATGTATAACTTGCTCTGCTAAACCCATTTGATGTGTTAATGCTACAGTACAGTAAATACTAACCCCGCCTTTACTTTTGTGAGGAAGGTTACTGAATAAGTGTGACCCAATTTACCCAATAAGTGAAACTACTCCAAAAGATTAATTAGATCTGCTTTTATTATGAAACATTACTTTCCCTTTAAACGTGTTTTTAACCCTTTGAAAACCAGAGGGATGTCTAACGCATTGCAAAGCAGTGCGTGGAAACTGCTCTGGCACTCAAAGGGTTAACTCTTTGCAATGGAATGCATTGGACACCTCTCTGGCACTGAAGGGGGTTAAAAATTGGATTTGTACACATTCCCTATGATGCAGATGGTTTAACAAAAGCAATCTCCAGTTTTGTTTTGATGATAGAGTTCATAGTGATTGTATTAATATTAGACTGTGATGTTATATGACACAGACATAGGTAGTTATTATACAACACTCAGCAGTACTTTACTTATAACATAGTGATAGATATTGCACTGTGGTGCTAAACACAACACAATGTGGGGTGAGGTATAAAAAGCCTTCTTAGTGTATACTTGAGAATTGTTGCTAAAATTCAGAACACCTGGTCATATTGATAAAGATGTAAAGGCACATGTATAAGAACAGGTTATACCTGGTGTTAAGATTTAATCCCTAAAACTGTGTTTATTTTTGGTGCAATTAGCAAATTTCTTTATAAATACTTTGGGACACAATTCTTATTTGACTAAGACCATCTCTACTCCACTTTTCAAAAAATTCAACTAACTGGAGTTAGCACTTAGTAAAATGTTTAGATGTTTATACATATACTTATATAGCTTTGAGACACTCGTACAGACACTTTCTATATAACTCCAGTTTTATATATCTCCCCCTGTCACTATACAGAAGAATGTTACTATAAACAGTAGTTTTAAACAAACCAGAAAAGTAATTTGTACAGTGTAGAGTGTAGCACACAATAATTCAGAACAAAGGCATTTTGTTGTTACATTGCATTTATTATAACACTAGTTGAACAGCCCGTTACACGGGCCACAGTGCCTCTGGCAGCCGGTCGCGGGACAGTCACGCGCAGCAGAAACTGGCCGCGCCACTGCTGATACAGAGCTGGACGCTCCTTCGGAGCGCCCAGCTCTGTATCAGCCGCGGCACGGGCAGTCTGTACTGCGCATGTCCGGCGTTACACACAACTTAGCGAATTATTATATAAGATGTTACACAGTGCCTATGAAAGTAAAGGAACAGTAATGTCCACTGAACATTTTTTCTTGTTTTGTAGATTAAAAAAAAAATGTTGCACAAATCCCATCTCTCAAACCTTAATGGTTTGAGAGATATTCACATCCAAAGTTCCCCCTCTCCTGATGTTAGCTGTAAAGCTGACAGAAGGAGATCCGTGTCTGCCAACATGAAGAGGCTCATCAGCAGAGCTGCAATAGCAATACTGGAAAATAATGACTTTATTGGAACGTCTACACAGTGTGCTTGCAAACCAGGCCCACTTTGTAGACCATTCCAATGAAGTAATTCTTTTTCAGTATCGCTATTTCGACTCTGCTGCAGAGCCGCCTGCTGGTCCCAGGACCGGGATCTCCCGCTGGCAATAGAGCGCTGACGTCAGGAGAAGGGGAGGGAGGGGGGATATTTCACTGCAATTATCTCTCAAACCATAAAGGTATGAGAGATGGGATTTGTGCAACATATTTTTTGCAATCTGCAAAACAAGAAAAAAAGTTTAGTGGGCATCAGTGTCCCTTTAATCCAAAGTGAAACGACTGATCTGGTTGTTGATCTCACTGGTGATATTGTGACATGTGGTTAGTGATGTCATTGATGATGTTATATGTGATGTCATCAGTGATGCCATCAGCAAAGCAAACTAGAAGCAAAGTTAGGTTTCTTAATACCTTAAAATTGCATGTATTGGCTATGGTATAATTCACAGACAGCCATAATGGTGGCCTCCTGAAATATGTTTTAAAATAATAAAGAACAGTAATAAAAAAATGCATTCAGTCTCAATGGACTGTCTTTTGATATTTTTCAATCTCATCCTATCTTAGACTAAATCATCCTAAAGATATTTCAGTCTTTGACTGTGTAAGCAATTAAAAGCTAAAGAATCACCTATTTGCAACTTTTGATCAGAAAGGATATTTATGTCATTGCGTATGGGACAACAACAAAATTCATATTGTTTATTTTGTTTGTAATCAACTTGTTTAACCCTTGGAGTGCCAGAGAGGTACTCAACACATTTCTCTGCAATGCGTTGAGTACCTCTCTGGCACTCAAAGGGTTAAGCAATTTCCTTAAATTGTCACACTTAAGAATAAAAGTACCAGTCTAAAACAAGCCAGATTTAACCCTTTGAGTGCCATAGGGGTACGGAACGCATTGCAATGCATTCTGTAACCCTCTGGCACTCAAAATGTTAAAGCATAATGGGTTTCCTTAATTGTACAGTCACCTGCCATTCAAATTGATAGTTTGTTATCTCACTGAAGATACTGATCTGTGATTATCGTTCTGATATTGATTCCACATTACAGAACAATCAATTTTATTTGATCAGAATTAATTACTTCTGAAAGGAATTAGTGACCAGTAGTTCTTAGATTGCATGCTTGTGTCTTGTTACTCTAAACTTCCTTTCAATTCTACTGAAGATTGTGATTAACCTACAGACACTGCTAGTGATGTCACCAGGGTGCGGAATAATGTTTGCAGGGAAGGAAAGAGTTAAATCGTGTGTCCAAAATGGAACTTGTACATTACTGTGGAACTGGCACTTTAAAGAGATTTCAACCCTTTGAGTGCCAGAGGGGTACTCAACGCATTGCAAAGCAATGCGTTGTGTACCACTCTGGCACTCAAAGGGTTAAAATCACTTATGTCTATGTTTGCCCGGGGGGTGGGCACTCTGAAGGGCCAGGGAACTTTTTTTTTTCACGGAAATTACCTGTGATCACAGCTCCCCACGCACACACACTGTGATCACAAACTTACACAACGTGGCAGGATCGCCACCGTTCCTTAATTCCTGGACAGCCGTGATGGTCCTGGCTCCTCATTGGCATTGAGAGGTTAACTATAGTTTGAAATATTCAGCTAATTTATTTTCAGTTTATGCAAATTAGCCAGTACTTCCTGGTAAGAAGTGGCAGTTGGGAGGGAGAATGGAATGTTAGTATATGACACACCATCCTATGCCTGCCATTAATGCCTAATTTGCAATCATTGGCAAAGTGATAAAGCTAAAAACCTCTTAAAGCATAGCTTTAAATAAAGAATGGCTGATATAGATGATTTTGAAAGCTCTTTCAACATCACTCAAGTCATTATAAAGTGATAGTTCCACTTTAAGCCAATAAAGAGATCATTGAAGCTGGGTAAATTGTTACCTACATGTATTTTCTTGCTAAAAGTTTCTTTAATGTTTAACTTGTTGTTACTCATCACTGGCCCTTTAAGAATTTGCTCTACTTTATAAATTGGCTCCACGGTTGAGCAATTTCCAAACAGAAGTCAAAATATATTATTGGCAATAGAGTCTGAATTTCATAATCAGGTTTATCAGCTAGAACTTCTAGTGAACTATATTTTCCAGCATTTATTGCATGTACATTTTGTTTATGTGCCATCTTGTTATGGTTGGCAAGCAAGACAAGGAGTCAGACGGTAAAGTTAAGATCACCTTTATTATAATAATAATAACAGTAATGCAAAAAGATAAATAACAGGTAGAGGGTGACAGAAGGGACTACGACTCTATAAGTATCACGGTGCCCGTGATTGCTGCTTTGCTATGTCTGTCACCTATAGGGGGCTCCCATTGGCTGCTTGCCTTTGGACCGCCTCATATTGCCTATTTAAACCTAGCCTGTGCACCTTTCAGTTGCCCTTTCGTGGTGTCTCTGAGTATTTTCATTTCCACCATGCTACAGACACTATTGGCCATACTGCTGTTCCTGAGTACCTGCGTTCCTGAGTTCTTGATGTTCCAGTACCGCTGTCTGCTGTGTTGGTTCCAGTCCTGTTCCGGTTGAGTTTCCTGTAGTGCTGCTTCCTGCTGCTGATCTCCGTTACCGTTCCTGATCCGGTCGGACGTCATTGCTGGTTCCTGTTTCTTCCTGAGCCTGATTCCTACAGCGGTGGCGACATTGTTCATCGGTCGCCTGGCGACATTCCAGCCAGTTGGTTCCAGCACGTGGGCGCTGGTTGGCTCCCTTGTCTCACGATACTATTTTTGAGAGTGTCTGTTGGTTCCCAGTGTGCGGACGCTGGTTTGCTCAAAAGCCTTGCGGCTACATTATACAAAACCCTGTTGGTTCCCAGCGTGCGGACGCTGGTTCGCTCCAAAGCCTTGCGGCTACATTATACTAAATCTGTTGGTTCCCAGCGTGCGGACGCTGGTTCGCTCCAAAGCCTTGCGGCTACATTATACTAAACTCTGTTGGTTCCCAGCGTGCGGACGCTGGTTCGCTCCAAAGCCTTGTGGCTATAGTTACATAAACCCTGTTGGTTCCCAGCGTGCGGACGCTGGTTCGCTCCAAAGCCTTGCGGCTACATTATACTAAACTCTGTTGGTTCCCAGCATGTGGACGCTGGTTTGCTCCAAAGCCTTGCGGCTATTCTTTATTCATTTATATATATAGCGCACACAGATTACGCAGCGCTTTACACTCATATTGGTCCCTGTCCCCATTGGGGCCTATCAGTATGTTTTTTGGAGTGTGGGAGGAAACCGGAGTACCCGGAGGAAACCCACGCAGACACAGTGACAACATACAAACTCATTGCAGATGTTGCCCTTGGTGGGATTTGAACCCAGGACCCCAGCGCTGCAAGGCAACAGTGCTAACCACTGAGACACCGTGCTGCCCTATAGTATACATAAACACTGTTGGTTCCCGGCGTGCGGACGCTGGTTCGCTCCAAAGCCTTGCGGCTACAGTATACATAAACTCTGTTGGTTCCCAGCGTGCGGATGCTGGTTCGCTTCAAAGCCTTGCGGCTACATTATACTAACTCTGTTGGTTCCCAGCGTGCGGACGCTGGTTTGCTCCAAAGCCTTGCGGCTACATTATACAAAACACTGTTGGTTCCCAGCGTGCGGACGCTGGGTCGCTCCTGGCCCTCGTAGCTCACTACTCAGTTATATTGTTGGCACTTGTGTGCTCTCCAGTCTTTACTGCCGTTATTCCATCTACCCCCTGTCATAAGGTCTCATATATTCTGTAGTATTGGGCTACGCATATTATTACATCTTCAACTGTCATCTCTTCCTGACAGTATTGGGGCCGCTTGGGTTGACACCTCTTCCATTAGGTTGCCCTGCCCGGTATATTGGTAAGGCCGGTAGAACCTATTACCTTCCATTTTATGGTTGCCTTACCCGCTATTGGCAGGGCCGGTAGAACCTAGCCTGTCTGTGTTCCTTCAGGCTGCCTTGCCCGGTATATTGGCAGGGCCGGTAGAGTCTGGTTTGCTGGTTCCCGTTAGGCTGCCTTGCCCGGTATATTGGCAGGGCCGGTAGAGCCACCTTTACATTGCATGCTCAGGCTGCCCTGCCCGGTATATTGGCAGGGCCGGTAGAGTCTGATTTCATATTACCATTCCACTTACTATTCATGTATTGTATGTACGTGTATGCAATCCTATGGGATTATTTTACATTTTCTCAATAAAGTTGTGTTTTTACCTAACTTTTTTACACGTAACAAACCGTGACAATAAGAAATAGGAGTCTCCCATAAGATCCACCATTACTGCTAGAGACTAGGCCTCAACCTACTGTAGTCTCTGTATATGGAGAAACGCCCAATGGACTAGCACTGACTCAGCCTGAAGACAATCTAGGAGAGATGTCTCCAATAATGAACGCAACCAAGGAGACTACTGACTCACGCTTGCAGTCAGTCAGATAGGAGTCTGATAGAGCCCCAGGTCTGCACTAGGTTGGATGTCTGTGGAGCGGGAGCCAAAACACATAAGAAACAGACAGAGCCCCTAGTCAGCACCAGCTAGGATAGTCAGACAGGCCAGGTCATACGTGAAGCGTGTAGTCAGCCAGAGCCACAGGTTTGCACCAGATAGGATATCCAGTGAAGCGTTGGTATGCTGGATGCTCAGTGGACAGAGCCCCAGGTCAACACCAGGATGGGTAGTCAGACAAGCCAGGTCATACACAGAGCGGGTAGTCAGCCAGAGCCACAGGTTTGCACCAGATAGGATATCCAATGAAGCGTTGGTATGCTGGATGCTCAGTGGACAGAGTCCCAGGTCAACACCAGGATGGGTAGTCAGACAAGCCAGGTCATACACAGAGCGGGTAGTCAGCCAAAGCCACAGGTTTGCACCAGATAGGATATCCACTAAAGCGTTGGTATGCTGGATGTGCAGCGGACAGAGCCCCCAGGTCAACACCAGGGTGGGTAGTCAGACAAGCCAGGTCATACACAGAGCGGGTAGTCAGCCAGAGCCACAGGTTTGCACCAGAAAGGATGTCTATGCCAGATTGGAATGCTCACAGAGAATGATCAGACAGAACCACAGGTCAAGACCAGGATGGATGGACAGACAAGCCGGATCATACACAGGAATCAGGAATACAAATCAATGAACTGCTCAGAACAACAACATAAGGGTAACTGATCCACAGGCCCATAGAGGTTTATAAAGCAGTAGGAGAAGGCAAGACAAATTAGGTCCCCCAGGCTGGGCCTATAACAGGCGTCCAGGCAAGTGCCTGGCAAGGAACCAGACTAGGCGACAGGTAGAGATGGACGCAGTTAGTGATGCCGGAGCGTCAGTCCAGAACCCTGAGAACAGCCGAATGGTGCAGGCCGAGGTAGGGCACTGTGATACATCTGTCTCTTATCTACTGTTTATCATGCTTATTTAATACTGAGTATCCAGCATAAATAAGTATAACTAAATTACATTGAGAGTTGTGACTGTGAGTTGATTGAATAGTGCAATAAAAGCATGTACATCACTCCTTTTCTTGGTGTTGGATGTAAGTACTGCACGAAGGCATAGGAGCCACATAGCACTAGGATAGATGCTGGCAAACTGGTTCTCATCCTACTGTTGGACTGCAACTCCCAACTAAGGATGATGTAAATTATAGAGCAACTGTGTGGGAATGATAGAAATTGTAGCAATATAACCATATCTCCCAACATTTCCAGTGGACAAAGAGGGACACTTTTGTTTTAGGTGATGTTGCTGCGGGTGTGGCTGGTGGACAGGGCATTACTGAGAATTTCCTTATGTAACTGAATAAATGATTTAGAGTAATACTAAAGTATTTTATTTAAGCAGACTAATTTATAAACACAAGTACTGAAGTTTAAACAAACAAAATGTGAGTTTTATTGCTGTGGATCAATGTGATACACTTATATACACGCCACACAGTCTGAGCTCCTAAAAAGAGGGTCATCAGGATCGGAAAGAGGGACAGAGGAATTTGGGTCTCAAAGAGGGATTGTCCCTCCAAAAGAGGGACACTTGGGAGGTATGATATAACAACTGTTGGTCAGCTGAGGATGATGGGAGATAAAGATTAAAAACAGTAGGGATGGTCAGTTAATAATGATGATGGGAGTTGTAACTCACAACAGCAGAAGACAATGGATCTTTTTTAAATGGCTGGTTTTAAAAGGACTGAGGTGGCAACCCCAGCTGTGAACCATGTGCAATATACAGTACTTAATTTTATGAACCAAACCAAAGCAAATGTTTTAATAAATCAATCCCAAAATTCAAGAGCAGGTCAGTAAATATTCTATTATTATCATTTACAGGACACCATGGATGGAAAATAAAGCTAAATTGTACAACCATAAAGCAGAGATCAGTCAATAATTTTGTGGATTAAGTAAGAAGTCACATTACTTTTATTGAAGAAAATAGACACAAGCCTTGATACGATTAAAATAAAAAGACAAAAAACGGCTCAGGAACTCCTCTAAGTGTAGTAAGAACTTTAAAAGGGAAATCCTTCACCAGCACCCCGGTGATTCAAAATGTTACTCATATTCTTCAGAGTCAATAACTTGCCTCTGAGTATAAACGCATCTACTGGCTCTCACCCCAGTGTGGTGTAACGGTACCTCGGTCTGCACTGTAGTCTTTCCGCTTCTCAACTCCAACAGGGATTAATAGCATATGTATAAACCGCCACTCTAATAAAGGGCCCGATCTTGCACAGTATATACATGGCAGTACCTTTTATTCTATATTAATCCTATATCATCCGGAGGAGTATCAAACCAGAGACTAGATCAGGATATTAGATAGCTCTTCACTAAATTTATTAAAAAAAAAATATACTTTAAAATAAATCGAATAAAATATCCACAAATTGACAATTCCAGACAATTGTCAAAGAAATATATCTAAATTCGCCTAACACGTTTCATAGTGAGAACGCTACTTCAGAGGCTTACATTCATTTAATATGACAGTGATAGTAACTTCAATATATAACATTTTTATTGCTAGTTATTAATATCAGTTGGTTCTAGTGACGTAGCCTCCACAAAAGGTTCAGTCAATATTAGCTGTAAATTGTGAGAAGTAAATGTGGGTTGAGCAATGCAATGCTCAAAAGGTGAGGAATAAATATGAAACTAGTACGCAAAGGGTTACAAATGACATTGTCACCCAGTACAATCTACTGGTTCAGATTTAGAGTGTCATACCCAACAAACGACACTACAGCCATACAGGAGGGCATATGTGATATTTTATTGGCTAACTGAATAGCTTTAGACTGCAAACCAATATCTATCTATCTATCTATCTATCTATCTATCTATCTATCTATCTATCTATCTATCTATCTATCTATTCAAATATATATATATATATATATATATATATATATATATATATATATATTCAAAACATAACATAGATTGTACAGCAGATAATCATCACACATACATGACAGTAGGAAATGCAAGTTCTTGATTACTTTGGATTCCATTGATGGTGAGAACCCAAAGTAATATAGAATGATAAGATTCTCACCTTCAACTGAATCCAAATTAATCAAGAACAGTGTTCACACAGATGAAGAGAGCATGGGAGCAATGCCATCCCATTCCAATAACCCATGTTACTTTCCAGCACTGCCCGTGTTGCCTAACCCTGCTGTAGACTCTCCAACATGAACAGGACTTCATAACCAAACATATGTATTTCAACACATTTAAACTGAGCTAAGAAACAACTCTAATTAACAGGACATTATGGTATTCAATGTTTTATCTATTTTAGCATTTATTTTTGAAATCATAAAACACAAAACGTATAGAAAGCAAAATCTATGACATTTACATTCCATGAAGAGAGGAGAAAACAAACAGCTTTAACAGAAAGACATCTATATATATAAAAGAGAAAGGCTCATTGCATAATTTATGTCTCCTCAGGAGACACACACACCCAGGGGTGGCAATAAGGAGGGGTTACTGTTCCCATTGGGTGATTCAATGGGGGAGTGATTTTGCCCGCCCCCACTATGCAGCCACCCACCACTATCAAAGTCAGAAAAAAACAATATGGCCGCCACTTGCTCCTACACCACAGACAAACACACACATGCCCCACTCACACAGCACCAAACTCACACACATGCCCCACTCACACAGCACCACACACACATGCCCCATTCACACACACAGCACCACACACACAAAAGCCAGAAAGAAATATGGCTGACACACAGTCACTCACCCTGACTCCCAGTGGCCTCAGCAGGACCTGTACTACAGCCACTGAGGAACAAAATGGCACTCAAAGGGTTAAAGTAGGTCCTCATTGCTCAATTATTTCTTCACTGTCATCATTTGCCATGCAAAACACAGGACAGACAGCCATCAGGTACACACTTAACCCACTGACTGCCACAGGGTTGTGTATCAAGTTTTAGCCCTCAGGGAGTGTGTTCAACCCCCTCACACTGTAAACTTGCATTTCCCTCCCACTTCTCCTCCTTCCCCAGCCTATTACTAACACTTTTCCACATTTCTCTTAAGCCCCGCCCCCTACTCATGATTAAGCCCCGCCCCCTTTTAACCCAAATTGCCCCATTGCTCTCTCCACATCAGCACCACATGAGGGACTCCACAAGTAAAACTTCCCAGGTATTACACACTCATGCCCCACTCACACAGCACCAAACAACCATACACACACACAAAGCCAGAAAGAAAGATGGCTGACACACAGTCACTCACCCTGACTCCCAGTGGCCTCAGCAGGACCTGTAGTATAGCCACTGAACGGTGCTGCATCACCAGGGGAACAAAATGGCACTCAGAGGGTTAAGGTAGGCCCTCATTGCTGAATTACTTCTTCACTGTCATCATTTGCCATGCAAGACACAGGACAGACAGCCATCAGGTACACACTTAACCCACTGACTGCCACAGGGTTGTGTATCAAGTTTTACCCCTCAGGGAGTGTGTTCAAACCCCTCACACTGTAAACTTGCATTTCCCTCCCACTTCTCCTCCTTCCCCAGCCTATTACTAACACTTTTCCACATTTATGTTAAGCCCCACCCCCTACTCACGATTAAGCCCCGCCCACTTTTAACCCAGATTGCCCCATTTGTATCTCCACATCAGCACCACATGACTCCCTTCCAGGGACTACACAAGTCAAAGTTCCCAGGTATGAATACACTTCCCACTGCTATTTAACTCTGACATGCCTCTCTATACATTAACCATTTGAGTGCCAGAGGGGTGCACAACTCATGCACGCATGTGTTTCTGCGCCTATATGTTGCGTGTGTGTGTGTGTGTACATCTCTGTTACATATTTGTGTGCATCTCCGGTGTGTGTGTGCATGTCTTTTGCATGTCTCTGCCGCTCACTGTGTGTATGTGTCTGCCTGTGTGTTGCATATGTCTGTGTTTATCAGCGTGTCTACATTTCACACACGTGCGCCCAACACCGTCCCACATTGGTAGTGTATATATATAAGAGAGAAAACCTGCATCCCCTGCCACACACACCCAGGGGCGGCTGTAAGGAACAGTTAGCCTGCCCCCCAACATCAGTCTTAACCTAGGCTGACCAGACCTCACCTTTAACTGGGGACGCATAGGAAAAATGCATACTGCAGGACTGCTTTCATTTCAGTGAAGTACTGCAAAATGGCTATTTCCTATGTGTCCCTGGTTAAAGGTGAGATCTGGTCAGCCTACCTTAACCCTTTGAGTGTCAGAGGGGTACGCATACATTGCAATGCGTTGCGTACCTCTCTGGCAGTCAGACGGTTAGCCCTCTCCTCCACAACTCACCTACTGCTACATCACTTCTCTCGACTTACAGCTCCTACAGTAAACAACTCATGGCACAATACTATAACCCACCAACCAGCAGCTCCCATTTTGCTGGGGAGCCACACATTGATCACTTCTTTCAAAGACACACTGGGACACTCAGAGTCAGCTGGGGAATAGGTTAGAACACACAGGTCTTCAGTTTCCATGGTAAGAACTGGGGCTGATGGACTCACTTTGTTTCAATTTAACCCTTTGAGTGCTGTTGCAATGCCTTGGATACCTCTCTGGCACTCAGAGGGTTAAGCCCATTAACCCTTGGAATATCAGAGATGATATGCAGCACATTGCTCTGCGTACCTCTGTCACTCAAAGGGTTAATATCTGTTTGGAAAGCTTCCACATTTGGGTACTGTGCAGCCCACTCTTTCCTCACAAGTGGCCCACAGGGTTAAACTGATTTCTTTGAAAATGTCCATTGATTTCAATGAGACTATTAATTCCATGACCGCTACAGACAATGCAAACACATTGCCAAACCAACGCGTTGGGGACCATTGTAGCATTCAAGGGGTTAAAGCCCCATTTATGTCAACATGATTTTCCTGAATTTTCAATTCAACCCTACGGTGTCAGTATTTTTTGAGTTGCACCCTTTATCTTGATACATAAGGCCCATAGAGTTCTACTCTTACCCCATTAATCTAAACCCATTGATACTTTTGGCTCTTGCAGCAGCTGACTGCGCACTCTGATCTGTGAGGCTGATGTACTAACACAAAGAGGAACAATTCATCTGTACCATACAGAACAAATACAATGCTTTGCTGACCTCTCTAGCTTTGAAGACGTTAAAACGCCCATTTAAATAAATGGGTATTGTTCCCTGTGCTGCTGTTACTTTTCCACAAAATTCCACCACTTTCCTTAGTATATGAGCCTTCCTGTTTTGAAGCCTATTAGCTGTTAGGGGTCCCTCTATTGATCCCTTGCCTACGGCCCATGGACAAATAATCCGGTTCTGTCCCAGCCGACCACCACGGCCCACTAATGCAAGGAGTGCCCAACATGTGTCACATATTCCTTTCACTGCCAGAGGACTATACAACTCATTACACAGCAATGTGTTGTGTACCTCTCTCACATTCACAGTTAAAGTACTTCACTCCAACCAGCTGCTACACTAGGTCTGTATAATGCAGTAACCCTACAGCCCTGTATTTCATGTCTACTTCACTGTCTATGTATAGTCATTTCTCCCCCTCACCCATTACTTTACTGTAGCACTTCACTGTCCCTCCTCTCCTCAATCTCTCATCTCCTCCTCCCTTGTCACCCCCACTCACCTATCCCCTTGCCATCCATCCATAGTCCCAATCTCGCCATTTTACTCCCACATCACTATTACATTATCTATCACTGCATCTGTCACTTAACCCTCTGTCTGCCAACCTATTTCTTCAAATGTACTGCAGTATCCACTGCTGTAATCTAAATTATTCCTTTACTCACAAACATCTTCTCACTGTGACCTTCTACAAGTAACACAGCACACTGACTTCAACTGTAAGGATACAGGGTCTTATTCATCAAGTAACACAGCACACTCACTTCAACTGTAAGGATACAGGGCCTTATTCATCAAGTAACACAGCACATTCACTTCAACTGTAAGGATACAGGGCCTTATTCATCAAGTAACACAGCACACTGACTTCAACTGTAAGGATACAGGGCCTTATTCATCAAGTAACACAGCACACTGACTTCAACTGTAAGGATACAGGGCCTTATTCATCAAGTAACACAGCACACTGACTTCAACTGTAAGGATACAGGGCCTTATTCATCATGTAACATAGCACACTCACTTCAACTGTAAAGATACAGGGCCTTATTCACCAAGTAACACAGCACACTCACTTCAACTGTTAAGATACAGGGCCTTATTCACCAAGTAACATAGCACACTCAATTCAACTGTAAGGATACAGGGCCTTATTCACCAAGTAACACGGCACACTCACTTCAACTGTAAGGATACAGGGCCTTATTCATCAAGTAACACGGCACACTCACTACAACTGTAAGGATACAGGGCCTTATTCACCAAGTAACACGGCACACTCACTTCAACTGTAAGGATACAGGGTCTTATTCACCAAGTAACACGGCACACTCACTTCAACTGTAAGGATACAGGGCCTTATTCACCAAGTAACACGGCACACTCACTTCAACTGTAAGGATACAGGGCCTTATTCATCATGTAACACAGCACACTCACTACAACTGTAAGGATACAGGGTCTTATTCATCAAGTAACACAGCACACTCACTTCAACTGTAAGGATACAGGGCCTTATTCATCAAGTAACACAGTACACTCACTTCAACTGTAAGGATACAGGGTCCTATTCATCAAGCTGAAGAGCTGCAATTAAAACATTTTTTACAAATCTTATCAGCATATCTACATCCCCACTGCGTCTGTAACACACTGTCTACATATGTGACATCATATGCCTATGTGTGTGTGTCTCCGTATGTATGCGTTTCACAGTGTGTGACACACTCTGTCTCTTTAAGTGCGTGTCTGTAACACTGCATATTTCTGTTTCACACAATGTCTCTCTGTGTAAATAATATGACGGGCAACGCCGTCCCACATTGCTAGTTATATATATAATGTGGATATTAGCATAGGTTGAACTTTCCAGATTATATAGTTTGCAGATGATAGCAGTGCCCTATTTCATGGAAAGTGGTTGTGCTACATTGTTTCTGTTTCTGAAAGAAAAGACTTACGGTACTAAGACAACCATAATATGGATGCGCAAAAAAGAGTGACCCAAATGCAGAAAGTGCAGCAAGGAATGAGAGGATTCTCCATAAATACCAAAATTAATAATACAAAGTGAAAAAACAAACCTTTACTACTTCATATAGTTTGCTTAAATGTGAACTTGTGTAACACCCACAGAATGGAATTTTGGTTACAATGTTCAAGCTTGCCTGACAAGCCTGTGAAGACATAGCTAGAGTCTCTAATATTGAGCAATTAATAGTAAGCCATATTATATGGTAAAATGTATTCATTTTGACTTGCCTAAACTGGGGTGCCTGGCTGGCTTAGCAGGCAACCTTCATTATATTTTGGCCAAAACCTCCACTTGAAATTATAAATGCCTGTTATAAACAGTAATGTATGCTTTACACAAGGTCACATTTTCAGCAATCTATAAGATATAGTGCAGGTTTGTTTTCTGTTCACATTATTTCAGTTACATAACTCATAAACATCTCATAAAAGTATTGTAGTGTTTATCCTGCTGAGTATAACAGGGGTACACTCAATGCTTAGAGATGATTCATTCAAAAGTTATTGCAGTTTAAACTTGCATTTTTTGGTGCATTACTTCCATGGCCTGAAATGATTCAGTGGTGCTGCTGTTTCAGCATCTATGGAGCTTTATGGTCCATAGACTGTTGTAGCAATAGCATCACCATCAAATGTCACACTATGGTGGTATTGCACCCAAAAGTCAAGATTCAGCTGCAATAACATTTGAATAAGACACCTCTAAGCCATGACAATACCAATGCTTTACCCAGCAGGATAAACTTGCAATTTCCCTTAAACCCCTTACGTTTTAGAGAGGACTCCAAATGCATTGCAACAACATACTAACAGAGAGAGAGCTCACCCATGACTCTAAAGGGCCATATAAGCAATCTCAAGGTAATAATTAGTCCCTGTTCAGTTATAGACATTTGTAGAGTTCTGAACTAGTAAATATATATACCTGAATGAGATGTAGTGTATACCTACTGAGGTAAGTCTCATTGTTACACAGACTAATAGCCATTTATTCAAAGTGTATAATTTTTTTATTTGGGGTAATATGACTTTAAATTTCAGAAGATTATTGATAGAATTGAGTAGACCTACAAGTGAAAAGACATCTGATGAGATTATATTTAAGCTATATGTAATAGACAATAACAATGACCATATTATTGAGTTCCTTATGGAATGACAAATTTAGATGTCTGATGAAAATGTCTACTAACTTCTGTTTGAGACAAATGTGTTCATCATTTCACATTGAAGGTGACTTTAAATCTATAACAAGTGAACAATATAAATAATATTTAAGGTTTAACAAGGTATCCTTCAAACAGCAAAACATTATTTGTGTATATATATTTTATTTGCAATTGCTCTTTATTGTAGTCCATTTCTAAATGTTACAGGTCACAATGTGATAAAGACATGTGACTTTTATGAACCATTTAAGTCTATTGAGGCCTACTGCTTCGTGTGAGGAGGTGTGAACTAGATGCAGACTTCTGTCACTCATTATATACAGATATAAATGCATTGCTATACCTGACCGCTGCTTGAAGTTCACCTCTAAAAGAACAGGAGCGTAGACATTAAATAAAAGAGCAATGCCCTTTATTACACCAGAATAGTAAATACTTTATTGCACTCACATTTTCCAAATTAAAAACATGCCCATCATCCTGCTCTATTGCAGTGACCAATGTATGAGGTCCACAGATAGTAGTTATCATTCAAGTGCGGGTGGCATCTTCCAAAACACATACCTTCTACTTGATTCCTCTGACGCCACCTCTGACCAGAAGGTATGGAAAAAGACTAGCAGTGAGTTCTCTATGGGTTGCACAGCACTTTTGTCTGCTTCACTGATATCTACACTGTCATTGATAGTTTTCCAATAAATACAAGTGCCAATTAAGAAAATAATAATTATTATTAGTAGTAATAGTAGTAGTAGTATCATCCTTTATTTTTATAGTGTCATCTTATTCCACAGAGCTGTACAATAGGGAACAGACATACAGGGACACGCAGCAGTACAAATATAACATAGAAAACAATAGGATCAGAGTCCCTGCTCACGAGACCTTTCAGTCTAGATCCTAGAGGATGTATCAAAGTCCACATCAAAATATAGTTGGTAAAACCCAAAGAAAAATAGAATAATTCTGAACAGTTAAAATCTCACAAAACATTTCATTATTGTAAACATACATAACCTATCTATAAGAACGGGAGAAACATCCATTATGTACTAGATCACAAACATGCAGCTAAACTAATATCTTGGATTTTACTACCCCTATCCTATGGACCCATAATGTTTCTTTCACTCAGTTCTAATTATTTATCTGTTCCTCCCCTATTTTTTGGTATCATCCATTCATCACATGACTTGTGGGGAAGGATATAAATGGAACATAGTTTTAAATGCAGGCCCTTATGGGCCATGTATCAGGTAAGTCCTCCCTCTACACCTATTTTGTTTTTTTGTCTTGTTGTATGTCTGTTGTTTTTAATTGCATTATACTGGGACCCACAAGAAATAAAATCATCAAAATGATATTTAAAGGGTCCCCACTGACGCGTTTATTATAACATCTTCCTTCAGAGAATGTCTGTTTTTAATTTAGATAGGGTCTTTATAGGTGTATTAGAGTAGGACTTACCATAAAGTGAGATACCTTGGCGTGGTGGTAAGCTTACACACGGACTGGCCAATTTGTGGGACGAAATTCTCACTTATTTTTACTTAGATTACTAAGAGTTATTACATATGCTGAATACAGGGCACTTATGGTCACAGTATATAGAGGAGAGCAGGACTGTCTTTTTTGTATATCTCTATTACTATCAAACTTTTTTCTCACTATTACAGCACAGGATAAGATGGTCTGGTGTAATATGGTGTCTACATTTCAATTCATTATCTCTATGATGTTTCCCAAACCTGTTCCTGAGGCACCTACTTGTTCTGCCAACAAAGCTTAAGATTGCAGGAACACTTCAATAGGTACACCATATAAGCACATGCAGAAATAATAAAACCCATGGTGTATATTGTTTCCCTGAACTAGAACACAATGTATTAGTTCTTTTTTGGGACATGTGCACATATCAAGCATTTACTACCCCAACATTTGTAAGTATCCTTGGTAAACTTAAATAGTTAGTATCTATTACAGGGTTAGGTTTACATTCCCTAAGATCAATAGGTGCAAAATTAAAAAAAATCAAGTTCTGGAATTTTCTAAATATTTCTTGAGGTTTTTCTCACTGGTCCTAAAATTGTATGTCTCTTTCATATGTGCTACTATTAAGGATTTTACAAATTGTATTACCCCATTCCTCCATCTGATTCTGTATGTTGTCACAATTACTAATCAGATTGTAGGATCCCCTACCTAATGTATGATTCACTTGGTTGCACTTATCCCCTACTAATAATGCAATGATTGCACTCTATGCCTGTACTGTATTTTTTGTATTGTACTGTTGCTGTTTCTATAAAGCTCTGTGTACATGTATGGCTCTAAACAAATAAAGATACATGCCTACCCACTTCACTGTACTGAATTATGAAAGTATTTCACTTACAATCTGCATTTCCACTTTTAATACCATTTTCCATTAAAAGTGTACTCCAGGGCAGGTTCTTACATTGATAATAGGCTTCTTTCAGAATTCTCCTATTATATTCTTTTCTTTAAAGGGATAGTAATACTTCGCTTTAACTTTATTTTATTTTGTAGGCATTAAAAAAACATGAATAATGATATAAGTCTTATCTCTCAAACCTTTATGGTTTGAGAGATATTCACAAGCAAAGTTTCCCCCTCCCGCCCCTTTTACCTAGTGTAAGCCATCTCTTCTCAGATGTGGAATGCAGTCCATAGACCAGACAGATAACAGAAGAGGACAATCTTCTTCCTATGAGAACAATGAAGGCCCTGCCCCCCTTGACACATTTTTCAGGTTTTTCCCTTATCTTAATTGAAGATTGTCCCTTTCTGCAATCTACCTGGGCACCTCCCTTCTGATCTGTCTGAGCAGTGTTACATCAGTAAAAGGGGCAGGAGGAGATACTTTGTCATTGTCTTGAACTATAACTCTGACAGAATTGAAATAACACTCTCCAAAGTCCAAATACTATGATATTTAATTAGAGCTGCTTTTATTATGAAACATTACTATCCCTTTAAACTATTTCTTAAGGATAAAAGAAGAAATGCAAAAAAGCTAAATTTTGTTGTATAAAAATCAACATTAGTTACACTGCAACATTTTTCCAAGGTAACACCGGCAATACTGTATTTTTATACAAAAACATTATGGAGCCTTGGCCATAAGACACATGATTCAAAACATGTGAACCAAACAACCAATACACATATCAAGTGAAAATGAGGTCTGGTACCTCTTAATTGCTAATAGCAGAAACATGGATTTTAAAGAAGTGTAGCTAACAGAATTTCAACATCAGTAATAAAAATAATATATGCAATAATAAGAAGTTCCATCAACTAACTGCGGAGATAAGGAAAACAAACATCTGAGGCCACTAGAAGGATGGATGCTGTATGTAGCTGCACTGTGTCATACTTCTTGATAGAGTCAGTAGTATCTCAGTGTATGACTGTATCTGAGAGACCATAGGCCTCAGAATCCTATCTAGAAATTTCTCTATTGGCGTTAATACAGAATCAACAGTTGACACAATGGGCCAACCCACTAGACCAGGGCTGTCCAAGCTCAGTCCAACAGGCCAGGATTTAAGAATTTCCCTGATTATGTACAGGTGAGTTAATCAGTGTCTTATTCCTTCTGACTGTCTCACCTGAGCTTAAGCAGGTAAATCCTTAAATTCTGTACTGAACTTGGACAGCCCTACACTAGACAAAGGGCATCCTTGTGTATCTAGGGAATGGTTCAGAACATGGGAATCAATTAAATATCGTGCGAGCAGGCCAATTTGGAGTCTAGTATCTCTTGTTCCTTAGCTTTAGAGAATTTTCATGCCAATTTTCCCCATGGCTTCTCTGTCTCAGGCAATTAGATAATTTAGTGTTGATTTCCTCAATATAATAACTGTAGTGCAAGATCACCACTGCAGTCCCCGTATCCTCTAGTTTGACTACACTGGAATAGATAGTCCATATTCTGACAGACGTGGTAAAATATACTAATGAAGAGAGAAAAGCAACTGAGGTGCCTAAATCCACAGAAGAACTGTGGTTAGTTCTCCATGATGTTTGAAACAACCTACCTGCCGAGTTCCTTACCAAACTGTGTGCAAGAAAACCTAGAAGAATTGATGTTGTTTTGAAGGCAAAAGGTGGTCACACAAATATTGATTTGATTTAGATTTTTCTTCCGTTCACTCACTATCATTTTGTTAATCGATAAAAAATAAACTATCAGCATGTCTATTTTTGAAAGCATTCTTACTTTACAGCATTTTTCATACCCCCTAAGACTTTTGCACATTACTGTACATATATATAAATATATATATATATATATATATATATATATATATATATATATCGAAACGTTGATCTGTCAATAAATTGTTTTTGCACCAAGAAAAAGTTTCCTGAGCGTGCTGATTCCCCCCCTGAATATTTATTATATTATCCGGCGCCCAGGCATTTACTTAAGTTATCGTGAGTGCATCCTTCTATACAGATATATATATATATATATATATATATATATATATATATATATATATACTAGTATGGAAGCCCGTATACACGGGCTAAAGTGCACCCAGCTGCCCCGGCTGCTGCCCCGGAGCCGGTAGCAGAGATATGACATGAGCCGTCCAGAGCGGGGCAGCTCGTTCAGCGAGTCTCTACTGCACATGCTGGGAGCTCCAGATGACTTACAGCAAAGCTCCCTGTGTGCGAAACCACACATGCACAGTAGAGACTCTCTACTGCGCATGTGCTGTTACAGCTCACAGTGAGCGACGTATTCTACCACTTTATATTATAAGATATATATATATAGATAGTGTAAATATGTAACTTCTTACTGTAAAAGCACCGTAGCTCTTTAAAATGAGAAACATATCAATGGATTATTCCTGGTAAAACATTTTCTAAATAGAATAAATATCCTAAACTTTAAATAATACATTTTAGCTTAATATTGCAATGCTTTTATTTTACTTTCTAACAGGGCTAACCCCTTTTCTTGGAAAAACAATTACCAGCTATCTTTTGTTGATATATTATCTTGTCGGTAAAATGCAGTGAAGTTGATAATCCTATCTAACAGAAATCCACTAGCAAAATATAAAGTGATATATTTGTATATTTCTTAAACTAGCACTGCTTGATTGTGACCCCTGCTGGACAAAAACCGTAAGCAAAGTGGAATCTTTAAGGGTGGTGGTATGACTGAAGCTTAACTGGCTCGTAATTTGTTTATTTTAATCACTTACCTAGAGAAGTGTCCTTCAAACAGCTATCAATTATATCTATTTGCTGTTTTTTTTATTACATTTGATCTCCTGCTCATTGCTTCAGTTTTAATCTGGTTCAGTCTGGTAATAGGGTCTTTTACAATCCATTCAAATCTATGGAAGCCCTTTGTTGAGATCAGGATTGATCTAGAGTCAGATTGCAGATATAATGCACTATATATTGCTGTATAAGGGACATCTACGTACCTAGGTGAATCAATTTGTTAAGTAAATCAGAGTGACTTATTCCTAGGGTATACCATAGTTTGCCTTTAATAACGGTCATTTAGAGCACACAGTGCACACGGGCTGCCAGTCTCTGCAATGTACTCAGTAAGAACAGATTAAACAAATGATCAGTAAGTGTGGCTCTCCATGTGTCAAGCGGCAACAATTCCCACCATCCTCATAATGGGGAGTTATAGTACAACAACAGATACGGGGCAGTTGTTGCTGATCCTTGAACTTGCCGTGAAAAAAAAACTGATGCCCGATATCCAAAGACATATTCACTATATCTGCCATCATTGCTGTCAAGAATCCTATATAATAATTAGCTAAAACGTGTGTAACGACAAAGTCAGGGGAGGGCTGGCAACTTGTGGCCTGGGGGGCAAATACAATCTACTGGCCCATTTCTTCAGTCGCACCAGCCCAGTGTCCCAGCCCATCCCCTTTAGTTACTTTTACTATTGGTATTAATGCTGTTAAGTAAGGTAAACAAGACCGCATAGCTTACAGTTGAAATGCGGCTACTTAGTGATACCATAAAGCTTACAATTTAAGTACAGCAACATGATTGATACCATAGAGCTTACAAGGGAAACTGGTTATGCTGTTAATGTAGCTCTATTTGGTTTGTAGCTCTGTGGTATCACTATTGTAGCTCCATTTCAACTGTAAGCTCTGTGGTATCACTAGTGTAGCTCCATTTACAGCAGCAATTGGGAGACTGAGTGAGGCAGTGGCCCACCAGCCCAGACATGTGACCAGCCCAGGGGGCAATTGCCCCTCTGCCCCCAGGCCAGCCCTCCCCTGGACAAAGTCATGCGCAGTAGAGACTGCCCGCGCAGCGGCTGTGTCGCAGGCAGTCTCTACTGCGCATGATTGCCCTGTGGCCGGCTGGCAGTGGCACTGTAGCCCGTGTAACAGGGTCTTCAACTAGTAACAACATGAAAGGATAAGTAACACTTGGGGAATTTATAGATTCACAGCACAGATCTGCTGCTGTTAGAGTACATCAACCATGGCTGCACTTAAAGGTGTACACTAAAGCATGCGATTAGTGATTTAGTGCATATCAGTGCACACACTCCTCTGTCACTAAGACTTGTTTAGCCCAGGGGTCTCCATCCTTTTCCTTAACGTCAGCTACTTTTTATGAAATCTGTACTGAGCTACTCTGAATTTCATGATGTACTAAAAAGACCTGGATACATTCTGAAAATAAACATTGCCATAGGGGGCCAAAAATTCTGATGTATTTTAAATTGGGGATTTTAGATTCCTATAGTCTAGAAAAGTCTCCAGAGCAAAAGTCTCTAGAAAAAAAGTCTCTAGAACAAAAGTAACTAGAAAGGTATCCAGAACATTCTTGCAATTGCAGGCCCCATTAGTAAAGCAATGTGTTGCGTACCCCACTGGCACTCAAAGGGTTAAAAACCTCATTCAAACCCTTGAGGACCAGATGAGTGTGCAGAATGTTGCTTTGCATGCCTCTATGGTCCTCAGTGGGTTAAATCAGTGGCTAATTGGGGGGATTATTATTTATCCTTTATTGTGCAGCTGGCTTGATCCAGAATTACTCGAGTTGCTCCATTTACAGAATCTAAAGGGGAATTCTGAATATGTTTTCATGCAGGCGAGGTGACTAATTTACGTTACTCATGTTTACTGACCTCGTTGAGTGACAGGGGGTGTGTCCCCTAGTTACTGATTCAAGGTGTGACTCCTGAAGATAAGCATGTGATTGCAAGACAGCTTGGCAAATTCCACCTGCAAGAATCTGCTTGTCTGTCCTGGGATAATATATTCTATCTATCTATCTATCTATCTATCTATCTATCTATCTATCTGTCTGTCTGTCTGTCTGTCTGTCTGTCTGTCTATCTATCTATCTGTCTGTCTGTCTATCTATCTATCTATCTATCTACCTATATATCTATATATCTCATATCTATCTATCTATCTATCTATATATCTATATATCTCATATCTATCTATCTATCTATCTATCTATCTATCTCATATCTATCTATCTATCTATCTATCTCATATCTATCTAATCTATCTATCTATCTATCTATCTATCTATCTATCTATCTCATATCTATCTATCTATCTATCTATCTATCTATCTATCTCATATCTATCTATCTATCTATCTATCTATCTATCTATCTATCTATTCATATCTTTCTATCTATCTATCATTCTATCTATCACTCTGTTTATCTTATCAATCTATTGGTATCCTTTTAAATTTTCCCCTTTGAAATATGGCGCGGCATGTCGTCTGATTGAAAAGGGTGACATGAGAATCTTGCGCTGCTTATAAGAAAGAAGTTCTCATATCGCCTCATTACATTTTATATAACTGATATTGTACTTGTACTGGCCTCCTGCAAACCTTAGCATACCTCTGATGTGCACTGAGACACCTAGCTCCCTGTTGCACTGATAGACCGCTCCGATCGGCACGGAGACACACCGTTCCCTGTGGAGCTGCTCTGCAGCATTTGATTCTTCCTTGCACGGAAAGGGAGATAGACTACACAATTGTGTTGGCCAACTCAAGATTTGATTCTCCTACCAGATCAATGTAACAGTGAGCAGAGTGTCTCAGTGCAGATCAGAGCGTACCATATTTCAAAGGCGAAAATTTAAAAGGATACCAATACTGTAGATAGATAAGATAAACAGAATGATAGCTAGATTGAGAGATAGGTGTCAGTGCAGATCGGAGCTACACACAGTCTTTTACTTCCACACAGCCAAGGAGACAACCATTGGGGTAATCTTTGTGAAATGTGAAACGTATAGGAGCAACAAAGGGCTACAGATACCTCATTAGAACCAGGCAGGAGCCAGACCTGTTTTCTCTTTTGGCTGCAGTGTGTCTCAGTGCAGATCGGAGCAGTCTATCAGTGAAACAGGGAGCGGGGTGTCTCAGTGCACATCAGAGGTATGCTAAGGTTTTGCAGGCAGCCAGTATAAGTACAATGTCAGGTATGCGGCATTTAATGAGGCGACATGAGAACCTCATATGCAGCGCAAGATTCTCATGTCGCCCTTTTCAGTCAGACAACACGTGATATTTCAAAGGTGACTAGTTAAAAGTGAACCCTATCTATCCTATAGAGAGATAGAGATAGACAGACATACTGAAGTTTGCCTGCTGGCAATCACAGATGAATTTGGACATTCTCCCCTGTATGTCTGTTCCCAATTGTACAACTTGGAATTTTATAGACTTGTTTGGTTCCATTACCACTCAGAGTGCCAGAGGACTGATAAATATTACCACCTTAGATCATAAAGATAGCACTAGAAATGAAACAAAAACAAGTGATTCAGGGAGCTAAAATCCCCTTTTGGGGATTTTTTTATTTGTCCCCTGTTGGGTTCTTGGTTTCCTCCAGAATTGCTCCAATACTACTTAGTACATCAGCCTCACAATGCACTCATATATATTCATGCACAATAAATGGGCGCCTGTGCTTAAAGGGATAGTAATATTTGAAAATAATTGTATTTTATATTGTAGCCCTTAAAAAAACATGAAAAATGATATAAGTCTTATCTCCCAAACCTTTATGGTTTGGGAGATATTCACATGTAAAATACAGTAAAATGCTCTTTTCCTGGCTGTTTCAGCCAAGTCTGCCATCTAGTGGACAGATTTGGAATTCGGTCCACAGAGCAACCTGCAGCTCTTTAGCTGTGCTGAGATCACTATCTTTGAAAAGAACTACTTAATTGGAACTATCTACAAAGTGTGCCTGGCTTGAAAGCACACTTTGTAGACCATTCCAATTAAGAAATTATTTTTAAAGATGGTGATCTCAGCACTTCTGGAGAGGCACTGCTGGTCAGGTGACCGGATTCCAAATCTGAAGGGTGGAGCAATGACGTCACTCCAGGGGAAACTTTACTTCTGAATATCTCCCAAACCATAAAGGTTTGGGAGATAAGACTTATATCATTGTTTATGTTTTTTTAAGGGCTACAATATAAACTAAACTTATTTTCAAGTATTACTATCCCTTTAAGCCTACATACAGATGCAATAGGACATATTGACACATTGCTCCAGTGTCTGAAAGAGCCAGAAGTCTTGAAAAGGAAGCATGAGCTGTAATTTTGTAACAAATTCGTTATTTTAAAGGAGCTTTCAAAATAACCTATATTTTTAGTAAATTTTTATTAAATCAGTCTATTATAAATTTATCTTTACTTATTTTTCAGTTAATGCACATCTGACAAGCGTTGGCAGGCACTGCCTCACTACTCCCTATCCCAACTGCCACTTCCTACCAGGAAGTAGTAGCCCATGTGTATAAAATGACAAAAAAAAGCTAAATATGTTGTAAACTATCCCTAACAAAAATATGTGCTTTGAAAACTCTTTCAAAATGACTGGTTTGTTACAAAAGTGACAGCTCCACGTTAAAATGAAAAATTAATGGTTAGATTTTATAACATTGTACTTAATTTAGAACAGTTTCAGTCTGTGTTCCATGGAACTCCAGATTTTCCTGGAGAACAGCAAAGACTTCCATGGAAGAAACATAAGTAATTATAGACAGGGAAACAAGGCTAGGGAGGGTGTATGCGTGGCACTGTGACTACAG
Organism: Rhinophrynus dorsalis; assembly: GCA_037306005.1. Lineage (NCBI taxonomy): Eukaryota > Metazoa > Chordata > Amphibia > Anura > Rhinophrynidae > Rhinophrynus > Rhinophrynus dorsalis. The sequence goes on along the minus strand of CM074719.1, from coordinate 39,534,740 downwards.
GTTGTCAGTGGAAAAAGGTTAAAGGGATTGTAAAACTTAAAATGTAAAAAAAAATATGTTGTAGGGTTTATCCACCTGAGTAAAACAAGAGTACTCCCACTGCTGAAAGGTGTTTCATTCAAAAGTTATTAATTTTCAAAGTTGAATTTATTAGGTGCAATATCACAGTGGCCTGAAATTGTATAGTGGCGCTGTTGCTACACCATTCTATGGAGATTTTGCTGTCCATAGGATTGTGTAGCAACAGCGCCACTGTACAATTTCAGGCCACTGTGATATTGCACCTAAAAATTTCAACTTTGAAAATTAATAACTTTTGAATTAAACACCTTTCAGCAGTGGGAGTACCCTTGTTTTACTCTGGGGGATAAACCCTACAGCATATTTTTTTTACATTTTAAGTATTACTATCCCTTTAAAGCATGAGACAATGTATGTATGGATCAAGCTGTAAGGAACTACCAACATACAGTGGGAGACTGCTTGGTGGCACACAGTGTATGCGCCCTTTTATGGATGAATGGAATATTGAAACATTTCAAATTTTGCTTTTTTTCGATTTTTCTTAGAATAAACCCTATAGCAGTGATTCTCAACCAGGGTGCCGTGGCACTTTAGTGTGCCATGGCCATCAACATAGGGTGCCCCGTGTTTTCTATGAAGACTTTGCTAAAAATTTTACTATTGACTTTTAAATGTAGATTTGTGAAAATGGTTATGCACAATAAGTTTATTTTTATTATTTTGATTATAAGACCTAATCATATCTGTATATTTTTATATTATACCCTATATTATGCCCTTGATAAATTACATTAAATATGTTAGGGGTTCCCCAGAAGTTCCAGATTGTGTGCTAGGGGTGCCTTGAGCACTATAGCGTAGCCCTTTCTAAAAAAAAACCCATAAATAAACAGAATTGGTAACTGATCATTGTTACCTGATATATCTTAGCAAAATAATATAGTCTAAGTTAATGGTAGTATATTGCATTTAAATACTTTTGATATATATACTATGTAAATCCATTGATGTTAAAGAGGTCTCCAACAAATTGTGAAGACATCTAGCGTACAAGAGATTAAGGGGGAGATTTATAAATTGCATTCCTAGGGCCGTATGTTCAAAGGGATAACAACATAAAAATGTTGTATGAAAGACAAAAATAAGTAATTGTATGCATGAACGACATTTTCTTTAGAGTATACGACAAAAAAACTAGTAATGTCCGTTGTGTACGACACAACTCCAGAATTGCTGGACAGGGGGGTAGGGCAAGGGCGTGGCTAAACTATTCTACAGTGTTGTATAGAGGAAAAGAAAATTTGTTGTATACAATGACAAAAAAATGTCTTGCAAAAGACAAAATTTGTACGTTAAGAAAAAAGTGGAGAGAATGTGAAGTTCTGAATGAGAGAAACCTATAATAATTAAAGGAAACACAACACAAGCATAATTACCATACCTATATGCCAACATTTTTATCTTTAGTTAAGACATTTTTGTCGTTAGGTAAGACATTTTAGTTTTTACATACAACAATTTCAGTCAGGAATCATATTTCAATGACAAAACGACATATTTCAGATCACAACCGACACACTCTGAAAATATTAATGAGCCCAACGACACTGTACTTTGAAAGTCGTTACAAAGCACAAAAGCTATTTCACTACTTCTTCGACATGAGAATCTCACACTGCATGACAAAGAGAGATTCTCATGTCGCCTACCTAAATGTTGCGGATGCGAATGTCTGCTGGTCTGTGTTAAAATAAACATTGTTGGATGTGAGTATGCACTTACTTGAAAAGAGCAAATAGCATGCAGCAAGGCTCTTTCCACTGTCAAAGGATTGTAGTTCCTCCTCCCATACCATGCCTGTTCTCTATTGTTTCCGTCTCATGGTCTCCTTTTAAACAAACAGTCCTCTGCATCTACAGTCCTCCACATGGTCTCCACTAAGCAGCAGTAACAAGGAGTATCAGTAGCATTGGAATGACTGGTACTGGTCCGCACTAGAGATACAGAGGCCTGTTTGTTAAAGTAGGCCATGAGATGGAAAAAATAGAGAAAGGTCACAGTGTGGGAGGAGGGACTACAATACTTTGACAGTGGAAAGAGCCTTACTGCATGCTATTTGCAGTTTTCAAGTAAGCACATACTCACATCCAACAATGTTTATTTTTACACAGACCAGCAGACCTTCACAGCCACTACATTTCAGTAGGCGACATGAGAAGCTTGCATTGTCATGCAGTGCGAGATTCTCATGTCGCCATTTTTTTTATGGCAACATGATTAAAGTGTCACGCAAAAGAGCGTGCAACCTTTTAAAAGGATACCCAGCAGTTAGCAATTTTTTTTCAAACTGAAGCATGTAGAATGCATAAACATAATTAATACCCCTGCTCTGCTTACTGCACATGGTAATCCTAAAGGACCAGATCATTATACAATGCATTACTTTGTAATGTGTTATGCACCGCTCCAGTCCTTAAAGGGGAACTATTAGACCTGCGCGATTCGGTTCAGCCAATTTTGGAATTCGGACAAATAAGGCGTATTTGTCATAATTCGGTCCTTCCTAAAGCAAAGGTCCACCCACAAAAAAAAAAATCAGTATCCGAAATGGACCTAGTCAGAAATTTTGGTGTAAATTTCGGAAATTTGGACGGCGCTTTCCCACCTGAAACTATTACAATGTTGCTACATGCTGCTAAAAATAGATCTGGTAAAACAGGTGCTTTACAGTTCATGCAAAGTGCAGATATTAACCACATATGAACACAAGCAATTTTGGCATTTTTGCTATGTGTGTTCAACCACAATTCCTATAATTCTCATTTGTTGCACAAACACATATTTGTTTTTTCTTGAAGGGCAGAAAGGCTTTAATTTGATGTGACATATACATATATAAATTCTCATTTATTATTAAAAAAAAAATAAAAAAATTACAAAATGAAAAAAAAAGCACTTTTTTTTACAGTTTTGGCAGTAATAATGTGTTACATAATGGGTGAAGCTTAAAGGGATAGTAATACTTAAAGGGATAGTAATACCTAAAATGTAAAAAAAAATATGTTGTAGGGTTTATCCCCCTGAGTAAAACAAGAGTACTCCCACTGCTGAAAGATGTTTCATTTAAAAGTTATTAATTTTCAAAGTTGAATTTTTTAGGTGCAATATCACAGTGGCCTGAAATTTTACAGTGGCGCTGTTGCTACACCATCCTATGGAGATTTATGGTCCTGAGACCAGAGCTGTCCATAGGATCGTGTAGCAACAGCGCCACTGTACAATTTCAGGCCACTGTGATATTGCACCTAAAAAATTCAACTTTGAAAATTAATAACTTTTAAATGAAACATCTTTCAGCAGTGGGAGTACTCTTGTTTTACTCAGGGGGATAAACCCTACAACATATTTTTTTTTACATTTTAGGTATTACTATCCCTTTAAAATGTAAAAAAAAATATGTTGTAGGGTTTATCCCCCTGAGTAAAACAAGAGTACTCCCACTGCTGAAAGGTGTTTCATTCAAAAGTTATTAATTTTCAAAGTTGAATTTTTTAGGTGCAATATCACAGTGGCCTGAAATTGTACAGTGGCGCTGTTGCTACACGTATGGACAGCTCTGGTCCCGGGACCATAAATCTCCATAGGATGATGTATCAACAGCACCACTGTACAATTTCAGGCCACAATGATATTGCACCTAAAAATTAAACTTTGAAAATTAATGACTTTTGAATGAAACACCTTTCAGCAGTGGGAGTACTCTTGTTTTACTCAGTGGGATAAACTCTACAACATATATTTTTTTTACATTCTAAGTATTACTATCCCTTTAAGAAAAGTCATTCAAAATAATTTATTTGTCCTGATGAACTCACCTATGAGGCTTGCCTTGGCGTGGCAGATGAGCTTACATTCAAATGGCCATTGAGTGAGACTAAAAGCATAGGGATTTGGGACATAACGTACTATGTATTTTGGGCTGATGTATATACTATAACCATTGCTGCTGCCCAGGAGTACTGGGAGTTTGAGCGCAGGGCTTAATTTTATGTGTTTGTTGTATATTCATTTGTATCACACAGCCATTTTACATTGCTGCCACTTACCCCATATTTGCCCTATTGCCCTAATAAGTGTGTAGGGGTTTATAAAATACCCCTTCCTGTCTCATTAGAGATTTAATATTATTATTAATTTAGTTTAATGTATTTTTTATTTTTTATGTGTTTCATTTTAATTTTTTATTGAATACTTTAAATTTTTTTTTTTTTAATTCGGCCAAATAATTCGGACTATTGCCGAATTTCGTCAAAGTCGAACAGGTCCGGTCCGAAATGCGAATCCTCTGAATGGGAAAAAAAAAATTGTCCGAAATCTAATTTTACCGACAATTTTTGCCGTGCACAAGTCTAGGAACTATGACCCCCAAATAAAGTCTCTCCCAACACTTAGTCATCTAGCGATACACTTAACAATAGTAGTATTAGCCAGCATAATTACCGCTTTAGTGAGAAATCCTACTTGTGCTGCGTTCCTAATTGTTGGGGGGGAGACTTTATTTTGGGTGATAGTTCCCCTTTAAGGACTGGAGGTGTGCGTAACACATTGCAAACTAATGCATTGCATAATGCTCTGTTCCTTTAGGATTACCATGTGCATTAAGCAGAGCAGGGATGTCCAAGTTTTTTCAGTCGTCGGATATGATAAGAAAGTGTGAGGGCTGCCTTATTTTTTTGTATTGATAATGATGGTGAATTATAGTCCATTAGCTATTCAAAAACATGGATTTACTTAAAGGGATAGTAATGTTTCATAATAAAAGCAGCTCTAATTAATCATCATAGTATTTGGACTTTGGAGAGTGTTATTTCAGTTCTGTCTGAGTTGTAGTTCAAGAGTAATTCAGTGACAAAGTATCCCCCTCCCGTCCCTTTTACTGATGTAACACTGCTCAGCCAGATCAGAAGGGAGGTGCCCAGGTAGACTGCAGAGAGGGACAATCTTCAATTAAGATAAGGGAAAAACCTGAAAAGCTTGTCAAGGGGGCAGGGATTTCATTGTTCTCATAGGAAGAAGATTGCCCCCTGCTGTTATCTGTCTGGTCTATGGACTGGATTCCACATCTGAGAAGAGATGGCTTACACTAGGTAAAAGGAGCGGGAGGGGAAACTTTGCTTGTGAATATCTCTTAAACCATAAAGGTTTGAGAGATAAGACATATATCGTACTTCATGTTTTTTTAATGCCTACAAAATAAAATAAAGTTAAAACGAAGTATTACTATCCCTTTAATGACAATACTAATATTTAACAGACATTAATTCTTGAACTGTACGGCGCTGGCAGGCAGGGGATTCGGTCTTACTGCCCTATTAGTACATGCATGCTAGTTAATTAAGTAAAAAAAAAAATATATGTATATATATTTTAAATCTCAGGTGGGCTAGACCCACAGGCCGCATGTTGGACACAAATGCGGCCATATGTGCAAAAGAAAAGTGGAGGCGTTCTGGAGCAAACCATTTGCACTGTGGGGGAGAATTGAAAATTCCTGTTTATTTAAATGGGGATTTTAACCCCCTGAATGCTAGAGAGGTCTCCAACGCATTCACATTCAAGGGTTTAAAATCTCCATTTAAATCAACAGGAATTTTTTTGCAATTCTGAGTTTTTCCTATAGTTCAAATGGTTTGCCCCAGAATTCCTCCACTTTTCTTTTCAACACACAGTCCATGGAGTAGAGGTTGAGTTCCTTTAGTATCTGCTATGTCCACCTACATGGACATGACATACATTATTGAATCAGAACAAGGGAAAATTCATAGAGGTTATTAAGATTTTCTGTCCATATTAAGGTAATTAGGGAGATATTGGGATATATCAGTTTTATTTTAATTATACATCTTACTGAAAACAAAATTGTTTATAAGGTAGCAGTTTTCCTTGTGTAACATACAAACAGTCACCTTGACATGTCATTCTATTTACTAGAGTATTTGATGTTTACTTGAGAATCACTGAGCTTTGTACAGTCCGGAATGTTCCCATATATGGTCAACGGAAGACAAGCATGTAACTTGTTTAAGGTGTGTCCCTTTCAGAACTGAACAGTTAAACCTTGGGACTTTTCCAACAAGGAAATATTCTCCGTCTGTTGATGAGAAGAGGGGAGGGAACAAAAGGGAGAGGCTGATGTGCTCGGAATCTAAACACGCCGAGTGAACTGACAGTAAGAACTACATCTAGTCTGGTTCCCAGCCAGTACTTTCACTGACCTCGGGCAATAGTACAAAGAATTGTCTTGGCTTCTCCCCATCATTTGCTGAGGGCATTCTATTACTCTACTACAGATATTACGTGTGTGTGTATTTGATAGCTATTTATCTCAGTATGACTGTTTCTACTACTTTAAATTTTTATAATTTGAGAACTATGTAAAAAAGCAAAACTGAAACAATTCTGGAGCAAACCAACTACACCACATGGGGCAAAAACGTCACATTAATGTAAATGGTGCTTTCATTCCCTTGGATATTAGGGAGGTCTCCAACACCTTTTGAATAGAAGCATTAGGAGCAATTCTGGGAAAACTATCTGTAAATATTCCAAAATGTTTCCAATGATTTTAATTGGACTTTTTTAACCCCTTAAAAGCTTGAGAGTTCTGCAACGCATTGCAATGTGTTGCATACCTGTATGGCGTGCAAAGGGTGTATCAATAAGAATTTCAATTGTTCTCATGGTGCAGATGGTTTGTCATCAAACTGTTCCTTTTTAATGTTTGCATGTGCACAAACCAAGAATTCCATGACTTCAATTAATATAAAAATATACGAGAGGCTTTAATGAAAGATTAATATAATCCGGACACATGGACAGACAGAAAATGTACCTCAAAAAAAACTTCCTTTGTGTTTCGGACCTCACCGGTCCTTACTCATAGGCCTACAAGTAAGGACCAGTGAGGTCCGAAACACGTAAGAAGTTTTTTGGGGGTGAATTTTCTGTCTGTCTGTATGTCCAGATTATTTTAATCTTTCAATAAAGTTTCTCATATATTTTATATTAATTGGAGTCAACGAGTGTGGAATTCTTGGTTTGTGGTGCTGACATTTGTAAGAGAAGTGAAGGTTCCTATTTACCGTTCTCACAGATAACGGGTGTTTGTTACAATTTGGAACTTTTGGTGGGGAGAGACAACTGCACGACGGGGTGAGTGAAGCACCCAGTTATGGATATATTTATACTTGTCCCTAGGGGTGCACCGAAATTTCGGCGTCCGAAAATGGCAGTTTCAGCAAAAAGCCTAAATAAAAAAATGGCTGAATCGAGGCGCCAAAACAAGGGAAGTAAAATCTGCAGCACACGGAGGCGATCCAGCTGTAGCACATGGAGGCACTAAACAACTTTAAAGCAGCAGTCACATCGGTGACATACAATGTGCAGCTTAAATAATTACTCTATACAAACACAAACAAATTCTCAGCGAGCCAAAGTCCTTATGCTTTTCTATTAATAAGAGACACAATGTTCTATTAAAATTAAACAGATTTTCTCACAGTCAGCATTCAAAGAGTTAGTCGAGGTCACAGTCAATATCGGACTTTCCAATCTTTTCCAAGTAGTTCAAAGGTTTTTCTTTGTTCTCTCTATATTTCTTGGAATCACTCCGGTACCATATATAGGGATATAGAGAAACACACCATCATTAATTACTAAACATAAAGGTTTTCCCAATATAAGCATCTACTCACTTGGTAAAAATCTTTAAGTCCCTCGTATGAAGGTCTCCCAAGTACTCCTCCCTTATCTCGCTAGAGTTGAATAGCTCATTGCCCAGTCATTGGAAACAAACAGGAGATACAGGGGTTAAATCCAAATCACATCCGGTAATAAAACAAACAAAGTATCTACTCACAGGGATAAATACAATCCTCCAGCTATGCAATCCTTCCACTATCACAGGAGTCCTCTCCAATATATCCGTAGTCCCAACCCATTGTGGGTATATTGGAGAGGACTCCTGTGATAGTGGAAGGATTGCATCTCTGGAGGATTATATTTATCCCTGTGAGCTATTCGACCCAAGACTTTTACAGACTGGATACAGACGTTCAACACTAGCGAGATAACGGAGGAGTTCTTGGAAGACATAAAGATTTTTACCAAGTGAGTAGATGCTTATATTGGGAAAACCTTTATGTTTTGTAATTACTGACGGTGTGTTTCTCTATATCCCTATATATTGTACTAGAGTTATTCTAAGAAATATAGAGAGAACAAAGAAAAACCCTTTGAACTACTTGGAAAAGATATTGACTGTGACCTCGACTAACTCTTTGAATGCTGACTGTGAGAAAATCTGTTTAATTTTAATAGAACATTGTGTCTCTTATTAATAGAAAAGCATAAGGAATTTGTTTTTGTTTGTATATTGTTTTAATCTATGAAGAGGTGTTTTTTTTTCTTAGCTCAATCTATATAGTCTATTTGAGTTACTCAACTAGAGAAGTGTCCAGGACCAGTGCACATAGGTTCATTGCACTCTAGTCTTTCTTTGAAATTATTTGTAAATAATTACACTATATCCGTGTATTTTTATGCACATGACTGGGGTCCAAGGCAGCAAGAACCACACGGTAGGTAAAACAGGATGTAGCAGGTCTCCATACTACCAAGTAAACCACTTCCTACTTCCTTCTCTGTTCTGCACATGCGCATTGTGAAGCAACGTACACCACATCCCCTCCACTCTGTGTCCAGTGATGTGGCTGTGTTGGTGATATCCCCTTGACACAGAGTGGGCTTGTCCGCGTTAGGAGGAGGAGGCTGCTGTCATCTAGCCATGGAGGCTTGTTACAACCTGAAGAGCCCTGGTAAGACGGAGAAGGCAAGTTGAGGGTGCCGCTAGGAGAAGTTGTTCCAGTGACATACCTGAGTGGTTGACCTAATAAAGTTATACAAGTAGCCTCCATGACTGATGTATACTGCATAGGTAGCTGAGACTTGTATGATTGTCATTTGTAAATTGTATCTTCTCCTCAGGTTTTTCTTGAATGGTATTTTAAGTATCGTCAAGATCCTTAACGTCACAAAAGGAAACCATTCAGCATGTAAGGATGAATCACATAGATCTTAGTATTAATTTTCTAAGTGCTAAAACTTAGCTGAAATGGTTGATTGAGATGGGATGGGGGAGAAAGAGGTAAAAGAGGGGATTAAGAGTCAAGAGGGGGAGAAAGAGGCAAGTAGGTGAGAAAGAGACAAAACAGGGGGATCATTACAACAAGTAAGTTGTGATCTGAAGCATATTGCTGCCATCAGATTGCCAGAAGTAGGCAACTCTCCTGTGACACTGAAGTGGTTAATAGTTTCACTTTGACTGTGTCATGTGCACTTGCTCTATTATATTTTTTTGTTTCTTTTGTTTGGTATCACCCTATAAATTAAAAAAAAGTCATTTTCGGTTTTGGTTTTCGGCCAAGTGCATCCTGAAGTTTCGGTTTCGGTTCAGAATTTTCATTTCGGTGTACCCCTACTTGTCCCTACTTCCATGTTATTATTGGGCCACTGTTATTTATTTTACACTCCTGAGCGGTCTAATCTGTTTTGCCTGATGTTTGCATTTGGCCTTTAGAATGTTGAATTGTTACAACATAATATTTCCTAAAAATGAGAAAGTCTAGTTCAGGGGGTAGGTAGTTCCGGTCCTCATTGCTGATTCTAGTGTGTGTGTGTTCAGGATACATCTCTACTTACAGGGGCTCAATCAGTGGCTGTCACTTTTATTCAGGCCCGGACTGGGACAAAAAATAGGCCCGGGCATTTAAGGCTGAGCGGCCCATTTTTATTTTTGGAGCAGTCCATGGGGGGGGGGCAGCAGCGGCGGGCATTCATTCGTTCATTTTTTTGTTTTTTTAAACACCTGCCCGATAGCCAGTCATCCACAGTAATCAAGCAGCGATATCCTGAAAGCATTTACTGTTAGTAGCACTTGGGAACCTACATTCCATGGTGGTAAACATTACTGACGTAATCTAGATTCTCCTCGGGCTTTCTCAATTAATTCCAAGCAGTTCTAGAAATATATAATTTTCATTACTGTATATTCTCTGACACCTTTTAATCCATTGAGTTCCAGCGAGATATCCAATACATAGCATTGCAATACATTGGAAACCCAAAGAGTTAATCAAAATAATGTTAAATTACAGGCAATTTTGACAACAGTACACATTTAGACTGTAAGCTCTTCAGGGCAGGGCTTACTTGCTTTTCTTTTCTTGTACTGCGTTTGAGTACACAGTGATGCTAAATAAAAAAAGCTATACATACATACACACTAGTGCTGATCTATTATGGCTTTGTTCCATTGTGCTTCCTAATGAATTCTCTTGTAAATGCAGGTGAATGATGTGTGAGTACATGAACATAACTAGGCAACCAGGCTAGCCACATCACAGAGACTATACATAAAGATACAGGAAATCTCCAGTAGCATCGTACAATGGACTGCACAATATCATCACAAAGAAAACATGGATATGGTCCGCCTGGGCTCCAGAGTCTTCCATTAGCAAAATGACCTGGTTTCTATCAGGTAATTGTGTTGTGCACAATTGACCAATATCGACAATGGCCAGCTATGAAAAAAAACTGAGTACACTTAAACAGAAACATAGAATCTGATGGCAGATAAGAACCAGTTGACCCAACTAGTCCCATTTTTCTATGTTATAGCTCATATTTATTCAATCCTTAAAATAGCCATATATTTATCCCAAGAGATCTTACATTCATTTACTGGTTTAGATCCTGCCACATCTTCTGGAAGGTTAATAGTTAATTCACTCATTAAATATATTTTTTTTCAAATTAATCCAGCAGAGGGATTCTGCACTCTCCTTCTTTAATCCTATATACGTAGATATATTTTGAGGTTTTACCAAAATTTACATTTAAAACACATGCACAAAAGCTCAACTCCCCACTTCAGAAGAGCATGAAGATGTTGGAAGTCCAGCCTCTACAGATTATATGGTAGGCACTGTGGAAGATCAGGGGGAACATTCATAAGTGGTGATAAAGTAGAGATGACTTCTCAAGTTTATCACTTTTCCTGTTCCTATGTTATTCTATGGAGCCTATTCACTAAGATCTCGAGTGCATTGGCTCCAGAGAATAACAAAGGAATTGGAGAAGCAATATACTGGAGAAGTCATCTCTACTTTATCACCTCTTCATCACTGCTTAATGAATGCCCCCCCTGATGTTAGCCAAAAATAGTCCGGAAAATGGTGAGATACTCATAATGTCATTTCTAAAGCATATAAGGTAGTGGGTGATTATGAGGCCGTGAGGATTTTCAGACCGGTCATACAAGAACAGCAAATATTATGATATTTGTGATCCTTGGCACCCTCTGTGTGTTACACATGGTTATGATCAAATTATGTACTTATTATTTATATGTGCTCCTTTGATTTATATATATATAGGTGACAGCATCCCTTTACCTTTTGTCAGTAGCTTTCATCAAGGACTCTGTTCATTTTTTGCTACTTTGCCCACCAAGAACACTTCTTAGAAAACCACCCCGCCGGGATAATTATGGGCAATTTGCCACACTATGTAGTGAGTCAAGATACACATAAGCAATCAATTATTCATGAGAAGAAGCAGGGAATGTCTGAACACAGATAACTCATATCTTTCCCATCCAGATAATTAATGCATGGCAAGAACACGTCAGTAAGTTCATACTATTTTTTTCTTTACATGTAACAAAACGTAAGGAGAAAATATACTTGAAGTTAGAGTACATATTGTAGCAATAACAAAGAAATGCTAAACTAAAACGCATATTGCAATTTTATGCAAAACATTTGGTAACTTACAGAAATTAGGATCAGGACCAGATTTAAATTTCAGCAAGTGATTTTAGATAGCCTTAGCCATGCCAAGGCACACCCACTCCTCAAATAAGCCAGACCCAACCTCTGCTCCCTGGTACAGAAAAATACCCTTCGCTTGTAACATTCAGGCTAAGGGAAAAATAGCCTTCATCTTAAACCTTTGGATATTAGAGTGGTCCCTAAAAAATTCCAATCAAGATAAAATCTAAGGGGTCAAGTAATGACCAATACAAAGTTATTTTTTTTCACAAAAAAGAATCCAGCCCCCGCGGGCGAGGAAGACTTACGAATTATACCCCGGGCCAGGGCATCAGAGATATATTCCTCCATTACCTGATTCTCCTCGCAGGACAATGGTAAGTTCTACCCTTAGGCGGCATTGAACCGGGCACAATATTAATAGCACAGTCATATGGGCGATGCTGTGGCAAAGTGCTAGCCTCTCCTTTACTGAATACATCGCTGAATGACTGGTATTCTAGCGGTAATGAGGGAGAGGTATACAAGATTTTGGTACGTTGGTGTAAACAATGTGTTGCACAGAACTCAGACAAGGCCAGAATTTCGCAGGATCTCCAGTTCATTCTGGGATTGTGTGTTTGCAGCCATGGGAAACCCAGAATAATTGCATAGTGCGGAGACTGAATAATCTGGAACTTCAGGGTATCCGTGTGGAGGGCTCCAATGCAAATCACTAATGGACAGGTCTCCTGTGTGACCTGGGAGGGCACCAAAGGTCTCCCATCAATGGCCTCAATGTTCAACGGGGATTCCATCTCTACCAATGGGATATTCTGAAGGACCGCAAAGTCCTTGTCCATGAAATAACCGACCGTGCCGGAATCAATCAAAGCGGAGGCAACAAAGGAAGACCCAGCCCAGGATGCCAGGACCTCCACCACGGGTTTACTCTGGGTGCCCTCTGGGGACTGGTATACTCCACCTAGGATCTGTCCCCTACAAGACCCTAGGTGCGTTCGTTTCCCGGCCGTACTGGACATGAGCGCAACAGGTGACCAGCTTTGCCACAATACAGGCACAAGCCTTGTCTGCGACGGAACAATCGTTCCTCTTTGGATAAGCACGTCAAACCCACTTGCATAGGCTCGCTACTACTGTTCGTGGTGCCCGGAGGCGTGGGAGGAGAGGGAGGTATGGGTGGGCAATTAAAGTTAGGCAACAAACCAGTGGTTGACCTCTGCTTGCGGTCTTTATAGAGACTCCTCTCTTTTATGCAGGTATCAATTAGGGTAGTGAATTCAATTAATCTGTCCAGCCCTTCTGGTAACTCACGAGCTGCTATCTCGTCCTTTATTTTGTCATCGAGGCCTTGTGTGAAAGCTGCCACAAGGGCCTCATCGTTCCAGCAAACCTCTGCAGCAAGTGTGTGAAATTCTATTGCATAATCCGCAACCGTCCGTGCACCCTGCTGGATTCACATCAATCGTTTTGCTGCAGAGGTGGCGGCCCAGGAACCTCGAATACACTACAGAAGGCCCTTATGAATTCATTAAAGTTTGTTGTAATAGGCTTGCCCGTCTCCCATATTGGGTTCGCCCAGGCTAGCGCTCCACCAGTCAACAATGAAATCATGAATCCCACCTTACTTCTCTCGCTCGGAAATGCCTGGTGTACCAGCTCCAAAACAATTTCTAGCTGGTTTAGGAAACCCTGGCATAAGGTGGGATCCCCATCATATCTCAATGGGAGAGGAGCAGTAGCAGACAAACCTTTATTAGGTGTACTGGGAGTCATAGTCTGTGCCATTGGTGCCAAAACTGGGGTGGCCACTGATGCCTGCACAGGTTTGTCTAGGTGAGCAATACGCTCCAAGATGGTCTGTACGGCCAGCAACAATTGATCCAGACGTTGCTCATGTGCATCCATTCTCCAATGGTATCACGGTGCCCAGTATTGCCTAATATGCGACATTATTTACTTCCTGAGTGACTATTCTTATAGGTCTACTTGTTGGTGAGGTCATTGCTCCACCCACCTGTCAGGGTTTTTAAACCTCAACCTGTGTCATTACCTTTGCCCTTTCGTGTTGTACCTGAGCTTATTTCTGTGTTGGTCCATTACCATTCCTGTGCATTACCTGGCTACGCCTGACTACCCGTTCCGGTTCTAACTCCTGGCTCCGTCTGGCTACCTGTTCCGGTTCTGACTCCTGGCTACATCTGACTATAATGTTCCGGCTCTGACCCTGGCGACGTCTGACTACCCGATACGGTTCTGACCATTGGTTGCCTCTTGGGTTACTCTCTCCATTGTTGCGCTCCGTTACCATTCCGTGCCTCGGTTTGGTTTCCATGTTGCCTGTGCCTTCCGCTCTGCGCTCGCTTCCATTAGCGGCACTTGTCGATCATAATGTGTGTTTGACCTCCCGTGACCGTCCCGGTTTTGCGTGCTGCCTTAATGAGCCTCAGTTTTGGCTATCAGCCTATTGTATACCCTGTCCGGATATTGGTGCGCTCTTTTCATTTCTTGTTGACTGTGTGTGTGTGGGAGTGCTCTGCACTGCCCTCACATCTACCGTGTAGTCCAAGGGCCATTCCGTTACGGTTCACCTGCCTGGTGAAGGGTGAAGAAAGTGAGTCCACTGTTCCTCCCTGGTCTCGTGAAGGTGTACTATCCAGACATAAGCGTTGTATGCTCACACTGTTATTCCATCTAACTGTGTGAGCCTCTGGGCCTTTCCATTATCTCTCATCTGTCTAGTGAAGGGTGAGGATAGTGAGTTCACTAGTCCTCCCTGGTCTCGTGAAGGTGTGCCATTCATTCTGTGTGTGTGGTGTACCCGCACTATCCTCACATATACCTGTGTAGTCCAAGGGCCATTCCATTACTGCTCACCTGCCTGGTGAAGGGTGAGGAAAGTGCGTTCAGTGTTCCTCCCTGGTCTCGTGAAGGTGTGTTACCATCTACTGCCACCTTGTGTCATTACCTTACTACTGTTGTCATTTGTTGCCACCAGCCTGTTTTATTACTACCTGTCTTTATTGTACTTAATAAAGTTTTATGTTAAGTTCATCTGTACTTGTCAGTGTGTTACTTTCATAGTCACACCGTGACAAATGGATATTCTGAGAGCTACCTTCACCTGAATTGTCTGAGGTCATTGGCCCTTTTGTACTGTCATGTTTTCGTAAGAACACTCAGACAGTTAGGTAAGGTTAAAAGCTTTATTGAAGATAAAGAACAATCACCCCACTCAGGTCCAGATGAGGTCCGTACCAAGTACTTCCGTTTACCATGCTACTGAGGTTAGTTAACAGAGCTTGCTGTAACGTTAGCCCACAGAAATACAGCACTGAAAGAAAGCATGAACGCACTCCCAGGGGCAACTGTGAGAGAGGTGGGAAGTCCTGCGGCGTCCTGTGGCACATACAGGGTGCCACAGAATGTGGAAGTGCCCGATTTGAAGTCTTCAAATCTCCACTAGTAGCTGAGTAAAATAAAAAAAAAATGGCACTAATCTAGTTTTATTGATTGAAACACATGCTCAACGTTTTTTTAAGTGAATGTTCCCCTTTAAGAACAGAATTTTACTTAATCCTTTGGGCCGTATGTTCAAAGGGATAACGACAAAAATAAGTAATTGTATGTATGAACGACATATTTTCTATAGAGTACACGACAAAAAACTAGTAATGTCCATTGTGTACGACACAACTCCAAACCTGACGGGCAAAGGGTGTGTGGCAAGGGCGTGGCTAAACTATTCTCCAGTGTCGTATAGAGGAAAAGAAAATTTGTCGTAACTAACGACAAAAAAAAATGTCTTACAAAAGACAAAATTTGTACGTTAAGAAAAAACTGGAGGGAATGAGAATTTTTGTCTTTAGTTAAGACATTTTTGTCGTCAGTAAAGACATTTTTTAAGACATTTTTGTCGTTAGTTAAGGCATTTTTTTTGTTGTTACATACAACAATTTCAGTCAGGACAAACAACATATTTCCAATCACAACCGACACTCTCTGAAAATATTAATGCTTCCAATGACACTGTACTTTGAAAAGTCATTACAAACGACAAAAGCTATTTCGCTACTTGTTTGAACATGTGGCCCTTTGAGTGACAGAGAGGTATTCAATTCATTGCGTTACAATGCGTTAGATGCCTCTTCTGGCACTCACAGGGTTAAGAAGTGGAATACCATGCAATTACAAATCCTCTAATTGTTGTTTTCATACCCTGATCACTCACCCCTCCTTGTTATAAAAACATTACAAATATATTACAGAAGGATAATAAACCTGACTTAATGATACCACATTCCCATCTGTCTTCAGGAAAGGAATATTACAAGGGAAAATGAATGGTTTAATACAAAGGAGGTTTAATGGTAAGAGTACAGCTTGGTATAAAGTGACACAGCAGGGAAACACCCAAGATTTACTGAAAGTGGATTGCAAAAAAATTAAAATAAGTATGCAATAATAACTATACTTTATTTTGTGTCATTCTGAATGCAAAAGCCATTGCAGATCCCTGAGCATAGACCAAGGGGGAGATGCACTAAGGTGCAATATGTTGGTGAGTCTTTTTTGGAGATATGATGCATGCATGTTGCCTTGGCAAACAAGAAATATTTGCCATATACATTAACAATTATGCATTCAATGGGAGCGGTAGAGAACTAGTCATTAGCGTACATTGCACCTACATGTTGCAATTGTAATTGTGAAAGTGAGGCTAATAACTAGGCCAATGGCAAATTACTCAGTAACAGTGGATTTCAAATCTCTCCATAGCAGTCTAATGTTAACCCCTTAATGATCAGCGGACCATGGGTACTTTTACCCTTAAAGGAGCAGTAAACTTTTTTTATGAAAACATATATATTATTGAGCATTTCCCTCTGAATAAAACAAGAGCACTCCCACTGCTGTCAGATGTTTTATTCAGAATTTATAGCAGTTTAAATAATCAGGAAGTGAATTTACTGTGTTTACTTCCTGATAGTTCTAACTGACAGGAAGTGAAAAGGCCGTTTCTACCACATTCTATGGAGAACTATATGTCTCTGACTTTCCTCTCCATTAGAATCTAACAGAAAATCTAATTAGAATTTTACCACTAGAGGGCACTGCTAATGTAAAAAAAACATGAGTTTAAACTCTGGAAATATAAATCTTTCTGCAATGGGAGTACCCTTAGTTTACTCAATAGGAAAATCTCTAAAATATATATTTTTCATAAAAAAGTTTACTGCTCCTTTAAAGGGATAGTGATACTTAAAATGTAAAAAAATGTAGGGTTTATCCCCCTGAGTAAAACAAGAGTACTCCCACTGCTGAAAGGTGTTTCATTCAAAAGTTATTAATTTTCAAAGTTGAATTTTTTAAGTGCAATATCACAGTGACCTGAAATTGTACAGTGGCGCTGTTGCTACACGATCCTATGGACAGCTCTGGTCCCGGGACCATAAATCTCCATAGGATGGTGTAGCAACAGCGCCACTCTACAATTTCAGGCCACTGTGATATTGCACCTAAAAAATTCAACTTTGAAAATTAATAACTTTTGAATGAAATACCTTTCAGCAGTGGGAGTACTCTTGTTTTACTCAGGGGGATAAACCCTACAACATATTTTTTTTACATTTTAAGTATTTCTATCCCTTTAAGGACCACATAGACTACATTCGGGGAGCCGGTACATGTCAGCAATCACATATACTGGGACGTCGAAAGAGAGGCAGAAACTGATTGCTCTGGTCTTCTGGCAGTCAGTTTTAGACTCCCTGCATGATCACAGTGCGCCTGCAGGGGCGATTTGAACAAACAATCATGACGTGCCAGGACTATCACCTATCCTTAACGCACTGACAATCGTGACAGTTCTGGTATGTCACTGGACCATAAGAAGTTAAAAGTAACCCTTTCAGTTTCTTACTAGCTATGAAGAAGTTTGAAATTAATTTCTGTTTTGAGAACTTTCAGACAGTTTGCTATGAAGAACTTTGAATACACTTCAGTGGTGAACTTTTGTAATTCACCGATTACAATTATGCCAATATGCTAAAGTCTAATGTGCGATGGTGTACTTGAATCAAGGTCTTACATCAATGACATAATACATTCACTTTTCTAATCTAAATTATTTTGAAAAATCTATCTTTAGAATATCAGGTATTATCAAAAACTATACTAATTCATGATCTATGAGGTCCCTTGATTACTAAATCCAACACTACTTTCCTTTATGTAGAATACCAAAAATACCAACATTTTATGACTTTCCCAAAAAATTTATAAAATATGTAAAAACAAGGACAATCCATGAAGTTGCCCCCTTTGTTTTTGGCCAAGGACATTTCTAGAAACAGCTCGGCAATTGATTGAAAAAGATCTTCATGATCTTGTCTAGAGATTAGCATCATAGGTAAGATATAACTCAGCTGTCTTATTACAACTGGAAGATAAAGATAAATTCAGTGATTCTATTCTGTGAAATAGACTAACTATTCAAATATACAACATCAGAATAGCCAACAATAGAATCTAGTAGAAATGTGGATTTAGTGGTAATGGGAGCAGCTTGTGCTCTCACCTTAACAAAAGCTCAGAAAATGACACCATACATTTTACTTAAATTAGATATATTGATGATATATTGCTGATTTAGGAAGGCCACTGGATTTTTGTCAACAATTTATTCCGAAATTAAATCAAAATAATTGCAAATTTTCTCCACACAGGCCGTGATTCTTGATCTAAGGGGTTTTAAAGAATTAGATGGAAGGATTACTATGGATGTTCATTAAAAATGTTTACACCTATTACATGCAGGAAGTGCTCACCAGCAAGCAAATAAAAGAGATTCCAATTGGACAATTTTTGAAAACTAAAGCTTAACTGTAAAGATTCACAGACTTTTGAACATAGACCTCAAGAACATTCTTGTGTCTTTAAATCAAGAGGTTAGAATAATCATAACATCAAACTCTCCTAGATTAGAGCACAAAAAAGCAAAACAGAACGAATCTCTAAGCAACATACCAGTGATGCAGTGATCCCTTTTCTTATGACCTATAGTGAACAGTGGCACAATATCAGGATGATTCTCCAAAAACACTGGCGCACAATCAGGAAGGATAAAGATTTTAAAACAGTTTTATAGGAACAAGTAATGATGACAACAAAAATACATAAATACAGGCGACATGCTAGCGCATGTAAACAGTCTTCTACGTGTGCTTGCAAACCAAGAAGACCGTTTTAGTGAAAGATTTTTTTTTAATTAACGCAATCGCTGCCCTGCTGCAGAGCCACCTGATGATCTAAGATCTGATTTCCCTTCCGTCAGCTACAACGCTGACTTCGGGGAAGGGGGAGGGAGAGGGCAACTTTAGGAGCGATTATCTCTCAAACCATAAAGGTTTGAGAGATGACACTGGGGGCAATACATTTCTTTTTAAAAGGACTTTACTATTGGGATTAGTAATACCTAAGTATTACTATCCCTTTAAGGGTATTTTCCCTCAAAATTTTTAGGTTTATTTTACACACACACCCATGACCACTATGTACATGATTAATAGTGGCATAGCAAGCTAATTGTCTTCAATTTAGCTCATAAGTATAATCTGATGTCTATTTAGAAAGAATTGGAAAATCAAACTTGTTTCTGTGAGCACTGACACTATTTCCAACTTTCAGATGTTAGTACTTGTGGCATAAAGTCACATTAACAAAAAACATGCCCTCAGGAATAGGAAAACAACAAATTAAGTCAGATTTAAATATTCAGATAAAGTATTGGTGAAGAATACTCATATTATCACCTCAATATTATTCTGATAAAGGGTATCTGGGGAATAACCAAAGTGATAAAATGTCCAATGCAGTTTAATAGCATAGCTGATGAGTTACATAGTTGATAAGGCTGAAAAAAGATATGCATCCATCAAGTTCAGCCCAAAGAGGAAGAATCAGGTCAAATTTGCCTATATCTTCCCAAAAGACACTTATCAAACCTTAATGCATCTCACTCCAGGAGTGCTCAAGCTGTTGTCAGACTACAGTTCCGGCACACTCTATAGTTCTTCAGTTCATAGCAATGAGGTATCATTGTTCTCTCGAGAGCAGCATCTAGTAAATATGGTAGGAAATTCCATAGTTTTCAAAGATTTCAGTACATTTGAATGGGGGAAAATGTAAAAATATGCTAATTTCTTACTTCAGACCCACCTTCTGAAAACATTTGTGCACACCAGGCTAGGGGTAAAAAGGCAAATGACTCTTCATTTATTGTGGTGAATTACCTTCTTTCCAAAATGATATGCTTTGTTTGCCTTTTCTTCATTTCTCAATTTGTTACAACTCTTTTAATACAGGTCTTGTTTGGAAAATGTAATAGAAATAAGAGGTTGTAGTTGGTGTAGTTTTGTGCTTGTGGCAGTATGTCAGTATGTATAAATGGGCTGTTTGTCATTGTTCGTGTAAGAGCAGCTGTTAATGAATACAGTAGGAAATTCAATAGTTTTCAAACATTTCAACACATTTGAAGGGGTGGGAAAATGCCAATTTTTTCCTTTAGTGCCGCCTTCTGGAAACATTTCTGCATACCATGCTAGACTTAGAAAGGCAATTTACACCTCATTTGATGTACTGCATTATCTTCTTTCCAAGTATGCTTTGTCTACCTTTTCATTATTTCTATAGTTGTTACACCATTTAAATACAGGCAAGTCATGACTGAAAAAATGTAAGCAAAATGAGAGGTCATTCTTGGTGTATTTTTATGATTTTGGTATCTCCAACCGTAGGCCAAATCATACCAGTTGGGTGTCATTTTTCTCATAAGAGCAGGAGCTAATGAATACAGTAGAAAATTATATAGTTTTCAAATCCCTATGGCAATCAGCTGTATGCACTGTGACATCCATTGTGTGTAGCTAGTCCGATTGCATCATGAAATCTACAGACCAACAAATGAAAATAAGGAATGTTCAGAATTTTAGCATGATGATACGAACAGCAAATACAGCTATATCCATACAGAGTTAAAAATAAATTCCCTTAAAATTATGTGTGTAATTATACTAATTTGGGAATCTTACGAAATGAAGAAATTGTCCTCATTTATTCATGACTCATCCAAGAAATTATGGTCTTCATGGGCTAATTTTAATTAATTATTTTCATGACCCACCAATTTACTTCAAGGCTAATTGGCTCTTTATATTTGATAATCACTATACTCTGTGATCTGTGCACCTTTCTGTATCTGTACCCCAGCCCATTACTTATAAAGGGGAACTATTCCCTAGGAATAACCAACATCACTTAACAGATTTACATAGGTGTCCATACACCAGTCATGTGTTACTATCTCTATATAGTTCTTCTCTAAACCAATACATTTTAAGTTAAAAATATATTTTATCCATCTATCTATCTATCTATCTATCTATCTATCTATCTATATACCTCTTATCGGAAATGTTCCTGCATAGCCCGGGGTGAGTAACATACATACAATTTCTTTACCCCAAAATGTCAGTCTCCCTTTTAGTCTATATATATATATATATATATATATATATATATATATATATATATATATATATATATATATCGCTGTCTTTCAGTCATTCTCTCCCTGTTTCTCTTTGTCTGTCTGTCTCTCTTTGTCTTTCTTTCAGGCTCTCTATCTCTCAGTCTGTTCCTCAGTCTGCCTGCGTCTTTCAGTCTATCCCTGTTTCTTTCAGTCTGTACAATATCTCTATTAGTCCCTCTTTCTGCCTGGCTTTAAAGTCTCTTTCAGCCTGTCCCTCTCTTTTGTTTTCAGTCTCTCTATCTTTTATTCTCTTAATATGTGTCCATCTCCTCAGTCTCAGTATGATGGGAGTTGAAGTCTAACAGCTGAGCGCCACAGGTTCCCTCCCCTGCCTTAGCCTGTGTTCATTATAGCAGCAGGTGTCAGGCTATGTTAACAAGGGTGACTTCAGTTTAGGGTTATTAACTCTGCTCTAAAAGTACCCATGTAGAACTGTTTGCCCCAGTGGTTAGTTAGTCAGTTAATGTATGCCTCTCTGAATGCACCAGAGTACAGTGTGCTGCAACTTGGATGCTTTAATGCATTAAGCACATCCAGGTTACAGCATGCTAATCTACACCATGGCCTGTGGGTCATCGCAATGCCATTGCCATCCTCCAGAAACTGCCGACAGACACGGTCTGGCCTTGTAACAAACCCCCCATGTGAGTGCAGAGAAGTCATCTGTGTGAACATAGCCAAAAACTGCCAGTTTGATGATAAGGTACATATAATAGAAACAAACACAGTTGTATGTAAAGGTCTGGGCACCCCTGGCCAAATTACACGTTTTTTTAATTTTCTAAGTGAAAAGAAGTTAACACAACCTTTGCAGCAAACAAAATTAAACTTAACAAATTTCTGAAAATTGCAATGCATAGTTTTCTATTAATTTGCTGAATTTAACAGAAAAAAAACAGAAATTGTGTCATGTGCAGAAGTTTGGACACTATCAGCCCATATTTAGTAACACTTCCTTTGGCATAAATCACAGCCTTCAAACACTCCTTGTAGCCATCTAACAATCTTTCTATTCTTGCTTTGGGAATTTTTTCCCACTCTTCCTTGCAGAATGCTTTTAGTACAGAAATATTCTTAGGTGGTCCTGAATGCACTGCATGTTTGAGATCTACCCACACATTTCCAATAATATTCAAGTCTGGGGACTGTGAAGGCCATTCCAAAATCTTAAACTTTTATTAGAGATGATTTTGAGGTATGTTTTGGATCATTATCTTGTTGCAATATCCAACCTCTTTTCATCTCCAGTTGCTACACTGACTATGGCACATTAGCTTCCATGATTTGTTGATGCTTATTAGCATCCATTCTTCCCTCTACCTTCAGAATATGACATGTGCCACTGGCTGCAACATAACCCCAAAGCATAATATATTCACCTCCATGCTTAACAGTTGGGCTACAAACCAGGCACACTTTGTAGACCATTCTCATGAAGATTCTCTTTGTATGCAATGCTTTTTCGGCTCTGCAGACGAGCCATCCGGTCCCGGGACCAGAATCGAAGTTTGTCAGCTAGACCGCTGATGTGACTAGAAGGGGCAGGAGGGGGAAACTTTACAAGGATATTACACGAAAACTATAAAAGTTATGGCAAGAAGACTAAGATCATTTGCTTTATTTATTTAATAAGTATAATATTAAAGCTTGTTGAAACAAAGTATTACTATCGCTTTAACTGTTCAGTGCACCTGTTGCTCCCATCCCCTGTCTTCCATTGGCTTTTGACCCTTTTTAAACCTGACTCTTCTTTTGTTCTTTGATCGTTCTTTGTGCTTCCTGTGTCTGGTGGTCTAAGTTTTGTTCCATCATGCTTGACCTTTTGTCATTCTCCTTAGCTTGATTCCAGATTCTGACTTGGTACCTTCCACTCCTGATTTCCCATTACCAACTTCAGCTTCCTTATGACCTATGGATGAACTCCGCCCCTGTACTTCATTTGAATCCACTCCTATACATTTTTTGTTGACCTTGTCTTTTTCCTGCTTCCTGTGTCTGGTGGTCTAAGTTTTGTTCCATCATGCTTGACCTTTTGTCATTCTCCTTAGATGATTCCAGATTCTGACTTGGTACCTTCCACTCCTGATTTCCCATTACTGGCTTCAGCTTCCTTATGACCTATGGATGAACTCCGCCCCTGTACTTCATTTGAATCCACTCCTATACATTTTTTGTTGACCTTGTCTTTTTCCTCTACAATTCTATGTTGCTCCTAGTGCTGCACCTTCAGTGCTTCCACAATTCCTTGTCTGAAAGCCATAGTATCCTGCCGAGGTGTTCTGTTTGAATCCAGCATTCTGCTTGCTTATCAGAAGGCTTCAGTCCTCTTCTCCATTCATCCAGTGTCCTGTCCTGCTCAGCTACTGACCTGCCATCTGCTCATGTTTGTTTAGATTCCTGTATTCCTCTTTCTCTCTTCAGCTGCTCAGCTACCAGCACACCACCTGGTGGTACAGTGTTTCTCACTCTCCATTCTATCCTGAGCTTACATTGAATTATCTCTACTCCATCTGGTGGACTTCAGCGTTCCTGCATCACCTGGTACAAATGTTTCCAGTTAGCTTTTGCTAGAGACTTAACCTTCTTTTCCATTCCTTCATCACCACAGCTACCACCAGTGGGACTGTCCTCTCCCATCTGCAGTTTGTATCGTCCATTGTCTGACAACTTAGTAAAACATCACCCTACTATACCCATCCTGGTCTGTTTCACAACTCAACCAGGGGTGGATATCCAGCCTTGCAGCTGTTACGGTTATGGCTGCAGCAAGGGTATATTAGGGACCATCATCGTACCCAAGCCTTGCACTCAAGCTTTGTACTCTAGCTTCTGATAATGAAGTAACAGACGTGACAGTAATATAGGTGATATTGAGAGCTATTTTAAAATCACTTATTTGTGACAAAGTGACATTTTCTCTTAAACTCCCTAAATGCATCGACATGCAGTAAGTCTGCCTAAGACTGAGATTTTTAACCCAGTGGATGCTAGAAACATCTCCAAAATCTATCAATTCAGAACAATGACCAGGATTATTACATTTGTTAAGCACTATAACATTTTAGTAAATTCAACTTCCATAGGAGAAGAAACCTTCTGACCTGAGCTGTCTTGAGACATGAAATCCAAGGTCAAATTGGTATGTCATGATTTATGCCTCAAAGTGTGCATTTACTCTGAAGTAAAAAAAATATCAGAGATGACATGACCACATGGGATAATTCATGCATAGAGAATAAACATGACTTTCACTACAAACTGGTTCTTGTGAATTCCCTGCCTCTTCTGTGGAATGGGGAGATTGTTCTCCCAAGTTCTGAAATGTCTGACCTCCAATCTGCTTCTATATACAGTGATTACCACAAATTGGCAATGTGTGTAATTATATGTTATCCAAAACTTAACATAGATGCAATGTCATGGAAAATATAAATGTCTTAATCTATTTAGGTAACAGGTGATTTAATGGGAAATAACATTTGAATCTCCTTCCTGGATTATATAATGTGCAAAATAACAAACGATAAAAACTCCTCTAAGGGTAGACTGCTTAACATTTTGAGTGCTGGAGGGGTGCACAAATCTATGGTGCTCACAAGGTTAAAGGGAAAGTAATGTTTCACAAAAACAGCAGCTCCAATTAATCTTCATAGTATTTGGGCCATGGAGAGTGTTATTTCAATACTGTCAGAGTTGTAGTTCAAGAGTAATTGAATGATAAAGTTTCCCCCTGCCCCTTTTACCTAGTGTAAGCTGCCTCCCCTCAGATGTGGAATCTGGTCACTTGACCAGACAGATAACAGCAAGGAACACTCTTCTTACTGTGATCATAAGGAAAACCCTGTCCCCCCATGACAGGTTTTTCAGGTTTTTCCTTATGCTCACTGAAGATTGTCCCACTCTGTGATCCATTGGAACAGTCTTGCTGCTCTGAGGTGAGCAGCGTTACATCAGTAAAAGGGGCGGGAAGGGGATACTTTATCATTCAATTACTCTTGAACAACAACTCTGACAGTATTGATATAACACTCTCCATGGTCCAAATACTATGATGATTAATCAGAACTGCTTTTATTGTGAAACATTACTATCCAGTGGTGTCCGTAGAATTTTTTCCAGGGGGGGCAAAGCCATAATATCCAGCCCCTTTGTTTATATGTAGGGAGTAAATGCCCCCCTTTGCCCCCCCCCCCAGACACCCATGTTACTATACCTTTAACACATCATCCACACCAGATAGATAGAGATGCACCTTCTAGCATCATAAAAGTGCATGTAAATTAATCGCTCACTGAAGCAGTATACCACTAGGAACAATTCTCCAAATGTGGTATATACACTTATCAGTGATTAGCAGTCAGCCATTGGAGTCATTTTTGTGCTTGTTTTTTCATTTTGCTGTTGCAAAAAAAAAAAAAAAAATCTACAAAATTCTCATTGATTTAAATGGGCATTTTAACCTATTACAATAAAATGCATTGGAGACCTTTCTATCAATCAAAGGATTAAAAACAACATTTAACCCTTTGATTGTCATAGGGGTGTGCAATGCAATGGATTGAAATTTGACTTTTTAACCCCCTGAACGCTAGAGAGATCATTCATTAAGACTAGATAAAAGGTACAGTAAAGTTATGGAATTCTTTGTGATTGCAGATACTATAATTGTTTTAAAGCGGAACTTTCAGATAATAGCCAGTCACCATGTATTCATTAAATGCATGGTGACTAGCTTGAAAATAGATGTCTTACCATAAAAAAATACTTGTCTCTAAAGGAATCCGTCCCATTTCGGGACTGACGGGCAGGTTAGTGTGATCTGTGAGCCTGCGCCATCAGTCCCTTTCGGTGACCATATGGTGCAAAGCAGTCTACTCTATGGAGACCGGGACTGAAAGCTCAGGCGCACAATCAAGATGCCTGCACTGTAGTCTCAGTTCTGGTCTCCAAATGGGACGGATTCCTTTAAACGCACGTATTTTTTTATGGTAAGACATCTATTTTCAAGCTAGTCGCCATTAATGAATGCATGGCGACTTGCTATTATCTGAAAGTTCCACTTTAAAAAAAAGCAATGGATACCTATCTAGCACAGAGTAATATTGAAAATGATGACAGTTGGCATCAATGCAGATAGTATGTAGATCCAGGGAAATATCTCACTGATATTTGGAGACTTTTACCCACTCAAGGCTTAAAGGGATAGTAATGTTTCATAATAAAAACAGCTCTAATTAATCATCATAGTATTTGGACTTTGGAAAGTGTTATTTCAATTCTGTCAGAGTTGTAGATCAAGAGTAATTCAATGACAAATTATCCCCCTCCCGCCCCTTTTACTGATGTCACACTGTTCAGCCTGAGCAGAAGGGAGGTGCCCAGGTAGACTGCAGAGAGGGACAATCTTCAATTAAGATAAGGGAAAAACCTGAAAAGCTTGTCAAGGGGGCAGGGATTTCATTGTTTTCATAGGAATAAGAGTGTCCCCTGCTGTTATCTGTCTAGTCTATGGACTACATTCCACATCTGAGAAGAGATGGCTTACACTAGGTAAAAGGGGCAGGAGGGGGAAACTTTGCTTGTGAATATCTCATAAACCATAAAGGTTTGAGGGATAAGACTTATATCATTCTTCATGTTTTTTTAATGCCTACAAAATAAAATAAAGTTAAAACGAAGTATTACTATCCCTTTAATTGGAAATGGCTTCAATGTTTTAGTGGGGTGTTTTTTGCCTTCTTCTGGAGGTGAAATGGCATGGACTTGATGGGCACATGTCTCTGTTAAGCCTCAAAAAGTATGATACTATACTATGTAAAGGCCTGCAATGTATTGCAAAGCAACTCAGTGGAGAGCTCCCTAGCAATCAAGGGGGAGATTCACTAATTGATGATAAAGAGGTGATAAAGAGGAGATGACTTCTTCAGTGATATCAATTCTCCGAACCCTATGTTATTCTATAGAACTTATGCACTAAGATTTCTTCAGTGTTGGACATCTTAGTGCATTGGCTCTAAAGAATAACATAGGAAATAGAGAACTGATATCACTGGATCTCCACTTTATCATCTCTTTATCACCGCTTAGTGAATCTCCACCAAGTAGTTAAACTCTCTATATAAATTGAAGGGAGTTGGTATCTGTTTCCTATGGTTGGTCATCAGTGTATAAGACTTTAACCTCTGCGTGCAAGGTGCACAAGATGTTTTGCAGAAGAGATGAGCACACAATAGAGGAACAGCAGGAACTAGGGTTTCCAATGAAATCAATAAAATATAAAATAAAAAATATTTACGCTACACCATTCTACTTTTTTTTTGTTTTGTTTTAATAAAGTCTTTATTGAAGCATATAAAGAATTACAATTTAAATGTAAAACAATAAAATACATAAACATGACAGAAAATTATATCAGCCGATATCCTAAGAATAATAGGTAAAAGAGTACTCGTATCGTTAACCCCTTAAGGACCCTTGACGTACCAGGACCGTCACGGTCCTTGAAATACTCAAGGACCGATGACGGTCATAGTACGTCACGTACTTTTTACTTACAGCGCTCTACCGGGAGCGCTGTAAATAAAAATAGGGCCTGAAATTGACCGCTCCAAGATCGGAGCGATCTCTATCAGGCCCCATAATGACGCGCCGATACACGCGACAGGTCACGTGTACCGGCGCGTCCAAGTGCTCCTATGCGGTCATTATGGGACGGAAATGTTCCAGGACCGCCAGTCCTTAAGGGGTTAATTATACAGACTGGAGAAAACGAACTTCCTCTGCCAAACTTGACAAGGTCTACAAGTCACTATATGGGTGACTCCTGGAATGTCTGGATATAACCATTCTACTCTTTAATATAAAAATATAAAGAAAGAAAAAGTTTTTATTATAGCTTCCCTTTAACCCTTCGAGTGCCAGATGCGTATGGAATGTATTGCTTTCAAAGGGTTAATCGCTTTCAAGCTAGAGTGGATTCCGACTCCTTGATTCACGATGTGTTGGAGACCTCTCTAGAATTCAAGGGGTTAAGTTAACTAGGAAATATTTTGTGCAGTCAATGAGTAAACAAACACAAAACCTTCAGTTACAACGTAAGGAATCCTAGTTGAGACCTGGATTATAAAATGACTTCCTGGAGAACCACAATGGAGAACAATATAATTATGTGATGAGTGCCCTCTAGTGGAGTTAACTGGAACATTCATCACTGATGTATTCTTCTTGTCACACCTAAAAGGCACATGGCCATTTGGAAATCTCTAGCATAAAAGGGGGTTAAAAGATGAATTTAAAACAATGAGCATTTTATTGGTACCCTGTGGTGCAGCTGGCATGCCCTATAATTGCTTCTCTCTTTTTGTACATATGTCCCACAGTTCAAGTATTAAATCCCACCGCAATTTAATAAATTACAACAACTGCTTATTCTTTTTAGCTACCATATTTATCTGATGAAAAGGACACGAGTCGCTGTTTTCAGCTTGTTGTATAAGCATCTTTAAGAACCTAGCTGATTAGCTGCATTGTTCTCTATGAGTTCTTCCTGTTGATTTTCCCCTGGTATTTCCTGTTAAAGAATGGACTTAAGTTGATTTATAAGATGAACTTTTATTTTGTGCTCTGAGAGGTCTGTATATAGCATGTTCCCATTCATCTTCTTGATGTGTGTACTTATATCCTCTAATCTGTTACATTCTGTGCACAAGCCTTAGATGGATCGGTCAGTGGGGAAGGCACATTGTTTCAGAACTGCTAAATAGAAAATTTATCATCTATAAAAGTTAAAAAGATAGTAATGCATTCTTTTTATATTAATGCATTGCAAAGTATTAAAAAGTGTGTCTGAGGTGACACCCTTTAATATACAGTTTTTTAAAATGTATTAACTGTTTAATGTCCTTTTCACCTCTTCTTTCCCTGCCAGCCCCTACTGTGAAAGTGTCAAATGGTGAGTTATGGCAACCCAACCCAACACTCAGTCGCACAAAGACATTTGTCTGAGAAGATGCAGAACATCAGGGGGGAGAAGTTATCTCCACGTTATCACCTCTTTATCACGCCTTAGTGCATGACCCCCTATATGTTTTCAGGATATCCCTGCATGAGTACAGGTAGATCAATCAGAGAGTCAATATCTTTAATTTACTCAGCTGCACTCATGCAATGTTGGTAGCTCTTGAGGATAATTGTTTGGAAAGCCTGGTCTACACATAATTTTGAATCCTAGTCCCCAGGTACCACTAGCATTTCATGAATAGATGCATTTCCTGCTAGATCACATGTGAATTAATCACAGGCTCAGAAATTTTGATTTACTCATCTGTATTCAAACTGTGAAATTCTCAAGTTCTGCCCCCCCACCCAGTCAATATTCTGGCTGTGAAGCAGAGACATTGTAGAGTGAGTCACAGAACGTACATAATCAACCACTAGAGCCGGGTAAACAGGACTGGTCACACAGTAAGAATGATGCACTCAGAACAATGGAACACCTAAGGAGCAAATAAAAATCCCCTGCAATTTAACTGGGGCTTTTAACCCCCTGAATGTGAGATAGGTCTCCCAATGCATTGCAAAACAACTTACTTGGTAGAAGGAAAGCTATTTAACCCTCATGTCACTGGGTTATGAGGCAAAGGTTGAACTTGATGGACTTGTGTCTTTTTTCAACCTAATGAACTATGTTACTATGTCACCTCCCTCATTCAAGGGAACTGTATTATTTCCACATGTGGTACAGGGGATAATTGTACATGGGATAATTGTACATAAAACTTCATTTCTAACCCTTTCAGTGCCACAGAACTCCTCCACTTTTCTTTTGAACACATGGTCCTTAGAACCTGGGAACGGGAAGGTGGACGGGTAATCAACATTCTATCTAGAGCATTTCTATGGGGACTGACACAGTACAGTGGATGCCTTTATTGGCTAAGAAGCTTTCTGTGCCACTCTTCATCAGGCTGATAACTTCATGAAATAAGAGATAGGTGATGTTAAGTCAATAATTAGCTCTTTGAGTGCCAGTGAGGTACACAACACATTGCATGCCCCTCTGGCACTTAAGTGGTTAACTGGACTAAGTCACTTACTGAAGAGCCATTTAATAGTAAACAGTATGGAACAGTTTTCTAGTCTAATAGGGATATATTAGCTGGGGGCTAAGCTTTAGATTTGTGTATATGGATCAGTCCGGGGTCCCATTTAGTATGAATGTTAGGGTGTGTCCTAGGCTTTAGATTTGCATATATGGATCAGTCCGGGGGGCCATTTAGTATGAACGTTTGGGTGTGTCCTAGGCTTTGGATTTGTGTATATGGATCAGTCCGGGGCCACATTTAGTATGAGTGTTTGGGTGTGTCCTAGGCTTTGGATTTGTGTATATGGATCAGTCCGGGGTCCCATTTAGTATGAACGTTTGGGTGTGTCCTAGGCTTTGGATTTGTGTATATGGATCAGTCTGGGGTCCCATTTAGTATGAATGTTTGGGTGTGTCCTAGGCTTTGGATTTGTGTATATGGATCAGTCCGTGGTCCCATTTAGTATGAACGTTTGGGTGTGTCCTAGGCTTTGGATTTGTGTATATGGATCAGTCCGTGGTCCCATTTAGTATGAACGTTTGGGTGTGTCCTAGGCTTTGGATTTGTGTATATGGATCAGTCCGGGGTCCCATTTAGTATGAACGTTTGGGTGTGCCCTAGGCTTTGGGTTTGTGTATATGGATCAGTCCGGGGTCCCATTTAGTATGAGTGTTTGGGTGTGTCCTAGGCTTTGGATTTGTGTATATGGATCAGTCCGGGGTCCCATTTAGTATGAACGTTTGGGTGTGTCCTAGGCTTTGGATTTGTGTATATGGATCAGTCCGGGGTCCCATTTAGTATGAACGTTTGGGTGTGTCCTAGGCTTTGGATTTGTGTATATGGATCAGTCCGGGGTCCCATTTAGTATGAGTGTTTGGGTGTGTCCTAGGCTTTGGATTTGTGTATATGGATCAGTCCGGGGTCCCATTTAGTATGAACGTTTGGGTGTGTCCTAGGCTTTGGATTTGTGTATATGGATCAGTCCGGGGTCCCATTTAGTATGAACGTTTGGGTGTGTCCTAGGCGTTGGATATGTGTATATGGATCAGTCTGTGGTCCCATTTAGTATGAACGTTTGGGTGTGTCCTAGGCTTTGGATTTGTGTATATGGATCAGTCCGGTGTCCCATTTAGTATGAACGTTTGGGTGTGTCCTAGGCTTTAGATTTGTGTATATGGATCAGTCCGTGGTCCCATTTAGTATGAACGTTTGGGTGTGTCCTAGGCTTTGGATTTGTGTATATGGATCAGTTCGGGGCCACATTTAGTATGAGTGTTTGGGTGTGTCCTAGGCTTTAGATTTGTGTATATGGATCAGTCCGGGGTCCCATTTAGTATGAACGTTTGGGTGTGCCCTAGGCTTTAGATTTGTGTATATGGATCAGTCCGGGGCCACATTTAGTATGAACGTTGGGGTGTGTCCTAGGCTTTGGATTTGTGTATATGGATCAGTCCGGTGGGCCATTTAGTATGAACGTTTGGGTGTGTCCTAGGCTTTGGATTTGTGTATATGGATCAGTCCGTGGTCCCATTTAGTATGAACGTTTGGGTGTGTCCTAGGCTTTGGATTTGTGTATATGGATCAGTCCGGGGCCACATTTAGTATGAACGTTTGGGTGTGTCCTAGGCTTTGGGTTTGTGTATATGGATCAGTCCAGTGTCCCATTTAGTATGAACGTTAGGGTGTGCCCTAGGCTTTGGATTTGTGTATATGGATCAGTCCGGGGTCCCATTTAGTATGAACGTTTGGGTGTGTCCTAGGCTTTGGATTTGTGTATATGGATCAGTCCGTGGTCCCATTTAGTATGAGTGTTTGGGTGTGTCCTAGGCTTTGGATTTGTGTATATGGATCAGTCCGTGGTCCCATTTAGAATGAACGTTAGGGTGTGCCCTAGGCTTTGGATTTGTGTATATGGATCAGTCCGGGGTCCCATTTAGTATGAACGTTTGGGTGTGTCCTAGGCTTTGGATTTGTGTATATGGATCAGTCCGGGGTCCCATTTAGTATGAACGTTTGGGTGTGTCCTAGGCTTTGGATTTGTGTATATGGATCAGTCTGGGGTCCCATTTAGTATGAACGTTTGGGTGTGCCCTAGGCTTTGGATTTGTGTATATGGATCAGTCCGGGGTCCCATTTAGTATGAACGTTTGGGTGTGTCCTAGGCTTTGGATTTGTGTATATGGATCAGTCCGGGGTCCCATTTAGTATGACCGTTTGGGTGTGTCCTAGGCTTTGGATTTGTGTATATGGATCAGTCCGGGGTCCCATTTAGTATGAGTGTTTGGGTGTGCCCTAGGCTTTGGATTTGTGTATATGGATCAGTCTGGGGTCCCATTTAGTATGAACGTTTGGGTGTGTCCTAGGCTTTGGATTTGTGTATATGGATCAGTCCGGGGTCCCATTTAGTATGAACGTTTGGGTGTGCCCTAGGCTTTGGATTTGTGTATATGGATCAGTCCGGGGTCCCATTTAGTATGAGTGTTTGGGTGTGTCCTAGGCTTTGGATTTGTGTATATGGATCAGTCCGGGGTCCCATTTAGTATGAACGTTTGGGTGTGCCCTAGGCTTTGGATTTGTGTATATGGATCAGTCCGGGGTCCCATTTAGTATGAACGTTTGGGTGTGTCCTAGGCTTTGGATTTGTGTATATGGATCAGTCCGGGGTCCCATTTAGTATGAACGTTTGGGTGTGTCCTAGGCTTTGGGTTTGTGTATATGGATCAGTCCGTGGTCCCATTTAGTATGAACGTTTGGGTGTGTCCTAAGCTTTGGATTTGTGTATATGGATCAGTCTGTGGTCCCATTTAGTATGAGTGTTTGGGTGTGTCCTAGGCTTTGGATTTGTGTATATGGATCAGTCTGTGGTCCCATTTAGTATGAACGTTTGGGTGTGTCCTAGGCTTTGGATTTGTGTATATGGATCAGTCTGTGGTCCCATTTAGTATGAGTGTTTGGGTGTGTCCTAGGCTTTGGATTTGTGTATATGGATCAGTCCGGGGTCCCATTTAGTATGAACGTTTGGGTGTGTCCTAGGCTTTGGATTTGTGTATATGGATCAGTCCGTGGTCCCATTTAGTATGAACGTTTGGGTGTGTCCTAGGCTTTGGATTTGTGTATATGGATCAGTCCGGGGTCCCATTTAGTATGAGTGTTTGGGTGTGTCCTAGGCTTTGGATTTGTGTATATGGATCAGTCCGGGGTCCCATTTAGTATGAACGTTTGGGTGTGCCCTAGGCTTTGGATTTGTGTATATGGATCAGTCCGTGGTCCCATTTAGTATGAACGTTTGGGTGTGTCCTAGGCTTTAGATTTGTGTATATGGATCAGTCTGGGGTCCCATTTAGTATGAACGTTTTGGTGTGTCCTAGGCTTTGGATTTGTGTATATAGATCAGTCCGGGGTCCCATTTAGTATGAACATTTGGGTGTGTCCTAGGCTTTGGATTTGTGTATATGGATCAGTCCGGGGTCCCATTTAGTATGAACGTTTGGGTGTGTCCTAGGCTTTGGGTTTGTGTATATGGATCAGTCCGTGGTCCCATTTAGTATGAACGTTTGGGTGTGTCCTAGGCTTTGGATTTGTGTATATGGATCAGTCCGGGGTCCCATTTAGTATGAACGTTTGGGTGTGTCCTAGGCTTTGGATTTGTGTATATGGATCAGTCCGGGGTCCCATTTAGTATGAGTGTTTGGGTGTGTCCTAGGCTTTGGATTTGTGTATATGGATCAGTCCGGGGTCCCATTTAGTATGAACGTTTGGGTGTGTCCTAGGCTTTGGATTTGTGTATATGGATCAGTCCGGGGTCCCATTTAGTATGAACGTTTGGGTGTGTCCTAGGCGTTGGATTTGTGTATATGGATCAGTCTGTGGTCCCATTTAGTATGAACGTTTGGGTGTGTCCTAGGCTTTGGATTTGTGTATATGGATCAGTCCGGTGTCCCATTTAGTATGAACGTTTGGGTGTGTCCTAGGCTTTAGATTTGTGTATATGGATCAGTCCGTGGTCCCATTTAGTATGAACGTTTGGGTGTGTCCTAGGCTTTGGATTTGTGTATATGGATCAGTTCGGGGCCACATTTAGTATGAGTGTTTGGGTGTGTCCTAGGCTTTAGATTTGTGTATATGGATCAGTCCGGGGTCCCATTTAGTATGAACGTTTGGGTGTGTCCTAGGCTTTGGATTTGTGTATATGGATCAGTCCGGGGTCCCATTTAGTATGAACGTTTGGGTGTGTCCTAGGCTTTGGATTTGTGTATATGGATCAGTCCGGGGTCCCATTTAGTATGAACGTTTGGGTGTGTCCTAGGCTTTGGATTTGTGTATATGGATCAGTCTGGGGTCCCATTTAGTATGAACGTTTGGGTGTGCCCTAGGCTTTGGATTTGTGTATATGGATCAGTCCGGGGTCCCATTTAGTATGAACGTTTGGGTGTGTCCTAGGCTTTGGATTTGTGTATATGGATCAGTCCGGGGTCCCATTTAGTATGACCGTTTGGGTGTGTCCTAGGCTTTGGATTTGTGTATATGGATCAGTCCGGGGTCCCATTTAGTATGAGTGTTTGGGTGTGCCCTAGGCTTTGGATTTGTGTATATGGATCAGTCCGGGGTCCCATTTAGTATGAACGTTTGGGTGTGTCCTAGGCTTTGGATTTGTGTATATGGATCAGTCCGGGGTCCCATTTAGTATGAACGTTTGGGTGTGCCCTAGGCTTTGGATTTGTGTATATGGATCAGTCCGGGGTCCCATTTAGTATGAGTGTTTGGGTGTGTCCTAGGCTTTGGATTTGTGTATATGGATCAGTCCGGGGTCCCATTTAGTATGAACGTTTGGGTGTGCCCTAGGCTTTGGATTTGTGTATATGGATCAGTCCGGGGTCCCATTTAGTATGAACGTTTGGGTGTGTCCTAGGCTTTGGATTTGTGTATATGGATCAGTCCGGGGTCCCATTTAGTATGAACGTTTGGGTGTGTCCTAGGCTTTGGGTTTGTGTATATGGATCAGTCCGTGGTCCCATTTAGTATGAACGTTTGGGAGTGTCCTAAGCTTTGGATTTGTGTATATGGATCAGTCTGTGGTCCCATTTAGTATGAGTGTTTGGGTGTGTCCTAGGCTTTGGATTTGTGTATATGGATCAGTCTGTGGTCCCATTTAGTATGAACGTTTGGGTGTGTCCTAGGCTTTGGATTTGTGTATATGGATCAGTCTGTGGTCCCATTTAGTATGAGTGTTTGGGTGTGTCCTAGGCTTTGGATTTGTGTATATGGATCAGTCCGGGGTCCCATTTAGTATGAACGTTTGGGTGTGTCCTAGGCTTTGGATTTGTGTATATGGATCAGTCCGGGGTCCCATTTAGTATGAACGTTTGGGTGTGTCCTAGGCTTTGGATTTGTGTATATGGATCAGTCCGGGGTCCCATTTAGTATGAGTGTTTGGGTGTGTCCTAGGCTTTGGATTTGTGTATATGGATCAGTCCGGGGTCCCATTTAGTATGAACGTTTGGGTGTGCCCTAGGCTTTGGATTTGTGTATATGGATCAGTCCGTGGTCCCATTTAGTATGAACGTTTGGGTGTGTCCTAGGCTTTAGATTTGTGTATATGGATCAGTCCGGGGTCCCATTTAGTATGAACGTTTTGGTGTGTCCTAGGCTTTGGATTTGTGTATATGGATCAGTCCGGGGTCCCATTTAGTATGAACGTTTGGGTGTGTCCTAGGCTTTGGATTTGTGTATATGGATCAGTCCGTGGTCCCATTTAGTATGAACGTTTGGGTGTGTCCTAGGCTTTGGGTTTGTGTATATGGATCAGTCCGTGGTTCCTTTTTAGTATGAACGTTTGGGTGTGTCCTAGGCTTTGGATTTGTGTATATGGATCAGTCCGGGGTCCCATTTAGTATGAACGTTTGGGTGTGTCCTAGGCTTTGGATTTGTGTATATGGATCAGTCCGGGGTCCCATTTAGTATGAGTGTTTGGGTGTGTCCTAGGCTTTGGATTTGTGTATATGGATCAGTCCGGGGTCCCATTTAGTATGAACGTTTGGGTGTGTCCTAGGCTTTGGATTTGTGTATATGGATCAGTCCGGGGTCCCATTTAGTATGAACGTTTGGGTGTGTCCTAGGCGTTGGATTTGTGTATATGGATCAGTCTATGGTCCCATTTAGTATGAACGTTTGGGTGTGTCCTAGGCTTTGGATTTGTGTATATGGATCAGTCCGGTGTCCCATTTAGTATGAACGTTTGGGTGTGTCCTAGGCTTTAGATTTGTGTATATGGATCAGTCCGTGGTCCCATTTAGTATGAACGTTTGGGTGTGTCCTAGGCTTTGGATTTGTGTATATGGATCAGTTCGGGGCCACATTTAGTATGAGTGTTTGGGTGTGTCCTAGGCTTTAGATTTGTGTATATGGATCAGTCCGGGGTCCCATTTAGTATGAACGTTTGGGTGTGCCCTAGGCTTTAGATTTGTGTATATGGATCAGTCCGGGGCCACATTTAGTATGAACGTTGGGGTGTGTCCTAGGCTTTGAAATGTGTATATGGATCAGTCCGGGGGGCCATTTAGTATGAACGTTTGGGTGTGTCCTAGGCTTTGGATTTGTGTATATGGATCAGTCCGTGGTCCCATTTAGTATGAACGTTTGGGTGTGTCCTAGGCTTTGGATTTGTGTATATGGATCAGTCCGGGGCCACATTTAGTATGAACGTTTGGGTGTGTCCTAGGCTTTGGGTTTGTGTATATGGATCAGTCCAGTGTCCCATTTAGTATGAATGTTAGGGTGTGCCCTAGGCTTTGGATTTGTGTATATGGATCAGTCCGGGGTCCCATTTAGTATGAACGTTTGGGTGTGTCCTAGGCTTTGGATTTGTGTATATGGATCAGTCCGGGGTCCCATTTAGTATGACCGTTTGGGTGTGTCCTAGGCTTTGGATTTGTGTATATGGATCAGTCCGGGGTCCCATTTAGTATGAGTGTTTGGGTGTGCCCTAGGCTTTGGATTTGTGTATATGGATCAGTCCGGGGTCCCATTTAGTATGAACGTTTGGGTGTGTCCTAGGCTTTGGATTTGTGTATATGGATCAGTCCGGGGTCCCATTTAGTATGAACGTTTGGGTGTGCCCTAGGCTTTGGATTTGTGTATATGGATCAGTCCGGGGTCCCATTTAGTATGAGTGTTTGGGTGTGTCCTAGGCTTTGGATTTGTGTATATGGATGAGTCCGGGGTCCCATTTAGTATGAACGTTTGGGTGTGCCCTAGGCTTTGGATTTGTGTATATGGATCAGTCCGGGGTCCCATTTAGTATGAACGTTTGGGTGTGTCCTAGGCTTTGGATTTGTGTATATGGATCAGTCCGGGGTCCCATTTAGTATGAACGTTTGGGTGTGTCCTAGGCTTTGGGTTTGTGTATATGGATCAGTCCGTGGTCCCATTTAGTATGAACGTTTGGGTGTGTCCTAAGCTTTGGATTTGTGTATATGGATCAGTCTGTGGTCCCATTTAGTATGAGTGTTTGGGTGTGTCCTAGGCTTTGGATTTGTGTATATGGATCAGTCTGTGGTCCCATTTAGTATGAACGTTTGGGTGTGTCCTAGGCTTTGGATTTGTGTATATGGATCAGTCTGTGGTCCCATTTAGTATGAGTGTTTGGGTGTGTCCTAGGCTTTGGATTTGTGTATATGGATCAGTCCGGGGTCCCATTTAGTATGAACGTTTGGGTGTGTCCTAGGCTTTGGATTTGTGTATATGGATCAGTCCGGGGTCCCATTTAGTATGAACGTTTGGGTGTGTCCTAGGCTTTGGATTTGTGTATATGGATCAGTCCGGGGTCCCATTTAGTATGAGTGTTTGGGTGTGTCCTAGGCTTTGGATTTGTGTATATGGATCAGTCCGGGGTCCCATTTAGTATGAACGTTTGGGTGTGCCCTAGGCTTTGGATTTGTGTATATGGATCAGTCCGTGGTCCCATTTAGTATGAACGTTTGGGTGTGTCCTAGGCTTTAGATTTGTGTATATGGATCAGTCCGGGGTCCCATTTAGTATGAACGTTTTGGTGTGTCCTAGGCTTTGGATTTGTGTATATGGATCAGTCCGGGGTCCCATTTAGTATGAACGTTTGGGTGTGTCCTAGGCTTTGGATTTGTGTATATGGATCAGTCCGGGGTCCCATTTAGTATGAATGTTTGGGTGTGTCCTAGGCTTTGGGTTTGTGTATATGGATCAGTCCGTGGTCCCATTTAGTATGAACGTTTGGGTGTGTCCTAGGCTTTGGATTTGTGTATATGGATCAGTCCGGGGTCCCATTTAGTATGAACGTTTGGGTGTGTCCTAGGCTTTGGATTTGTGTATATGGATCAGTCCGGGGTCCCATTTAGTATGAACGTTTGGGTGTGTCCTAGGCTTTGGATTTGTGTATATGGATCAGTCCGGTGTCCCATTTAGTATGAACGTTTGGGTGTGTCCTAGGCTTTGGGTTTGTGTATATGGATCAGTCCGTGGTCCCATTTAGTATGAACGTTTGGGTGTGTCCTAGGCTTTGGATTTGTGTATATGGATCAGTCCGGGGTCCCATTTAGTATGAACGTTTGGGTGTGTCCTAGGCTTTGGATTTGTGTATATGGATCAGTCCGGGGTCCCATTTAGTATGAACGTTTGGGTGTGTCCTAGGCTTTGGATTTGTGTATATGGATCAGTCCGGGGTCCCATTTAGTATGAACGTTTGGGTGTGTCCTAGGCTTTGGATTTGTGTATATGGATCAGTCTGTGGTCCCATTTAGTATGAACGTTTGGGTGTGTCCTAGGCTTTGGATTTGTGTATATGGATCAGTCCGGGGCCACATTTAGTATGAACGTTTGGGTGTGTCCTAGGCTTTGGGTTTGTGTATATGGATCAGTCCGTGGTCCCATTTAGTATGAACGTTTGGGTGTGTCCTAGGCTTTGGATTTGTGTATATGGATCAGTCCGTGGTCCCATTTAGTATGAACGTTTGGGTGTGTCCTAGGCTTTGGATTTGTGTATATGGATCAGTCTGGGGTCCCATTTAGTATGAACGTTTGGGTGTGTCCTAGGCTTTGGATTTGTGTATATGGATCAGTCCGTGGTCCCATTTAGTATGAACGTTTGGGTGTGTCCTAGGCTTTGGATTTGTGTATATGGATCAGTCCGTGGTCCCATTTAGTATGAACGTTTGGGTGTGTCCTAGGCTTTGGATTTGTGTATATGGATCAGTCCGTGGTCCCATTTAGTATGAACGTTTGGGTGTGTCCTAGGCTTT
Source organism: Rhinophrynus dorsalis (assembly GCA_037306005.1). Classification (NCBI taxonomy): domain Eukaryota; kingdom Metazoa; phylum Chordata; class Amphibia; order Anura; family Rhinophrynidae; genus Rhinophrynus; species Rhinophrynus dorsalis. The sequence continues at coordinate 39,494,878 of CM074719.1, read as the reverse complement.
GGATTTGTGTATATGGATCAATCCGGGGTCCCATTTAGTATGAACGTTTGGGTGTGTCCTAGGCTTTGGATTTGTGTATATGGATCAGTCCGGGGTCCCATTTAGTATGAACGTTTGGGTGTGTCCTAGGCTTTGGATTTGTGTATATGGATCAGTCCGGGGTCCCATTTAGTATGAACGTTTGGGTGTGTCCTAGGCTTTGGATTTGTGTATATGGATCAGTCTGTGGTCCCATTTAGTATGAACGTTTGGGTGTGTCCTAGGCTTTGGATTTGTGTATATGGATCAGTCCGGGGCCACATTTAGTATGAACGTTTGGGTGTGTCCTAGGCTTTGGGTGTGTGTATATGGATCAGTCCGTGGTCCCATTTAGTATGAACGTTTGGGTGTGTCCTAGGCTTTGGATTTGTGTATATGGATCAGTCCGTGGTCCCATTTAGTATGAACGTTTGGGTGTGTCCTAGGCTTTGGATTTGTGTATATGGATCAGTCTGGGGTCCCATTTAGTATGAACGTTTGGGTGTGTCCTAGGCTTTGGATTTGTGTATATGGATCAGTCCGTGGTCCCATTTAGTATGAACGTTTGGGTGTGTCCTAGGCTTTGGATTTGTGTATATGGATCAGTCCGTGGTCCCATTTAGTATGAACGTTTGGGTGTGTCCTAGGCTTTGGATTTGTGTATATGGATCAGTCCGTGGTCCCATTTAGTATGAACGTTTGGGTGTGTCCTAGGCTTTGGATTTGTGTATATGGATCAGTCCGGGGTCCCATTTAGTATGAACGTTTGGGTGTGTCCTAGGCTTTGGATTTGTGTATATGGATCAGTCCGGGGTCCCATTTAGTATGAACGTTTGGGTGTGTCCTAGGCTTTGGGTTTGTGTATATGGATCAGTCTGTGGTCCCATTTAGTATGAACGTTTGGGTGTGTCCTAGGCTTTGGGTTTGTGTATATGGATCAGTCCGTGGTCCCATTTAGTATGAACGTTTGGGTGTGTCCTAGGCTTTGGATTTGTGTATATGGATCAGTCCGGGGTCCCATTTAGTATGAACGTTTGGGTGTGTCCTAGGCTTTGGGTTTGTGTATATGGATCAGTCCGGGGTCCCATTTAGTATGAACGTTTGGGTGTGTCCTAGGCTTTGGATTTGTGTATATGGATCAGTCCGTGGTCCCATTTAGTATGAACGTTTGGGTGTGTCCTAGGCTTTGGATTTGTGTATATGGATCAGTCCGGGGTCCCATTTAGTATGAACGTTTGGGTGTGTCCTAGGCTTTGGATTTGTGTATATGGATCAGTCCGGGGTCCCATTTAGTATGAACGTTTGGGTGTGCCCTAGGCTTTGGATTTGTGTATATGGATCAGTCTGGGGTCCCATTTAGTATGAATGTTTGGGTGTGCCCTAGGCTTTTGATTTGTGCATATGGATCGGTCTGAGGTCCCATTTAGTATGAACGTTTGGGTAAGAGTTAGTGGATACAGTGAACAGTCTTTCCATGTCACCATAGAATAATGTTTTATTCTTCCATTAGGCAATATTAAAGCGATAGTTATTTCCAAAACAACCTCTCTACACGAATGTTCATTGTAATTTGTTATAATGCATTTGATATTTAAACCCCTTAATGATCGGCCACAAGGCCGGCAGTTAAGCACCACAGAGCTTTTTTTTCTTTTCACCAAATTAATTCAGGGGTCCCCTAGTGGCGTGCAGCCACACAGGGACCCCCGAATTCCATGACGTGCCAGGGCCGTCATTGGTCCTTAACACAACTTGGCACATCATGGGTCCTTAACGGGTTAACATCTTGTTACCTTCATCTACTTCTTCAAATTAGATTTAAGATTCCCCCTCCCACCCTCAGACAGATCCGAAAGCCGGTCCAGATGGATTACAATGAGGGGCACATAATATTGTGTCAGTATAAGGAAAACCCTGCCCTGTCCCTCTCTTCGATCCTTCTGGTCAAACGTCCAGCTTTTGGATCTGAGGGATCTCTGCCTGACGTAATGGAAAGGGGCAGGAGGGGGAATCTTTTAAATCATGTCTGAGAAGGAATATAGAGGTAGCAATATTTTAAAATATGTTATGAATTATAACAAATTACATTGAACAATCGTACAGAGAGTTTATTTTGGACATTACTATCTCTTTAAGTATCGTATGAAAGGCTTGAGACTTTCTGTTAGGGATCTGGAAGGTCAAATCAGGGTTCATATAGAAGAGACAAAGTAAAGGGTATGTGAATATGCAAAATGTCACAATCTCTGATAACATTTGATTCTAATAGGTATAAATAAACAGTACCTCAGACTCACTGTTAGTGTGAGTGCTCGGACATATTAAAATTCCTTTTGACTTGATAGTGTCCCTTTAGAGGGGTAGTACATTTTTTAATGAGAAAATTTACAAATGTTTTTGGGCTTTTCCTGCTGAGTAAAGCAAGAATGCTCCAATTGCTGGGAGATTATTCATTCATAACTTACTATAGCTCAATCTTATTTTTTTTTTGTTTTTGTTTTTTTTAATCAGTTAGAAACAGCTAAAATTGGTGTTCAAAAGGCATTATGATGCATTGACTGGGGGCTCTTGAATCATAGACTGTGGCTCTCCATAGTGATAGGAACAGCACCACCTGGTGTACACAAGAGAAAACTGCAGTTGAATGAATAAAGAAACAAGATTGAGATGTAATGACTCTTGAATGGAAAATCTCCCAGCAGTGGGAGCACCCTTGTTTTGTTCGACAATATAATACAATATATCATTAAGAAAGTGCACTGCTTCATTAACCCTTTGAATTCCGGATGGGTGCGCACTCAAACAGTTAATAACAAGAAGTTAGTGCTATTAGTAAAATCCTCCATCCCTTTCTCTCAGTCTAAAAGGCTTGCTGTTGGCTCAGATAAAAACAGTAGCAAACATCATTTGTTCTTTTTCAAATCAAATTTCCTGGTCCTGTAAAGGATGAGAAAGACGTTCTCTCTATTCAAAGCAAAGCTACAGAGCAGTGACTTGCACAATGAGTGTTGCAAGAAATGTGTGTGTGTTGGGACATCCAGCCTAGAATGGGATCAGGGCCAGATTTATATCCCTGGTGCCTGCAGACAAGGCAACCTAGGTGCCTTTAGCTCCACCCAAGGCCACACCCCATTCCTCACATGACAGCACCCAGAGACCCATGGTACACAAAATAGCTTTAGTCTATAACATTCAAGCACACAAAAATGCATTTACCCTTTTGTAAACTAGAGAGATATCCATCTCAATGCTTTGCAGGGTTTTAAAGACCTCTATAGGATCGTTTGGCTGACTGAGGATGATGGGAGTTGTAGTTCATTTAAAGGGTGGGCTCTATGTTGCCAAGCTATGCACAATGCGTTAGATACACCTCTGGCACTCAAAGGGTCAAAAGTCAATAGGAAGGAGTGAGTCCTAGCTAGTGAACAGTCAATCAGGACTATGCTTAATGCGGTACTAACATAGTCATAGCTGGGAACTCTTTGGATTTGGCCTGTAGACTCCAGTTTTGGGTTCTAATTACCGGGTCTCCGTGCCAGAGGCTGATTCTCCAGATGTGGGGAGTTTCTAATGAAACTCTGCCCACTTCTGTGTCTGTTCCTCCCACTCCCTGCCCTCTTCTCCTCCCCAGCCTATTCCTTCATGTTTTTGTATATTTATGAAGCCCGCCCCCACTCATGATTATGCCCCACCCCTTTTTGAAGCAAATCTCATCATTTATCTCTCCCAGCAACACCTGAGGACTCCCCACAAAGCAAAGTTCCCTGGTATGAACATAGTTTCTGGCCTGTATCACAAGTTATGGTGGGGATGGAGGCTGTAGAAGCAGAGGAGATGAAGAGAAATATAGTAACATAGTAAATTAGGTTGAATAAAGACACAAGTCCAACCTTTGCCTCATACCTCCGTGACTGAGAATTATATAGCTTTCCTGCTGCCAAATAAGTTAGTCTTTATCAGGCCTTCCTGATTTACCTACTAATATACAGTATACTCCTGTATGTTCCCTTTTGAAAGAAATGTATCTAATCTTCTCTTAAATGTATCAATTGTATTTGCCATAACCACCTCCTTGGGCAAGGAATTCCACAATTTAATAGACCTTACTGTAAAAAACCCTTTCCTCTGCTGAAGTCTAAACCTTCTTTCCTCTATTATCAAGGGGTGTCCCCTGGTTACCTGATCAGGCCTTGGAATTAATAGCTCACTGCAGAGATCCTTGTATTGACCTCTCATATACTTGTACAATGTGATAAGGTCTCCTCTCGTCTTTTCTCTAGAGTAAATAAACCAAGTTTGTCTAGTCGTTCCTAATACATCAAGTCCTCCAATCCATTAATTAATGTTGTTGCATTCCGCTGTACCCTCTCTAGTTCTAGTATATCCTTTTTCAAAACTGGTGCCCAAAACTGCACTGTATACTCAAGGTGAGGTCTTACCAATGATTTGTATAATGGCAAAATAATGTTATCCACTCTTGCCTCAATACCCCTTTTTATGCAAGACATGACTTTGTTTGCTTTTGCTACTGCTGTTTGACACTGGTCACTGTTTCCAAGTTTGTAGTTTACAAGGATTCCTAGGTCTTTCTCTAGCAACCAGTCCCCTAAAATGATTCCATTAAGTTCATACGTAGCATTGGGATTATTTCCTCCCAAAATAGCCATAGAAACGTTGCCCTTTGTCCTTCTTTCCTTCCTATTCCTCTTTGCTTCCTCTGCCCTTCCCCATTCAGTAAACTGCTCTTTCTAGCTTTAAATTTTATAAAACTCAATTATATTTTAAGGTATTCAGTTAGCCAATTTGTTTTAGACTGCATTGATAAGATGCTTTCTACACACACTCACATAAACACATTCTGATCTGCCCACTCCCAGAGCACTTCCTCATAGCAGATCTATTCAGATACATGACCCTCTGGGCTTCCTCCCAGCTCTTATCTCACTAAACATGTCCTTGCCTTTCTAAGAAATAACCACAGCAGATTGGTATGTTAGGTAAATAAGTGTTCTGTCATTCTCATTGCAAATAAATGGCTTTGTGTTTGATGCTTTCCCTGCCACGGGAACCTAAAGCACATTAACCCTTAGAGTGCCAGAGGGGTACGCAATGTATTGCAATGTGATAGTATCAACAACAAAAAAAAGTTAAATGCCATTTAAGCTCCCTCTACGCAGTAAGGACAAATAACAAATTCCCATTGATTTAAATGGGGATTTTAACCCTTTGAATGCTACAGTAGTCTCCAACAGACCTCTCTGGCAGTCAGAGGGTTAAAAGTCACATTTTGTTTGAATTTGTCCCCTATGTTGGTGTCCGTTTGCCCCAAAAATGACTCCACTTTTCTTTTGAATATAAATATAAATTAGTTCAGGGTTTTGGAAATCTGTCCTAAATGTGCGCTTCCCATAAATGTATAGGAACATATGGCTACATGGTCAGAGATGGCTCAGTTGGTTAATGCACCAACTACCTAATCAGTTTATACATCAAGGTCACAGGATCTAGTCCTGGCAAGGACAGCTCAGCCTTTAACTCCTCTGAGGTAGATAAAATGAGTCCAGGATGTACTTGAAAACGAGAGACAATCTCAATGTATTCTTCCTGTAAACTACTTTCACAAAAAAAATATTGATGGTCAAGTTTGTAAAAAATAAACAACAGAAATAGGTAATTACTCTGAGATTAGATCCTTCACTCATTCTTCTTCCACAATCTCTAGTCTCCTCTGAGTCATATTACCCCCAATTAAGTCTTTGGTTGCACTTATCATTTGTTAGAAACTAACATAAGCAGACAGGGGACAAATGGATATTTTATTAAAGGTTTTAGGGCTCCTGTATTAAAAAAAAAAGAATATATACAAATCTTGAACAAAACACATGGTTATTCTGCTTCCTAACATGTATAGCTTGGAGGAGAGAAGAGAAAGGGGGGATATAATAGACACATTCAAATACATGAAGGGATTAAACAAAGTGCAGGAGGGAAGTATTTCAAAGGAGTAAAAATGTTAGGACAAGAGGTCATAGTCTAAAACTAGAGGGACACAGGTTCAGACGTGATGTAAGAAAGTTTTACTTCACTGAGAGGGTAGTAGATAAGTGGAATAGCCTACCAGCAGAAGTGGTAGAAGTTAATACAGTGAGGGAATGCAAGCATGTATGGGATAGGCATAAGGCTGTCCTTAACAAGAAAAGACCAAACAAGGTCTGAGGTTTTTACAGTAGGAAAATGGGCAGACTAGATGGACTAATGGTTCTTATCTGCCGTCAGATTCTATGTTTCTATAAGGGTAAGAATAATTTTCATTTTAACATGATATTGTCCCTTTTAACCCTCTGAGTGCCAGAGAGGTGTCGAATGCATTGCATTGTAATGCACCGGATACCTCTCTGGCACTCGGAGAGTTAATAACCATTCATTCAGCACTCAAAGACTGAAAACCAGACCACTGTTAGATCCAGTGGCCATACAGAGAACAAACAAAATGCACCATTGACCCCTTGAATGTTAGAGAGTTCTCCAGTAGATTGTTTTTCACTTCATTGAAGACCACTTTAGCATCCAAGGGGTTCAAATTCACTTTTAAATCTATGGAAATTGCAGGGGGGGGATTCCCCAGAATGATACTCTCTCCAATTCCTAGGTTATTCTATTTACAGATGAGAGTTGGTACCGTGTTAGCCGTAGAAATACAGGAGGCAAATATAGTTTTTGATGCCTTTTATTTATTGGCTAACTAAGCAGATTTAAATGCAAGCTTTCAAGACCTTAGGTCTCTTCCTCAGGCATGTTATACAGATAAATATGAAAATATCTCTCTTAAATACACGTACACATTGCATTGTTTATAATGGAAATCAGATAAGAGAACTCAATCCAGATCCAGATATCTTTGATCAGTCAATGGTAAATTGCACTCTTCCTCTGAGGCTTTAGAGGTATTTACGATGCTCTTGGGTCTGTTAGAAAGGTCAATCAACTAAATTGATAATGTGACAAGAATTCGTTGTCTCTGTTTAAACCACTACAAATTGCATTCAATTTTAACATTCATTTTACCTCCCATACCTTTCTGTCCCTCTCAGTGCGGAACTGTCCCATCAATACAGTTAACACTGTGCCCATTTTGACAAAAATGTTCTCCCACTGGTGTCTCTGTCTTTTTGTTATTAACACTGGATCTGTGGGAATTAAATCTCTTATGTAGTGCTTGTCCAGTTTGTCCCACATATAGAGCTGTTGGGCATTTTGCACACATGATAAGGTATATTACATTGGATGATCAGTCACTGCTTGACCACAGATGGGTGATCAGTAGCTCAGTGACTGATTAATCATTACAAACTGACATGCTGGTGTGTCCCGAGAGGACTAGAGCCGGAATCACTGTGTTAGTGAATAGGCTCCATAGAATAACACAGGAACTGGATAGTTTATCACAATGGAAAAATGATCTCCTCTTTATCACATCTTAGTGCATACCTACCAAGACCTGAATGTGTTTGTAGTAGATTGGTGGATAGGAGGTGAGGTATGATATGTTTGAAATCTTCAACTATATTAAGGCATGGAATACAAACTTGGAGACCACTTTTTGCATAGTCATCCAAACATGATCTGTCTTACCAGCAGACATAACTGGTTCCTCCAAGGACTTAAATATCTCTGGTGCTTCAGGTGCAAAGCACCAGGTCCAAGATAACTTTAGGGTACAATTTTGAAGGCTGACAAAGTAAATATTTAGGATTTTTTAGTGGTTTGCAGAGAATTGGGGACTCAAAAGTTGTCTTTGCTCTCAATTAATAGGGCCACCACAGCATCCCTCAACACACATATTTTGTGCTTACAGCATTCCTCAGGGCCGGATTTACATCTCAGGAGCCTGTAGGCACAGAAATCTGAAGTGCCCCCCCCCCATTGGCCATCTCCACTGGACACCTCCACAATGCTCCTAATCTCCACATTGCCCCCATCATCTCCATATTGCCCTTACATTGCCCCCGTCAGCTCCATATTGCCCCCATCATCTCTACATTGCCCCCATCAGCTCCATATTGCCCCCATCAGCTCCAACTTACTCTCACATTGCCCCCATCATCTCCATACTGCCCCACATCAGCTACTTATTTCCCCATCAGCTCCATATTGCCCCATCAGCTCCAACTTACCATCACATACTTTGCCCCATCATCTCTACATTGTCATCATCTCCATCTTGCCCCCCATCAGATCCATATTGCTACATCATTTCCACATTGCCCCCCAGTGTCCGTTTCCTACCTCTTCCCAGGTGGTCCAGCAGCAGGAGAGGTCTGTATGTGCCTCCTTTGGCACAGACCTGTAGCATTCAGACGGTGGTAGATAAGTGCAGAAGAAGTGGTAGAGGTTAATACAGTGAAGAGATTTAAGCATGCATGGAATAGGCATAAGGATGTCCTAACATAAGACAAGACCAAGAACCAAACAAGGTTTACAGAAGTACAAATGGGCATAACAGATGGGCCGAATGGTTCTTATCTGCCGTCAAATTGTAAGATTCTATGTTTCACTTACGCTGACCCTTTTTTCTATAAAGACTTTGACAAAAAAGGGAACGTTGAGTTTCAGTTGTATATTTATGGAAATTGTTATGCATAATCTGTTTATTTTTGTTACTTTGATTGTGAAATTTAAAAATAACAATATTTTCATGTATATGTCCTCTTCATTAACGCCTTGGAATTAACATGAAATATGTTAGGGTGCCCCAAAATTACAGATTGCATGTTGGGGGTGACTTGAACAAAAAAAAAAAAAGATTGAGAACCATTGCTATAGGCAGTAAGTGCTTCATTTAAGGATGAGCAGAAAATGAAGCACAAGACTTAAAGGGATAGGAATGTTTCACAAAAACAGGAGCTCCAAATAATCTATCTGTGAACATTAATTGGAGCTGCTTTTATTTTGAAACATTACTATCCCTTTAAAGGGATAGTAATACTTGCAAATTACTAATCCCCATATTGTAGCTTTGTTAAAAAGAAACTTATTGCCCCCATATGGTTTGCGAGATGATAGCGCTCAAAGTTCCCCCCTCCCTCCCCCTTCCCTGACTAAATGCTGACTGCAGGGGAAGCTGTCGTACGACAGTCTTATGTGCATCAGGCAGCTCTGCAGCTGAGCCGAGATCGTGTTTATAAAAAACAAATTCTTTCACTGAAACGGTCGTCTACGTGTGCTTGGTTTGCTCGTGGTTTGCAAGCACACGTATAAGACTGTTTTAGTGAAAGATTTCTTTTTTATAAATGCGATCTAGTAATACTGGATATCGCCGCAGTCAGCGTTCAGCATTCAGTCAGGGAAGGGGGAGGGAGGGGGGAGCTTTGAGCGCTATCATCTCTCATACCATAAGGGTTTGAGAGATGACACTGGGGGCAAGAAGTTTCTTTTTAACAAAGCAACAATATGGGGATTAGTAATTTTCAAGTATTACTATCCCTTTAAACCAAAAAGGCTTAGGCTGCTGCAGCTTACACTGTATTTAGTACCATGTTTTAGAGTGGATTTTGGAAGGCGTAATCTGAAAATCTGATAATACGAGCCATCAAGTTGTTTGCAGATATTGTCTTAGCTGGTTCAATGCTCTGTCTTCTTTTGCACATAATGTTGGTGACCTCATAACCTCCTTTTCAATCTGCGGAGCAATTCATCACATACGCAAAGGGTGTCTTCAAAGTTTTACATTTACAGTACAGATGGGATTGTTAAAGGGATACTAATGTTTCTATTAAAGTACAGCTCCGAGTCTTCTTTATGTTTTTTTTTAACATGTAGCGCTATATTTAATTACTTACAGTGTTGTTGTTTAAAAGCTATTCAAGCCAAAAGGATCCCCCTCTCGCCCCTTCTGGCCGCCTCCCATCAGATCTCGAATCTGGTTGTGGGACTGGACAGATGCAGGGAGTGACAATCTTGAGTCAGTAAGTATAAGGAAGCCCTGTCTCCCTGGATGAAGGAGGGCAGGATTTCCTTTTGCTTACTGAAAGTGGATCTCTCACCACTTTACAAGTTATGGTTATTATGTAGAATACTTAGTGAATAATTACATAACGTTACTATTAAAAAAAAAAAAAAAAAATGTTATTTGAGAGAAAATTACAGTTTAAACTGTGCCCAGCAGCCTACTTCTGGGTAGGCTGCTCTACCTCTGCTCCCGTCACTCTACCCAGCATCCTCCGATGACGGAGGCGTTCTATGACTAAGCTGGAGCGATCTCATTGGCTAGATATTGATCTCTGCCAATGCGATCGCTCCAGCTTACTAACAGAACTCCTCCGTCATCGGAGGATGCTGGGTAGAGTGACGGGAGCAGAGGCAGAGTGGCAAACTTCGGCAAGAGCAGCCTACCCAGAAGTACTGCAAAAGACAAAAGAAGAGAAGGCGCTCCTAGTGTATTAACGTTACTTCAAATCTTCACATCACCTTCCTCCCATATAAGAATGGTACTCATAAATTCCAGTGTTCAGTGCAACAAATTCTTGTTCACTGAAAAACACGCTCGAGGGTTTTGATTGACTGTCCCTCCAAACAGTATAATCTTCCACTGATACAGGAATCCCTCAGACTGCTCCTCTCATGAAATCAATAGAAGGTCACTCGTATGCAAGAAAACACAAAAAGAAAAGGGCGCCCAATCGTGCCTGTTATCTCTTAAAATCTTCACATTCAAAGACACAATCAATATACTCACAAGAAAAATATTTGTGAAACGGACATACGTCTAAACACAACAGATCGAGCTTCCAAGGAATAATTATAACCTGTCTTTGATCAGGTATATACGACCAATGTAAACTCCAACGGGAACAAAAAACTTATACAAACGCTGCTGGAATCCGTAATATAAAAAATATTTATTCCGGATAAAAAATCCTCATAATACAAAAATATAAAAGAATATAATTAAGCACCAGTATACATCTATACATGTATACTGGTTCCTAATTATATTCTTTTATATTTTTGTATTGTGAGGATTTTTTATCCGGAATAAATATTTTTTATATTACGGATTCCAGCAGCGTTTGTATAAGTTTTTTGTTCCCGTTGGAGTTTACATTGGTCGTATATACCTGATCAAAGACAGGTTATAATTATTCCTTGGAAGCTCGATCTGTTGTGTTTAGACGTATGTCCGTTTCACAACTATTTTTCTTGTGAGTATATTGATTGTATCTTTGAATGTGAAGATTTTAAGAGATAACAGGCACGATTGGTCGCCCTTTTCTTTTTGTGTTTTCCTACCCAGAAGTAGTCTGCTGGGTACAGTTTAAATTGTAAATTTCTCTCAAATAACATTTAAAAAAAAAAAAAAAATGGTAACGTTATGTAATTATTCGCTAAGTCTTCTACATAATAACCATAACTTGTAAAGTGGTGAGAGATCCATTTGAAGATTGTTCCTCGCCACGCTCCATCTGGACCCGACAGAGAGGCAGCGTGACACAGGGAAGGGGGCGGGAGGGGAATCCTTTCGGCCTGAAAAATGTTTGCATTGCAAAGCTGTAAGTAATTACATAGAGCGCTATATGTTAAAAAAATATATAAAGAAGACTCGGAGCTGCACTTTAATAGAAACATTACTATCCCTTCAAAAACAAGATTTTAATGATATGCTTCCTATATTTTACAGCGTGATTCAGGTTTTTTGCATATTCTACACTGTCTGAATCCTAAAGGAGATCAAACTAAAAGGCCATTATCCTTCTGAATGTTAGACATGTCTCAACACATTGTTTCAAGGTGCCTAGGGGATCTCTAGCATCCAAGTGAGAATAAAGTATGGAATTAAATTGTAAGATACCCAGTGCTATGAATGGGTAGCAATGATATATTAAAATTGTGTACACATGAAAGATAGGATGGTTACTGGTCAGACTGCAAATTTATGTTTCGGCAAATTAAATTGAATATGAATTTTGCACAATGCCATATGGATTTGCTTAAATATGTTGTGCCCAGTTTAACACATTAATCCAGATCAGTAAAGATGACCTTGCTGTTTAGATTTTCCCCATTCCAGATTTACTGTATTATAGTTACACATGAACCTACTTCAATTTAGATATTCTTATAATCGATTATAGTGCTCACCATTTAGTATATCATAGTGCTGTGTATGTAGATTCTGCTGGATCAGTATTTTGGACTTTGTATGTTTGTGTTTTTATTTGTGTGTGAATTTTTGTATCTGTATATATGTTGTGTGCACGTCTGTGTTTATGTGTACATGTTTTGAATGTGTGCCTGTCTGTGTCTGATTGGTGTAATTTTCTGTATTTGTTTATGACTGTGTGTGCTTGTAGGTATGTGTGCATGTGATCCTGTGAGTGTATATTGTTTGGTTGTGCCTGCCAGTGTGTGTGTGTTTACATTTACCAGTGAGTGGAAGTGTATAATTGTTCTGTGTCTGTGTATACTATGTGTATATGTCAGCGAGTGTTAGTGTATTTTGTTTTGTATGTGTCATTGAGTGTGAGTGTATATTATGTGTGTGTATGTGTCAGTGAGTGTAAATGTATATTGTTTTGTATGTATCTGTGAGTGTATAATGTGTTTATATATGTCACTGAGTGTCAGTGTATACTGTGTGAGTGTATGTCAGTAAGTATATTGTGTGTGTGTGTGTGTGCATGTGTATGTGTCTGTGAGTATATATTATGTGTATCAGTGAGTGTAAATGTATATTGTGTTGTATGTATCTGTGAATGTGTGCGTATATAATATATATATATATATATATATATATATATATGTATTAAAAAAAACTATTGGCTATGGCACACGTTATCTAAAATATACACATAACTGTAGCTGGTGCACGTCCCATAATAATTACACAAGTATACTGAACCTGAGCTAGTGCAGGAAAGAGCACACAGCAAGGAATGAAGACAGATGAAGACTTTATTCAATTCACATATCGGGCAAACGTTTTCGGTCCAGTGTACATTTGGCTGATATGTGAATTTAATAAAGTTTTCATTTTTCTTCATTTCTTGCCGTGTGCTGTTTCTCCTGCACCATCTCAGGTTCAGTATATATATATAGTGTGAGTGTATATTGTTGTGTGTGTTATGTGTCAGTGAATGTGAATGTATATTGTGCGTATTTATGTGTCGGTAAGTGTGAGTATGTATTGTGGGTATGTGTCGGTGAGTGTGAGTATGTATTGTGTGTATGTGTCAGTGAGTGTATATTGTTTATGCATGTGTCACTGAGTGTGTTTGTGTCTGTATATGAATACGTGCTTCTGTGCATGTGTGCTTCTTTCTGTATGTGTGTCTGATGCCTTTCAAAACAGGAAGCTATTTTATATTTTCACAATGTCCAGTTGCACAGTCATGTTGCCAGCAAAGTGAATAAGCTGATCTAGTTCACTCACTGTCCCACAGACACCTCATTCTCCCTGAATAGCTGCTACAGAAAGTGTTTTTAGGGATGCCACTGTATGACCATGTGATCTTCTTATTTAGACAAAACCTCTGTTTAACTCCCCTGTGCTCAAGCAAATATATCCCTTAAACTATGACATATTGTAAGAATCAGAGTTTTGACCCCTAGCAAGGTCACACTACTTTGAGAACCTAAGACACTGTATGTAGCAATGAGGGGCTGTAACAAAGCAATGATGTAATGGAAGCAGAATTTAAATTAATATCAGAACCAACCAGGAAATGTCAGATGTAAGAAGCAACTTTCCTGAATCTGCATCAATCTATTGTCTACAGAATTAGTACTTTGCCCAAAGCTTCATAAGAGTTTCCCTGTCTGACTCAAGGCTTCAGGCAACTATACAGTAATTAGCTTCTCCACCCAGTTATAATACTGAGGTTCTAGGAAAGGGGCACTGACTCAGCTGTCTTCATGAACCACTCTTCCTGCTTGATAAATGTACATAAATTGTTAATTAAAGCGACCCCATCACCGTAAACAACCTCAATGAGTTTGGAAGATCTTTCGCCATTGCAATCACCATTTTTGTAAAATCTAGACAACTATTATTTGAAATAAATAGGCGTATGCAGGGATTTCCTGTCTTAACCCTACACTACCTCCTCCACTCATCAATACATCACCTCACCCACTTCCTGACACTGCTCAGCAATGCATTGCACACATCCTCTAGCACCGAAACGGTTAAATGTCAGTGATTGGGAAAGGTAATGCAGAGCCAAACCAGGAAGTGCCTGCACGGCATGGTATAAAAACTGCAGTTTATATGTCCTTATATGAGGCCCCTTATCAAAAAAATTTACTTTGTCAGAAATGCTGAAAAGGAGGAAATATGCTGCATGGCTTACTCTCCTATTAAAGGGATAGTAATACTTCATTTTATCTTTATGTTATTTTGTAGGCTTTAAAAAAACATGAAGAACGATGTAAGTCTTATCTCTCAAACCTTTATGGTTTGAGAGATATTCACATGCAAAGTTTCCCCTCACTGACCAAAACAGTCAAGTCTGCCATCTAGCTGTCAGATTTGGAATCCGGTCCGCAGATCAACCGGTGGCTCTTCAGCAGAGCCGAGATCGCAAGATATAAAAATAACTATTTCATTGGAAGGGTCTAAAAAGTGTGCTTGCAAACCAGACACACTTTGTAGATTATTCAAATGAAGTAGTTCTTAGATCTCGCGATCTCGGCTCTGCTGTAGAGCCACATCCGGAATGCAGACCGGATTACAAATTTGACAGCTGGATGGCAGACTTGACCGTTTTGGTCAGTGAGGGGAAACTTTGTTTGTGAATATCTCTCAAACCATAAAGGTTTGACAGATAAGAATTGCATCGTTCTTCATGTTTTTTTAATGCCTACAAAATAAAATAAAGATAAAATGAAGTATTACTATCCCTTTAATATTTTCAGTGCCTTAACACGTCTCAGCCAATAACCATAGCTGGGAACTCTCCGGATTTGCCCCAGAGACTCCGGTTTTTGCTGCTAATTACTGGGTATCCAGGGAAGAGTCTGATTCTCTGGATGTGGGAAGTAGGGATGGGCGAAGATTTTCGCCTCAAACCAAAATTGTTGAATAATGGCACTTCCCGCTTGGCGAATAATCTCCTGCGAATTTGCTGTTTTTCTCCATTTTTCACCTAGCTCATTCCATTGAAATTAATGGGAGCATTGTATTTACACACAACGCATAACAAATATTATTTTATTTCCCAAAGGCATAGTATAAAAGGGGCATGAGGATGCCTGTGTTGGTGGGGTGTGGGGAAAGAATCAGTTGAACAGGGGATGATTTTTGGGGGGAGTTTTTTTAATGGGATTGGGGGCAGTTAATAAAAAAATAAATCCTAAATACAATTAAAAAACTAAGCATGGTATAAAAGGGGTCTGAGAGGGTGCCTGTGTTGGGTGTAGAGTCGGGGGAATTAATCAGTTGATCAGGGAATATGTTTTGGGGGGGTTCTTGACTGGTATTGGGGGGACAGTTAATAAAAAATAAATAAATAAAATATAATAAGACATTTGTATGTAAAGTGATAGAGCCAGGAACTCCCACATATAAGCTGCCACTGGGGTGGACTGATACTTGACTTGAGTATTTTGTAGAGGATGATTTGTTAGATTTGTTGTTAGAGGCCCAAGCCCTGAGGAAACATTGATTTGTAGGACTTAGACTTATTAGAGGCACAAGCCCTGAAGAAACATTGATTTGTAGGATTAAGCTTGTTTGGTACAAGCCCTAAAGAAACATTGATTTGTAGGACTTGTTAAAAACAAACCCCCAACAATTATTTATTTTTTTTTTGTAGGACTTTTTTTTTTTTTTTAAGCACAAGCCCTAAGAAAAAAAAATGTGTTGAGTCCATAATTGTGGAATTTGCAACTGCTGTTCTTGCTACTGCTGCTGCTGCTGCTGTTGCTGAGTTGTATAAGTAGTAGGATGATTAGGCAGCTGAAAGGGAATGGGATTAACAATAGAAGTAACATGGGTGATGGATTATGAAGGTTCCACTTGCCACGACTAACTCCAGTGATGCACCTGAGGCAGTAGCAGTACAATAAGTAGACCCCAGTATATGTGGAGAAAAGAAGAAGTTGGCCAATAATTCTTCTCCATCTGGCCCTCCTCCAAAATTATGGGTGTGTTGTTATTAGAATAGAAATTTTTCCCTTGAGAGCAGGAATTGTGCCTCTCAGCAACTGCAATGTGCACAGTGTGTGTTTTAAATAACATCTGGGGACACAACTGTTTCCAAACACCATGACTCCAGAACCCTAGTATTGCTGCTGTCACTATACCCCTTGCACACACCCCACTAAGGACACATGCCAACTTGCTGATAGTTTAATAGTAATGATGAACCCTCCCTGCCACCATCTTAGCATATTCTGCAGGATGGAATCTCCTCAGATGCTGCTTGATGCCCTGCTTGCGATTCTCCTCCACCACACGGTCATGTGTGGTCAGTGCACCACACAGTGTGCAATGGTTGGACACAAACTTGCACATTCTAACATCTACAGAGTGGCTGTCATTTGGTGGGGGAGGTAACGATGAATGAGATGGATTGGCAGAAGATGTAGAGCCTAGAGGAAGAAGGTTATGGCAAGCTAGTTGCTTCACTCGTCATGGAATTTCCAGCCTCTGCCTGGGTTTCCTTCATGGTTTGAGAGATATCCTCCATTAAAGTTCCCCTTCTCCTGATGTCAGCTGTAAAGCTGACAGAAGGAGATCCATGTCGGCCGACACGAGGAGGCTCTTCAGCAGAGCCGCAATAGTGTGATTCAAAAAAAAAAATTAGTTCTTTGGAACAGTCTAAAAAGTGTGCTTGCAAACCAGGCACACTTTGTAGACCATTCCAAAGCAGTATTTCTTTTTAAATCATGCTATTGCGGCTCTGCTGAAGAGCCGCCTGTCGGTCCCCAGACCAGGAACTCCAGCAGAAGGGGAGGAAGAGGGGAACTTTAACGGAGGATATCTCTCAAACCATAAAGGTTTGAGAGATAGGACTTTTTCCAAATATGTTATTTTTGTTATTTTTGTAAAATCTAACATATAGAATCAATTTTATTTTGGGCATTGCTAACCTTTTAAGTGGTGAAGTGGGACTTCCTATGGTTACGATTTATATATTCAAATAGAGCATATAGTCCGGTATCTTGTGAACTGTATATAAAAACAAGGAAAATAAAATTAGA
Source organism: Rhinophrynus dorsalis (assembly GCA_037306005.1). Classification (NCBI taxonomy): domain Eukaryota; kingdom Metazoa; phylum Chordata; class Amphibia; order Anura; family Rhinophrynidae; genus Rhinophrynus; species Rhinophrynus dorsalis. The sequence continues at coordinate 39,477,658 of CM074719.1, read as the reverse complement.
ATTGCACTCAGAATTGAACAAAGGGCCCCAGGTCACTTTTTCCGAATTGCTTTTACCTACTCGGATGGTTTTATGATTTCCCCGTTTGTATAAAGCAGTAACCATTTGCTTTTGTTTTTCTGGGGGGGGTTTTCCCAAAACTTTATTAACCCCTTAAGGACCAGCGAGATCCCGTGCGGCCGGCACTTGCGGACCACGGGGCATTTTTTTTTAGTATCTCTGCCGCTTCAGGGCTTCCGGAGCAGCATGCAGCTGCGCCGGGAGCCCTGAACTCCATGGCATGCCAGGACCGTCATTGATCCTTAAGTGCCGGACTACTGTGATGGTCCTGGCACGGCAATGGTCCTTAAGGGGTTAAAGAATAAAGGCATCAGTACAATGAAGGAAGACAGAAGTAAAACTACAATAAGGAAAGTGATCACAGAACAATATACATGCCACATAATCATTAAACATTGGGCAGTTGAAGAGCGACCGAAACAGTAGGTGGGCATATGCATGACAAAATAACTCACAACTCCTGTAAATCACTGCATGAAAGGAATGAGAAGAAAGAAAAGAAGAGATAAAGAGAGGATCAAGAACGGAGGGAGAGAGGAGGAAAGAGATAGGTAGAAAAGCGAGAGTGGGAGTACTCTTGTTTTACTCAGGGGGATAAACCCTACAACATATTTGTTTTTACATTTTAAGTATTACTATCCCTTTAAAAATGATTATTGCTCAAAAAGGTGTTAACATCAGTAAAACTTATATAAAATAATTGTAAAAATCCAGTTCATGTGGTATTAAATCAGTAAAGACTGAAATCATGAACTACTAGCTGTGGCATAAAAATACAAAGGGTATCATATGTTAGAGAGGTCTCTATCACTGTACTTTGCAATTAACTGGAAAGCTCCATACTAGGGATAGGGATGACAAGTCAGAAAAATTTCCAATGGGAATTTTTGCTAAAAAAAACAATTTTCCATTGTTCCCTGCAAAAATTCACGCCCATAGAAAATAAATAAAATGTATGCCCTTTCACCACTGATAAATCATTTCCCATGAGAACTTTGTCATTTTTTGCTTAGGTTTTCTATGACTGCAAGATTTCCCACTGCAATATTTCTTCTTCTGAGGACTGAAGTAGAGAAATAAATAGCTGAAAGGAAAAGCTGTGAGTCCTACAGCAACATTTGCCTTGAAAAAATTGTTAACAGGCTGAGTGACTTTGCCTTTTGCCCATAACAATAACTTCCCGTTTAAGTAATATTGGTACAACAATCCTTGAAAAATAACTGCAGTTTGGGATATTCCAGCAGGTTGCAATACATGACATCAACTCTTTAAAGCCTCTGTTTTCAGCAAAAGAAAAGCACAGTTTGTCAACTGCCAACATTTTAGCAAGTTTACTATTCCACACGTACTTTGGGATTGTTTTTTTTAAGCTTTTGACTCCTTCCCAGTAACTATGTAAGTGTGAGTTGGCAGTACATGGCAGAAGAACCCCCACAAGTTTATTGCTTTAAAAGGGAAGTAATACTTTGTTATAAAAATCTCTGAAATTGTAGATATTAATAATAGAATTAGAATAAGCTACTTCCCATGTCTCAAACCTTCATAGTTTTTGTGTTCGTAGCATTTAAACTTCCCCCCTCTCTCCCCTTTCTCATACGTCAGTGCTCTAGCTGACAGATGCAGAATCCGGGCATTGAACCAGACGGAGGCTCTTCAGCAGAGCAAACCAGGCATACTTTGTAGACCGTTCCAATGAAGTATTTCTTCATAAATGTTGCATTTTCGGCTCTGCTGAAGAGCCTCTGTCAGCTAGAGCATGGACTTCATAGACTGTAGGGTTCCTGAGGAGCGGCTACTACTACTGGGGATAGATCTTGCGGAAATTGTAGTTTTCTGCACTTCCAACAGCAGTAGAGGCACTCATCATATCCAAGGTTGTGGGTATTGATAACCTTTGTTATTGCTGGTTAGTCAACACTAGTAGTGTGTATGGTTGAGTGGGACCTGGACTCGGAAGCAGTGACAATGCTGATAATGACTGACAGAATGATTGTGTATTTTTTGCCATCTATGCTTGTCCAGGGTCAGGCTTTCAAATGAATTTCTCAAACAATTTATAGACAGGCAAAGTGCTCCTTTTTAGTGGTGGAAAATTGAGCCTTTGCCTTACAGCTAACTTTCTGACCATGCCATCATCTCTCACTCAACATTGTATCTAATGAGGAGGAGGAGGCATGCTGGATCTATTCTAGATCAACATCATCATCATCAGTAATTAGGTCATCTTCAGCATTGACTGGCACTTCTTTTATATTCTTCTAAGTATTTAGAGGTCTCAAACAATTTATTTTTCTCCTTTGAGGGATTTTCACAGCTTTTGCTACTACTTTCAGAACAGGTGTTTTTGTGCTTGTTTGTCTCACTGTTGGATGGTATGATGGCATGATGCCATCAACACTGGAATGCGAGTTGTTATCTTCAGTGTTTTTAGATTTGTTTTAATAGTTCTGCAGTGGTGGTGGTAGAACTTTTGGTGGAACTTTGACAAACTGCATCCTCCTCAGGAGGAAAGGTATTACCATCATTTATTGCACATGCTACAGCAACCATGGCCACAGTCAGTTTTTGGACTAACACTTTACTCACGTGTCCCTGCTCCTAATCCTTTCACCCCTCCCCTATCACTTGTGACTTTGCTGGACATTATTCAGCTACTTTTTGTGTATTTACTGCAAAGTACACAATAGAACTGATTGTCTCTGATGTCTGGCATTGGCCATCTACAAAATACTCTATTTAATCTAGGATCAGACTACCTCAGTCACCGCTCACATCAAGGTCTCTCTTTCTCTGTCACCTATCAATTTTTTTTTAGTTTATTTTTTTTAATCAACTGTCTTCCCATCCCTATCACTGTCAGCAAAAAACAACAAAAACACACTCACTGTTTAGTTGCTTATTTCTCCAGACACCCCTAGCTCATAGACAGATACTCTGCTATCTCTGGAATGCACTGCCACCCTCCATCAAACTCTATTATCTCTGGAATACATTACCATACTCCATCAGACTCACTCCTATCACTGGAACTCATTACCACTATTCATCAGACTCTCTACTATCTCCAGAACTCCACACTCACCATTTTCTCTAGAACTCAATACCATGCTCCATAGTCTCTGCTGTCTCTGGAACTCATTACCATGATCCATCAGACTCTTCATTATCTCTGGAATTAACTACCACTAGCAATCAGACTTTATCTCTGGAACTCACTGCCACTATCCAGACTCTCTACTTTTGCTGTAACTCACTACCATTCTACAAACTCTCCCCTATCTCTGGAACTAACCACCATGCTTCAGACTCTCAGCTATCTCTGGAACTCACTACCATGTTCCATCAGACTCTCCACTGTATCTGGAACTTACTACCAGGTTACATCAGACTCTCCACTGTTCCTGGAACTCACTACCATGTTCCATCAGACTCTCTACTGTCTCTGAAACTCACCATCATGCTCCATCAGACTCTCCACTGTCTCTGGAACTCATTACCATGTTCCATCAGACTCTCCACTGTCTCTGAAACTCACCACCATGTTCCATCAGACGCTCCATTGTCTCTGACACTCACCATCATGTTCCATCAGACTCTCTACTGTCTCTGGAACTCATTACTATTTTCCATCTGACTCTCCACTGTCTCTGGACCTCACCACCATGTTCTACCAGACTCTCCACTGTCTCTGGAACTCACTACCATGTTCCATCAGACTTTCTACTGTCTCTGAAACTCACCACCATGTTTCATCAGGCTCTCTACTGTCTCTGGAACTCACTACCATGTTCCATCTGACTCTCCATTGTCTCTAGAACTCACAGCCATGTTCCATTAGACTCTCCACTGTCTCTAGAACTCACTACCATGTTCCATCAGACTCTCCACTGTCTCTGGAACTCACCACCATGTTCTACCAGACTCTCCGCTGTCTCTGGAACTCATTACCATGTTCCATCAGACTCTCCACTGCCTCTGGAACTCACCACCATGTTCTACCAGACTCTCCACTGTCTCTGGAACTCACCACCATGTTCTACCAGACTCTCCACTGTCTCTAGAACTCACTACCACGTTTCATCAGACTCTCCACTGTCTCTGGAACTCACCACCATGTTCTACCAGACTCTCCACTGTCTCTGGAACTCACCACCATGTTGCATCAGGCTCACTAACACACTCAACTTTTTTCATAGTAAATCCTTAATTTTCAGATGCTACCATTCCTTTAAATCGTCTGCACTTATTTCACTATATAATAGTCAGTAAACCAATATAGGGTTTCAGTTACTACTAATGATACAGATCTGGACAATTGTACAGAGCTGGTAAAATCACAGCATCCCTGCTAGTGGTCCATTACAGGGGAAGTAACACTGCTTAAGAATAACCATCAATTTACCTATCTATGGCCAGAAAATCCTAATAGCCCATATAAAAGTTGCCCTTGTGAGTCTGTTGAAGAGATAACATATTCAATCATTCCTGAATGCTCTGTACATGGAGGCAGACATAAGAGTTGCTGGTAAGAGCACATGAACCTACTTGACTTTTTAGAGACCGGAGGATGTGCAAGACATTGCAATGCAATGCTTTGCACACCCTTCTCATCCTTAAAGGGTTAAGATTATAATGTACAGTGGGCAGAGTTTGTGTGCTGTGGCCCTTCTAGTAACTGTCATGTACGCCTCCATTGATATTACATCCGGCACTGATTGAAGAGGATATATCTTGAATGAAAAAGCAATAAAAAAATCAAAGGGGCCATTAGGATTTTTTGGTCATAATAAGGTAAGTGCAGGTTATTACTAGGCGGTGTTACTTCCCCTTTAATATGCTTAGCTTGGGCTACAGGCTGAACACCAACCAGACTGGAAGCTTTCCAGACCCACAGAGTCGAGCTTTCCAGAGGGTCTGCAATCAATTAGACTTGAAGCAGAGTTTCTGAATAACCCCATTGTGGGGAAGGAAAAAAAACACACACACTTAGTCAAAAGTCGGCTGACAAACACAACAAAATTGACTTCATGGCTTGTTATGAGAAACCCATTAATGCTTCCAGCAATGAAGAAACACTTTGTTTCAACCACATGCATAAAAAGGACCATATATCCAGGCTTCAAAACATCACCACTCACCTATAATAAACACCGCCATGTAGCAGTGTACAGAGAACGCCAGGTGACTGAGCGCCAGCAATAACACACAGAGGTCCACATGGACAGACAAAAGGGAAGCAATTTAGGGACACACCAATTGCACCTAGGGGATAAATATCGATAGGGCTTTTAACCCCTTTAATGCTAGAGAGGTCTACAATTCATTGCCATACTTGGGAATTGATGGGATTTAACCATTTGAGACTCAGGGCTTTGAACAGAATTCTCAGGGCGAGACAGTCCCAAGCTACCTGCTATATGATCTGCACCAATTAACCCTTTCTTTAATTTCTAAATTGGGGTCATTTATACCAGGCAACAAGAGGAAGAAGTCAATAGGGGTTATGCACTAAGGCGTGATAAAGAAGTGATAAAGTGGAGATGACTTCTCTAGTGATATCACTTCTCCGGTTCCTATGTTATTCTATGGAGCCTGTGCACTAAGATCTCCAAAGGTGGAGAAATCTTAGAACGTAGTCTCCATAGAATAACATAGAGATTTGATATCACTGGAAAAGTCATCTCTGCTTTATAACCTCTTTATCACCACTTAGTGCATCTCTCCCCATTTTAGTGTCTTAGCCCTATATTTCCTTCCCCACTTACTAACACTGCTGAGAAATGCATTGCCCACCTCTCCTGGCACAGTAAGGGTTAAGTGTCATTGAATGGGGAAGGTAATGTAAGACTAAGACAGGAAGTACCTGCACTGCAGACCTTAAAGGAGCAGTAAACTTTTTTTTATGAAAATATATATATTGTAGGGATTTTCCTATTGAGTAAAATAAGGGTACTCTCACTGCCGAGAGATTTATGTTTCCAGAGTTATTACAGTTTAAACCCATGTTTTTTTACATTAGCAGTGCCCTCTAGTGGTCAAATTCTAATTAGATTTCCTGTTAGATTCTAATGGAGAGGAAAGTCAGAAAAGTCAGAGACATACAGTTCTCCATAGAATGTGATAGAAACTGCCTGTCACTTCCTGTCAGTTAGAACTATCAGGAAGTAAACACAGTAAATTCACTTCCTGATTATTTGAACTGCTATAAATTTTGAATAAAACATCTGACAGCGATGGAAGTGACCTTGTTTTATTCAGCAGGAAATGCGCTACAAAATATGTGTTTTCATAAAAAAAAGTTTACTGCTCCTTTAAAGTGAAAATTAGCTGTCTGAGTCTTCTGTATATTAAAAGGAACAGATTGCATTATGTCTAAGCACTTACGTCTTTGTAGTTCAAAAGTTATGAACCACTGAAGATCCACCGGCCGCCCCTTTCTGGCCGCCTCCCACGGAATCTGAGATCGGGTCATGCGACTCGACAGCTGCAGCGAGGGACAGACTTCAGTCAGTAAGTATAAAGGAAATTGAAGATTATGCTAGCTTTAGTGTACTTATAATCTTAATTTTAGTAATGACAGGAGGCTACGTATTTTGCAGATTGATGAATGGCAGGCAGATGAGGTTTCCCTGTCTGATGTCAGTCCGACTGGAAATTACCAGAACACCTGGCAAATTATATTCATTATTGGCTACGCAGGCCATTGGACTGGGAGGTGCGGAACCGACTCAGGGCCGAATGTCCGAGGCCTATGGTGCAAGACAAAGTGGCCATGACCCCGATATTTGACAACACGATGGTTGTCTTTATGTCTCGCTCAGGATGGGACCCTCAGAAAGGCATGGAGAAAGGCTTACGTTTAACACAGGACAAGTTACTGGATCTCACTGGTCCATTGGCACAAATACTTCATCTGGCTGATGACGCTTTGTCCCGTGGGTCAGTTTTGGACCCCTCCTCCATTAGAGAATTACTGAAGTTTGTCCCTCGCTGCAGCCATCCTGACCAGACTGCAGACGTGGGGAGAAATGGCGGGCGGTGGATCTTCAGTTCTTCACAGTTTTTGAACTACAAAGACGTAAGTGCTTAGACATTAGCGCAATCTGTTCTTTTTAATATACAGAAGACTCGAGCAATGAATTTTCAATAGACATTACTATCACTTTAAAGTGGAGCTTTCACCATCTATAAAGTTGCCCTCCAATAAGTAAGCATATGGTGGCTAGCTTCATAATAGCTCTGTTAGCTCTCAGAAGTACCAGATTCTGAAGTAATCCGCTGGCAGTGGCACTGAGGCCCGTGTAACGGGCTCTTCAACTGGTATGTATATAAAATAGGATGATGATGAGTGATAACTGTGTCTCCAGATATACTTGTATTTGGTAATTTGAAGTTAATCAATATATTTATTGACACATATATGTTTTTATACATAACTTTAGTTTCATATGACTATGTTTCTTGGTGCTTATCATACCCATGATTAACAGCTTCCAGAACACATAGGGTTAAGTTAAATATGGGTGTCAATTAGGTACTTTTTTTCAGAATTCCAAACTTAGCTTGGAGGAAAACTTAAATTGACACCATTTCCAATGTAAGAACTTTTTATTAATTTATTATTTATTTCCATTCCCTGAAGAAGTGTCTTTACTGAGAAGAAACGCATTGGCTGGACGTTTTCCAGTATATTCTTAGCATATGCTTACATCAGTCTTCTACCTTCCCCTGTCCTCTATCTTCAGACATCTAGCCCTTACAGGAAAAGAACCAGTGTCACCTACCAGTCAGGAGAGATCGTTATCATCACTCTGCCCACTATGTAACTGAATGTGTTCCTGACTAAGGACCAAGGGGTTTGTTTTTTACAGTCAGGTAAGGATTACACATATCCATCTACTGCAGTCCATCTTCACTCTATATTTCACCTATACTTTATTCATCAGGAACTGATATAAACCCCCTCAGAAGTCTGGAGCACAAGGCAGTCCACCTACAGTAAGGCCATATTGGATCAGCTTCTGTTATACTACTATACTTCACTAGTATATCTGAAGACAGTTATCACTCATAATCATGCTACTTTTACATACACATACTTTGTGGCCATTCACTTTTGGGACTTATTGAGACTAATTTGTTATTCCGGTATATTTTTTTCAGGTCACACTGGTTCTAGAGGGTACCCTCATATTATAATGCTATTATTTTTACAGCCTGTTTGTCCATATGTCATATATTGTCTAATAAATACCTAATTTTAGTATAGAGGAGCTATCCTATAGTCTGTTTATTCATTATACATTCTCCTACATTTTAGTTTAATACACATATAATACATATATAAACTCTACTGAATAAGGCATGGAGCGCAGCAACGAATGAGGGGATTCTCCAAGTCCCCAACTAGGAACAAACCAAAAGCAAAAACAAAAAGCAATCCTTCACCACTCCATTCAAATTATCCAAATTTGAACTCTGTGTAGAGCTTATATTATATCAATGTATTAAAAGGGATAGTAATGTTTCAAAGTAAAAGCAGCTCCAATTAATCTTCATAGCATTTGGGCCATGGATAGTGTTATTTCAGTACTGTCAGAGTTGTAGTTCAAGAGTAATTGAATGATAAAGTATCCCCCTCCCGCTCATTTTACCAAGCCGCTTTCCCTCAGATGTGGAATCTGGTCTTAAGACCAGACAGATCACAGCAAGGGACAATCTTCTTACTGTGAGAACAATGAAAACCATGCCCCCCTTGACAGGTTTTTCCCTTATGCTAATTGAAGATTGTCCCTCTCTGCAACACCACCTTTCTGTTCTGAGGTGAGCAGTGTTACATCAGTAAAAGGGACTGGAGGGGGATACTTTATCATTCAATTACTCTTGAACTACAACTCTGACAGTATTGAAATAACACTGTCCATGGCCCAAACACTATGAAGATTAATTGGCGCTGCTTTCAGTTTGAAACATTACTATCCGTTTAATTTGCTTATTTAAAAAAACTATCCACATTTAAAAAGAGAAATCTTGTACCACTTAGCTAGTTCAAGAGACACCTCTGCTAGAGCCTAGGGAATATACTTTACCGACAACGGTGATAAGGTATTCACTTTAAATGGAATTTAAATATAAAAACAATTTGCATGAGTTTATAACCTGTCATGTATTTTGTATACAGTCTTTATTCTAACTATGCCTGAAAAGGAGACTTAAAGAGATAGTAGTACGTAAAATGTAAAAAAAATATGATGTAGGGTTTATCCCCCTGACTAAAACAAGGGTACTCCCACTGCTGAAAGGTGTTTTATTCAAAAGGTATTACAGTTTAAAGTTGAATTTTTAGGTGCAATATCACAGTGACCTGAAATTGTACAGTGGCGCTGTTGCTACACCGTCCTATGGACAGCTGTGGTCCCGGGACCATAAATCTCCATAGGATGGTGTAGCAACAGCGCCACTGTACAGTTTCAGGCCACTGTGATACTGCACCTAAAAAATTAACTTTTGAATAAAACACCTTTCAGCAGTGGGAGTACCCTTGTTTTACTCAAGGGGATAAACCGTACAACATATTTTTTTTTTATATTATAAGAATTACTATCCCTTTAATGTGTCTTTAAAGCTTGCATCCTAGAGCTACTCAGGCAATAAAGGTATCACTTTTACCAGTCTCCTGAAAAAAAATGAGGGTTTTGTTGCATAGTTTGGCCAAAGTATGTCCAAGCTCACTTTACCTGCCCAAGTTACGCCATTATAAGCGAGTCCTACCCAATACATATTGCCATTGTTATGGATTACAAAAATACTTTAAAAACTCCTTAATTTAACAATTGTCCCTGGAGAAATTTCATCTGAGGAAACGCTAGGCTATGAAGACACTAAGTTAAAAACACCTGAAAGCAATTCATAGTAATCCATAACGTAATCCATGATGATGGCAATATGTATTGCATAGAACTCACAATCGGTTAACTTTGGCGAGGTAAGTGAGCGTGGCCTTAAGTCACCACTCATAAGCAACACATTTTACCTCTCTAGTGCAGTTATAGTGGAGACATTTCCATGTACATATCAGACTAATCCCTCCCAACAGGGCAGTCCTGTTCTGAAGTCCCTCCCCCCTGCAGAGAATACATGTTAACTCCATATGTATGTTTTTTGCTTAATCACTGAGGTGCAGCTGGTTTACTTAGGCGCTGAGAGTGATGGGTCCATATCTGGATTATCCAAGCCACATAGGAAGATTCCCTAGGGATTTTCAAAATCAAGACATGGTATGTAAGAGGCACTGAGGTACATGGGGTGTTTTCTCTGCAATACCATAAGATAGCTAAAATGTACTTCTGGGCAATGTTTTCCTTTTGTTTCATCTTCAGAGCCTCACGCATTCTTTGGCTTGATTCAATTAGAAACTAATATGAACCTATATCCCTTAGAGTTGTTACAGTTATTAGATGTGCTCCTTCAGTCTCTCCCAGACACAGTTCCATGTGTTTTAAAACACCAGACCAAGAGCTGCTTAGCACGCATTCAGTGTTCGAGTATTCCGTTCAGTACCAGTGCTTTGTATCCAGAGCAGTTTCAACAATAGGGCAAAGTGCACATCTAACTAGGACCCACTAAAATGAGCCTCCCTTATAATCATAGTTTAGAACATTCTGCACCTCACTTTCCTCTACAATCAAACAATACAGTCTGCTCAATGTATGAAGTCTGAAAAGAAGAATCAGCATTATATAAAGATAGGTGTGAAAACTGATTATTTACTCACACTACAATAGGTGTAAGCACTATGCATTGCATGAATCCAGGAGTGATCTCAACATTATGTGAATATGATTTATTGTTAAGCTCAAAATTGTGTTATTCTAATTATGAGTTCTCACTTTTAGCTAGAGGTAGATATTATTACTTAATCCCTTAAGGGGGCCTGCCACTTTATATTTTGTCCAGAGCCCACCAGTGGAGTAAATTGGCCCTGTTTGTATCCAGCTTAGGTTTTAATTTCTGTTCCTCACCTGTCTGAGCCTTTGATCTGTCTGCCAATATTCATGTCTGTCAGTTCTTTACATCATAATCCAGCCAGCCACTTGTCAAGACACCCTGTTGTCCTTTTGCCTCATGCTCAACCTGCCACAATCCAAGTCTTTCTCTTGTTCCATATTCCAGACAGACCCAGACTAAGAACCTTATCAAGTTTACAGTTCCATTTCCTGATTATCTCCCAGAAGTATCTACTGCTGCTAACACATGCCAGTAGCAGCAACCCAAGTCATTACTCAGCCTTTGTCACAGTTACCTTAGATCCAGCATTGCCTGATGGGTTGACACAGGTACACGATGGCCTGAAATGTCACCGCAGTGTCTTTCCATGCGTCATTCCGAGGACTGGGCCTAGGCGCGCTTGGTGTTCTCAGCGGCCGTTCATGTCCTTGTGCAAACCAGGCCTGCCCTGTAGATTGACGCAGAGTGGGGTCTGGGTTCTGACGCATCTCGTGTCATGCATCACGTTCAGGCGCGAGGTTGCAATATGTCTCAGGACTCTGTTTTGTACTGTTTGGGGCTGATAGCTCCACCCATCTACTTCCTGGCTTGCCTGATAAAAGGGAACTGGATCTCTATCCAGTTACCCTTACGTTGTTGTTCAGTGCAGTTCTAATTCCTGTTGTTCCTGTTTCCTGTGTATGACCCAGCCTGTCTGACTATCCATTCAGGTGCTGACCTGTGGCTCTGTCTGACCATTCTTCATGTGAGCTCCTTTGGCTATAGACATCCAATCTGGTGCAGACCTCTGGCTCTGGCTGACTACCCGCCCCATTTATGACCCTGGCTTGTCTGACTATCCAACCTGGTGCTGACCTGGGGCTCTGTCCAACTACTACCACTGTTACGTACCCTTATTGGACATCCTATCTAGTGCAGACCTGTTGCTCTGGCTGACTACCTGCTCAGTGTATGATCCTGGCTTGTCTGACTATCCTAACTGGTGCTGACCGGTGGCTCTGTCTGTTCTCTCAGCTGTATTGCCCGTTTCCCACAGATACCCATCTTGGACCTGGGGCTCTGGCAGACTCCGGCCTAACTGACTGCAGGAGTGAGTCAGTAGGCTCCATTGTTGCGACCTTATTGGAGAAGAGCTCTTCCCAACTGACTGCAGGCGTGAGTCAGTATTCTTCCTTGTAGCTTCTCAATCCAGATGGTAATGTGACCCTTATGATAGTCATAAATATTCATTTTAAAAGCCTATATAATTAATAGAACCACCAAAAATTCAACAATTCCTCTTGTGTGTACTGTCGGCATCGGGCTTCACTCTCGGCCCACTATTGGCATCGGACTTCACTTCCTGCCCGCAATGCAGCTGCTTGTCTGCACGGCCTTTCCTCTCGGCCGGGCCGGCTTGGCATTACTAGGCAACAGCGTCACGTTGTAGCGCCGTGACGTCACGGTTCTTTCCTTCTTAAGAGAGGCACTTGCTATAGCCGATGCTCAGTTTAGTTTGAGCTTCCCTAGCTGTAGCACTGTGCCTTGCTTGTCTCAAGCTGTTCCTTGCCTCTCTCCCCCCTGACCATTTGCCTGGACTTTGGACTGTGCCTTGCCTCTCTTCCCCCTGATCATTTGCCTGGACTTTGGACTCTGCCCTGCCACTCTCCAACCCCTGACCATTTGCCTGGACTTTGGACTCTGCCTTGCCTCTCTCCCCCCTGACCATTTGCCTGGACTTTGGACTCTGCCTTAGCTCTATCCAGCCCCTGATCGTTTGCCTGACCTGGAGCATTCTTTGTGCTTCCTGCCTGACCTTTGGCCTGGACCGTCTCCTTCCCCAGTATACCCAGGTACACAGTTATCTATATATATATATATATATATATATATACTAGTTGAACAGCCCGTTACACGGGCCACAGTGCCTCAGGCAGCCGGTCGCGGGGCAGTCACACAGTGGAGACTGCCCGCGCCTCGGCTGATACAGAGCCTCAGGCAGCCAGTCGCGGGGCAGTCACACGCGATGGAGACTGCCCGTGCCTCGGCTGATACAGAGCTGGACGCTCCTTCGGAGCGCCCAGCTCTGTATCAGCCGCGGCGCGAGCAGTCTCCACTGCGTGTGACTGCCGCACGCGCAGCAGTATCTACTGCGCATGTCGGGCGTTACACACAACTTGGCGAATTATTATATAGGATATATATATATATATATATATATATATATATATATATATATATATATATATAAATAACAAACAAAATAAGTTTCTTGTAATACCTTTTTTATTGGACTAACAGAGTTTTGGATTGACAAGCTTTCGGGAGAACCTCCCTTTCTCAAGTCTAAAGCATTTCTCAGGAGGTTCTCCTGAAAGCTTGTCAATCCAAAATTCTGTTAGTCCAACAAAAAAGGTATTTATCACGGTTTCCGTGATCAGTTCTGTCACTCTCACTTGTGCTGCTCCCTTATTGGTTGAGCTGTGTTGGCCTGCCCCTGGTGACCTTTTTATTCTGGCCATCGGCACCTGTCAGGTGCCCTTTTGTGGTGTTCCTGAGCCTGAGTTGCTGTTCGCTGTGTTCCTGATTTCCGGTGTACCGATTTGGCCTGTATTGACGACTCTTCTGTGTTCCTGCTCGTTGCTGATCCGGCTTGTCTGCGAACCTCCTCTGTGATCTGACCCGGCCTGGCTGACGTTCCTGCTCGTTGCTGATCCGGCTTGTCTGCGAACCTCCTCTGTGATCCGACCCGGCCTGACTGATGTTCCTGTCCGTTGCTGATCTGGCTTGTCTGAGAATCTCCACTGTGATCTGATCCGGTCCGGCTATGTGTCTGCTGCTGTGTCGCTGGGCGACATTCTGATTCCTTCTGAGTCGCGCCTGTTGTTCGAGACTGCACCTTAACCCTTGTGCTGCTGTGTTGCCAGTTTCGCTTGCAGAGTGGCACTACTGCTGAGTCTCCGGTTACGCTTGCTGAGCTGTACTACTAGCTGAGTCTCTCTTTAAGCTTGCAGAGCTGTACCATCAGGGTGATACCGATACGCTGAGCCTCCGATTACTTGCTGTGCCTTATCTCCAACCGGGTGCTGTGCTTAACTCTTGCAGAGCTGTGACACTTACACTACTCCTGCTGAGCCGGCCGCTTGGGCCTTGGTAGACGGCGGATCATATTGTCATTCCTTAAGCAGAGTAGTCGGTTCTGGATCCGTTATACTCCCGTGGGGGCTACTTGGCTCTAGCTATCATTGTATGGTTGGTCTCATTTACACGCCCGGGGGGGCTAACGATTCACGCTCTTGCAGCTTAGTAGTCTCCTTTATACGCCGTGGGGGCTAACGACTCACGCTTCCATATTACTGGTGGTCTCCATCATACGCCCGTGGGGGCTATTCGCTATTGCTGTAAAGCATTCTGGGTCAGTCTCTGCATTTTCCAAGCAGCTTGCTACATCTATGGACTGCTAGTGCTGGACTTCTCACATTTATACAGCCTTCTCATCACCTTGGGCGTGCCAACACCACAACAGAGACTGACGAGTTCTATGTGTTAACTATTGATTGCTTATATCAAGTTGAGCCTGTCCTGCGACAGTATATACACCATCTGTATCCTGTATACTGGCCCTGTGAGGGTCTATGCACCTATTCCTTGCTATACACTGTGTGCCTATTGAGGGCGATCTTGTTCATTACTTTTTTTTAATAAAACTGTGTTTTATTCAAACCTACTGTCTGAGTGTCTGAAAAAAAGTTACAGTATTACAAGAGACTTATTTTGTTTGTTATTTTACATCTGCATCACTGAACTAATACGGCTACAATCTCCACTCTATATATATATATATATATATATATATATACTAGTTACAAAGCCCGTATACACGAGCTGATCTGGAGCAGGGAGCTCCGGATGGCTCATAGACTGTCTGTTTGTCACCCAGTCGCCTCCGTTGCTGCCCCAGAGCCAGGAGTACAGACAGGCTGTCAGCCTTCTGGAGCTCTCTGCTCCGGATCATCCTGTTCTGCGAGTCCCCACTGCACATGTGCGGTTATGCACACAGTGAGCGACGCATTCTAGGACTTTATGTTATAAGATATACTGTGGGCCTCTGTATGTCCTGCTAATGGTGTCCGTCTTCCTCACTCCTGTGTGGGGTGTGTTCGTCTTTTACATTATATCTGATCTGCTTGCCTCTTCTCAGACCGGTTCTATCTGCTCTGAGTGTGTATCCACGCAGCGCACATTCCCACACTTCTCTGGAGCCTCATATGAATAAATATAAATACACTATTTATAAAACCCAGTTGTGATCCAATCTAAACATTAAAATTCATAGGAATATCAATAGAACACAAACTAACTGTTCTCTGAAACAATCCATCTGTGCAACATCTGATAAACACAATGTGAATAAATAAAATGAATTCAATACGGTTCTATGATGGAAAAGAATTGGTGGTAATGAAATGATGGTGGAGATGAGGTTACCACTTCTGATTAGTGTTAGAAGTACTAGTCACATTGAGACAATCATTGTAAGTCCCATCAATTACCTATTGACCAAGAGCACTGTAACTTCAGTAATCATCTTCCATGCTGCTGTCCTCATTCCTGGGATCTACTCAGGATCAATACATAGCAAACAAGAAAAAAGGGATGGTGCACAACTGCCTCTAAATGCAATTGATTTATTAAACAAAATTACTAATGATTACAATTGATAAAAAATAAAAGCAAAAATGTAGTGATATTGTATATCCCTGTAAATTAAAAAAGAAATCTATATGTGATTAATAAGATAAAAAGTGGAACACAGTTGGAGTACAAAGATATTGAGGAAGGGAGATAAAGCAGACAAGTATAGGGTAAGCTGGCAGACAATGGTAAAAATACACTGTACACTAGGATGCACAGAGCAAAGTAATCAGAAGTATCCCTGTGGGACTATATAAAATGACACTATATGCCCCCCCCCCACATACATACACGGACCCCCTGCCTAGGTACAAGCTTCGTAATTCATCCGGTTCACCTCTTTAACTTGTTAAATCCCTTCATTTGTTACACAGTCCTTCAGTATAGGGATCCTTTCAAATATGAAATACACCTCGATCTAAGTGTTTCAGACTCTAGTGGCCCTTCATCAGGAAATATGAATAGTCCAATCTTCCAGTCACTGTCCTGACTACAGAATAATTCTCAAGTACACCTGTGTCCAGTGATTATCTTTCTCCCTTTTGTTCTTGTAAGCAGCACATCTTTAGAAGTCCTGCTAACCACTGTAACCTTGCAGTGACCACACTGACCAAATAAACCCAACATAAAGTGTAGACCAGGGTTGGTCAGTTGTCGGACGTACATACGTAGAGTATTATAACTCCTATTAACTTCAACTAGCCAGTAGGTTGGGGATGATGGGAGTTGAAGTTCCCAACAACAACTGAATACCCCTGTGTACACTAAACAAAGGATCCTTACTACAAAAACTAATTGATGTGAATAGAGGTTGACTTTCCTACATGTGGAGATCCAGATCTACTCAATTATCCCTATGGAAGGCAAAGCTCCTCAACACCTATTATATGGAGCAATTGTCAAAACTCAAATCTCCCCTACACAAACACACACACGCACACACAAACTTCATAGAAACTTGGCTTCTTTGAATCCAATTAGTTGAAGACCAGATGACTTTGGTTTCAGGATATACGGCCCCTCTCATAACATCCTGTTCTCAAAACATGACCTAATAGTAACCACAAGGCTGCTTTAATGTCACAGGCCCCCTAGGCAAATAACCTTCCAGCGCTACTCAGCAACTCTTTAACAACGGCCGCTGGCGCGCCGTTCTAGTAATACAGAGCGCTGGGAGATGACATCATCTCCCAGCCTCTGCATTACTAGAGGAGCGCGGGACTTCGCACAGCCACGCTGCTAGACCACCAGGGACTGGACTACCTCCAGTAGTGGAGATGGAGGCATTGTGGAGATGGGGGCATTGTGGAAGGGGCATTGTGGAGATGAAGAGGGCATTGTAGAAGGGGCAATGTGGAGATGGGGGCACTGTGGAGATGAAGGGGGCATTGTGGAGATGAAGGGGGCATTGTGGAAGGGGCATTGTGGAGATGAAGGGGGCATTGTGGAGATGAAGGGGCAATGTGGAGATGAAGGGGGCATTGTGGAGATGAAGGGGGCAATGTGGAGATGAAGGGGGCATTGTGGAGATGAAGGGGGAAATGTGTAGATAGGGGCATTGTGGAGATGAAGGGGCAACGTGGAGTTTTCTGTAGGGGGCCCAGACCTCTTTTTGGACCAGGGGCCCTGGGTCCTGTCGGTCCGCCCCTGCGGCACAGTGTGCAGCTCCGGGTAGTAGACTGCGGTCAATCGTCCAGTGGTCTGGACTTGTGTGGGCATTATTATCATTACTGTGTTTTATCAATAAAGGTGGTTATATTCATATTACTGTTTGCCTGATTACCGTGACAAACACTAACACTGGTTTTCTAATTCAGGAATAGAAACATGATTGATTGCTCTTTTTATACTGCCTGTAATGAGTGTAAAATAGTTAATTTATTTACTATCTCGCTCACCATCTATTCAGAAAGACTGACAGTTTACAGACATTACTGCACTATCACTTCTGGTATAAATTTGCTTAACCATTTAAGAGTCAGCTGGCGTGCGATGCATTTCACACCATTCTGGTCCTTAATCCTTTGAGTGCCAGAGAGGTACGGAATGCATTGCTTCGCAATGCGTTCCGTACCTCTCTGGCCCTCAAAGGGTTAAAGTTTAAACAAAGGTCCTGGTGTCCGATACAAGTATATTTAAAGGGTTAGTAATACTTAAAATGTTAAAGAGATATATTGTAGTGTTTATACCCCTGAGTAAAACAAGGGTACTCCCACTGATTAAATTAGTTTTATTCAAAAGCTCAGAGGCGTAACTAGAAGCCACCGGGCCCTGGTGCAAAAATTGCCAAGGGCCCCCACCAACTACATTGCACCCCCATTGGCCACCTCCACATTGCTTCCGCATTGCCCCCAATCTCCACATTGCCTCCACATTGCCCCCAGTCTCCACATTGCACCCATTCTCCACCTCCAAATTGCCCCTACTGACCCCCTCCAGTGTCCATTGCCTACCTCCCTGGTGGTCCAGCAGTTTAGCAAGAGAGGTCTGTGCCTTCTACTGCACAGACCTCAGAAGCTGGAGCTCCCGCAGGTCCTCTCTTCAGTAATGCAGAGCGCTAGGAGATGATATCATCTCCCAGCGCTCTGCATTACTAGAGTGGCAAAGAGGGAGCTCAGCTACTAGAGGTCTGTGCAGAAGAAGGCACAGGCCTCAGCTTGCATCTTGCGGGCGCCGGGATGCGACCCCTGCTACCCCTATTGTTACGCCACTGCAAAAGCTATTACTTCTCAAACTTGAATTTTTTATTTGCAGTATAACTGTGGTCTGAAATTGTACATTGGCGCTGTTGCTACACCATCCTATGAAGATTTATGGTCAACTGACCAAAGCTGTACATAGGAAGGTGTTGCAACAGCGCCACTGTACAATTTCAGGCCACTGTGATACTGCACCTAAAACATTCACATTTAAGATTTAATTACTTTTTAATAAAACTCATTTCAGCAGTGGGAGTACATTTGTTTTACTCAGGGGGATAAACACTATAATATACATTGTTTAACACTGTAAGTATTACTATACCTTTAAAACAAGATTTCAGAAGGGATACAGCCCCTAGCAATAAAAAGGGCATACAGCCCTTTTTATGGCTAGAGAACCTTCTGTGTTAGAGGAATCTCCAATATTTTGCTTTGTATAATCCCTGACAGTAAAAACATTGTTAGAATACCGTGAAAACACAAGTAAAGGTAATGTATTCTGCATTCTTCACGATGATTGCTGTTATTTACTTTGAGTAAGTAGAATGTGATTCTGTTTGTGTATTTAACCCTTTGAGTGCCAGAGAGTATCCTAGGCAGTGCAAAGCAATGCCTTGCAAAAGCATCTGGCACTCAAAAGGTTAAATTCGGCCGACTTTCACTTCCTCTTTTAAAACGATGTTGTTGTACTATGGAAAAAATTAGAATTCTATTTTCCATATACCTAATTTTATTATACCTCCATTTTTATTTTTGTTATATAACTTGAAAAAATTAAAGATTACTGCTGAGTAAAACAGTAGTCTATTCAACAGTTGTTATAACTTTGTTGTGTTTATTTCATTAATCAAAATGAAAGTCACCAGCAAGTAGTGCTGTAACTATTGCTGTCTATAGAGAATTGTGGCCAGGGACTAGAAGATCTCAAAGGATAGTGAACTGAAATGGATTTTGTGGTCTGGTTTGAGGTGTAATAACTTCTGAATGAAGGAGCACCCTTGTGTTACTCAGCAAGACATTTTTACCAAATATTTACTCTACATATTTAGTCATGATTGTAGTATTTTAAGTTTATGCAAACCATGCAGACTCTTTAGTAGTTAACTCTTTAAGGACCAGAGTGTATGAGCAATGCATTGCTTTGTAATGCATTGTTTACTTCTCTGGTTCTTAAAGGGTTAAACACATCGTGTATTGTATTAAGAAAATAAATGTGATTATTTCTTTAACAGCAGCAGCACATTCAGAATGATGTCTAGTAACAATGTGTCTCTGACAGAGAAAAACTAGAAACCTCTGCCCTCTGCCCATGCAAATATACCAGGCTAGTGAACTGATTTAAATGGGGCTTTTAAGTAACCCCTTGAATACTTGAAAACAAAAATGTTCCCTATCATAGTTACTAGGACTGGCTCCAGTACTTGCAGTACTCAATGTGAGTGTGTCCAGGCAGTCATGTTAGAACCTAATAAAGTTTGATAATTCAGTCATTGAGTTATTATAAGAGAAGTTGCTGCAGCCTATCATACAGGTTTCTATGATTTAACTGGATTGGTTGCATATGCACATATAAAATAAGCAGCCACATTTTGTAGGGTTTTTTTTCTCTTAAGGATTTGTTTATATATTTTTATTCTGTAAGCCTCTTGAATGATTCCAGGGAAAAGCTAGTATAAATTTAGACATGACCTATTTTTGTAGAGAAATCAGATTAAACAGACAGGAAAACTCAGTGACGCATTTTGTTTCCGTTCAGTTCCTAAGCAGGATTTATTATCAGCACCATCTTCACAAACATTCAGTCTCATTAAGCCGTGAGTGTCACAGTGTATTGTTTATGTTACTCAGCTAGGGACTTGGTCAGAGAAAACAATGGTTCATAAGAATATTGAGACTAAGGTACTAAGAGGAATTGGGGGAGATGTACTGAGGTGTTAAAGGGGATGTATCACCTCTATACATAACTTAGCCTAAATAGTTAGGTTATATAGTGAATCTGACTAAAAGTGTCTTAATTTTTTAAGCTTTATTTTGTCTAAATTGAAGTTATAAGGTCTTCCCTGTAGCTACTTCCTCATAGACTGTGGTTACCAGCTCTGTAACCGCAGTCCGTCACTCTGCCTCTGCTCCCCTCCCTCTATCCAGCCTCCTACGATGACGGAAGCTTCTTCCTGTAAGCTGGAGCTGTCTCATTGGCAGAGATTGATATCTAGCCAATGAGACCGCCCCAGCTTATAGGAAGAAAGCCTCCATCATCGGAGGAGGCTGGATAGAGGGAAGGGAGCAGAGGCAGAGAGACGGACTGCGGTAGAGAGCTGGTAACCACAGTCTACAAGGAAGTAGCTACAGGGAACCTCATACTCCTCAAGATCTTCAACTTTTACATGACCAGGCTGGACTGGTACAGAAGAGTAGCTATTACAAACCAGCGGCTTGAGTAAAGACACATGGAATACGTGGTGAATGCGATGCCAGCAGGAAGGTCCAGGGCGTATGTGACAGGGTAAACTCTCTGAAGAACCCGGTATGGGCCTACAGAATGAGGTGCCAGTTTCTTACATGGTACCTGGAGGTTCAGATGTTGGGAAGAGAACCATACCTTCTTCTCCACCTGAAAAACCAGAATAGGTAGTCGTTGATGATCAGCATGTCTCTCATAGCGCTGCGTGGACCTCTGTAGGGCTCTTTGAACCCGTACCCAAGTGGAGCAGAGTTGCCTAAGATGCTCATCCAGAGCCGGAATGTCTTGTGCCTCAAAAGACTCTGGAAGCAATGATGGTTGAAAACCATAGTTAATCAGAAACAGAGAATTCTGAGAGGAGGAGTTCACGGCACAATTCCTGGCAAACTCGGCCCATGGTGACAAGTTCGTCCAGTTATCGTGATGGTCCAAAATGAAGCAGCGTAGAAACTGTTTCAAACCTTGGTTAGATCTTTCAGCAGCACCGTTCAACTGGGGATGGTAAGCAGAGAATGAGAGTTAGATACCCATCTGACCACAGAAGGACCTCCAGAAGCGGGACACAAACTGGCTCCTTCGATCCGAGACCAACACCTTGAGTACTATATGGAGACGAAACACCTCTTTAGCAAAGACCTCGGCCAACTCCCTGGAGGAAGGAACTCCCTTAAATGGCACAAAGTGAGCCAATTTTGAAAACCCGGTCAACAATCATAAAGATGATCATGTATTCCTTAGATACAGGTAAATCGACCATAAAATTGATGGACAAGTGTGACCAAGGGTAGCTCGCCATTAGGAACTGGTTGAAGTAGCCCTACCAGAAGATGTCTAGGAGTCTTGGTACAAGCACATGTGGAGCACGCTGCTACGAATGCAGAACAGTCTGCTCTTAGACTAGGCCACCAGAAGACCCGAAAGATGGACCATATTAATTGTCCATCAGCCTTTGAAGAGTGATATGCCTCCATTAACCTAGTACAAAGAGGCTCGGAGACAAAACATTTACCACTGGGTTTATCTACTGGTGCAGCAGCTTAAGAGGACAAAATCTCCTCACCCAAGGTTGAGGTAATGCTCATACAAATGGTGACCAAGATCTGTTTGGAAGGAATGATAGACACAGGAGGACTCTCTGCTCCGGGATCAGACCCAAACTGTTGAGAAAGTGTCCTCTTGAACATTCTCAGTACCAGGAAAATAGGAGACCACATAATTGAACCTGGAAAAAAACATCACCCATCTGGCCTGCCATGAAGACAGCCTTTTAGCTTCAAACAGATATGTCAGATTCTTGTGGTCTGTGAGAATCAGGATTGGGCAGCTGGTCCCTTCCAGTAGGTAACTCCATTCTCCAAGCATGAGGATAATGGCTAGGAGTTTCCGATCCCCAATGTCAGACAGACTCTGAGCCCTAGACAATTTCATGGAAAAAAACCCCACATGGAAGTAAGGTTTTACCAGGAGCCAAGCGCTGGGATAGGAGGGAGCCTACTCCTGACTCAGACTCTAATGTAAAGGACAGGGCGGATTCGGGTGGGACAAGATCAGAGCCTTGACAAAGGCAGACTTCAAACTGTCAGATGCCTGGAGAGCACTGGCAGACCAGTCAGATGGATTTGCCCCCTTGGGCGTCATGTTAGTGAGTGGTTTAACCACCGTGGAAAAGTTTCTTATGAACTTCCTACAATAGTTTGTGAAACCCAAAAATTTCTGTAAGGCCTTCAACCCCACCAAATGGGGCCACTGTAGCACTGCCGAAAGTTGCTGTGGGTCCATAGCCAGCCCAGACAAGGAGATCACATATATATACAAAGATTATGGTGCTCCACCTATTTATAGTATAGGAAGTGATATTTTTCCAAAGGGAATGTGCTAGGCTAATAAATACAATACAACAAAAAGAAATAGAAAAGAAGCCTAAAGACAGCACCAATCCCACCTTCCAGTTCAATCATGTATATCTGCCGAACACACTATATGGAATAGGAGCACGGACAGTACATTGTACACGTGTGTTCGGCAGATATATGTGATTGAACATACTTGCATATGCATATGTGGTACTGTTGTGCTTTCTGATGAAATTGTGACACTCAAGTAGATATAGAAACACAGGAATCACATTTTTTATTTTAAATTTGCCTTAGCGTTTTTATATGGAAGTAATAAAAGTTATATTTTAATTATATTTTTATAGTATCGTATTTCTATGTCTGTCAGGCACATCACAACACATATTAGTGAGATATCTCATACTGGAAGGTGGGATTGGTGCTGTCTTTAGGCTTCTTTTCTATTTCTTTTTGTTGTAAAGGAGATCACATAACCCAAGAATGTCAAAATTCGCATTATTCCAATTTATAGAACAACTTATTCTCCTTCAATAGGTGCAAGACCAACGCGACATCCGATCGATGTGCTGCTAAGGTCGGTGAATGGATGAGAATATCATCCAAATAGACCACTACACATTTTTGTTGTCGGTCTCACACTACATCATTAATGAATTCTTGGAAGACAGCCGGGGCATTGCATAAACTGAAAGGCATCAACAAATACTCATAATGTCCGCTACGAGTATTAAAAGCTGCTTTCGACTCGTGCCCTTCCTTAATTCTGACAAGGTTGTAAGTGGCCCTTAGATCAAGCTTGGTGAACACTGTTGACCACTTAATTTGGTCAAACAATTCCGTAATCAATGGCATGGGGTAAGCATTCTTGACCATCAGCTTATTTAGCCCTCTGAAGCCAATACAAGGTCTTAATTCCTCATCCTACTTTTTTATGAAAAAGAATCCTGCACCTGCTGGTGAGGAGGATTTGCAAATAATCCCTCTGGCTAGGGCATCAGTCACATAATACTCCATGGTTCGATACTCCACCACCGACAGAGGATATACACGTCCCCTTGGAGGTATGGCACCTGGAATTAAATCAATTGTACAGTCATATGGCCCATGTGCTAGCAATGTACTAGCCTCTACCTTATTAAATACCTCACTGAAACACTGGTACTCTGCAGGTAACAAAGAAGAGGTACAAAGTATTCTGGTAGGCTGCTGTAGGCAGGACTCATCACAGTAGGAAGACTAAGACAGAATGCCGAGCATTTGTCAATTTGTCCTGGGGTTGTGTGTCTGTAGCCAGGGGAACCCCAGAATGATTGCATAGTGAGGAAATTTATAACTTGAAATTGTAGGGTCTCCACGTGGAGCTCCCCTACCCTTAGAGTTAAAGGACACGTCTCATGTGTCACATGTGACGGATGTAACAGTCTCCCATCATGTGCTCCATATAGTAACATAGGAACTAGAACTAGAGAGCTTATTTCATGTTTATCACACCTTAGTGGATCCCACCTCCCAATTATTTTGGTGGATCCATTCCATTATCTAATACCTGCATTTGCTGTATTAAATATTAACTGTGAAAAAAAGTAATAAAAAAAAAATTCCTATATAGTAATTCGCTAGAATGTTTGTTAGAAGCCATCATGCGCAGTACAGACTGCAGCGGCTGATACAGGAAGGTGCGAAGAAAGGACTCCGGTCTGAATTCAAAGCATCCCGCTCCATATCAGCCTCTGCATGGGCAGTCTGTACTGTGCATGACTGCAGCGCACACAGCCGTCTCTTCTGAATTCGGAGCACCTCGCTCTGTATCAGCCGCGGCGCGGGCAGTCTGTACTGCGCATGACTGCAGCGCACGCAGCCGTCTCTTCTGAATTCGGAGCACCCCGCTCTGTATCAGCCGCGGAGCGGGCAGTCTGTACTGCGCATGACTGCAGCGCACGCAGCTGTCTGTTCTGAATTCGGAGCACCCCGCTCTGTATCAGCCGCGGTGCGGGCAGTCTGTACTGCACATGACTGCAGAGCCGCCAGTGTTGGCATGTGTACACAGGTTTTAAAACTAGTTTATATATATATGTGTATACTGTATATATAGGACATAGGATCAGAGACAGTATTGTTATACCGACTGTGATTGGATGTCTAACCTCCATACCATCTTTCGATTTTTTATTTTAGTTTTGGTTTTATTAGTTTTTTATGTTATATAGATAGATAGATAGACAGACAGACAGACAGATAGATAGATAGATAGATAGATAGATAGATAGATAGATAGATAGATAATAGATAGATAGATAGATAGATAGATAGATAGATAGATAGATTGATAGATAGTCAGATAGATAGATAGATAGATAATAGATAGATAGATAGATAGATAGATAGATAGATAGATAGATAGATTGATAGATAGTCAGATAGATAGATAGATAGATAGATAGATAATAGATAGATAGATAGATAGATAGATAGATAGATAGATAGATAATAGATAGATAGATAGATAGATAGATAGATAGATAGATAGATAGAGAGATAGATAGAGAGATAGATAGATAGACTGTCCAAGAGAATGCAAGTTTGTACTGTAATTCCTAGCAGCTGGTGTGTCCTAGTTTTGCTCTGCTAGGAAAGACCATACAAGACATATATTTTTTCATAATCAATGTTTACAATCCCTTGCATGGAACATTTACGAAAGTTTTAACCCTTTGGGAGCCACAAGTTAATGGTTATAATAATGCTGGGATTATCAAATTATCACTCGCCTAAACCTTCACCCCCTACATTAACCCCCTTTGTTTCCCATTGCTATTGACCTGGATAATTTCCTATGGCAATTGTTAGTAACAAATTATAATTTCAAGATTAATTCCCTTAAAGAAAAGCATTCTGGAAAGAGTCTCTCTGTTCTGACTACATCTGTTTGTTAGATCAGTGAATAGGCATATAAAGATCCTACTTGTGAAGATCAAAAAAAATGAAAAGACCACTGATTTAACTACTGCCAAATGTTTTGGCACGTTGCATTCAATGGATTGCAATTTAGGAGATGAGAAGACAGAGAAATATGTTAATAATAAATAGATTCTATAAATGCACACACTTAATAGAAACCCACCAAATTTAGAGTCTTTTGTTATGTCCACATGGGCTATTGGAATGCTGACAACTTCCAGTAGCCTATGTTACTTAAATGATCCCTCACAGGGCCATGCAGATGATCATCCAACATCAGTATCAGCCACACGTGTTTGACTGCTGCCTACATAAATAGGTCATTTACCGGAGAAAGTGAGAAGCAAATCAACCCCCAAACCATTTGTTTGAATGGCTTGTGTAACGGAAGCTGGGAAGGGACCGTGTCGCCTTTCGCCGTCGTTCCTGGGTCTCTCCTTCTTGACGCAGATAAGCGCCTGCGGATGCACCAGTTGAAGTATGAACAGTCACTGGAAACAGCCGCAGGATCGCTGGAAGCAGGGAAGCAGGGAAGAGTCCACGTCGCCGCCTGACAGTCCACGAAGTTAGGTCGCAGGAAACTGGCAGCAGGCGGTCGGTGATTCAGGATACTTGGCGCAGATGGGTATCAGAGTGGATACTTTAGACCATAAGCAATACAAGACTCCAGGACTCCTTGTTCACTCCAAAACAGAACTCTTTTTATTGACACAAACTACAGATATTTATATACAGTACAGTACATTGGATCACATGGGAAACCTGATACAATAGGGAACATGATTAAATCATAACACGTCAGACAAAAGGCCAGCAGCAGATGGTAAGGGCTGACACAATGGGAGCATTCACAGAGGTAATCAACTCACAACATATAATACAAAGGGCTGGCAACAGAGTTTCAGGTTATACAATAGGTGACTCACAGACTGAGGGGCGTGAATGGATTAACACACACAGCAGGGGGGTCTCAGGACAGTTCTCACTCCAAGGACTTGAGTGGCTAGAATATACATTTCCTTAACAATGGCCAGGGGTTGAATAATTAAGCCAAAGGCTTAGGAGTCTGCAATACATATTGAAATAATTAACCCCTCACTGCCTATTCCCTTGGAAGCAAGCCATAATAATGTCCATGTCCTCATTCACATACAGCGAACACACAGTATTTTTTAGCGCATAACCAGGTAAAAATGTCCAAACAGTAATAAATGTCCATAGTCTTTGGATAAATAGTTTGAGGTCCAGACAAGGGGCTCAAGTAACGGGTAGGATCCGTTACAGCTTGCCTCATGGACAGTGCTCTCTCTAAGGTGAGCATTAATGAGCAACTCAACACTGAAAGAGATAAAGGCAGTAACTAGACAGGGATGTTTTGTGCATCTGTTATTCCAATGCAGACCTACATAAATGGCCCACTTTAACCCTTTGAAAGGGTTAAAGCAATGAGTTGCGTACCCCTTCTGCACTCAAAGGGTTAACGCTTTCAGGGGTGGCTGCTGACCTGGTTACACTTTAAAGTGTAAAACTGCTGTTGGCCCCATAGGCTGTTATGCAGGTTACTTAGGTTGCCACTTCCCTGCGATCTGCACTGAATGCCGAGAAGTTGCTGCAAGCTTTGTTAGGTTGCACCACACAATTTGATAAAAACTCAGGGCCAGCCCAAGACATTGTGCTGCATGGGTCCAAAGATGAAATGCTGCCCCCACCACCAAACATGGCTTGTGGGCAGGGCATTACCAAAAAAATTGAAGTTATTTCATGACCTATTGGTGCAATTGAATAAATGACTTAGAGCAAACCAATGCATTTTATTTGTAAACACAGATACTGACAAACATTAATGTGAGTTTTACTACTGTGGAGCAATATGATACACTTATATACACACCACACAGTCTGATGGTATTGGGTGCCAGCGGGTTATGATACCGGCTCTGCTGCCTCTTAAGTTGCTGCAGTAAGGCCAGGGACCCCTCATCAACCTTCAACTGTACAAACTCCTGAAGATTATATTGCAATGGAATTAAGATTGCTTCTTAACAAACTCAGAAACAACCCGTAAGGCAAGTATGCAATCTGACCCTCCAGCTGTTTAGGGACTACAATTCCCATCATACGCAGGCAGCCATCCAATGCCGAACGACTGACTGAGCATGATGGGAAATGTAGTCCTCTCCTGAACAGGTGACTGGGTGCCAGGGGTGATAATACTATTGGTCTGACCCGCTGAACAATCCCCAAGGGTAAGCCCTCCAAGCGCTAGATGATATCCGCTCATCACTCTAACCCCTTTTCGTGATGCCGCTTCTGCAAATTAATTCCCATTGCATGAGTACCTGAGAGTGATCCTGCCATTGCCATGCTCTGCGTTCTTTCCCGCTCTCCCTGTGACTTGAATCATGCAATGCTGCTATCGGGGAGGGCAAGGGTGGAGTACTCATCTGCATAGGCATTTTATGATGCACAGCGTGCATGCAATCAACTTCTCTGGGGGCCACAGTGTGTGCAAGTGCAGTTTGCTGTGTAAATCTGTATGTGATGAGGAAGCCTGCGTAACACCCGAAATAACATGCCTTGGGACGGCAAACTGACACCCCTGTTACAGTGCCACCTGGGTCTAATGGGCCCACCAGGACCCATGTAAGGGCCGGCTCTGTAAAAACTTATGTGAACAACCTAATTCAGGGCACATTGATCTACTTTTGGGTGATTAGCTCATTGTTTAGAACCCTAATCTGTCACCTGTAAAAATAAGATTAAAAAAACATCCTATATAACTTCCTTTATTAAAGTGAGTTTTATACATATATAAGTCAGTTTGGTGATATACGAGAGCAATATAATTACAAGAACTATAGGCACTCTGTTGAGCAACTGTTTATTGTTTTTTGCAGTTCGGTGTTAGTCTTTAGCTTTTCAGCTGGAATCAGTGAATCTCAAGGATTTTAGATAATGTGTGGAGTAGGGATATTGGTCTGTAATTTGATACTATATTCTTATCCCCACTTTTGTGGATAGGCACAACTCTAGCCACTTTCCAAGCTTTGGGCATACGCCCTGATGATAGGTAGGCATTAATTAGGGATGCAATTTGATGGGCAGTAACTAAGGTACTGAGCTATAATTAAATGGCTGGTAGTTGGTCAGGGCCAGATTGTGTTTTCATTTTTTGGTTGAAGAGATGATCATATATTTCACTATCATTTGCTATCATTTACACAGTTGACAGTGATAGTGTGGCAACATAAAATAAAGTACAAATTCAGATGATGTCCTTGCATGTTAACTTTGGTGTTGCTAAGAGAAATGTGTCCACGTACAACTATACAAGTACTGCAGACCAGTTTTCCCACCCCACTTCAATCAGGCTTTTGTCAAATCACTCAACAGTCACAGCCCACCTAAAAGTATGCAATGATATCCAGACTGCCATGGAAAATGGTGAACTCACTGGAGCTATTTTCCTAGATTTTCTAAAGGCCTTTGATGCAGTAGACTATAATATTCTGATAAACAGACTCCAAAGTTCAGGATTGGGTAATCATTCTCTAAACTGGTTCTGATCCTATTTATCAGACAGAATGCAATATGCGTCTGTTGCTGAAAATAGTTCCCTTCCGCTCAAAGTAAAAAGTAGGATTCCCCAAGGCTCCATTCTTGGCTCTCTTTTATTTTCACTGTTTATAAATTATCTACCCACGGTGTACAAAGCATCTTCTTCACATGTGTGTAGATGACACCATAATCTATGCTAAAAATCCAAAGGTATCTCAACTAGAATCCATGTTCTCGGAAATACCCATCTATCCATTGTAGCAGAGTCTAATCATAACTTAGCCCCAGAGGACCCCTACGTATATTTTGGTATGTCATACCTCCCAAGTGTCCCTATTTAGGAGGGACAGTCCCTCTTTTAGACCCAAATCCCTCTGTCCCTCTTTCCCACCTTAATGTCCCTCTTTTTAGGAAATCAGACTGTGTGGTGTGTATCTAAGAGCACCACATTGCTCTACAGCAATATAACTCACATTATTGTTTGTTTAAACTTATATGTGTTTATAAATTAGTAAATAAAATACTTTGATCTTGTTATAAGTCATTTATTAGGTTACACAACGAGTTGTCAATAGGCCATGAAATAGCCCAAAAATTATCTGTAATGCCCCTCCCACCAACCACGCCCCTAGCAACATCCCCTAAAACACAAGTGTCCCTCTTTGGCAATTTGAAATGTTGGGAGGTATGGTATGTGGCTTGACCCCAGCCTCACTTTTGGTCTTCATATTGATACATTAATATCCAAACTTTATCCCAAATTAGCTGCTCAGTTCAGAAACAAATCCTGTTTAAGTCCCCGGTAAGAAAACATTGTTCATCAAATGTTACTGCCGGTCATAGACTATGGGGACAAGTTTGTAACGCCGTGTCATGTGCAGTAGAGACTGCCCACACCATGGCTGATACAGAGCAGGGCGCTCCGAAGGAGCATCCAGCTCTGTATCAGCCACGGCACGGGCAGTCTCTATTGAGCATGACTGCACCGCGACT
Organism: Rhinophrynus dorsalis; assembly: GCA_037306005.1. Lineage (NCBI taxonomy): Eukaryota > Metazoa > Chordata > Amphibia > Anura > Rhinophrynidae > Rhinophrynus > Rhinophrynus dorsalis. The sequence continues at coordinate 39,447,389 of CM074719.1, read as the reverse complement.
GGCTGGCACTGCATCAGCCTCTGCGTGGGCAGTCTCTACTGTGCATGACTGCCCCGTGACCAGCCAGCAGTGGCACAGTGGCCCGTGTAATGGGCTCTTCAACTAGTATATATATATATATATATATATATATATATATATATATATATGTAAACAGATATATATATACTAGAAATTACATTTTACAATGTTGCAAGCACCTAAAAAGTTAAGGCCTCAGTATTAAATTAAATTACCACAGTTTTCCATGAAAAATAGGGCAAATTGAAAATATTCCAGGAAGTAAATCAGTTTTCTGACAAGTCTTCAGTTGTAGATTTATCACCGAACAAAGATATAGTAATCAAATTTGCCTAAAATCTTATCTTTGCCTGAGAAGATGAAAGCAATAGTAATTTATGGGAGAAAAAAAAAATCACGCTTAACCAGAGAGGTATGTAACACGTTGTAAAGATGTCTATTCACATTTTTTATTGTCAACAGCATCTAGCAGTGCCTCCCACACAGATTCCTACAGAGATACCTCCCAGGTGTCCCTCTTTAGGAGGGACAGCCCCTCTTTTGGACCCAAATCCCTCTGTCCCTCTTCCCCACCCTGTGTCCCTCTTTTTAGGAAATCAGATGGTGTGGTGTGTATATAGGTGTATCATATTGATCTACAGCAATAAAACTCACATTAGTGTTTGTTTAAACATCAGTATATGTGTTTATAAATTAGTGTGTGTAAATAAAAAAACTTTGGTCTTTTAATAATTTATTAGGTTACACAAGGAGGTGTCAATAGGTCATGAAATAGCCTAAAAATTCTCGGTAATGCCCCATCCACCAGCCATTCCCCCAGCAACACCCCCTAAAACACAAGTGTCCCTCTTTCTCAATTTATAATGTTGGGAGGTATGCTACAGCAATGTATGCTTTGCTATTAAAGACCATTCATTATACTAGACAAATACCAAGATAAAGTACAGAGAAGCACAGCATGGGGGAGATTCACTAAGCGGTGATAAATAGGTGATAAAGTGGAGGTGACCTCTCCAGTGATATCACTTCTCCAGTTCTTGTGTTATTCTATGGAGCCTATTCACAAAGATTTCTTCACATTTTTAATAATGCTTTGTACCTTCCTAACCTGCAATTTTGTAATTGTATTTTAAAGTTTCCCCCCTCCTGCCTCTTTTCTCAACATCACTCTTCTTTCTTCAGATCAGAAAGCCGGTCAGGACAGATCACAATGAGAGAATTATATCTGTGTTTGTATCAGGAAACCATGCCGCCCTTGACAGGATTACTATTGAAATGTCACCCTCCAGTTGAAGACCAACAAAACACTGCATTAAAAATGTCACTTGCACGAAATGGGCAACATCAGAATGTTGCTCGCATATAGGTTTCTGAATGTGAGAAACCTATAATAATTGAAGGAAACACAACACAAGAACAATTACTATACCTATATATACCGACATTTTTGTCATTAGTTAAGACATTTTTGTCGTTAGGCAAGACATTTTTGTCTTTACATATGACAATTTCAGTCAGAAATCATACTTCAATGACAAAACGACATATTTCCGATCACAACCGGCGCTCTGAAAATATTAATGATCCCAACGACACTGTACTTTGAAATGTCGTTACAAACGACAAAAGCTATTTCGCTACTTTGAACGTATGGCTCAAAGGGCTTAGCATAGTGGATAACAACAGAAATAGTAGTTACTAATATACATACACATTTCACAGTTGACTATTTCTCCCCAAAACATCCACATTGTTCATAAAAAGAAAACTGGATTACCGTGTATTCCTTAGTGGATATTTATCAAAGCAATACAAATTTTTGTAAACATCATCAGGAAATGCAGAGACTACTAAATGCATGAAAAAATTACATGCATTAACCCAAAGGTTTAAAGCTGTCAGATACTATCATTTCAGTATTACCTCCTGTGTATTGATTTAGAGACCTCTCTATTATCCAGGATGTTAAAATGCAATTTTAGTAAATACTTCCCAGAGAGTGTTATGAAATCTGAGTTTTCTCCCTTGTGATATGTGAGAACATAAACCTTTAGACAATGAAAACAGCTTTTGTATGTTTCAGTTACGTTCTCCTTTAAAAAACATTATTTTTGTTGCAAGTTTTATCTGTATTGTTTTGTTGCCTGTGGTTTATTGACAGTGTCCAAGGGGAAATGATTTCATATAACCATGCATTGCTTACCACCTGGTTAATATTTCCATGCTGCTCTGTGGTTTGTGGAGGGAAGAAAAAATTTACTAGATAATGAGTCAAGCCTAGATGTTTCCACTAACTTTCTACTACCAAAAATAATGACATTAACAACTATTACCAATTTGGGGGATTTGTGTTTTTGCATGGAAAGCTCAGCTAATTTTTTGCATGTGGTTCCCTTTCTTATAGGATTTTGGTCTGGAGTCATCACTCAGTAAATTTCTGATTGGTTATATGGGATAACAATTGTAAGGTGGCTATCTGCCCATTTGAAGCTGGACTACAACCAAACCCATGGAATTCTATGAAAACACCTAGGGGCGAAATGTTAAAGGGATAGTAATGTTTCATAATAAAAGCAGCTCCAATTAATCATCATAGTATTTGGACATTGGAGATTGTTATTTGAATTCTGTCAGAGTTCTAGTTCAAGATTAATTCAATGACAAAGTATCCCCCTCCTGCCCCTTTTACTGATGTAACACTGCTCAGCCAGAGCAGAAGGGAGGTGCCCAGGAAGATTGCAGAGAGGGACAATCTTCAATTAAGATAAGGAAAAAACCTGAAAAACTTGTCAAGGGGGGCAGGGCTTTCATTGTTCTCATAGGAAGAAGATTGCCCCCTTCTGTTATCTGTCTGGTCTATGGACTGCATTCCACATCTGAGAAGAGATGGCTTACACGAGGTAAAAGGGGCGGGAGGGGAAACTTTGCTTGTGAATATCTCTCAAACCATAAAGGTTTGAGAGATAAGACTTATATCATTCTTCATGTTTTTTTAATGCCTACAAAATAAAATAAAGATAAAACTAAGTATTAATATCCCTTTAAGAAAGTAGTGGTAACTGTAATTGTCTATAATCAGAATAGAAAAAGTTCTTATGCCACAGTCCGTCAATTCTCAGACATGTTTCCATCATTTTTTGCATCCAATTCCACCATCTCTATCAAAGGGAAAAAGCCATCTTAAAAGTGGGTATGGGTTAATCTACTGTCATATTGTATGGCATTTTCAGAAAAAATATTTGTTTCAATGTCACTTTTTTGTCTGATTAACATCATTTTTTCCCAAGAAAACAAAAATGGTCTAAGCTTGGAGAAGACAGATTAAGGTGCTGTTTGCAGGAGTGAGAAGCAATTTGTCATTTCAAAGACAAAATCAAAGACATTTTTAACATCAGAATTTTTAAAGGGATAGTAATACTTAAAATGTAAAAAAAATATGTTGTAGGGATTATCCCCCTGAGTAAAACAAGAGTACTCCCACTGCTGAAAGGTGTTTCATTCAAAAGTTATTAATTTTCCAAGTTGAATTTTTTAGGTGCAATATCACAGTGGCCTGAAATTGTACAGTGGCGCTGTTGCTCCACCATCCTATGGAGATTTATAGTCCCAGGTCCAGAGATGTCCATAGGATCGTGTAGCAACAACGCCACTGTACAATTTCAGGCCACTGTGATATTGCACCTAAAAAATTCAACTTTGGAAATTAATAACTTTTGAATGAAACACATTTCAGCAGTGGGAGTACTCTTGTTTTACTCAGGGGGATAAACCCTACAATATATATTTTTTTACATTTTAAGTATTACTATCCTTTTAAAGGCAAAGTTCATCAGGATCTTGTTACCATCATTTTTAATTCTTTAGACACATTTTCAACTGTGACGGATTTACTTCTGAAAATATTCTCTCATTTACCACCAACTCACAATTCGACAATTTTTTCATTGTGTCGAATTTTTGAACATCTCGCCGTAAGGGTGGAATTCAAGAAATTGGAGCATTTGCTATTTTATAAAAGCCATAAGTGTATGTGCTATTTGCGATTGCTCAAGTTTTGATGCAAGAGGCCTAACGCCTTGATGGTGAATAGCACATGCTCCTAAATTAATAGCAAAGTTAGCGAATGCTCCTAAATTAAAGGAAAAGTTAGTCAGACATATGACAATGCATGCTAATTGCTTTGTTGAATTAGCTACAATTGCTAATCCTCTCACAAAACAGCGGTCACTTTAGCCACGCCCACTTTTTGAAAAGCATTCGCTGTAAAATGAGCAAGCATTCGCTATTTGAGAAAAAATATGCGCAATTCAGTAACATTTTGGTGTTAATCAGTTTGCCATCAAAAGTACGCTGTAAATAGCGATTGCACACGTTTCCTGCATTCCACTCTAAGAGACATATTCCTCTCAGCCACAGTAGGATTGACAAAATACAGCAAAGAAAATAGTGTTTTAATTAAATAACAGACTAACGATTATGTGCTAAGAACAAACAATGGCCATATTATACTAACGGAAAAAAAATCTAACAAATTCCTACAAATTTTAGATATCAAATCTGAGACTAAGAAACCAGAATATTGGGATGCCACTGAAAGACGTGTGCCTAGTCAGCAGAAGTTTTCATGCTAAGATACTGTTGCGTTCTTAAAGGAGCAGTAAACTTTTTTTATGAAAACACATATTTTATAGAGCTTTTCCTGCTGAATAAAACAAGGTCACTCCCATCGCTGTCAGATGTTTTATTAAAAAATTATAGCAGTTTAAATAACCAGGAAGTGAATTTACTGCTTTTACTTCCTGATAGGTCTAACTGACAGGAAGTGACAGGCAGTTTCACATTCTATGGAGAACTGTATGTCTCTGACTTTTCTGACTTTCCTCTCCATTAGAATCTAACAGGAAATCTAATTAGAATTTGACCACTAGAGGGCACTGCTAATGTAAAAAAACATGGGTTTAAGCTGTGATAACTGTGGAAATATAAATCTCTTGGCAGTGGGAGTACCCTTATTTTACTCGATAGGAAAATCCCTACAATATGTATTTTTTCATAAAAAAAGTTTACTGCTCCTTTAAATAGAATGTCGTGGAATGCCCTTGGCAGACACAAAGCTGTATTTAATCAGTGGAAGGCTTCCTACTTTGGTTAGAATATTGGGTGTGCCATTGGCAGACAGAGATATGTTTAGCCAAAGGGAGGCTTGCCTAATCAGATGGCAATGGGTGTTAAATTTGAATTTTGGGCCCTTGATAGACATTGAATTGAATGTAATAATAGACAACCCCTCTAAAATAAGCACAAGGGACTGAAGAAATCAGCTCAGTACTCTGCCTTTTTCTTATGCATGCTACAAGGGTGGTTTTAGGGCATGTTCAAATAAATGTCATTAGCTGGTTAAAGGGATAGTAATGTCAGAAAAAAAGTATTAACTATATGGAAGATACAATTAAAAGAGAGTACTTGCACTTATTAATATCTCTCAAACTGTTATGGTTTGAGAGATATAGGAAAATAGTTCTCTGGTCCCTCCCCTTTCTGCTTGACAAACTGTAAAGCTGTCAGAAGCAGATTCTCGTAGCTTGACCAGATGTGGCTCTTCAGCAGCGCCGATATAACGATATCTAAAGATAAATACTTAATTTGGAACAGTCTACAAAGTGTGCCTGGCTTGCAAGCACACTTTGTGGACCGTTCCAATGAAGTATTTATTTCTAAATAGCGTGATTTCAGCTCTGCTGAAGAGCCTCTGTCTGGTCAAATGACTTGAATCTGCAGCTGTCAGCTAGATGGCAGACTTGAATAAAACAGCCAGGAAAAGTAACTTTAGCAAGTTATATCTCTCAAGCCATAAAGGTTTGAGAGGTAAGACTTGCATTGATGTTAATCTTTTTTTAATGTCTACAATATTAAATCAACTTAAAATTAACCATTACTATCCCTTTAAGTTGTATATCATGGAATTATATATATATATATGTGTGTGTGTGTGTGTGTGTGTGTGTGAAACCAGACAGAAACAACAGCTTACAGCGCTGTCTCACCTTAGTGTTTAGCAAATACTATGAGGATTAATTGGAACTGCATTTATTGTGAAACATTACTATTCCTTTAATACTAAGACCTGTCTCCCAGATGTTCAAGTAAAATACAAATATTGATAAAAATAATTAATTTTAAGCTGCTAATTTTCAACACTAAGTATATTTAATGCATAATTGAGACACATTAATCAACGTAAATAAGTTGATTCTATACATACCTCTCTTACATTTTTCTTTGATTGTGCAATTTAGGACAGTTTGTAATCTCCGTAGATAAGATGATTTTATACATATTCCCAGTGGCGTAATAATAGTAGTCGCAGGGGGAGCAACTGTGACCGGGCCCATCACTCCACGGGCCCAGCCTCCCCCCTGCTACCACCTCCACTGCTAGCATTAAAAACGCTTTTCCAGTGGGAAGATCACACTGTTCTCCCCACCGGAAAGCTGAGGTCCCTCTATGAGCAGCTTCCTCGTCATCCCTGGCCATCTAGCAATGCAGAGCGCCGGGAGATGACATCATCTCCCAGCGCTCTGCATTACTGGAGAACCATGCGGGAACTGCATATAGAGGTCTGTGTAGAAGGCTGCACAGACCTCTCCTGTCACGCTGCCGGACCACCAGGGATGAAGCCCCCTCCTCCTGAGCCACAGAGATGGGCAGTGGGGGTACATTCGTGGAGATGAACAGTGGGCGCACATTTGTGGAAGTGGACAGTGTGGCGATGGACAGTGGGGGCACATTTGTGGAGGTGGACAGTTGAGACAATGTAGAGATGGACAATGGGGTCGACATGGTGCGGGGGCCCCATGGCAATTTTTGCACCAGGGCCCAGTGGCTTCTAGTTACGCCTCTGCATATTCCTCTCTTCCATCTCTTGATAGAGCAATTTTGGAGGAGAATTTTCTTGTATAATATTGAATATTTCACAGAGCTAATTTTCTCAGTAATTTTTCCCCTACCTTTTCCTCAGTTGGATATTTAATATGAGGATGTATATTTCTTAAGGGTAGTCCAAGGTTTTTATCTCCACTTTGTTCTTTCCTTGTTATTTTAACCCCTTAAGGACCAACCACGCACAGACAAGGCTGGCATTTAAGGACCGCGGATGGTTTATTTATTTTTTTGTGCATCAGTTTCAGGTCTGCCCGAATAGCGCACAGCCGCACAGGGAGTCCTGAAATCCATGATGGTCCTGGCACATCATGGGTCCTTATTGCTTGTCAACCCATGAAGTGCCAGGACCATCAAGGGACTTTAGGGGGTTAAAGTGAAACTAATAAACAAACAAAAAACTATCCTGATGGGTGCCAAGTAATACAGGAACTTGTGGTTGGAAGGTCATAGGTCTTCACCACCTAATACATTTGTGGGGCATCTTTTATTGGACTTCAGTCTTATCAGAACTGGACTCTGAGGGGCCTTTTATGGGGAGATTTGTTTTGACCTGCCCTTTTCCTATCCTGGTAAGAAGGGGTTCTCTTATGATGTGCTGCCTTGGGAATAACAAGGAAAAGGAACTCCCAGGTAAGATAGAATTCTCCCTTATAGTGCAGGTCATTTATTTCCAGAATGTATTCTCTGTTCTTTTGTGCATAAGGTTCTGTGGCATTTATTCATAAAGAAAAAAGAGTACAATTCTGGAGCATACCAACTACACCATAGGATTGAAAATCATGCAATTTCACCCCAAATAATGCCCCCCCACAATTATTAGTCATGTAGCGATAAGCTCACCAATAGTCATATCAGGGCTTAAAATATGAAGTTCTTTGCTACTAGCCAGACCTGAAAAGTTACTCGCCACTGCAAGACATAACATACCCACCAGGGCTGAATTTCTACTCGCCAGGGCTAAATTTTCATTCGCCATTGACTAGTGGCGAGTGGAAATTTTGAGCCCTGGTCATATTATGCAGCATAATTACTGCATTAATCAGAAATCCTACTTCTGCAGAGACTGATGGCCAGACTTCTTCCTTTAGAGGCATCTGCTCCCCTGAGCAGTCAGTCACTTCCTGTTACCTTAAGGTACCATATAACGCCACCTAGAGGAGACCGGGGCGGACAGCACAGGTGTGCAGATGTAAGCAAATATATCTGCACTGATGCGTGGCTGTCTGTCTTGGCAGAAGTAGGATTTCTGACTAACTAATTATGCTGGATAATATGACTATTGTTAAGCTTATCTCTATATGGTTAATTATTGAGAGGGCTTTATTTGGGGCGATAGTGCCCCTTTAAATAGGGCTTTTATCATAGAATTCTAGAGATTTGCAATGCATTGCTCACCATTTATTGGAAACGTCTCCAGCATTGAAGGGGTTAAAATTCCATTTAACCCTTTGAATGCCAGAGAGGTATCCAATGCGTTGGATACCTCTCTGGCACTCATAGGGTTAAATAAATTGGAATTCTCAGTTCTCCTCTGGAGAGATTAGATTGGTCCAGAATCGTACCCCTATTGTTGATATAGTAAGGAACATAAAATGCTTCATTGAACCATCTGTGAGGATAAGAAAACTCAGCTAGTACAATGGGCAGGAAGGTGATTGTGATAGCTCAGCCTTCATGTATGTATGAGAAACATGCGTAGGATGCAGGGCTGACCTAGAGTCCTTAACATTAAGAATGCAGCTTTCAGAAGAATGTAACCTCAACCTGCAACTCCTGAAATCTCTGAATAACACATCAATCACCCAGCTTCCTACAGATTCTTGGAGCTTTTGTGACACAAATATGGTACCAACTCTTATCTATTTGTGACACAAGTGCACCCCCTGCTGGTGGGAAGAGAGAGAGTAAATAAATATCAGTGACCTAATATATTACCCAAGTGCTACTAAAACAGGGGCAGATGACGCAATTTTTCTTGGCCAGTTTTTTTTTTCTAATTTTTTTAAATCACTTCCTCCATCCCTGATATATGGACAGACATTTCAGCAGCTGATACAAAAATATTAAGGGTTCTATTCAATACCAACAGTTCAATAAATCCCAAGTTTGTTTCACTAGTGTGGAAAAGAAATACCCGCTCATTAAAATTTTGAGTGCTAAAATTAAGAAGTAATAAGCATGCCATATTTGAAATTTAAAGTAACAATAACACTTTCTAATATTAACACCTCCACACGGACACCTTAATTCAAGCAGCAAATCCTAAGTGTCCTAGTAATCAATTGTTTCTCCAAAATTAGTATTTAATATTTACTGGATAGTATGTTGATGTAGACAGACATGATTGTTTGTTGCAGGACTACAGGACATCAGACCATCAGTGACATGAGATTGGAGTCCATAGGGTAAATGAACTAAGGTGTTAAAAAGAGCTGATAAATTAGGGATTACTTCCTAAGTGCGAGATTACTTCCCCAGGAATGCTCCAGTTCCTAGGTTGTTCTATTGAGTCAGTGCATTAACATATGAGAGTCGGTACCATGTTAGCCGTAGAAATACAGGAAGCAAATATAGTTGTTGATACCTTTTATTGGCTAACTAAGCAGATTTAGGATGCAAGCTTTCAAGACCTTAGGTCTCTTCACCAGGCATGTTATACAGATAAATATGAAAACATCTCTCTTAAATACAAGTACACATTGCATTGTTTAGCATGGAAATCAGATAAGAGAACTCAATCCAGATCCAGATATCGTTGATCAGTCAATGGTAAATTGCACTCTTCCTCTGAGGCTTTAGAGGTATGTACGATGCTCTTGGGTCTGAAACCAGTGCATTAACATGTCTCCAACTTGAGAAATCTTAGCACAGAGTCTTCCTGTAATAACATAGGAACTGGAGGGTTTCTCTCATTAGAGAACCTATGTCCTATTTTCTACCTCTTTATCATATCTTACATACACATACATAACCCCCAGAAGTCCTGCCTCCATGGACATTATCATAGCTGGAAACTCTCTGGATTTGCCCCAGTGTCCCCTGTTTTGATTCTGTTGTACTGGGTCTCCTGGGCAGAGTCTACTTCTCCTGATGTGAGGAGTTTCTAATGAAACTCTGCCCACTTCTGCTCCTTCCCAGCCTGTTCCTCCCATTACCTGCCCACTTCACCTCCTTCCCCAGCCTATTGCCCCTACTTTTTCTGTTTCTTAACCTCCACCCCTACTCACGATTAATCCCTGCCCATTTTTAACACTCATCACGTCATTTCTCTCCCCCCAGCGGTACCACAGGACTCCCCTCCCGGGGAATCAACAAGTAAAAGTTCACAGATATAGACATGATATGCAGAATGAATATTAATTTGTGGGAACCATTGCACCCTGAATTGATTCATAGTGGATTTTAGAATTTTTGAGCTGGTTTAACCAGTTGAGTGCCACAGAGGTATCCAACACATTGCAACTCAATACGGTGGATACCTTTCTGGCACGGAAAGAGTTAAGGTACGTGGACTTTAGTATTCATAGCCGGGAACTTGCCGGGGTTTCACCCGGAGACTCCAGATTTTGGCCAATGTCTCCAGGGCTCCAGATGAATCCTGAAGATCTCCTGCACAGCTTCTTTTAAATTGATAAAAAAATGCTCAAAGCTGGTGTTTGTGTCACAGCGGGAGACCGTCCAATGAAATACCAGCCTCTGTCACTCATGGTGTTTCATTGGACAAGTCAGAAGTCAGTAATGTGACTGAGTCACACAGATAGTGTGGGCAGAGAAGAAAGCTTCATCATGACTTCTGGGTCGCTCCGTCACATTGACAGGGTCTGAGTAGTGGCAACAACAGCAGAGGAGGCAGACTGAATAAAAGGTGGGGTGCACACTGCTTTTATTTCTTTGAGTGCCAGTTAGGTATCCAACGCATTGCAACTGTTGGTACCCCTCTGGCTGTCAAATGGTTACGTTTAATTATGCTTGTATTAACACCAAAAGAAAAACACGGTAGCAACATTTTATTTTTGTTTTGTTTTATTTCTTTTTTGTGTATGTAATCTCCAGGTAGGCTACATCTGAAAGTTCCCAGGTATGTTAGTATTAGGTGTTACTGTTCCTTTAATCATGAGGTCAATTTAATAAAATGTGTAAAGCTAACGCATGGGAAAATAACATTCAGTGTGAATGATTCAATTTAACGAACTTGATTATAATTAGGATATGTTTAAGATATGACTAGATGGAAAAGTGCAATCCGTAAACATTTCCATCCTTGTAAACATTAATAATAAAATGTCCCATTGGCTCTTTTCCACTGAAGTCAAATTGAATGAGTTCACTAATTGTCCATCGTACAGGGGAACTGTGCACCAAGACAAATCAGATAAAAGGCCTACAGCTGCACAATAGAAAACAAATATAATTTATTACAATTAATGATATAATTAACTAAATATAATTAACTACAAAAGAATGCATTCACAAGTTTTTAAAAGCAAGCAATATTAGCAGTTGATGGGAAGGACATAGTTAATTAACTCTTTAATGACAGGCACATAGTCCAGGATCAAAAACAAGAAAGAAAAAAACAGAGGCATAACTAGAAGCCTCCGGGTCCTGGTGCAAGAAATGCCACTGGACCCCCCACAACCACCACATTGGCATACCTGGGAACTTTCCATTGATGTCCACCAGGAGGGGAGTCCTCTGGCGCAGCAGGGGGTGAGAATAATGAAGGGCATCTCGTCAAAAAGGGGCAAGGATTGATGCAAGCGGGGGGGCTTAAAGGTGTGAGACAGATCTCAAAAGAAGGCAGGGGAAGGAGTTACAATGGAGGAAACAGCAGGAGTGGGTAGCGTTTCAATAGAAACTCCCCACATCTGGAGGAATCAGCCTCTGCCTCGGAGACCCGGTAAAGCAGTGTCAAAACCGGAGTCTCCAGGGCAAATCCGGAGAGTTCCCAGGTATGTACATTGGCCCCCCTTGACCACACTGACCCCCCTCTACAATGCCCCTAAATCTTCCCAATGCCCCCATCTCCTACCTCCCTGGAGCTTCCGTGCGGTCCTCTTAGTAATGCAGAGCGCTGGAAGATGATGTCATCTCCCAGCGCTCTTCATTACTAGAGCGCCAGAGGGAGATTGCAGGCGCCAGGTGAAGGGGTCACAGGGGGCAGCCGGGTCGCAGGACCCCTATAGTTATACCACTGGAAAAAACAAAGGCTCCTCCTTGTGTAGTATATTTAGTAAACACCAACCTCCACCAAGAACACCCAGTGACTGGGTACTCACCAATGTAAATGCTGTGGTTCTACTTATGTATAACACAGCTCACTGGCTATTTTTGGGATATCAAACTGTCCCAAACACCGTTACCTGTAAGACTCTCTGGAAATGAACTGCTCCTGTGAAACACGTTCTCTCCAAACGGCACAAAATCTCAGATCATAGAAAATAGAAGAATACAGGGCATCCCATTGTGTAGAATTGTTTGAACTACAAATAGAAGAAATATTTATTGATTGTACACACAAGTATGGTGCTCAGAAGTAAATCAGACAGAATTCACAGATGGAGAAATTCCCGTCTCCACTCGGGTTTATCCAGAAATCCACCGAGCTCCCAAGACTTCCCTTCAATGAGTATTGAATGTAATTCTCTATCGTGTAGTTAATGGAATCTGTGTGAAGTAGGCGCCTGTCCCTGCTCACAGGAATGGAGTCCCAGAGGTGCAGTCCATGCGCAAGAGTCTGAGAGGAAACCCTTCAAATTTCTGCAGCACTAAGCTGTCTCTCATTTAAATTTCTGCCATCCTGTTTAAAATTCAAGTTTAAAATCAAGTTAAAGCGGAATGTGCACCTTCTATAAAGTCGCACTACAATAATTAGGTATATGTTGACTAGCTTCATAATAGTGTTATTAGCTCTCATAATTTCCCGGTTCTGAAGTAATCCTTATTCTTCGGAGACTGCCGGCCAGGCTTCTTGCTTTAGTGCCGACTGTGCCATCAGTCCCTTCTGGTGCTTTTCGGCATAGTGCAATGCCGCCTAGAGGAGGCCAGGACTGACGGAGCAGGAGCACAGACTTCTCTAAGACAAAATGGCTGGCTTCCTGTTTCTGAAGACTAAGGATTACTTCAAAATGGGGTACTTCTGAGAGCTAATAGAACTATTATGAAGCTAGTCGCCATATGCTTAAATATTGGAGGGCAACTTTATAAAAGGTGAAAGTTCAGTTTTAAAATCTGACAGACAAAACTAGGGTTGGATTAAACACACATTTCAATCCTGTTACAGCTTACCTTAGTTTCAGCTTCATCTACAGGCTCGAGGCTTCAAGCATGCAGCAGGCCTCTGTTTTATGGGTTTGCTTCCTGTAGTCTCCTCCTACCTACTTCCTTCTACCTACTTCCTCTCTCTGAGCTGCTCCTCCTACCTACTTCCTGTGGAGGGGTTTAAAGGGCAGTCTGAGTCCTGACTCAGTTGCCCTTGCATTGTTGTTCATAGCAGTTCTATTACGTTGGGCTGTGTGTATGACCTGGCTAGTCTTCCATCCAACCTGGTGCTGACCTGTGGCTCTGTCTGACTATTCTTTTGTCTATCCTTATAGTGGACATCCAGCCTGGTGCAGACCTGTGGCTCTGGCTGACTACCTGAACTGTGTATGACCTGGCTTGTCTGACTACCCCCTTTGGTGCTGACTTGTGGCTCTGTCTGACTATTCTTATGTTTGTTCCTTGTACCTAGCAGACACCCAATCTAGTGTGGACCTGGGGCTCCGATACTGACTGAGTCAGTTATCCATTTCCTCATACTGACTGCAGGCGTGAGTCAGATATCGCTCCCTACTGACTGTAGGCGTGAGTCAGTACTCTCCCTTTGTCGGATCAAGATCCAGTGTTCCTGTTCCTGCTCCTGTTCCTGCAGAGACTACCAGTGGCTGAGGCCTAGTCTCCATCAGAGTGGTCAAGCTTGGCAGCCTACTATTCCTGATAGCAGCGCTCGCTGGCTTGTAACCCTCTGCTTGCTTTTTGTCTATATAGTGCGCTCTACTTTTCTATTATTAATACATTTTGCATTTAACTATACCGTACTGACTCCTGAACGTTATTGGTAATCCGTGACAGATCCACTGAATGTCAGAGTGGTAGGAAGCACATTGCTTCAAAATGCACTGGAGATGTATTTAGCATCAGTGAGTGGGTTAAGGAGAGATTTTGTTAACCCCTTGGGGGGGTTAAAGTTCCAAAAAAAAATTCCAATAAGTATATTATTAAAGGGGAACTTTCACCTCTAAAACACTTTTTGCCAGGTGCTTAAGCTATTAGAATTGTATTAGGATTCGTGTTTTGTTTTTCATATACATACATACTTTCTAAGATCTGTAGACTTCACGCTGTGCACTTCCGCATTCTGCGGCACACTGTATATTCGGCACAGCTCTGCAGGACTTCCCAGTGCTGTAATTCTCCTCCCAACTCCATCCCAGCTGTCCCAGGGAGCGCGTTCACACTTCCCTTCCTAGTGATGTGCCTCACATCTATCTTTACAGCAAGCTCCGTTTATAATTACACTGAGCTTGCCACTGTACCAAAGATACAGTGTCCCACAGAATGCAGAAATGCATGGCGTGAAGTCTACATATCTCAGAAAGCATGTATGTAAAAGAAAAACAAAACACGAATACGAATACAATTTTAATAGCTTAAGCACCTGGCAAAAGTGTTTTAGAGTTGAGAGTTCCCCTTTAAAAAACAAAAAACTCATTAACCCTTTAAAGGAATAGTAATGTTTCAAAATAAATGCAGCTCCAATTATTCTTTATAGTTTTTTGGCCATGTGGAGTGTTATTATCATTCTCTATGATGTGTAGTTCCAGAGTAATTGAATCATAAAGTGTCCCCCTACCGCCCCGCGAGGGACAATCTTCCTTATGCTGTACCTTGCTGAGATACATCTAGGGTGACCACATTTCCATTCTGCCATTCCGGGACATGTGGTCACCCTAGTCCCCCGGCTGAGGCTCCCGCCGGTGCGGACCATCTTTCTGAGGCTGACACAGAGTAAGAGTTCAAACTGGGAACTCTTACTCTGTGTCAGCCTTAGAAAGATGGTCAGCACCAGTGGGAGCCTCAGCCGCGGGTCTCACTTGCATCGCCAACAAACCTGCTCCATCCCAGCTGTCTCGCACGCATCAATCCAGCCAGCCAATGAAATGTATTTGCTAAATGGTCCTCATTGGCTGGCATATAGCAAATACATTTCATTGGCTGGCTGGCTGGACTGGTGCGTGTTGCTCCATTCCAGGACTATTTGTTGTCCTGGTGGGGGGTGACCCGGGACACGGGACACAGACTCCCAATAAGGGACAGTCCCGGGCATTCCGGGACATGTGGTCACCCTAGATCCATCCGGACAGTCTTGCTGTGCAGCTTTACATGGGTAAAAGGGTTAGGAGGGGGATACTTTTTGATTCAATTACTCTGGAACTACATGTGATACAGAATGATAGTAATGCTCCACATGGCTCAAAAACTATAAACAATTATCAGAGCTGCATTTATTTTGAAACATTACTATCCCATTAAGGATCAGAGGGGTATGCAAAGCAATTTGATGTAATGTTTGCATACCCCTGGTCTTAAATGGATAAATTATACTTAAAAATAAAAATGAAATTTCTTTGGATACAATCTGTCCCACTGAGAATTGCCTGTCAATTGTGATTCTATCCACTGAGCAGTGGGTATCTTTTTATTATTGGAAGTGCGGAGGAAAATTCTACCCACTTCTTCTCACGTGGCATTCACAAACATGGTATTTTCCAGGAGCAGAGATGATTTCTCTGTACTGCTTGCATCTCCATTCTACGGATAAAACCAGGCCCTGGAGTCCATTGCAGGTGAAAACTTTATCGCTGATTTTATTCACATATTTTGCAAGGACGTCAACAGGAATATGTGACATAAAACCAGTGTTTTTTTGTCCAAGTACCTAATGTTATCTGATATTACATCAAACCAGCAGAGTGACATTAGTATAGTATATAAGTGTATCAGGGCATTACACCATTAACCCTTTGAGTGCCAGAGGGGTACGGAACGCATTGCTTTGAACTGGTGCCTTTCTTTTTTAGAAGATCACTTCTAATCAATGAGAAACGTTGCCTGTATTTTTGTTTTGTTTTGTTTTGATTTGTTCTTTGTTTGACAGGAATCATGGTCAGAGAGAGCCCCTCTGAGAATGCCTGCCCCATAGTATTTTTACCACTTAATAAATGAATGGTAGGAATCCTACCCACCTTTAAGATGTAAAAAGCTGAGAAAATCAGAGAAAATAGCTTACTGTCTTTTTGACTGGTAGTAAATCACAGCCAGTATCACATAAAAGTATTATGTTTCCATACATATATTGTAATGCAAGTGATGACCAGTGACAATGAGACTTATTTACCATGAAGAACTGGATTAATTCTGGACTAAAGCATCTCCAGCATTAGGAGAAGTAGAATTTCCATTTAACCACACGAATGCTAGAGAGTTTTCAAAACCTGACTTTGCCTGCAACGGTTATAGGCTCAGCCATGTGTAACCACATAGCCAAGATCTATCAGGCATGTGGTTAAATTCTACCCTGTACCTTTCATTTAATTTATTATTTTTTTAAATAAGACCTCTTTGGGGGTCACCAGGATCTCCTGATGAATCCACTGATATTGATCATGTAAGTAATCAAAAATGGTGACTGGAAAGCACTGACTGCCTTGTATCCCACCTTTCCCAGCACTCCACAAACTTCTGACTTCAGTGATAGGAGCAGGAAGCCTCAGTGATGATGGAACAGGTTCCTTGGTGCTTCCACTCAAGAATTGTCACACCCACTTACCTGTTCTGCAGGTGCTCTCGCTGCCCCTCTCTTTTCATTGACTTATGCTCTCATTTAAAGTGATAGTAATGTTTCAAAATAAAAGCAGCTACAATTAATTTTCATAGTATTTGCGCCATGGAGAGTGTTATATCAATACTGTGAGAGTTGTAGTTCAAGAGTAATTGAATGATAAAGTATTCCCCTCCTGCCCCTTTTGTTTGGAGCTTGATTGGAGCTGCTGTTTTTGTGAAACATTACTATCCCTTTAAGCCTACTCTTTGCTCTGGAGCCTCACACATTCTTTAAGATAACCTGTTGTAAGAAGAATCTGTGAATTCCCCTCTAATTCCTGATCAACCCAGCTTGTGTTTTAACTACGCTTAATTCTACCACGATTGTCCATCTTCCAGTGTTAGACCTGACTGTTTTTGTAAACTATCCTCCTGTTTGCTCCTTGGTACTCTGTTTCAGATTGGAATTCACTTTGGCTTTAAGCTCAGATACATCTGATTTAGCTTCCACCTCATCCTAGGCCTAGACGCTGTGTCTTCTGACCTGTTCCTGCATTTGGTCTTCTCAGCATTCTGCCTACTACATTCATCTGACATATATCCACCAGTGCAGGTCTGTTCAACAGTGCACCTCTATTTGCCAGAGTATATCTTCGGCCAGGTCACCAGAGGATATATTCACCCAGATAGTCATAATGCATCACGACATTCTATTCATCAGTTCTGCAGATTGGCAGAGATTAACTGATTATGCCAGAAGAAGTTAAACGTCAGAGTCTATTCCATTCTGCTGATCTTTCTACTGTTTCACCCAACCAGGTTCACTCTCCCAGGACCTGTCCCATGCAGCAATACACAGGACTCTGGTGTTCCCATCCTTGTTTGACTGTGGCTCAATTTGGGATTAGGAGGGGAGAGACAGCGCACCAAAGATCTCAGTGTAGTATAATAAAATCAAGGTGTGGTTCCAAAAATTTTTTTTTAAAAGCTATATATTTATTGTATATACACTAAAAAATAGAAGAAGTGTAAATGACTAAACAGTCTAAAACATACCGGTATATGAAAAGTAAGATGTAAATAATCTACAAGATATAAATAATAGTTAAAAGATAATGGCATAAAAACATAAAGTACTTGGATAACTAATATGTGTCTGCTCTGTATAATCACCTATGTAAATCAATTTGGGATTAGGCTGCAGCAAAGGTTCACCAGAGGCTCTTCATGTATCATTTTTCTCAGGCTGGCACATGGTACTGAATATACTAGAAAATTCCATGGTGTTGAAACATTTAATTATCTATGAAGTGATTGTAGTTTTATCCTACAGCAACACTTTCTAGAAGTAGTTGTATGTGCACACTAACCTAACAAGTGACCCCTCCTTTGATATAGATGGCTGTCTACTTTGCAATATGCAATCCTTTGTCTTTTTTTTCATTTTGTATGTTACAACCATTTTAATACAGATAAGACATATTTTAGAAATGTATAAAAAATATTTGAGACTAGAGTTGGTGTAGTCTTGTGCTTCTGGCCTTCCTATGTCAACTCATACCAATAGGGTGCAGTTTTCCTTTGAAGAGCAGTAACAAATGAATACAGCATGAAGATTAAATATTTCTGTACCTGAAGGGTCTGAAATATAAAACAATTGTATGTTTTCCTTTAGCGCCATCTTCTAGAAATATTTGGGCACATCAGGCAGCTGAACCCTCATTTGATGAGGTGTTATCGTCTTTTGAAAATTGTATTTCTTTTTACACCTTTCTTCATATTTTGTAGGTGTTACAACCACTTTAGGTTCAAGTTGTATGAAAAATTACAAATTGTATGTACGTATATCTTTATTTATATGGCGCCACACAGTGTATGCAGTGCCTTACAATAGACATATGTTACAATAAATAAGAGGGGTTGAAATAAGTGCGACATTCATAGAAACAATGGTAAAGAGGTCCCTGTCCCAAGGAGCTTACAGTCTAGATGGGTAAAAGGAGACAGACAATGGGGTAAGAGGATGTTAAGTGCTGAGATTACAAGTGCTGAGTTCTAGTTGTTGTAGTTTTGTGCTTCTGGCACCCCCTACAACAGTCTTGTCAGACTCAAATACAGCCGAATGCCACATACATATATGTGTGTGTGTGTGTGTGTGAGTGAGAGTATGTGATGTCCCACTCGCCCAGCGTTTTCTCAGCTCCGGGTTGCCTTCCCGGTCCCCGTGCGACTCCTCTGGTCTGCGCCCGGTTCCGGAAGCGGCGCGCATGCGTATGTCGGCGGATCATAGAGAGGACTTTGTAGAAGGTCCGCCGACATTCTAGCCACTCTCTCTAGGCTCCTTCCGGCTGGGGGTCTTTATCGTTTGCCTCCAGCTCTGCTTAGATGCTTCAGTGCTTCCAGTGCATAGTGTACCTGTATTTGAGTGTATGACCTGGACCTGCCTTGACCTAGCCTCTGCCTGACCCTCTGCTTGTGCCTCTGTGTATGACCGGACCAGCCTGTGAGCTAGCCTCTGCCTGACCCTCTGCTTGTGCCTCTGTGTATGACCCGGATCAGCCTGTGACCTAGCCTCTGCCTGACCCTCTGCTTGTGCCTCTGTGTATGACCCGGACCAGCCTGTGACCAAGTATCTGCCTTACCCTGTGCTTACTCCTTTGTGTACTTTCCGGACCAGTACTTGACCTTACCTCTTCGTGTTCCAGCCTCCTGAGGATCTTCCAGGACCTTGCACTATTCTTTCTGCCAGCTTTGGTGTGTCCTATCAGCTGTACCTGCCTCACGGGATTCCTCTTCCTAGGAGACCTGAGTGAGTGCTTATTTTTTTTTGGAGATTACTATCCTCCCTAGGGACCTCTGAGTATAGTTTGTCTAGGTTGGGGTTATCCGGGGTTACCCAGCAGCTCCTCTGCTGGGGGCCACAACATCTGGCTTTGTGGCCAGCACCTATAGGCGGCTCAGCCGTAGCACAACCCTGGCCTAGGCAACCTACGCTCCCTAGCTCCGTTTCCTAGTGTCGCTCCCTAGCATCTAGCTCAGCGGCTTCTTGTTGGAGAAGCGTCCTTATCCTGCTTCTAGGTACTCCGGTTCCTTAGCTGTCCTCGCTTCTGGTCGTGACAGAGTAAGAGAAAGAGAAAAATCAGCTCTCTCAGGACTTTTCCAAGTTCCCATCAATTGGAAAAGGTCAACGTTTTGGTCCCCATTGGGCTCTTTGGCAAGACAAAAAGATATTTTGTTTATAAACTTATAAAAGACAAGAGAGATTTATAGAAAAGCTATTTTTTTGGTACGTTGTAAAGGAAAATTATATGTTAAAATAAAAAGTATTATTACCATGCTTTGTGAAAGGTGAAACTATTTGTGGTTTCAATCTGTTGTCTTCCACGTGATCTGAAATCTGTCCTCAAAAACCACTGACAGTGGACAGAATGTATTCAGATGAGAGAGTTCTCGAGTGAGAGACATCTCTCTCCAAGTCCTATTTTGACAATAGGGTATCATTTTAATTGACTCACTTCCTCTGTATTCAAGAACCTCGTGGAAACCCCTGACACCTTAAATGGGATCCACTATTCTAGTGCCATCTCAGTACAGGAGTTTCACACACACAAACTCAGAATAACACATTTATGAATGTTAACAATTATTAATGTAGGTTCTCTGCTGATTAAAAATATTTAGAGCCCTATTTTCAAAAGAAGACTGGTGTAATTCAAGGTCAAACCAACTGTAACATAAGGGATTTAAATGATCTCGTTTAAATGAGTGGTAGTAAAATATCAATTTAAATTCTTTTTAATATAGCAAAAACAGGATCACACAGCCAGATATAAAACACCTAAATAATTAAAGCTCAAAATAGCTAAAGGTGCACTCTTAGGTACATAAGCACATAGAATAAAGAAAAGGAAGGAAAGGGAGAACCAATTGGGAATAGACAACCCAGTGGCACCCCCCTCCCCCCCAAAAAAAACCTAATTAATGAGGCACACACCAAGGTGTATATGAATATATAGAAAACAACTTTAATAAACAATAAATACAAGGTATAAGGTGAACATCATACAAGCAAATACAAACAAAAAGCACAGGAGAATTATAATACAATATGACGGACCCCAAAAATAATGCTCCTAAATACTCAAATAAGTATGCTCAAAGAAATATAATAATCTAAATAACTTGGTTGGTCAAAAAGGGAAACATAATAAAGTGCAGAATTGTGCATTCACACAAAGTATAAATATCAAGTGCTTAATCAAAAAAGAAAAAAGTATAGAGTATACTTAGCTTTTTGTTACAATGAATGAGAGCACAAGAGGAACATCAAGCAGTACATCTCCTGCCTGACAAGACCACTTAGGTGGCGATACGCGTAGGGTGTAGGGCAGACAGGAGATATTCTGCTTGATTCTCCCCTTGTGCTCCTTTTTGACCATCCAAGCAATTTGAGTATACTTATTTGAGGAATTAGGTTGCATTATTTTTGGTGTCCATCATCTTATATTATTATTCTCCTATGCTTTATGTTTTTAACGTAAAATCTCAAGTATAATACGCACCTGTGTATAATACACAGGTGTAAATTACACCCAAGATTTTAGGGGAAAACATAAGTGAATATGTACAATACGCAACCTTATCTTCCCTCACTCTACCCACGAAGAAAAATTAGTTTCTTGTCTGCTTCCCTTACGCCTCAATATGTTCCTTCCTTCCTCTCCTTCTACACACCTCCTCCGGAGTGTCAAAGACATTGCCATGATGGGGAGGAAATGGTTAATTTTTCTTTTAAACCAAATTCTCTGAAAGTCTGTTTTTAAAATGTGTGCAATGATCTCAGGTTATAACAATGACTCCATTTTAGAGACAAAAGGGGCCTCTTTACCTAGACGGGAGTGAAAATAGTTGAGTGAATTTTACGATTAAATATGACTCTCCTGGAGACAACAGGCCTGAGATAAGGGATTCTTCCATGTGGGAAAGTCTAGTAGGGTGACATATTTATGTTAAGTCCAATGACCTCATGGCCATTCTTATCTGATGATATGAGACAGATCCATGTGTCATGTGTAAAATTTAAATGTGGAGTAAGAGCACCATCTTGAGAGCATATAGCGTTATTATTAGTGCTTGGAATTTTTTTCATAATATATGCGTGGTGTCATAGGGGAATTAGGAATTAAGAGTATCCAATCAGATAATACTGATGATGTCACTGCATAATGAAATGGATCTTTATCCAATCAGAGGAGATTCTGATAAGGGTAATTTTACAATATAAATATGTAAGTTTTGAGAGAGAAGGGTTTTTTTCCTCTTGGTTTCCTATCTATTAAATGCCTGTTCTGTTTTCCTGAAGTGTACCTGGCTGGCTGTTAAAGAGATACTAAGAAACACTTATTGGACTGGTAACTACATATTTCCTTATTTTAATTCTGCAAAATTCAGAATCAAATATATATTTTTTATATATTTGAAGAAACATAATTTTTCTTATAATTTGTCTTAATCGTACTGGCCACCCAATTGTGACCAACTATAATAAGCTATCTTGGATGTAGTAATTCTGAATTAAGCGGAATTCATTAATTGGTAAATTGTTATATTTTTCCAGATAACTGTAAATAGTTGATAGCAGTGAGACCTATATATCTTTGTTTATAAATTAGTTAATTTAATCGTTGATATTTCTAGACTGTATTGTGTTTGTAGAAAGGTTATTATAACTAACACTTGATCTGGGGGAATTCTTTGAATTCGTTTATTAACACTTCAACTGCTATTTGTCTATTTATTTTGAGGTGTTTCTTTGGATTTCTTTGTGTATGTTTTTGGGTCTAAACTTTTATACAGTGAGAAGTTTAATTAAACCTCACACTAGACAAAAGAAGTCACGATCTTGGGTGTGGCATCCTATATTACTAAGTGGATTAACCCTTGGAGTACCTTACAGGTTTTACATAGGATTGCTATGGTCATGTTTATGATATATGTTCCATGACGTTTGGTATACTGTCTATACATATATTATTGGATTGGTTCTAAGTATGTTCTTGGTATTATCTATTATTGACTATATTAATTGCAATGTATATGTTTTATTCAGAAGGTATGCAATATTTGAAATCAGTAGATATATATTATAGTGATTTCAATCTGGGATTTTATTCCAGTTAGTTTCTCTAAATTTGGTTATTATATATGGTATATGGAAATTGTCAGATGCTTAATATTAAAGCTGACTCACCTGACAACATATCTTAAACCTCAGTTAGCATAGTTTATACAGTTTCTGGGGCAGAGGTAGTCATATATGCTGCTGCCAACTGTATTTTAATTAATTGTAAGGATCAATTGTCCTTTTCTATGCTGCTGGGTTCAATTTTTGTAATTTAATACCGCTAAACATACCTATGTGTGGTTAACTCTTCAATTGCTGGTAATCCTAATGGTGATAATTGTGGTTTGAGTTACTGTGTATCTTTTGAAATTGGTATTAACTCATTTATGTCATTGTTGCTTACGCTTTTTATATATATATAGTATTTAAATTATATATATTTTTGCACAAATATGCATAATTGATTATTTAATCAATTCTTTACTTTGAAGTAGCATGTCAATACCTAATATTGTGTAAAGTTCTCAGAATTATATTATTATTTATCTATTTATGTGAAGATATCCAACCTAATTGGTTCTCTTGTTTAACCCTTTCTTGAATACCTTCGACAGGAGTCATCTGGAATATATGCACAATGGGCAGCATGCTTGCCTTTGATGGTAGCTTCCCACACATCCTTGTAAGGACCTGTGATAATTCAAGATAAGGGCAGTTCTTCTGTGCACTGAGACTACAGTAGTGTTTCAGTGTAGTTTGAGGACCTTCAGGTCCTCAAAGGGCACTACCCTTATCTTGAATTAACACAGGTCCTCACAGGGGGAATAGGGAAGCGAGCGGCAAATGCAAGCATGCCGTCCACTGCACAGATGTCCCAGATGCTTCCGGAGGGGGACGGGCATAGGGAGGGGAAGGTGGGAGCATATTGAGGTGGGAAGGAGGCTGGAGGGTAGCAGATGGAAGGCTATACATATTTTTTTTCCTCTCCTGTATAATGCGCACATAGAACTTTACAAAAGGTAAAAAGGGACAACATTGTGAGTATTATACGTGAGATTTTACAGTAATTGCTTTTATGATGTCCACCATTTACCTTGTATTTATTAATTAATAAAGTTGTTTTCTATATATTCCTATACATCTTGTTGTGTGCCTCATTAATTAGGTTTCTTTTTTAGGGGAGGGAGGTGCCACTGGGTTGTCTGTTCCCAACTAGTTCTCCCTTTCCTTCCTTTTCTTTATTCTGTTTAAGTCCCTTTTAAACACAGGCAATGTGATCGCAGCTATGGGAACCAAACTTCCGTAGTTCAAAATATTCTAGTGCCCTCTCTGTTACAGAGATCTGTGGGGCCAAGTCTCATAATTGTCTCTCTCAAGGCTCATGGGAGATTTTCCAACACAGGTCTTTTCTGTAGAGGATAGCAATGTCTCTTCCTGTCTCATAAGCACATAGTGAGCTTCTGATGTCACATCCAAGCAGATCTCCGTGATCTGCAGGGGTAACAGAGATGGAATGGTGTGATTTTTGAACATTAGAAACATACTTCTGGTAGACGTGAGAATACTGCTGCTAGGTTAAAAGGTCTTATATTGACCCACTGAGAAGCCTATTTAAAATATTGGTTTCGCTTTATTTGCTCAAGAATAACTCCAGTATCTCTTTGCATAAAGCCTTAAGATTAACTATTAACCATTTTAGTGCCAGAGGGGTACGCAATGCATTGCAGAGCAATGAGTTGCATACCCCTCTGGTGCTCAAAGGGTTAACCTCTCAGATTCTAAAGATGTCTCCAACACATATACAGAAACAGAAAATTGTAGCAATTCCAAGAAAATCAACTACACTTTAGGACATAAAAAAATCACCATTGATTTTAACCCATTGAGTGCCAGAGGAATGACCAAACCATTGTGTTGGACACTCCTCTGGCATTCATATGGTTAGTGTAGGTTTTCTGCTAGTGCAAAGAAAAACTGTTTATATTGTGTTAGTAGCAGGCTACAATTAGAGCCGTGCAACATGTGCATTTCTCTGATTACCCTGCTTATTTTCTGGGCACAGTACATTTTTTGTATTATGTCATTCTATGAAGAAGCCTGGAATCCAGCAAACCCTTGGGTTTTACATTACCCCTCACAGTAGGCTACATTGCCTGGCAGCGTTTCAGTGTTATTATGAGGGATTTTGTGGGATAAACCTAGGAGAATACAGAGGTTCCCTCGGAGGGTTTATGTCGGGTGCCAAGTCAAAATTCCCTGTGTTTTCTGTGTAATTTAAAACCTATTTATATGGGGTTATTGTAGCACCCAAAGTTTTCCAAAAAATGTCAGACAAGCTTACCATAGCTATTAACCTGTCTGACGTGTGTAAAACATTAAGTAACAAATTATGTACTTAAAGAGGTATTGCTGACAGAACATTTGGTATTTCAGGAAAGACATACATGAAAAAGGCCATGTGCAGAAAGAAAAGGAGAAATTCTGGAGCAAACCAGCTACACCACAGGGAACAGACACAATTTCCTAATGTGGGGCGTTTATCCCTTGAATGCTAGTAATGTATTGGATAAGTCTTTAGCATTGAATACACTAAAAGTCCCATTTAAATCAATGGGAATTTGTGGATTTTTTTATCCCCTTATGGTACTCCAGAATTGCATCCTTTTTCTTGATGAATAAGGTATTTGCTGTCCAGTCTGGGCTCTCGCTATTGTCCTGTAGCTTTAACTGCTTTTCTACTGGTCTCCTATGCTCGGTCTTGTTATCTTACTCTAAGTTTTAACATTAAAGGGATAGTAATACTTCGTTTTAACTTTATTTTATTTTGTAGGCATTAAAAAAACATGTAGAATGATATAAGTCTTATCTCTCAAACCTTTATGGTTTATGAGATATTCACAAGCAAAGTTTCCCCTCCCGCCCCTTTTACCTAGTGTAAGCCATCTCTTCTCAGATGTGGAATCCAGTCCATAGACCAGACAGATAACAGAAGGGGACAATCTTCTTCCTATGAGAACAATGAAAGCCCTGCCCCCTCTCTGCAGTCTACCTGGGCACCTCCCTTCTGATCTGGCTGAACAGTGTTACATCAGTAAAAGGGGCAGGAGGGGATACTTTGTCTTTGAATTACTCTGGAACTACAACTCTGACAGAATTGAAATAACACTCTCCAAAGTCCAAATACTATGATGATTAATTAGAGCTGCTTTTATTATGAAACATTACTATCCCTTTAACAATGGGTTTTGAAAGCCAGGGACCACGTCACCCTGCTGAGGCTGACTAAAGTAAAAAAAGGGGTGAGGACCCTGACCTAATCACTGATTTTTATTCATCTCAATTTCAGCCATGAGATACATCTCTCTAGCTATTACTCCACTGGAGATGCCTGCCCCCCTGCCCCCCCCTTTTTCCCATTCCTCCTTTTTTCTCTTTCTACTTTTCACATCTTAATTTTCCTTCAGCCTTCATCTACTTTTCCCACAAACAGATTTACCTGTCCCAAGGTTATCATTCCTCAAAACTGTGGTTGTGCAATGTTGTTGCTTACACCACACTTGTTTTATACTGGGGATATTTAAAACTGTCTGCTGTACCCTATTTTACATTTTCTTGTACCATTTACAATTCTATATTTTGTACCTCTGTACAAATTTCTACTTTGTATTGTTTTTGCCTTCTTCAATAAAGCTGTTTAAAAAAAAAAAAAAGAGGAAGTTTAACATTAACAGTCTATGGTGCCATCTGCAGTCCATCTTTCACCATAGGTCTTCCAACTCAACAGATGCTCCTTCCTTATATGACTTGTTTTACACACACACACACACACACACACACATATATATATATATATATATATATATATATATATAATATATAATATAGTATAGTGTTGTTGGTAGAGCACTCAGTACAAATATATAGGAAACTTGCCTCATAAGATGAGTAAATATCCAGTAAAAACCTCACTCACAGGTCTTTTCTGGTGGATACAACGTGTTGATTTATTTAAATCGATGTTTCGGCCCAAACACGGGCCTTTCTAAAGATCTTAAGAAATGCCACTGTTAGGGCCGAAACTTCGATTTAAATAAATTAACTCTTTGTATCCACCAGAAAAGACCTGTGAGTGCGGTTTTTACCATTGCATATATATATATATATATATATATATATATATATATATATATATATATATATATATATATATATATAGTAACAAGCTGGGCACTCTCGGATTTTTTATAACAAAAACCAATTTAACGGTGGTAAAACTGCAACGTTTCGGTCCACAGATCGGGACCTTTGTTTGCTTGACAAATGTCCCGATCTGTGGACCGAAACGTTGCAGTTTTCCCACCATTAAATTGTTTTTTGTTATAAAAAATCCGAGAGTGCCCAGCTTGTTACTATATATATATATATATATATATATATATATATATATATATACATATGCAATGGTAAAAACCGCACTCACAGGTCTTTTCTGGTGGATACAAAGTGTTCATTGGATTTATATGGATTATATTATATGGATTTATATTTCTGGAGCACCCGGTAATTTGGCGTTAAGCGTCAGTGCTTATTCGAGTGGACTATATATATATATATATATATATATACAAATATATATATATCTATATATATATATATATATATTGAAAAGGTTATGGTGGGGAAAAAAGTGAATGAAAACCCCTTCCACCTGAATTTGGCATATGCATACCCAGAATCCCTTGCTGTGGTAACAACACTGCAAATGGGAGATTTCTGTTGGAAAAGCAAGTCTTATGGCTTGACTGGTGTGTCAGATTTTTGTTTAAAATTGTATCTACCACATATATATATATATATATATATATATATATATATATATCACACCCACAACCATTGGATGGTTGAGATTAATGGGAGCTGCAGTCCCCCACAACAGCTGGAAGCAAAGGTTCCTGGTAGCTGCTGCTACTTGTTAATCATCACCCACTGGTGGATAAAATCTGAACAGTACATTGCAGCATCTCTCTCAACCATTGTTGTTTTTGGAGTGTCACAGGTGGTTGTTACCCTATTTCCTTACGGCAGACTGCCCTTGATTTGTATTAATATTTAATATTATTACTGCTACTGACATTTAAATATTCCAATAACACAACTCAATGGCTACTTTTCATTCTGTTCTATTATTGCTGGAAATTAAGACATTTAAAGTGAATGAAGTGTTGTAATTTTCACAGAATCAATAGGACCTTACCCTGTGTGTATCTTCCACAGATCAGCCTTAAGATTCTATGGTTACATCCCTGCAATAACTCGGATGGTGTCAGGTTTGTTATGGCACCAGCGGTCTAAGTAAAAATTATCCTTAATTATATGACATAATATTCCCTTGTGCCTTCAGAAAAAGAGGCCTTTATATTGATGAACTAGGAGGGGTTTAACCCTTTGAGTGCAAGCAGGGTGCACAACGCGTTGCATACCCTTCTGGCACTCAAAGGGTTAACCTCTCGGACTCTAAAGATGTCTCCAACACATATACAGAAATAGAAAATTGTAGCAATTCCAGGAAAACCCTTTAAAAAGGACATGAATAAAAGAATCATCATTGCTATTAACCCGTTAAGTGCCAGAGGAATGACCAAAGCAATGTGATGGACACCCCTCTTTCACTTAAAAGGTTCATGGTACATTTAACCTTTTGAATACTAACGATGTGTCCGATGTATTGCCTTCCAATACTTTGGCAACCTCTCCAGAATTCAGGGGTAAAAGCTCCATTTAACCCCTTGGTGACTAGGGCTTTTTACACCAGAAGACAAGAGCAATTCTGGCCTTTCTAGTAGGCTTTTTTTCAACCATAATTTTCCTCCAATTAATTTAGTTCACCCACGCAAATTATATACTACTAGTGTAAAAGCCTGTGTACACGGGCCAAGGTCCGGGTGATGTTAACTCTTTGAGTGCCAAAGGGGTACGCAATGCACTGCTTTGCAATGCGTTGCTTACCCCTCTGGCACTCAAAGGGTTAAGAGGCCAGTCCTGCTCTGCTTCCTGCCGCCGACGCAGTCATGCATTGTAGAGACTGCCCGAAAGCACAGAATGCTCCCAGCACAGAACTCCCAGAATTCTGTGCGTTTGGGCAGTCTCTACTCTGCATGAAGGCTTCTGACAAACATCCTAGCAAATTATAATATAGGATTATTATCATAAGTGGGGCTTTCTTTTGATATCACATTTATATGTTTAACCCATCATTCAAATTGATAATAATATAAAAAAAGTAAAAAAAAATAAATAAATAAAAAACACACATTTTTTATGGGTTTTCCTGTGATAATATTTGCATATTTTAAAAGGGAGAGAGGCAGAGAACAGTGACAGATGGAATGATAACACACAGATTGCCTTTGTCATGTGGCTCCACTGACACACGTGATCACTATAACAGCGATCACATGTGCCCAGCCACAGAGGAAAGGCTGGAACTAAATGCACCTGTCCTGGAACAATCAGCAACAGCCTCCCTGCAATGATCACAGCGCGCCTGAGGGTGCTCTGCAATCACTAACTCTTGAACTACAAGGGGGAGATTCACTAAACAGTGATAAAGAGGTGATAACATGGAGATGACTTCTCCAGTTTATCACTTCTCCAGTTCCTATGTTATTCTATAGAGCCTATGCACTAAGATGTTCCAAAGTTGAAGAAATCTTAGTGAATAGGCTCCATAGAATAACACAGGAACTGGAGAAGTGATATCACTGGAGAAGTCATCTCTACTTTATCACCACTTAGTGAATCTGGCCCCTGTCGTTCAAGAACCGTCATACGTCCTTAAAGGATGGATTGCTGTGATAGTCCTAGCATGTTATCAGACGTTAACAAGTTCAATCAGTGGGTATTTGGTGAATTTGTATATGTTTTCAATGGGCAATGAATTTGTCCCAAAATTGCTACATTTTGTTTTGTACATATGTTTTAATGCTTCTCCAGCACATTGTAATTAAAGGACATTCATTTGCAAGGTCCATTTGTTACTGTAATGGCAAAATTGGAAAATTGACAGTAGACATAAAGTGTTCAGTACAATAAAAGGAAATATGGAAATAAGAAGCAGTAAACTTTTTTTAATAAAAAAATAATAATCCTATATAATAATTCGCTATGTTGTGTGTAACGCCCGACATGTGCAGTAGACTCTGCTGCGCGAGCGGCAGTCATGCGCAATACAGACTGCCCGCGCCGCGGCTGATACAGAGCTGGGTGCTCCGAAGGACCGTCCAGCTCTGTATCAGCAGTGGCGCGGGCAGTCTCTGCTGCGCGTGACTGCCCCGCGACCGGCTGCCAGAGGCACTGTGGCCCGTGTAACGGGCTGTTCAACTAGTAATATATATTGTCATACGTCTTCCTGCTGGTAGATTTTTTTCATTCAGAATTAATTATAACCCATGTTTGTGTGTGGAAGTGGAATGAGGCTGTGGAAGCAGTGTATGTGTGGTTCTGTAGCCGGCAGTGGACAGTGGAACAAGGTGGCTATCAGTGGGCAGTGAAATATGGCTGGTGAAGCAGACTGTGTATGTGTTGGTCTGTGGTTACCAGTGGCCAATGGAACAAGGTGACTACCAGTGGCCAATGGAACAAGGTGACTACCAGTGGGCAGTGGAACATGGCAAGGGAAGCAGACTGTGTATGTTTTGTTCTGTGGCTGCTAGTGTGACAGTGGCATAAGAAGGAGGTGTGAAACAATGTATATGTGGTACTGAGACTACCAGTATACAGTGGAACAAGGCTGGGGTATCATGCAATGCACATGTGGTTCTGTGACTACCAGTTGACAGTTGAATAAAGCTGGGGTTTACGACAGAGTATGTGTAGATCTGAGACTACCATTCGACAGTGGAATACACCTGGGGTGTCAGACAGATTATGTGTGGTTCTGTAGCCAACAGTGGACAGTGGGTCAAGGCCAGGTGTCAGGATTTGTATGTGTAGTTCTCTGACTACCTGTGGACAGAGGGACATGGCTGACATGTGTGAAAGCATACGTGTGATTCTTTGGCTACCTGTGGACAGTGGAATAAGATTGGTATGTCACACTTTATAGGTGTGGATCTTTGTGGTGTCCAGCTGTGGTGTTAGACAGAATATGTGTGGTTCTATGGCTACCAGTGGATAGTGGTGTACAGCTGGGGTGTTAGACATAATATGTGTGGTTCTATGGCTAGCAATGGACAGTGGTGTACAGCTGGGGTGTTAGGCATAATATGTGTGGTTCTATGGCTACCAGTGGACAGTGGTGTACAACTGTGGTGTTAGACAGAATATGTGTAGTTCTATGGCTACCAGTGGACAGTGGTGTGGTGTTAGATATAATATGTGTGGTTCTATGGCTACCAGTGGACAGTGGTGTACAGCTGTGGTGTTAGACATAATACGGTCTATGGCTACCAGTGGACAGTGGTGTACAGCTGGGGTTTTAGACATAATATGTGTGGTTCTATGACTACCAGTGGACAGTGCAACAAGGCTGAGGTGTCAGACAGTGCGTGTCTGGCTCTTTGGGGACAAGTGAACAATATATCAGACATTGTGATTCTGTGTCTACAAACCTGAGGTGGCAGAGGGTGTAAGAGGCCACTGCAATATATGTCCTTTCCACCTGCCTCTTATAGAACTGGCAGTACCATGCATATTTTACTAGTCACAATATAAATGCTCATTTCTAAAACACAATTTATTTTACATATATTTGGCTAGTACAACATAGAGAAACATTTAATTATCTGTAACACAAACCAAACTTGTCTTAAGGCCACTGGTCCCACTTTAAGTTGGTTCATTAAAAGTTATCCCCAACTACAAAAAACTTTATTCTCTTCATGACAAGTTGACTTACTGTGATCAATAACATAATATGACATCCATATGTATTTTACTGCATTGATGTTTTCATTATTAGTTCCATCTTCTGCATCATTTAATCTGTGATTGATGACCCTGGGGAAACATTGGCACTTCCTGGTATTGGTACTGTAGGTCCAATATAAAAATAGCTCCACATGACTGCCAGGTGCTATTTTAAACCCCATTATGTCTGATCTAAGCAAACCACTTCAATGTACTGTACACAGCTGGACCAATGATTCAGTCTCTCAGCATATGCTATTTACAGCACAGCTTTAACCTCTTGCAATCCTAAACATTTATTCAGTGCATAAAGAAGGCCTTAATAGACTGGAAAATACAAATTCATTATTTAATTCCAATTTTTGGAAACATGGCAACTAGGGTGGCCACATTTCAGTTCTGACATTCAGGGACACTGTGGAGAGAAGAGAGCACCACAGATTGGTATTGCCCCTGTTAAATTCTTCCCCCCTTCTATTTTCTCCTCTCCTGGAGATGAGTTGAGGTTTAACCCCTTAACGACAGATGACTTACCAGGTATGTCCTGCAGAAACTGTCACTTAGTGACAGAGGACGTACCTGGTAAGTCACGGAAGTCTGCGTCTCCGTGCAGATGCACGCCGCTCGGAGACTCAGGACTTCTTTGAAAAAAAAAAAAAAAAAATGTTCAGCGGGCGTTAACGTGACAGCCGCGTACGAACGCGGCTGTCACTAAGGGGTTAATGTCTGATGTCACCTGTTGCTTATTTTTACTTCCCCTTTTGCCCCATTCATGCCCCTTTTCTCCCTGGGATTTTGATCGTGTTCAATATTAAGGTTTGCCATTCCTCCTTATTGGTCCCAGTACCTTATATAACTGTTTTACATGATTATGTTGCCTTATTGTTATGTAATAGCTGTGGTTCTGTGCACACGCGGTGCAGGGGCACAGTGCTTATTGCTATATCTTGCTATCAGGAATGTTCCTCTGTGCCTTCTGCGCTGCGACTTCACACTTGCACTGGGTCAATGTATTTAAGGGGAAGCGGCCATGGGGATCTTTTTCCCCTGGCTTCCGTCCTCTTGATGTGTGTGTTGTCTTTGGAATTTCCCTGGTGTTCTTCGTGTTTGTTCCATTTGTTCTGTATGTTGTTTTTTATCTTTGTTTTTCTTGTCTTGTCTCTCTTTTTCTGTTCATTCCTTTGTTTTTTTCCTTCTGCCTCTAGTCTCGTCTGGATGTGATATGTTGAACATTATCGTGCTCGTCTCTGCATTTTTTTTTTTTAGAGCCGGGTGCGCTCTTCTTGACTTAAGATGGATACCAGGTGATTTCTTCTTGCAAGTTGTCTCGATCAATGCTAAAGGGCTTAATAGCCCCATTAAACGGTCTCAACTCTTTAGAGAATTGAGAACACGGAAGGCTGATATAGGGCTAGTACAGGAAACCCATTTTCGTAGGGACAATATACCCACTTATCAGCACTCCTTCTTTTCTCAGGTGTACAATTCTCACTCTCTTTTTAAAAAGACCAAGGGTGTTGCTATTTATGTTGCTAGGTCCCTCCCACTTGTGGTTCAGGATACATGGTCGGACCATGATGTAAAGGGTACTCTGGGTTATGAAAAAGTGACTACTGCTAATATATATGTTCCAAATACTAACCAACACCTGTTTCTTTGCTCTATTTTACAGGATCTGGAATGTTTCGCAGAGGGCCTTCAAATCGTAGGGGAGGGATATAGATCTAACGCTCAACCCACTTTTAGACTCCTCTACTGGAGTTTCTACGTTACGATACTCTGCTATTCGGAAGGTGAAACTCACCCTGCACGGCCTGCAATTAGTTGACATTTGGCGTGCTTGCAACCGGACTGAAAGGGATTAGGGATTTTTTCTTCTCCACATGATTGCTACTCTCGATTGGATTATCTTCTGCTTTCCCATCGTCATTTGCACTTAGTGAGGTGCATATTTGTAATATCACTTGGAGAGATCACGCCCCTATATCACTACGGATACGAATCCCCTCCCTGTCCCATCGTACGACTCAGTGGAGGTGAATGAAGCTCTTTTGAAAGACCCCACTATTCTGAAACAGTTAAGGGATGCGCTGCGCTACTATTTTGCTGAAAACAAATTGAGTGGTCCCTCTCGCCCACTGACGTGGAAGGCACATAAGTCAGTGATCAGAGGGCACCTTATTAGACTGGGTGCCTATAAGAAGTGCCAGCAATCTGCCAACTTGGTCAGGATACTTGATGGGATTTCCAGACTTGAGCTGTCTCATAAGTTGACTTTGTCCCTGGCAGAGTTCCAGGAACTATCCAAACTACGTGCTGAACTAGCAGACATCTGCAATAGTCAGATGCAACATGCTTTTCAACTTGTACGGAGTTCATATTACACACATGGTAACAAAACAGGAAGACTCTTGGCCAAATTGCTTAAGACTAAACAGGCTGGCTCTTTTATACCTAAGATTCGTTCTGGAACCGGAGCTCTTCATCATCTCACTGAAGAGATAGCAGACCCTTTCCGAAGCTATTATCATACACTATATAATATCCAGTCCTCCTCCCCATCAAGCACCCCTCAAGGAAACTCACCTGCAATATCTGATTATTTACAATCTTTCATGCTTCACTGACTACCCAAGATAGTCGCTGATTCTTTAGAGGTTCCGCTCATGTTGAGCGAGGTTGAGTTGGCTTTGAAGTCCTCCCCTGCTGGAAAAAGTCCCGGTCCTGATGGCCTAACGACCATGAACTATAAGACCATTCAAGACATCTTGCTTCTGGAATTTGTGCAGAGTTTTAATTCTCTAGATCGCGACTGTCATCTAGCCCCACACTCACTCACTGCTCACATTACGGTTCCCTCCAAACCACGGAAGGACCCAGAACAGTGCTCGAGCTACCGAACCATATCTCTTTTGAACGTAGGTGTTAAGCTCTTTGCAAAGGTCCTAAGCTTGAGGCTGAGCCCTCTGTTGTCAGATTTAATTCATGGGGATCAAGTGGACTTTGTCCCGGGGCGAGAAGCCCATGATAGCACAGTTAAGGCACTCAATTTAATACATTTCGCCTGTTCTCTGAAGATTCCTGCACTCTTGTTGTTGACTGACGCGGAAAAAGCGTTCGACAGGGTGAGGTGGTCCTTTCTGATGCAAGTTCTTTGGCATGTTGGTCTTGGGGATTGTACGCTGGGGTGGATTCTTTCCTTATAGCACCTTCCCAATGGTTGTGTCTGAGTAAATGGCAGTCTTTCTAGACCACTCACTCTGTCAAACTGAACTGGACAGGGCTGCCAATTGTCTCCGCTTCTGTTGTCCTTGCCCTGGAGCCATTTTCGAATGCTGTTCGTTCTAACCCCACGATCCACGGTATTGCTTTGCTCACTCATGTCTTTAAGATTGCGGCATTTGCCAACGACCTTCTATTTTTTTATACTACAACCACGGATCTCCCTCCCGAACTTCATGAAAGACCTTGTTGTCTATGGCCATTTATCTAATTTTAAAATCAATGTGGACAAATCTGAGGAGCTTAATATTACCCTGACATCTCGAGACTGTGAGTCGCTAAAGAATTCTTTCAGATTTTGTTGGCAACCTGATAGGGTGAAATAACTGGGCATCTATCTAACTGCAGACCCAGCCCATCTGCTTGATTTCAATTTTGCTCTGCTGCGTCTGACTATTCAGGCAGATATTACACAATGGAATAAGATGAAGCTTTCGTGGTTTTGAAGGATGGCGGTCAATAAAATGAACATTTTACCTCGGATATTGTATGTCATTCAGACACTGCCCGTAGTGATCCGAAGGTCCTATTTTGGAGATCTCAGATGGATGCTCTTGCACTTTATCTGGAGCTCTACAACTAGGAGATTGGGATACACTTACTTGATCCATCCCAAAGACTTGGGAGGCCTAGGTCTCCCTGATTTGGAAACTTATTATGACTCAGTGATGGCTTCCAGAGTACTGGAATGGTCTGTTTCTTCTCCCAAGCTTTGGGTACTGCTGGAACAGGCTGATCTTTTGGTTCCCTCTTCTGTGGCTGCATGGGTGGGTCGCCGTCAGAGAGTTTATTTGGACGCCACTCACCCTAACATCCCGGTTACAATTCGACCTTGGAAAAAACTGAGATCCCTATGGGACTTTCTTCACTCCCTGTTACGGTTTTCTGACACTCAGACCAGGGTATGAAGTAAAAACACTGTTTTATTGAAAATAAAACAAGACCCCTAGAGGCCAGCACATAAATAGCAACAATGGCAAAAATAACAAAGAGAATGCACACAATGATAAAGACAAGTGCTAGAATAGATAGGGAATTTTCCCCAAAGGGTTAAAGACTGAAATGGGTGAGATATACAAGATTGGCCAACGCCCAGGATAAATAGCAGTCTCTGGAACACAGTCTCTCAATAGCAGGATAGTGTACACAGTCTCTCAATAGCAGGATAGTGGAGTAACTGCACTGAATACACTCTCAAGTTGATATACTAGAGCCCAAAGTCCAGAGCTGAGCCGGTACCCACGCCTGGGGCTACAGAGGAGTGCTATTGCCACGCTGTAATGATCAGAACCGAAATCGCCCTTGACTAGAAAAGTAATAACCCTGCATGTGCCACTAGGATATGCCCATACACCCCTTGGGTGCTGTACTGATGGTAACTGCACAAGCTGTAATTGAGCCAATGTCCTCTGGAGTGCAATGGGAATGTACCTTCAACGTCTGTGGCCCTGAGCCAGAGAATGAACACGGACTGACAAGGCTCTGATGGAATAAGAGACACACAGAAGCACTCAGAGTAACAGGCTATGTCAGAGAAATGTATGCTTGGCAAGAAGTATCGGAGGCACCAGACCGGAGACTACAGGCACTGCAAGGGTTAAATGGTTCTGTACACACGCGAGTACCTTGGCAGCCAACAGCAGGCAAAGCAACCTCAGGCTACAGCTACTGACAAGTGAGAGAAACAGTGAGTCGCTATTACTGTTCAGAATGTCGCCAAGCGACTGGAGTGACGCAGGAACACAGGAACAGCAGGCAGAACCGGAACGATAACTGGAACAGCAGACAGGCCGGCACCGCAACCGGAACAGCAGGCAGAACCGGAATGATCACAGGAACAGCAGACAGGCTGGTACCGCAACCGGAACAGCAGGCAGAACCGGAACGATCACTGGAACAGCAGACAGGCCGGCACAGCAACCAGAACAGCAGGCAGAACCGGAGCGGTAACTGGAACAGCAGACAGGTCCGGAGCAATGCTGGAACAGAGGCAGGCCGGAAACAATCACAGAGCAGGGTCATCAGCCAGAGCCGGGTCGAATCACGGAGCAGGGTCGTCAGCCAAAGCCGGGTCAAATCACGGAGCAGAATCAGGAACAGAGTCAGACTAGCCGGGTCGGTACACAGAAGACACTGGAATATGGCAACAAGGCGCAGCAACAGGAACACCACGAAAGGGCAACTGACAATTGCCCAAGCTCCAGCATATAACGGCACATCCTGGGCGGGCCAATCAGTCTCCACAAATGCATAGGTACATCATGATAGATTGACAGAAAGACACGGGGACCGTGATACTCCCTCTCCCCCCTACACTCTCTGACCTGTAATGAAGATTTCCCACCGGGTCTTAAGGAAGTTGTTACCGGGAATATGTCTACTCCCCCAACTGAAGGATGTCACCTCGGATGCTGAACTCAAGTCGCTCAAGTAGCAAACACAATCTCCTTCATATAGGAAGTGGGTGGATTCTGTTGAGGACATACGGTTATCTGAAGACCGTATACATACAGCAGAGGGTAGAAGCATGGCACATGCTACACAGTGGCTCCGCTGGTCCAAATTCTTGGACAGTGATGAATTTCAACTGAGGTTAGTACGGTACAACTGAATCTATTAATTTTTTCATTACTTTTATCCATCCAGACGAGACTTTTCTTTTTCCTTTCTTTTCTTTCCTTTTCTTCTTTATTCTTTTCTTTCTTTTTCCATATCTCTTTTTATTTTATTTTTGTTTCGCTTTTCTGTTTACTTTCACCTTCTCCTCATGTCTTCTTATACTTATTTTGTTTCCGACACTATACGAGTCTCCACTGACCCACCATTTTATGATCCCCTTGTTGGGTCCTAGTGCATTGATGCTGCCTCCATCTGTGAGGCATGCTGGACCTTCATATGCGGGGGTTTGGGATCTCCTAATTGGTAATGTGGTCCCCCAATGGGCCCCCTAATTTCTAATGGGATGCCCTCTTTGCCTGTACTGTTTCTATATGTGGGGGGGCCCTGTGTGGGTACTTACAGATGATATTTCATATGTAGTACTGTATATTCTGTATCCTTTGATCTATGTGTTCTTCTTTGTATGTTTTGACTTATAAAACTTCAATAAAGAGAGATTAAAAAAAAAAAGAGAGAGAGCACCACAGAGTTTTAAAGACTAGACAGAGAACCACCCGTTGACTTCTGTGACAGAAAGCGATGCCTGTGATGGGCTACAAGATAATGTACATCAATACCAAACACTAACACTAACATTGCACTGCAGCTTCTGTCCTACCCAGGGTGCAGTCTCTTTTAGCTTACTAGTGCCTTAT
Organism: Rhinophrynus dorsalis; assembly: GCA_037306005.1. NCBI lineage: Eukaryota > Metazoa > Chordata > Amphibia > Anura > Rhinophrynidae > Rhinophrynus > Rhinophrynus dorsalis. The sequence goes on along the minus strand of CM074719.1, from coordinate 39,408,935 downwards.
ATGCAGATTAAATATCTTAAAGCACATCAGACTGATCCTGACAAAATAGCAGTCCAGCCAGAAAGTGCCAGGCAATTCCTCTCTGAACCAGCTCAGCAGTCAACCCCAGATGCAAGTTCCAGCCTTGCTGGGCATCAGTTAGGCATACCTGGGAACGTCTTCATCTTGAGCCACCGGAGAGGGTTCATGTGCTGTCAACCAGGGGATATAAATTATGTGATTCATGTCATACAGGGATGGGGCTTAAGTTTGTGGGTGGTGCTTACAAAAGGTAAGATGTGGCAGTTGTCCCAGCTGTATTGCATTACCCACCAAGGGCCACGGAAAAGGACCATGGCGAGACTTCTTCTTAACCACATGCAGGCTTCAAGGCATACCAACAACACAAATGAGAACACCAGAGCTGGCTGGAGACTGTCCTTCCATTCTGCCCACAGTCCAGACACTGCCATCTGCATAAACTGGAGTCATTCCTGGAATTATTTTAGAGCAGAAATATAGGTTGTGTCCTTATTGTGAGGACCCAAATACATCTATCTGGCTGCCAAAGTTGTTTAATTGTTGCTCATTACAAACCTGCATTGATTACCTGATGCTCCTTCATATATGTATAGTCCTGTTTATAACTTTTATGTTTACCTGTAAATAAGATCCTTTTTTGTATTCAGATGATCTTATTGCTGCTAGTTACAGGTTCTGAGTCTAATTCCTGATTAAGTGTTAACCCAGCCAAACTGGAATACACAACAGTAATGCATAGTGCAGCCATGAGCTGGGTCAGCATGTTCATCTGTCTTACTTCATGGAAGACAATGTCAACCCAATGCCGGTAAATAAACGATGTCACTGTCACTAGACTATGTTGAAGATGCTGAAATCCCTATATTGTGCTACGTTAACCCATTCTGCTAGGATTAACCATTTGCTGCTAGTCCATATCCTTGTTGCTGTCAATGTTTCTAATGTTGGTGCAAAGGGTTAAACGTTACTGCCGGGGAGTATTTGATGCGACCTTTAAGTAAGCGACACAAGAATCTCACGTTGTCATACAGTACGAGATTCTCATGTCGACATTTGTATCCAGGCAACATGTTGACTCTGTCATTTGGTCAAACGCTCTTTCGCGTGTAACTATTTAAAAGTAAACCGTAGCGGGGAACAGCACAGACATCTTGCAGAGCCGGCATCTCTGCATCTGCACTGTCAGTCCCCTTCAACTCCACAATTAGTGAGTTGAATGCCTTTATGCAGAAAGGCACCAGAAGGCACTGACAGCGCAGGAGAAGAGAGCGCCTACAGCAAGATCCCAGCCGGTGCCTGCCGGCATAGAAGGTTCTATTTTTGTTTGATGCAGCAACCATTCTTGAAAATAAAATTATGTCTATGCATATTGCTAATGTAATTATCATTTGTGGCGCTATGTTAATCTGATGAAAGTTCCGCTTTAATAATAAACCATGAGAGACTAAAAGACTCCTACATTACATACAGCATCTTGGATACAAATTGGAAATGACTTCATGGTTTGTTTGTTTTTTGCATTCCTCTGGATCAACAGAGGTGATTATTGGCATGGGCTGGACTTGATTGACGCATGTCTCAGCCTCATCAACTATGTTACTATATAACTGAGCACAGACATGTCATAACTGAACTATTATCCACATAAGGGGGTTAAAACCTACACTCTACCTCAACAGTATTGGTGATAACAAATATCCAAGGTTAAAGCGGAACTATCACCCTATTATATCAAGTCCCCCCACAATAATTAGGCATATGGCGATTAGCTTTTTAACAGTGCTATTATCGGGTACAAGTACCACGTTCTGAAGTAATCCTTCTTCTTCTGAGACTGACGGCCAGGCTTGCACACAGACATCTTGGCTTAGAGACATCTGTACGCCTGAGCTGTCCGTCCCAGTCGCCTTTAGGAGCATTGTATGGTACCTTAAAGGAGCAGTTAACTTATTTTATGAAAAAATATATATTGTAGGGATTTTCGTATTGAGTAAAATAAGGGTACTCCCACTGTGGAGAGATGTATATTTCCAGAGTTATTACAGTTTAAACCCATGTTTTTTTTACATTAGCAGTGCCCTCTAGTGGTCAAATTCTAATCAGTTTTCCTGTTAGATTCTAATGGAGAGGAAAGTCAGAAAAGTCAGAGACATACAGTTCTCCATTGAATGTCAGTTAGAACTATCAGGAAGTAAACACAGTAAATTCACTTCCTGGTTATTTAAACTGCTATAATTTTTTAATAAAACATCTGACAGCGATGGGAGTGACCTTGTTTTATTCAGCAGGACATGCTCTATACAATATGTGTTTTCATAAAAAAAAAGTTTACTGCTCCTTTAAGCTACTGGAAGGGACTGACAGAGCAGGCGCGAAGACGGCTCTAAATCAAGAAGCCTGGCCTTCAGTCTCAGAAATAGAAGGATTACTTCAGATTGTGGTACTTGCGCACTGTTAAGAAGCTAATTGCCCTATACTTAGTTATTGTGAGGGGACTTTATATAGGGTGATTGTTCCGCTTTAATGCAGTTTAACATTGAAATGCAATAAAATAAGGCCAACATCTCTTTAACTTCTGACAAAAAAAAATAAACCATTTCATATGGTTCTTGGTAACCAGGGGAAGAAGTCTTGAAACCTTCAAAAGAAAGATGAAGAATTTGAAACAACAATAACATAAAGAATATTCTTAAGAGGGATGATGAAACAAGTTAGCTGATAATCCAACATCAGCAATTGCCTTGATCTTTATCTTAAGTGGTCCCTTTAATTTTCTTTTGAATTGTTGACCAGTCTGGATCCAAGCTAATATTTAGAAGTAGTAGCTTTAACCACTTGTAAGGTACAGAAAATATGTAGTTCTGCCAGCAGTTTTAACCCTTCAGCTGACAAGAAATAACTTTTTTGCACTCCTTTCCTGGAAAGTGTGACATTTTTACCATAAAACACCACTGGTACATTATGCCATTCTCCCTGAGATGTGATGTATCACTGTGAGCTTTCGCCTGTGTTGCAGGATCAATTGAGATAAATGTGAATAAACAACAAAATTCTTGTATTTGCCTTTTAGTGATTCCTTGGCCTAGATGCACTAAATGTTGATGTGGTGTCGGTATGATATTGTCGATGTGTTCGAATCACTCCAACAATTCGATCTGCACACACCGACATTTTCCCCAAAATTGTCAGATGGAATGGGAGGGTTGGAGAAGGTCCCTATTAGCATACAGGATTTAAAAAGTGTTGTCGGTGTGGAAGGGATCTCCTCCCCTCACACATCACCAACACTATGACAATTCTGTACAGCATTCTCTGTGCTTCCCTACCCAGCCAGTAGGGGGATACAGAGAAGGCTTTCAGCACCATGGACAGCATTGAATGCCATAGGAATGTGCACTGCTCACCCCTGTGGCATTCAAAGGGTTACAATAAACAGAACTAGTACACCAAGCACTACACAATGCCCCCCCCCTTCGACACCCCCCTTAGTATGTCAACATATATTGCATATATTTTACATACTAATTCCATTCGACTTTCACCTCAAGAACTGCTATTTAGTCAGCAAACATGTCCTTTATTCGACACTGAACCCTTTGAGTACCAGAGAGGTAGGAAGGCATTGCTTAGCAATGTGTTTCCTACCCCTTTGGTACTCATAGGGTTAATAGGCAAGGTATGGGCTGCATACCTTGCCTGTATATGTGTGTGTGTGTGATGTGTTTAACTGTATTATACCAAACATCAGACCTCAAGGGGGGTATCATGACCCCTCATGACACCCCCCTATCATGAGGCTGACAATTGCCAGTTTATTACATCAAGTGCATATAACCTATGTGTACAGGGGAGATCCCAGCTACAACAGAATGAGATAGGTGAAGTGGAGACTGTGAACTCCAACAGCAGAAGCTGCTATCAGAGTTTACTGCATGAGTTGAAGTGTCACATTATCATATCAACACACCCCCTTGCATACGAATGTGTCTCATTAGTCAGCATTTCCATATGGAAATGAGTCATTATGCTTCATTACCATATGGAAACAGGCCATTGTCGATGTGATGAATGAAAATTCGTAAACCTGTCGGATCGATGTCGATGTGTACATATTTTTGCCGGAGTGCTGGTGATGTAATGGCGTAGACAGTTTGGTGAATAGTGTGGATGCGCCTACAACACTGCTCAGAAAGAACGTCGTCATTCGTAGCCCTCTTCGACCTTTAGTGCATCTAGGCCATTGTTTCTTTAACTTAGACATGAGAGGTTCCTTCACGTGAAAAAGTGCATGCACACCACAAGATCTTGTGGTGTAGTTTTAGGCCGCAGTTTTGTTCTGGGGACCAAGTAAACCCTATCAGTAGTTAGGTCTAAATCACTACAATTTGGAATTAAAGCTAAGAATTATAATGTTGCTGCGATGTGATCTGTTTTCTAAAAGTCCATGAATTTCTCCCTCATTGTTTGAACTTCCTTGTCCAACTCATGAGGTACTAAACCATTGTTTCCTGGCTCATCTGGACCAAATGACTTGTCTTGGTCCATCTGGACCAAATGACTTGTCTTATTTTCAGTTAGATAGTGCCTTAAGACCTTCTCCTCCACCATAAAAATACCGGCTCTCACTCTTCAAAGCCAGGTGCAAAAACTGAGCAAAAATAATTATTCAAACAGTCAGATATCTGTACATGGATTGAGAACTGGTTAAAGGATAGATGGCAGAGAGTTGTAAATGAAACCTTTTCAAGTTGGCCTAAAGTTATAAGTGCGGTGCCACAGGGTTCAGTCCTGGTCCCAGTTCTTTATAATTTGTTTATTAATGATCTAGAAGTGGGAATTGAAAGCAGTGTCTCAATCTTTGTTGATGACACTAAGCTGTGCAAGGAAAAAAATACAGGGCCTGATGTCTTTTCTCTGAGGAAGGATTTAGCGAAACTAAGTGAATGGGCAGAAAAGTGGCAGATTACATTTAAGGTAGATAAATGTAAGGTTATGCATTTGAGCTGTAGAAACAAACTTGTTACATATACTCTAAATGGGAAACAACTTGGGGAATCGTCATTAGAGAAAGATTTAGGAGTACTGATAGACGATAGACTTCACAGCAGTGTTCAGAGTCACTCAGTTGCTGCAAGAGCAAATAGGATACTAGCCTGCATAAAAAGAGGTGTAAATGCACAGGATGCTAATATTATTCTACCTTTATATAAATCATTGGTTAGGTCTCATCTATAACATGGAGTACAGTTTTAGGCAACAGTTCTTAAAAAATACATTATTGAACTGGAAAAAGTGCAGAGACATGCAACAAAACTGATAAAGGGATTGGAGGATCTGAGTTATAAAGAGAGACTAGCCAAACTGGGTTTGTTTGTATACGAGAAGAGACATCTAAGGGGTGATATGATTACCATTTACAAATATATTCAAGGTCAATACAAAAAGCTATACAATTAATTATTTATGCAAAGATCTGCGCTAAGAATGAGAGGTCATCCATTTAGACTAGAGGAAAGGTGCTTTTGACTAAAACAAAGGCAAGAAGTTTTTACAATAAGCGTGGTAAAGCTATGGTATTCTTTGCCTAAGGATGTTTTGCTTGCACATACTGTAACTGTTTTCAAAAAGCAATGTATACATATCTAGCACAGAGTAATATTGAGAATTATGACAGCTGGCTTCAAAACAGATAGGTTGTTGATCCAAGGAACTATCTGACTGCCATTTTGAATCAGGAAATATTATTTTTTACCCACTTGGGGCTACATTTTTTTTTTTACTTCCTTTTGATCAGCTTGGGTTTTGGCATGGGGGGACCTGATGGGCGCATGTCTTTTTTCAGCCTTGTCAACAATGTTTCTATGTTACAATGTTAGATATTGCCTTATCACTCTCCACATATCTATCCTCTTTTGAGTACTGCTTCCACTCGGTAATCACACAACGTCTACACAAATCACATTGGACCTCCAAAGCAATACTACTGAAAAGCAAAAGCACAAAGGACTCAAAAGGGTGCGCTGACAGATTTTCCCAAATACAATAAATAGTAAAAAAGTGACAAGTATTTAGTTACATTTAGATGAATACCAGAATCCATTTGAAAGCCGGTAATATTGCATGCAGGGACCTGAAACCCGACCTGCTAAGGTAAACACCTCTCAGGTAATCTCCTCCAGATCAGATGATAATTCAAAATGTGGTCATTATAAAATTAAGTTTTTAATAAATAAAAATATTAAAACATTAAAAAGCCTAGGATCTATGTGTTTCCAAGAAACATGCTTTTTAATCACTGGACACTTTTTTACCAGTTTTTATGTTTATGTCTTCTAACCTGTCTTCTGATGCTTGTATTAACTTTTATGTTGTTCTTTAAATAAAGAGCAACTCCCCCACCTTTCTTTCCTATTCTATCTTTTCTGAACAGACTGTAACTTGTCATGACTATGATTTTATTGTACGAAGCCCGAGTGAAATGAGTTCAAGGAGGTTATTCCTTAAATTATGAGAATTTTTCAGCATGCCATGGAAACTTCCCTTATTGCTGTTGTTAGATTTGTCATTTTTGGCTATACAATTTTCCTTTATATTCTTATCCCCCTCTAGTATGTGAAGACCATACTGAAGGTTGACTTACCAGACAAGTCCTGTCTATTATCCTTGTCATGTTGAGGAAGACAGATAGATTTATCATGCTTCGGTGAACTACCCCCTTAGTCAAAATAATTGTTAAAGGGATAGTAATACTTCGTTTTAACTTTATTTTATTTTGTAGGCATTAAAAAAACATGAAGAATGTTATAAGTCTTATCTCTCAAACCTTTATTGTTTAAGAGATATTCACAAGCAAAGTTCCCCCTCCCGCCCCTTTTACCTAGTGTAAGCCATCTCTTCTCAGATGGGGAATCTGGTTGTAAGACCAGACAGATAACAGAAGGGGACAATCTTCTTACAATGAAAGCAATGAAAGCCCTGCCACCCTTAACAAGCTTTTCAGGTTTTTCCCTTATCTTAATTGAAGATTGTCCCTCTCTGCAGTCTACTTGGGCACCTCCCTTCTGCTCTGGTTGAAAAGTGTTACATTAGTAAAAGGGGTGGGAGGGGGACACTTTGTCATTGAATTACTCTTGAACTACAACTCTGACAGAACTGAAATAACACTCTCCAAAGTCCAAATACTATGATGATTAATTAGAGCTGCTTTTATTATGAAACATTACTATCCCTTTAATAAAACACCTACACTCCTGACTTAGCTTAGTTTCCTTGATAGATTAAGCCGGTTGTCTTAAATAATGCCTTAGCATTCCACTCAACAGTATTGTGTCTAGTACGTCCAACTCCTCTCTATTTGATGTTTCTTTAACCAAGTATTAAAGTCCCTCCTTTGAAATATTCCACCTTCATTATGCCTGTGCACAGACAAAATTTCAGAAAAAGAAACTGACAAAGCCACCTGATCAGTATCAGCTGACAAGACTCTTTTTGCACAGTCTTAGTATCATATGAAGCCAGATAATTATTCCCAAAGGTGTACAATAACATCGAACTCATACCCATGTCCTGCTGCCTCAACAATCCTTACAATGTGCCTTCTATCCCTATGAGCAGGGGGACATATTACATTTAATTAAAAAAATCATATTTTACATCATTAAATACCAAAGAAATAAATAATGGCATATTGTTGTTGGTAATATGATGCTGTTCTCTGTAAGGTAAGAAAGTGTGAGAACCCAGCACCATAAGAATTAAGAATACCGTCATATCTTCTTTCTCTATCTCACCACTTGGTAGGTATGTATTATACACAAATATGAAACAGTGATAATATCTGCCCCTGTGTCCCTGCCAACCAACCATCCACATCCATGCTTTAGACACATCTGGAAGTAAATGAAAGATCTATCCAGTGCACAGAATGTACGAATTGCAGTCTGCTTTCTTGGCTAAGTGCCCCATACTTTCAATTCCTGACAGGCCATATCTCTCAATGCCCCAGCTCCTGAGTCTGTGCAGTGGAAGACATGGCCTGCAAACACCTGAAATGATGGGAGACGTAGCCAAAGGACTGGGTGGAGAATTTAAAGCTGCCTGCAGGTCAGACCTCCCGGCTATGGGTCTAAATCATTGAGATTAGTAGAGTGAGAGAGGAGGAAAAAGAGAGATAAAGAGAGGAATTGAGAGAAAGAGAGAGATGGAGAGTGAAGTGGAATAGTGGATGCAAATTATACACAGGAACATAAGCTTTTAGTGTAAAGCGGAAGTATCACTCCAAATAAAGTCGCCCCAATAACTATTCATATAGCGATAAGCATAGAAATACTAGTATTATCCAGAATACGACCAGCGTTATTAAGGAATCATACTTGATCCGAGACTGACGGGCATGCTTCTTGATGTAGTGGTGTCAGACACTTCCTGTTACCTTAAAGGGATAGTAATATTTGAAAATAATTTTATTTTTTATTGTAGCCCTTAAAAAAACATGAAAAATGATATGTCTTATCTCCCAAACCTTTATGGTTTGGGAGATATTAACAAGTAAAATAGAGTAAAGTTCCCTTTTCCTGGCTGTTTCAGCCAAGTCTGCCATCTAGTGGACAGATTTGGAATTCGGTCCACAGAGCAACCGGCAGCTCTTCAGCAGTGCGTAGATCACGATCTTTAAAAAGAACGGCTTAATTGGAACTGTGTACAAAGTGAGCCTGGCTTTCAAGCACACTTTGTAGACCATTCCAATGAAGAAATTATTTTTAAAGATCGTGATCTCTGCACTTCTGGAGAGCCGCAGCCGGTCCTGGGACCGGATTCCAAATCTGAGAGCTAGAAAGGTGATGTCACTCAGGGGGAAACTTTGCTTGTGAATATCTCCCAAACCTTATATCCTTTTTCATGTTTTTTTAAGGGCTACAATATAAAATAAAATGATTTTCAAGTATTACTATCCCTTTAAGGTACAATGCAACTCCTCACACATCCTGGACGAGACAGGCGCACAGATACCTCTCTTATCCATCTGTTATTACAAAACAACCCAGCATAAACTGCTCTCTCTAACGCCCTTGATTTTTTACTTTTATAAAAGGTCAGACATAAGAACTCTGAAGCTGATATACAAAAAAATTGGAGAAATTATGGGGCAAACCAACTGCATCATAGGGGACAAAAATTCTTAAAATTCATGTTAATTTAAATGAACCCTTTAACCTCATGTATGCTTTGCAATGAGTTGGAGACCTATCTTTCGAGCTGTTAACCCTTTGAGTGCCAGAGGGGTAAGCAACACACTGCATGGCACTCAAAAGGTTAAAAGCCTCATGGGCATTTCTGTTTATCCCCTATGGTGCAGTTGGTTTGCCCCAGTACTTATTAGTACATCAGCCTATCTCTCTGTATGTATTTCTGGATGTTCAGCTGAAAATGCTCCCAAATATAAAGAGCAAAATATAGAGATAGCTCTTTTTCAGATGCATCCGAGTCATAAACTGGTTTTACAGATTGCAGCTAGTGGGCGCTCAAGCCACTGAAAGCAGAAGAAACAATAAGTTAGCTAGCTGATTCTATGTAAGTACATAGAATTAGAGAAAAAGAAAGGAAGCAGTTGAAATAAATGACTATATACTGCTAAAATAATAAATGTTGAAATAGACCATTACTATTCCTTTAAAAACCAACACAATAAAAGTATCAGTAACAGAACCAGCAGGCCAAAAGACGTGAGAGATTTTGAAGAAAGAAGTTTTATTGCTGACAATGTGTCAGTTGTCCAAACTGACCCCTTCCCCCTCAACCACCATCTCCAGAAGTAATTCCAATTTAAACCAGATTGTGTGTTGTTCTTGGCTTTTCACAATGCCTAGGAAACATGAGAAGCTGCAATGTGGGGTCCTTAACTGCTTACATGGACGCACACAGAGGTCTGCGGTATGTCACCGTTAGAATTGCTACCTATTAAACCAGCCCAAGCTTCCTCTCAGTAACAGAGGCTTAGACCCAAGCATGGAGGGATGATTAGATTTTGATTACCCTGAACAAGAGCCAAGTTTAAAGTGGGGAATGTGGAAAGAATGGAAATACAGTAGACAATCTATATACTTTTTTAAGTGGGATCCTGGATGACAGATAACGCCTCATAGGTGGCTATAATATGAGCAGTATGTATCTCGTATGAAAACCATATGGGCAAGCCTGTTTGGAACTATGAATATAGTCTGGGGCCTGTATTGTGGCAGCAAGCTGTAACTTAGACTGAGAGAAATACCAGCCGTAAAATCAAAGTGATATAAAAAGACAATGGAATTAAACAGCTGTAATCAGTAACCTCTTATCATGATGTTGGAAGAAAAGGTTATTTAGGCATCAGCTTTGCTTGGACCAGATGTAAAGGGATGAGCAGTATGATGTTCTCCAGCTGTTATTAGACAAAAACACTCAGCTGCTGGCCAGCTGAGGGTGATGGGAGTTGCAGTCCAGCAAGTTCTGGAGAGGTACAAGTTGCCCAAAGTGTCTCAACACTACATATATGGCAACATTTCAAAATAACTTCAAATTTCCCACTAAAAAGCACCAAAAAAAATGTATCCACAGCACGAGGTAGAAATGAGCGAAACATCAGAGATTCATTTCAAAAATCGATACAGAGGACCCAGAGAAACCTTTGAATCTGTCCTAATCAATTTGGAACTAATCGCATGTGGATAGCAGGAGGAGGAGAGAGGAATATGGGGAGCTCACAATAAAGATAGTATGGGAGTGTTGGAGAGTACGGGAGACAGGATCATAAGAAAGAGAGTAGGTAGCACCACTGCACAATGAAAGAGAGAAGGGCAGGGATGGAGAGCAGGACACCATGCAGGTGAATAGGAGAGACAGAAGGAAACAAGGTGAGAGACAAATCTGGGTAGAGAGAAAGATAGAGGCTAAGAGTTGTAAAGCAGTCCTGCCTATCTAATACTAATCCACTGAAGAGTCCCTCCTATCTTAATCCAACAGGTGACAGAAACCTGCTTGATTGACATCCGAATGTAATCAAAACTGCTTATATATTTTTTTTGGATATCACATATCAGCTTTTTCTGCAACTTGATTGATTAAAACCTCATGCAAAACATGAAATGAAACATCTGTTTCATGAACTTACACAACTGAAAGGGATATTAATGTCTATTATAAAGTTCTGCTCCAAGTCTTCTTTAAGCTTTTTATAACACATATAGGTATGTTTAAGTACTTACAGTTCTGTACTTCAAAAAATATTAAAGCTGAAAGGATCCCCCTCCCGCGCCTTCTGGCCTCCTCCCCTTAGATTTGGAATCCGGGACTGGACGGATGCAGTGAGGGACAACCTTCATTCAGTAATTATAAGGAAAACCCTGCCCCCCTTGATGAAGGAGGGCAGGATTTTCCTTTTGCTTACGGAAGATTGTCCATCGCCGTGCTCCATCCGGACCAGACTGAGAGGATCAGTGATGTGGACAGAAGGGGCGGGAGGGGATCTTTTCAATTTAAATATCTTTTGAACTACAGAACTGTAAGTACTTAAACATACAACTACACGTTATAAAAAGCTTAAAGAAGACTCAGAGCACAACTTTAATATAGACATTACTATCCCTTTAACAGAAAATCCCTAGTTATCCATAGTACCAGTGAATCCATGGTTATCCATAGTACCAGTGAATGCATGGTTATTCATATTACCAGTGAGTCCATGGTTATCCATAGTACCAGTGAATCCATGGTTATCCATAGTACCAGTGAGTCCATGGTTATCCATAGTACCAGTGAATCCATGGTTATCCATAGTACCAGTGAATCCATGGTTATCCATATTACCAGTGAGTCCATGGTTATCCATAGTACCAGTGAATCCATGGTTATCCATATTACCAGTGAATCCATGGTTATCCATAGTACCAGTGAATCCATGGTTATCCATATTACCAGTGAATCCATGGTTATCCATATTACTAGTGAATCCATGGTTATCCATATTACTAGTGAATCCATGGTTATCCATAGTACCAGTGAATCAATGGTTATCCATAGTACCAGTGAATCAATGGTTATCCATAGTACCAGTGAATGCATGGTTATCCATATTACCAGTGAATCCATGGTTATCCATAGTACCAGTGAATCTATGGTTATCCATAGTACCAGTGAATGCATGGTTATCCATAATACCAGTGAATCCATGGTTATCCATATTACTAGTGAATCACCAGTATACATGGAAACTTTCAAAATAAGCTGACCCTGAAATGTTGCAAATATTAACCCTCAAAGTTCCCCTTAACGTTAGTTCTTAATGGAATGCTCCTACATGCTCCAACTGGTCCTCAAGGAACCACACATGGATCAAATTAGATATATCACTAGATGAGCACACACAAGCCAAGCAGGAACTATCCCTTCCTAGAATAAGTGGTACCAATTTAGGGACAAAAAAAGCAGTTAATTGTAGCAGATGATACATACCTCCCAATATTTCAAATGGCCAAAGAAGGACGTTTGTTTTAGGTAGTGTTGCTGGGAGCATGGCTGGTGGGTGGGAAAATAATGAGAATTTGTTATTCAATGACCCATTGATACCTCTTTGTGTAACCGAAAAATTGATTTAGAGTAAGACCAAAATATTTTATTAACGCAGACTAATGTATAAACACATATACTGAAGTTTAACCCCTTAAGGAAAGTAACCTTTCCTTATGGACCACTTTGGTCCTTTCTGAAGCGTCGGTACATGTAACCTGTTGCGTGTATCGGTGCGCCGTGTTCTGGACTGAGAAAGACCTTTCCAGTCTTGGAGAGGTCAATTTCAGATCCCGTTTTTGCTTATAGCACTCCCGGAGAAGCTCTGTAAGTAAAATGTACATGACGTGCTATGACCGTCACTTGGTTAAACAAACATTAATGTGAGTTGCTGTGGAGCAATGTGATACACATCACATAATCTGATCTTCTAAAAAGAGGGACATCAGAGTGGGAAAGAAGGACAGAGGGGTTTGGGTCTCAAAGAGGAACATTTGGGAGGTATGGATGATATAATAGGTAGCACTGGACTGTCTCACTGTCACGGATACCAAGGAACAGACTGGAGACAGTGCTGATTATGAAACACCACCCTTATTGAACAGTGCAAAATATACAACGGCAAAGACACCTGATACTGATCACGTAGTACATAGGCACAAAGCAAGCAGTTCCTACCAGAAATAGGAGACTGCTCTGAGGATACAACGAGGGCAACCGTGAATAGCACCACTGGGGCTAGGACCTAGGCAAGTATAGCGTAGTTACTGGCTAGGACCCAGGAAGGATAGCGTAGTGCTGGGGTTAGGACCCAGGAAAGTCTAGCTTAGTACTGGGGCTAGGACGCAGGAAAGTACAGCGAAAGACTGGGGCTAGGACCCAGAAGAGCATACGTACAGGTTGCCACAAGGAGAATACTGACTCAGGCCTGCAGTCAGAATAGGCAGTGTGCGGACCAGCCAAAGGTCAATACCAGAGCGGGTAGTCAGCCAGAGCCGATGGTCAATACCAAGCAGATAGTAAGACAAGCCAGAGGTCAATACCAGAGCGGTTAGTCAGCCAGAGCCGATGGTCAATACCAAGCAGATAATCAAACAAGCCAGAGGTCAATACCAGAGCGGGTAGTCAGCCAGAGCCGAAGGTCCAATACCAAGCGGGTATTCAGACAAGCCACAACACTGGACACCAGGGAGGACAGATAATAATAATAATAATAATCTTTATTTATATAGCGCCAACTTATTCCGCAGCGCTTTACAATAGGGGATAGACATACAGAGATATTAAATAGTACAAATCATATGTGGAGAACAGAAGGATCAGAGGGCCCTTCTCGTGAGAGCTTACAGTCTAGAGGAAGGTGGGTAGGACACAGAAGGTGTAAGTGCTATTGGGTGTAAGTGCCTTCTGCCACATGAGCTGCCGGTCAGTGGGTGGGAGAGAGAAGTGCTAGTGAGTGTAGTGGTCCAGGGAATGGTTGGTTCTTGGTGATAGTATTTATGGAGGTAGATGATAGGCTTCCCTGAAGAAGTGAGTTGTCAGGGAGCGTCTGAAGATCTGAAAGCTAGGGGAGAGTCTGATGGGGCGGGGGAGGGAATTACAGAGCTCGGGTGCAGTACAGGAGAAGTCCTGTAGGCGGGAATGGGAGGATGTGATAAGAGTTGTGGAGAGCAGAAGGTCGTGTGCAGAGTGAAGATGGCGAGTGGGAGTGTATTTGGAAATGAGAGATGAGATATAGGAGGGTAAGGTGTTAGTAAGGGCTCTATAGGTGAGTACCATGATTTTGAATTTAATTCTGTGTGCTAATAGGAGCCAGTGTAGAGATTGGCAGAGGGGACTAGTGTTGGAGAAGCGGTTGGGTAGGTAGATTAGTCGTGCTGCTGAGATAGCCAAGCCAAGGCTCATACACAACCACTCTCCAAACAGAACTGCACTGGAATACCACAGAAGGGCAAATGGTGTGTTGTCCAGGCAGTTTATATACTTTTCCTCCACCCCTGGGAGGTGGAGCACTCTATGGCCTGTCCCTTTAAGAGCCGGATGCAACGTCACTAGAGGGAATCCCAGTGACATGCGCCTGACTCTGCCGGCCAGCAGGGGGAGCTCAATAGACGTGGCAGGAGCCAGAAGAAACAGAAGGGAGAGACTGGTACCAGCGAGACCATGGTGTCCGGTTCTCCCTACACACAGGACCGCAAAGAACATACAGAAGGGACAGGCCGCCTCTCTGCGCACCGGGTGGGTGGCTCCCTAAGCAGGTAAGCACTAGTGCTTACACTCACCCTGAAAAGCTGACTCAGTACTAAAACCCTGAGATTGAGGTTAAAACCCTGAGTCTCAGGGTCGAACTCTTCTGAGTTCCCGAGTATGATCATCAGCTATCCATAGTACAATGCTGCAGAGAACTCATCGAAAGGCTCATACAACACACTGAGAGATGCACTTGTTCTGGTCAACAGATTTTACCCCACCTAAATGGTACTTTAAATGATATTAAAATTTAAAAACAAGAAGGAATTTTGCTATAGATAAATGCAGTAAGAAATTATAAAAGGTGAATGGCGTTACCAGAAAAATAAGAAGTGATGATGTTTTTGAAGATGTACATAGAGCATGAAATAGAAGAATACAATAAATATACAAAAATGCTTGTGAATAACAATTTTTTTTCCAGTCATAAAATATTATCACGACTGTATGTATACCATCCATTTGTGTGCAGCAAGGGAGTTCAACCTTTATTCCTCAAGGAGCAGAATGAGAATTAAGAAATAAGCCAATTAATTTCCTTGTATAGATAGAGATATGAGCAATCTGGCACATCAACTGAACTAAAGAGAAGAAACTACAGTTCCCATTGGTTTAAATCTGATATTTAAAGTGGAACTACCACCCTATATAAAGTCTCCCCCCAATTATTAGGCATATGGCGACTAGCTTTTAATAGTGCTATTATTTGTCATAAGTACCCAGTTCTGACGTAATCCTTATTCTTCTGAGAATGACGTATTGGGTTCTTGCTCTAGAGCAATCTTTGCGCCTGCGCCGTCAATCCCTTTCAGTGCCTTAAGGCACCATGCAACGCCTCCTAGAGGAGACCGGGACGGACAGCGCAGGCGTGCAGACCTCTCTAAGACAAGATGTCAATGTGCAAGCCTGGCTTCCGGTCTCTGATTACTTCAGAACCGGCTACTTGTGTGAGATATTAGCACTATTAAGAAGCTAGTCACCATAATTATTGGAGGACGACTTTATATATGGTGGTAGTTCCGCTTTAAACTCTTGAATGCCAGAGAGGTCTTCAACGTAATGGCGTAATGACAAACGGCGCTTGCTGTTACAATAGACATCAATACAAAGGGAAGCGTTAATGTGCTTCCTGGGAGAGGAGATGGGAGGAGAATTAGAGGTCTGGGAAGTTCTGCACCTCTGTGCCAACATTACCTTGTGTCACAGAATGTGGAAGTGGCTATATGAAGTCTAATTTTGAGAGTCAATATCTCCTAAAGCATGAGCTTACAAAAATAAACAAAACATTTTACTAGACTAATCATAGAAGACACAGTGTATTAAAGGTGAAAGTTTTGTTTTAAACCAATTGGAATTTGGGCAAATGTTATTTATACCCCATAGTGCAGTTGGTAAGTTCCACAACTTCCCAGCGTTTGCTTTCTGTATAAGGTTCTTAATAAGGTAGCGACATTAAGGGATAGTAATGTTTCAAAATAAATGCAGCTTCAGTTATTCTTTATAGTTTTTGGGTCATGTAGAGCGGTATCATTTTCTACTAATAATAGGAGCTGCATTTTTTTTGAAACATTACTATCCCTTTAAAGGTATAGTAATACTTTGTTTTATCTTTATTTTATTTTGTAGGCATTAAAAAAACATGAAGAACCATATAAGTCTTATCTCTCAAACCTTTATGGTTTGAGAGATATTCGCAAGCAAAGTTTCCCCTCCCGCCCCTTTTACCTAGTGTAAGCCATCTCTTCTCAGATGTGGAATGCAGTCCATAGACCAGACAGATAACAGCAGGGGACAATCTTCTTCCTATAATAACAATGAAAGCCCTGCCCCCCTTGACAAGTTTTTCAGCTTTTTCCCTTATCTTAACTGAAGATTGTCCCTCTCTGCAGTCTACCTGGGCACCTCCCTTCTGATCTGGCTGAGCAGTGTTACATTAGTAAAAGGGGCGGGAGGGGGATACTTTGTCATTCATTTACTCTTGAACTACAAGTCTAACAGAATTGAAATAACACTCTCCATGGCACAAATACTATGAAGATTCATTAGAGCTGCTTTTATTATGAAACATTACTATCCCTTTAAAGCCAAGAGTGTAAATGCACATAAAAGGCCTCCATTCAATATTTTTTATTACTGGTTTTAGCTAACAGACTCCCATTGCAGTTTATGGGTAAATGAGTAGATGAACCCTTGATAAAATTATCAGTTGCAGTGGAATCTATGCCAAAGTGACATCATATACAGACTCTTACATACAATCCTAATTGAGGATGACAAGGTATCCTACATATCCTATAATATAAAAGGACAGATGTATGTTTGTCCGATGTGGTCATGCGCAGTAGAGACTGCCGGAACACAGGCAGTCACGCACAGTAGACACTGCTCGAATGCACAGAATGCTGTGCGGTGTAGTGCTGCATTCGGCCAGTCTATACTACGCTGGCCTTATATATTATAGAATATGCCCGTGTGCATGGGCTTTTACACTAGTTTCTATATAAAAGAACATACTTTAAATAACTGCCTTATATTCAGAGGCAAAGTAACACTCCACAGGGCCATAGGCAAAGTACCAATCTGGGGCTAGGGTGACCACATTCCGGGACATGTGGTCACCCTAGTGAGTCCCGTGGCTGAGGCTTGGGAAGCAAGTGGCCTGGCACTAGAGAGCAAGGGGTGGGACCAATAGAGGAAGGGGTGGGGTTTACAGATGAAGTGGTGAATCATAAACAGGAAGAGGTGTGGCAAATAAAGAATGGGGGGACGTGAGTTTAGTCAGGCCTAGGGCAGCACAAAACCTAAATACACCACTGGGCAAAGGGGAACTCTCCAGTCTCCCGTGTTAAGCCTGGGCAATTAATGTTACATATTCCACTATCAGCTTTCTTGTGTTGAGCCGGGGGGGGCAGTCTCTGTCGGCCCCCTGAACAGGACCAGGCCCCCTTGCCTGTGATCTGGCTCTGTTTATGTTTACACAGTTAACTCATCATGTATGAAGGGCACAAATGGCCCCAGGACATGAGGTTGGACCTCCCAGTATACAGTTTGTGCAGTGCCAGTGTCAAGTAAGAGTATCCAGGACTTGAGAAACAGCAGAGGTATAGGCGAACACAATATATTCTGCTCAAGGGGGGAGATTCACTAAGAGGTGATAAAGAGGCAATAAAGCGGAGATGACTTCTCCAGTGATATCACTTCTCCAGTTCCTATGTTATTCTATAGAGCCTATTCACTAAGATCTACAAAGTTGAAGAAATCTTAGTGCATAGACGCCATAGAATAACATAGGAATTGGAGAAATTATACCACTGGAGAAGTCATCTCTGTGCTGAGCTGAGCCTGTAATGTATATGCATAAGGGTCAGAGAACAGGAAGTGAGATCATGCCCTAGGAAGTGCTAGCAGGCAGAGGCTAAGAGCAGTGTACAGAGTAAAGCAGCTAAGCAGCCATGGCTTAGAACTGTAATAAATATTCTTGATTTAAAGAGAACCTTGTGGATCATTCAGTACAACCAACAGGTGAACAACACATGGTACCAGAAGTGGATGTTTCTCCAGTTGTACCTGCAACAAGCAAATAAAGAAGCATGGATCTGCAACAAGCAGCAGAAATGAGTCTCACACCTCATGGCCAGCAACCCTCACAGAGCTTACCAGTGAGAACAGATAGTCTGAAGCCACCTCCTGAAATCAGGTTTGTGGGTAATCTGGAGGAAGTGTGGAGATCATTCAAGCAAAGATTTAGCCTGTATATGAAAGCAACAAACACAAGCACTTTACCAAGTGATCAGAAAGTAGCATTGCTTTTAACTGTTGCTGGTGCAGAAGCTTTGGATATATATAACAGTTTTCAATTATCTGAAACTGATGGTGAGAACTATGAGATGGTTATGGAAAGATTTGCTGCATATTGTATACCAAAGAAAAATGAGACATATGAACGTTTTGTGTTTAACTCCAGGGTGCAGCTACCACATGAGACAGTGGAGGAGTTTGTCACTGACCTCAGATTAAAAAGCAGGTCTTGTAACTATGGCCCTCTGCAAGAATCTTTAATCAGAGATAGGCTTGTGATAGGCTGCAACAGTGATAAAACACGTGAGCGCTTACTAAGGGATTGTGATTTGACTCTGCAAAAGGCTGTGTCCATTTGTCAGTCTGCGGAGCAGACCAGAAGACAATTAGGTGTCCTGTGTAAGCAAGATAGTGAGGAAGTGGTTGATGGTGTAATAACACACAGACCTGCATGTTCAAGAGGACAGTCCATTCCACACCTGTCAGAGAGGAGACAAAAGAATAAAGTGGATATGCAAGATGCAAAGCACAGAGACATGTCATGTGGGAAATGTGGGAAATATCATGATTTTTGCAAATGTCCAGCATATGGACAGAAATGTAGGATCTGCAAAAAATATAATCACTTTGCCTCGCAGTGTAAACAAGCTACACAACTACATGCTGTTAAAACATATACCTCTGGCTGTAGTGATGATGATCTTTTTTGTGGACATGGTCAAACAAGTACCTATGCCAGCTAAATAATGGATTGTAGAGGTGGAAGCACATGGTGCACTGATACCATTTAAAGTAGATACTGGAGCAGATCCCAATGTTATTCCTGAGGCTCTATGGAAAAAACTACAACCTAGACCTAAACTTCAGAAACTAACTAAAGTACTGAAAGCATATAATGGACTTGACATTCCAACTGTGGGTCAATGCATACTGACCCTGAAGCATAACTCCACAGTCACAAAACACCCATTTGTTGTGGTTCCTGGAGAAAAGGTTCCTTTAATTGGATTACAATCTATACAACAGCTGGGACTGGTCACCAAGCTCTTTGAGGTTACAGAACTGAAGCACAAGACCATCGCTACCTTACTTGAAAAGTATAAGGATGTTTTCAATGGACTTGGAAAACTTCCCATTAAATATAAAATTGCCTTAAAGCCTGGAGCAATGCCTGTGATTCATGCTCCTCGCAAAGTACCAGTAGCCCTAAGAGACAAACTTAAAAAAGAGCTACAGCGCTTGATAAAGTTGGATGTCCTAGAACAGGTACATGAACCAACAGAATGGGTTCATTCTTTGGTTATTGTAGCGAAAAAGGATGGTTCCCTAAGGTTGTGTCTGGACCCCAAAGAGTTAAATGCCAGTATTAAAAGAGAGCACTACCAAATACCAACACGAAATGAAATCCTAGGAGAGATGGCTGGTGCCCAGCTGTTTACAGTTCTCGATGCCTCCAATGGATTTTGGCAGGTACCTCTGGAGAAGGGAAGCAGACGCATATGTACTTTCAATACACCCTTTGGAAGGCACTGTTTCAAGCGTCTTCCTTTTGGTCTGTGTTCAGCTCCTGAAATATTCCATCGAACCATACAGCAACTGTTTGATGGGGTAGAAGGTGTCAAAGTGTATATGGATGACATTCTGATATGGGGTGCTAATGAAGCTGAGCATAATGAATGACTTGAGAAAGTACTACAGATTGCACATGAAAAGGGATTAAAGTTAAACCAAACAAAGTGTAGGTTTCTTCAAACAGAAATTCTTTACCTGGGAGAGATCATTTCAAATTCTGGAGTGAAGCCTGACCCTACCAAGGTCAAGGCTATCGAAAACATGCCAAGTCCGGTAAACAAGAAAGATTTACAAAGATTCCTGGGAATGGTAACCTACTTGGGCAAGTTCATTGCCAATCTCTCAGACAAAACTAAGCACATGAGAGGTTTACTGGTAAAGGCTGTTGAGTGGCATTGGGGAAAGGAGCATGAGGCTGAATTTGTATTACTAAAGGAATTGTTAATGACAGCTCCTACACTACAGTTTTTTGATGCTTCACGTAAAACAAAAATCTCCACAGATGCATCCAAAGATGGACTTGGTGCAGTCCTACTACAACATGATGGCATGGGATGGAGGCCTATTGCATACGCTGCCAGGGCTTTTACAGAAGCGGAATACAAGTATGCCCAGATAGAAAAAGAGACACTTGGAATAGCTTTTGGCTGTGAAGCATTTCACAATTTTGTTTATGGAACTTCATTTATAATTGAAACTGATCATAAACCCTTAATAACAATTTCTCACAAAGAATTATGGAAAGCTCCACCAAGAATTCAGAGACTGCTGCTCAAGCTGCAAAAATATGATTATATATTGGAGTTCTCTCCTGGCAGACATCTTTTAATCGCGGATACCTTGTCAAGAATTTGGTCTGAGCGGACCAGGTCTCCTGATGATGGAATTGATGCTGATGTGGATGTACATATTAACAGCATTGTGATGTCTGGAGTGATTTCACCAGTCATGGCGAAGAAACTGCAACAGGCAACTGCAGAGGATGAAACACTTCAAAATGTGATACAAGCCATACTTTCGACAAATAAGAAAATATACATGCCAAAACAATACCTAGCACACAGGGATGAACTATCAGTGCTTGGCAATGTACTCTTGAAAGGAAGGAGGTTGGTAATTCCAGTTTCTCTCAGACGAGAAATACTACAAAAATTACATGAAGGACATTTAGGGATACAAAAATGCAAGAGGAGAGCAAGGGAAGTTCTTTTCTGGCCTTCAATGATGAGTGATATAGCAGCCCTAGTTTCTTCATGTCCCACTTGTCAGTCATTTCAGCCAGCTAGTCCAAAAGAACCTCTACTGCAGGAAGATATGGTGAAGATTCCGTGGCATACAGTAGGGGTGGATTTGTTTTCACTCGATGGACAGGATTACCTAGCAATGCTGGACTCTTACTCATCATACCCAGAGGTGGCCAAACTCAGGAATACGTCATCAGAGTATGTATGCAGGAAATTACGAGCTATATTTTCACGGTTTGGCATCCCTTCAATTATTAAAACAGACAACGGACCTCAGTTCTCCTGTAGGTACTTTAAGACATTTTCTGAAGAGTTTGGATTTCTTCACAAAACATCAAGTCCCAAGTATCCTCAAGGGAATGGATTAGCTGAATGCGGAGTCAACATCATTAAGAGACTACTTAAAAAGGCTGGTTACTCTGGTGAAGAACCACAGGTAGCTTTGCTTAATTATCGAGCAACACCTTTGGAGGGGGGCAAATCTCCTGCAGAATTGTTTTTTGGGCGTCAGATTAAGACAAAGCTACCACAATTGAATGTGACACAGTATCATGACAGAAACTTGCATGCTTCCTACATAGACAAGAAGGAAGGAATAAGGGAACGTCAGAAAAGGAACTATGACAAAAGTACAAAGAATGTACAAATGCTGCACATCGGGGACACCGTAAAGATCTGGACAGGTCAACGCTGGATGCATGAAGCTGTAGTGCTGCGTAAAGTCTCAGACAGATCTTTTGAAGTAAAGACAAAGAACGGAGTGGTTTTGAGACGTAATCGGAAACATTTATTAAAGATACCAAATCATGCTCTGGACCAATCAGAGTCACTGGACATGGATTTGTTAAGCAATGCTGAGGATTCAGAAAAGGATTGGCCTGAAATGCAACATGACCAGAATGTAAATGATCATGATCCATTTCTCTTACATGAACCTGATGGTGAGTCATCTTTTGAGGATACTGAAAATGCAGAGGACATTCCTGTCCCAGTACATTATCCAGGAGGAACTCTACAACAGTCTTTACAGGGGTACCAACATACATCAAGTGGCAGAGCTGTCAGAAGGCCACAAAGACTCATTGAAGAATGCTAACTGCAGACTTACACTAAACTCAGTTCTAGTGCATTTTGTGTTATACTCAGTTATGTGTTCTATGTTGATTGTCATGTCACAAAATGTAGACATTTTGTTTTTGCAACAATTGTTCTATTGTTCATTATGAATGTTTTTTGTTGTTTGTTTTTGTTTAGAAAAGGAAAGATGTGCTGAGCTGAGCCTGTAATGTATATGCATAAGGGTCAGAGAACAGGAAGTGAGATCATGCCCTAGGAAGTGCTAGCAGGCAGAGGCTAAGAACAGTGTACAGAGTAAAGCAGCTAAGCAGCCATGGCTTAGAACTGTAATAAATATTCTTGATTTAAAGAGAACCTTGTGGATCATTCAGTACAACCAACAGGTGAACAACACAATCTCCACTTCATCACTTCTTTATCACCGCTTAGTGAACCTCTCCCAAGGTGAGCAGATGGTCATACATAAAATTCAGGATTGTGTCATCTATGAACCTTAAAACAACTTAGTTCATTTTAAAACATTTGCAAAAAAAAGAAAATTCTACCCTATCCCAATACTATACAAGACTAAACCTTTATACAAAATTAAAGAAAAATACCTCATTATATGTGAGAAAGGAGGCGGATATATTGCTGTTAAGAATAGGAGGTACCTGCCCTTCTTGTTAAAGAAAGAGGTGATAAAGCAGAGATGACCTCCAATATTTTCACTTCTCCTTTTCCAGTGTTACTCTATGGAGCCTATGCACTAATGGCGCGATGCAGGAAACGTTCGCATCAGATAAAGGAATTTTTGTGCACAGATAGATTTTGCACATGTTCTAATCCAGGAAGCTGAATACCGAACGCTTCTTGAATTGCGCATAAAAAATTCCATTTCACGACAACACTACACAGACGTGTAAATTAATTTGCAATAGTACTTCCTGCATTAGGCGCATTCGCTATTCCACTCACACAGATCCGTTAATCTTAGCCACACCCACAAAAAAAAATATACGCAGCCGTTCGCTAATCTTGAATTTTCATGTGTAATTCAACAAAATCATGAGCAAACCTATTCCCTAGTGGTTTTCACACAGGAAATAGCGATTGTGCACGTTTCCTGAATCGCGCCATAAGTTCTCTCAAGCTAGAAAAATCTTAGTGCATTGACTCCATAGAATAACATAGGACTTGGAGAGTTTAGAACACTGGCGATGTCATCTCCACTTTATCACCTGTTTATCACCACCATATCACTACTCTGTGCACCCCCCCTTCTCCTTCCTGTTCATAATCAGTTTGTGTCTGGAGACAACCCCAGTGTAGTTAGCATCTTGACTGCCAAAGAGGCGTGCAACTGACTTTGCACACTTATCTGACACTCAAAGTGTTACCTATGCTTTTAACCATTTCCTTAAAATGCTGTGAGTGACTGAAGGGTTTGACACATCTGAATTGTAATTATAAATCATAAATAGGACTAATATTATAGTGCCACCGAGATCCCATATATAACATTGTTTTATTATTATTTTCCCATTCTTATTGCACATAAGAACATTTTCCATCTTCAGATTCTCTTTAACCCTTTGAGTGCTAGATGGGTGAGAAATGTGTTGCACACTCCGCAGGGGCTATGCACTAAGGCGTGATAAACAGGTAATAAAGTGGAGATGACATCCCCAGTGATATCACTTCTCCAGTTCCTGTGAAGCCTATGCACTTAGATCTCCATAACTTAAGAAATGTTAGTGAGTTGCCTTCAGAGAATAATACAGGAATTGGAGAAGTGAAATCACTGGAGAAGTCATCTCCACTTTATCACTCCTTAGTGATAAATCAGCAGCAGAGCCGCATGCGGACATCTGAAGAGGAGGCATTGGGGAATCTCTTTCATCCTGAGTCGCTAACTGCATTAATTCCACTGAATGCCAAAGAGATGTGGCATGCATTGCTATGTATTTCACACATACATGAAAAGCAAAGAATGAAGGTTTCACTTGGGTTTATGGAGGGAAAGAACCACACAGGGTGGATCAGGGAAGGTAAGGAAAGTCACTTGGATTGGAGATGGAAGGGAAAGGACCATACCTGGGGACTTTCAATTGTTCTCTCCCCGGAGGGGAGTCTTCTGGTGCAGCAGGGATGTGAAAAATGATGTGAATCTTGTAAAAAAAGGGGAGGGGCTTGACATGAGTTTGGGTGGGCAGGGCTCAAAAGTGTGACAAAGCTATTCAAAGAAGGCTCGGGGAAGGAGGAACACAGAGGGAAAGAGCAGAAGTGGGCAGTGTTTCAATGTAAACTCCCCATATCCGGAGGAATCAGCCTCTGCCCCGGAGACCCGGTAAAGTAGTTTCAAAACCGGAGTCTCTGGGGCAAATCCACACAGGGGGAGGATCAGGTAAGCTAAGGGAAGTCACTTGGATTGGAGATGGGAGGCACAGGAGCACACAGGATGGACTGGGTGAGATAGGGAAAGTCACTTGTGCCAGCTGTGTCAGCAGGGAACAGCATAGCCCAAAAAAGAAAAATGATAATAGCTTGGAAACAATTTTAATAAATAAAACACATCTAACATAACATACAGGTCATTTTGCAAGATGATTTAAAATTGCCATAACTGTTTTAAGGTGACAGCTACAAATTAAAGGGATAGTAATGTTTCATAATAAAAACAGCTCTAATTAATCATCATAGTATTTGGACTTTGGAGAGTGTTATTTCAGTTCTGTCAGAGTTGTAGTTCCAGAGTAATTCAGTGACAAAGTATCCCCCTCCCGCTCCTTTTACTGATGTAACACTGTTCAGCCAGAGCAGCAGGGTGTGTCCAGGTAGACTGCAGAGAGGGACAATCTTCAATTAAGATAAGGGAAAAACCTGAAAAACTTGTCAAGGGGGCAGGGATTTCATTGTTTTCATAGGAATAAGATTGTCCCCTGCTGTTATCTGTCTGGTCTATGGACTGCATTCCACATCTGAGAAGAGATGGCTTACACTAGGTAAAAGAGGCGGGAGGGGAAACTTTGCTTGTTAATATCTCTTAAACCATAAAGGTTTGAGAGATAAGACTTATATCGTTCTTCATGTTTTTTTCATGCCTACAAAATAAAGTAAAGTTAAAATGAAGTATTACTATCCCTTTAAGTTCAAAATGTCATTAAAGAGACATAGAACCTTTTATTCTGAAATTACTTATTATGTAAGTTTATAACACATTCAATGACATTTCCTTTACCTTTTATTATTTTTTTGTCACTTTTTTCCTTTTAATACTTTTATCTCCCTGACATTCAAACAGATCTAGTGAGTTTTTTTGTCAGGGACTGTGAAAGCAGGGATAGTTGTAGAGTGTAAACCAGTGTTTCTCAACTCCAGTCCTCAGGACCCACTAACTGGCCAGGATTTGATGATTTCCTTGTAAGAGCACAGGAGAGTTAATCAATGTGAATGAGCCTCTGATCACATGATTTCCTTGTTAGAGAACAGGTGAGTTAATCAATGTGAATGAGCCTCTGATCACCACACCTGTGTTCTAGCAGAGAAATCCCTAAGTTCTGTCCTGTTAGTGGGTCCTGAGGGCAGGAGTTGAGAAACACTGATTTAAAAGACATGTAAATGTTTTTGTCTCATGAAAGAACTTAACCACTTAAGGACCGGTTGCGCATACACGTGGCCGTCACTTAAAGACCATGGTTATTTTTTTTATATTTGTGCATCCGTTTCCTGACTTCCCAAACGGCATGCAGCCACGCAGGGAGCCCAGAATTCCATGACGGTCCTGGCATGTCATTGGTCCTTAACACAAAATCGCCCATGACGTGCCAGGACCGTCAAGGGTCTTAAGGGTTTAATAGGAGTAAAATTTCCTGTACTTTTCCAGAATGCTAAGGAAGTGAATTTAGTGTACGTTTACTTCCTGAAACTTCTGACTGGAAATGACTTGGCAGTTTCTATCACAGTCTATGGAGAACTGTATGTCACTGACTTTCCTCTCCATTTGAATATATATTTCTATATTACGCTTAGGTATGTTTCAGTTCCCAGTGTGCTGACTGACCGCTTAGGAAACATACCCAGCCAATCATAGAGCTCCATTCTCTGGCCCAGAATGCCGGTCAATCTGAACATGCAACCACTGCTTGAAATCCAAGCGTGTAGTGCAACATTCTGGGAAATGTTCGCCGACCAATCAGCACACGCAACAACTGCTTGAAACCCAAGTGTATAGAGTAGCATTCTGGGACATGTAGTCATCACACACAAAACCCCACTTGAAACCCAAGCGTATAGTGTAGCATTCACCTAGGGTCACACACACTCAGGGTCATACACTTATTCACTCAGGATCACTGAAATCAATTTTTTTTTTTTTTTAATATTTTTATTCACAGTGCTATCGCTGCGCACAGTGGCAGCAGTAACCAGCCGTATAGTAAGATCTGTGCCTTCCTCGGCACAGACCTGTATGCTGTTGCTCCCTCGTTGGCTCTTTAGTAATGCAGAGCGCGGGGAGATGACATCATCTCCCAGCACTTTGCATTAATGAAGAGAAGACTGCACGGAAGGAAAAGCATACAGTCTGTGCAGAAGGAGACACAGACTTTTCTTGCCGCTGCACCACCAGGGAGGTAGGAAACGGATACGGCGGGCAATGTGAAGATGATGGGGACAGTGTGGAGATGATGGGGGCAATGTGAGGGCAAGTTGGAGCTGATGGGGGCAAGTTGGAGCTGATGGGGGCAATGTGAGAGCAAGTTGGAGATGATGGGGCAAGTTGGAGATGAAAGGGGCAATGCGAGGCCAAACTGGAGCTGATGGGGGCAAGTTGGAGATGATGGGGCAAGTTGGAGCTGATGGGGGCAATGTGAGGGAAAGTTGGAGCTGATGGGGGCAATGTGACGGCAATATGGTTATGTAGTGGGTAATGTGGAGATTTGGTGCGTTGTGTAGGTGTCCAGTGGAGATGGCCAATGGTGGTGGGGGGGGGGGCGCTTCATATTTTTGTGCCTACAGATTCCTGAGATGTAAATCCGGCCCTGCACACACGCACTCAGTCAAGGTCACACACACATACATTCACTCAAGGTCACACACACACTCAGGGTCATACACTCATTCACTCAGGATCACACAAACACACATTTATAACCTTTAAAATCTTCTATAACGACATGTTACGCCAGGTACAGCTAGTATATGTTGAATGCCCTAGTTGACACATGCATTATACAATTTTAGTTGTTCTGAACAGGGGTGAACTAAGACTCCATTAGGCCCTACGCAGGATCTCAAATTGCCAAACCTCAGCCCCCCACTCCGAACCCCGTCCGCAAAACTTTCTTGGTTTGCCCATTATACTTGTGGTTAGAGTTAATATTACTAATGTAAAAGACTAAATGAAAGCTTTAAATATATTAAAAATGTACCACAGAACTTATAATTGAAATAGGGCTACACAAATGATTCCATGGAGCTTAGAGTTGAAATGGGACTACAAAGTTATACCATAGAACTTACAATTGAAATGAGGCTACTTAAGTGATACCACAGAGCTTATAATTGTAACATGAAAAGACAAGTGATACTACAGAACTTACAATTTAAATGGGGTACATTATTGATGCTACAGAACTTACAATTGAGAAGGGGCAACACTAGTGATATCTGGTTTCACTGGTAGTCACAGATCCCCACATACTCTATCTTACCCCAAGCCTGGTTCCACTGGTAGCTATAGTCCATACATACATAACTGTCCTCAGTCGGGTTCCACTGGTTGTCACAGCCCCCACATACGCTGTCCACTATCCCCAGCCTTGTTCCACTGGTAGTCACAAGCCCCTACACAGTGCCTTCTCCCAGTCTGCTAACACATATGCATTCTCTACCTGCTCCCAGACACACACAAACTCACTAAATAAAGTTTATTTTGTATTTTCTTAATATTTTGAATAAGTAATTACATAATGTTATAAATGAGAGTATAAATGGTCCTTATACTCAGTGCTGGAGGCTAAGAGAGGAGAGGGAACTGAGAACATATAGTGGATAATAAAGAGGGGAGGAACAGAAAGAAAGAACAGGGTAAAGAGTAAGTATGGGAGTCAGAGGGAAGGCATGGGACTAAGAGGGAGGATGGACAGCTGAGAGAAAATGAAGAGCAGAAGGATTTACCATTTGGAGGCCACATAGCATTTGAGGCTGTGATGGGATCAGTTGGCTAGCAGGAAAAAGAGAGAGCCAGTGGGAGGAAGAGCAGACCAATGGAAAGAGAGAATACAGACCAGTGGGAATAATATATAGCGCAGGCCTGACATGGACCTTGAACTGGTGAGTATGCCAGGTCAGCAGAGAAGAAATTATGGGCAGGTGGGAGAGTGAGGGGTAAAACTTGAGATGCCAGTGTGGAAGGGTCAGGGAAGTTCTTGGTAATGCCATGCCCCCCAGCAAAACCACCTAAAACAAAAAGGTCCCTCTTTGGCCATTTGAAATGATGGGAGGTATGGGGCAGGTATCCACTAGGCTATAAAGACTCTTCCTTGTTCACACATACACAGGGATGTTTTCTTAACATTGTAAAAGGTTTAACTCTTTGAGTGCCCTGGTGTCCTATGCATTGCAACACATTGTGTTGTATACACCTCTGTCACTCAAAGTGTTAATGGCGTACATTTTGCAGAAGATTTTCTAATTGTGTAAGTTTAATGCTGTTCCACTTTAACTTAGCAGAAAAAACTCTTAGAATTTTTTTCATAAAAGATGGTTCCGGCTCCTTTCAAACTTTGGAGCTTATGGTGATATAAATATATATTATATTCAATACAGGGTACAGTGACATTACAACTATTATAATAAACCACAGTGTAACTACATGGTGCATGTCCCATAGACATAACATATACAGGTATATTCAGCCTGGGGTATCCAGGATCATGGGAGACAGTCATCAAATGGGAAAAAACACCAAAAGGTTTATTAACCCTCTGGGTTCCAGAGGGATATCCAGCTCACTGCTTTGCACTGTGTTGAATACCTCTTTAGCACTCAAATGGTTAAATAAGGAAACAGTATTTCCATGAGAAATTTGTGTCTACAGTATTACCATAGTAAATATCACTTCAATGTATCAAAGGGTTACACTTTAAAATATAAACGATTTTCAACTATCAGGACCATAGAAATAACTGAAAATATATAATAAATTGATGAAACGAGTCCAGTTTTTCACATTTCATGGTCTTTATTTCTGTGATGTTACAACAGATTTATGTGAAGTGGCCACTGTTGAGTCTGCAGGTTAAGGAGTCTCCGTAGGGGCCGGTGTTGGGCCTACAGCTTCCAAACTCTCTATAGGGGCCGGTGTTGGTTCTGCAGGTTCCAGAGACTCAGTAGGGGCCGGTGATGGGTCTGCAGGTTCCAGAGTCTCAGTAGGAGCCGGTGTTGGGTCTGCAGACTCCAGAGTTTCAGTAGGGTCCAGAGTTGGGTCTATAGCTTCCAGAGGCTCTGTAGAAGATAGCGCTGTCTCTGCATCCTCCAGAGGCTTGTCAGGGATTATGTTGTTGGCCTGACAGCTTCTGTATTCTGCGTAGCGCTTTGATTTACCTTTGCGTCTTCCAGCAGCTTTGTAGTGTCTCTTTTTTGAAGACGCTTTGGTAGGGCTGGTGTTGCACCCTTCGATTATCATGAATGTATTGGGGCTACAGTTGGAGTCACAGCTTTCAGCGTCTGTATGGGGGCTGCTGTTGGATTCGCAGCTTTCAGCGGCTGTTTGGGGGCTGCTGTTGGATTCGCAGCTTTCAGCGGCTGTGTGGGGGCTGCTGTTGGAATCACAGCTTGAAGTAACTTTGCCAGGGCTGCCGTTGGACTTGCAGCTTCTCAAGGCTCTGCAGCAGTCTGCGCGGGATCGTGCCTTCTTTTGGCGTTCCTCTCGCCTTCCGGGTCTGGCAATCACTGCGATAAAAAGCAGGGTAAAGAACAGAGCAGGGAAAAAATTCATCTGTCTGTCATGTATAGGATCAGGACGATCCATCCCAATCATCTGGGGCTTGATATTATCCTTCTTCATCAGACTTTTAGTCTCTCCAGTCACTGGTTTTTTCACGAGAAGCAAAATCAAGAGCATAAACCAAAAAATTCCTGAGCACAGTGGTGAAGCCATGGCTTTCCAGCAATAATTCTCAGAATTGAATGAAATGATCTGAGAGCTGCCCACTAACTGACTCTCAGGATCTGCATCACAGTGACCTCACAGTAATGTTAAAGTTCCATCTGAGCAAATGGGTGCTGATGGCACAGTTCTGTACACTAGACCAGGAGCAGGCAATATCTGGCTCTCCAGCTAATGGAGAATACAAAAGTCATCATTCCCAAAAAGTCAATCTCTGGCATAAAATGATGGGACTTGTATCCAAAACAGCTGGAGAGGCACATGTTGCCTTTCCTTCATTGTATGATAAACTGAACTTTATTGCTAAGCTGCAGTGCTAGTTTGGTGGAGACCAAGGTTGCTACAGGTCATTAACTGTCATTGTCTTCTGATCTGTAATGTCACTTAAAGCACACAGGGATATTAGTCTTTAGTTCATAAAGAAAGAGACCCGGTAATAAATAGTTTTAAATTCATGGATTTTGGGGCCTTAGAATTAATCCACTGCACACCCCTTTGGCAATCAAAGGGTTAATAGGGATTCTTTGTCATTCTAATTTAAGGTGTAACTTACATTATATAACAGTTTAGGTGATTTTGAAAGTTATTTATTTTTATGTTAGTCATATTTTATTTAACATAATAGTTTAAGAGATATTTAGCTTTATTTATATGTCGGTTTATGATAATTTGGCAGTACTTGTCAGCACAGCCTATTGTGTCATATACTAGCATATTCACTCTCCAGTCCAACTGCCATTTCCTACTAGGAAGTGCTGGCTAGTTTCCATAAACATATAAGCAATGCTAAATATCTCCTAAACTACAGATTTAAATAAAGAATGGCTCACTTAATAAATCATTTTGAAAGACGTACAATAAACACCCAAGTCATAACGTGTTAGTACCACTTTAATGTGAAATGTCAGTAGCAGTTACACATCTAGATCCATTATTTCAATATGGTTAGGTGTATAAATTAAATTATTTGTGCAAATGTTTAATGGGACTATTAAATTATTGTAGCTGTACAATTCAGTTTAAGTGCATAAGTTGATTTTATAGTAAAAATAATTAAAAATGAAGAGATGGAATTGAAAGTTAAAAAGCTAAAGCTGCATAAATATCTGTTATTAACCCTTTGAGTGTCAGAAGCTGTGAAGCTCAGAGGAAGGGCAATGTGTCTTCCTATTCCTCTGGTACTCAAAGGGTTAATTAATTAAAAATGTTTCAAATAAATAAATCAAACAATTGCCATATCACTACTACAATGACTCATTTACTGTAAGATTCCTGTATGTAGACTGAACTCTTAGGTCCCTATTCAAAAGATAAAGAAGTGGAACTCTCACACAAGAAGAATCTGCTTCTGACAGTGTTACAGCTTGTCAGGCACAAAGGGGAGGGACCAGAGGACTTTATTTTCCTATATCTCTCAAACCATAACGGTTTGAGAGATACGAATAAGTGCAAGTACTCTCTTTTAATTGTATTTACCATATAGTTAATACTTTTTTTCTGACATTACTATCCTTTTAAACATACTTTTTAAAAATTATGTTTCATAAAAATATGTTCTATCTATCTATCAAAAAAAGGTGAAAAGTAAAAAGGTTATTCCTAATTTCACTGTTCCTTTTACATTGATATTTATGAAAATGTTGGGTTTTGGGTTTCTCAGGACATATGGAGACAAATTTTTAAGTCCAAACCTCCTCCGAATTACTGAATTATAGAGAGCAAGAGAGGGCTCCACCTGACACGCTGGACTCCTCCATCAGAGGAGGAGGTGGTAACGGGGAACAACTGGGGAGAGGAAGAAGTGAAGATTGACAGGCTGCGGTACAGAGGGTATAGACGTCTTGAAGGGATGTCACACTGTTAGAATTGAAAATCTATTTCTCTGTGAAAACACTGTTTAAAAAAAAAATTGATTCAAAATGTGTGGAAAAGCAAGATTCTAGTAAGATGGGCATTAAAGGAGGTGAGAGTTCCCCTTTAAGGTGTTGTAGTTGCCACTAGAAAAAAATATAATAAATGATTGTATGGTATAAATACTAATAATTATCTCCGTGATAACTGTGATCATTCCTGAACAGATTCTATTTAGAACAGCTTATGACAGAAGTATGAAGAGAAGAACAGAGTAGAATCACTCAATAGCTTATAAAAATACAGATCTTTATTATGTCCATAGACAACACAAATCAATAAGAACAGAGGCAAGAGGTTACTAGATAGCACAATGGATACTTACTACATAGCACTCATCCAAACAAAGGCAATACATGTTTCACTCTTACTAGCGTTTCATAACATCTTCTGAACAACTGAGTGCTTCCCCGCTACTCTTTTCTTCATACTGTGCTGTATACAGCTCCATAGACACTGTCACATCCTGTTAATTGTTGCCTAGGGGAATGACTTTCTAGCACAGAAAATCCTGTTAGTTAAGCCGTGGGCATCCCCCAATAAAGCCCAGCCCACTATCAGCTGTGATGAGACATTTTGGCAAAGCAAAGTACGTTTTAAAGGGATAGAAATGTCCCAGAACAAATATTTTGCATGTTGTAGTGCTGAAAAACTTGAGCTAAATGCAAAAAAAGTATCTCTCAAACTGCTATGGTTTGAGAAATATCTGCATTTAAAGTTTGATGTTCGACATGGATGCTCTGCAGCAGAGCCGCAATTGTGTCACTTACAACAAATGACTTCACTGGAATGGTTGCAAGCACAGGGTTGCAAGAACACTTTTTAGACCATTCCAGTGAAGTCATTCATTGTAAATAATGCAATTGCGGCTCTGCTGCAGAGCATCCATGTCGGCCGACATGGATCTCCGGCTGACAGCTTTACAGATATCTCTCAAATCATAGCAGTTTGAGAGATATGTTTTTTTGCATTTAGCTCAAGTTTAGCTCAAGTTTTTAACCCCTTAAGGACCAGACGTTATGGGACATTTCCGTCCCATAACGTCCGCATAGGGGCACTTTGACGAGCCTGTCACGTGTATCGGCGCGTCACTATGGGGCTTGAAACAGATCGCTCCGATCTTGGAGCGGTCTATTTCATGCCCTATTTTTACTTACAGCGCTCCCGGTAGAGCGCTGTAAGTAAAAAATACGTGACGTACCAGGACCGTCAAGGGTCTTTCGAGCAAATTTACCCTTGACGGTCCTGGTACGTCAAGGGTCCCTAAGGGGTTAAGCACTAGAACATGCAAAATATTTGTTCTGGGACATTAATGTTTGTGGCTGATTGCACTTACAGCTTTGGCGTTTATTACCGTACTAACCCCTGCTATATGTGACTCTCTAACGAATATGCTTCCTGCTTGCCAGTTAATCTACTAATTGTATCCTTACCTTTTTGCTTTGCTGCATGAACGTATGGACATTAACTACGTGTGGATCCGTTCTATTGCTTATTTTACAACATTGCTGAACTGACTACATTATGAGGAACTAACTCAGTGTTACATGCATCAAGCTTTATAGTGCATTCTATATTTCTTGGCTGGTATCAGTATACCAATGTTTTGGTGACTGTGGAAATTTGTTTTCTCATGTTTGGTTTTATGGGATATTTATATATAGAGAGATTTGTTCTCCTTTTTGTGATGGTATGTTTTTTGGGGGGAGGGGATGGGAACCCTTTTTTATCGACATCATATACCTATTGATGACTAATATTTAATAAGATATTTTGTTTTATTATTGTTTATTACATTTTCTATAATAAATTTATTTTGGTATTATACGTTGAGGAATTGATCTGGGCTGAGTGCTTGGTTTAACTCTATATCTGCACTTCTTTTTTGTTCGTACAGTTTTACATTGTATCACTATACTTGCTTTCACAGTCACTGATCATAAAACGCTCTGAAAATGGAGATCCAGGAAGCTCACTGTCGGGAACATAAAAATGTAAACAAAATAGGTGAATATAAAAGAATGTATAGGAAATGTAATTCTGCATATTAAAGGAAGAGTAATGTTTCAGAATAAAAGCAGCTCCAATTAATCTTCATAGTATTTGGGCCATGGAGAGTGTTATTTCAGAGTACAAGAGTAATTGAATGATAAAGTATCCCCATCCCATCCCTTTTATCCAGTGTAAGCCACCTCCCCTCAAATGTGGAATCTGGTCGCTTCACCGGACAGCTCACAGCAAGGGACAATCTTCTTACTGTGAGAACAATGCAAGCCCTGCCCCCTTGAAAGGTTTTTCATTATGCTCACTGAAGATTGTCCCTCTCTGTGATCCATCCGGACAGTCAGGGGATACTTTATCATTCTATTACTCTTGAACTACAACTCGGACAGTATTGAAATAACACTCTCCATGGGCCAAATACTATGAAGATTAATTGGAACTGCTTTTATTGTGAAACATTACTATCTTTTTAAGAAGAGATTTTTATTTATTTTATTTATTTATTTATTTTTTGGGTATTTTATGAATACCCGTTTTGTGTGAACACTATAAAATAATGTGTCATGGAGTCCTGCCTCAAGTGGGGGCTCTTATGTCTCTTTTCCCATGTCTGGGAGTAGTCAGATTTATATCTGGAGCAAAACCTTATGGCCCCTTAACAATTCATGTTACTTTCACTGTACTTTCACTGTACTTTCACTTAACTTTCTAAGCGGAACCCTGTCTGGACTAGTCAGATCATTAATGGTACCTTGGGGTACCATCTGGATGCAAGTTCTTCACACATTTTGGATTATTGCAACATTGTACTCTGTTATATCAATGTGCTGTTATCTCTATGGACACCCATTTTGTGTGAACACTACTCGTATAACAAATGTGTCTTGGAGTCCTGCCTCACGTGGGGGCGCTTATGTTTATGTCTCTTGCCCTCATATGCTACATTAGGGGCTCTGTGGTCCCCTGCCATCTATTGGTATAATTACAGACTATTATAGGAGATAACAAACCTGTCCTTATCTACAGTTGATACTAGCCAGTGCTTTTTCATAATCTCTGTGTTGCGTGTTACATGGGAGCAATGGACTGAGTGTTCTCAGCAGGGGCGGACTGACCATTCGGTCATGGACAGAGGGAACGCGCCCGAGGGTGGCCCACAGCCACCAATTATAATAATTATGTGTGGCATGTCCAACTCCTGTATGCTTGCCTGTAGGGGCCCGCTTGCGCTTATTTAAAGCAGCCACCGGCTGCACTGTGCTCCTTGAGGCACTGAAGCCTCAGTATTAAACTACTGCCTCGACGCTGTAGTTGCTGCCTGGTCTGCCATGCTTAACTTAAGGCAGCTGCGCAGGCTTAGCGTAATAAGTGTGGTGCAGTCATGGTGCTGCAGCTGCCGCTTGAACACCACCACAACACTGCCCCAGAATTAGATTGGAAGATCTTATACACTGCTGCCAGAGTCCAGACTCACTGCTGGAATTGTTAGTCTGGCAGCTGCTGGCAGCAAGTGCTTCTTTGGACAGCTTCTCTCTCTGTGCCTCACTCAGACTCTTCTTCCTACGTGACCACAGCATGTGAATTGATGTAATCACAGCCCTCAGGGGTACGTGATGATGCGGGGGGGACTCAGTCAGCAGACAGGAGTCAGGATATCACGTGAGCCCGCCGGCGCCAAGGAGGATAGGACACGCAGCAGGATCAGGAGAGGACAGCAGGTCACAGGAGGATGGACTACTGAGAGTGAGGACTCAACTCACCAGGAGGGCCAACTCAAGGACCAGCGCAGCAGCAACAGTGACACTGACAGCACAGCATTAACACACAGAAGACCCACTACCTCCACCACACAGTACAGGTAAGCCTTTGGGAGGGGGTACTGGATGTGGAGGATACTGGATGGCCTTGAGGGAGGTACTGGATGGCCTGGAGGAGGTAATGGATGGCCGGGGAGGGGGAAAATGGATGGCATGGGGGGTTATTAGATGGCCTGGGTGGTAATTGGATGGCTTGGATTGTTTTTTGGATGGATTGGGGGGTATTGGATGGCCTGGGGGGTTATTGGATGGATTGGGGGGATATTGGATGGCTTGGGGGGATATTGGATGGGGATTATTGGATGGCTTGGGGGGTTTATTGGATGGCCTGGGGGGTTATTGGATGGCTTGGGGGTGTTATTGGATGGCTTGGGGGTGTTATTGGATGGTATGGGTTAGTTTTATTTTTTTTTTTATATCTATATATTTTTAACCCTTTGAGTACCAGAGCAGTACGCAAAGCATTGCAAATATGTGCATTGTGTACATTTCTGGCACTCAAAGGGTTAATACCCTCTTCTGTAAATTATTTATACTATTTATACCGACTCTCTGCAGGCAGAGCCCCCAGGCCAAGATGTCATGGGGAGGGACCAGTGATGTCATGGGGAGGGACCAGTGATGTCATTGGGCAGGGGACCCAGACCTCTCTTTGGACCTGGGGCCCTGGGTCCTGTCAGTCCGCCCCTGTTCTCAGCGTGCTTTGCAATGCGCTTGGTACCTAAACGTACACCGATGACTGTGAGCCTGAGTCCCATCTCACATTTGGGACTGACTCAATATGTCTACAGCGGGCGGATGTGTGAATCGATCTCTTGCAGCAGAAGAAGACATACAGAACAGTCAGCGGTTATGTTCCCTAGTTCATTATTGATGTACAAGTCATTCGGATGTATATCATATATCTTTTTACTGCTTAAATTATACATTATTATTGTACTATAGCTTTTTATCTCCTTCACGATTTGTTTTCATGTTGTCACTCAGATGCTCAAGTGACCAATGTGGTGAGTCCACTCGCTAGCTACCAATTAGGTTTCTGTGCGTGATGACATCACCAGCCTCAGGAGCATTGCTGATACAGTCTTGGGCTTCGTAAGGGAGGTAAGACTCCATCTTAGTTGTCTTGAGAAAGGTCCTTCTGGGACTGAAACCTTGACCTGTTATTTTGCCACTTTATCTTTGCAATAAATTTATTAGTCAAGTCCCACGGGTGCTGCCCATTATTTTGACTTTATTAGTGATGAGCGAGCATGCTCGGCCGAAGCTCGGTTCGGCTCGAGCATCGCTCTGCTCGGCACATGGCGGTACTCGTACAAGTACCGCATGTGCTCGCCCGCCATGTTCGGGTCTCCTCCCTGCACGTTTCGCGGCTGCTGCGCAGCCAATAAACGTGCGGGGAGGCTCTGACATCAGTGTAATGCCAGCAGCCATGTTGGCTGCTGGCATTACACTGATTGGCTGGCCAGAACCCGTGATCGGGTGCTGTATAGCACCCGACGCGCGAGTTCGGCTCATTCTTAGCCAGGGAGAGATGCGCTTAGGCAGGGAAAGTCAGTGTAGGGAGAATAAAATTGTTGAAACTCTTTCAAGACCCAAAAGTCCTTTTTAGGACTGTTGTGTGTGGGGGCAGCATTTATATTTTGTTTGGGGGGGCACAATTTCCTTTTTTTTGTGGGGGGGATATTTGAAAGGTGACATATAATACTAGATGCACAGGAAGTCAGTGTAGGGAGAATAAAATTGTTGAAACTCTTTCAAGACCCAAAAGTCCTTTTTAGGACTGTTGTGTGTGGGGGCAGCATTTAATTTTTTTGGGGGGTGGCAGAATTCATTTTTTTGTGGGGGGGGGACATGTTCTAAGGTGACATTGTACTAGGTGCACAGGGACAAATATTTCACAGTGCAGTGACAAGCTGACATATTCTGTTAGGTGCACAGGGCCAATGATTTTACAACGCAGCGACAAAAAGGGCCATTTTAAACGTGTGCCTAGCCATAGATTATTGTCACATTCTGTTTAGTGTGCAAATTCACAAATTAACGTCACATATTCCGTTCACTGTGCCTAGCCGCAGATTAGCGTCACATTCTGTTTCGTGTGCCTAGCCGCAGATTAGCGTCACATTCTGTTTCGTGTGCCTAGCCGCAGATTAGCGTCACATATTGTTTAGTGTGCCTAGCCGCAGATTAGCGTCATATTGTTTAGTGTGCCTAGCCGCAGATTAACGTCACATATTGTTTAGTGTGCCTAGCCGCAGATTAGCGTCACATATTGTTTAGTGTGCCTAGCCGCAGATTAGTTTTTATCTTCCTTTTTGTGTGTTTTACGGTCAGTCTGTAAAAATGGCGTACTACGGGCGAAACATCGTTCCCAGCAGCGACGTTGGAGTCCAAGATGCATCCAGACATCCTCCCTATGCTGTACCTGAACCATTTCTGTGGTGTTTCCATCATTTTCTGACCTTTTCCTATGAACCAGGCACCCTCCCCTCATCAGAGCAGGGGGTGCCTGGTGTAATGCTCGAGTCCTCCCATTGACTTCAATGGGGCTCGGGTGCTCGGCCAAGCACTCAAGCCTCCGGGGGCGCTCGGCCAGAGCACCCGAACACCCGAGCATCGGGGTGCTCGATCATCACTAGACTTTATATATATTGCAATGTAGGAGAAAAAGGCACTATACAGTGGTAATGAAAATCCAGACTATACTACGTGTTACATCCTAGTACATCCATATTTAACAGTTATTGACTGTACAATATATGTGTGGTGCCACTATCATCTATTAGAAGGCACTGTCTATCATCATTCTGAGTGTCTGAGATACCCCGGTTCTTTCACTATTAACGTCTTGGTGCATATGATTCAGTTAAAGACGGAAGGTGTTTGACATTGTACAAGCAGCAAGAAACTCTGCCCGCTGGAGAGGATAAACATCCGCGTCTATAAAGACAACCACTCTATGATCGCATTGGGAAGCTAACTGTTGGAACTATAACGGAGCTCAAGTACTGATCACAGTGGGAAGAAAAACAATTCAAAGGACGGGAGAGTAAGCACGCTTTAACGGTTATACATTATTTTGTCACATCTGCCTGCCTCATTGTTTCACTCAACAGAAACAAATTAGTGACTGTTTAAATCCGGAGCCACTCATTTGGACATTCACCATTTTATTTGTCTATTACTTCATATGTACTGGATGTTACTTTGTTTTTATATTGCATTGTTCTATTAGTGACGTCACATTACATTCTTTGGTACCAGAACGATTTTACATATTATATATATTAGTGTAAAAGCCCGTGCACACGGGCCATGGTCTGGGTGATGTTAATCCTTTGCGTGCCAGAGGGGTATGCAACGCATTGCTTTGCAATGCGTTGCATACCCCTCTGCAACTCAAAGGGTTAAGAGGTCGGTCCAGCTCTGCGTCCTGCCACCGATGCAGTCATGCACTGTAGAGACTGCACAAAAGCACAGAATGCTCCCAGCACAGAACTCTCAGCATTCCGCACAGAATGCTCCCAGCACAGAACTCCTAGCATTCCGTGCTCCCAGCATTCTGTGCATTAGGGCAGTCTCTACTGCGCATGACGGCTTCTGACAAACATCCTAGCGAATTATTATATAGGATTTTATTCATGTTTGGAATGT
This sequence comes from Rhinophrynus dorsalis, assembly GCA_037306005.1. Lineage (NCBI taxonomy): Eukaryota > Metazoa > Chordata > Amphibia > Anura > Rhinophrynidae > Rhinophrynus > Rhinophrynus dorsalis. The sequence goes on along the minus strand of CM074719.1, from coordinate 39,368,892 downwards.
TCTATTTTTAATTCTATTCCATATTAAATTTAATTTTCTATTTTTAGCACTTAAAGCTCTTCTTATTATTTTTATATATATATATATATATATATATATATATATATACACACACACACAGTAAGTAGATTTAGATTTTTCTTCTGTTCACTCACTATGCATTTTGTTAATAGATATAAAATAAACTATTAACGTCTATTTTTGAAAGCATTCTTACTTTATATAATTTTTTCACACCTTCCTAGGACTTTCAAACAATTTTAACCCTTTCAGTGCCAGAGAGGAGGCAACGCATTGCAAAGCAAGTGTTATTTTTTGTAAGGTCTTAGATTTAATTGACTTGTTTTGCGTTTAATCTAAATTAGATGATGACAATTCTAGAGCTTAATAAATTCCCTGACTATTTGAACCTCTCAACAACCATGCTCTCCTCTAAGCAGCTGACCGAGGATCAGACAATAAAGATAACCAACTCTTACAAAGTAGGGGAAGGCTATATAAAAATATGTAAATCATTCCTGATTGCAATTTCTACTGTCCAAAACGTCATTAATCCCTTAATGATCCATGACGTGCCAGGACCATCATGGGTAAACTTCCCGGTCCCGGCACGTCATGGGTGCACCGAAGCACGCTGCTATCATGCTTTTCTGACTGAAACGGAGCTCTCCAGTACTTGAGTGCTCAGCTTCAGTCCTTGTCTAGTCTGCCTGTGATCGCTCCAGGAGAGTTCACATGTACCGGCATTTACACACTGCCTTTGTGTCTGCTCTGTGCCTTTCTTTTCCTTACTATCAAATTAAGGGAGAGAGAAGCAGAGAGCAAACACCTGGGGGCAGGACTTATAATTTTAAGTCCTTTGCTACTAGCAAGACCTGAAAAGTTACTCGCCACTGCAAGCCATAACATACCCACCAGGGCTGAATTTCTACTCGCCAGGGCTAAATTTTCACTCGCCCTTGGCTAGTGGAGAGTGGAAATTTTGAGCCCTGCCTGGGGTTATTAACCCCTTCATTGCTGCTGCTGGGGGCTGGCTGGATGCAGGTCCATTTCTGACCTGCTAAAAGCAACATGCTTTTTTTTTTTTTTTTTTTTTTTTAATAAATTTGAAAAAGAGAAATATTTTATTTATATATTTTATTTATAAAATAAATCTGCCAAGTTTAAAAAAAATAAATAATGGGAGTGTGATTGTTTTGGAGCCATGTAATACACTTATACACGCCAACAAATCTCATTAATAAAAAAGTGGAGAAAGAGGGACATGGGGATTTTCACCCGGGGGGACTGTGCCCACTAAAAACTGCCCATTTTGTAGTTATAACTGACCGGTCATACCTTTCATGCAGTCTCCATAAAAATTTAACCCATTGAACCCAAATGATCCCAAGAGAAAAAATAAAAATGGTGTTTTTTTACATTTTTTTTAAAGTGTTCTTTAATTTTAATAAAGTAAATGGTGGGTTATCCATATAAGTGTGGTATCAAATGAAAGCCCTATTTGTGCATAAAAAAGGCATATAATGTATGTGGATGGACTAAAAAACTTAAAACACTGTTGACCAAAGACTTAGTCAAAAAGGTCAGAATTGCTCCGGTCCTTAAAGGGATAGTAATGTTTCATAATAAAAGCATCTCTAATTAATCTTCATAGTATTTGGACCTTGGAGAGTGTTATTTCAGTTCTGTCAGAGTTGTAGTTCAAGTGTAATTCAATGACAAAGTATCCCGCTCCCGCCCCTTTTTCCTGATGTAACACTGCTCAGCCAGATCAGAAGGGAGGTGCCCAGGTAGACTGCAGAGAGGGACAATCTTCAATTAAGATAAGGGAAAAGGCTGAAAAACTTGTCAAAGGGGGGCAGGGCTTTCACTGTTTTCATAGGAAGAAGATTGTCCCCTTCTGTTATCTGTCTGGTCTATGGACTGGATTCCACATCTGAGAAGAGATGGCTTACACTAGGTAAAAGGGGCGGGAGGGGAAACTTTGCTTGTGAATATCTCTCAAACCATAAAGGCTTCAGAGATAAGATTTATATTGTTCTTCATGCTTTGTTAATGCCTACAAAATAAAATAAAGTTAAAACGTAGTATTACTATCCCTTTAAGTGTAATCCACCTCAGATTTTCCTGATCCTTAAGGAAGTTAACGGTAACTGTTGAAGTCACAGAAAGAACTGGAAGACGAAGAAAAAATCTCAGATAGAACTGCCAGTGGACTAGTCAGGAATACAAAGCAAAACCCCCATTTTACTGCAAAGGAGCTGCAGAAAAGATTAGGAGTAGTGGTGCAGCAGTCCACTGTGCAGTGTTGCTTGAATAAACAAGACCGGCATGAAAGTCACCAGTAGGAAACCTTACCTGTGATCTCATCACAAAAGGCAGAATCTGAAGTATGTAACACAGCACTAAGATAAGCCAGAGGAGTTTTGGAACCAAGTGCTGTGGTCTGATGAAGATAAGATTGAACTCTGGCTACAATCACTACAGGAACATTGGCAAAAAAAGGAGAAGCATTTGAAGAAAAGAACACCTTGCCAATTGTTAAGCATGGCAGTAGATCTATTATGCTTTGGGGTTGTGTGGCAGCCAGTGCACGTGAATATTATGTGTGTAGAGAGAAGAATGGATTCTACTAAGTATCAACAAATCCTGGAATCTAATGTCACGCAGCCAGTGAAGAAGCATTTTTTCTTTTTTTTTCTTTTTTTTTTTTTAACTCATCCGCTTCCGGACTCCCGAATGGTGTGCAGTCCCGCGGGAGCCCAGAATTCCATGATATACATGTACGTCCTTGGTCCTTTAGGGATATCCACCTCGTGACATACATGTACGTCATGGGTCGTTAAGGGGTTAGGAAAATAAAGCTTAAAGGGATAGTAATGTTTCATAATAAAAGCAGCTCTAATTAATCATCATAGTAATTGGGCCTTGGAGAGTGTTATTTCAATTCTGTCAGAGTTGTAGTTCAAGAGTAATTGAATGATAAACTATCCCCCTCATTCCCCTTTTACTGATGTAACACTGCTCAGCCAGATCAGAAGGGAGGTGCCCAGGTAGACTGCAGAGAGGGACAATCTTCAATTAAGATAAGGGAAAAACCTGAAAAGCTTGTCAAGGGGGGCAGGGATTTCATTGTTCTCATAGGAAGAAGATTGTCCCCTTCTGTTATCTGTCTGGCCTATGGACTGGATTCCACATCTGAGAAGAGATGGCTTACACTAGGTAAAAGGGGCAGGAGGGGAAACGTTGCTTGTGAATATCTCTCAAACCATTAAAGTTTGAGAGGTAAGACTTATATCGTTCTTCATGTTTTTTTAATGCCATAAAAATAAAATAAAGATAAAATGAAGTATTACTATTCCTTTAAGGTTTTGGAATTACCTTCACAGTCCGCAGACTTGAATATTATTAAAAATCTGTGGGCAGATCTCAAACGTGCAGAGCATACATGACAATGTAAGAATTTTTCAAACAAGCATTCTGCAAGGAAGTGGGGAAAAAAGTCCTAACGCAAGAATAGAAAGACTATTATCTGGCTACAAGAACCGTTTGGAGGCTGTGATTTCTGCCAAAGGGAGTGTTACTAAGTACTAATAGTGTGCCCAAATTTTTGAACCATGACATATTTTCTGTTCTATTTTTTTTTTATTCTGTTAAATGCGGCAAATACATAGTAACTGTGTATGACTCATCCTTCCTGACGCCCCAGAGTGTGTCTGCCACAGAAGCAGACTCTCGGTCACCATGTTCTCTATGACATATTTATAGATAGCTTTTTTCCATAATAAAATGTCCATAATGGTTTAAGGGGAGGATTTTGCTGTATGTTTTCTCAAGTGATGTAGAAATAAATCACTCTTATGTTGCCTTCCCCGTAGACTCATAAATTTGACTTAACATCGTCAACCTCAAAACTATGACCAACATATGGCACCCTATTTCATAAATGTGTTTCTTCCCCTTCTGCTAACAGAACAGTCTCACACGACAAAATAATTACTGTTTGAGTGAATTATTTAGTGGGTGATGACTGCCCAAGTCAAGTGAGAGGACCATTAAAATGAGGTAGAATGAAGAGAGCAGCATTATTAAGTCTTGAGCTGGAAGGAAATGAAACGTATATTGTCTTTTGCAGAAGAGATAACTGCTCGATTCTATAGAAAATCTGTCATCGAGACTTTATTGTTTCATATCCCGGAGAGGTGAGAAGAAAGGGGAACATTTCAGGCTGAATCATCAGTGTACAAGAGGGTGACGTACAAAGAAGGACTGGAGCAATTCTGCAACAACCCAACTGCACTACAGGAGACACAAACAAACATTTTTATTGGTTTAAAGTGGATGTATCGCCTTATAAAAAATTGTTATTATAGCTTTTGTTAATACAGTAGTTATAGGAAAGCTGTTTTTTGGGGGGTTTTTGTACGTACTTTAACCCCTTAAGGACCCTTGACGTACCAGGACCGTCACGGTCCTTGAAATACTCAAGGACCGATGACGGTCATGGTACGTCACGTACTTTTTACTTACAGCGCTCTACCAGGAGCGCTGTAAGTAAAAATAGGGCATGAAATAGACCGCTCCAAGATCGGAGCAATCTCTATCAGGCCCCATAATGACGCGCCGGTACACGTGACCTGTCACGTGTACCGGCGCGTCCAAGTGCGCCTATGCGGTCATTATGGGACGGAAATGTCCCATGACCGCCAGTCCTTAAGGGGTTAAAAGATATTTAATGTTCTGCACCATGAACGTCCGCATAATGTGCACAGCACAGCTTTTCTTCTCCTCCTACCTCCATCTCAGCTGCCCCAGGGAGCGCACTCATGCTTCCCTTCAGTGTGCTATTAACAGCTTCTATCATTATATCAAGTTGCATCTCAGAGGTGTAGCTAGAAGCCTCTGGGTCCTGGTACAAGAAGTGCCACGGCCCCATCCTGACATCATTAACCCCCTCCACAATGCCCCCATCTCCTACCTGGAGCTCCCGCGTGGTCCTCTCAGTAATGTAAAGTGCTGGGAGATGATGTCATCTCCCAGCGCTCTGCATTACTAGAGTGCCGGCGGTTGATTGCAGGCGCCAGGCAGAGGGGTCGCAGGGGGAGGCCAGGCCCCAGAAGTGCATGGGCCCGGTCTCAGGTGCGACCCCTATAGTTACGCCACTGCTCCATTTAGCATTATACTGAGGCTGGGAGGGAGGTGGGAGGAGAATTAGGCAGTCAAGCAGAGCTATGCCGGTGATTCAGCATGCTGCATTATGCTGACCGGCATCGAAGATATTATATCTTTTAAACTACTTACATAAAAAAAGAAAAAACAGCTTTCCTACGACTACTGTATTAACAAAAGCTATGGCAAACATTTTTTATAAGGTGATACATCCCCTTTAAACAGCATTATTAACCACTTGAATGCTAGAAAGGTCTCAGCACATTATGAAGCAATGCACTGGAGACTTTTCAAAGATTCAAAAGATTAAAAACCCCATTTAAAACAATTTGACTTCTCCCCTGGATGGGGCAACTGATTTAGAAAAACAGGAAAAAGGACAGCTCAGGGAATCCCTCATCTGTTTAATTATTAAACATTAGCCCTTCTTCCCACCTTGCCCTCAGTATTGGTACTCACTCGCTGATGAGGATACTGCCGCCTCTAGGATATCAGCCTCTACTGGCTCAGACCTCCAGTATTGGTTGTTCTCCCGGATATTTCCTCTGGTACCACCTCCTGCCACTTCTTACCTCTCCTTCGAGGCCTCCCGATCCAGTTCTCCATTGTTGGCAGATGATAATAATGGCGGGGAGGGGTAAAGAAATATATGTCTCTCTGTGGTCCAGGATATGGAAATAATCTATGGAGACCACCTTAAATTCAGATGGATATTTATTTTAACCAGAAAAAAGTGCCAGGACTTCTTATTAATTGTCTGAGTGTCAGCGAGGTACACTATGCATAGGGGAGCAATGCTTCGCTAACCTCTCTGGCAAAACTAACTAGCAGTACCGGCGTTGCAATGCATTGTATACCTCTCTGGCACTAAAAGGGTTAAATCCGTGCAAGGCATGTGTCCCCCTCAAAGCTATGCAATGTGTTGCATACCCCTCAGGCACTCAAAGGGTTAAGACTAGAGAGATCTCCACCTCTGTAGCCCCCCCCCAGGGAATGTAGGTCCTTTGGTGCAGTTGGTTTGTTTCTGAATTGCTCAGGATTTGCCTTCTGATTAAGTCCCAACGTGTACACCATCTCAGGACACAGACCACCTGTTCCACGTACAACAATGGAACTTCTCCAACTCTCTATATGTGGATCACTGGGATATTCCGCAGGTGGCCCTATTCCTAAAATATGGTTTATATTCAAAGCATGTGTTTTTTCTCTTTGTGTGAAATGTATGAGCTTTTTTTTTTTTTTTTTTTTATAATGTTTTATGAACTCAGTTTTGCTGTCTGGCAGCCATATGTCAGCAACCTCCAAAAAAAAGCTCCACAGTACCAAGGGTCATGGTGTGGGGTTTGTTTTATGTCAGTTCATTGAGATTTAATTATGGTTCCCTTGAGGCCTCTGAAGGGGTTAAATGAAGCCTGGCAATTACATATGTGAGGTGTGTGTGAAACTGTATCAGAACAAAGTGCAAAGGAACAAGGTCAAAATATCCCACACACATTGTGCATAACACCTAAGTGTCTCTCTTTAGTAGATAATAGGGCTCCTTAACTCCAAGCGTCCCTCTAGGAGATACCAGGGTTACAAACCTCTAAGCTTCCCTCTTTAGGAGAGCTTAGGGCTCCATACAGCCAAGCTTCCTTCTTTAGGAAAGACATGAGATCAAATGTCCTCTGTCCCTCTTTGTGCTATATAACTGTATCACATTGCTCCACTGCAATAAAACTCACATTAATGATTGGTTAAACTTCCGTATATGTGTTTATAAATTAGTCTGTGTAAATAAAATATTTTGGTCATGAAGTAATCTAAAAATTCCATATAATGCACATCCCAAGAGTCATACCTCCAGCAAAACTACCAAAAACTAAAGTGTCACTCTTTGGCCAGTTGAAATATTGTGAGGTATGCATTCAGCCATATGTATATAAGCCAAGCCTAGTTAGGGATTATATATCCCATCATTCCCAACTAGCCTCTGGCCCCAACCACTGTAGGTCCAACAGCTGACTACCAATTGATATATATATAAAAATCTAAGTGTTTCTAGTTCGCTGTCAGAACCGCCCTGGGGCAGCAGAAAGGCAGAGTTATGCAAAGCTCTCCTTTCTGTGCATAATGGGATGGCTGAGGGTGGGGCCTCTGCAGAACTCTGCCTCACAGTGATGGCGGTTCGCCATAAGGGCACATCCAAATCACTCCAACACTCCTCTCATGTGCATATCACACCAACACTCCGCTCATGTGCATATCACACCAACACTCCGCTCATGTCCATATCACTCCAACACTCCACTCATATCCATATCACTCCAACACTCCACTCATATCCATATAACTCCAACACTCTGCTCAAGTGCATATCACACCAACACTCCACTCATGTCCATATCACTCCAACACTCCGCTCATGTGCATATCACTCCAACACTCTGCTCATGTGCATATCACACCAACACTCCACTCATGTCCATATCACTCCAACACTCCACTCATATCCATAGCACTCCAACACTCCACTCATGTGCATATCACTCCAACACTCCGCTCATGTGCATATCACACCAACACTCCACTCATGTCCATATCACTCCAACACTCCACTCATATCCATAGCACTCCAACACTCCACTCATGTGCATATCACACCAACACTCCGCTCATGTGCATATCACACCAACAAAATTCTAAACCATGTACACATACAAATATATACAAAACTTAGGCGATTCCACCATTACCACATATAATAATTATAAAATTAATTTGTTCTATAACATCTAAGAACAGGAAGGAAGCACTCTGGATATTCCAATAGTCTGTGGTTACTTTGTATTCACCAAAATCGCAGATCACACGTAAAAGGAAAGAAAATGCATCCAATTAAGATATATCGATATTTCAGACTTAAAATTAGTAGTATCCACTTACGGATTAGTTGTTCTCCTGCCGCCTCAGTGGATTCAGAATACTATCCAGTCCGGTTCCCTTTAATGCTTGTTATATCCGTAAGTTGAAGCTCCAGTGGTGCTGTTCACTTCTTTCGTCAAATCCAATACCTTCACGCCGCCCTGATGTGCGCCATTCCTTTCAAAGGGTTAACGGGAATGCACATAGATACATATATTCAATTAATTGTTCATATACTCTAAATACTAGAGAAATGTATCCACTCGCCCGATAAGTTCTGTGTGTCCAGCTTAGCCTCTCTGTGTATCCGTACTCACACCACCCGGTCTAATCCAAACTCTATCACGCCCTTATATTACAGATTTGAATTCGTTGAAGAGAAACGGGGTATACACTCTACTTGTTAAATATGAAAATAATGTTTATTCCACAATAAAATGAATACAATATAAAGCATAAAATGTCTTAAAATATTTTAAAATTACTGGTAATGTCCAACCTCGATACAAACTACTGGGTCTGTAAAAGCTACGTAGCAACCAGCGCTATCATCTGATAATATACACAAGTGACTCAATGGCCAAAATAAGACACACTATGTATCAGACCCAGATTTAGCATATAGGAGGACCGTTGCCGTCTCCGCCCAACGCGTTTCGTGCTAACACTTCCTCGGGGGCAATCATAAGATTACTGTTTTTCACATCTATTTAAAGAGTAAAACCCTGACATCAACGTGTATGGACATACAGGCAATTCAAAGAATCAAGCTTTATCGACTATTGGAATATCCAGAGTCCTTTCTTCCTATTCTTGGACATTATAGAGAGAATTCATATTATAATTATTATATGTGGTAACGGTGGAATCGCCTACGTTTTGTATATATTTGTATGTGTACATGATTTAGAATTTTATTTACCCTATTAGAGTAAGTAGGGAATTGGGCTGAATCCTTGTTAGTTGCCAATTTACAGACTGTATCTGGATACATAGCGCCGATTTTTATATTATTGTTATATCACACCAATACTCTGCTCATGTCCATAGCACTCCAACTCATGTCCATATCAGTCCAACACTCCTCTCAGGTCCATATCACTCTAACACTCCTCTCAGGTCCCTATCAGTCCAACACTCCTCTCAGGTCTACATCAGTCCAACACTCCTCTCAGGTCCACATCAGTCCAACACTCCTCTCAGGTCCACATCAGTCCAACACTCCTCTCAGGTCCACATCAGTCCAACACTCCTCTCAGGTCCACATCAGTCCAACACTCCTCTCAGGTCCATATCACTCCAATACTCTACACTTGTCTTCATGCTCAAATAACCCCTTTTCAGAAATGTGTATTCAGCTCTCCCTTCTCTGCACCATCGTGACCAAATCACTTTACATTCTGCTCATGTCGAAATCACTCCAACATTCCGTGGTTGCCCTCTTGCCCAAATAAACCCTTTGCATGATAAAGTCTTCAGCCCCCCTATGCTGCATCATCACGTCAAAGTTACTCACTCCCACCCTCATGCCGCAATAACTCTAACACTCCGAAGCTGCCTTCATGCCTAGATCACCCCTTTGCATTAACACGTCTTCAGCTCTTTATTTGCTGTAGCTGCCCCTCAATCCCCACGGACGAAACGTGACCTGACACCTACACTTAGCTTTGTATTTTAAGCATTTCAGCATGAGTTGTGCTCATTGCAATGGGTTAAGCACTCTTCTGGCACTCAAAAGGTTAAGTGTTGGCGTGCTAAGATTACTTCTGTACTGTATTCCCTCTACTGAATTTCCTTATGACCGGTTGCATTACATCCTCGCTGTGTCTGCCAATCCTCACAGGCCAAGCAGCGCAGACACACAACAGAGCTGTAACACAGTCTGTCATAAGAAAATTCAGTCACACATCGGAATAAGGAAGCTCAAAAATACTAATACACTACACAAATAGTTAGCACACACTTAACCATTTCAGTGCCACAAGTATGCCCAACTCAAGTGCAAACCATTAAGCATACATGGCAGTCAATGAGTTAAAACAAAGATGGCACATCAGCAGTGACACCAGTGAAGATCTAACACAAGCGGATTCCTCTAGCGGACATTCAGGTGTGTCCTGATAGCAGTATATCTATTCATGTCTGTCTAGGTGAGTCATAGCCACAATGTTGCCAAAGCCTTCATCTTTTAACCCCTTAAGGACCATCCTCGCCCGCAAGTGGCCAGTGCTTAAGGACAACGGACCATCACCAGTTTCCTTGCCTAAAGGTCCTGGCACGTCAAATATTTTGTGCTGACAGTGCTCCTGCGGGAGAGCTGTGAGAACTAGCAGGGTCTTAAATTGACCACTCTAACACCGGAGTAGTCACTATCAGAACCCCGTTCAGCGAGCTGGCACAAAAGATCTGTCACATGTGCCGGCACGCAGAACACTGTGAATGTGGTCCTTAAGGGGAATTCACCCATAGGACCTCTGGTCCTTAAGGTGTTAAAGGGGAAATGTACCTACAAAACACTATTTGCCCACAATCTACCCCGGCTCCAACACTTTTCTTACTTTTTCTACCTCCTCCCCACGATCATATTCCCTTGTGGTCCCCTTTGTCCCTCTTTGCCCCCCACCTTTCCATACCTCAGCCGCACAAAAAATCCCTACCAGGATACATTGCTGCCCACTAGCATTTCAGTTAACCAATATACCCATTTAAAAATCATACAAAACAACACAAAAAAACTACTATTCCACAGACAACGGAGAGGTACCCACTACTCTGTGAAGTGCCTGAAACACAGAAAAATGCAGAAGTCATCCTACTGCACAAAAAAGTTGATAAGGTGGATCTAAAAAAAAACTACTGAACTATCAGCCTATTGCCAGTCATCTACAAGGTTTTCACAAAGGTACTATCAAGAAGAATGGACACAATACTTAACGCGGCACAACCTAAAGAACAAGCAGGCTTCAGAAGCAGTTTCAGTACAATGGGCCATATCTAGACAGTACAACAAGTTATAGATTGGCATAATGACTACAACCTCCCATTATCCATAGCCTTCATTGACTACGAAAAGGCCTTTGACTCAGTGAAAAAGCAAGCAATAATTGGTGCTTACATCAATATCCTCCAATCTATATATGAAAGTGCAACTGCATCAATACAGGTCAACAAGTTCAGATCAACATAAAAAAAGGCATCTAACAAGTAGACACAATCCGCCCAAAACTATTTTCTGCTTGCTTAGAATAAAAATTTTCCACATACTAAATTGGGACAAAAAAAGGACTCAAAAGGATAGTAATACTTCGTTTTAACTTTATTTTCTTTTGTAGGCATTAAAAAAACATGAAGAATGATATGTCTTATCTCTCAAACCTTTATGGTTTGAGAGATATTCACAAGCAAAGTTTCCCCCTCCCGCCCCTTTTACCTAGTGTAAGCCATCTCTTCTCAGATGTGGAATCCAGTCCATAGACCAGACAGGTAACAGCAGGGGACAATCTTCTTCCTATCAGAACAATGAAAGCCCTTCCCCCCTTGACAAGTTTTTCAGGTTTTTCCTTTATCTTAATTGAAGATTGTCCCTCTCTGCAGTCTACCTGGGCCCCTCCCTTCTGATCTGGCTGAGCAGTGTTACATCAGTAAAAGGGACGGGAGGGGGATACTTTGTCATTGAATTACTCTTGAACTACAACACTGACAGAATTGAAATAATACTCTCCAAAGTCCAAATACTATGATGATTAATTAGAGCTGCTTTTATTATGAAACATTACTATCCCTTTAATATCAGTTAAGACTACCTACATATGTTTTGCAGACGATATCATACTCTTTGCCAGTAGACCTGAAGAACTGCAAGAAAGCACTGAAGAGCTACAACATGAAAGCAAAAATAAAAATTGGCATGGCAAGCATCTGGAGAATTTAATAGTACCGCCTTTAAGACAAATTTACCACTCAAGTGAAAGGTTTTTGACCAGTGTCCTCACAGTCCCTACATATAGCTTTGAAACATGGACAATGAATGCCAAAGTGTTGAAAGAGTAAAGCACCTGAAATGGAAAGGCCACATGGTAAGAAGGTAGATGGACCAAAATAAGTTTTGCAATGGGTTCCACTCAATACAAACTTCCAAGAAGAAGACCATACAAAAGATGGGTAGATGAAATTACCAAATTTGTTGGTACACAGTGGCAACAAAAGGTGCAGGACAGAAAATACTGGAGGCTTGCTGAGGAGACCTTCATCCTGCAGTGGACAATGACTGCTGTTGATGATATATATAGTTTTATAAGTACAATAGAGAGATACTGTATATACAGTAATAACAATCTGTCCTGGCATTACCCAGGGTGAGAAGCCCTCAGACAATACCCCAGTCATGCATGTTACTGTGTTGGTTCTCTCTCCTTTAGTCTGTCTTTCATAATCTCTCTGTTTCTCAGTCTGAGGATGATGGGAGGCACAGAGCTATCAAATACATTGAAACTCACTGCTTTCAATACTCTTCTAACAACAGCTAGAGAGCCACATGTTCCCATTACTGATTCAGTGTTTGCACATTATAGCCTCGTTCACACTGGTGATCCCAACACTTTCTTTTTTGTACTCCACACTAATAGCCAGTGAACTGAACACAATGGGGGTTATGCACTAAGGGTGATAAAGTAGAGATTACTTCTCCAGTGATACTACTTCTCCAGTTATTTTATGGAGCCTATGCACAAAGTTGGAGAAATCTTAGTGCATTGGCTCCACAGACTGACATAGATACTTGAGAAGTGATAATATGGAGATAACTTCTCCAGTGATATCACCACTTTATCACACCTCAGTGCATAACTCCCCCACTTGACGGACAGGAAAGCAACTTGCTGCAACTTCTCTGCATCCAAGAACTGACCATGTGGCACTCTCTGCCATGCCTTCTCCACCCCTACTTGTAACAGGATCACTGAATGAATGCAGGAACCTTGGTGATTTCAACGGAGCTGCACTGAAACACATTCAAATCACCACTGTGAGCTAAGCCTATAGCAGCAGGGTTACACTGACAGCCTGGGAACTCTGCCAAGCTGATAATTCTAATATGTATAACAGAAACTAATATCACTACCTGGGACAGAAATTCTCAATCATTTTTGTTTGGTTGTAGTTTTCTACGCTTAAGAGTAGCCATTAAATAGAAAATTAAAAAAATACAGTACTGTGTAAAAGTTTTAGGCAGGTGTGAAAAAGCTGTAAAATAAGAATGCTTTAAAATGTAATAGTTTATTTTTATCAATTAACAAAATGTATAGTTTGTGAAGAGAAGAAAAATTTAAATCGATATTTGGTGTGACCACCCTTTGCCTTCAAAACAGCATCAGTTCTTCTAGGTACACTTGCACACAGTTAAGGAAATCGGCAGGTAGGTTGTTCCAAACATCTTGGAGAACTAACCACAGGTCTTCTGTGGATTTAGCCTCGGTTGCTTCTCTCTCTTTATTTAATCCCAGACAGACTCGATGATATTGAGATCAGGGCTCTGTGGGGGCCATACCATCACTTCCAGGACTCCTTGCTCTTCGTTACATTGAAGATAGTTTTTAATGACTTTGGCTGTATGTTTGGGGTCTTTGTTGTGCTGCAGAATAAATTTGGGTCCAGTTAGATGCCTCCCTGTTGGTATTGCATGATACCATCTGCTACAGCCAAATATTTCAAATTTTGACTCATCAGTCCAGAGCTGCCATTTTTCTGCACCGCGGTTCCTATGATTTAGTGCATAGTTGAGAGGCTAGGCCTTGTTTCCATGTCAGAGGTATGTCTTTTTGACCGCAAGTCTTTCAAGAAGACCACTTCGACAAGGACAGTAGATTGGTGTACCAGGTTCCCACTGTTTTCTGCCAATTCTGAGCTGGACATCCTCCGATTGTGAAGGGAATTAAGCATGATGGCCTTTCATTTGCTGCACTAAGTTTCCTTGGCCGTTTCTTTGTGAGTCTTCAAAAGAACATGGATAGCACATCTGATAACACATTTACCTTGAAATTGATGTCTGCTGATGCAGTATAACTATCTTGTGTCGTCACTGTGCTCAGTCTTGCCATGGTGTATGACGTTTGACATTAAACGGTCTTCAGCAATCGCACCTTGTTAGCGGAGTTTGGCTGTTCCTCACCCAGTTCTATTCCTAATACACAGCTGTTTCTGTTTCAGTTAATGATTGTGTTACAACCTACATATTAAATTGAAGATCATTAGCACCTGTTTGGTATAATTATTTAATCATACACCTGACTATATGCCTACAAAATCCCTGCTTTTGTGCAAGTGTACCTAGAAGAATTGATGCTGTTTTGAAGGCAAAGAGTGGTTATGTCAAATATTGATTTGATTTAGATTTTTTCTATTCACTCACTATGCATTTTGTTAATTGATAAATACAAAGCATTCTTACTTTACAGCATTTTTTCACACCTGCCTAAGACATTTGCACAGTACTGTGTGTGTGTATATATATATATATATATATATATATATATATATATATATAAAATCAGAATTCATTTACTGCTATCCTACTGCCACCCCTGAGTGTGTTTGACCCAGAAGAAGTACTTTCATTTATCTACCAGCTTTCAAATATCCTTTATAATAATTTGCTAAAATGTTTGTAATGAGGCAATAATGCACAGCAGAGGCTGCCCGTGAAAAGGCTGATAGTTCCAAGCGGGGTGCTCCAAAGTATCAGCTGCTGCGCGGGCAGTCTCTACTGTGCATGCCCCGTGACCAGCTGGCACTGTGGCCCGTGTACACCGGCTCTTCAAATAGTATATTTTATACTGAAATTAATTTAACCCCTCAGATGCTACAGAAAATAGAATCCAGCACACTGGTTTATAATGATTTAATGACCAGTCTAGCACCAAATAGTTAAACGGTTTGATTGATAAGGTTCCACATGGATTTCATTTAAAAACAAGGGTTGTTTCACAGATAAAAGTTTGAGAACCTCTGTACTACAGGATTAATTAACCACAAGTCAATGCTGCCATCAAGTGGCCTTACAGGGAACCACTGGAAAATGGACCATGAGATTGTAAGCAGAGCAGTTTATTTATTGAGCAAGTGATGTCTGCCATGATCCGCAAAATCTTTGGGTATTTATCAGTGAATACATGGGTTTTTTTTGTTGTTGTTTTTTTTGTTTTTTTTTAAAGGGACAGTAATGTTCCAAAACATTTTTTCTTTACATTTATGCAGAGCTTAAAATATTAATCAAATCACTCCAAACCCTATCTCTCAAACCACTATGGTTTGAGAGATACAGGGATTCAAACTCCCCCCCCTTCCTCCCCTTCTCCTGATGTCAGGTATAAAGCTGACAGCAGAACAATCGAGTCGTATGACTTGAGGAGGCTCTGCAGCAGAGCCTGAATCGCAGTACTTAAAAATAATTTATTCAATGTAAAGGTCTAAAAAGTGTGCCTAGTTTGCAAGCACACTTTTTAGACCTTTCCAATTAATGAATTATTTTTAAGTACCGCGATTTCAGCTCTGCTGCAGAGCCTCCTCAAGTCATACAACTCGATTGTCCTACTGTCAGCTTTATACCTGACATCAGGAGAAGGGGAGGAAGGGGGGGAACTTTGAATACCTATATCTCTCACACCATAGTGGTTTGAGAGATAGGTTTTGGAGCAATTTGATTAATATTTTAAGCTCTGCATAACTGTAAAAAATGTTTTGGGACATTAATTAAAGGGACAGCAACGGAAACTAACTCCCACATGATAATCTATGAATTAAATCCTAATGACCACTATGAATCAATTCTGCATAGATTGGTTGTCCAAAATGTATCTTTAATTATGGATAACATGATGCTCTTTGCAGGTCATTAGGGCCCCAAACTCCACCCTCTAAAGGCTTCTTAAGGTTCTAGAGTCCTGCAACCAAGAAATGCTTCTGCCTCTCTGTATTATATACTCAATTAGAATTAAAGATCCATTTCAGGGAGAGATTACAAGTTTCTGCACAGATTAACCCTTTGAGTGCTGGGGGGTGTCTAATGCATTAGACACCCCTTAGTAACAACGAGTTAATGAACATCGGGGGCTAATTATTAAAAGACATCACTAATGGATGCAAGCAGAGTCTGACAATGAAATGTGCAAACAAACCGGGACTCTCTGTATGGGAATTACTACTCCATGTTGTCTCCATATTCGCACCACACACTGACCAATACAGAACAATGTGGAGAACACACTGAGTATGTCAGTGGTGCAACACAATAAACTCTAATGGAGGCCGACGTACTAAGAAAGAGCGGTGAAATCCAAGTGCATCATGGGAGACAAAATAACCTTTCCAAAACATCCTACTGAATTAAACAGGGCTTTTATCTCCTTAAATGCTAGAGAGGTCTCCAACGTATTGCAAAGCAAAAGCCCCATTTAAATCAATGAGCATTTGTGTTTGTTCCCTACTGTGCAGTCGGTTTACCCCAGATTTACACCAATCAGACTCGGTGATAAATAGGAAAGGACACATTATTCCGTTGCTAAATGGACAAATGTCTAACATGAAAGAGAATGCAAGTGTTGCTCTGTAATGCGCTGCGCCTCTCTCTCTCTCTCTGGCACTCAAAGGGTTAAAGAAGTAGTCCAGTATAACACTGGAGAAATGATTATAAGAATTATGCATAGAAAGCTGTATTAATCATCACCGTAAGCAATAAAAGAGGATTTTAGTGAACTTACCATTAAATCCTTTTGTTTTAGTACATGTGGAACACAGGAACCATAGGGTAAAGTCTCCTCCTCCTGAGGGTATGGTACTTCCAGAAAAGGTCCCCGAGGAGGACTCCCTCCTTTCTCCCCTTTACCCCTGCCAGCTGACATCCAGTTTTAACGCATAGTAAAGCCAATATATAGAAGACAGAAGGGATAGAGAAGGAAAACCCGTGAATAGAGAACCCTTCTGCCTGGGACTCAACCCAATGTTTTTTTCTCAGAGGGAGTCCTGTGTCCCACATGGATTAAGAGTAATGGTAAGTTCACTAAAATTCTCTTTTCTCTTTCATGCATTGTGGAACACAGGAACCAGAGCTGTCCACCACCATTCCAGGGTGGGAAAAAGAGAACCACCCTCCATCTTAGTCCAGTCTCCACAGGACTACACTGATACAATGTGAACCTCAGGTGTTAAGATTTGATTATAGTTTTTCTACCATTTAGAGAGTTATTACAATGCTGTACGTCATCTAGTTCATGTGTAATTATGTTATAAATTGCCCCCTCCCATCCCTTTTACATACCTAATGATGCCTCTCCTTAAAGGAGTGAGGCCAGTCTGGATAAATCGCGGCGAGGGACAATCTTATTAAACCTGCCGTCCTTTGTCAAGGGGGTCAGGGTTTTCAGTATGCCAACAGCCAGAAGATTGTCCATTGCAGCCATCTGTCCGGTCCTATGACCAGATTCCAGATCTGAGGAGAGGCAGCATTAGGTATATAAAAGGGGAGGGCAGGGGACACTTCATGTATGTGTGTATATTTTTATTTATCCCTGTAAACATCTCTTTATATAAAACAAATAAATAGAAGACAGAACCAGAGAGCCAAATAACTCAATTTGAAAGTTTTACCCATCGTCCCTTCTGTGCAAGACAGACTTGTAATGTGCTGGTGAAAAAAACGACTTGTGAATATTGTCTAATTGAAAGCACAGTAAACCCTCATATACTACACAAATAAAGCACTGGCTTAGTATCCCCAACTACTTCTTCTTATACCTCAGGGGTTATTATTTATTGAGTCATATTTATTGCATCTCTAATTGGTGATTGGTTCTATGGGAGCTGGGAATGAGGTCACAAACCACCACAGAACCAGTATGTTTGCTCAGAGCTGAAATTCCCCATTCCCAAAGGATTCAATCCCACCCCCAAGAGTCACCAAAACCTCCCTTCTCACTAGTCTAAAAGGGACAGTAATGTTTGATAATAAAAGCAGCTCTAATTAATCATCATAGTATTTGGACCTTGGAGAGTGTTATTTCAATACTGTCAGAGTTGTAGTTCAGGAGTAATTCAATGACAAAGTGTCCCCCTCCCGCCCCTTTTACTGATGTCACACTGTTCAGCCAGATCAGAAGGGAGGTGCCCAGGTAGACTGCAGAGAAGGACAATCTTCAATTAAGATAAGGGAAAAACCTGAAAAGCTTGTCAAGAGGGACAGGGCTTTCATTGTTCTCATAGGAAGAAGATTGTCCCCTTCTGTTATCTGTCTGGTCTATGGACTGGATTCCACATCTGAGAAGAGATGACTTACACTAGGTAAAAGGGGCGGGAGGGGAAACTTTGCTTGTGAATATCTCTCAAACCATAAAGGTTTGAGAGATAAGACTTATATTGTTCTTCATATTTTTTAATTAATGCCTACAAAATAAAATAAAGATAAAATGAAGTATTATTATCCCTTTAAGGAAGCAGTAACAAATGGGCCATGCAGTTATGTAAGCATTAAATCTTAGCTACTATAGCAAGTTAAAAGTAGTAGGGACAAATAGCCAGCATTTTAGTTTAGTGTATGAGGGCTTGCTGTTCCTTTAAAGGCTCAGTGGGTTAACCAAATCCTTGTACAGGAAGTGAACATGTTAACCCCTTGAAGGCCAGAGATCGCCAACAGATTATGAAAGCAATTCGTTGGGACCTCTCTAGCCTATAAGAGATTAAAGGTAAATTCATAAGACAAAACAAATAAATACTACAAAAAAAAATAAACATTTTAATATTCAACATTTTCTTAATATCACAAAGAGGAAAAACTAGTCTCATTGAGGGGTTTTGGTACAATGTTCAGTGCAAACACTATATGTAGAGGTTACTTTGAATATCGCTTGTTTGTAGAGTTTTTCTCAGTGTTTCCTGGATATTTGCAGAGTCCTGGGGAGACAGAAAAAGAGAAGAGTGGTATTAGATTCACCTATAAAGTCGTGCTTACAATCACGGATCTGCAGGGTGCCAGAGACGGGGTATGCAACCCTAGCTTACATGTCCTGGCAGTAAGCTGCCTGCAAAGACAATGATCCAAAGACATCACAGCAAAGGACATAAAACCGTATAAAAAAAAAATATATAAATATTAAAGGGATAGTAATGCTTGAAGTAAAATTCAGGTCCTTATATTGTTTCTAACACATACAGCTATATTTTATCACTTACAGTTTTGTAGTTAATTCAAGCAAAAAAGAATCCCCGCCCGCCCCTTTCCCCTGCGTCATGCTGCCTCTCTGTCTGGTCCGGACAATATTCAGTAAGCAAAAGGAAAATCCTTCCTCCTTCGTCAAGGGGACATGGTTTTCCTTATACTTACCGTGTGAAGATTGTCCCTCGCTGCATCCGTCCGGTCCCTTGACTGGATTCCAGATTCAATGGGAGGCAGCAAGCAGGGGCGGGAGGGGGATATTTTCTGCTTGAATTGCAGTTGAGCTACAAAACTATAAGTGTCAAAATACAGTGCTATTTGCATACCTGGGAACTCTCCGGATTTGCCCCGGAGACTGCGGTTTTGACAGAGCTTTACCAGGTCTCCGGGGCAAAGGCTGATTCCTCCAGATGTGGGGAGTTTCTATTGAAACTCTGCCCATATCTGCTGTTTTTCCCAGTGTTCCTCCTTCCCCAGCCTTCTGTGTGACACCTTTAAGCCCTACCCCCCACAATTCGCGTCAAGCCCCACCCCTTTTTGATGCAATTTGCGTCATTGTCACCCCCCTGCTGCACCAAAGGACTCCCCTCCAGGTAGACCTCAACTGGAAGTTCCCAGGTATGGCTATGTGTTTGAAAAAAGATAAGGAAGACTCGGACCTGAAATTTACTTCAAGCATTACTATACCTTTAAAACCCAAATAGTTTAAGGAGTTAAGAAAGGCAATTCATCATTTTTTTTTTTTTTTTCACAATTTGGCTAAGGCCCTGTAAGAGGCTACATTAATAATTGCAGTTAAACGATTAAGGGCGAGATGTTCAGAAAGTGGTGCTAACTGAAATTGTCTGTAATCAGAATAAAAAAGTTCTTACACCATGATCCGTCACTTCTCAGACATGCTTCCGTCATTTTTTGCATCCAATTCCACCATCTCCGTCAAAGGGAAAAAGCCGTCTTAAAAGTGGGTGTGGTTTAATCAGGCCTTAAAATTTGAAGTCCTTTGCTACTAGCCAGACCTGAAAAGTTACTCGCCACTGCAAGCCAAAACATACCCACCAGGGCTGAATTTCTACTCACCAGGGCTAAATTTTCACTCGCCATTGGCTACTGCGAGTGGATAGTTTGAGCCCTGGTTTAATATTCCATCATAATGTAAGGTATTTTCAGATTAAAAAATATATTCGTTTGAACGTCATTTTTTTGTCTGATTAAGGTCATTTTTTTCCCGACGTAATAAAAATGGTCTAAACTTGGAGAGGAAAAATTTGTTTCAAAGACAAAAAAAGTCATTGTTTCTTTGAAAATGTTTGTTTCAAAGATAAAAAGAAAGAACATTTTTAAGATCAGAATTTTTAATGGCAATGTTCAATGAGATCTTACCGTCATTTTTAATTCTTTAGATGAATTTTCAAATGTGAAGTATTTACTTCTGAAAATATTGTCCTTCTTTTACCACCAAATCATGATCTGACGAGTTTTTCATTATGATGACTTTTTGAACATCTCGCCCTTAGAGTAAGATTTGGGAGGCGTCTGGGAAGTAGGAAAAACTATGGGTCTCTATGAAGTTGTCTCAGAAGACCTTTTTGTTGTAAGGACTGCGTTTTGTTTCAGAAAGAATTTCGTTCAGGGCAAGACTATCAACAATGCATATAAGTCCCCACATTGCCACCCCTTTTCCAACAAGTATTGACTGGGCCAGTGCATTGTTTATGTAATTTAGAAGGGGTAATCCATCATCTGAATATTGCCTTTAACCCTCAGTGCCAGAGAGCTATGGAACACATTAGCATTCAAAGGGTTAAACCTGTAAGACACATGATCTGATAACGGAAAATATTTACTAAACTTTAAAGGAAAACAAGCATACAAAACAAGAACAATTCTCCCCAAATATTACCGCAGTTAAACGGCTCATGCTCTGGCAGGACAAGAGGGGACGGAAAGCTTCAATTGTAATGGAATCCAGCCTGTTGATATCGGTAAAGCACTGGTAAAAGACTGCCGGGATCTTCCAGACCTGACAGTACGTCAGCACTAAAGGAGGACGACACAAACAAAGCGAGATTAATACTTTCCTAGAGATGTGCTGTACTCCAGTCCGGCATCCATACAGTTAATGCAGTGGATATCACTTGGGTATAAAGGAAGTTGTACACAGCCAGACTGAACATGTGCACACCCCTATGGCACTAAAACGGTTAAACACTAACACATCCTAATAAAATATAGGCCAAAATTACACTGCAGCTATTAAATGTTTTCACCGATTTTTTCTCACAGGTTCCTACAGCACAAGCAACCCTTTCAGTTCCAGAGGGGTGCATAAAGCATTGCAAAGCCACTGAAAGGGTTAAAGGAACAATACCTAAATTGCAGGTAATAAATGTTATCCCTGCTTTTATCTCATAGACTCCTATTGAAAGGGATAGTAATACTTCATTTTATCTTTATTTTATTTTGTAGGCATTAAAAAACATGAAGAACGATATAAGTCTTATCTCGCAAACCTTTATGGTTTAACCCCTTAAGGACCGGTGCGCGCACGCGCGGCCAGCACTTAAGGACCACGGAGCATTTTTTTTTTATTGGCGCTTCCGGTTCAGGACTTCTTGAGCGGCGTGCAGCCGCGACGGGAGCCCTGAAAGCCATGCCGTGCCAGGACCGTCATTGGTCCTTAAGTGCCGGACAGCCGTGACGGTCCTGGCATGGCAATGGTCCTTAAGGGGTTAAGAGATATTCACAAGCAAAGTTTCCCCTCCTGCCCCTTTTTCCTAGTGTAAGCCATCTCTTCTCAGATGTGAATCTGGTTGTAAGACCAGACAGATAACAGCAGGGGACAATCTTCTTTGTATGAAAACAATGAAAGCCCTCCCCCCCTTGACAAGTTTTTCAGGTTTTTCCCTTATCTTAATTGAAGATTGTCCCTCTCTGCAGTCTACCTGGGCACCTCCCTTCTGATCTGGCTGAACAGGGGGTGGGATACTTTGCTTGTGAATATCTCTTAAACCAAAAAGGTTTGAGAGATAAGACTTATATCGTTCTTCATGTTTTTTTAATGCCTACAAAATAAAATAAAGATAAAATGAAGTATTACTATCCCTTGAAGTCTATGGGGAAATTGGCAAGTAAAAACCAATGAGAACATTAACAGTTGCGATAGAATCCAGGCCTTGATCCAAGCAGGAAATCCTATTACCTCAATTAACCCTTTGAGTGGCAGAGCGATGTGCAACACATTGCAAAGCAATGCATTGCACACCCCCACCTGGAACTCAAAGAGTTGAATCAGTTCTGCATGGATTAATTAATCTGGATTTCATGTCCATAGAGGAATACATGATTCTTTATTGCCAGACTCGAGAAGCCTGAACTCCTGGCATGGAAGGTCCCTTCCTTCTTAAAGGGATAGTATAGTAATGTTTCATAATAACAGCAGTTCCTATTAATCTTCACAGTATTTGGCCCATGGAGAGTGTTATTTCAATACTGTCAGAGTTGTAGTACAAGAGTAATTAAATGATAAAATATCCCCCTCCTGCCCCTTTTACCTAGTGTAAGTCACCTCCCCTCACATGTGGAATTTGATCTCTTGATCAGACAGGTTACAGCAAGGGACAATCTTCTTACTGTGACATAAGGAAAACCCTGCCCCTTGACAGGATTTTCAGGTTTTTCCTTATGATCACTGAAGATTGTCCCTCTCTGTGATCCATCCAGACAGTCTTGCTGCTCTGAGATGAGCAGTGTTACATCAGTAAAAGGGGTGGGAGGGTGATACTTTATCATTCAATTACTCTTGAACTACAACTCTGACAGTACTGAAATAACACTTTCCATGGCCCTAATACTATGAATATTAATTAGAGCTGCTTTTACTGTGAAACATTACTATCCCTTTAAGCAGATTTCAGTGGGAGAAGTCTGGAGGTCTGAGTCCCCAATTCAAAGAATCATGTCTGTCTCTATGTACATGACACCCAGTACTAATTATAGATTAATTCTGGGCAACCAATCCATGAGAATGTATTCAAAGTGGCCAGTATGACTTTTCTGCTCAGATTAAGTAAAGTGACAGGGGGGTTAGTGTTTAAGAGTTAATCGTTTTACTTAAACAACTTTTGAATGACTGAAGGAATAGTCCATTCGTATTTTGAAATACACATACAATATGTGAAAGGCACAATGGCCTGTTCTACAACTTGTCATTGCTCAGAGAATCACATTTTAACTCTCCAGTACAGAGATATTTCCACGTACATATTAGACTAATCCCTTTTGGGTGGGATTAGTCTAACACGTCAGTGGACATTTCTCCTCTGTAATGGCACTAGAGAGCTAAAACGTGATGCTCTTGAGCGGTGACTAGCCAGAGAACAGGCCATTGTGCTTTTGTTCATGCTCAGAGCCTCTCACATCTTTTGGCTTGTTTCTGAGTAACACTTAGGGTCTCTTCCTAAGTGTAAAGGGTATTCCAGACATGCACCCCTTGCTCTCAGTGCCTAGGGAAGCCAGCTGCACCTCACTGATAAGGCCCAAATAAGGCTGAAATGTACATGTGGGGTAACCTGGTTTTTCCGTGCAGAGGGGACTTGCCCATCATTTTGGTACTGGACCGCCCTTATGGGTGGGATTAGTCTAATATGTATGTGGACATTTTTTCTCTGTAATGGCACTAGAGAGCTAAAATGTGATGCTCTTCAGCGGTGACTAGCCGGAGAACAGGCGTCATTGCTTCTGTTCATGCTCAGAATCTTCGCATCCTTTGGATATTATTTTGAAAGCAGGTAAAATCAGGAAGACACAATGAGCTTTATGTAAAAAAGGTAAAGTGGGAAAATTACATGGCTATTGCACCATAAGGGAGAAATAAAAAGTACAATTTATTTAAATGGGAATTTTAACCCCTTGAATACTAGAGAGGTCTACAGCAGACCTCACTAGCATTCAAGGGGTTAAAAACTCCAATTAGGTCAATGGGAGTTCAGGGAGTATTTATAACTGAAAAGATAGAGGATAAATTCTGGTGCAAACCACTGTACAATAGAGGACAACAAAAAATTCCCCAAATACATTCTGATTTAAATGGGGCATGTAAACTGCTTGGATGCAGGTCTCCAGATCATTGTAGAGCAATACAATTGATATCTGTCTAACATCCAAGGGGTTAAAAGCCATGTTTAAATTACAGAGAATTTTCCTTTGTCCCCTAGTAAATGGGTTGCATCTCTCTTCTTCCTGAATACGGCCCTGCAGGACTCCAGCAGAAAGCACAAGATGAGCAATTCTGGATCAGACCAGTGGGTTGGGGGATTTAAAGCGCCACGTACGTGTTATTTTGTCCCCTATGGTGCAGTTGGATTGGCCTAGATGTGCTCATCTGTAAGTCCTAGAATATAACCCCAAGCAATGACTCCTTCTCATCCTTCCTCTAGTCCTGTATAATGAGGAGGCAATCCCAAACTATTCTCCTCCCTAATCCCGCCCACCTCAATTAAGCCCCACCCACATTATACAGCAATTGGTGATATTTGGACACTCCCACCCCAGCCCTTCTTAGTACACTAGGGGCTGGGGTCAACGATGTTTCTAGGTATGGGGGACAAGTAAGAATTTCCCAAAATCCAAATGAAAGCTTGAGGTCTCCAACACGTTGCTTTAGAATGCACTGGAGACTTCCCAAGAATTCAGTGGGTTAAAGCCCCATTAAGATGGAAACTTTCATTTCACCCCTATGGTGCTGTTGGTTTGCCCTGGAACTGCACTCCTTTTAGCTTCCTAAATCCAGTCCTATGGATATTACACATAATACAAATGAGGAGCAATTCTGGAGGAAACCAAGTAAATGCACCATGGTGGGAGGGACTTTCATTTGACCTCTATGGTGCAGTTGGTTTGCCCCAGACTTGGAAGACTAGAGTGTATTGAATACGGTCCCTATGTTCCTTACCAGCAGCAGGCAGACCATCCACGATATTGGGCTGTTCCATCAGCGAGCAGGGCACCTCTCCAGAGTAGTCTTTAGTTTTCAGTGCTTTCAGGAAAGGGACCGGGAGATTGTATGTGGACTCTGGAGTCTTATATTCAGACACAGGACAGGTGGAGAGTATGGTGACTTTTAAACAGCTCTTCTGTAAACAGCTAAAAACCTAAAAAAAAATATTAGTATGTGTAACATCACTTCACTAATAAACTGTTTTTATATAACAAAATACCTACGCATAAATTCAAGATTAATCCATTACCTGCCACGCTACATAATCACACAGTATACAGTGCTCCATCAGGAGAAAAGGATTCAGGGTAATGGCATACAAAAAATGTTTGCCACTGAAGACTGGTTTATTTTGTATCTATAAAGGAGATGCATCACATGACTATAATTCTCCATCCGTGCCAGAAGCAACCATGGGGCGGCAGTAAGGAGGAGTTATAATAATCTGCTCCATATTGCCTCTCCAATAGGTAAAGGCCTAGGGGAGTGATTTTGACAGGAGTGGCCAAGGAGGAGACGCCACCCAGGTTACTCCTGTCAAAACCTCTGAAGGAGTTTCCCCGCCCTCACCTTAGCCTCTTCCCTGTAGCCTGCCCTTTCTCACCGTTGCCTCTTCCCTGTAGCCTGCCCTCCCTCACCTTTGCCTCTTCGCTGTAGCCTGACTTCCCTCACATTCACTGTTTCTCTTTGAGCCATCCATCCTGCCTTTACAAATAAAAACAAAACAAGTATTGCACACATCTCTATATGCCGCTTTGACTCTTCCCCCTTTGCATGTACCTCCCTCCAAACCTCCCACCTCCGCTTTTGCTGCCGCCAAGCATCACTTTCATTCACACTCCAGTTCGCTGTGTCCTCTCTGCCATTCATAGCATCCTCTTCACTGACCTTCCCTCATATTCAGCAACATTCCCTCCATTTCACCAGTCCTGGGACCAAAATATGCCCCTTTATCTGCCTGCCCTGCCTCGCATTCACCAGTCCTCTTCACCCTCCTGTCCATTCATGGATAACTTTCATCTATCCACCTGTTCAGCACATCCAAATCCCCCTTCTTCCTACCTCTCGACCTTAATACTGAGGCTAAACCACACAGTCATCACTTTTTATCACGTCCAAACCTCCCTCTCTTCCAACATACCTTTTGCCATGAAACGAACCTCCCACCCTCCCTTTCACAGTGTCCAAACTTATCCCTGTACCTTTACTTGCCTCCAACTCTCTCACTGTTTGTGCACTGAGGTTGTCCGAAACTGTGTCAAGTTATGTGGTCACAAGGCCACATCACCTGACATACTTCCCACCAGTCACTGCTGAACCATAATACTGAGAGACAGGAAGGTTGCTCAAGGTACCAGGAAAGTGTGTGCGCGGGCTTTTTTTTTTGCGAAAGCAAAATTGGGGGGGGGTAGGAGGGGGAGAGAGAGAGAGAGAGAGAGATTTCTTTTTAACCCTGTGAATGCCAGAGAGGTATCCAACACATTGCAATGCATCGGATACATAGCTGGCACTCAAAAGAGTTAGCAATGTGTCTGATACCCCTCATATGTATAATTTTGTGTGCTAGTTCCTTTAATGAAGAATCCTGCCCTAAAGAGGATATAAAAACCAACTCCTGTACATGGCTCTGAGTTGATCAAGGTAACGGTATTCATTACACGAACCTTTTCACACCACTGGAACAGCTGATCTTCTGCCACATAGCAGTTACACTGGCACAGCATGACCTGCAACAGCAGATTATAAAGTCTTTATCTGTTATTTTCACATATAAATCATTAGGGAGTTAACCCTTTGATTGCCAGATGGGTACGCAACGAATTGCTTTGCAATGCTTTGCGTACACCTCTGGCATTCAAAGGGTTATAAGAACTCAAATAAAAAAATTACACAAATCTTTCCTTACCCCAATATAAAAATGTTATTAAAAGGACCTTATTATTAAATGGGGCTTTTAACCCCTTGGATGCTAGAGAAATCTCTAACACATTGCCTCTCTAGCACTAAAGGGGTTAACTGCCCATTTAAAGCAATGGAATTTTCACTATGTAATCTCAAAAGCACCACTAAATCATAGTATTACTAGGTTATTCCTAAGAATAAGGAGGTTGTGCTATGAGATTAAACATAACACTACAGAAAAAAGAAAGGGGACAGAAAAGAAAATCTCCTGAAAGCACCAACCCCTCTCCTATATTGTGACGTAGTAAGGTCAATCAGATATGTAGAGATAGGGAAAGACCAAAATAAAATCAAAGATAAAAATTAACCTTTATTAATTCCCTCAACTAAAAACAGCGAATTTTAAAAAACAAGACTGTTACAGCATATATGAATAGAGTAATTGAGCAAGATTCACTCTCACTACAATAATAGTTATAATATCGCTCTCTACTCCTAATGTTTATATAAACTAAAATCCCTCTAATGATAAACTAGACTCCACGAGCACACATAGGTCATAGAGTACTCTGAAGGTTCTAAATATATAATATCCTACCTACCACCTTATCTAAAGTAGGAAGAGAGTGTGGCCGCAAAAGGTGATCACTCAAAAACAGAAGCAAATCGCTTCCAAAGCCCCAGCGGTTAAGTCCGCAAAAATCATTGTGTAATGGACCCGCTGGGTAAGTGATCGATATAGGCCAAAAAATTTTAGAGAGAAAGAGAGAGAGAGAACAAAAGTGCTCTAGTATAAGTACATCAAAATGCTGGTACAATCAGAAAAACTGGCACACAAAGTCTGTGCCCAGTAACCCTGACGATCGTTTCGCCATGTGGCTTTCTCAAAGGGTAATGAGCCGGCACCAAAACGCCGTATTTAAGCTCATCAAGTCCTTCCCCCTACTCATTAGACTAATTGACTAGATGGCTGGTCTTTTAACTCTTCCTAATCCCAAAAGGATTCATTGAAATCAAAGCTGAGGTAACAAGATCCATCATTCGGATGCTTAAGAAACATATTTAAACATTCCCATTCGTTGGTTAGAATGGGGATGAAGATACCACGGTTTAAATCGCAAAGTTAACCCATTGATGGGTTTCAACACCCCACACATTACTTTCAATTTTCATTCCACTGGCCCCACATTCATCTAGTTATTATCCCTAGTCATACAGACATTTCTAAATATGACAATGTATATTAAGGTGTGTATTCGGTTGCATCGTACATCCGATATTTCACCAAGTTATATATCCAATAAATGTTGCAGTCATCAGTATACATCGCTCCCATAATAATACTGAGATCATTTTTTTATGTTTACTACAACTAAACATTTATGTATCTGTTGGACAATGCCATAAAATTATTGGGATAACGGAGCCATAAAGGAAAGGGAAGCAATATTAACCGTACCAATTATAAAAGCTTTTATCGCTTCCCAAAAAAACAGTATACAAAACAGATGATTCGCCAGTATTCCAGATTCATTGAGCATGATAAAAAACATTCAAGCAATGAATCTTAGTGGGCATTCTTTGTCCGATCTATTTCAATTACAGTATATAGTTACAAAGAAAAGAAACTATCCTACTTTACCTCAATTATAGTTCTAGGGATACTGAATTTATATATAATAAGAACCTGCCTAGTTATAGCTAGTCAGTTATAATCCTACCCCGTCAAAACTATAAACAATCCTCCCTTAGTAAAAAGTCCAAAAGACCTGCCATAATCAACCCAATATGAATTCCACGAGCATAAATAGCTAGATGGAACAGCCATATTATAAACTAAGGGAATAGATCGAATGTAGTCATATGTAGACATATAGAAAATTCTCTAAAAAAACCTATTATCCTAACGAGAAGAGACAAGAATATAAACAAATCATAGGGGTATATTGCCTGTTTTTAACCTTGGATAATATTCCTAGATATGAGCAGATAAACGCATTCCTTCATTGAGGCCCCTAGGCCACAATGTGTTCAATTCAAAAATCCATTTGTTTTCCATCCTTAATAATTTATTTTCTACATCTCCTCCCCTGATACCTAAGGAGATCCGTTCTAACCCCCAGACTGTTGTTCCCCTTATTTGAGAACTATGTTTCTCCAGGTAGTGTCTACTAACTCTAGTAATAGACTTGCCCACACTTATATCCCTGGGGGCATTGATAATATTTCTGAAGTGTTCTCCAATCCGTACTTTAAGTTGTCTGTATGTTTTGCCAACATATATCATTTGGCAAGGACATTTAATGGCATAGATTACATTTTTTGAGTCACAATTTATATATTGGTTGTGTTTGCACCACTTCCCGAAACGATTACTGGTACCTTTTGTATTGGTAATATAAGGGCAGATTTTACATCGACCACACGGATAACTGCCCATTGCCGGTGGTTCTCTAGATCTCCTAGGCAGAAAGTGACTTCTCACTAATTTATCCTGTAAGTTAGGAGAACGCCTACAGCTCATCATTGGTTTTTCACCTATGACTTTTTTCAAATCCAAATCTGTACGCAGGACTGACCAGTACTTATTAAGTATATTTCTGACCGAACCCCATTGATTATTATGAGTACTAATAAACCTAATCATATTATCCTGGGGTTTTTCCTTCTTTTGAAGGAGAGAGCTTCTTGGTGTATATATAGCTCTCTTCTTTGCCTTATTGATACTGGTCTTGGAATACCCACGTTCCCTCAGCCGTATCGTTAATTCCTCTGCTCTTTTTTTAAATAGTTCATCAGTTGAGCAATTTCTCCTAATTCGCAGGAACTCCCCTATAGGTACAGATTTCTTTACAGATTCCAGATGGAAACTATTAGCATGAAGTATGCTATTGGTTGATGTAGGTTTTCTGTAAAGATCCGTGTGTAGAAAGCCATCTATTCCTTTTATGATTGTAAGATCTAAAAAATTAATTTGACTCCTATCAGACTCCATTGTAAGCCTTAAATCCAAATTATTGGTGTTCAATGCCATAACAAAATCTCTTAGCAGATCCACACTTCCATCCCAAAGGATGAATATATCATCTATATACCGATGCCAGGCTAGTATATGGGAATTAAAATGCGAGAAGTTATCCTGCAAAACCACCACCTCCTCCCACCACCCGAGGTACAGATTAGCATATGTAGGGGCACAGGCTGCCCCCATTGCTGTCCCGCGGGTTTGTAGGTAGAAGTAGTTATGAAAGGTGAAATAGTTATGTGTCAGGACGAACTTCAGAAGTTTGAGTAGAAAAGTTCTATAGTTGTCAGTTATTGACACATCTTTCTTTAAAAAATATTCAACAGCCGCAATACCCATATCATGGTGGATTGAGGTGTACAATGCTTCCACATCCCAGCCCACCAAAGTAATATCATCATCTACTGGCAACCGATCAAGCTTCACCAATAGGTCAGTGGTGTCTCTAGTGTATGATGGTAGTTGTGTAACATATTTCCTAAGTTTGCTGTCGAGATACTGTGATGCCTTTTCACACAGACTCCCTAGACTTGAGACTATGGGTCTACCCGGGGGTGTGGATACATTTTTATGAACTTTAGGAAGGAGGTAGAATGTTGGAGTGACAGGTTTAATTACCTCCAGAAATTTTCTATCTCCTGCTGTAATTGCTCCTAATTCCTTCGCTTCATCAATCATTTTTACATAAGTCCTAAGAAAATCATCAGTCGGATCACTGTACATTTTTTTATAACAGTCCTTATTGTTCAATTGTTTGAACGCTTCCGTTAGGTATAAGTTCTTTGGCCATAATACTATATTCCCTCCTTTGTCTGAGGGTTTTATCTCCACATCTGCCCATGAGGCTATTTCCTTAATTGCTTTTACTTCTTCACAATCAAGATTATATGGTCCCTTCTTGTCTGGTAAGTCAATTATATCTTTAATGACTAATTCTGCAAAGGTTTTCACTTGAGGACATATGTTTGAAGGGGGAGTGAATAGGGACTTAGATTTCAAAGTTCCTTGCTGTCTTTGGGGTTCATTCTGTATAAGATTTATTAGTGTTTCTAACGGGTCCAGATCTAAATTGGGAGGATCATCCCTCTTGTCTCTTGAAAAGATTTTGGTGTCAAAAAAACATTCTTGATCAAACCAACTGATATCATCTTTTCTCTCATCCGGTCTTATAAAAAACTTGTGTAATAAAAGCCTTCTACAAAACAAAAAAAGATCCTTATAAACTGTGAACTTATTCAGATTATTACATGGTGAGAAAGATAGTCCTCTTTGAAGGACCCCTAGATGTATGTTATTTAGAATATGTTCACTTAGATTAATAATGACCATTGGAGTTATCGTCTCCATACTGGGTTGCCCCTTTGCATCCGTTGCTGTCCGTACCCCCAAATTTCTCTGTTTCGCAAATCCCTTTCCACCTCTCCTTGTCTTTCTCCTATGTTTGGGTATCTCCTCCTCCCTCTGTTCCTGCGTGATCTTTGTCCTAAAAAATACGATCTTCCTATTCTGTTAGGTTCTATATTATACGCCGGACTAGCTGTTCCCTCCGTATCTGAAACATCTGACTCTGACATCTCACTTTCTCTTATTTCTCCTTCTCCTTCGGTATTTTCAGCATGTTTCCACTGATAAATAGAACCCAGTTTGAAATCATTTAAATCCCGTTGGAATTTATTCTTTTTCTTATCAATGATTTTTCTTTCCAAAGTATCTATTTCAGTATCAATTTTCTTAAGTTTCTCTTTTAATTCTTCACAGTCTATGTCCTGTAATTTCTTTTCTATTTCTTTAATCTGAGATGTCAATGTGTCAGTTCTAGCTTGTTCATGTTCAAATAGTATCTGTATTAGCTCATTAGAACATTTATTCAATGCAATTTCCCACCTTTTTTCTAAAGCTGGATTGTCTAACTGTACAGCTGGCATTAATTTAATTCTTAAACCTCTTGGAATTAGGTCGTGGGCAAAATATTTTTCGTATGAAGATTTGTTCCACCAAGATCTCATAAGTTTCACATTGGTGATTTTATATTCCGCCAGAATGTCTTTAGTAGTAGATTTATTCCCTGTTTGTGTATCATCTTGGGTTGCAGAGAATACCTCACCTAACTGATTGACCCACTTTTCTCGTCTATCAGTAAAACTGATGGTATTAGGATCAGTTTTACTGATAGACGAGAAAAGTGGGTCAATCAGTTAGGTGAGGTATTCTCTGCAACCCAAGATGATACACAAACAGGGAATAAATCTACTACTAAAGACATTCTGGCGGAATATAAAATCACCAATGTGAAACTTATGAGATCTTGGTGGAACAAATCTTCATACGAAAAATATTTTGCCCACGACCTAATTCCAAGAGGTTTAAGAATTAAATTAATGCCAGCTGTACAGTTAGACAATCCAGCTTTAGAAAAAAGGTGGGAAATTGCATTGAATAAATGTTCTAATGAGCTAATACAGATACTATTTGAACATGAACAAGCTAGAACTGACACATTGACATCTCAGATTAAAGAAATAGAAAAGAAATTACAGGACATAGACTGTGAAGAATTAAAAGAGAAACTTAAGAAAATTGATACTGAAATAGATACTTTGGAAAGAAAAATCATTGATAAGAAAAAGAATAAATTCCAACGGGATTTAAATGATTTCAAACTGGGTTCTATTTATCAGTGGAAACACGCTGAAAATACCGAAGGAGAAGGAGAAATAAGAGAAAGTGAGATGTCAGAGTCAGATGTTTCAGATACGGAGGGAACAGCTAGTCCGGCGTATAATATAGAACCTAACAGAATAGGAAGATCGTATTTTTTAGGACAAAGATCACGCAGGAACAGAGGGAGGAGGAGATACCCAAACATAGGAGAAAGACAAGGAGAGGTGGAAAGGGATTTGCGAAACAGAGAAATTTGGGGGTACGGACAGCAACGGATGCAAAGGGGCAACCCAGTATGGAGACGATAACTCCAATGGTCATTATTAATCTAAGTGAACATATTCTAAATAACATACATCTAGGGGTCCTTCAAAGAGGACTATCTTTCTCACCATGTAATAATCTGAATAAGTTCACAGTTTATAAGGATCTTTTTTTGTTTTGTAGAAGGCTTTTATTACACAAGTTTTTTATAAGACCGGATGAGAGAAAAGATGATATCAGTTGGTTTGATCAAGAATGTTTTTTTGACACCAAAATCTTTTCAAGAGACAAGAGGGATGATCCTCCCAATTTAGATCTGGACCCGTTAGAAACACTAATAAATCTTATACAGAATGAACCCCAAAGACAGCAAGGAACTTTGAAATCTAAGTCCCTATTCACTCCCCCTTCAAACATATGTCCTCAAGTGAAAACCTTTGCAGAATTAGTCATTAAAGATATAATTGACTTACCAGACAAGAAGGGACCATATAATCTTGATTGTGAAGAAGTAAAAGCAATTAAGGAAATAGCCTCATGGGCAGATGTGGAGATAAAACCCTCAGACAAAGGAGGGAATATAGTATTATGGCCAAAGAACTTATACCTAACGGAAGCGTTCAAACAATTGAACAATAAGGACTGTTATAAAAAAATGTACAGTGATCCGACTGATGATTTTCTTAGGACTTATGTAAAAATGATTGATGAAGCGAAGGAATTAGGAGCAGTTACAGCAGGAGATAGAAAATTTCTGGAGGTAATTAAACCTGTCACTCCAACATTCTACCTCCTTCCTAAAGTTCATAAAAATGTATCCACACCCCCGGGTAGACCCATAGTCTCAAGTCTAGGGAGTCTGTGTGAAAAGGCATCACAGTATCTCGACAGCAAACTTAGGAAATATGTTACACAACTACCATCATACACTAGAGACACCACTGACCTATTGGTGAAGCTTGATCGGTTGCCAGTAGATGATGATATTACTTTGGTGGGCTGGGATGTGGAAGCATTGTACACCTCAATCCACCATGATATGGGTATTGCGGCTGTTGAATATTTTTTAAAGAAAGATGTGTCAATAACTGACAACTATAGAACTTTTCTACTCAAACTTCTGAAGTTCGTCCTGACACATAACTATTTCACCTTTCATAACTACTTCTACCTACAAACCCGCGGGACAGCAATGGGGGCAGCCTGTGCCCCTACATATGCTAATCTGTACCTCGGGTGGTGGGAGGAGGTGGTGGTTTTGCAGGATAACTTCTCGCATTTTAATTCCCATATACTAGCCTGGCATCGGTATATAGATGATATATTCATCCTTTGGGATGGAAGTGTGGATCTGCTAAGAGATTTTGTTATGGCATTGAACACCAATAATTTGGATTTAAGGCTTACAATGGAGTCTGATAGGAGTCAAATTAATTTTTTAGATCTTACAATCATAAAAGGAATAGATGGCTTTCTACACACGGATCTTTACAGAAAACCTACATCAACCAATAGCATACTTCATGCTAATAGTTTCCATCTGGAATCTGTAAAGAAATCTGTACCTATAGGGGAGTTCCTGCGAATTAGGAGAAATTGCTCAACTGATGAACTATTTAAAAAAAGAGCAGAGGAATTAACGATACGGCTGAGGGAACGTGGGTATTCCAAGACCAGTATCAATAAGGCAAAGAAGAGAGCTATATATACACCAAGAAGCTCTCTCCTTCAAAAGAAGGAAAAACCCCAGGATAATATGATTAGGTTTATTAGTACTCATAATAATCAATGGGGTTCGGTCAGAAATATACTTAATAAGTACTGGTCAGTCCTGCGTACAGATTTGGATTTGAAAAAAGTCATAGGTGAAAAACCAATGATGAGCTGTAGGCGTTCTCCTAACTTACAGGATAAATTAGTGAGAAGTCACTTTCTGCCTAGGAGATCTAGAGAACCACCGGCAATGGGCAGTTATCCGTGTGGTCGATGTAAAATCTGCCCTTATATTACCAATACAAAAGGTACCAGTAATCGTTTCGGGAAGTGGTGCAAACACAACCAATATATAAATTGTGACTCAAAAAATGTAATCTATGCCATTAAATGTCCTTGCCAAATGATATATGTTGGCAAAACATACAGACAACTTAAAGTACGGATTGGAGAACACTTCAGAAATATTATCAATGCCCCCAGGGATATAAGTGTGGGCAAGTCTATTACTAGAGTTAGTAGACACTACCTGGAGAAACATAGTTCTCAAATAAGGGGAACAACAGTCTGGGGGTTAGAACGGATCTCCTTAGGTATCAGGGGAGGAGATGTAGAAAATAAATTATTAAGGATGGAAAACAAATGGATTTTTGAATTGAACACATTGTGGCCTAGGGGCCTCAATGAAGGAATGCGTTTATCTGCTCATATCTAGGAATATTATCCAAGGTTAAAAACAGGCAATATACCCCTATGATTTGTTTATATTCTTGTCTCTTCTCGTTAGGATAATAGGTTTTTTTAGAGAATTTTCTATATGTCTACATATGACTACATTCGATCTATTCCCTTAGTTTATAATATGGCTGTTCCATCTAGCTATTTATGCTCGTGGAATTCATATTGGGTTGATTATGGCAGGTCTTTTGGACTTTTTACTAAGGGAGGATTGTTTATAGTTTTGACGGGGTAGGATTATAACTGACTAGCTATAACTAGGCAGGTTCTTATTATATATAAATTCAGTATCCCTAGAACTATAATTGAGGTAAAGTAGGATAGTTTCTTTTCTTTGTAACTATATACTGTAATTGAAATAGATCGGACAAAGAATGCCCACTAAGATTCATTGCTTGAATGTTTTTTATCATGCTCAATGAATCTGGAATACTGGCGAATCATCTGTTTTGTATACTGTTTTTTTGGGAAGCGATAAAAGCTTTTATAATTGGTACGGTTAATATTGCTTCCCTTTCCTTTATGGCTCCGTTATCCCAATAATTTTATGGCATTGTCCAACAGATACATAAATGTTTAGTTGTAGTAAACATAAAAAAATGATCTCAGTATTATTATGGGAGCGATGTATACTGATGACTGCAACATTTATTGGATATATAACTTGGTGAAATATCGGATGTACGATGCAACCGAATACACACCTTAATATACATTGTCATATTTAGAAATGTCTGTATGACTAGGGATAATAACTAGATGAATGTGGGGCCAGTGGAATGAAAATTGAAAGTAATGTGTGGGGTGTTGAAACCCATCAATGGGTTAACTTTGCGATTTAAACCGTGGTATCTTCATCCCCATTCTAACCAACGAATGGGAATGTTTAAATATGTTTCTTAAGCATCCGAATGATGGATCTTGTTACCTCAGCTTTGATTTCAATGAATCCTTTTGGGATTAGGAAGAGTTAAAAGACCAGCCATCTAGTCAATTAGTCTAATGAGTAGGGGGAAGGACTTGATGAGCTTAAATACGGCGTTTTGGTGCCGGCTCATTACCCTTTGAGAAAGCCACATGGCGAAACGATCGTCAGGGTTACTGGGCACAGACTTTGTGTGCCAGTTTTTCTGATTGTACCAGCATTTTGATGTACTTATACTAGAGCACTTTTGTTCTCTCTCTCTCTTTCTCTCTAAAATTTTTTGGCCTATATCGATCACTTACCCAGCGGGTCCATTACACAATGATTTTTGCGGACTTAACCGCTGGGGCTTTGGAAGCGATTTGCTTCTGTTTTTGAGTGATCACCTTTTGCGGCCACACTCTCTTCCTACTTTAGATAAGGTGGTAGGTAGGATATTATATATTTAGAACCTTCAGAGTACTCTATGACCTATGTGTGCTCGTGGAGTCTAGTTTATCATTAGAGGGATTTTAGTTTATATAAACATTAGGAGTAGAGAGCGATATTATAACTATTATTGTAGTGAGAGTGAATCTTGCTCAATTACTCTATTCATATATGCTGTAACAGTCTTGTTTTTTAAAATTCGCTGTTTTTAGTTGAGGGAATTAATAAAGGTTAATTTTTATCTTTGATTTTATTTTGGTCTTTCCCTATCTCTACATATCTGATTGACCTTACTACGTCACAATATAGGAGAGGGGTTGGTGCTTTCAGGAGATTTTCTTTTCTGTCCCCTTTCTTTTTTCTGTAATGGAATTTTCACACCTCCCTCCTTACGGTGCAGCTGGTGTGCCCCATAGTTGCACCTCTTTATACTGATGAATAAGGCCTCTGTGTCCTGTTTTTCAGAAAACCGGGGGAAGCAATTTTCCACTGCATTCCTCACTTCCTGCTGGATTTCAAGTTAGCAATCCAGGAAGTGATGAGTGCAAAGAAAAACTGCTTCTCCCAGCTTGCACGATTTCATATGTCTTTTGTTCTATCGATTCCCAGTGAAATTAACCCCCTTGTTTGCACCAAAAAGTGGGGCTGACGCCCTAATAGTTACATATCTGTTGTCACGCACCATTGGTTACAGAGCTTTACTGTAGAATGTATTGTATCACTGTATTTGATCACTTTACACTAGTGTTTATTATGGTGTACTTATTTTACTGTACTGTACTTTTATTATTATTCCAATAAATGGTTAAAATTAAAAAAAAAAAATAATAGGTTTTTTATATATATATATATATATATATATATATATATATATATATATATATATATATATATCTTGACAAAGGCCCAAGGCAGGGCCGAAACATTGATAATAAACTTTGCACAATTTTGAAGCAGCTGGAAGTCCTGCGAGTGCGGTCCTTGAACAACAAACCTGTATGTATCTTTTGTGGAACCAGGCACCCAGGCCATTGATTTTGATTGGGAGAGTGCTAGGACTTATATGTTTGGTATATATATATATATATATATATAATTTATTTACAGTATGACATCACAATATCACATCAGATTAACTGCACAGTATTCAATAAAATTAAATTGATACCTATAGGTCTACAATGCACTTTCAGATGAGGTATATACTCCTATATAATGTGACAGACTAGCCAGCTGAAATCTGACCACTGTTAATGTTACATTGTAGCACTGTTACAGTAAATATCAAGAGTTTAAACTGTAATAACTCTGGAACTCTCAGCAGTGGGGGGATAATCACTTTCCTCAGCAAGAAAAAAACACAAAAACAATATATATTTTTTCATACATATACTAGTTGAAGAGGCTGTGTACACAGGCCCCAGTGCCACCCAGCAATGGCAGCAGTGTAGTCATGCTCAGAAGAGACTGCCCGCGGCGCGGCTGATAACGGAGCGAGACGCTCTGAATTTAGACTGTAGTCCTCTCTGCGCAGCGGTGCACGGAGAGGACTATGGTCTGAATTCGGAGTGGCCCGCTCTGTTCTCAGCCGCGCCCTGAGCAGTCTCTGCTGCGTATGACTGCAGCGTGAGCAGCCAACTGTAAAGCGCGTGACAGCTTCTGACAAACTTTAGCGAATTATTATATAGGATATATAACTATTACAGTAGAAAATATAAAAAAATCAAAATTAGCACCAGGATAAGACTTTTGCCCCTTTCTCACCATGGGATCTGTGATTGAACGATACAAGATGCAGGATGATGGACCGGGAAGATTAGCATCCTTGATGTTGGTGTCTCGACATCTCTCATTCCA
Source organism: Rhinophrynus dorsalis (assembly GCA_037306005.1). Taxonomy (NCBI): domain Eukaryota; kingdom Metazoa; phylum Chordata; class Amphibia; order Anura; family Rhinophrynidae; genus Rhinophrynus; species Rhinophrynus dorsalis. The sequence continues at coordinate 39,330,110 of CM074719.1, read as the reverse complement.
TAGTCTGACTGATCCGGAAACTTCCCAACTGCCAGAGCTTAGGATGTAGGAGGAGACAAAACCTGGGGATGAAACCAATATGAATGATACAAAGTGTAGTGGGATGGATGAACAGTAAAATGTTCTCCTCATGGGAACGGAAACTGAGAGCAAGTTCCAAAAAAAAAAAAAAAGCCCATTGACTTCAACAGGCTGCCCTTCTGTATTCACACATGCTCCTATTCCTTTAACCCCTTGAGTGCCAGAGGGGTATGCAACGCATTGCAAAGCAATGCGTTGCGTACCCCTCTGGCACTCAAAGGGTTAACACTGACTGCCAGACGGATGGTACTCAGAGGGTTAGAATTACCTAAAATATGTGTGCAACCAGAAAAAAGGACCAAACTCTGGATAGTAATGTTTCAAAATAAAAGCAGCTCCCATTAATCATCATAGTATTTGGGCCACGGAGAGTGTTATTTCAATTCTGTAGTTCAAGAGTAATTGAATGATAAAATTTCCCCCCTCCTGTCCCTTTTACCTAGTGTAAGCCCCTTCCCCTCAGATGTGGAATCTGATCTCTTGACTGGACAGCTCACAGCAAGGGCCAATCTTCTTACTGTGAGACTAAGGAAAACTCTGCCCCCCTTAACAGGTTTTTCTTTATATTCACTGAAGATTGTCCCTCTCTATGATCCATCCGGACAGTCTTTCTGCTCTGAGGTGAGCAGTGTTACATCAGTAAAAGGGGTGGGATGGGGATACTTTATCATTCAGTTACTCTTGAACTACAACTCTGACAGTATTGAAATAACTCTCTCCATGGCCCAAATACCAAGAAGATTAATTGGAGCTGCTTTTATTGTGAAACATTACTATCCCTTTAAACTGTGGACTGGAGAACTCAAGCATATTATCAGTATCAGTTGTACTTCAAGGTTAGCTGGGACCAGCAATTTAAAAATAAATTATTAGCCCAAGAGTCTCCTGGTAAGCGTTTTCATAATTGTAACTGATTTTTTTTTTCTTATCGAAGACAAGCGGTTTATTACAAGAGAAATTTAGCAGAACACAAAATTGAACCGTTTTATTTTACTCTTTCACGCTATCTATAGTACCTGAATATTTACAGATACACTGACTGATAACCCCAACCTTGTTCCACTATCCACTGGTGTTCACAGAACCACATATACACTGACACCCAGCCTTGTTCCACTATCCACTGGTATCCGCAGAACCACAAATACACTGACACCCTGCCTTGTTCCCCTGTCCACAGGTATTCACAGAACCACAAATACAGTGACACCCAGCCTTGTTCCACTATCCACTGGTATCCGCAGAACCACAAATACACTGACACCCTGCCTTGTTCCCCTGTCCACAGGTATTCACAGAACCACATATACACTGACACCCTGCCTGGTTCCACTATCCACAGAACCACAAATACACTGACACCCAGCCTTGTTCCACTATCCACAGAACCACAAATACACTGACACCCAGCCTTGTTCCACTATCCACAGAACCACATATACACTGACACCCTGCCTGGTTCCACTATCCACAGAACCACAAATACACTGACACCCAGCCTTGTTCCACTATCCACAGAACCACAAATACACTGACACCCAGCCTTGTTCCACTATCCACAGGTATCCACAGAACCACAAATACACTGACACCCTGCCTTGTTCCCCTATTCACAGGTATCCACAGAACCACAAATACACTGACACCCAGCCTTGTTCCACTATCCACTGGTGTTCACAGAACCACATATACACTGACACCCTGCCTTGTTCCCCTATCCACAGGTATCCACAGAACCACAAATACACTGACACCCAGCCTTGTTCCACTATCCACTGGTGTTCACAGAACCACATATACACTGACACCCTGCCTTGTTCCCCTATCCACAGGTATCCACAGAACCACAAATACACTGACACCCAGCCTTGTTCCACTATCCACTGGTGTTCACAGAACTACATATACACTGACACCCTGCCTGGTTCCACTATCCACTGGTATCCACAGAACCACAAATACACTGGCAACCTGCCTTGTTCCCCAGTCCACAGGTAGTCACAGACCACAAAAACAAGATACTTCAACCTTCTTCATCTGTTTTCTGGTAGTAACAGAACCACATATACACTGCCTGACAGCCCTGCCTTGTTCCACTTTCCAATGGTATTCACAGAACCAAAAACACACTGAAACCCCAGCCTTCTTCCCCTGTCCGTAGTTATTCACAGAACAACATATACACGGACATCCTGCCTTGTTCCCCTGTCCACAGAACCGCACATACGATGATACTCCAAACGTCTTCATCTGTTTACTGTTAGTCACAGAACCACATATACATTGCCTGACAGCCCACTGGCAACCTGCCTTGTTCCCCAGTCCACAGGTAGTCACAGACCACAAAAACAAGATACTACCAGAAAACAGATGAAGAAGGTTGAAGTAACAGAACCACATATACACTGCCTGACAGCCCTGCCTTGTTCCACTGTCCACTGGTATTCACAGAACCACAAATACGCTGAAACCCCAGCCTTGTTCCCCTGTACACAGGTAATCACAGAACCACAAATACGCTGAAACCCCAGCCTTGTTCCCCTGTACACAGGTAATCACAGAACCACATATACGCTGACACACTGCCTTGTTCCCCTGTACACAGGTAATCACAGAACCACATATACGCTGACACACTGCCTTGTTCCCCTGTCTACAGGTATTCACAGAACCACATATACACTGACACCCTGCCTTGTTCCCCTGTCTACAGGTATTCACAGAACCACATATACACTGAAACTCCAGCCTTGTTCCACTATCCACTGGTATTCTAGTTTGTAATAGCAAACTAGAGTTATGCTGGAGTAAACCAATAGCACCAGATGGGACAAATAAAAATTCATGTTTGAGTAAATTGCACTTTTAACCCCTTAAATGCTAGAGACGAATCCAATGCATTTCGAAGCAATGCATTGGAGACCTCTCTAGCATTTAAAGGGTTAAAAAAAAACTCTTCACGGAAAAGTGGTGTCCAACACATACAAAAGTGCCACGGCGCTCTGGCTGGGAAGCACTGTGCTAGAGCATCAGAGGTACTGCACTTATCTATAGGATTGTTCATCCAGCACTTGTAACTATGTGCAGACTGCATCAGAACACACAGTGCACATAACTCCGCAAGCACAGGACTTTAAGGTGAGTGAGCTTTAACTCCAGCTCCCTCTGCATCCAGTTGGTACATGGAGATAAATAGGGTACATAGGAATGGCATGCCCTGAAACACACATACACTTCACCCTTGGGTATTGCAAGGTTCTGGCTTAAAGTAACAGACAACTTTTGTTTATGAAAACCTATATTTTATAGAGCTTTTCCTGCTGAGTAAAACAAGGTCACTCCCACCATCAGTTATTTTATTCAAACTTTATAACAGTCAAATAACCAGGAAGTGAATTTACTGTGTTTACTTCCTTATCGTTCTAACTGACAGGAAGTGACAGGCAGTTTCTATCACATTCTATGGAGAACTGTATGTCACTGACTTTCTTCTCCACTAGAATGTAAAGGAAAAGCTAACTGAAATTTGACCACTAGAGGGCGCTGCTAATTGAAAAACACACAGGTTTAAACAGTAATAACTCTGAAAATATGCATCTATTAGCAGTGGGAGTACACTTATTTTACTCAACAGGAAGCACCCTACAATATATATGTTTTCATAAAAAACAGTTTACTGCTCCTTTAAGCATCGGGTCTTGTTGACAGCTTGGAGCATGTAATGGTGCTAATCTTGCTTCTAGTGATGATACAATGGTGTTACACAGTGCACTAATACTGTATTAGAATTCCTAAGACTTGGGTCTCTTGGGAGCCTATAAACCCACCACTGTCAACCCAACACTGTCAACTCAACACTGTCAACCCACTGGCACAAACAGCCATTTTTCACTCAGCAAGCTTGGTACATAGGCATTAGACAGCACTTCACACTCATGGCAGAGCAGAGGCCTATTTGTACATATCCCTCAGCAACGTTGCAGCCATCTTCCTACTAACCTGTTGCGTTTTCTCCCACGGCCAATATTAAATAGGAACAAGGGAGCCTCCTGTCAGTGGAGCTTTCTATGGCTGCGCTGGTCTCCGAATTCCATGTCAGACGGACCTCCCTGTAAAAGGAACAAAGTAAGATGGCAGGACAGTGGATGAAAGCACAGACGTCAAAACAAAAAAACTTTATTAACCATATAAGGACAAAAGTGGTGTGAGAAGCATTGCCTTGCAAACCCAACTGGCCAATAAATGGCTAAATGAGCAGTAAAATATTATTATGAGAAAAACATTAGAATGCAGGGGTTTTCCTACTCAGTAAAATAAGGGTATAGCACGCCTGGGAGCTGGTTTCTTCAAATTGTTACAATGAGGTAGGACTGCTACTACCATAGTCTATGGAGATAAGTAGAATAAAGGGGAACATTCACCTCTTAATAAAATTTACCATAGTTTTAGTTAATAAAGTAGTATTAGGAAAGGTTGTTTTTTTTTCACGTACGTACTTTTAAAGATATTTAATCTTCAAGCTGTGCACTTCCGCATAATGGGCACTCTGAATTTTCAGCACAGCTGTTCTTTTCCTCCCGCCCAGCTGTCCCAGGGAGCGCGTTTCCAGATCCCTTCGGTGTGGTGTGAATGGCTTCTATTGTTACATCAAGCTTCGGTCAGCATTAACCTCAGTATAATGCTAACCAGAGCTTGATTTAATGATAAAAGCCATTCACAGCACACCGAAGGGAAGCGTGAACATGCTCCATGGGGAACCTGAGAGGAGAAATAGGAAGTCGACTGAGTATCTTAAAAAGTACTTACATGAAGAAAAGAAAAAAAAAAAAACAAAAAAAAAAAACACACCTTTCCTAATACTACTTTATTAAAGGGATAGTAATTCTTAAAATGTAAAAAAAATATGTTGTAGGGTTTATCCCCCTGAGTAAAACAAGAGTACTCCCACTGCCGAAAGGTGTTTCATTCAAAAGTTATTAATTTTCAAAGCTGAATTTTTTAGGTGCAATATCACAGTGGCCTGAAATTGTACAGTGGCGCTGCTGCTACACCATCCTATGGAGATTTATGGTCCCGGGACCAGAGCTGTCCATAGGATCGTGTAGGAACAGTGCCACTGTACAATTTCAGGCCACTGTGATATTGCACCTAAAAAATTCAAATTTGAAAATTAATAACTTTTGAATGAAACACCTTTCGGCAGTGGGAGTACTCTTGTTTTACTCAGGGGGATAAACCCTACAACATATTGTTTTTTACATTTTAAGTATTACTATCCCTTTAACTAAACCTATGGTAAAAAATTTGTAAGAGGTAAATGTTTCGCTTAAGGCTCAGCTCCCATCGAACGTGACAGAAATGCCAATGCAGACACCACAGGTGGAGTAGTTTGTCGCAGTTTAACCCTTTGAGTGCCAGAGAGGTTTGCAACGCATTGCTCTGCAATGAGTTGCATACCCCTCTGGCAATCAAGGGGTTAATAAAAAGTTTGCAATGTAATCATTTTTGAAGTAATCATCTTCCAGCCGTGAACGTTGTTAGACTCAGTGGGAAATACATTTACAACAGCTTAGATTTTCATGATGAAACTGTACTGCTGTTTTAAACCATGTGATTGCCAGGAAAATATCGAATGCATTGGATCTCTCAATCTGACACTCAAAGGGTTACTATATTAACCCAAAGAAGCTGGGCACAAGAAACAAAATGCCAGTCATGGGCACTTAACCCTTTCGAGTGTCAGACAAGTATCCAATACATTGCAATGAGCTGGATACCTTTCTGGCACTCAAAGGGTTAATCAGGTGATACCGTGACAACTCCAGCAAAACTTTAGGTTCAATTAATGCCAAAGCCATGTGTCAAAGTGCACTGTTATAATCAACTCTTTGACTGCCAGAGGGGTATGCAACGCGTTGCTTTGCAATGCGTTGCGTACCCCTCTTGCAATCAAAGGGTTAAAAACAATACTCTTTTAACCCCTCGACTGATAGAGGCTCCTCCAACACACTGAGTTACAGTGGCATGGAGATGCCTGTGCAATGAAGGGGGTTAAGTCAAACCGTGACATCATAGTATGATGCAGACTGGTTACGCTACATTAATAAACTGGGATTCATACCATGTCTCCTGAACCAAGTGAATGCACTATTATTACATTACATCTGAAAATCTGCAACATGGGCCTTACACAGAGAGCAAATGCTGAGCCACGGTGGAGGATACTAAATGCACTATAGGGGAAAATACATCCTTCCCCAAATCAGTGGTTTAAATGGGCTTAATTTTAAAGGGTAATAATGGTTAATTTTAAGTTGATTTAATATTGTACACATTAAAAAAAGATTAACATCAATGTAAGTCTTATCTCTCAAATCTGTATGGTTTGCGAGATATAACTTGCTAAAGTTACCTTTTCCTGGCTGTTTTACTCAAGTCTGCCATCTAGCTGACAACTGCAGATTCCAGTCATTTGACCAGACAGAGGCTCTTCAGCAGAGCTGAAATCACGCTATTTAGAAATAAACACTTCATTGGAACGGTCCACAAAGTGTGCTTGCAAGCCAGGCACACTTTGTAGACTGTTCCAAATTAAGTATTTATCTTTAGATATCGTTATATCTGCGCTGCTGCAGAGCCACATCTGGTCAAGTGACCAGAATCTGCTTCTGATAGCTTTACAGCTCATCAAGCAAAAAGGGGAGGGACCAGAGAACTTTATTTTCCTATATCTCTCAAACCATAAGGGTTTGAGAGATACGAATATGTGTAAGTACTCTCTTTTATTTGTGTATACCATATAGTTAATACTTTTTTCTGACATTACTATCCCTTTAACCTGTTACATTCTAAAGAGGTCCCAGTGCATTGTGAAGGAATGTGCTGAAGACCTTGTTAGCACTGAAGTGATAAAAAGCCCCATTAATCCCCTTGAGAACCAGAAAGGTGCATAAAACATTGCAAAACAATGCACTGCACACCACTCTGGTCCTCGAGAGGTTAATTAAATTGTGATTTACTCTTTACTCCCCTATGAAGCACTTTGTTTATATTTGCTGCATTGTACATAAGGCACCATTAGATCAATGGCATGATATGTACATCGCCCGTTCTGGCGCAATTCTGGGGGCAAACCAACTGCACCAAAAGGGGCAAATAAACATGGACATAAATGGGGTATTTTAACCCGTTTACTAGAGAAGTCTCCAACACACTGCACAGTAAATTAACCCATTGGTAGCCATGGCATCACAATGTAAGGCACTCAGTTCTGGCACTCAAAGGGTAACAGAGGGGGCAATGCAATTCCAAATTATAGGGGGATGTCCTAACTATATTTGCTATTACAACACCTTCCTTAACCCATTAACATACCTGGGAACTCTCCAGTTTTGCCCCAGAGACTCCGGATTTCACAGTGAATTACCGGGTCTGTCTCCTAATCGCCGGGTTGTTCTCCATCCCGCCCCCGTTCCTCCCACTCCCTGCCCTCTTACCCTCATTCAACATATATTTTGCCTTTTTTTTTTTGTCCCGCCCCTTTTATGATGCAAATCTCTTAATTTCCCTCCCCTAGCACGCTGGCAGTGCTGCCTGTCAAGTTCCCAGGTATGCCCATTAACATAGAAACATAGTAGATAAGGCTGAAAAAAAGACATGCATCCATCAAGTCCAGCCCATGCCAAAAACACCCCTGTTAATTCAGAGGAAGGCAAAAAATGCCCTCTGGAGCCATTTCCAATCTAGTCCCAAGTGTGCGTGGGGGGGGGAATTATGCCTTCCTGACTCCAATTGGTAGTCAAATAGTTCCCCAGATCAATATCCTATTTGCTTTGAAGCCATCTGTCATAATTGTCAGTATTGTTCTGTGCTAGATAGGCATCCATTGCTTTTTTGAATGTAGTTGCGTTATCTGCAATCACAACATCCCGAGGCAAAGAATTCCATAGCCTTACCACCCTTACTGTAAAGAATCCCTGCCTTTGTTTTAGTCAAAAGCGCCTTTCCTCTAGTCTTAATGGATGACCTCTTGTTCTTAGCTCAGCTCTTTACATAAATAATTAATTGGATAGTTCCTTGTATTGACCATGAATATATGTGTAAATGGTAATCATATCACCCCTTAGACGTCTCTTTTCCAATGTAAACAAACCTAGTTTGGCTAGTCTCTCTTTATAACTCAGTTCCTCCAATCAGTTTTGTTGCACGTCTCTGCACCTTTTCTAGTTCAGTAATGTTTTTTTTAGAACAGGCACCCAAAATTGTACTCCATATTCTAGATCAGTGGTTCTCAACCTGTGGGTCGGGACCCCTTAGGGGGTCGAATGACGATTTGCCAGGGGTCGCCTAAAGCCATCAGATGTTTATATTTCGATTCATAACAGTAGCAAAATTACAGCAATGAAGGAGCATTGAAAATAATTTTACTGTTAGGGGTCACCACGACTTGGGAAATTTTATCAAAGGGTCGCGGCACTAGAAAGGTTGAGAACTGCTGTTCTAGATAAGGCCTAACCAAGGAATTATACAGAGGTAGGCTAATATTAGCATCCCTTGCTTCTACACCTCTTTTTATGCAGGCTAGTACTCTATTTGCTCTTGCAGCAGCTGAGTGACTCTGCACACTGCTGTTAAGTCTATTGTCTATCAATACTCCTAAATCTTTCTCTAATGAGGATTCCCCAAGTTGTTTCCCATTTAGAGTATATGTGGCATGTTTGTTTCTACAGCCCAAATGCATAAGCTTACATTTATCTACATTAAATGACATCTGCCAATTTTCTGTCCATTCACTTAGTTTATCTAAATCCTTCTGTAGGGAAAAAACATCCATCTCTGTATGTATTGCCTTACATAGCTTAGTGTCATCAGCAAAGATTGAGATGCTACTTTCAATTCCCACTTCTAGATTATTAATAAAGAAATTAAAAAGCATTGGTCCCAGGACTGAACCCTGTGGAACCCCACTTACATCCTTAGACCAGTTTGAAAAAGTTCCATTTAAAGACCAGGACTACAGTATAACACCCTAAAATCCTTAAAGGGTTAAAACTAAAAAGATGCTAACACAAAAAAGAGGGGTGCGAAACGCATGGCAAAGCTATGAGTTGCACAGACCTCTAGTCTTTAACTCTTTGAGTGCCAGAAGGATACGCAACCCCTCTGGCACTCAAAAAGTTAAAGGGTTGATTATACTCCCACATCGTGTCATTGCTGCCTGCGCTTTGTAACTAGTAGCTCAATATAACCTCTTCTTCTCCAGCTCTGCTCTGATCTCTCTGTCTTCTTCTTCCTCCTCCTCCTCCCTCTCCTCTTCTTCCTCCTCCTCCACGGCCCTGGAGAAGACGGGCACTACCTCTCCGAAAAAAGTGGCCATAGACCCAGCTAGTGATTGGCAGGATGATGCGGCAGTATCGTAGTTCTCAGCAGCGCTTCCGGCTTCCCCCTGCTCTCGGCTGTGACTGGCTCCCCAGGACTCACTCAATCTGTAGCGACCGGCAGTGGCCAGAAGATGGCGCAATGAACCGCTAGTTTACAGCCGCATTATTTCTGAATACAGTGACAGACAGGCACCAGAAGATGGCGCAAGGAATCGAAAGCTTACTGCTGCATGATTTCTGACTTCAGTGACGGACAGACGCCAGGAGATGGCGCAAGGAACCGCTAGCTTACTGCTGCATGATTTCTAACTTCAGTGACGGACAGACGCAAGAAGATGGCGCAAGGAGTCGCTAGCTTGCAGCTGCTTGATTTCTCGCTGGTTACAGTGACTGACAGGCGCCAGAAAATGGCGCAAGCAAACGATGGTATACGAGACATGCGCATTTTTTTAATCCTTTTGCGTGGCAAAGGGGCACTCAAAGCATTTGTGTATACCTCTGGCACACCAAGGGTTAAAACAAGCTGCGCCACGGGAAATGAACGCTTCCAAAATCTGTTATTTTATCCTAAAAAGCTGGAGTGGCATTGCGCGCCCATTGGTTAAGCTGAGTTTTTAACCATGAATGACAGAGGTCGTGCAACGCATTCCGAAGCAAAGCCGCCAGATCAAGTGGGATTTTTTGTTGTCCTCTATTGTGTACCTGGATAGCTTTAATCCGTGATTTTAGTGTCTGCACCTACCAGACGCCGCCAGTAGGTGGCGCAAGGACCCGATTATGACACCTGGATACCGGTGCACGCCAGCATAGAACTGCTTACAGAGAGAGCTGAAATCTGCCAGTACATTAACCCGTTGAGTGCCAGAGCGTACACAGCGCATTGCAATCCAATGCGTTGCGTACCCCTCTGTCATTCAAAGGGTTAAATAGTATGTGGCTCTCAAGCTGTTGTTAGACCACAATGTATTCACCTAGACTAGAGGTCAATTGTTGGTCCTCAAGCTGTTGGCGTTTTCAGCTCCTATCATCTGGGGACTTCAGAGAGCGAACAACTAGTTAGGTATTATCATGGAAGTTGGAGAGAGGTCTGTGGTCAAATTGCAGGACGTCAAACCTTAACCCCATCGCGACATCTGACTTACCAGGTACGTCCCGCAAAAACTGTCAGTTAGTGACAGAGGACGTACCTGGTAAGTCCCAGAAGTCATTCGCTAGAATGAAGGGAAAAAAAAAAAACAACGTAGATAAGTGCCGGGCTGCGTGTGCGCGCGCAGCCGGTCACTAAGATGTTAAAGGGATAGTGATACTTAAAATGTAAAAAAATATATGTTGTAGGGTTTACCCCCTGAGTAAAACAAGGGTACTCCCACTGCTGAGAGAGATTTTATTAAAAAATTATAACAGTTCAAAATTTAATTTTTAGGTGCAATATCACATTCGCCTGAAAATATACAGTGGCGCTGTTGCTACACCATACTATGGACAGCTCACATCTATAGACCATAAATCTTCATAGGATGGTGTAGCAACAGTACCACTGTAAATTTTCAGGCCACTGTGATATTGCACCTAAAAAAATTCAAGTTTGAGCTGTTATTTTTTTTTTACTAAAATATCTCTCAGCAGTGCAAGTACCATTGTTTCACTCAAGGGATAAACCCTACAACATATATTTTTTTACATTTTAAGTATTACTATCCCTTTAAGGTTGCGTGCAGCTGTAGGTCAAGCAATTTTACTACTATTGACCCAGCAGATCGAAAGTGTCTGTAGATGCGAAAGAGACAGATCTGCCACCTTCTGAAATACATACACATACATGGAGACTGCAATGGCAGCACTGGCCAGGAGAGGGAGCAAGGATTTGGCTATACAAACAACACAATATATTTATTTAGAAAATGTATTACCAGAAAGAATACACTGAGATTTCTCTTTTTCAATATGTCCCAAAGAGTTTTTACAGTAAGTAGTTACATATTTAAACAAAATAGAGAAACTAAATATATAATTTTACAAATACTTTTTAGATGCAAAAGAAGTATTTGTTTTAACCCCTTTAAGGTTGCGGCCGGTAGTTAACCCTTTGAGTGTACTCAAAGGGTTAAGGACCACAGGGCATTTTTTTTTTTTTTTGGCATTGGTATGAGGCGTCCCCGAGCGGCATGCTGCTGTGCAGGGACCTCTGAATTACATAACATGCCAGGGCAGTCAACTGGTGATTAAGTGCAGGACAGCTGTGACGGTCCTGGAACCAGGGCTGGATTTGTAATTAGGCAGAGTAGGCATCTGCCTACAGGCGCACCCCACAGAGGGGCGCCTGTCATTTGGATCCCCCACTTGGCACCTGCGGCCAACAACAACATGGTGAGGTCTCAGTCTGTGCCTTCTTCAGCACAGACCTGTAGCTGCTGTGAGCTCCCTCATCGGCTCTTTAGTAATACGGAGCACTGGGAGATGACATCATCTCCATGACATCATCTCCCAGCGCACTGCATTACTGAAGAGAAGACAGCGTGGGAGCTCCAGCAGTTGCAGCTCTGTGCAGAAGGAGGAGGCAAAGACAGACCTCTCCTCTCCAGGGTAGTAAAAGGACCCGGGGGGCAATATGGAGATGATGGGGGCACTGTGAGGGGCAATATGGAGATGATCATGGGGGCAATGTGAGGGGCAATATGGAGATGATGGGGGGCTAGTTGGAGATGATGGGGGGCAAGTTGGAGCTGATGAGGGCAATGTGGAGATGGGGGCAATATGGAGATTAGGAGCATTGTGGAGATGGCAAATCGGGGGGGGGGGGGGGGGGCGCTTCAGATTTCTGTGCCTACAGGCTACTGTGATGTAAATCCAGCCCTGATATTGTGTCACTCACATGGGGCCTTAGCCATCAAACTAAGGATGTGCAATTCTGGAGGCAACCAGTTGCACCATAGTGGATAAAACGTCCAAGTGATTTTAAGTCATAGTATTATTTAATATGAAAAAATATATATTGCATGGTTTATCCTGTTGAGTAGAACAAAGGAAACCGTTTATTCAAAAATTATTTCAGCTCAGACTTGCATTGTTGGGTTCAGTAAATCCATAGCCTGAAGGGATGCTGTTGCTACAGCAGCATATGAAGGGTTATTGTCTCTGCCAATTGCTGTCAATAGACTGCTGTAGAGACAACTCTACCATAACATTTCAGGCTTTTGAAATACTGTAGCCAGTCAATGCAAAGCAATTAGGTACATAATTCTCCATCAGTGAAAGTGTGTGTGTGCACCAACGCATGTGTGTAACATTGTAACACAGTAAATTAGGTTGAAAAAAGACACAAGTCCATCAAGTTCAACCCTTGCCTCATACCTCAGAGAAATGAGAATTATATAGCTTTCCTGCTACCCAATAAATTGGTCTTTATCAGACCTTCCTGATCTGCCTACTAATACACAGTATAACCCTGCATGTTCCATTTTAACAGAAATGTATCTAATCTTCTCTTAAAGGGATAGTAATACTTAAAATGTAAGAAAAAATATGTTGTAGGGTTTATCCCCTGAGTAAAACAAGAGTACTCCCACTACTGAAAGGTCTTTCATTCAAAAGTTATTAATTTTCAAAGTTGAATTTTTTAGGTGCAATACCACAGTGGCCTGAAATTGTACAGTGGCGCTGTTGCTACACCATCCTATGGAGATTTATTGTCCCGGGACCAGAGCTGTCCATAGGATCGTGTAGCAACAGCACCACTGTACAATTTCAGGCCACTGTGGTATTGCACCTCAAAAATTCAACTTTGAAAATTAATAACTTTTGAATGAAACACCTTTCAGCAGTGGGAGTACTCTTGTTTTACTCAGGGGGATAAACCCTACAACATATTTTTTTTTACATTTTAAGTATTACTATCCCTTTAAAAGTATCCATTGTATCTGCTATAACCACATCCTCGGGCAAGGAATTCCATAATGCTTGTGTACATGTTAGTGTCTGAGTGTATGTTTGAGCAACAGCGTGTGAGAGAGAGAGCATGTGTTAGCGAGAGCGTGGCAGTCGTCTGGTTCTCAGGCCATGCTGCATAAAACTTTATCACTGAACTCGTCTGCTCAACTACCCTCTCCAGTGTCGGACACAGCTTTGTCTCTGACACCAGAGGTCATGTTGTCGGATTCCTCAACCCCTACTCCCCGCACTAAAGAGGACCTTGCAGCCTTCCTAACCAAGGATGATGTGTTCTTTCATTGCGAACATTAAGACAGAACTCAAATTTGCAGTGAAACCTGAACTTTCAGAAGTCAAGAAGGACCTTGTCCAACTGGGTCAGCACATTAACACCCTAGAGGAGGATAGAGAGGTCTCCTGGACCCAGCTCCACAAATCAGAGCAGTACATGCTACAGCAGGAAGACACCATATCCCTCCTCTTATCTAAAGTGGATGACTTGGAGAACCACATGAGATGAAGCAACATACAGATTAAAGCCTTCCCTACAGACCCTCTTCACTGAGATTTTGGGCTTATCACCCGAACACAAAATTAAAATATATCGTGCTCATAGGTCACTCAGACCGTGGGGCCCACCAGGATGAAAACCTAGAGATGTCGTCTGCTGTTTATACCACTTTTCTGACAAAGACTGCATCATGATCCGCTGTCTGTAACTCCCTGAAATCAAATCTGCAGGTTGTCTGACATATCTTTATAAAGGCTTATCCCCGCATACCCTGTAGAAGTGTTGGGCTCTATATCCTCTGATGGAACACCTCCGCAATCTGGGCGTCAAATACATTTGGGGATTCCCATTTCAGTTATCTGTGACACATGATGGCTCGGCGGCAGCGATCCATAACCCCTCCGAAATCCTGGAGTTCTGCAAATCTCTAGGGGCTCGATTTAAAGGCAGCCGTTAACCAAAAAAAACACTAACGGGTGCGTTAAGTGTCATGTTGCAATTCAAAGATCCGTCTAAACAACAGCTAACGGCAGTTGCACAATTCCTACGGCCGCTACACTTACGTGCATTCAGACGCATGGAACAACATGGAACAACATACCCCAGAGCTATTCAAAGGCTTGCGGTACTGATAACGGCTGAAAAAAAGACACACCTAACGGCTAAAAGTTAAGACCCACTTCTCACACACGTTAGACACTTAACGGCCAAAACTAAACACCCGTTACAGAGGAAAACACACAAAAGGCTTACCGCACAACCATGTAAATGGGAAAATTAACCCGTGCAATGCCAAAACAACACAAAAACATGCACACACAACACAAATCACTACACACAAAACAACAACCAACACCACAGGAACAATGACACACAAAAAAACAACAACACAACATGGCACGGAACAATGGGGGTCATCACACAAAGCGGACCCTGCAAATACAAGCTCACCTGGGCAACATCAACACGCGACCTGCACCCCACAACTGCACGCCCGCAAATGGCACACACAGAACAAGCACAACACACCACATCTTATAACACACACACACCTGCAAACACTTACCTGGACACAAACAACTCACCATTGGTCAGCACTCACCTCATCACCACACCTACACAACGCCCTAGCAAGTACTTAAAGGGACAACTCAACACACTCACTTGTGGCTTGTTTTCCACTCAGGGAGGGAGAGAGAGAGATAGACAGAGAGAGAGAGAGAGAGACAGATAGATAGATACAGATAGATAGAGACAGATAGAGAGAGCAAACAGTATGTTGGGTTACATATTGTTGCGAAGACTGCGGAGAAGGCGTGCAAGGGAGAGAGCTAGGGAACATCAGCAAACCCCAAGCACGCCTCATCAACAGCCTCCACCTGTTGCAAGTGAGGAGGCTCTGGCTCAGCAGCCACACAGGAGTCCATCCCCACCTGGAGGGCACAGGATGTATAGACGACCACCAAGGCCCAGGGTATACCGCCCAAGGGTCACACTCTTTGGAATGGCTGATGACGAGGTCATTGATCGCTACAGGTTGAGGCCTGACAGCATCATTGCCTTGTATGAGGTCATCAAGGAGCAGGTGGATCCCATCTACATCCACAACCATGCCCTAACTGGCCTGCAGAAACTACTCTGTGCCATACACTTCATGGCAAGCGGGGCCTTCCAGTCCACTGAGGGTTACGCATCTGGCATGTCCCAGGCCACATTCTCCAGAGTGCTGGCCCAGGTCCTGCCAGCCCTCAAAATCAAGGCCAGTACCCATATACATTTTCCCACCACCGACATGGACTGGATACACGTCAAGCAGGCCTTTTACGCAAAGGGAGGCATGCCCAGGGTCATGGGTGCTATAGATTGCACCCATGTCCGGATTAAGGCCCCAGCACGTGACGCACAGATATTCATCAACAGGAAGAACTTCCACTCCATCAACGTGCAGATGGTGTGTGACAGCAACATGAGGATCATGAATGTCTGTGCAAAATATCCTGGCAGCACACATGATGCATACATTCTACAAAACTCCTCAGTCCACAGAGATTTTGAGAATGGAACCTTTACAGGGGGATGGCTACTGGGTGAGTTCACAAAACAAAATCACACCACATACACAGGCGTACACACCACTCAGCTCAGCATGCACCTGACCCACACCTACTACGTCCACCACACAAAACATCATTCACACAACATGTGCTCCCTGTTTCACCATGTCACTCACATTACACAGGTGATGCTGGCTATGGATGCAAGTCCTGGCTACTGACCCCTCTGGCCAATCCCCAAACACATGCCCAGGAAAGCTACAACCAGGCTCATGCCAGAACCAGGAATGCTATTGAGCGGACATTTGGGCTCCTCAAGTCAAGATTCCGATGTCTGGACCACTCTGGGGGAGCACTGCAGTATGCACCGGCTAAGGTGTGTGACATCATTGTGGCGTGCGCAATACTGCACAATATCGCAGTGGACACCAGGCTGCTGGAGCACATCCCGGACCCCCCCATACAGGAAGTGCCCATGGACATCGGGCATGTGGAGGAGACCATGAGAGGGGCACAGATCAGAGACAGGCTCATCACGGAATACTTCACCTGTGAGTATAACACAGGCATGCAAACAATCCATGCAAGTCCCCCAGCAGTCCTGTGACACTAACCACACTGCACATTTTGTTCTGTCTCACCCCACAGGAACAGTGACACAGCACTGCACTGGCAGTGGACGTGGAAAATTGTGTGTGTGGACTCAGCAACCATCCTCCATTCCACTCTCCACGTTGACATACAGACCCCAAGGATATCACGCACACCCTCAGGAGAAACAAGGTACAACATATTACCCATGTTCATCACCTTACACGGCTTGATTGACAGCAACTAACTGGATATGCCATGATTAGAGCCTGAACAACCATGCTAGCCCAGTAGTGAAAGAGTATTATCTAATGATTTGCATGAGAAGGGACATCAGACTCAATATGGGACCTGTACTGTGCTACAGCTGAGAAGAGCAGCACAGGGGTGGATGTACAGTGGTATGGGCACACAATGTAGAGGTCATGAGACGTAGATCAGATTACCACGGACTCCATGCAGACCTGTGAGTGTGCAGACGTATGTGCCCCTGACATGAATACACACATCAACAAATGTGTCCTAACAGTTCCATGGAACAAATGACATTGGGCTGCCACTGTCACTTTCACAGTGGCAGCAAAATGTCATTACTTCCATGGAGCTCTCAGAACACTTGTTAATGTGTGTATACATGTCAGGGGCACATATCCCTAGGACTGATGCACATGTCCTTAGTTCCCCACAGAATTGGTTACAGATGAGTACACAACACATTGTCAAGCAATGGTTTGTGCACTCACCTGTAACTGTGAAAACTGAGGGGATGAAAAAGACTAAATTGTTGTTGCTTGATGATCAGTTCAGGTCTACTGCTCCAAATCCTGTCCTCTTGTCCCGCAGGCATCCGTAACATGATCCATCCTTGAACTGAAGAGCTTCCATGTGACTGGATTGATGTCTTGACAACACCTTCATGAAGATCACCCCTTGCTGTTTATGGTGATGTTGTTGGTGATGCAAAGTTTGACCTGAGGTTCACACAAACCTCTACTGGAACATTCTCATAGAGACACAGAAAACACTAATTCTTGAGTGTTGTAACCTGTACAGTCAGGATGCTCAGCTACAGAGTTGTCAAACCTCATGGACAACACATGAGCAGGGCAGCAGTGTTACTGAAGTATTACAATTTAGTTTCAAAGTACATTTAGTGTTCTCATACAGGTGTTCAATGCATATAGGCAATACACACACAAAACACATGTACATTCTAATGTACTTTGAGACACAATAAAGATGAACCATCACCATTCTATCTGTGTCTGTAGGAGGATATATTTGAGAACACATATGTCAATGTGTTACCACACCCAGGGTAGAGTATGCCCCATACATGGAAAGGCAACACCCACATCACAGGAGTCCACCACTTGTTTGCCAGTGACTGGACTCTGTGATGTATCAATGCAAACAGATGATGGTGGCAGTGATGCACCAATGTGTTGTGGGAGTGATGAAGAGGTGATACAGGGGACATACTTCCACAGTGAATACCTGTCCACAGTATCTGTATTGCTCAGTATAATCCATGTTCGGAGATTTTGCTCCACTTTGACATATCTCAGTACATGGGCTAACGAACAACCAGACTAAGTGGACATGTGTTATCACTGGTGAAGTCTGTTACACCCTTAGGGAAACAGCAACTCAACTTACAGGAGACCCCAATGCTCAGCCCAGGATATCAATGTGTGTGCTACACGTTGAAATCCTAGGTTAAAAACATTGGCTTCTTCAGTAAGTCAGTTGCACAATGAGTGTGTGAATCCAAGACAACATGGATACATGTCCCATTTATCTATCCTGCTTATAATGTCCCTGCTAAATCACAGAGCTGTTTGTCTGGTTATCCCATTAACCCACTGAGTGCAAGAGTGGTCCCCAACGCATTTCTTGACAATGCGTTGTCTACCACTCTGGCACTCAAAGGGTTAAACACAGCACATGATGTAGACAAATGTTCAGTGTTGTACAATTTGTTGTGCTAAGGGGTATGTTTTGTTGTTCAAATTCAACACACAACACCGCCATATAACACAGTGGTGTAATATGGCTCCAGGGATGTATTACAAGTTGAATTTGTACAACGGTGTGTGTGTGAACCCATGTTGTAGCATCCCACTAACATTTCACATAGGCAGAGGTTGTGTTCACTGCATTGTATGGCAATGCATTGGAGACAACCCTGCCACCCAATCCATAACTGAAGACACAACAGATCAGACTGGAATTAAAAAAAAAATGTTTTCTTTATTGAGGGGAAACTTAACAGGTTGGCCCTTTCATTTTTTCTTCTTTGGGTGGGGGGCCTTAGCCTGGGTGCCAGAGGTGGATGCCCTTGTGGATCTCCTGGTAACCCTCTGCCCCCTAGGTGTTGCTTCAGGGGTAACACTAGAGGGGGTGGTGGTTGCAGTAGACCCCTCAGTGGAACGCAAGTTCTCCCTCTCCATCCTCAGGTTCTCCCTGCGGTTTATCTCCCTCAGCTCCACAAGGACCTGTGTTAACATGTCCATCACACCAGTCCTGAGCTGCTGGAGTAGTGTATTCCCCCTGGACACCTCCGACTCCAAACCTTGGATCCTGCTCTCCAATTGGACAATGTTCCTCCTGGATTGCCTCCTGCTCCTGGTGATATTGCTGTCAGTACTCCTGCTCGACCGGAGTAGTCTCCTCTGAAGGGCCATACACTCCGCCTCCATCCCTGTGAGGCGTGCGGTGCTGGAGGTGGATGTGCCCGGTGTCCCTGGTGCTGCTGTTTCTTCCTCTGCTGCTGAGGGTGCTGTTTCTTCCTCTGCTGCTGAGGGTGCTGTTTCTTCCTCTGCTGCTGAGGGTGCTGTTTCTTCCTCTGCTGCTGAGGGTGCTGTTTCTTCCTCTGCTGGAGGTGCTGTTTCCTCCTCTGCTGGAGGTGCTGTTTCCTCTGCTGCTGGAGGTGCTGTATCCTCTGCTGCTGCTGAGGGTGCTGTGGCTGCTGTTGGAGTGGCTGGTGCAGATGATGGGCATATGCCCACCACATCAAGTGATGCAGAGCTGCCCAGAGATGTGTGTGCTGGTGGAGGTGTGAATATGTCCCTGGGTAGGGGGCGCTGGGGCTCACCAATCAGGCCCAGGTGTGTGTAGTCCAGTGGCCAAGGGTCATATGGTGGCCACTGATAGGTGGTGGGACCCCACCTTGGATCATACCTTGGGGCATGCTGTGGAGCCATCCAGGAGGGTGGGTTGATCTGGGAGGCATATGGCCCATATTGGGTGTTGGCCACTGTCCCTGGCAGCCATTGCCTCCCTGGCGGTGGTGGTGCTGCTGATGGAGGGTAGTAGCTGGTGGAGGTGGATGGATGTGTCCACCTCTCCTCCTGTGGCATCCAGCCACTGTACTGGGGAGGTGCAGCTGGAAAGGGTGGTGCAGCCTGTGGTGGTGCAGCTGGAAGGGGTGGTGCAGCCTGTGGTGGTGCAGCTGGAAGGGGTGGTGCAGCCTGTGGTGGTGCAGCTGGAAGGGGTGGTGCAGCCTGTGGTGGTGCAGCTGGAAGGGGTGGTGCAGCCTGTGGTGGTGCAGCTGGAAGGGGTGGTGCAGCCTGTGTTGGAGGGGATGGTGATGGTGGGTAAGGTGACCACCGGCTGGTCCCCTCCTCTGTGTCCTCCTCACTGGGGGGTGACATAGCCTCCTCCACTGTCTCCTGCTGGGCTTGACGGCCGTAAGCTGTGTGGAGGAAGAAGATGTTGTGATTAGTGACCTTTGCCATATGTTTGTGGAGACAATTCTACTTTGATATGTGTTGAAGAAAAATATATGTGTTTGTGTTAATCCCCCTGGGTAAACAAGGGTACTCCCACTGCTGAAAGGTGTTTGAGTTATTATGGGTGAAGGTTTCATTCTGAGGTGCAATATCACAGTGGCCAGAAATAGTACAGTGGGGCTGTTGCTACACCCTCCCATGTAGATATCTGGTCCCTGTACCAGAGCTGTCCATATGATTGTGTAGTAACAGCACCACTGTACAATATCAGGCCACTAGGATATTGCCCCTGACATATCCATGTCTGAGCTGTGATACCTTTTGCATCAACACACCTTTCAGCAGTACGAATACCATTGTTTAACTCGGGGGGGGGGGGAGATCCAACAACATATATTTGTCTTCACAACTTGTAGGGATGGCTATCCCTCCAGGGGGGTGGCAAAGGTTAAGTCCACCTTGATGTCAGATTGTAGACATTGTGGGAACAGATGTTGTTCTCTGTTAGTCCTATCCTTCCTACCCTCATGGTTGTTCAGATAATGCTCTATGTGACGGATGTAGATTTCAGTCATTTGTCTACACGAGGGATTTTCAGCAGAGACAAAATCAACCCATTTAGAGAACAATACTTAATTGGAATGGTGTACAGGGTGTGCATGATTTACAAGCACACTCTGTGGACCATTCCAAAGAGGTATTTCTCTCTATATGTTGTGACTTTGGCTCTGCTGAAGAGCCTCCGTGTGGTCAAATGATGGATATCTTCACCTGTCACATGGAGCAATATCTGTATAACCATGAGTGTTGGAGGGATGGGACTTAGATCAAGACACATCTGTTAACGATGGCAATGATATGACATCATGATGACATTACCCATTGCTATCCCATTACAGTGACACACAAGTAGAAATGGTCATATATGTATGTGGATATGTACCCTTCATATGGATGGAGTAATATCCTTCCAAGATGTGATGCCAGAGAGCATTTCATTAGGTGTGATTGCCTTACTGGCTATATATGTGCACCCATCCAACAAGACATTGTATTGATATGATGGATATGAACATACCTCGTATATCCCATCTACGTAGGGTGTGATATACTATGTATGTGTATTTGGATGGTAGCAATGTAGGTTGATATGTGATGGGTGCACATATCTGGCCAGTAAGGCAATCACATCCAGTGAAGTGATCTCTGTGTTCACATCATGTTGGAACATATTTAGTAACATTTGAATCCTAAGGGCAACAATCCAGCCAGTAGTGAGGGATATCTTTGATTGAGGCCTGTTTTTTTGTCTGTGTATGAGCCCATCCATCCTTCTGTGTGAGGCAACCGTACTCAGTCCTAGATATCCATCAGTCATGGCCTGTTGGTGACCAAGGTACAATGTTTGCTATTTGTTTCCCATATGTATCCTGCATAGAGATGCTGGTGTACCATCGATCCATGGCATCAGCACCCCTGTGGATCCATGTGGGAATCAGATATGGGATATGTCATTTCAAGTCAGAGAAATGATTGCAGCCACAACACCAATGCCTACTTTTTCCTGCTTGAATTCTGTAAAATAGTTTTCGGCCTGTGTGTTGCACCTACAAGCATTTATTCTGTGTGACACTGTGATGTGTGATCTGATGCCCCCTTTTGTGATTCAGTAAGCGGTGATGTTGAACCGATGACATGAACATGATGGTGACTTCTCCAGTGATCTCCTTTCCCCATTTCCAGTGTTTTCCATGGAGTCTGTACAATGGGACCCTATGAACTTGATTCTTGTTTTGGCATATTCTCCATGGACTAACACTGGTACTGGTGAAGTGAGGGTGTGTGAGGGTTACTTTGTGTCCACCATGTGTTTGTCACCGCTTAGTGAATGTCCCCTGTGTAGCATGTGATCGTTGGCCTATTGACTTGTTTGTTGTCAGGTTAACCCCTTGAGTCCCAGAGGGGTTGCCAATGCATTGTTGATCGATGCATTGATGATCCCTCTAGCACTCACGGGGTTAGGGTGGGGGTGGGGACATGGGTGACATTGTGTGTGAACAGTGATGATCTATTACAGTCGACAATTTGAAAATGAAGGTTTGTGTATTGTGTGTAATGAGCACAGCGACAGGAGGGTTGAAGTAGGACTTTGACAGGTTTGTCCCAAGTTGGACGTTGCCATTTGTCCAGGTGTTGTGTCCTTTTTTTAACCCTCATGGTGCTGTGTTGGTGCAGTTGTATGGCTGAGTGATGGCCATGTGTTGAGGTGTGAGTGTGTGTGCAGCTGGTGTTGGTTGCTGTAGTGTGTTGTTCTGTAGTGTTGCACTTACCGGTAGTGTGGAGGCTCCTCTCATCCCCAGTGTCAGTTCCTCCCACGACCCCCTCGATCATGGTCGGGGACATGTTCTGCCGCACCATCTCCTCCCAGCCGCAGAATGTGATGGGCACAGATGGGCCACCTCCGGTGCCTCGGGCTTGCTTGGCCATGTCAGACATCTTGTTCTTGACCACCCTCCGGCAGTCGCCCCATCTCTTCTTCACAGACTCCACGTCCCGCCTGCATGTTGCCACCGCGTTCACCCGGCTGCAGATCTGGTTCCAGGCTGCCTTCCTCCGCGCTGCCAGGCCAGGGACCTTTGCCGTCGGGTGGAGAACACTCTGCCTCTCCAGGACAGCTTCCACAAGAGCCGTGTTCTCCTCCTCACTATATCTGGGATCCCTGATCCTGCCCTCATCAGCTCCGGCATGGGAGGATTCAGAGCCGGAGTGCCCTGCCTGGTCTGACCCTGCCTGTGTGGGGTGCTCCCCAGGAACTACCCCTCGTCCCACTGCAGGTTCTGTCCCTGTCCTGCGTGTTCCTGCTCTGGTGGGCCTGGTCCCCCTCCGCCCTGCGGATCTCCCTCTCCCACCCCTGCTCTGCTGAGGGATCCCCTCCTGAGCTTCCTCCTCCTCCACTACTCTCCCCATCCCTCTCTCCTGTCCTCCTCTCCTTGACATCACTCACCCAGTCACACCCAGGCACTCCCACAGGCCCTCACAGACACACTCGATCCAGTCACTCTCTGTCACACACTTTCACTCCCAGATTCACACTGTCAAAATAAAAAGTAATATGTGTAAGGTGTTATGAAATAAAAGGACTATGTGTATGTATGTGTATGTGTTTGTGTTTGTATGTGTGTATGTAATATGTGCAAAAGTGTGATATGTGTATATATAGTGCACCTCTCTCCTCTCTCCAAACTGCAAAACTCCTCTACCTCCAATGAACGCGCCTCTCTCCCTCTCTCTAATGACTATCCTCCGCTCCTGGGTCCTGATATCTGGCTCTGAAGAACTCGATAACAGACAGTGTGTGGCGGTTATTTTTGGGTATATATAGGTGTATTTGAAGTTATTTGATACATTGGGCCTTTGGGATTGGATGTGTGTTTGAATTTGTTTTGGCATCAATCAGGGTTGCTTGACAACGGCAGCCGTTATGTTACATGTTGTTTGGAGCTCAGTTATCGTGTGATTTGTCCGCCCGTTGTGCATTAACATGAGCGACAACGGGTTTTGTGTTACGTGTTTTTTGTGTGCCTACGCTCGATAGCTATTCTCGTAGAGTAGCTATTGAATCTGCCGTAACTCCTGTATTATTTGCGAGCGATGTGCCTTTTTCACTTAGCGGCTGGTTTAACGGTTGGCTTTAAATCGAGCCCTAGGACTCTTGCCACCAGCCTCTTTGACGCTGGCTCCGTAGGACTCCTCTCCCTCCTTTGCTTTCCCTAAGGACCACAGGGAATGGTGTGCTACAGTCAAAGGCCCAGAGTCCAAGACAAAGAGGACACTTACTGATCCTGGTGCCCGCTCCCCATCACGCTACTCTTTTGATAACTTACTGTAAATTGTATTACTTATACTTTGATGTCCTGATATGTTCCCCATAGCTGTCTAGGGGATCCCTTTGAGACCTAGTCTTTCACTCTTGGGATGCAGACACTGAGGTGTTACCCTTCTCCCTCCCCATCTTCCCCTTACACTATAGTCATAATCATATGTGTTGTCATCATACTGGGACAACACGAGCAAAGGGGAAAAACAGACACAAAAAAAAACCTTTACAGGTTGCGATAATTCCCCCTATCCCTCCCTACTCTGATGTTTGCTAGGGTCTTCCCTCTTTTTCCATTTCCTCCCTTGGCGTCCTTATCAACTGTATATTCAATCAGGTGATTTAATTATCCACTACAGGATTTTCATACCGAGAATTTACTTATGTTCTTATAATGAGTTTTAATGCTGTTTTTTATATCACATTGGGCTGGGGATAGGCATCTGGGGGGGCAAGCTCCGACATGCAAACACACTTTTACCTGCCCCCTCCCTTCCCCCTGTTTACACACACATATGGAAATTCTCATAGTTATTGCCCAATCCGGCTTTGGAACCATCCCTATGTATTCCCTCATCCTCTCCTTGTTCACCTTCCCCCTGTGCAGTGGGCATTAGCATTGACCTTCCCCGGTGCCTAAATTTATCTGTTAGCTCTTCTCAATGGCTTAGCAGTCAGTTTAATACCTTGCTGTTCTTTTGAATCCATGAAATTTTATGTTCTAGTACTTCTCTACATTACTTTGTTTTACCCTGCCCCTCAACTGTCTGATACTGGTGCCCCTCTCCTACCCACTCCTATTTTAATTAAATAAATGCCCCATGCAATTATCGGGTGTCCCCTCTCCCTCCCTCCCACCACCTCTTCGACTCCTCCCATAGACTTTACCTCATAATGAGTGCTGGATGAGATCCTTCCTTGTCCCCCTCCCATTCCCTCCTCTTTCCTCACCTTTCTGTCACTATATGATTATTGTGTCCTTGCTTCACACCAATCAGCCCTTTCCCTAATGTTAGCCTTATATTTGGTACTTGTTCCACATTAGCTGCCCCTTTATGTTAACATAACCCCTCTGGGCCACATTGTGCTGTTTAGTCATAGGCCTGCAGTCGCCTGTTCACAACCCTATATCCGGCATCTTAGTGACTCACCTTCTCTACTAACATTAGGATGCTCACTACTTTGGCCATAAAGGCCTTAATATTGCTTTACTTTACGCCAAGCTCTCCCTCCTTGACACTAACTCTCTTGATGCTTTTTCTCTTCGTTCCTTCCTTTCTTACTTTACTTATCCTTCCTTTATATCCTCCCCCAACGCTGACAACACTGTATGCACCAAACCTGACACTCCCCCTCTACTCCCGCCTCTGATTTTTATACATTATATATTAATGGCTGACTCTGTAATTAAGTTTACTTCTTTTAATGCAAAGGACTCAATGTCCTGGAAAAAAGGTCCCAGATCCTTAGGGAAACCTCTCGCCTTCGGACAAATATCTTGTTTATTCAAGAAACCCACTTCACAGATATACATTGCCAGGTCCTACACAGCCCTCAGTATCTCAGAACATGGTATGCCTCAGCCCATGAGAAACATCAAGGTGTAGCTGTCCATATGGACTCCCACACCCCTTGGTCCCATGAAGAGGAAATGATAGACCCTGAGGGTAGTTATTTATTCCTTAAAGGTAAACTTAATGACTCTGCTTTCACTCTGGCTAATATCTATGCCCCCCAACTCAGGCGCCACTAAATTCCTCACAAAAGTATTTTAGTTATTAGACAACTTCACTAAAGGCTGCCTGATTGTCGGAGGCAATTTCAACCTAGTAATGGACCCCTCACTGGATAACACCTCTTCTTGCTCCCAATACTCCCTCTCCTTTCTTTGTAAACTAAACTCCCAACTAACGCACCGCTACCAACTGGACGCTTGGCGGATATTGCACCCATCCACTAGAAACTTCACCTTTTTCTCTTCTTCCCATTGCATGTACTCACTCCTGGATTATTTTTTTAATGACCAATCACAACTCCACAATATCTCCCGTGTAACTATTGAACCGATGATCATCACAGACCATACCCCAGTTTGCATGGATATCATAGTACCCTCGTTTAAGAAAAACAGACCTCTGTGGAGACTGAATGATAGTCTTCTTAACAATCCCAACGATGTTGCTCGCTTCACTAGGTCCTTGGAGGAATTCTTTCTCCACAATACCATTCTTGATGTTTCAACCCCCATGATACAACACGCAAATATTTAATTAGAGGTGAACTAATAAAATTAGGCGCCACCAAACAAAAACTTTTTAGGGCTAAGGTTACACAGCTGATATCTTACATACATCATAAGGAATAGATACATAAATCAGATCTTTCCACAGCTTTACTAACAGCACCTACTGCTTCTCTCTCGGAACTCTCCTCTCAATTGCAGCGTAAGCAACTGAAATCATATCACTGGCTTAAATATTGCACATATATGCATGGCAACATGGTACGACACTGGCCCATCTGGAATGGATACAGCAGAACTCCCACTTTATACCAAAAATCACTCAGGCATTTTCTATTGCACATTTCCATCTATGGTGTCTACATTTCATGATTTCTACCATGCTCTGTACAATATTCTGTATTCCTTGATTTCGCTAAAGCCCCACGCCTTTCACCCCAGATGGTATCCCAATTAGAAGCCCTTATCACTCAGGACGAGATCTCCAGTGCTTTGAAACTAACCCCCTGGGTAAAAGTCCAGGTCCTGACGGCTTTACTTCTTCTTACTACAGTAAATTTACCTCTAACCTCCTACCTCATCTAAACAGTTCATTCAACCATATTGCCTCTGGAGTCCCATTTTCGACTCATACCCTTCAAGCCCTTTTGACTGTCCTCCTTAAACCTGATAAAGACCCCCTGGCGTGTGGTAGCATGTGGAAGAGCGGGGCAATAAAAGTTAAAGAAGACCCTTTCCTGAAGGTCTCCTATTTGCATACCTTTGCTGGAACAGAAGGAGGCTTTATCCCTGGTGGCAGAGTAGCATTTGAAACAAGAGGAAACAATAGACCTCTATGTCCACCTCCATCATGGTCCTCAAACAGCCCAGTAATACAGAGCTCAAAATACTCTAAATGCCAGTGACGGTGATGGAGCTGGATACGGAGGTCTGTGCTAGAGGGGGGGCACAGAACTCAGATGGCCGGTTAAAGGAGACCCATCAGATATTCCCACCTGTCGACACATGGGAGCCACAAACATTCAGGGGGGGCGGGAATATAGAGTTTAAAGTATAAATTTCCAAGGACACGTTCCTTGTTATAGCCACAAAACTGAGTGTCACTAATTCTTTACAGTACCGCCCAGAGCGATACCAGCGGAAAATGTCATAAAACTGATTTAAAACTGCACTTGTACAACAGCTCGAACATTAACAGAGGAAGGGATGTAATAGGTACAATACCATCTTGAAGGTCTCAGATTGCGAAGCCCAACTCTAAAGTGTGCAGTGCACACATTGGTCCTTTATAATACATTTTATAGTCTTTTTACCCTTTGTTTGTCTGGAATATGTTGCACATGCTGACACTCACAGTTAAAGTACTATAAGAGGGGAAGAAAGCAAACATTTCCATGAAATAAAAAAACCTCTTTAACCCTTTAAGGACCACACAGTCTGGGGTTGGGATGAGCTGGAGGACCAGCACACTTTTGTTTTGCTTGGCCTGCTTGGTGACCACAACGCAACGTGTAGGCGCACTGTGATCAAGAAATTACACGACATTAGTGTTGAGCGAGCATGCTCGGCCGATGCTCGGATCGGCTCGAGCATCGCTCTGCTCGGCACATGGTAGTACTCGTACGAGTACCGCATGTGCTCGCCCGCCATGTTCGGGTCTCCTCCCCGCACGTTTTGCGGCTGCTGCGCAGCCAATAAACGTACAGGGAGGCTCTGACATCAGTGTAATGCCAGCAGCCATGTTGGCTGCTGGCATTACACTGATTGGCTGGCCAGAACCCGTGGTCGGGTGCTGTATAGCACCTGACCAGCGAGTTCGGCTCAGTCTTAGCCAGGGAGAGATGAGGATAGGAAGGGAAAGTCAGTGTAGGGAGAAAGAAAGCAAATTTGTGAAAAAAAAAGAACCAAAAGTCCTTTTTAGGACTACTGTGTGTGGGGGCAGCAGTTTATTTTGTGTGGGGGGAAAAAAACAAAAAAAAAAAATTTCATATATTCTGTTTAGTGTGCAAAGTTGCAGATTAGAGCACATTCTGTTTAGTGTGCAAAGTTGCAGATTAGAGCACATTCTGTTTAGTGTGCAAAGTTGCAGATTAGAGCACATTCTGTTTAGTGTGCAAAGTTGCAGATTAGAGCACATTCTGTTAAGTCTTCAAACTCAAATATCAAAGTCACATATTCCATTCAGTGTGCTTCGCCGCAGTTTAGCAGCCTATTCTGTGTACTCTGCACAGTTGCAGAATAGGAAGAAATACTGTTAAGTCTTCAAACTAAAATATCAAAGTCACATATTCCATTCAGTGTGCGTCACCGCAGTTTAGCAGCCTATTCTGTGTACTGTGCACAGTTGCAGAATAGGAAGAAATACTGTTAAGTCTTCAAACTCAAATTTCAAAGTCACATATTCCATTCAGTGTGCTTCGCCGCAGTTTAGCAGCCTATTCTGTGTACTGTGCACAGTTGCAGAATAGGAAGAAATACTGTTAAGTCTTCAAACTCAAATATCAAAGTCACATATTCCATTCAGTGTGCTTCGCCGCAGTTTAGCAGCCTATTCTGTGTACTCTGCACAGTTGCAGAATAGGAAGAAATACTGTTAAGTCTTCAAACTCAAATATCAAAGTCACATATTCCATTCAGTGTGCTTCGCCGCAGTTTAGCAGCCTATTCTGTGTACTCTGCACAGTTGCAGAATAGGAAGAAATACTGTTAAGTCTTCAAACTCAAATATCAAAGTCACATATTCCATTCAGTGTGCGTCACCGCAGTTTAGCAGCCTATTCTGTGTACTGTGCACAGTTGCAGAATAGGAAGAAATACTGTTAAGTCTTCAAACTCAAATATCAAAGTCACATATTCCATTCAGTGTGCGTCACCGCAGTTTAGCAGCCTATTCTGTGTACTGTGCACAGTTGCAGAATAGGAAGAAATACTGTTAAGTCTTCAAACTCAAATATCAAAGTCACATATTCCATTCAGTGTGCGTCGCCGCAGTTTAGCAGCCTATTCTGTGTACTGTGCACAGTTGCAGAATAGGAAGAAATACTGTTAAGTCTTCAAACTCAAATATCAAAGTCACATATTCCATTCAGTGTGCTTCGCCGCAGTTTAGCAGCATATTCTGTGTACTGTGCACAGTTGCAGAATAGGAAGAAATACTGTTAAGTCTTCAAACTCAAATATCAAAGTCACATATTCCATTCAGTGTGCTTCGCCGCAGTTTAGCAGCATATTCTGTGTACTCTGCACAGTTGCAGAATAGGAAGAAATACTGTTAAGTCTTCAAACTAAAATATCAAAGTCACATATTCCATTCAGTGTGCGTCACCGCAGTTTAGCAGCATATTCTGTGTACTGTGCACAGTTGCAGAATAGGAAGAAATACTGTTAAGTCTTCAAACTAAAATATCAAAGTCACATATTCCATTCAGTGTGCGTCACCGCAGTTTAGCAGCATATTCTGTGTACTGTGCACAGTTGCAGAATAGGAAGAAATACTGTTAAGTCTTCAAACTAAAATATCAAAGTCACATATTCCATTCAGTGTGCGTCACCGCAGTTTAGCAGCATATTCTGTGTACTGTGCACAGTTGCAGAATAGGAAGAAATACTGTTAAGTCTTCAAACTCAAATATCAAAGTCACATATTCCATTCAGTGTGCTTCGCCGCAGTTTAGCAGCCTATTCTGTGTACTCTGCACAGTTGCAGAATAGGAAGAAATACTGTTAAGTCTTCAAACTCAAATATCAAAGTCACATATTCCGTGTAAGATGAAGAAGGCGGGTAAAAAGGGACGGGGAAGTGGACGTGATCCTGATAGTTCAGGGCGCGGGTCAGGACGCGGAGAAACTGTGCCTGGTGCCAGAGCACAAGAAAGAAAGACATCCACCATACCTAGCTTCATGTCTCATTTTACAGGGCGTCGCAGGACATCACTCTCGAGGTCCGACCACTGTGAACAGGTGGTCGGTTGGATGACAGCTGATACTGCTTCCAGTCGGTTAAGCACCACCCTGTCTTCCACCAAGTCCACTCTCAGTAGCCAAGAGTCTGGTCAACATAATCCTCACTCTGATCATCCTTCCTCCCACCATACACGGTCTGGTCAAAGAAGTGATCCCACACTGGGATATAGTGAGGAGCTCGTCTCATCACCAATCCTTCATTTGACCCTCTCTCCAAGCACGCTTGCAGAGGAACATGACATCTTATGCCCTGATTCACAACCTCTAGAGGGTACCCAATCACAAGAAGATGACAGATGTGAACGGCATTTAAGGTCAAAGGAAGTAGTGGATGATAATGATGATGATGAGACACAGTTGCCATTAAATCAACCACTATTACTGTCTCAAGACCTTGTTGAGGAGGATGTTATACAGTTGTCAATGACTGAGTATGTGGTGGGATCAAGACATGAGGAGGATGATCAGAGTGAGGAAGTGGAGGAGGACTTGGTGGACGATGAGGTGACTGACCCCACCTGGGAAGGTGGAGAGCCGAGCGATGACAGCAGTCCTGAGGGTGAGCCATCTGCAGCACCGCAACAGGCTGGAAGAGGCAGTGGTGTGGCTACAGAAAGAAGGCGGACCGCACCAAACCGGCCCGCAAATGTTCCACGGAGCACCCCCTTGCGTAAATCTCCCTTGCCAAGGGGTAGGTGTTCCGCGGTATGGCGTTTTTTTAAGGAAAGTGCGGACGACAAAAGAATTGTAGTTTGCAACCTGTGCCACACCAGAATGAGCCGAGGCATGAACACTAGAAACCTCACCACCACCAGCATGATCCGACACATGGCATCCAAGCACCGTAATAAGTGGGAGGAACGCCTGGATCGCCCATCTGTGTCTGCAGGCCACACCACTGCCTCCTCTTCCCCTGTTTTCGGTGCCGGCCAATCGCCTGTCGAAGGCGCAGGCCCGCATACCTCCCGCCCTGCACCTGTACCATCTGAAGCACCATCAGCGACCACATCCACTTCCCTGTCCCAGCACAGCGTCCAAATGTCGTTACCCCAGGCATTTGAGCGCAAGCGAAAATACCCAGCCACCCACCCACAGGCCATAGCACTAACCTCACACCTTTCCAAATTACTGGCCATCGAAATGCTGCCATTTAGGCTTGTGGACACTGAGTCCTTCCGCAGCCTGATGGCAGCAGCTGTCCCTCGGTACGCGGTCCCCAGCCGCCACTACTTTTCCCGGTGTGCCATCCCCGCATTACACCACCATGTGTCCCGTAACATCACCCGTGCCCTGACCAACGCAGTTACTGGGAAGGTCCACTTAACGACTGACACATGGACAAGTGCTTGTGGCCAGGGACGCTACATTTCCCTGACGGCACACTGGGTGAATGTCGTGGAGGCTGGGAGCGACTCGGACCCTGGGATGGCACGGGTGCTACCCACGCCGAGGATTGCGGGCCCTACCTCCATCAGGGTTTCCGCCAGCACCTACGTTATTGGCTCCTCCTCCTCCGTTTCCACCTCCGAATTCTCTACACGCAGCGCCACTCCCCCATCAGCCAGTAGCTGGAAGCAGTGTAGCACTGCAGTGGGGAAGCGTCAACAGGCCGTGCTGAAGCTGATCTGCCTTGGGGACAAACAGCACACGGCCTCAGAGCTGTTGCAGGGGATTAGTCACCAGACCGAGCAGTGGCTCTCGCCACTCAACCTGCAACCAGGCATGGTTGTGTGTGATAATGGGCGTAACTTGGTGGCGGCTTTGGAGCTCGGCAAGCTCACACACGTACCATGCCTAGCGCATGTATTTAATTTAGTGGTTCAGCGATTTCTAAAAACCTACCCCAATGTGCATGATCTCTTGACCAAGGTGCGCCGCGTGTGTGCACATTTCCGTAAGTCATCTACAGCTTCAGCCGGCCTGTTGAAGCTGCAGCAGCGCTTACAATTGCCAGCTCACCGGCTGCTGTGTGACGTGAGCACGCGCTGGAACTCCACCTTCCACATGTTGGCCCGGCTTTGTGAGCAGCAGAGGGCAGTAGTGGAGTACCAGCTGTTACACGGTCGTCGCCTCTCCGTTCAACTTCCTGTAATCAGAAGTGAGGAGTGGGAATGGATGTCAGACCTCTGTGAGGTTTTACGCAATTTTGAGGAATCGACACAGATGGTGAGCGGCGATAACGCTATTATCAGTGTAACCATCCCACTTCTGTGTCTACTGAAACGCTCGCTGCTCACAATTAAAACTGACGCTTTGCATGTGGAAGAGGTGGAAATGCGGGAGGAAGAGCTTACACAAGGTGATAGCCAGAGCACCCTCACTTCGTCTTCTCAGCGACAATTGGAGGAGGAGGAGGAGGAGGAGGAAGACACGGTTGCCTCCGCTACAGAGGGTAGCCATGGAACTTTAGTTCCATCTCTTCAGCGTGGGTGGGCAGAAGAGGAGGAAGAGGATGAGGAGATTGAGAGTCATCCTCCTGGTGAGGACAGCGAAATCTTGACTGTTGGTACTCTGGCACACATGGCTGACTTTATGTTAGGCTGCCTTTCCCGTGACCCACGCGTTATACGCATTTTAGACAACATGGATTACTGGGTGTTCACCCTTCTGGACCCCCGCTACAAAGAGAATTTCTCATCTCTCATTCCTCCGGTGGAGAGGACAAGCAAAATGGTGCAATACCAGAAGGTTCTTGTTGAAAAATTGCTCCAAAATTTTCCATCTGACAACGCTGGCGGCAGAGTACGTGCTACCTTGGCCAACCGAGAAGGGGAGAAAAGGGGAGCACACAGCAGTTCCGAGAAAGGCAGGGCAACACTCTCCAAGGCGTGGGACACCTTCATGACACCCCGCCAGCACCCTCACCCTGATGCGCAGCCTAGTGTCACAAGGAGGGAAAAGTTTTGGAAGATGGTGAAGGAGTACGTAGCAGACCGTGTCAGCGTCCTCAATGATCCCTCTGTGCCTTACAACTACTGGGTGTCCAAGCTGGACACGTGGTATGAACTGGCACTCTACGCCTTGGAGGTGCTGGCCTGCCCTGCCGCCAGCGTTCTGTCTGAGCGGGTATTTAGTGCTGCTGGTGGCATCATAACAGATAAGCGTATCCGCCTTTCCACCGAAAATGCTGATAGGTTGACACTTATAAAAATGAACAAGGCCTGGATTTCCCCTGACTTCTCCACTCCACTGGAGGAAAGCCCCGGGGGAACATAAACTCACTTTATATATGTTATTTACAATGATGGGAATACTCTGTATTCCCATTCACCCCTTCCACCCAAAAAACGGGTATATGGTTGACTCTTAATCTTCTCATCCTCCTCCTCCTCTTCCATATGCCCTGGGATATAATTTTTATATAGGGCCAGCTCACCAGCGGGCCCTGTGATATAATTTTTATATAGGGCCAGCTCACCAGCGGGCCCTGTTTGACAATTTTTATATAGGTCAGCTCACCAGCGGGCCTTCTCATATAATGTTTTATTGGGTCAGCTCTCTAGCGGGCCCTCTCATATAATGTTTTATAGCGTCAGCTCACTAGCGGGCCTTCGCATATAATGTTTAGGATGGTCAGCTCCGCAGCAGACCCTCACCCATAATGTTTTAGATGGTCGGCTCAGCGCACGTTTCCCTCTTAATCATGGCCCCAGTTCAGAAAAATCGAGGAAATTTTTGGGAGAATTTGCCTTTGCGCACGTTTCCCTCTTAATCATGGCCTCAGTTCAGAAAAATCTAGGAAATTTTTGGGAGAATTTGCCTCTGCGCACGTTTCCCTCTTAATCATGGCCTCACTTCAGAAAAACCGATGAAATTTTTTGCAGAATTTGCAGATGATATACAAGTAAATATACAGCAAATACTGTTTGGTAACAATTTTTCGCCTAAAGTCGTTTTTATTTTCCTCTTTGTGTGTTTTACGGTCAGTCTGTAAAAATGGCGTACTACGGGCGAAAGATCGTTCCCAGCAGCGATGTTGGAGTCCAAGATGCATCCAGACATCCTCCCTATGCTGTCCCTGAACCATTTCTGTGGTGTTTCCATCATTTTCTGCCCTTTTCCTATGGACCAGGCACCCTCCCCTCATCAGAGCAGGGGGTGCCTGGTGTAATGCTCGAGTCCTCCCATTGACTTCAATGGAGCTCGGGTGCTCGGCCGAGCACTCGAGCCTCCGGGGGCGCTCGGTCAGAGCACCCGAACACCCGAGCATTGGGGTGCTCGCTCATCACTACACGACATGCCAGGATTGTGATGGTCCTGGCACATCATTGGTCATTAAAGAGATAGTAATGTTTCATAATAAAAGCAGCTGTAATTAATCATCATAGTATTTGGACTTTGGAGAGTGTTATTTCAATTCTGTCAGAGTTGTAGTTCCAGAGTAATTCAATGACAAAGTATCCCCCTCCCGCCCCTTTTACTGATATAACACTGCTCAGCCAGAGCATAAGGGAGGTGCCCAGGTAGACTGCAGAGAGGGACAATCTTCAATTAAGATAAGGGAAAAACGTGAAAAGCTTGTCAAGAGGGGCAGGGTTTTCATTGTTCTCCTAGGAAGAAGATTGTCCCCTGCTGTTATCTGTCTGGTCAATGGACTGGATTCCACATCTGAGAAGAGATGGCTTACACTAGGTAAAAGGGGCGGGAGGGGAAACTTTGCTTGTGAATATCTCTCAAACCATAAAGGTGTGAGAGATAAGACTTATATCGTTCTTCATGTTTTTTTAATGCCTACAAAATAAAATAAAGATAAAACAAAGTATTACTATCCCTTTAAGGGTTTAAGGTTGCATTGTAACAGCAGATACCTACTGCAGATCTGCATAATATATGACTTTTTATTCAGATACATGGGACAGAGGTGGCCAACCTGTGGGTCACCAGCTGCTGGGGGAGGTTGTGTTGACTGTGTGCATAAATGTGTTTGTTCTAACCAGAAGTCTCAAAACACTCTAATATTACATAGAAACCTAGAATCTGACGGCAGATAAGAACTATTCGGCCCATCTAGTCTGCCCATTTTCCTACTGTAAAAATCTCAAACCTCAAGTCCTTTTCTTATGTTAAGGACAGCATTATGCCTATCCCATGCATGCTTGAATTCTGTCACTGTATTAACTTCTACCAGTTCTGCTGGTAGGCTATTCCACTTATTGTCGAACCAATTATGTTGGAGGTATCCAAGGGGTTAAAACAAGAGAACCAATCAGGTTGGATACCTTCACATAAATAGATAAATGACAATATTAAATAATTTTGAGAACTTTACACTATATTAGGTATTGACACACTATTTCACAGTAAAGAATTAATTAAAATAATCAATCCTGCATATTTGTGCAAAAATATATATCATTTATTAAAGTGAAATATACTATATATATAAAGCGTAAACAACAATGATATAAAGGAGTGTTCAGCAATTACAATAGATATATAGTAACTCAAACCACAACTATCACCATGAGGATTACCAGCAATTAAAGGGTTAACCCCACATAGGTATATTCAGAGGTATTAGATAAGAATAATTGCACTCAGCAGCATAGAAAAGTATAATTGATCCTTACAGTTATTAAAATACAGTTGGCAGCAGTGTATATGAATACCACTGCCCCAGAAACTGTATAAACTATGCTAATTGAGGTTTAAGGTATATTGTCAGATGAGTCAAGTTTAATATGAAGCCAGGTCCTCTGAAAATTGTCCTTGTACCATATGCAGTAGTCAAATTTAGAGACTAACTGGAATAGAATCCCAGATTTAAATCACTATAATTTATTTATCTAAGGATTACAGATATTGCATACCTTTTGAAGGAAACGTATAAATTGCATTTAATATCGTCAATCATAGATTATACCAAGAATATACTTAGAATCAATTCAATAATATATATGTCTAGACAGTATATTAAACTTCGTGCAACATATATCACAAATATGACTATAGCAATATTATGTAAAACCCAATGGCTTAACAATAGGGGTCACAGGGGTCGCACCTGCGACCGGGCCCGTCACTCTCAGGGGCCCGGCCGCCCCCTGCGACCCCCTCGCCACCCCGCCCGCAGCACAGCTGACGTCCCGGCGGCCAGCGCTCGAGTAATGCAGAGCGCTGGGAGATGACATAATCTCCCAGCGCTCTGCATTACTAAGGACCATGCGGGAGCCTGTCACACACACCGCTAGACCACCAGGAGGTAGGAGGGCGGGGGTCAGTAGGGGCAATGTGGCGATGGGGGCATTGTGGAGATTGGGGGGAAATGTGAAGAATGAGGGGCATTGTGGAGATTGGGGGGAAATGTGGAGCATGAGGGGCATTGTGATGGGGGCATTGTGGAGATTGGGGGGAAATGTGGAGAATGAGGGGCATTGTGGAAGGGGCAATGTGGAGGTGGCCAATGTGGTTGAGGGGGGCCAATGTGGTCAGAGGGGGGCCCGTGGCAATTCTTGCACCAGGGCCCCGTGGATTCTAGTTACGCCTCTGGTAAAACCTATAGGGTACTTCAAGGGTTAATCCACTTATTAAGATAGGGTGCTCAACCCAAGATGGCAGCTTCTTTTGTCTAGTGAAAGTTTATCAGAAACTTTCGCTTTATAAAAGTTAGGCCTAGTACACACACACACAAAGAAATCCAAAGAAACACCACAAATAAATAGACAAATAGCGGTTAAAGGGTTAATAAATGAATTCAAAGAATTCCCCAGATCAATAGTAGCTATTATAATCTTTCCAGAAACACAATATATTATTCTAGAAATACCAAGAATTATATTAACTAATATATACCAAACTATTAAATTTAACTGCTATGAACTATTTAGTCTTATCTGGCAAAATATGACAATTTACGAATAATAAATAAATTCTGCTTAATTTCAGAGTCTCTAGAGCTAATATAGCTTATTATACTTGATCCCAAATGGTTGGCCAGTCCAATTAAGATAAATTATAAGAAAATTAAGTTTCTTCAAATATAGAAGAAATAAATATTTGATTCTAAATTTTGCAGAATTTAAATAAGGAAAGATATATAGTTACCAGTCCAATATGTGTTTCTTTTGTATATTTGTATCTCTCAGCTAGGTACACAGAGTAAAAGTAAAAGATTTTCTTATCAGAACTCCGCCCAACCTACTCTGATTGGATAAAGATACATCTCATCATACAGTGCCATCATCAGTATTATCTGATTGGATGCTCCTAATCCCTAATTTAACTAGGAATGTGAGTAACCCGTAGTAATGACGCTATATAAACTGTAGATGGCACCCTTACTCCACATTAAAAATGTACATGCAATCATTTTTTATGTCATCAGTGATGTATGTAAGAGGTCATTAAACATCATATAAATATGCCATCCTCTCAGACGTTCTCATAGGGGAGTATCACTCTGTTTTAGACTTTGAGATTTTCTCATAAGATAATAACACTGCTTGAGACTGTGGTTGTCTGCACCTAATCGTATATCTCCATAACTGACATTCAGTTATTTTCACCCCCTACCTTAAATCAAAGGGTCATTGTTTTAACATGAGATCATTTGCACACATCTTAAAACAAAATTTCAGAGAATTTGGTTTAAAAGAAAAATTAACCATTTCCTCCCTACTATGGCAATGTCTCTGACATTATCTACTACCCTCTCAGTGAAGTAAAACTTTCTTACATTACATCTAAACCTGTGTCCCTCTAGTTTTAGACTATAGCCTCTTGTCCTAACATTTTACTCCTTTGAAATATACTTCCCACCTGCACTTTGTTGAATCCCTTCATGTATTTGAATGTTTCTATCATATCCCCTCTCTGTTCTCTCCTCCAAGCTATACATGTTCAGATCCTTTAGTCTATCCTGACATTTCTTTTCCTGTAAACCAGTCACCATTTTAGTAGCCCTTCTCTGAATTTTATCTATTCCTTCTAGAGATGGGGTCTCCAGTAGTGTACACAATACTCTACATGAGGTCTAACTAGAGATCTGTAGAGTGGCAGGACCACTTCCCTTTTTCTGCTACTAATGCCCCTAGCTATACAACCCAGCACCGTGCTTGCATTTCCCACTGCTTTATTACATTGCCTGACTACCTTTAAGTCATTAGAAATAATTACTCCCAAATCCCTTTCCTCTGTTGTCTCTGACAGCACAGTACCCTTAACAGTATATTTTTCCTTTGAATTTTTATGTCCCAAGTGCACTATTTTCTATTTATCAACATTAACCCCTTAAGGACCGGACGTTATGGGACATTTCCGTCCCATAACGACCGCATAGGGGCACTTTGAGGCGCCGGTACACGTGACCTGTCACGTGTATCGGCGCGTCACTATGGGGCTTGAAACAGATCGCTCCGATCTTGGAGCGGTCTATTTCATGCCCTATTTTTACTTACAGCGCTCCCGGTAGAGCGCTGTAAGTAAAAAGTACGTGACGTACCAGGACCGTCAAGGGTCTTTCAAGCAAATTTACCCTTGACGGTCCTGGTACGTCAAGGGTCCCTAAGGGGTTAAACGGCAGCTGCCACACTCTTGTCCATTCTTCTAATTTACCTAAATCATTTGTCATTTGGCTTATTCCCCCTGGAATGTCTGCACTATTGCAGATCTTTGTATCATCTGCAAAAAGGAATACCTTACCTTGAAGACCTTTTGCAATATAACTAATAAAAATATGAAAAAGAATGGGCCCCAGTACAGATCCCTGAGGTACCCCACTAGTAACACTCCTTTCGTCCGAATATTCTCCATTGACTACCACCCTCTGTCTCCTGTCACTCAGCCATTGCCTTATCCATATTGCTAGACCCTTAGAATGCCAGCAAGTGGTAGGCATTGAAAGGGTTAACCCTTTAAGTGCCAGAGGGGTATGCAACACAATGTGTTGCGTACCCCTCTGGCACTCAAAGGGTTAAGCAATATTATGTAACCCTTAGGATTATGGTGCAACAAAAAGAGAAGCAATTTGGGGACAAAACAATTGTACCATAGGGAACCACTAAAAATGTCCAAAATACCCATGATTTAAAAGACATTTTTAACATTTTGATTTCCAAGTGGGTAACCCTTGAATGCTGGAGAGATTGTATAATGCCTTGGTTCACAATATGTTGGGAGACCATTTTGCTGTACAGGTTAACCCTCTGACTACCAGAGGGGTATGCAATGCATTGCAAAGCAGTGCATTGCATACCCCTCTACCACTCAAATGGTATAAAAAATAAATGTTAGGTATAGAATATAAAAAAACAATTTCCCAGTATTAAAATAAATAAAATTATGTAGTAACCCCAAAATTACAGTGTTAAAAATACATTAACAGTAAAAGATAAAAGAGGTAAAGGCCTTATGAAATGGAAAGTAATGTTTCACAATAAAAGCAGTTCCAATTAATCTTCATAGTATTTGGGCCATGGAGAGTGTTATTTCAATACTGTCAGAGTTGTAGTTCAATAGTAATTGAATGATAAAGTATCCCCCTCCCACCCCTTTTACCTAGTGTAAGCTGTCTCCCGTCAGATGTGGAATCTGGTCCACAGACCAGACAGCTCACTGCAAGGGACATTCTTCATACTGTGAATATAAGGAAAACCCCGCCCCCCTTGAGGTTTTTTCCTTATGTTAATTGAAGTTTGCCCATCTCTGTGATCCATCCGGACAGTCTTGCTGCTCTAAGGTGAGCAGTGTTACATCAGTAAAAGGGGCGGGAGGGGGTTTGTTATGACTCTCAGATGCAGAGATAAGATAAAAACAGAACTTTATTGAAAAGTTTAAAGGAATACCCTCACGGGTTAGCATACACATGTAACATATATCTACAATATATTGACATAGAGAGTAGTGGTATACAGAATACAAGACAGGCTCTACCGGCCTTGCCAATACCGGGTAAGGCAACCTTAGACTGGCAATGGATGGAATAGGTTCTACCGGCCTTACCAATATACCGGGCAAGGCAGCCTGGGAGGCTAGCAACCGAGGAGTAGGAGGCTCTACCGGCCCTGCCAATATACCGGGCAAGGCAGCCTTGAGACTGGCACAATGAGGAATGAGGCTCTACCGGCCCTGCCAATATACCGGGCAAGGCAGCCTTGAGACTGGCACAATGAGGAATGAGGCTCTACCGGCCCTGCCAATATACCGGGCATGGCAGCCTTGAGACTGGCACAATGAGGAATGAGGCTCTACCGGCCCTGCCAATATACCGGGCAAGGCAGCCTTGAGACTGGTACAATGAGAACGGAGGCTGTACCGGCCTTGCCAATACCGGGTAAGGCAACGCAGACTGGCATAAGACGAAATAGGTTTTACCGGCCTTACCAATATACCGGGCAAGGCAGCCTGAAGGCTGCAAGTACTGGAACACAGACAGGAATGACCTCAGTGACTGACATAAGGTGTTGCTAGCCAGTCGCTATGATGGACCAACAGAGGCCAGCTGGGTGTAAGATGTAGATGACCCAGAAATAGTGTAGCGAACCAGTACCCGAGCACTAGAGTTAAACAATCTCACCAGAGCTGTAAGGAACACAGCTAGCAACTGGTTAACATGGAGCGAACCAGTACCCGCGTACTGGAGTCAGTCAATCTCTACCGGTGCTGTAAGGAACGCCGCAAGCAACCAGTTAACATGGAGCGAACCAGTACCTGCATACTGGAGTAACATAAACAAGGTGAATGAAAATGTCGCCCAAGGCGGCTGGAGGAAGGAGACACTCTGCAGACATCCAAGAGCAGGAACACAGCCGTTACAGGACAGGAAGCAGGACTGGAGCAGGAACGGCAGCAGGAACAGCAGCAAGAACAGCAACCCCAACCGGATCAGGAACGGAAGCTGGAACCGAGGAAGCTGTCAGACAGGAACTCA
Organism: Rhinophrynus dorsalis; assembly: GCA_037306005.1. Classification (NCBI taxonomy): domain Eukaryota; kingdom Metazoa; phylum Chordata; class Amphibia; order Anura; family Rhinophrynidae; genus Rhinophrynus; species Rhinophrynus dorsalis. Next base: position 39,288,883 of record CM074719.1, on the reverse strand, counting down.
GGATCACTGGAGAGCAAAGATAGTAGATGGCCCAGGAAACTCAGGAATACAATGCAGGTGCAGGCGACATAGAGACACCATGAAAGGGCCACCAAAGGGTGCCCAAGCCCAGTCTAAATAGGCAATACTGGGCGGGTTGAAAGCAGACAGCCAATGGAGAGCCATTCAGGTAACTGACAGGAAAGATAGCAAATCATGGGCACCGTGATAGTGTGTGCAGGGATCAGACATTACACACCTCAGATCTTTTGTGCCAGTCAAGGTAGCAGCTCTTCCTGTCTTGCCACAAGGAGGGAGGAGGGGGGGGGGGGCGTCTGTTCACATACAGCCACCAGCCAAGGTAGAGTTACTTAGGCATACTTCAGCCAGTTTACTAATATGCTTGTGGTAGTACAGAGGGTATAGAGTCCTGGCACATGTGCACAGTCTAGGGTGACAACATATCCTTGATTGCCCAGGACAGTCCCAGACTGTGTGTTCCGGGTCCTGTAGAGAAGACCACCACAAGCGGAATGCAGAGATATAATACCAAAAAAACAGCTTTATTCACAGGTCTTAACAAAAACACCACACATGGTGAAATTTCTCCACGTTTCCCACCTGCTTAGTCATTGACTATGTGTTTGTGTTAAGACCTGTGAATAAAGCTATTTTTTGTATTATATCTCTACGTTCCATGTTCAGTCTTCTTCTCTACAATTGCTTTAAGGATTGGAACTTCCTTGACCTGTACCTCAGACAGATACAAACATTTGTGGTGAATGTAGTTAGATCATTCTTCAGTTTTACAACCCTGCAGTAGTGCCATTGGTTTTTCTCTTGTCCCGGGTCCCGCAAAGCCCCTTTCTGGAACAATACAGAGTCCCTGAATGAAGACTCTAGAGAACAGACTACTCAGATGCAAAGTGTAGCCAGTGCTGAGCTATAAGAAAATGGCTTCCATTTAGAGCTCCAAACGCTAGAGAGACAACAGACCAACTTTGTGACCAGTGGCGTAACAATAGGGGGCGCAGCGGTCGCACCTGTGACCGTGCCTGTCAATCCAGGAGCCCGGCCACCACCTGCGACCCCCTCGCCCGCAGCAGTCACTTAGCTGATCTCCCACTCAGCAAGCCTCTCTAGTAATACAGAGCGCTGGGAGATGACTTCATCTCCCAGCCTCTGCATTACTAGAGCGGCGCGCGGGAGCTTCAGTTCAAGAGATCTGTGCCGAAGGAGGCACAGATCTGTCAAACCACACCGCTAGACCACCAGGGACTGGAGGTAGGGGCAATGTGGAGATAAAGGGGAAATGTGGAGATGATGGGGGCATTGTGGAAGGGGCATTGTGGAGATGGAAGGGGCATTGTGGAGATAGAATGGGCATTGTGGAGATGAAGGGGCATTGTGGAAGGGGCATTGTGAAGATGAAGGGGGCATTGTGGAAGGGGCAATGTGGAGATGAGGGGGGGCATTGTGTAGATGAAGGGGCATTGTGGAGATGAAGGGGGCATTGTGGAAGGGGCAATGTGGAGATGAGGGGGGGCATTGTGTAGATGAAGGGGCATTGTGGAGATGAAGGGGGCATTGTGGAAGGGGCAATGTGGAGATGAAGGGGGCATTGTGGAAGGGGCATTGTGGAGATGAAGGGGGCATTGTGGAAGGGGCAATGTGGAGATGAGGGGGGGCATTGTGTAGATGAAGTGGCATTGTGGAAGGGGCAGTGTGGAGATGAAGGGGGCATTGTGGAAGGGGCATTGTGGAGATGAAGGGGGCATTGTGGAAGGGGCAATGTGGAGATGAGGGGGGGCATTGTGTAGATGAAGTGGCATTGTGGAAGGGGCAGTGTGGAGATGAAGGGGGCATTGTGGAAGGGGCAATGTGGAGATGAAGGGGAAAATGTGGAGATGGAAGGGGCAATATGGATGAGGGGGCCAATGTGGTCGGGGGGTGCCATGGCAATTCTTGCACCAGGGCCCGGTGGCTTCTAGGTACGCCTCTGTTTGTGACATCAAACAGGAGCTGCAACACCATTTTCTTGTAGTGTAAAGCTGTGCGAAGGCTTAAGGCTTGATGTACATTTTCTTGTAACCCAGCACAGGCCCCACTATTTGTCAGGTCAATGGACACTTTCACTTCTATCATTTTGAACTCTGTGATTCTCTGGAGAAAGCACAGGTTGAGCAATGGTGTCTGATGTTGTACTGAGGAGACGTAGTCTGCCACTCATCTCAGTTGTGTCCATGAATAGCAGAAAGAAAATGTGGTCACTCTAATGCACACTATTAAACTATGTAAAAACTGTGATTTAACTCCTTGGATGTTGCATTGCTTAGCAGTGTGTTGATGACATCAACTGTATACAAGGGCCCTAAAATGCTACAGGACATAATGAGGCCTAACATATTCCATTTGAATCTATGCCCTTGTACCAACTGGTACCTGGGTCATGTCATGGGTCCTGTGAATTAGCAGGATTGGGGTGTGCTGTACTCTTGGCACCCGCCCACAAACAGCCCTGCATGGTAACCACCAGCTGGAGTGTACATGGCTGACTCTACCTTAACTTGGGCCCTTGGTACATAACTTAGTCAGGGTGTATTCAAGCTTGGCCTCTCTAGGGGTTGGGGTCTAGGACTCCCCACATTATAAGCTAGTCAGTACCTAGTAGGGGATGCTGGGAGTTGCAGGCCTCAACAGCTGTGGGGTCCCTGGCTGAATTTACTCTAACTCAGGAAATGTCCATATGTACCAAGGACCCAATACAAGGTGTAGTCAGCTTTGTGCTTTCCACCTTTCAGGGCGTATGACCCAGCATGGGTCCAATGGGGCCTGACAGGTGGAGATGAGAGCCCTAGAGTGAATTCATCCTAACCTGGCAATAGGTCATATGTTCTAAACAGTGGTGTAACTATAGGGGTCGCAGGGGTCACACTTGTGACCGGGCCTGTGCACTCCAGGGGCCCAGCCACCCCCTGCAACCCCTCCACCTGGCGTCTGGCGCTCTAGTAATACAGAGTGCTGCAGATGACATCATCTCCCAGCGCTCTGCATTACTGAGAGGACCGTGCGGGAGCTCCAGGTAGGAGATGGGGCCATTGTGGTGATTGAGGGTCATTGTGGAGAGGGTCAATGTGGTTGAGGGGGGCCAATGTGGGGGGAGGGGCATGGCACTTCTTGCACAAGGACCAGGAGACTTCTAGTTACACCTCTGGTTCTAAAGCGCCAGTATAGGGTATAATCTAGACACTGCCTAGTTGAAGATACTTGGCATCCTGGGCCCCAAAATTTGGAGAGCCTAAGTAGTGATGTATTTAGGCTTTCAGTTGCCCTAGGCCCAATCTAGTGCATGTGCCCCTCCTTATACTTTGCAATTCCTTCACTATAATGGACCATTACAAAGGACACAGCCCTTTCCTTAAAAGACACAGTAGCACAAATATCAAGCTACAGGGAATATATCTGATATTCACTGGCAGCTACTTATTAGTCACATGTGACTTAATAAATGCCCCTGTTTATCTCCTTTCATTTCAATCACTAGTATCAGTGTTTGTAAACCTGAGGCCCTCTATGCCCCAGCTAGTGTGGACTACAAATCCTACCATCCCCAGCCAGTGTCTTGTCAGGAATGATGGGAACAGCTAGAGAGCCTCAGTTTCCCTTCTTTAAAGGCTAATGATTGAAATGACATAGTTACAAACTGATATCATGTGGGGTTAACATGTAATTGTCAGTGACAAGGAATAGCAGTAAGGTAATACTGGAGACTGTAAAGCATAAAATCAATATAAATATAAGACAGACATAGTGAGACAATTGTCATGGTGACCCCCAGGTCTCAGTCCCAGTTCAGAGTAAATTGGGCACCTGGGCTAGGTTCCACTGTGTTAGTGTGCATGCACCCCTTGTGGACCAGAATGGAATGCAACACATTTGGTTAATGTATTATTAAAAATTGATGCAAACTTTACTGTGAAAAGAATAAAACCGTAAAGTTATGCTCTTTAATTATACATGTATATTTCATTCAAAGCAAATACAGCATTTGACAGGGGGGATTGGAATTCAATTAGAATGTCATTATTCACTTTTAGATTTTCAACCACTTTCAAATATAACATAATGACACTGTACATATTTCTTTCAGTTTGATTCCTTTAAACCTATGAAATTGACCCAAACATGGACGCCCCCTCTCCTCAGTAGAAAAACAAATTAGTAAGTGGGAACCCTACTCTTCCATTGCAATCCACCACACACACACTGACCACTTGGACTCCTAAACTCCTGAAACAGATGTCTCACAAGTTACATGTCTGTCTAAAAAATTAATTTAATGTCTTCCTTTATAGATCATTGATAAAGGAGATTGTTGGTAACTTCATGTTGACTCTGCAGTTGTCACCTCGGTTAGGCTGGGACACTCTGCCATTAGGAAAGGGCGTCAAACCTGAAACATACAGAACAGACAGGATTACTTCATTATCAATGAATTACCGATCATTTTTAGGCTATTTGATGATGTGTTGACACTTCTTTCTGTAACGGAGTAAATGAGTTGAAACAAGACAAAAGTATTCTGTTTATATAGATTCATTTATAAATACATATACTGATGTTTAACCCCTTAAGGAACGGGGGGGGGGGGTATGTACTAAGGTGTGATAAAGTGGAGATGACTTCTCCAGTTTATCACTTCTCCAGTTCCTATGTTATTCAATGGAGCACATACAGTGAGATTTCCAAAGCTAAAGAAATCTTAGTGCATAGGCTCTATAGAATAACATAGGAACTGGAGAGGTGATAAATTGGAGAAGTTATTTCCACTTGTCACCTCTTTATAACTTCTTAGTGATTCTCTCCTGGGGGGTATTTAAAGGCTAGCAACAGACTGATTACATTCCTCCAGCTGAGGGGAGGGCTGAAACTGATTGCTCTGGTCTTGGAGGAATCAGTTTCAATCTCCTGGCATGATCACAGTGCGTCTTTAGATAAATAGTCCTTATTGACCTACAAGATCATGTAAGATCCCAGGCAAAGGGGTTTGTCACTATATAGATGATGTTTAACCTCTTAAACCCTAGATCTAGTAATCAAGGGTAAAAAATTCCATTTGAAGGGATAGTAATACTTCGTTTTAACTTTATTTTATTTTGTAGGCATTAAAAAAACATGAAGAATGATATAAGCCTTATCTCTCAAACCTTTATGGTTTATGAGATATTCACAAGCAAAGTATCCCCCTCCCGCCCCTTTTACCTAGTGTAAGCCATCTCTTCTCAGATGTGAATCTGGTTGTAAGACCAGACAGATAACAGCAGGGGACAATCTTCTTCCTGTGAGAACAATGAAATCCCTGCCCCCCCTTGACAAGTTTTTCAGGTTTTTCCCTTATCTTAATTGAAGATTGTCCCTCTCTGCAGTCTACCTGGGCACCTCCCTTCTGATCTGGCTGAGCAGTGTTACATCAGTAAAAGGGGCGGGAGGGGGACACTTTGTCATTGAATTACTCTGGAACTACAACTCTGACAGAATTGAAATAACACTCTCCATGGCCCAAATACTATGAAGATTAATTGGAGCTGCTTTTATTATGAAACATTACTATCCCTTTAAAACAATGTTAATTTGTATCTGTTTTATTTGGTGCAGTTTGTGTGCTCCAAAATTGCACCTCTTTTCCATAGTATGAGTGTCACAGAGGACAAATACATGAATGTCTTCCTAGTGACCCTTGGTCTGTTATGAGGTTGGACAGTGATAGTTACATTTCTGTACTTAACCACAGGTAAAAGTACTTACATGAATGTTACCTCCACTGAGCTTGTTAATTCAATCTACATGCCTGCAGAACTTCATCCAGTGATCGGGACCATCTTGGTCATAAAAGATGTACAGTATGGCATGAATCATCTCATGTCACAGAACCTGTAGGACACACACAGATTGCTGATTATTACATTGCTAATATTTACATTGTTTTATATTAATGACAGATAAATACATTTCATAGACTATAAGGCTGTATTCAGTAAGATAAAGAGGTGCAATGCTGGAGAAAACCAACAGCACCATAGTTTACAAAGAAAAAAGTCTAAAATGCCCATTCATTTAAATGAGGCTTTTAACCCCTCCAGCGAGATCTCATATGCATTGCTTTAAAATGCGTTGTGAGACTTCTTTAACATCAAGAGTTGGATTCATCAAATACAATGCTTTTCACCAGCATTTCCCTGAGATCAATGAGGGGTACTTTTGGCTATTCATCAATAATATGTTGTGCTTTCCTGCTTTTACATATGAGAAGCAGGGAAATTTGTGCAAATATGGCAAACAGTCGATAAAACAATGGGACAGCTAAAAATAAAACTGATCATAATGATCTTACGTTTTCCTTCACTGGTGTTTGCCTATCGTTTCTGTGTGCGTCTCTTAGATGTCATCTGCCTCTCTGCGCCGTTTAGAATGCTGAGGTTCTTGGTCTTCTTCCACAACATGGAGAGCGTGGTCGGATGATGTGCTTGCTTTCCTCTTTCTTTTACCTTTTTTGGAACATTTCTCTGGTTCTCTCACTTTTATGAAAGTACCACCACACACACTCTGATGTTGTGCCCACCAGCTCTCTCGACAGGATGGAGGCCTGTTAATGGCTCGTTTAATGTAGCCCTGGCATTGTCCACTGCACTGCCACCAGTGCTGACGCATCTCATCAACAGAAACATCCCAATGGAGAGGAACCTAATCAATTGGGAAAAACACAGAAGAACCTTCAGCATGAAGCAGATCTAGTAGTAGAGATACACACAGTGCAGGGAGTTTATTCACCAATCAGTGCACCTTATACTGACAGTACTAGATAAGCAGTTCTGGAGCAAACCATCAGCCCCACAGGGGTAAATAAAAACCCACCAATGATTCAGATGGGGCTTTTAACCTCTTTTATGCTGAAGAAGTCTCCATAACATTGTGAAGTAATCCATTTGAGACGTCTCTAGCACTCGAGGGTTAAAAGTCCCATATAAATCAATGGTATTTAGTGAACGTTTAGTTGTCCATTCTGGTGCACTCTGCTCATCTTTTGCTTTCTGATTGACGACCTTTGTATTTCATAAATATTATTATTTTAACCTGTTAAAGACCACCCGATCCGGCACAGGGTGGCCGTTAAGGACCATGGCGCTGTTTTATCGTCTAGTAGTCTGCGATGCCAGAGAGGAGCGCAGCCTCACTGAGATCCCAGAATTCCATGACGTGCCAGAACCATCACTGGTCCTTTTGTACAGGACCACTGTGATGGACCTGGCATGGTATGGGTTATTAAGGGGCTAATCCCTTAGTCCTGAAAATTTTACTTGAAAATGCTATTTATAGAAAATCACTAGACAGATCTACATATGTAGAAAGCATTATGTCCCCATTTTCATGTTAACCCCTTAACGTTTGGCAGTTAAGGGCCAGGGAGCCTTTTTTTTTTAGCTAAATGTATTCAGGGGTCCACGAGCAGCGTGCAGCCACACTTGGTCCCCTGAATTCCATGACGTGCTATGACCATCATGGATCCTTAACACAAGTTTACCAATCACGCTCATAGCATGTCATGGGTCCTTACGGAGTTAATAGAACTGTTCCAGTTCCTCTTAGTATAGAGAATCCAGTGTATCTCCACTGTGTTACCCACTAACTCCAGCAGGGGCGCTCTGGGGTATGGACTACAGTGTGTGACCTCTGCTGTGGTGAATCTCAGTGGACACACGCTACCAGTAGTTGACTTTCATACAAACAAGCTTAGCATACCAGCTCCATAGCACAGGAAAATGACTCACTCTGATGCCAAATGCTCTATGCCTTGTCTAGTACATAGATTATAATATGCCCCCAAATATCCACTGACTGCCCCATTGTCCTCCCATTGGTGCACGCAGCATTAAGGGGAAGATCACGGGTGTAAGTATCTTAGTAAAATGACATTAGGAGGTGTAGAGACAGAACACCAATCCTAGGCCTGTGTTTGTGAGGAATCATCACTGTACAGCACTCCTCTGTCACTACATCAGTAATTGGGACACAGAATCACCAGGAAACCAGTAACAATCCCACATTCCCTGAGGATAATGTGAATCATAAACAGATATCCAGGCAGAAAGTGACGTATTAACCCTTTGAGTGACAGAGGGGTATGCAATGCATTGCAGACCAATGCAATGCATCCCCCTCTGGCACACAAAGAGTTAAGAACTTGAGCATTTCTGGAGTAAACCAACAGCATCCCAGCAGACCAATGTGCAGAACTGGATTCATATCCCAGGCTCCCATAGTCAAGGCACTCTAGGAGCCCTTAGCTCCACCCATAGCCACCTCCCCACACTTCACATGATTCCATCCCGTCTTATCCGCGTATGCAGGCACAGAAAATACCCTTGTCCTATAACAAGCGTGAACAAAAGAATAAAATGTTTTAACCCCTTGGTTGCTAGAGAGATCCCCAACGTATTTCACTGCAATGCACTGGAGAACTCTAAAGCACCCAAGGGTTTAACAGTAGCCTCTACAGGGGCATAAAATTGGTACAGGGACACTGAAATTGCTTGTGACACACCAATAACAGAGAATATGGGTGAGACCAGCACAGCTGAGGTGACCCTCAAAATATGGAGCACTAGCAGTTGCCTACTCTGCCTATTGGGAAATCCATCCCTGCGTATATTTCATTTCTATGCTTCACTACAAGTAAAAGCACTTACTTGAATGTTCCCTCCACTCTTCTCGTAAATTCGATCTACATGCCTGCGGAACTTCATCCCGTGCTCGGAATCATCTTGGTCATCGAAGATGTACAGTATGGCATGGATCATCTCATGTAACAGTGCCTGCAGTACACACACAGATTGCTGATTATTACATTGCTAATACTTACATTACAGTAATGACAGATAATGTGTGAAACACACATCGTCGGTATGCAAGGGGAGGGGAGGAGAGGTTCCCATTAGCATACAGGGTTGTTGAAGTGCTGGTGATGTGGAAGGGATGTTCTCACTCATCACCAGCAGTAGACAACCCTGAAGTCTGAGAACATCCTCTCTGCCTCCCTCAGGCTTCAGCACCACAAACAGCATCGCTCCCTTAACCATTGGATTGCCTTAGGGATGTGCATTGCACACCCCTGGGCAAGTCAAAGTGTTACAGAAATAAAGTATACCAATACACAAATACCCTCTCAGATCTATTTTATTTATTACTTTTTTTTAACTTTTATTGCCAGTGCTAAGGCAAACCCAACCAAATCAGAAGCCACTTCTCAAAAGACCTAGAACAGAACACACAAGCAAACAGCTTTAAGAAGAAACATCAGATATCAGGGTGAAAAGCTAAAAAGACCACTGTCATAGTCTGCAGTATTTTCTCCCCACACTTTTTTCCCAACTGGGCAGTGTCCACTGTCACTACTACCAGCTGGTGACTGAGGAGGGATAGGCCATAGACTAGGCTAGGGAGTGTATAGAACTGATAAAGTGGAGATGACAGTGATATCACATCTCCAGTTCCTATGTGATACTTGGGAGCCAATGCACTAAGGGCTAGATTTAAAGGCAACCGTTAAACCAGCCGCTAAGTGAAAAAGGCACATCGCTCGCAAATAATACAGGAGTTACGGCAGATTCAATAGCTACTCTACAAGAATAGCTATCGAGCGTAGGCACACAAAAAACACGTAACACAAAACCCGTTGTCGCTCATGTTAATGCACAACGGGCGGACAAATCACACGATAACTGAGCTCCAAACAACATGTAACATAACGGCTGCCGTTGTCAAGCAACCATGATTGATGCCAAAACAAATTCAAACACACATCCAATCCCAAAGGCCCAATGTATCAAATAACTTCAAATACACCTATATATACCCAAAAATAACCGCCACACACTGTCTGTTATCGAGTTCTTCAGAGCCAGATATCAGGACCCAGGAGCGGAGGATAGTCATTAGAGAGAGGGAGAGAGGCGCGTTCATTGGAGGTAGAGGAGTTTTGCAGTTTGGAGAGAGGAGAGAGGTGCACTATATATACACATATCACACTTTTGCACATATTACATACACACATACAAACACAAACACATACACATACATACACATAGTCCTTTTATTTCATAACACCTTACACATTTTACTTTTTATTTTGACAGTGTGAATCTGGGAGTGAAAGTGTGTGACAGAGAGTGACTGGATCGAGTGTGTCTGTGAGGGCCTGTGGGAGTGCCTGGGTGTGACTGGGTGAGTGATGGCAAGGAGAGGAGGACAGGAGAGAGGGATGGGGAGAGTAGTGGAGGAGGAGGAAGGTCAGGAGGGGATCCCTCAGCAGAGCAGGGGTGGGAGAGGGAGATCCGCAGGGCGGAGGGGGACCAGGCCCACCAGAGCAGGAACACGCAGGACAGGGACAGAACCTGCAGTGGGACGAGGGGTAGTTCCTGGGGAGCACCCCACACAGGCAGGGTCAGACCAGGCAGGGCACTCCGGCTCTGAATCCTCCCATGCCGGAGCTGATGAGGGCAGGATCAGGGATCCCAGATATAGTGAGGAGGAGAACACGGCTCTTGTGGAAGCTGTCCTGGAGAGGCAGAGTGTTCTCTACCCGACGGCAAAGGTCCCTGGCCTGGCAGCGCGGAGGAAGGCAGCCTGGAACCAGATCTGCAGCCGGGTGAACGCGGTGGCAACATGCAGGCGGGACGTGGAGTCTGTGAAGAAGAGATGGGGCGACTGCCGGAGGGTGGTCAAGAACAAGATGTCTGACATGGCCAAGCAAGCCCGAGGCACCGGAGGTGGCCCATCTGTGCCCATCACATTCTGCGGCTGGGAGGAGATGGTGCGGCAGAACATGTCCCCGACCATGATCGAGGGGGTCATGGGAGGAACTGACACTGGGGATGAGAGGAGCCTCCACACTACCGGTAAGTGCAACACCACAGAACAACACACTACAGCAACCAACACCAGCTGCACACACACTCACACCTCAACACATGGCCATCACTCAGCCATACAACTGCACCAACACAGCACCATGAGGGTTAAAAAAAGGACACAACACCTGGACAAATGGCAACGTCCAACTTGGGACAAACCTGTCAAAGTCCTACTTCAACCCTCCTGTCGCTGTGCTCATTACACACAATACACAAACCTTCATTTTCAAATTGTCGACTGTCATAGATCATCACTGTCACCCATGTCCCCACCCCCACCCTAACCCCTCGAGTGCTAGAGGGATCATCAATGCATCGATCAACAATGCATTGGCAACCCCTCTGGGACTCAAGGGGTTAACCTGACAACAAACAAGTCAATAGGACAACGATCACATGCTACACAGGGGACATTCACTAAGCGGTGACAAACACATGGTGGACACAAAGTAACCCTCACACACCCTCACTTCACCAGTACCAGTGTTAGTCCATGGAGAATATGCCAAAACAAGAATCAAGTTCATAGGGTCCCATTGTACAGACTCCATGGAAAACACTGGAAATGGGGAAAGGAGATCACTGGAGAAGTCACCATCATGTTCATGTCATCGGTTCAACATCACCGCTTACTGAATCACAAAAGGGGGCATCAGATCACACATCACAGTGTCACACAGAATAAATGCTTGTAGGTGCAACACACAGGCCGAAAACTATTTTACAGAATTCAAGCTGGAAAAAGTAGGCATTGGTGTTGTGGCTGCAATCATTTACTCTGACTTGAAATGACATATCCCATATCTGATTCCCACATGGATCCACAGGGGTGCTGATGCCATGGATCGATGGTACACCAGCATCTCTATGCAGGATACATATGGGAAACAAATAGCAAACATTGTACCTTGGTCACCAACAGGCCATGACTGATGGATATCTAGGACTGAGTACGGTTGCCTCACACAGAAGGATGGATGGGCTCATACACAGACAAAAAAACAGGCCTCAATCAAAGATATCCCTCACTACTGGCTGGATTGTTGCCCTTAGGATTCAAATGTTACTAAATATGTTCCAACATGATGTGAACACAGAGATCACTTCACTGGATGTGATTGCCTTACTGGCCAGATATGTGCACCCATCACATATCAACCTACATTGCTACCATCCAAATACACATACATAGTATATCACACCCTACGTAGATGGGATATACGAGGTATGTTCATATCCATCATATCAATACAATGTCTGGTTGGATGGGTGCACATATATAGCCAGTAAGGCAATCACACCTAATGAAATGCTCTCTGGCATCACATCTTGGAAGGATATTACTCCATCCATATGAAGGGTACATATCCACATACATATATCACCATTTCTACTTGTGTGTCACTGTAATGGGATAGCAATGGGTAATGTCATCATGATGTCATATCATTGCCATCGTTAACAGATGTGTCTTGATCTAAGTCCCATCCCTCCAACACTCATGGTTATACAGATATTGCTCCATGTGACAGGTGAAGATATCCATCATTTGACCACACGGAGGCTCTTCAGCAGAGCCAAAGTCACAACATATAGAGAGAAATACCTCTTTGGAATGGTCCACAGAGTGTGCTTGTAAATCATGCACACCCTGTACACCATTCCAATTAAGTATTGTTCTCTAAATGGGTTGATTTTGTCTCTGCTGAAAATCCCTTGTGTAGACAAATGACTGAAATCTACATCCGTCACATAGAGCATTATCTGAACAACCATGAGGGTAGGAGGGATAGGACTAACAGAGAACAACATCTGTTCCCACAATGTCTACAATCTGACATCAAGGTGGACTTAACCTTTGCCACCCCCCTGGAGGGATAGCCATCCCTACAAGTTGTGAAGACAAATATATGTTGTTGGATCCCCCCCCCCCCCCCGAGTTAAACAATGGTATTCGTACTGCTGAAAGGTGTGTTGATGCAAAAGGTATCACAGCTCAGACATGGATATGTCAGGGGCAATATCCTAGTGGCCTGATATTGTACAGTGGTGCTGTTACTACACAATCATATGGACAGCTCTGGTACAGGGACCAGATATCTACATGGGAGGGTGTAGCAACAGCCCCACTGTACTATTTCTGGCCACTGTGATATTGCACCTCAAAATGAAACCTTCACCCATAATAACTCAAACACCTTTCAGCAGTGGGAGTACCCTTGTTTACCCAGGGGGATTAACACAAACACATATATTTTTCTTCAACACATATCAAAGTAGAATTGTCTCCACAAACATATGGCTAAGGTCACTAATCACAACATCTTCTTCCTCCAAACAGCTTACGGCCGTCAAGCCCAGCAGGAGACAGTGGAGGAGGCTATGTCACCCCCCAGTGAGGAGGACACAGAGGAGGGGACCAGCCGGTGGTCACCTTACCCACCATCACCATCCCCTCCAACACAGGCTGCATCACCACCTACTGCACCACCCCAGGCTGCACCACCCTTTCCAGCTGCACCACCACAGGCTGCACCACCCCTTCCAGCTGCACCACCACAGGCTGCACCACCCCTTCCAGCTGCACCACCACAGGCTGCACCACCCCTTCCAGCTGCACCACCACAGGCTGCACCACCCTTTCCAGCTGCACCTCCCCAGTACAGTGGCTGGATGCCACAGGAGGAGAGGTGGACACATCCATCCACCTCCACCAGCTACTACCCTCCATCAGCAGCACCACCACCGCCAGGGAGGCAATGGCTGCCAGGGACCGTGGCCAACACCCAATATGGGCCATATGCCTCCCAGATCAACCCACCCTCCTGGATGGCTCCACAGCATGCCCCAAGGTATGATCCAAGGTGGGGTCCCACCACCTATCAGTGGCCACCATATGACCCTTGGCCACTGGACTACACACACCTGGGCCTGATTGGTGAGCCCCAGCGCCCCCTACCCAGGGACATATTCACACCTCCACCAGCACACACATCTCTGGGCAGCTCTGCATCACTTGATGTGGTGGGCATATGCCCATCATCTGCACCAGCCACTCCAACAGCAGCCACAGCACCCTCAGCAGCAGCAGAGGATACAGCACCTCCAGCAGCAGAGGAAACAGCACCTCCAGCAGCAGAGGAAACAGCACCTCCAGCAGCAGAGGAAGAAACAGCACCCTCAGCAGCAGAGGAAGAAACAGCACCCTCAGCAGCAGAGGAAGAAACAGCAGCACCAGGGACACCGGGCACATCCACCTCCAGCACCGCACGCCTCACAGGGATGGAGGCGGAGTGTATGGCCCTTCAGAGGAGACTACTCCGGTCGAGCAGGAGTACTGACAGCAATATCACCAGGAGCAGGAGGCAATCCAGGAGGAACATTGTCCAATTGGAGAGCAGGATCCAAGGTTTGGAGTCGGAGGTGTCCAGGGGGAATACACTACTCCAGCAGCTCAGGACTGGTGTGATGGACATGTTAACACAGGTCCTTGTGGAGCTGAGGGAGATAAACCGCAGGGAGAACCTGAGGATGGAGAGGGAGAACTTGCGTTCCACTGAGGGGTCTACTGCAACCACCACCCCCTCTAGTGTTACCCCTGAAGCAACACCTAGGGGGCAGAGGGTTACCAGGAGATCCACAAGGGCATCCACCTCTGGCACCCAGGCTAAGGCCCCCCACCCAAAGAAGAAAAAATGAAAGGGCCAACCTGTTAAGTTTCCCCTCAATAAAGAAAACATTTTTTTTTTAATTCCAGTCTGATCTGTTGTGTCTTCAGTTATGGATTGGGTGGCAGGGTTGTCTCCAATGCATTGCCATACAATGCAGTGAACACAACCTCTGCCTATGTGAAATGTTAGTGGGATGCTACAACATGGGTTCACACACACACCGTTGTACAAATTCAACTTGTAATACATCCCTGGAGCCATATTACACCACTGTGTTATATGGCGGTGTTGTGTGTTGAATTTGAACAACAAAACATACCCCTTAGCACAACAAATTGTACAACACTGAACATTTGTCTACATCATGTGCTGTGTTTAACCCTTTGAGTGCCAGAGTGGTAGACAACGCATTGTCAAGAAATGCGTTGGGGACCACTCTTGCACTCAGTGGGTTAATGGGATAACCAGACAAACAGCTCTGTGATTTAGCAGGGACATTATAAGCAGGATAGATAAATGGGACATGTATCCATGTTGTCTTGGATTCACACACTCATTGTGCAACTGACTTACTGAAGAAGCCAATGTTTTTAACCTAGGATTTCAACGTGTAGCACACACATTGATATCCTGGGCTGAGCATTGGGGTCTCCTGTAAGTTGAGTTGCTGTTTCCCTAAGGGTGTAACAGACTTCACCAGTGATAACACATGTCCACTTAGTCTGGTTGTTCGTTAGCCCATGTACTGAGATATGTCAAAGTGGAGCAAAATCTCCGAACATGGATTATACTGAGCAATACAGATACTGTGGACAGGTATTCACTGTGGAAGTATGTCCCCTGTATCACCTCTTCATCACTCCCACAACACATTGGTGCATCACTGCCACCATCATCTGTTTGCATGGATACATCACAGAGTCCAGTCACTGGCAAACAAGTGGTGGACTCCTGTGATGTGGGTGTTGCCTTTCCATGTATGGGGCATACTCTACCCTGGGTGTGGTAACACATTGACATATGTGTTCTCAAATATATCCTCCTACGGACACAGATAGAATGGTGATGGTTCATCTTTATTGTGTCTCAAAGTACATTAGAATGTACATGTGTTTTGTGTGTGTATTGCCTATATGCATTGAACACCTGTATGAGAACACTAAATGTACTTTGAAACTAAATTGTAATACTTCAGTAACACTGCTGCCCTGCTCATGTGTTGTCCATGAGGTTTGACAACTCTGTAGCTGAGCATCCTGACTGTACAGGTTAAAACACTCAAGAATTAGTGTTTTCTGTGTCTCTATGAGAATGTTCCAGTAGAGGTTTGTGTGAACCTCAGGTCAAACTTTGCATCACCAACAACATCACCATAAACAGCAAGGGGTGATCTTCATGAAGGTGTTGTCAAGACATCAATCCAGTCACATGGAAGATCTTCAGTTCAAGGATGGATCATGTTACGGATGCCTGCGGGACAAGAGGACAGGATTTGGAGCAGTAGACCTGAACTGATCATCAAGCAACAACAATTTAGTCTTTTTCATCCCCTCAGTTTTCACAGTTACAGGTGAGTGCACAAACCATTGCTTGACAATGTGTTGTGTACTCATCTGTAACCAATTCTGTGGGGAACTAAGGACATGTGCATCAGTCCTAGGGATATGTGCCCCTGACATGTATACACACATTAACAAGTGTTCGGAGAGCTCCATGGAAGTAATGACATTGTGCTGCCACTGTGAAAGTGACAGTGGCAGCCCAATGTCATTTGTTCCATGGAACTGTTAGGACACATTTGTTGATGTGTGTATTCATGTCAGGGGCACATACGTCTGCACACTCACAGGTCTGCATGGAGTCCGTGGTAATCTGATCTACGTCTCATGACCTCTACATTGTGTGCCCATACCACTGTACATCCACCCCTGTGCTGCTCTTCTCAGCTGTAGCACAGTACAGGTCCCATATTGAGTCTGATGTCCCTTCTCATGCAAATCATTAGATAATACTCTTTCACTACTGGGCTAGCATGGTTGTTCAGGCTCTAATCATGGCATATCCAGTTAGTTGCTGTCAATCAAGCCGTGTAAGGTGATGAACATGGGTAATATGTTGTACCTTGTTTCTCCTGGGGGTGTGCGTGATATCCTTGGGGTCTGTATGTCAACGTGGAGAGAGGAATGGAGGATGGTTGTTGAGTCCACACACACAATTTTCCACGTCCACTGCCAGTGCAGTGCTGTGTCACTGTTCCTGTGGGGTGAGACAGAACAAAATGTGCAGTGTGGTTAGTGTCACAGGACTGCTGGGGGACTTGCATGGATTGTTTGCATGCCTGTGTTATACTCACAGGTGAAGTATTCCGTGATGAGCCTGTCTCTGATCTGTGCCCCTCTCATGGTCTCCTCCACATGCCCGATGTCCATGGGCACTTCCTGTATGGGGGGGTCCGGGATGTGCTCCAGCAGCCTGGTGTCCACTGCGATATTGTGCAGTATTGCGCACGCCACAATGATGTCACACACCTTAGCCGGTGCATACTGCAGTGCTCCCCCAGAGTGGTCCAGACATCGGAATCTTGACTTGAGGAGCCCAAATGTCCGCTCAATAGCATTCCTGGTTCTGGCATGAGCCTGGTTGTAGCTTTCCTGGGCATGTGTTTGGGGATTGGCCAGAGGGGTCAGTAGCCAGGACTTGCATCCATAGCCAGCATCACCTGTGTAATGTGAGTGACATGGTGAAACAGGGAGCACATGTTGTGTGAATGATGTTTTGTGTGGTGGACGTAGTAGGTGTGGGTCAGGTGCATGCTGAGCTGAGTGGTGTGTACGCCTGTGTATGTGGTGTGATTTTGTTTTGTGAACTCACCCAGTAGCCATCCCCCTGTAAAGGTTCCATTCTCAAAATCTCTGTGGACTGAGGAGTTTTGTAGAATGTATGCATCATGTGTGCTGCCAGGATATTTTGCACAGACATTCATGATCCTCATGTTGCTGTCACACACCATCTGCACGTTGATGGAGTGGAAGTTCTTCCTGTTGATGAATATCTGTGCGTCACGTGCTGGGGCCTTAATCCGGACATGGGTGCAATCTATAGCACCCATGACCCTGGGCATGCCTCCCTTTGCGTAAAAGGCCTGCTTGACGTGTATCCAGTCCATGTCGGTGGTGGGAAAATGTATATGGGTACTGGCCTTGATTTTGAGGGCTGGCAGGACCTGGGCCAGCACTCTGGAGAATGTGGCCTGTGACATGCCAGATGCGTAACCCTCAGTGGACTGGAAGGCCCCGCTTGCCATGAAGTGTATGGCACAGAGTAGTTTCTGCAGGCCAGTTAGGGCATGGTTGTGGATGTAGATGGGATCCACCTGCTCCTTGATGACCTCATACAAGGCAATGATGCTGTCAGGCCTCAACCTGTAGCGATCAATGACCTCGTCATCAGCCATTCCAAAGAGTGTGACCCTTGGGCGGTATACCCTGGGCCTTGGTGGTCGTCTATACATCCTGTGCCCTCCAGGTGGGGATGGACTCCTGTGTGGCTGGTGAGCCAGAGCCTCCTCACTTGCAACAGGTGAAGGCTGTTGATGAGGCGTGCTTGGGGTTTGCTGATGTTCCCTAGCTCTCTCCCTTGCACGCCTTCTACGCAGTCTTCGCAACAATATGTAACCCAACATACTGTTTGCTCTCTCTATCTGTCTCTATCTATCTGTATCTATCTATCTGTCTCTCTCTCTCTCTCTCTCTCTCTCTGTCTATCTCTCTCTCTCCCTCCCTGAGTGGAAAACAAGCCACAAGTGAGTGTGTTGAGTTGTCCCTTTAAGTACTTGCTAGGGCGTTGTGTAGGTGTGGTGATGAGGTGAGTGCTGACCAATGGTGAGTTGTTTGTGTCCAGGTAAGTGTTTGCAGGTGTGTGTGTGTTATAAGATGTGGTGTGTTGTGCTTGTTCTGTGTGTGCCATTTGCGGGCGTGCAGTTGTGGGGTGCAGGTCGCGTGTTGATGTTTCCCAGGTGAGCTTGTATTTGCAGGGTTCGCTTTGTGTGATGACCCCCATTGTTCCGTGCCATGTTGTGTTGTTGTTTTTTTGTGTGTCATTGTTCCTGTGGTGTTGGTTGTTGTTTTGTGTGTAGTGATTTGTGTTGTGTGTGCATGTTTTTGTGTTGTTTTGGCATTGCACGGGTTAATTTTCCCATTTACATGGTTGTGCGGTAAGCCTTTTGTGTGTTTTCCTCTGTAACGGGTGTTTAGTTTTGGCCGTTAGGTGTCTAACGTGTGTGAGAAGTGGGTCTTAACTTTTAGCCGTTAGGTGTGTCTTTTTTTCAGCCGTTATCAGTACCGCAAGCCTTTGAATAGCTCTGGGGTATGTTGTTCCATGCGTCTGAATGCACGTAAGTGTATCGGCCGTAGGAATTGTGCAACTGCCGTTAGCTGTTGTTTAGACGGATCTTTGAATTGCAACATGACACTTAACGCACCTGTTAGTGATTTTTTTGGTTAACGGCTGCCTTTAAATCGAGCCCTAAGAGTTCTCAAGTGGAAGGGATCTTAGTGCATTGGCTCCATAGAATAACATAGGAAGTGGAGAAGTGATATCACTGGAGAGGTTATCATTATCTTTATCACCTCTTTGTCTCCCCCTAGTGTTCAGTAGTATAATAGAGAGGGCTGATACACACAGGAGTCGGCACACACCACCCTAGATCCCTGCATGTATTCTTATGAACTGAGTAGAACTGAGCAATATTCATACTAATACATAACAATTAGCAATATAAATTCACTTTTTGTACAGAATATATGAGGGAAAAAATAAAGTAGATTTTGGACCTTATTCAACAAGCTACAGAGGAGCAGTTCTGGGGCAAACCAGCTACAGTCAGGAGATAAATGACAATTCACTAAATTCCCTTTTAGTTCAATAGGGCAATTAACTCCTTGAATGCTGGATAAAAAAAGGAAAGGGGCCCCCTACTCCAGTATTATTAATATATGGAAACGTTAACATGGGGATCAGGACTCGCTCACGTACTAGTAAGATCTATGTTAGTATTAGTGTTGGTTTAACCCTTTGGGTGATAGAGAGGAGTCCAGTGCATCACTGTACTAGGTTGTCCAGAGCTGTCTATCACCCATGAGGAGAAACACACATGTCCAGGCTGAAGAACTAAAGAGAAATGAAGTAAATCTCAAGCATGTATACCACTCTGGCACTCAGATGGTTAAATGAGACTTTTAAACCCTTAAATGATAGTGAGGTCCCCAACATATAACAAGGAATCCGGTGAAGATCTCTTTTACATTCAAGGTATTAAAACCCCATATAAATCAATGAGAATCTTCCTTTGTCCTCTATAGTGTCACACAAATACTCCATGGGGGAGATTCACTAAAGGTCAAACAAGGCTCAACGTGTCCATGTCCTGTGGGAGCAGTGTGGAAGCACATGGACAGTATTTACTGAAGTGTCTTCCACATCACACAGTCCGATAAAAACCCACCCACATCGACAATGAGGGTGTCAACATCGTCTACCTGAGGGGAAGTGGGGATCTCCCTGTACTTTCCTATTCAGTAACATCCCTCAATCAATCACAAGCCGGGAGAATTGGGAACTGCTGCCTGCGTGGAAGGGATGATCTCCCTCACGTCACCAGCAGTAGAACAATCCCTTCAACTCGGAGTGTGTAACGTGTATAAAATATGATATAGAGCTGAGGGATGATTATGTACTGCTTGGTGTACTTTTTTTTAACCCTTTGCATGCCACAGCGCACTATGGCAATCAAAGGGATAAGGGAGTGATGCTGTCCATGGTGCTGAAAGGATCCTCTACACCCCCCTCCTGACCAAGTGGGGAAGCAGACAGAATGCTGCCAGACATCAGGATTGTTGTACTGCTGGTGATGTGTTAGGGAGGGCATCCCTTCCACATTGACAGCAGTTCGACAACCATGTATGTTAATGGGGACCTTCTCTTCCCCTCCCCTTACATCCCTAAATTTTACAGTATATACAGATGTGTGTCTACAGTGAAATGACAAGTGCTTTGAATACATCGACAAAATAATTTCACCATATCATCTATTTTTAGTGCATCTCCCCCCATTTCTCCTCAGTGATTTGGCATCAATGTCTCCATCATAGATGCAGTTATCTAACTACAATAAAGACACATAGGCCTGTATAAAGACAACTGTGATACTTACCCCTACCAGGTCACTTCGTGGTCCTGAGCGAAAACCAGACTGATTGAGGCGGATGACGCATTTCCGAGTATCCGGATCAAAGTGGCAGTACCCACCAGCCCTAGACACAAAATAACAGGAATTGGGTCAGACTCTTCAATATTATTTTCACATTTCATGTGTTGTTGTTTTTTTTCTCCAAAAATGTGCCAGAGCTATAATTTATTTAATGTTAAAAGAATATTAACAATCTGTAATGTTTAAAGGAAACAAGAAATAAATGCTTAGTGGCAAATTTATCAACTGTTTGCTGGTGCTGCAAGCATCTAATTCATATGGGACCCGAAGACAATACAGGAACTCAGGGGAGGGGATTGATGGGGTTAGGAAGGAAAGAAGGGATGGTGGAAGAAGTGGGGCAGCACGGCTAGGAATGTAAACTTGGAAGCTGTCCTTGAATTTAACTGGCTGCTGAGGATTCTGGATCCCATGGTTATTCTGTGTCAATCTGTGCAAAGTAATTGTACTGTAAATGAGCTTACCGCCAATCCACCACTACCCAGGTCATGTGCTAAGTACAAACCTGTGGTGTGTGTAATTGACACATATATTTATGGGGTCTTTTAGCAGTGGTGGGGTTTGGTATGTGGGAGGTCATGATGAGTGGTTTGGTTGTGTATCTGGTATCAGTGCATGGTGTGGCGCTTGTGAAGAATGGACATAATTCTGGTTATGGTACACTCTATGTTATCACTCTTGGGCTACCATTTGCAAAATTCAATACATTAGGGGTTGGATGGTGATATGGCCTTCTGTAAAGTAGTTTTAATAAAATGTCATTTACCGACAACAAGCACTAGGGTGTTAAGTGTATTTGTCATTTATTCACACACTTGTTATTTGTACATACCACAGAGATATACACCGCACAACCTACATACACTACACACACACTTATACACATACACACACTACATACACAGACACATACACCCCCCCACACACACACAAACACAAATCATGCACAACACACACACATCACAACACACCACACAAACAGCACACACCATATGAAACAAATCAGAGGCACAACATGCACACAAACACACTGAAGCACACAAGTTATCAGAAACGTATAGTAGAACTAACACATATTAATAGCTTTGTGATTTTGAAGGAGATTCAAGATGCCCTGTATTTATATTAGCCATACTTTATTTAAATCAATAATTAATGGGATATTTACATTCATTTGCCAATTGATGTAAATTAGTCAATACTAACTGTCAGAGAGTGACAGTTGGGATGGAGAGGAAGGGTAGTATTTGGCACACCACGCTGTGTCAGCCAGCACTGCAGCATTTGTGTGAAGTGACTAATACATGAAGCTAAATACCTAAAACTATCGTTTTAAATAAATAAAGGTTAAGAGAAATATAGGCGATTTTGGAAAATTTCAAAATCACCCAAACTGATATAATATGAAAGCAGAACATTCAGTTTTCAATTCTACAGTAAAATAAACATTCACCAAAATACTACATGCAATAATATAAATTATTATTATAATTATGATTATTTATATAGAGCTAGTTTAATATGCAGTGCTATGGGGAATAACCAACATTAATAAGTGAGGAAGCTGTTAACTTATTAACCTTTTAACGATAAGCCCATAGTATATATGGTCACATTTGAACTTTAATACCAAAGACAAAAACATGGACATCAGAATCCAGGATCTGGAGCCAAAACCAAGGAATGTTCCTGGAAATCAGATACCGTTGGCAGTTATGCTTTGCAGTGCGCTGGACACCTCACTGGCATTCAATGGGTTAAATGCTTTGGATTCAAGACCATTCTCCAACAGTCCTATAAATAATTAGCTATATGACAGATAGATAGATAGATAGATAGATAGATAGATAGATAGATAGATAGATAGATAGACAGTACACACAGTAACTTACTTTGTCTTCAGTCTGGGGCTCCAGGCAACATGAACCTCATCCAGAAACCCCCAGAAAAACTTGTGGTTCAAGTGATTGAAAAGAAGCTGAAGGTCCACTTCTGGGTCTGGATCCACCTGTTCTTGTATTGGATCCACCTGTTCCTGAAATGGGTCCACCAGTGACAGCTCCAGGTAACTCCAGTCTGTCACTGCATCAACAGGTGAGTTGTCACAGGGGGGCATCACAAATGATCCAGCCCCCTGCTGCTCACAAGAGTCCATAGCAAGTTGTTTTTCAAAAAACTCCAACTATAAATCGCTTGGATCGGCTTTACTGACACCAACACTAGCACTTCCAAATGAAGAGTGACCAGTACTTTGTAAAGTGACAGTTAGGACAGTTGAGAGAGTGATGTCACACAGGGAGAACTTTCATGTGCAGAGTGGTCAGTTAGAAGGAGGGCTACATGCAGAGAATTATGTAATAGAAGGAGAAAGACCTAGCGCCACTATAACTTATCTGATTGTTATTATTTTATACTCAGTTTATAGGCTAATAAAGTAAATAGTAAAATGAGCCCAATGTTCAACATGAAATGTGAGTAATTTTGGGTAAAAACTACCATATCATAGGTATCAGAATATCCTCAAATCATCACTTATTTATTTGGGCTTTTAACCCCTTGAATTCAAGATGTTTCCAGAAACCTCGATATCCTGTAAAGGGTTAAAAACCAATTTAAATCAATGGGAATTATATTTGTCCCTTATGGTGCTGTTGGTTTGCACCAGAATTGCTCCAGTTTTCTTCTGAACACGGTATACTGGTCCACTGTGATACCAAGGGTTCTCCTAGTTGCCCAGGGACTTTATGGGCCCCAACAAGATGTGCAATGTCAGTGGTATGTAAGAGAGTGACACTAATGTCCTAGACTGGGAACAAGGTGCAATGTGGCTGTGAGGGAGGGAGTATTGGTGGACTGCACTCAAAGCATTAAATCCCATTTAAAGCAATGGTGTTCTTGTTGCCTATGGTGCAGTTGGCTTACAAGAACATATCATCAGGGTTAAATGCATTGTTTTGGCAGTGAAGAGATTATACACCCAGGAAAACACCTGTAGCATCTGAGGGGTTAATCAACAAACATTCAATGTATCCTATATAATAATTCGCTAGGATACATTCATGCTCAGTAGAGACTGCCCGGGTTCGGCCAGTCTCTACTGCGCATGATTGCATTGCATGAGTGAGGTGATGCAAGACTGCATTGCGTGGAGCAGTGAGGTAGTGGCGTCTTAACCCTTTGAGTGCCAGAGGGGTACACAACTCATTGCAAAGCACTTAAAGGGTTAACATTACCCAGACCTTAGCCCGTGTACTCGGACTTTTACATTATTTTGTAATAATTTGCTAGTGCAGTGAACAGGTTAATACACGTTAACACTAAATTTAATCAGTGCACTCATGTGGCAGTAAAAGGGTTGCTAAACAGAAGCACACATACTAAATGCTGACAATGCATTGCAGTGGCATTGAAGGGTTAATAAGAATACTTTCACAGTTAATAAGCATGGTCTCCCACACAAACACTATCTAGGATGTTGCTCTCACTTACTGTTTCAGATAAAATCTGATTGTACCAGGGGTAGTGTTGAGCGAGCACCCCGATGCTCGGGTGCTCGGGTGCTCTGACCGAGCACCCCCTGAGGCTTGAGTGCTCGGCCGAGCACCCGAGCCCCATTGAATAGAATGGGGCGACACAAGCATTACACCAGGCACCCCCTGCTCTGATGAGGGGAGGGTGCCTGGTCAATGCCCCCCTTCATCTCCGCAATGTCCCCCTTCATCTCCGCAATGTCCCCCTTCATCTCCTCTATGCCCCTCTTCCACAATGTCCCCCTTCATCTCCGCTATGCCCCTCTTCCACAATGTCCCCCTTCATCTCCGCTATGCCCCTCTTCCACAATGTCCCCCTTCATCTCCTCTATGGCATAGGAGATGAAGGGGGACATTGTGGAAGAGGGGCATAGCGGAGATGAAGGGGGACATTGTGGAAGAGGGGCATAGAGGAGATGAAGGGGGACATTGTGGAAGAGGGGCATAGCGGAGATGAAGGGGGACATTGTGGAAGAGGGGCATAGACTCTATGCCCCTCTTCCACAATGTCCCCCTTCATCTCCGCTATGCCCCTCTTCCACAATGTCCCCCTTCATCTCCGCTATGCCCCTCTTCCACAATGTCCCCCTTCATCTCCTCTATGCCCCTCTTCCACAATGTCCCCCTTCATCTCCACACTGTCCCCCTTCATCTCCGCAATGCCCCCGTACCTCCAGTCCCTGGTGGTCCAGCGGAGCGTCTTCAGATCTGTGCCTCCTCCGGCACAGATCCCCGCCACCCGAACATGGCGGGCGAGCACATGGTGGTACTCGACGAGTACCGCCATGTGCCGAGCAGAGCGATGATCGAGCCGATCCGAGCATCGGCCGAGCACGCTCGCTCAACACTAACCAGGGGTGGATTGTCTTATTGGGGGTTGGGGATCCCCTTGTTGGCCGCACAGTCATGGGCCGGTTGGTAAGATCAGAAGATATCACCTGATCAGCCCACAATATAGTGAATGAGAGGTCTGTGCTGCCATAAGCACAGACCTTCATATCAGAGATAAGTTGCAGTGGATCGCATGCCTCCCAAATGTCAATCTTTAGGAGGTATAGTCCCTCTTTGAGGCCCAAATCATTCTGTCCCTCTATCCCACCCTGGTGTCCCTCTTTTTAGGAGATTAGACTGTGTTGTTTCTATATCACATTGCTTCAAAATAAAACTCATATGAACATTTGTGTAAACATCAGTATAGGTGTATAGCCTTTGTACATAAAATACTTTGGTCTTTCGCTAAATTATGGATTCAGTTACAGAAAGAGATGTTGATAGGTCATGAAATAGCCTAAAATGCTAGGTAATACCCGATCCACCAGTAATACCCATAGCAACATCACCTAAACCAAAAGTGTCCCTCTTTGGCCATTTCAGATGTTAAGAGGTATGTAATCACTGTGTTATAATGCAGAGCAGCAGGAAAAGGCCTCCTATCCCAGCACCCTGTGCCCCATGTCTCACAGAGAAAACAAGGGAGAGCTGACATAGAGGTCTAGGCCAGAGACTGCATAGGGATCCCCAGTAATGAGTAAGGAGCCCATTCACTCCACATACAATTGCAAGGAAACTCATTGGCTGCAACAATGTACAGATGGTGGTTATATGACTGAATCCACAGTGATAAAAGAGCAGTAAGTGCCTGTGTGAGTGTGAGTGTTTTCTAGTATCCACTCTCTTCTTAAATCTCTTATGTATGTATGTATGTATGTATGTATCTTTATTTATATAGCGCCATTTCTTCTTCTCCCCAGACTCTACCCCATTAATCTTATTTTTCATCCCTCCCCAATTCTATCCCAATTTTTTCCCTTTCTTTCTCCCTCCCCTTCTCTGTCTACATTACACACCCTTCTCTCCATTGTGCCCCCTCTTTATTCCCGTTATACACCAGCTCTTCTCTCCTCCCTCTACATACGCACTGGCATACACTGTCACTTTCACATCCAATCAGATTAGACCACAGATCTTCACTTTGTTACATGTACACAGAGAACTGTATGGACTGAAAAGGTTCCTCTATTAACCCTATGAGTGCCAAAGGAGTATGCAACACATTGTGGACTTCTCTGGCAATCAACGGGTTAATATATAGCAATTATACGTTTTTCCTGGTGAGTTCAGTATGCTGGCATGTCTATATTTGCGTGGTATCATTTACATGTCGTTGTGGAGTCTTTACACAAACTGGAATGCCTTTCTTTCTTGTACATAATGTTACACAGTTGGTGTTGGTAATTACATTATGTATAAATTACCTACATGTGTTTTATTCATTTTATAAGAAACCTTTTTCGAGAAATTGATGGGACAAGGTATGAAGAAATTCACTGGATGCGCTTCTGGCATTCAGAGGGTTAATGGTGTGATTATATAAGAATGGTATAAATGTAGGTAACCAGGTAAGATGAATGATCCAGAGAGAAATCCAGATACAATTCTGGAATCGGGAAGGAACACTTATTTACTTTAGGCAAAATCATAAATGTTTTCAGTAGACTTGTTTTTCCAGTGGATCAATAACAGTAGAACTTGATGTACTTGTGTCATTTTCCAATTTCATTAATTAAATAGATCAGTATTAATACATACTACACGTCTTAAATATATATCTTTTTCATAAGCACCTTTAGTAATATAATAATATGGCTACCTTATCAAAAGCCTAAAGGCTGCTAGGGATTGTGGCCTTTTATTAAATGGATAGTAATGGTTAATTTTAAGTTGATTTAATATTGTAGACATTAAAAAAAATATTAACATCAATGTAAGTCTTATCTCTCAAACCTTTATGGTTTGAGAAATATAACTTGCTAAAGTTACCTTTTCCTGGCTGTTTTACTCAAGTCTGCCATCTAGCTGACAGATACAGATTCCAGTCATTTGACCAGACAGAGGCTCTTCAGCAGAGCTGAAATCACGCTATTTAGAAATAAATAATTCACTGAAATGGACTACAAAGTGTACTTGCAAGCCAGGCACGCGTTCTAGACCATTCCAAATTAAGTATTTATCTTTAAATATCGTTATATAGGCACTGCTGAAGAGCCACATCTGGTCAAGCGACCAGAATCTGCTTCTGACAGCTTTACAGCTCGTCAAGCAGAAAAGGGAGGGACCAGAGAACTTTATTTTCCTATATCTCTCAAACCATAACTGTTTGAGAGACACAAATAAGTGCAAATACTCTCTTTTAATTGTGTATCCCATATAGTTAATACTTTTTTTTTGACATTACTATCCCTTTAACCTTCCCACATACAAAGTTCACCCCCCACCTATGCTCTTACTTTTCACACTTGACCACCAGGGGGAGCAAGAGGTGGGGGTACTGAGTAAAAAAAAAACAGACGTGGAGTCAGAAAAGAATTGGAAAACCATGGAGAGAGAGAGGATGAAATAGACTGGAGGAGAAAGAAGGAGAGGACTCAGCTAAGGGGGGGGTATAGGTAGAAAAAAGAAAAGGGGTAATAGGCTGGGAATGAGAGGAAGATCAGTGGAAAGGGCTGAGAGGTGTTAGTGTAATGTAATATATATACATACATGCACACAATGGAACACAGCTAGAGGGCGCTGGATTGTATCCACACACTTCACTACAATTTATGTTCCGAAGAGAAACACTCAGTGAACTCAGTGGGGATTTTGCTTAGATCTTTAACCCTCTGAGTTCCAGGGGGGCATCCAACGCAATGTGAGGGGTACTTCTCTGGCACTCAAATGGATGAGGTGCTCTGTGTTTCCAATATATTAGTAATAGGAAAGGTATGGATGTGAAGAGGTTAACCCCTTAGTGACCGGCCGTGCGCGCATGAGGCTGGCACTTAACGCCCACTAAACTTTTTTTTTCTTTCCTTAAAACGATTTCCAGGACGTGCATGTACGTCCTCTATCCACCTGGGACATCCGCTCGGGACGTACATGTACGTCCTCAGTCGGTAAGGAGTTAATAAGCTTTCATCCTTGCAAAAACAGACTGGGACTTATTTATCAAGCTAAATAGGAGCAATTCTGGAGCAATAAAACTGCACCACAAGGAGGAGAGGAAAAATCTGTAAATTCCCATTACATGGATAGTAATGTTTCACAAAACACAGCAGCTCCAGTTAATCATCATAGTATTTGGACCATGGAGAGTATTATTTCAATACTGTCAGAGTTGTAGTTCAAGAGTAATTGAATGATAAAGTATCCCCCTCCCACCCCTTTTACCTAGTGTAAGTCTCCTCCCCTTAGATGTGGAATATGGTCCTGGGACCAGACAGCTCACAGCAAGGGACAATCTTCTTACTGTGAGTATAAGGAAAACTCTGCCCCACTTGACAGGTTTTTCAGGTTTTTCCTTATGCTCACTAAAGACTGTCCCTCTCTGTGATCCATCCGGACAGTCTTGCTGCTCTGAGGTGAGCAGTGTTACATCAGTAAAAGGGGTGGGAGGGGGATACTTTATAATTCAATTACTCTTGAACTACAACTCTGACAGTTGTGAAATAACACTCTCCACGGCCCAAATACTATGAAGAATAATTGGAGATTATTTTATTATGAAACATTGCTATCCCTTTAACGGGGCTCTGACATCTTGAATGGTAAAGAGATCTCCAACACATTGCCTTGAAAGTCTCTTGCATTCAAAGAGTTAAATAAATTGGAATCCTTATTTGTCCCCTGTGGTGCATCTGGTGTGTATCAAAATTGTAGTCTGGTGAGTACAGTCCACTGAGGCTGATGTACTAAGAGGAATTAAGGAAAATGACTGCACTACACGGGTCAGATACAAATTCCTATAACTTCTCATTGCTATAAATGGAGCTTTTACACTCTTGACTCTTCAACACTTTTCTTCACAATGTATCACAAACAGCACTTGAAGTGGTTAAACATGAACAGAGAATAATAAAAGCCTGGAGTCTGATCCTCTCCTAACCTAATACACCACTATAGTGCTTTTAAAACTAGCAATAAAATGGTGGCCTTCATACACAGTTTTTACATGCAAACCTCACTTACTAGTGCCCAACAGAGAATTAACTGCAGGGGGCGCAAGTGTGACCAGGACCAACTTCCCTACTGCATCTTCTTTAAACAGCCCCTTAGTCAGAATATACATAAACATTACTACTCAGAAATGAGGAACTCAACCCAAGATAATCCAATACAATAACATCATAGCTTTATTAGGACAAAGAAATAAGCAATGTGATTCTATATAAAACAATTAAAAACATGCTGAGGGATTTAAGTATGGCCAAATTGAGAATATAAGTAACTAGCATAATAAAGCATAATCTAATAAGAAGAATAAGTCATTCTTATCAGAGAGACATAGAATAAACCTGAAATTTTATTCTGTGATGTGTTATTTAAGAACTAGTTTAAAAGCCCGTGTACACGGGCCACAGTGCCACCCAGCAGCCTCAGCTGGTGCCCGGAGCCTCTCTGCTCACTGGCCGCGCTGCAGTCATGCACAGTACAGATTGGCCGAACGCGCCGCGGCTGATACGGAGAAGGGTGCTCCGAATTCGGACCGTTTTCCTCTCTGCGCACCTTCAGGTCTGAATTCGGAGTGCCTTGCTCGGTATCAGCCATGGAGCGTTTGGGCAGTCTGTATTGCATATGATGGCTTCTGACAAACATCCTAGCGAATTATTATATAGGATATTTTATATATTATGTTGCTATCATATGTTGTTATTTTTGCATCATCATGTTCAATCGTTATTAATATTTCTTATTTCTCTTTAGATGAAGCATGATGTAGCAATTACTCTGCTGTAGCTTTTTCATTGGCAACCTCTTTTTTGCTCTAATTTTTTTTTTTTTTAAACGTTTTTATTGAGAGGACAGTAATAGAACATTACAAATTGAATGAGATTGCACATAGTAGTCATATAAAAGTACAAAACATACAGTCAAGAAAATATTATAACATAGAGTTACAGCTGTCCCGTTTTGATTTTTAAAGTTAAAGGGATAGTAATACTTCGTTTTATCTTTATTTTATTTTGTAGGCATTAAAAAAACATGAAGAATTATATAAGCCTTATCTCTCAAACCTTTATGGTTTAAGAGATATTCACAAGCAAAGTTTCCCCTCCCGCCCCTTTTTCCTAGTGTAAGAAATCTCTTCTCAGATGTGGAATTCAGTCCATAGACCAGACAGATAACAGAAGGGGACAGTATTCTTCCTATGAGAACAATGAAAGCCCTGCCCCCCTTAACAAGTTTTTCAGGTTTTTCCCGTATCTTAATTGAAGATTGTCCCTCTCTGCAGTCTACCTGGGCACCTCCCTTCTGATCTGGCTGAAGGGGGGGATACTTTGCTTGTGAATATCTCTTAAACCATAAAGGTCTGAGAGATAAGACTTATATCGTTCTTCATGTTTTTTAATGCCTACAAAATAAAATAAAGATAAAACAAAGCATTACTATCCCTTTAAAAAAGTAACCTAACCAAAACCAAAGCTACCCACCACTATCCCCATCCAGGACCAAGAATCTAGAAAAACTCATCCCACCCACCCTCCCTACCTCCCCGGGAGACGAGTACAACACCTCTTTCGTTAAGTATTTATAAACGTTGCAGATGACAGCATAGACAGCAATATGTAAATAAACATTTAAATAGAATAATATTAGGTAGCCATGATCTCCAGGAGCATCACCGACAGAGCACAAGGCACCAGTTATACATCACGTAGCACTCATTGGTAGAGAATTCTAGAATTACAATAAGAGGTCCATAGACCCCATATTTGATAACATTTGATCAGTGTTCCCCTATGCTGGTAAAGTCCCTTGTAATGAGGAAGATGATGGTTCACTAAGTTCATCCAATGGACATGTTTGGGAGGATTGTCCGACATCCACGATTGCACCACCACCTTTCGCACCATAACCAACACTTCTCTAATCAACACAGTATGAAAATTTAAGTGAAGTTGATTGGGAAGGATAGAAAATACACATGTCTTCGGGGAATGTGACACTTCACACTGCACTACAGCTGATATAGTACGAAACACTTCCACCCAAAATCTACGGACCGGAGGGCATTCCCACAAAAGGTGTAAGAAAGCGGCGCCTGCCTCCCCACACCTCCTGCAACAATCACTATCCACCCTACTTTGCTCTATTTTTTTAATATATTGATGTATGGGTGTCATATTTGTCTTACATATTTATGTGTACTTTGCTTAGATCTCAGTGTCTCAGTGTAAGGATCCTGCATTATTTTGGTGCCTCTGTCTGTTATGTTAATAGGAACCTGTCCGACTGTCCTATGAATTACTATAAGGTTAGTTTGTCAATGCATGTGTACTATTTGTTATAATGGCATTTGTATGTACTCTTCCACAACTCACCATCTTTCCATGACAAATAATGACATATGCCTCTATGTGTTCATCCATTGGTCCACTCCGAATTTTAAAAAAGCCGTTGGTTGTCTAACATCCCCTGACGAAGCCACTTGTTTTGGTGATACGAGTTGTATTGGATGGCTTGCAAGGGGAAGACTTTGTTTGTGCCATCTACCTCATTATATCCTTTCAGTCTTATTCTATGCCTCTCTGAGAAGTATGACTTATATTACACAAGTATGACTTATATTACACAATGTACAAGTATATGAGAGGTTAATACAAGGATCTCTCTGGTGAGCTATTCATTCCAAGACCTGATCAAATAACCAGGTGCCATCCCTTGAGATTAATGGAAAGGAGGTTTCAGTTTCAGCAGAGGAAGGGGTTTTTACAGTAAGGTCTGTTAAATTATGGAATCCTTGCTCATACCTCCCAACGTTTTAAATGACCAAAGAGGGACTCTTGTGTTTTAGGTGGTATTGCTAGGCGTATGGCGAATAGGTTGGGCACTACCAAGAAGTTTTAGGTTATTTCATGACCTATTGACACTCAGAAGGGACAAAGTTGTAGAATGTGCGATGCCAGGCAGGGGACAATATGAACTAGTGAGGAGGGGAGAGAGGTATCGGAGGAAGCGGGCAGAAAATACAAGCTTGCCACCCGCTTCCTCCGATGTCTCTCTCCCCTCCATCCACTTCCTCCAATGCCTCTGTCCTCTTCAATATCCCCAATAGAAAGATATGATGAAGGGAGTGTTGTAGTCACGGCAGGGCTGCTTCCTCAAGAGTTTCTTTACTTAAATTCATTCATTCATAATGTCCTACTTACTGTGTCCCATTGCTATTACTACTTTTGCTCCAAAAAGTACTAATAGTAATGGGACACAGGAGGTAGGGCATTAAAAATGAATGAATCTAAGTAAATATATGTTTAATAAAAGTCTTTTAATTATAAAATGTTTAAAACACACACACACACACACACACACACACAGGCAAGGTATGTAGTCCATACCTTGCCTATTAACACTTGGTTCCAGAGGGGTAGGAAACATGCTAAGCAATGCTTTCCTACCTCTCTGGTACGCAAAAAGTTAAATGTTGTATATCAGACAGATTTGTGGACTA
Organism: Rhinophrynus dorsalis; assembly: GCA_037306005.1. Taxonomy (NCBI): domain Eukaryota; kingdom Metazoa; phylum Chordata; class Amphibia; order Anura; family Rhinophrynidae; genus Rhinophrynus; species Rhinophrynus dorsalis. The sequence continues at coordinate 39,255,980 of CM074719.1, read as the reverse complement.
AATGGCAGTACCTGAGGTGGATGTGGATAGAGTTAGTATGTCCCATATATGCAATATATGTTGACATACTAAGGGGTGTGTCGAAAGGGGGCATTGTGTAGTGCTTGGTGTATTAGTTGTCTTTATTGTAACCCTTTGAATGCCACAGGGGTGAGCAGTGCACATCCCTATGGCATTCAAAGCTGTCCATGGTGCTGAAAGTCATCTCTGGGTTCCCCTACTGGCTGGGTAGGGATGCACAGAGAATGCTGTTCAGAACTGGCGATGGTGGTTTTGTACTCTGACTTGTGTGCTGTTCTCCAAAAAAAATAGGTGTTAGATTTCTGGAGTGAAATGTTGCAATTTAACTCACGTTAGCCATAACTCCAACATCTGAATGGCTCTTGGCTTCGCTTGTACATTATCATCTATGGGTGAGATCTTGCTGTTCTGGCGACGGGCGACGTGTGTTTCAGAACTGCCGTTATTTCTTACTAGTGGGAACATTTGCATTGCTTACTGGCGGTACAAAACCACTGTCGCCATTTTTTTCTGCCGACACCAACATTTTGATCGAGCCCTAAATGTGAATAATTGATTTAAGATAGGTGTAACCATAAAAGTGGGTGTGGTTAGGGGTGGGGCAAAGGAGAGGTAATGGGCACCACAAGGTGTTGGGCCTAGGGGCACCTGAGATGTAAATCCAGGTCTGCCTGGAACATCATTGGTCCTTAAGGGGTTAAGGGATTTTAGACTGGAAGAAGATCAGATTTTTTCAGGTAGGTTATTCCAGGCTTTCAGAGCTGTGAATGCAGATCAACCAGCTTCTTTGTTACAGTGTAGGAAACTCAGTGAGCTGTTGGCAGTGGAGTGGAGGTTATAGTTAGTATGGAGAGCTGAAGTGAGCATACTCAGGTAGTGTGGTAGCTTTCCTGAGAAGTGGTTGTATTCTTCTCAAGAAAGGTGAAGGGCACGTCTAGATTTGACTGTTAGCCACTTTAGATCACTTTATACATATCACAGTGATAGGTAGTGTAATTATACAATATCAAATTTACCAAGATTTATTTGTGGAACAGAATCATACACTACATCCCAGGGGTCAAGTCCTGGGAAAAAAGTGTGTGTGAACTCACCCAAGATTCCCCCCCCACACACACACATCCAAAATAAATATGTCTGGCTCACGTCAAGTGTGTCTCTCTCTATATATACGTGTGTGTGTATCATTGCATGTATGAGTGTGTCTGTCTCACTCTATGTATGTCAGTGCATGTGTGCAGGAGTTTCTGTGTCTATATGTGTGTATGTCAGTTGCATGTCTGTCTATATCACTGTTGCATGCATGCACGCACATTGCCCCCACCCTCACATTACCCCCCATCATCTCCACCCTGCCCCATCATCTCCATATTGCTCCACATCATTTCCCTCACCAGCTCCATATTGCCTTCATCATCTTCATGTTGCCCCCCATCATTTCCCCCACCAGCTCCACATTGCCCCCATCATCTCCACATTGCCTCCATCGTCTCCACATTGCCCTCATATTTCCCCCATCTGCTCCAACTTGCCCACATGAGTTCCACTTTGCCCCCACCAGCTCCAACTTGTCCCCATCAGCTCCACTTTGCCCCATCAGCTCCAACTTGCCCCCATCAGCTCCAACTTGCCACCACCAGCTACACTTTGTCCCATCAATGCCAACTTGCCCCCATCAGCTCCAACTTGCCCCCCACCAGCTCCACTTTGCCCCCATCAGCTCCAACTTGCCACCACCAGCTCCACTTTGCCCTCATCAGATCCAACTTGCCCTCATTAGCTCCATCTTGCCCCCCATCAGCTCCACTTTGCCTGTCATCAGCTCCACTTTGGGCCTCATCAGCTCCAACTTTCCCCCCTGTGTTCGTTTTCTACCTCCCTGGTGGTCCAGTGGCCTGGCAGGAGAGGTCTGTTGGCACAGACCTGTAGCTGCTGGAGCTCCTGCGCACAGTCTACTTTTCAATAATGCAGAGTACACTGGGAGATGATGTCATCTCCCAGCTCGCTCTGCATTACTAAAGAGCCAATGGCGATGAGGTAGCTCAGCAGCTACAGGTCTGTACTGAAGAAGGCACAGACCTGACTGTGTTACAGTGCCAGGCGGGGGAGTCCTGCTAGCGGGAACGGCGTTCCTGCTCTGGAAAATGTACAGGAATGCTGTTCCCATGCCTTCCTGCAGGACTCGAGCCCTACCACATCCCCATCGTATATGACTGGAATTAACATCTGTTGAACAACATGTTTTCTTACCAGGGGACTTAGACAGGATTTGTTTCTAAACAAAGTGCCTATTTTAGGATAAAGTTTGGATGTTACTTTAGCAATGCCAAGCCCAAAAGTGAGGTTGGGGTTAAGCCACATACCAAGATATTTGTAGGAGTCGACTGGTGCCAAGTTATGATTAGACTGTTACGATGGCTAAATGGATTTGTCCATATTTAAGAATAGTTTGCTTTTAGCTATCCATCTTTCAGCTTCAGAAAAATCATCCTGTAACACTGCCTCAAGTTGTGATATGTTTGAATTTGTTAGGTAGACTGGCAATATTGACACAGCTTTGCCAGTGCAGTTAATAAACATTGACTATGTTAATGACTGGCTTGTTGAATTTTCAGTGCATGATTAGCCCTTTCAGCTCCAAAAACGTGTTCAATGCATTGCAACTCTCCATAGTGTGTGTAAGAGTGTGTAGTGTGTGTTGCGTGTATTGCATTTTGCTTTTATACTGTATTGTGTACAGCATGTTGTGTATTGTGTTTTGCAAAATCCAAAAGTAAATACACTTGTCCAGGTAACAAATTACCCTTTTGTAGAATGCAATGTGTGGTTCTGTAGCTACCAGGAGAACAAGGCTGATGTGTAAGACCATGTATGTGTGGCTCGTTAGATCCTAATAGGTCAAATCTTGGGAAGCAGACCATGTATGCATGGTTCTCTGGCTACTAGAGAGGCAAGGCTGGAAATTACACAATGCATGTGTGGTTCTGTAGCTACCAGTGGGTCAAGGTTAGGGAAACAGATAGTGTATCTGTGGGTCTGTGGCTACCAATGGGACAGACAAAAAAGGCTGGGATGTCAGACAGTGTATGTGTGGTTAGGTAGCTCCTATTTGGACAGTTGAACAAGGCTAGGCATAGGGCTGCAATGTGTCTATTGCAGTGGTTCCCAACCCATGCCCTCAGGGCCCACTAACAGGCCAGGATTGAAAGATATTCATGGTAGAACATACGTGAGTTAATTAGAGGCTAAGTGAGTTTGATTAACTTGCATGTGAGTTTCAAAAGGAAAGCCTCAAATCCTGGCGATAGTGGGCCCTGAGGGCATGGGTTGGGAAACACTGGTCTAGTGGATATTAAAATAAGGTGAATCAACCAATTCATGGATATTATGTGCTGTGCTCAGATCTTGTCGGGGGCATGATGATGTAAGAAATCAATGCTGGCTACCTAGAAGGCTGAGGTTGAGTTAGACCTTAAAGGCCCCACTCTTGTCATCTCAATAATGAGAATAGCCCTTCAAGGTCCTCTCATTCAACCTGGATGTTTGGAGAACAACAGGTTGAGGAGGGAGGGAGGAACGGAAGGCAGCGACCGCTTGCCTATGGGACTGTAGGCATCCAGGGACACATTATCTGAGCACAGTGACCTCAATATGTGGACTGTTCCTAGTAAATGGGGACATCTGGTTACAATCATTTATCTAGCTGTACACGGGCAGAGTGTTTTCCTTTGGGCCTGGTGGCCCAGTACAGATGTAGTTCTTTCAGGAATTAATGGACAATTCCTCTGGTATTGACAAAAAGTGACTCCTAGAGTAGCTACACAAAAATGGACACCAAGAGCAAAATGAGATCTATCTGTACATAGAAATAAAATCCTAAATACTTTCAACCCACAGTATAATCACACTACGCCCCAAGATAAAGCTATGTGGCGCTATAAATACAATTCCAAATATGTTCACTTTATTACAATAGTTTTCAATGACCATGCAGCAGCCTCAAGTAATAAGAAAATGGTGCTAGTGTTCCTGTTTTTGCCATCAGGAGGAAAGTTCCTCTAGTGTTGATTACTCTTATTGCGAGCTCCATGGGATCCGATCTGGGTGCGACGTTACTTCCGAGCAGTACCTATTTTATCCAAACAGCACAGCTTGAATCTCATGGTAAATTGTGTAAATAAGAGGCTGCAAACATTGGGAATTATTTTATTACTAGTTTAAAAGCCCTTGTACATGGGCCACAATGCCACGCAGCAACCTCGGCTGGTGCCCAGAGCCTCTCTGCTCACCAAGTGGTCCCAGGAAGGTGCGCAGAGAGGACTCCAGTCCGAATTCGTAGTGCCCCTCTCCGTATCAGCTGCGGCACGTTCAGGCGCTCTGTACTGCACATGACTGCAGCGAGGACAGTCTCTAATGCGCATGATGGCTTCTGACAAACTTCCTAGTGAATTATTATATAGGATGGTAAAATGTCAGAATGCGCCAGTCCAATATAGAAGAACTGGTTAGCCAACCGAGGATGGGAATTGTAGCCCAACAGCTAGAGAGCCACAGGCTGCAGTGCCCATATCCAGCTATAAGTAGACAGAAATAGTACTTAACACCTTAATGACCCTTGACGGTCATGGAACGTCATGGGTTGTTTTGCGTTAACGACCCATGACGTGTCAGGACAGTCATGGAATTCTGGGCTCCCCGTGTGGCTGCATGCCGGTTGGGGAGCCCAGAACCGGTGGTCCATGGTCCTTAAGTGCCGGCCACATGTGCGCTCGGCTGGTCCTTAAGGGGTTAAAGGAATAGTAATGTTTAAAAAAAAAAAAGCAGTATTTGGGCCATGGAGAGTGTTACTTCAATACTGAGAAAACTGTAGTTCAAGAGTAATTGAATGATAAAGTATCCCCACCACCACTTGTACTGATGTAACACTGCTTACCTCAGAACAGAAAGGTGGTGTCCAGATGGCTTGCAGAAAGGGACAATCTTCAATTACCATAAGGAAAAAACCTGCCAAGGGGGACAGGGTTTTCATTGTTCTCACAGTAAGAAGATTGTCCCTGGCTGTTATTTGTCTGGTCTGAAGACCAGATTCCACATCTGAGGGGAGGTGGCTTACATTAGGTAAAAGGGGAGGGAGGGGGATACTTTATCATTCAATTACTCTTGAACTACAGCTCTGACAGTATTGCAATAACACTCTCCATGGCCCAAATTCTATGAAGATTCATTGGAGTGGTTTTTGTTTTGAAACATTACTATCCCTTTAACCCATTAACCCCTTAGTGACCCTTGACGTACCAGGACCGTCAAGGGTAAATTTGCTTTAAGGACCAGTGATGGTCCTGGGACGTCAAGTGTTAAATGGTAGCAGCGTGCCACCGTGCACGCTGCTACCATTCATTCCAGGCTGAGACTGTGCGGTCCAGTACCGGACCATTCAGTCTCAGCCCCTGTCAGTTGTGCCGGGTCATGTGATCGCTGCATCATCGATCACATGTACCGGCATTCTAAATCAATGAATGAGGCAGTGCTACTTACTACCTCTAGTGTCTCCTCTCTGCCAATGCGTCCCTTACATCAAAGTAAGGGACAGAGAAGCAGAGAGGAGACACCTAGTGGAAATAAAAAATACAGCAGCTGGGTGTGTTAACCCCTTCATTGCTGGTGCAGGAGGATGGCTGGATGCAGGTCAATTTCTGACCTGCTAAATACACTTTTTTTTTTTTTAAATAAAAACAACACACTTTTTTAAAAAAACATCTCAAGAAACGAAATTGGAAGTGTGATTGTTGTGGAGCCATGTAATACACTTACACACACCGCCAAATGTAATGAACAAAAAAGTGGGAAAATAGGGTAGGAAAAGGGACATGGGGATTTTCACCCAGGGGGGACAGTGGCCACTTTAAACTGCGCATTTTGTAGGTATGACTGACCGGTCATACCTTTCATGCAGTCTCCATAAAAATGTAACCCTTTGCGCCCAATTGATTCCAAGAGAAAAAACAAAAATGGTGGGTTTTTTTACATTTTTTTTACCTTTTTCTTTAATTTTAATAAAGTAAATGGTGGGTTTTCCATATAAGTGGGGTATCAAAGGAAAGCCCTATTTGTTTGTAAAAAAAAACAGTAATTTATGGGGGTGGAATAAAAGCCTAAGAGGGAAAACACTGTTGAACAAAGACTAATCAAAAAGGTCAGAATTGCTCCAGTCCTTAACCCCTTAAGGACCCTTAACGTACCAGGACCGTCACGGTCCTTGAAATACTCAAGGACCGATGACGGTCATAGTACGTCACGTACTTTTTACTTACAGCGCTCTACTGGGAGCGCTGTAAGTAAAAATAGGGCCTGAAATTGACCGCTCCAAGATCGGAGCGATCTCTATCAGGCCCCATAATGACGAGCCGATACGCGTAACAGGTCACGTGTACCGGCGCGTCCAAGTGCTCCTATGCGGTCATTATGGGACGGAAATGTCCCAGGGCCGCCGGTCCTTAAGGGGTTAAGTCAAATCCACCTCTGATTTTCCCGGTCCTTAAGGGGTTAAGGTTTAACCCTTTGAGTGCCAGAGGTAGTAATGTGTTTATAACCTTAGTTTAGCAGGAGAAATACATTGAAATGTAATGCATTTACATGTGTACACTGGATACAATATACAAAGAAGCAATATAAAAATAAACTTGTATGAAACTTCTGTTTACGTACATAAAACACTGGTTATTCACTCACTAGCAATTCTTACTTTGGGTGAATTGTAAACTACAAAGCAGAATAGATGGTACAGTTCGTTTTATCTGCTCTCAAAGGGCTAGATTCATTACAGGTGCTAATTTTATCACTGCTTTCAATAGACTTCAATAGGAAAATGTTTGATAAAACGGGATAACATTTAGCACCTGCAATAGAATCTAGCCCTAAATCTCTTTCTATCCCAGCATAGGAGAGAGGGACTAATACAAGAGGGAATTCAAAAATGCCTGCAACAGACATAAGACTTTTCTGAGAACTATGTAAGATTGTGCATCTTTATTAGAAAGGAAACTGGGTAGACTGGATCTTCTATCAAAATCAATGTGCTGGGAAGCTTTCTAAGTGTTGCTAGTAGTTATAATATCATGTAGTGCAACAACAGAAGAAAATAAGTTGACCACATTTCCTTTCTGCCAGGCTGGGAAAGGATACTTCTCTTTAGTGCTAATGTGACAGCACAGGTGAGTTCACGTCCATGCCTGGGAACGCTCACGGTTTGACCCGAAGACTCCATATTTTTCTTGTATCTTAGATGAAAGGCTAGATTTTCGGGGAGAGAGTCCAATGTTTTCTGCTATAAGATCTGCACTGCTTGATTGCTTCTTTAGGTGTGGAGGTGTGTTTTCAAGCAGTGAGAGCTCTTCTTAAGGGTTTCTTAGGACTGATTGGACCAGACCTGGGTTAGAGCTTGCAGGGACATACCCGCAAATCTTTAAAAGCTTTATTTTATTAAACCAGAGGCTTCATATTACGCTTTAACTTTCTTTACTGTTCCCATAGCAGCAAAGATACAGAGCTACTCAAACAGAAAAACTTTAGAACATACATTTACATTCTTTTAGAATCCCACTAACCAATCAATGCTCAGAAACTCCCTGTAACAGACAATATCTTCCTAAACACTGTCTTTCTTTGCTGCTCCACAAGAAGATATATATATATATATATATATATATATATAATCTATTTATCTCTAGTCTGAATAAATATTTGAAAATAGGGATGTTATCCATCCCATTTTTTTCAGTTTTGATTATGTTTTCACATAAATACACATTTTATCTATTTAATTATAATTAACGTACATATTTCTGGGTTTTTGTTTTTTTTTATAGTTTATGGCCCTTCATTACCTCCAGTTACTACCAAATTCTCCTGTTGTTTCTTCCTCCTTGTCAAGGCCTTTTAGCCTATTATGGCGGCCTTCTTTTATCTGATAGGCCTTCTTGCGCATGTCAATTTCCTCTGTGTCATTGTCGGTCATCCTCTCCTCAGTCAGTCATCTTTGTTGTGGGAATTTTGCCAAAATTGGTTTCCATGCATGCACATACTCCTGGTTTCTTTGATGCTATGGATTTTCCTTTTAGAGGCTTATTGTGGGTGACAAGGAGTATAGCTGTGGGCCTTTTGTGGTGAAATTGTGTGCGTCTCTATCAAGTCCTGATACCTTTGATCACTAAAGTTACAAACTTTATTGAATTTAGTATTAATCAATTTCCCATTTATTTATACTTACATAATTTAGAGTAAGTATGTATTATATATATTTAGGTCTTCTGCCTCGGGATAATTTCCTGATCATAATACATCACATCACATCATATCATATCATATATAAATACCCTTTCCTCTTCTACCCCACATTAAATTCCAAACTCATTCTATCTCATTTTGTATCTTCTGATCTCAATACCAGCCCAGATTGCCAGTATGTATCAATTGAACCAAGGACTATGTCAGATGATCATATCCAGTCTCTTATGGGTGCATCTGTTAATAGATCTGTATCTAAGGTCATCTCATCCTGTATGTCTGAGGCCATGGCTAAATCTTTAGCTGAGGTTCTGCAGGGTAATACATCTCAGATACCAGTTCAAGATGATTCTGACCTTGTTCCTGCAACGGAGGACATAATTCAGACTCATCTTCTGTCAAATTTATTCAGGACCAGATAGGGGGGAAAAAGGAAGAAAATAAGTAAAACATTGTGCTCCTAAACATAGAGATAAGACAAATCTCACATTAAATCCACTAGTCACCCTAGCCAAGAATATGTCTCACTACCACACAAAAGCCCCTCTGCTTGTGAGGAAGCTTTCCAGAGGAAAAAGAGAAGTTGCAACAAAAAAACTGATTCATTTTGCTAATCATCCTTTACTGATTCATCTGATGTAAACTGGAAGGAACCTCCACCCATAGATAATTATATAAATCTAACCATATCTACTGCTAATGCAATTGTAGATGACCTGGGCCAACCATTATTGACCTTGAGGGTATTAGACAGCCCAGGTCATCCGAATTGATCTGTAAAGACCATGTCACAAAAGAGGATTTTAGTCTTACCTGTTAAATCCATTTCTCTTAGTCCATACAGGTTACAGGTAACTTTGTGTAGGCGTTTCACCCCTTTAAGTAGGCAGGAACAATTCTAGAAGTGAATACAGATGGGTGGAGCCTATCTTCCCTCTTGGCTGCAGCTAGCCATTCAGCTCCAGAAAGATGAGACAATATTTACTAGCTAGTAGAAGGGAAAGAAGACTCCTGTGAGCATGACCCTGAAGGACCCCCACAGTCTGCCACAGGACAGCCAAGCATGGTCCCTTGACAGGGTGGGAGACCAGTAACCTGTATAGACTCAGAGAAAAGTATTTAACTGGTAAGACTAAAATCCTCTTTTCTCTGTCGTCCAATACAGGTTACTGGTAACTTTGGGATGTCCAACCATTGAGTTTCCCAGAGGTGGGAAGTAAGGAAAGGACCAGGCACAAGGCCCCCAAAGTCACCAGAGCTGCTATGAACCATCAGATCAGAGATGGGCCAACAAAACAAATGCAGTGTCAACAGACACTGAAAAGGGGTAACACCCCAGGAAATGTTACACAACACACTGAACTAGAGCCAACAGGGCTAGACAGGCAAAACTGCCTTCAGGATCTTCCTCCCAAAACTGGCGTCAGCCGATGCCAGCACATCAACACGGTAGTGCTTCAAAAAGGTGTGCAAAGATGGCCAAGTGGCAGCCTTGCACAACTGATTAGCATAGGCCTGATTCTTGTAAGCCCAAGAAGCCCCAATAGATCTAGTAGAATGAGCCGTGACCCGAAGGGTAACAGGCTTCTTCCTTAGCGCGTTAGCCTTACGAATAGTGGACTTGATCCAAGATGCAATAGTCACTTTGGATGTAGATCTCCCTGCCCTGGGGCCCTCAGGAATGACTAACAGCGCGTCAGACTGTCGAATGGACTCAGTGTGATGTACATAAAACTTGAGGCAACGCACCACATCTAACAAGTGGAGATCCCTCTCCTTGTCAGAGGTAGGGTCAGGGCAGAAAGAAGACACCACAATCTCTTGATTAATGTGGAGACCACCTTCGGGAGAAACTCCTGAGAAGTGCGAATCACCGCCTTGTCTTTGTGAAAGGGTGGTTTACAAGACAGAGAATGTAACTCTGCGACATGGTGAACAGACACGATTGCTAGGAGAAAGGTCATTTTCCACATCAGCAGGTGTAGAGAAATAGTAGCCAAGGACTCAAAGGGAGGGTGCTGAAGGATGCCCAAAACCAAGTTAAGATCCCACTGAGGAGCGGGAGTCATGAAAACAGGATGAGTATGAGCAACGTCCTAGAAGAAAACCTTGACATCATGAAGAATAGCAATACGCCTCTGAAAGAAAACAGGGAGAGAAGTCTGAAACTTGAGGGAACTCAAACTGAGGCCTTTATACACACAGTCCTGCAAGGAGGCCAGGACCGTAGGCAGATCAAAATCCTGAGAAAGATCCCTATCAGCACACCAAGAGAGAAAGGTCGACCAGACAGGATGGTAGGCCTTAGAAGAAACAGGTTTGCGGGCACTAAGCACAGTAGCCACCACACCAGAAGAAAAACCTTTCTTCAGCATTGAGGATTTAAATTTCTAAGCCGTCAGAGCTTGCCAATGAACATCCTCCTTCCACAGGAAACCCGGTAGTAGAAGATCCAGACTGCAAGGGAGCCGGAATGGCTCCACTACTGACAGATCCAGAAGCTCCGGAAACCAAGCCTGTAGAGGCCAGTACGGAGCAATCAGTCTCAATTTCCGTAACGCCCTGTGCAAAATGGGGAGGGGAGGAAAGATTCAAGTATCACGGTGCCCGTGATTGCTGCCTTTTCCTGTCAGTTATCTGTCAAGGCTCTCCATTGGCCGCCTGTCTTGTATCCGCCCAGCATTGCCTATATAGACTGGGTCCTGGCACCCTTTGGTTGACCTTTCGTGGTGTTTCTATGTCTGTAGCCACCTGCATCCTGTTTCTGAGTTCCCTGGGCCTTTGCTGCATACACCACCTTCCAGATTCCGTCTGCTTCCTGCCTGACAGCCTCCTCTGCTGAAGTGGTTCCTGCCTCCGTTCCTGATCCGGTTTGGGCTGACGTTCCTGCTTCTGTTCCTGATCCGGTTATCTGCCGTTACTGTTCCAGCTTCCTGTCCTGGCCTGGCTGTTTGTTCCTGCTTCTGGATCGTGTGCAGCGTTCTCCGTCCTCATGTCGCCTGGGCGACATTTTCATCCCTGAGTGTCTATGTGTACTCCAGTACGCGGGTACTGGTTTGCTCCATCCATCGCTGGTGGCTTGCTACTTCCCATACAGTACCGGTAGTGTCATTGTGTACTCCAGTATGCGGGTACTAGTTCGCTCCATCTATGACCGGTTGCTTGCTGCTTTCTATCCAGCACCGGTAGTGTCATTGCGTACTCCAGTACGCGGGTAATGGTTCGCTCCATCTATGACCGGTTGCTTGCTGCTTCCCATACAGCACCGGTAGTGTCACTGTGTACTCCAGTACGCGGGTAATGGTTCGCTCCATCTATGACCGGTTGCTTGCTGCTTCCCATACAGCACCGGTAGTGTCACTGTGTACTCCAGTACGTGGGTACTGGTTTGCTCCATCTATGACCGGTTGCTTGCTGCGTCCCATACAGCACCGGTAGTGTCACTGTGTACTCCAGTACGTGGGTACTGGTTCGCTCCATCTATGACCGGTTGCTTGCTGCGTCCCATACAGCATCGGTAGTGTCACTGTGTACTCCAGTACGTGGGTACTGGTTCGCTCCATCTATGACCGGTTGCTTGCTGCTTTCCATACAGCACCGGTAGTGTCATTGTGTACTCCAGTATGCGGGTACTGGTTTGCTCCATCTATTACCGGTTGCTTGCTGCGTCCCATACAGCACCGGTAGTGTCATTGTGTACTCCAGTACGCGGGTACTGGTTTGCTCCATCTATTACTGGTTGCTTGCTGCATCCCATACAGCACCGGCAGTGTCAGTTGTACTCCTGTAAGCGGGTACTGGTTAGCTCCATCTATCCCTATTGCTTGCGGCTTCCTTTACAGCACCGGTAGTGTCTATGTGTACTCCAGTACGCTGGTACTGGTTCGCTCCATTTATGACCGGTTGCTTGCTGCTTCTCATACAGAACCGGTAGTGTCTAGGTGTACTCCAGTACGTGGGTACTGGTTCGCTCCATATATCATCGGTTGCTTGTTGCTCCCATACGGTACTGGTAGTGTATATTTTTACTCCAGTACGCGGGTACTGGTTTGCTCCATATATCACCGGTTGCTTGCTGCTTCTCCTACAGCACCGGTAGTGTTAATGTGTATTCCAGTACGCGGGTACTCGTTCGCTCCATATATCACCGGCTGCTTCCCGCTTTCCATACAGCACCGGTAGTGTCAATGTATACTCCAGTACGCAGGTACTGGTTCGCTCTACATATCACCGGTTGCTTGCTGCTTCCCTTACAGCACCGGTAGTGTCATTGTTTAGTCCAGTACGTGGGTACTGGTTTGCTCCTAAATTCACCGGCTGCTCGCTGACACCTATACAGCACCGGTAGGCCTCTGTGTAATCCAGAACGTGCGACTGGTTTGCTCCACCACCTCTCAGTCGCTGAGGCCACTTTCGCTCTTGCACCAGTACTTGTCACCTCTGGGCCCAAGGCTGCCTTGCCCGGTATATTGGCAGGACCGGTAGAGCCTTCTCTCTCGTAGTACCAGTCTCAAGGCTCCCTTGCCCGGTATATTGGCAAGGCCGGTAGAGCCTTCTCTCTCGTTGTGCCAGTCTCCAGGCTGCCTTGCCCGGTATATTGGTAAGGCCAGTAGAGCCTAGTTCCATATTGTGCCTATGCTAAGGCTGCCTTACCCGGTATTGGCAAAGCCGGTAGAGCCTCTCTATTATTATTCACCGTACCACTGTTTATCATTGCATTGTACTAGTTACTGGTTGAAATATATGTGTAATATCAAACCCGTGAGGGTTTTCCTTCAACTTTCAATAAAGTTGTGTTTTTATCTTAACTCTGTGTCTGAGAGTCAAAACAAACCGTGACAGTAAGCCAGAGGAAATAATTAAGGAATGGACATGGCATCCACCGCTAGAGCTACAGGATCCCTCCAGCGACAGCAGAAACTCAGAACCTTCTGGTTGTGTCTTGTCGCCATCAGGTCGATGCAAGGAAGACACCACTTCTGAACAATGAGGGTGAACACCTCTGGGTGCAGTTCCCGCTCTCCACTGTCCACCTTGTGTCGACTGAGTAAGTCTGCCATGACGTTGTCTACAACAGGAATGTGAACTGTGGATATGCAAGAACATGTGTTTCTGCCCAGGACAAAATAGCCTTGACCTCTAACCAAGCGGCGAGACTTCGTGTTCCACCCTGCTTGTTGATGTAAGCCACGGCCGTGGCATTGTCGGACTGGACCCGGACTGGGCATTCTTCCAGCTGTGGTGTCCAATGGCGAAGGGCATGAAATATCACCCAAAGCTCCAACACGTTGATGGGAAGGAGAGATTCCTCCGGAGACCAGCAAACCTGAGCACTCAGGCGACCCAGGACTGCTGCCCAGCCAGAGAGGCTGCCATCCGTCGTCACCGTGGCCCAGAAGGATAGCAGGAAGGACTTGCCCTTCAGCAGATTGGAGAGGTCGGGCCTCCACAACAAACTCAGCTCCACATGAAGAGGGAGGGATACTCACATCTTCAGAAGGTCCGGCTGACCCCTGCACACCTGGATCATAAACCTCTGGAGTTCCCTGGTATGAGCCATGGCAAACGGAACCGCTTCTATGGTGGAGATGAATTTCCCCACTAGAGAGGACAGCTTCTTGGCTGGAACTGGATCTTGAGCCAGAACCGCAGAAACCCTGTGGGTGGTCTGGGGAGCTACCTCATTCGTGAAAAACACCATGCTCTTCCGAGAGTCGAAGAGAAGGCCCAGGAAGACCAGACGCTGGGATGGGACAAGATCTGACTTGTCCATGTTGATGATCCACCCGTGATGGGTGAGAGCATGAATGCAGCCCTGAACCTACTGATGAAGTTCTGCAGAAGAGGCTTTCAGAAGTAGGTCGTCCATGTATGAGTGACTCTGATGCCGTCCTGATGGAGGACAGATACTAAAGCTCCCAAGACACGGTTGAAGACTTGAGGAACTGTAGTCAGACCAAAGGGAAGAGCTGAACACTGAAAATGCCCTCGGTCACAGGCAAATCTGAGATACTGCCAACTCTCTGGATGAATGGAGATATGTAGATACGCATCCTGAAGGTCCAGAGAGGCACAGAATTCCCCCGGGGACAAAGCACCATCCTTAGGGACTCCTGGTGATAATGAGTCTTGATCACAAAGGAATTGAGATCCTTCAAATCCAGAATGGGACGACAGCCACTGTCCTTCTTGTAGACCACAAAGAGGTTTGAGTAAAAATCCATACCTCTGTCCCAAACCGGAACAGGTTCCAGAACATCCTTGTCCAGAAATGCCTGGATAGCACCATTGAACAGACGGCATTTCTTTACACCCTGGGGTGTATGAGAGGGGAAAAACCGAAAGGGAGGAAGAGAGGTGAAAGGGATCCTGTACCCTTCTGCCACCACCTGTATAACCCACGGCTCCACCACTGAATCCTCCCAGACACTGTGTAGTGATGCAGACGGCCACCCACAGCCGAGTGGGGGACATGGGTTCGGTGAGTCATGCCGAAGGCGGCTTGGAACCCTTAGGCTTGGAGGAGACCTTGGGCTTCCATTGCTGTTTGGCTTGGAGGAGGAACGCGGAGCTGAGGGAACCGCCTGGTTTGCCGGACATGTCTCAGTCTGGAAGGAATGATAAAGCCAATTACGCTTGAGGCGTCTTCTTCCTGGGGACCATAAGCAGAAGGGTACTCTTGCCCCCTGTGGCCTCACTAATCAGATCCTTAAGATCTGGCCCAAACAAAGAGGTGCCTTGAAAAGGCAATGAGAGCAAAGCTTTCTTGGAAGCAGTGTTAGCAGACCAGATCTTGAGCCAAAGAGCTCACCTGGCAACCACAGACATGGTGGAAACCCTTGCCACCAAACAGATGGCATCAAATAAGGCAGCAGAAACATAGTGCTGAGTCTCAGAAATGTTGGCAAGAAGCCACAACATATCAGAAGTAGGAGCACCCTGACGGACAGCCAGGGTGAGCTGTTCAGTTCAGACCGCAATGGCTCTGTTCACCCATGCCGCAACGAACGCTGGACATATGGCAGTACCAGCAATGGCAAAAATGGACTTGAGGGGGACCTCAAGTTTCTTGTCAGTCCAGTCTATCAGAGCAGACGAATCGGCAACTGACAAGGCAGTGGACTTAGAAAGCCTGGAGACAGGCGCATCCATTTTGGGGAGATGAACCCACTGAGCAAGCGCTGCCTCAGAGAAGGGGTAAAGCTTGGCAAATTTCTTGAAAACAGAAGGTTTCCTGTCCGGAGACTTCCACTCATCAGGCACAAGGCAGTCAAGAGTGGGGTTAGGTGGAAAACAAGTATAGGGCCTTTTAGGCACTTGAAATACATCAGAGGGGTCCAAAGAAACCTCCTGAACAAAGGGAATGTTTAGGGTAGTTAAGACGGCTCTGATCAAGCCCTCGGCCGAGGGATCAGGATCAGCCTCAAAGGGGTCCCCGAAAAACAGAGGAGCCAACAGCATAACATTCCTCAACATCCGAATCCACCAACAGATCCTCCTCAGAGGAATCCGATTTGTCAGATACTCCCTGCGGTTTCAGCAGGGAAGATCTGACAGAAGACGGGGTCTGCCAGGAATGGAAGACCCCCGTAACTGGGATAGAAAGAGTTGCAATGTAGACCGGAGGTCGCTAGTAGCAACCTTGAACTCTTGCACCCAAACTGGCTCTAATGCATGGCTGGAGGTCCCTGGGAGAGACTCAGGGACATCAGAACATGCTGGGCATAAATGACCTGAGAATTCTCTAGGTAACCCTGAATGACACGAGGAGCAATACGCAATAGGGGGCACAGACACCCCAGCATCCTTACTCATAGGCCTGGCCCCATGCTCTAATGGATTAGACATTCTCACATGGTCAAAACATTTAAAGTATAAGGAATCCCCAAATACAGTGTGTAAGATTAAAATTTCACCCCAGAAATCGCTACAATGCACTTATCTGGCAGGCGAAGGGTTAATCTTCAGAGGAGAGAAGGACAGTCCAAGCCCTGCATAGGATACTCCTTCAGGAAAAGGCACAAAATGGCTGCAGCAGCGGGAGCCAATCAGAAACGAGAGCACGAAGCAAGCGCTCATGGGAACAACAGTGCCCCCGAAGCCCCCCAACACACACAAAACGGTAACCGGATGACAGAGCAAGGGCAGACAATTAAAATGAGACATCTCGTTACGTTGAGCGGTTGCAGAGATACATCCCAAACTGTACAGTCCCATAGAAGTGAATGGAGCAATGGCGTCTATGCGGTAAAAGCACACCTTTTGGAACACAAGTTTTGAAAAGTTGAAACTTTGAATTAAAATTACATGAAACATCACTAGAACATGTTAGCAAAGCCAGAAATCACTGAACCC
The DNA here is from genome assembly GCA_037306005.1 of Rhinophrynus dorsalis. NCBI lineage: Eukaryota > Metazoa > Chordata > Amphibia > Anura > Rhinophrynidae > Rhinophrynus > Rhinophrynus dorsalis. Next base: position 39,239,321 of record CM074719.1, on the reverse strand, counting down.
AGTAGGGAAAGTGCCAATAAACCCCCAAAAGATGCAAAACCAGCATCTAAAGGGTTAAGTTACCACAGAAACTTGCTCCAAAACACCCAACAAACAGATAAATCCAATGAGTGCAGGAGTGTGCAATAGGAACGCCAAAGTAAAACCCCTGTGTGGAGGGGCACTGTGGGACAGGTGGACCTGCAGCACTCAAAGGGTTACTCACTTTCCTGCACATCTTCTGTCTTCAGATTACCATGTATTAAGAAAAAGCCTCAGTGGGCAACTCCTGAGGAAAGAACTTGAACCCAAGATCCCCCCCCCCCCCAGGGCTTAAGGTCCACAAAAAGCACCTGGATACTGAGCTAGCCACATCTAAGGGCGTTGTCAGTGATGGTAATCCACCTAATGGTGGTATTCCATATCTAACAGAAAAATAAAAAAATTAGCTAAAACTATAGCAGAACTGTTCTCTTGCCTGTGTCTTCACCAAGGAACAAATCTTACTGGGGCTGATTGGCTAGCTGCAGCCAAGGAGGGAAGGTAGGCTCCACCCCCTGCATTCACTTCTCAAATTGTTCCTGTCTAGTTAAAGGGGCAGATCACCTACCCAAAGATACCAGTAACCTGTATTGGACGACAGAGAAAATATATTGAACAATGGTTAAGAAAAGCTTTAGACAACAAAACAAAAAAAAAAAAAAATTATGGCCAGAATGCCCAAGACCTTTAATTGGCAAGATCTGTGAAACACCCTCTCATGGTCAAATATATGTTTAAAACAGGGAAGGATCCCAGAAAGGGAACTGACAGATCTCTTAACCCTTTGAGTGCCAGAAGGGTGCTTTGCAATGCACTGCATACCCCTCTGGCTCTCAAAGGGTTAAAAACTGCCAAAATACTATTTTGGATGTTATTGGGCTGTTGACAAAACATTTTGATTTAACTGAGGAATCCCATTCAAATCAGAAACCAGTGGATGCTTCAAATTTAAGAGGATTGATAGAAACAGACAACTATTTATTGGGTAATGCCAATACTGCCCTTTGTACCAAAAGGTGCAGGTCCATCCTTAGTAAAATAGATCTGAAGCTTACGGAAATGGCTTCTTTGGAAGCAGGCCCAGAAACCGATGGGCTTCTTTTTGATGACACGTTTATTGAAAAGTTAGGTAAATTTGTTACAACTTTCACGGCCCTGGATAAAGCCGAAACATCCATTAAATGTGTCAGCAGTCAGGTACATTAATCATCTGGGCGGTACCAAGTCAAAGATCCTCTCCAATCTGGCCAAAACCTTTTGGGCAATGTTGTTTGGACACCGTTCAGGCGGTGTATCTCCCAAGAATTTTCAATACTATAGCAGACTGCAAATTGTGACATCTATCGGGTCCCAGCAATTGGACTCTACACAAGACAATCTTCAGGAAAATAGATCTATCTGGGGTCCTCTAGGAACAGGCCTCTTCACTTTGAGACTAAGCATGCGGTTACCAAAATTTTTCAGTTGGAGACTGAATCTGTAGGCTCTGGTGGTAGATGCGTTTTTATGCAAAATTATGGTTTCCCTCCCTTTGCAAAGATCTCCAGGGTCATTCTGCAGGTCAGGAAACAAAAATGCTACTGTCGTGCTCATCACTCCCTTTTGGACAGCTCAACCGTGGTTCCCTCCACATCTCAAACTGGCAATAGATTACCCTCACTATCTAACTCTGTTTCCTCGCTTATTAACAGACCCATAGGGGAAATCTCACGATCTTTTGCTGTCAAATCAGTTGCACCTTTTGGTGTGGCTGATTTCAAGGGTCCCTGGTTTGTCAACGGACTTTCAGAATCAGCTCTATCACTTACGTCCAAAGCATGGGCACCAGGTACTCGGTCGTGCAACAGATCTTGCTGAACCATTTGGGTCATGTTGGTGCTTGAACAGAACTTGGATATAACCACCACTTTAAATTTTCTTTCCAACAAGGGTAAGCTTATAGAACAATTAACTGTTTCAGAGGTTCTATCTCAGCAGGTCATAGACATATAGAAAGCTCCTGAAAGGTCAACATCCCTTAGTCCGCAGACTGATGAAAGGCATACATTTAATCAGATCTCCTACTTCTAAATAGAACAGCCTTTAGGATGTCAATATTGTTTTTCATTTCCTAGAATCCTATACATCCTTATGCGGAGGACGCCTTGCAGAGATCCTTAAATTACAAGTCTCCGGTACTGTAATAATATGTGAGGATTTTCGTAACGTTGTGAGGGAAAGTCAGTATTTTATTAAAGGGATAGTAATACTTTCAAGTTACTAATCCACATATTGTAGCTTTGTTAAAAAAACTTCTTGCCCCCAGTGTCATCTCTCAAACCCTTATGGTTTGAGAGATGATAGCACTCAAAGTTCCCCTCTCCCTCTCCCTTCCCTGACTGAACGCTGACTGCAGGGGAAGCTGTCGTACGCCAGTCTTATGTGCATCAGGGGGTTCTGCAGCTGGCAGAGATCGCGTTTATAAAAAAATAATTCTTTCACTGAAACAGTCTTCTACGTGCGCTTGGTTTGCAAGCACATGTAGAAGGCCGTTTTAGTGAAAGATTTCTTTTTTATAAACGTGATCTCAGCAATGCTGCAGAGCCACCTGATGCAAGTAATACCGGATATCCCTGCAGTCAGCGTTCAGTCAGGGAAGGGGGGGAACTTTGAGCGCTCTCTCTCAAACCATAAGGGTTTGAGAGATGACACTGGGGGCAATAAGTTTCTTTTTAACAAAGCTACAATATGGGGATTAGCAATTTGCAAGTATTACTATGCCTTTAAAGACACAGAGGACACTATTATCTTCTCTCTTCCCCTCCCATTTCATACCCTCCTATCATGTACTTTCTTTCGCTCTTTTTTTTTTTTTAATGATAACTTTGACAATGTTGCTGCGTAACAAATTTTACAGATGAAAACTTTCAAATATATTTAAATCAGTTAAAGGGGATGTATCACCTAAAAAGAAGTTCCCATGTGCTTTGTTAATACAAGTTATACTATGAACTCTGAAGAATCAGCGTGTCCCATTATGCGATTAGCATTATACTGAGGTTGAAATCTCAGTATAATGCTTACCGTAGCTTGCTGTAACGCTACGAGCCATTCACAGCACACCGAAGGGAAGTGTGAACTCGCTCCCTGGGCAGCTGGGTGGAGAAATAGGACGGACTGAAGATCTGTCCTGTGCACATAACGCAGACGTGCAAGCCAGAAGATAAAATATCTTTTAAAGTAGTTAAATAAAAAAAATAAAAAGACAGCATTTTTTGTATAACTTGTATTAAAGTATATGGGAACGTCTTTTTAGAAGGTAATACATCCCCCTTTAACGTCATGATGATTAATAGAATGAAGTTAGAAAAGTTCAAAAATCAGAATGGGAAATCATCAAAGAAAGAGTAAGTGTTTATGAGGAGATTGTCAGTTATAGGCGTTGCAGTGCATTAATTGGTTCATGGGATTCTAAAGGGTTGTAAATATTTGTGTGTTATAAAGTTTTTCTGTTTGAACAGATATGCATCTTTGCTGCAATGCGAACAGTAAAGAAAGTTAAAAAGCATTATATTCACCTCCATGTCGAATAGAATCCTTCACAAAGGTAGAAAAATCTTCAAACTCTAGGGAACTTTAAGATTTAATATTTAAAAGATCTGAGGCTTAGCTCATTTTTAAAGGGATAGTAATACTTCGTTTTATCTTTATTGTATAGGCATTAAAAAAACATGAAGAACGATATAAGTCTTACCTCTCAAACCTTTATGGTTTGAGAGATATTCACAAGCAAAGTTTCCCCCTCCCGCCCCTTTTACCTAGTGTAAGTCATCTCTTCTCAGATGTGGAATCTGGTTGTAAAACCAGACAGATAGCAGCAGGGGACAATCTTCTTCCTATGAAAACCCTACCCCCTTGACAAGTTTTTCCCTTATCTTAACTGAAGATTGTCCCTCTCTGCAGTCTACCTGGGCACCTCCTTTCTGATCTGGCTGAACAGTGTTACATCAGTAAAAGGGGCGGGAGGGGGATACTTCGTGTTCCACCCTGCTTGTTGATGTAAGCCACGGCCGTGGCATTGTCGGACTGGACCCGGACTGGGCATTCTTCCAGCTGTGGTGTCCAATGGCGAAGGGCATGAAATATCACCCAAAGCTCCAACACGTTGATGGGAAGGAGAGATTCCTCCGGAGACCAGCAAACCTGAGCACTCAGGCGACCCAGGACTGCTGCCCAGCCAGAGAGGCTGCCATCCGTCGTCACCGTGGCCCAGAAGGATAGCAGGAAGGACTTGCCCTTCAGCAGATTGGAGAGGTCGGGCCTCCACAACAAACTCAGCTCCACATGAAGAGGGAGGGATACTCACATCTTCAGAAGGTCCGGCTGACCCCTGCACACCTGGATCATAAACCTCTGGAGTTCCCTGGTATGAGCCATGGCAAACGGAACCGCTTCTATGGTGGAGATGAATTTCCCCACTAGAGAGGACAGCTTCTTGGCTGGAACTGGATCTTGAGCCAGAACCGCAGAAACCCTGTGGGTGGTCTGGGGAGCTACCTCATTCGTGAAAAACACCATGCTCTTCCGAGAGTCGAAGAGAAGGCCCAGGAAGACCAGACGCTGGGATGGGACAAGATCTGACTTGTCCATGTTGATGATCCACCCGTGATGGGTGAGAGCATGAATGCAGCCCTGAACCTACTGATGAAGTTCTGCAGAAGAGGCTTTCAGAAGTAGGTCGTCCATGTATGAGTGACTCTGATGCCGTCCTGATGGAGGACAGATACTAAAGCTCCCAAGACACGGTTGAAGACTTGAGGAACTGTAGTCAGACCAAAGGGAAGAGCTGAACACTGAAAATGCCCTCGGTCACAGGCAAATCTGAGATACTGCCAACTCTCTGGATGAATGGAGATATGTAGATACGCATCCTGAAGGTCCAGAGAGGCACAGAATTCCCCCGGGGACAAAGCACCATCCTTAGGGACTCCTGGTGATAATGAGTCTTGATCACAAAGGAATTGAGATCCTTCAAATCCAGAATGGGACGACAGCCACTGTCCTTCTTGTAGACCACAAAGAGGTTTGAGTAAAAATCCATACCTCTGTCCCAAACCGGAACAGGTTCCAGAACATCCTTGTCCAGAAATGCCTGGATAGCACCATTGAACAGACGGCATTTCTTTACACCCTGGGGTGTATGAGAGGGGAAAAACCGAAAGGGAGGAAGAGAGGTGAAAGGGATCCTGTACCCTTCTGCCACCACCTGTATAACCCACGGCTCCACCACTGAATCCTCCCAGACACTGTGTAGTGATGCAGACGGCCACCCACAGCCGAGTGGGGGACATGGGTTCGGTGAGTCATGCCGAAGGCGGCTTGGAACCCTTAGGCTTGGAGGAGACCTTGGGCTTCCATTGCTGTTTGGCTTGGAGGAGGAACGCGGAGCTGAGGGAACCGCCTGGTTTGCCGGACATGTCTCAGTCTGGAAGGAATGATAAAGCCAATTACGCTTGAGGCGTCTTCTTCCTGGGGACCATAAGCAGAAGGGTACTCTTGCCCCCTGTGGCCTCACTAATCAGATCCTTAAGATCTGGCCCAAACAAAGAGGTGCCTTGAAAAGGCAATGAGAGCAAAGCTTTCTTGGAAGCAGTGTTAGCAGACCAGATCTTGAGCCAAAGAGCTCACCTGGCAACCACAGACATGGTGGAAACCCTTGCCACCAAACAGATGGCATCAAATAAGGCAGCAGAAACATAGTGCTGAGTCTCAGAAATGTTGGCAAGAAGCCACAACATATCAGAAGTAGGAGCACCCTGACGGACAGCCAGGGTGAGCTGTTCAGTTCAGACCGCAATGGCTCTGTTCACCCATGCCGCAACGAACGCTGGACATATGGCAGTACCAGCAATGGCAAAAATGGACTTGAGGGGGACCTCAAGTTTCTTGTCAGTCCAGTCTATCAGAGCAGACGAATCGGCAACTGACAAGGCAGTGGACTTAGAAAGCCTGGAGACAGGCGCATCCATTTTGGGGAGATGAACCCACTGAGCAAGCGCTGCCTCAGAGAAGGGGTAAAGCTTGGCAAATTTCTTGAAAACAGAAGGTTTCCTGTCCGGAGACTTCCACTCATCAGGCACAAGGCAGTCAAGAGTGGGGTTAGGTGGAAAACAAGTATAGGGCCTTTTAGGCACTTGAAATACATCAGAGGGGTCCAAAGAAACCTCCTGAACAAAGGGAATGTTTAGGGTAGTTAAGACGGCTCTGATCAAGCCCTCGGCCGAGGGATCAGGATCAGCCTCAAAGGGGTCCCCGAAAAACAGAGGAGCCAACAGCATAACATTCCTCAACATCCGAATCCACCAACAGATCCTCCTCAGAGGAATCCGATTTGTCAGATACTCCCTGCGGTTTCAGCAGGGAAGATCTGACAGAAGACGGGGTCTGCCAGGAATGGAAGACCCCCGTAACTGGGATAGAAAGAGTTGCAATGTAGACCGGAGGTCGCTAGTAGCAACCTTGAACTCTTGCACCCAAACTGGCTCTAATGCATGGCTGGAGGTCCCTGGGAGAGACTCAGGGACATCAGAACATGCTGGGCATAAATGACCTGAGAATTCTCTAGGTAACCCTGAATGACACGAGGAGCAATACGCAATAGGGGGCACAGACACCCCAGCATCCTTACTCATAGGCCTGGCCCCATGCTCTAATGGATTAGACATTCTCACATGGTCAAAACATTTAAAGTATAAGGAATCCCCAAATACAGTGTGTAAGATTAAAATTTCACCCCAGAAATCGCTACAATGCACTTATCTGGCAGGCGAAGGGTTAATCTTCAGAGGAGAGAAGGACAGTCCAAGCCCTGCATAGGATACTCCTTCAGGAAAAGGCACAAAATGGCTGCAGCAGCGGGAGCCAATCAGAAACGAGAGCACGAAGCAAGCGCTCATGGGAACAACAGTGCCCCCGAAGCCCCCCAACACACACAAAACGGTAACCGGATGACAGAGCAAGGGCAGACAATTAAAATGAGACATCTCGTTACGTTGAGCGGTTGCAGAGATACATCCCAAACTGTACAGTCCCATAGAAGTGAATGGAGCAATGGCGTCTATGCGGTAAAAGCACACCTTTTGGAACACAAGTTTTGAAAAGTTGAAACTTTGAATTAAAATTACATGAAACATCACTAGAACATGTTAGCAAAGCCAGAAATCACTGAACCCAGTAGGGAAAGTGCCAATAAACCCCCAAAAGATGCAAAACCAGCATCTAAAGGGTTAAGTTACCACAGAAACTTGCTCCAAAACACCCAACAAACAGATAAATCCAATGAGTGCAGGAGTGTGCAATAGGAACGCCAAAGTAAAACCCCTGTGTGGAGGGGCACTGTGGGACAGGTGGACCTGCAGCACTCAAAGGGTTACTCACTTTCCTGCACATCTTCTGTCTTCAGATTACCATGTATTAAGAAAAAGCCTCAGTGGGCAACTCCTGAGGAAAGAACTTGAACCCAAGATCCCCCCCCCCCCCCAGGGCTTAAGGTCCACAAAAAGCACCTGGATACTGAGCTAGCCACATCTAAGGGCGTTGTCAGTGATGGTAATCCACCTAATGGTGGTATTCCATATCTAACAGAAAAATAAAAAAATTAGCTAAAACTATAGCAGAACTGTTCTCTTGCCTGTGTCTTCACCAAGGAACAAATCTTACTGGGGCTGATTGGCTAGCTGCAGCCAAGGAGGGAAGGTAGGCTCCACCCCCTGCATTCACTTCTCAAATTGTTCCTGTCTAGTTAAAGGGGCAGATCACCTACCCAAAGATACCAGTAACCTGTATTGGACGACAGAGAAAATATATTGAACAATGGTTAAGAAAAGCTTTAGACAACAAAACAAAAAAAAAAAAAAATTATGGCCAGAATGCCCAAGACCTTTAATTGGCAAGATCTGTGAAACACCCTCTCATGGTCAAATATATGTTTAAAACAGGGAAGGATCCCAGAAAGGGAACTGACAGATCTCTTAACCCTTTGAGTGCCAGAAGGGTGCTTTGCAATGCACTGCATACCCCTCTGGCTCTCAAAGGGTTAAAAACTGCCAAAATACTATTTTGGATGTTATTGGGCTGTTGACAAAACATTTTGATTTAACTGAGGAATCCCATTCAAATCAGAAACCAGTGGATGCTTCAAATTTAAGAGGATTGATAGAAACAGACAACTATTTATTGGGTAATGCCAATACTGCCCTTTGTACCAAAAGGTGCAGGTCCATCCTTAGTAAAATAGATCTGAAGCTTACGGAAATGGCTTCTTTGGAAGCAGGCCCAGAAACCGATGGGCTTCTTTTTGATGACACGTTTATTGAAAAGTTAGGTAAATTTGTTACAACTTTCACGGCCCTGGATAAAGCCGAAACATCCATTAAATGTGTCAGCAGTCAGGTACATTAATCATCTGGGCGGTACCAAGTCAAAGATCCTCTCCAATCTGGCCAAAACCTTTTGGGCAATGTTGTTTGGACACCGTTCAGGCGGTGTATCTCCCAAGAATTTTCAATACTATAGCAGACTGCAAATTGTGACATCTATCGGGTCCCAGCAATTGGACTCTACACAAGACAATCTTCAGGAAAATAGATCTATCTGGGGTCCTCTAGGAACAGGCCTCTTCACTTTGAGACTAAGCATGCGGTTACCAAAATTTTTCAGTTGGAGACTGAATCTGTAGGCTCTGGTGGTAGATGCGTTTTTATGCAAAATTATGGTTTCCCTCCCTTTGCAAAGATCTCCAGGGTCATTCTGCAGGTCAGGAAACAAAAATGCTACTGTCGTGCTCATCACTCCCTTTTGGACAGCTCAACCGTGGTTCCCTCCACATCTCAAACTGGCAATAGATTACCCTCACTATCTAACTCTGTTTCCTCGCTTATTAACAGACCCATAGGGGAAATCTCACGATCTTTTGCTGTCAAATCAGTTGCACCTTTTGGTGTGGCTGATTTCAAGGGTCCCTGGTTTGTCAACGGACTTTCAGAATCAGCTCTATCACTTACGTCCAAAGCATGGGCACCAGGTACTCGGTCGTGCAACAGATCTTGCTGAACCATTTGGGTCATGTTGGTGCTTGAACAGAACTTGGATATAACCACCACTTTAAATTTTCTTTCCAACAAGGGTAAGCTTATAGAACAATTAACTGTTTCAGAGGTTCTATCTCAGCAGGTCATAGACATATAGAAAGCTCCTGAAAGGTCAACATCCCTTAGTCCGCAGACTGATGAAAGGCATACATTTAATCAGATCTCCTACTTCTAAATAGAACAGCCTTTAGGATGTCAATATTGTTTTTCATTTCCTAGAATCCTATACATCCTTATGCGGAGGACGCCTTGCAGAGATCCTTAAATTACAAGTCTCCGGTACTGTAATAATATGTGAGGATTTTCGTAACGTTGTGAGGGAAAGTCAGTATTTTATTAAAGGGATAGTAATACTTTCAAGTTACTAATCCACATATTGTAGCTTTGTTAAAAAAACTTCTTGCCCCCAGTGTCATCTCTCAAACCCTTATGGTTTGAGAGATGATAGCACTCAAAGTTCCCCTCTCCCTCTCCCTTCCCTGACTGAACGCTGACTGCAGGGGAAGCTGTCGTACGCCAGTCTTATGTGCATCAGGGGGTTCTGCAGCTGGCAGAGATCGCGTTTATAAAAAAATAATTCTTTCACTGAAACAGTCTTCTACGTGCGCTTGGTTTGCAAGCACATGTAGAAGGCCGTTTTAGTGAAAGATTTCTTTTTTATAAACGTGATCTCAGCAATGCTGCAGAGCCACCTGATGCAAGTAATACCGGATATCCCTGCAGTCAGCGTTCAGTCAGGGAAGGGGGGGAACTTTGAGCGCTCTCTCTCAAACCATAAGGGTTTGAGAGATGACACTGGGGGCAATAAGTTTCTTTTTAACAAAGCTACAATATGGGGATTAGCAATTTGCAAGTATTACTATGCCTTTAAAGACACAGAGGACACTATTATCTTCTCTCTTCCCCTCCCATTTCATACCCTCCTATCATGTACTTTCTTTCGCTCTTTTTTTTTTTTTAATGATAACTTTGACAATGTTGCTGCGTAACAAATTTTACAGATGAAAACTTTCAAATATATTTAAATCAGTTAAAGGGGATGTATCACCTAAAAAGAAGTTCCCATGTGCTTTGTTAATACAAGTTATACTATGAACTCTGAAGAATCAGCGTGTCCCATTATGCGATTAGCATTATACTGAGGTTGAAATCTCAGTATAATGCTTACCGTAGCTTGCTGTAACGCTACGAGCCATTCACAGCACACCGAAGGGAAGTGTGAACTCGCTCCCTGGGCAGCTGGGTGGAGAAATAGGACGGACTGAAGATCTGTCCTGTGCACATAACGCAGACGTGCAAGCCAGAAGATAAAATATCTTTTAAAGTAGTTAAATAAAAAAAATAAAAAGACAGCATTTTTTGTATAACTTGTATTAAAGTATATGGGAACGTCTTTTTAGAAGGTAATACATCCCCCTTTAACGTCATGATGATTAATAGAATGAAGTTAGAAAAGTTCAAAAATCAGAATGGGAAATCATCAAAGAAAGAGTAAGTGTTTATGAGGAGATTGTCAGTTATAGGCGTTGCAGTGCATTAATTGGTTCATGGGATTCTAAAGGGTTGTAAATATTTGTGTGTTATAAAGTTTTTCTGTTTGAACAGATATGCATCTTTGCTGCAATGCGAACAGTAAAGAAAGTTAAAAAGCATTATATTCACCTCCATGTCGAATAGAATCCTTCACAAAGGTAGAAAAATCTTCAAACTCTAGGGAACTTTAAGATTTAATATTTAAAAGATCTGAGGCTTAGCTCATTTTTAAAGGGATAGTAATACTTCGTTTTATCTTTATTGTATAGGCATTAAAAAAACATGAAGAACGATATAAGTCTTACCTCTCAAACCTTTATGGTTTGAGAGATATTCACAAGCAAAGTTTCCCCCTCCCGCCCCTTTTACCTAGTGTAAGTCATCTCTTCTCAGATGTGGAATCTGGTTGTAAAACCAGACAGATAGCAGCAGGGGACAATCTTCTTCCTATGAAAACCCTACCCCCTTGACAAGTTTTTCCCTTATCTTAACTGAAGATTGTCCCTCTCTGCAGTCTACCTGGGCACCTCCTTTCTGATCTGGCTGAACAGTGTTACATCAGTAAAAGGGGCGGGAGGGGGATACTTTGTCATTGAATTACTCTTGAACTACAACTCTGAGAGAATTGAAATAACACTCTCCAAAGTCCAAATACTATGATGATTCTTTAGAGCTGCTTTTATTATGAAACATTACTATCCCTTTAAAGTTCACAGGTATAATCATATTTCCCCACATAGACAACAGCTGATATTGCTGCACAATAAGAGGTTTTTTTTTTTTTTCAAAGCAACACAGAGCTCTAAGTACCAGGAAGACTCCTGTGACAGAAAGACACCTGTGTTGGACCACAAAAAATGGGCTTAGACCAGTTATCTAAACAGAGCAGCGGTTCCCAACCTTATAACAAGGGGTCTCTTACAGGCCATATGTTTTGGACCTCCCTGCTAGAGTATGGATAATTTCATTAACTAACACGTGCATGAACAGAAATCCTAAACACAAGGCATGTGAGAGATCCCTGAGGATAGGGTTGGGAACCACCGCACATATCAAACAAAAGCTGCAGCTCCGTTTTCATGAAGCAGAAGGCTATGTTACGGTCATATTCTCATAGCCCCAGGTGTCATTTTCTGTCTCATCAGTCATTGGGATGTTTTCCTTATACTTATGCAACGTAACATTCTGCTCTCATCATCTTTTCTCTAAAGGAACTAAGTCTGTCTAAATGTTCTCCATACTTCAATTCCTTAATTCCCTTATTTAATTTTAGTGGTATCTGCATAATATCAAGTTGCAGAATATCCTTTTTAGGAAGAGATACACAACACTGGAACGCATAGTCTAGGTGAGGTCTTACCAAAGACTTGTACAGTGGCAAAATGATGATGTCTACTGTTGCATCAACACTCCCTTTTATGCAGGTTAGTATTTTGTTTGCTTTTCCTACTGCTGTTTGACACTAATCACTATTCCCAAGTACTCCAAGATACGTCTCCAGCATCAAATCTCCTAGAATGATCCAGTTATGGTAGCATACTTATTTATACTTGTATGCCTAATGTTACATTTTTCTTAATTAAATCTCATATTCCATTTGTTTGTGCAATCTGACATTTTATGCAAATTCTTCTATGGGGAACAAACATCCCTACCTGGTCAAATTTAGTGTCATCGACAAACAGAAATTTGGCTTTCTATACTTAATACCAGGTAATTTAGGAACATGTGAAAAGGGGGTGGACCAAGTACTGAACCCTGAAGTGCTGCACTCTCAACTCTAACCATATTTGAAAATATTCCATTTACAACAACACAAGGAGGGGTTATGCACTAAGGAGTGACAAAGAGGAGATGACTTCTCCAGTGATACCACTTCTCAAGTTTCTATGTTATGATTATAATAGAGCCTGTGGAATAAGCTCTCCATTTACATAGTAACATAGTAGATAAGGCTGAAAAAAGACATGCATCCATCAAGACCAAGACATGCCAAAAACACCCCTGTTGATCCAGAGGAAGGCAAAAAAAAAAAAAAAAAAAAAAAAAAAAAAAAAAAAAAAAAAAACCCTCTGGAGCAATTTCCAATCTAGTCCCAAGTGTGTGTGTGTGGGGGGAAATTATTCCTTCCTGACTCCAATTGGTAGTCAAATTGTTCCCCGGATCAATATCCTATTTGCTTTGAAGTCATCTGTCATAATTGTCAATATTGTTCTGTGCTAGATAGGCATCAATTGCTTTTTTTAATTCCATAGCCTTACCACCCTTACTGTAAAGAATCCCTGCCTTTGTTTTAGTCGAAAGCACCTTTCCTCTAGTCTTAATGGATGACCTCTTGTTCTTGGCTCAGCTCTTTGCATAAATAATTCATTGGATAGTTCTTTGTATTGACCTTGAATGTATTTGTAAATGGTAATCATATCATATCAGCTCCACAGAATAGCATAGGAATTGGAGAAGTGATATCACTGTAGAAGTCATCCTCACTTTATCAATCCATCTCCCCCCCCCACATTTCCTATTTTTCAACCAGTAGATCTAATTTCCTTATATTATAGGCTATCCAGCTGCGAGGCACTGTATGAAATGCCTTTGCAAAGTCTAGCTATACCATATCTACTGCTCAATCATTATCTAGGTTCCTACTTTCTTCTTACATCTTATTTGCACAATTATGATCATCCCTGTGAACTTTAAATGAGCTAAGCCTCAGATCTTCACAGATTTGTTTGTCAAGATCTATTCCTAATAAATCCATGTTGATTTGATACTAATAATTTTGTTTTTTGCCATATATTCCTGAATCTCATTCCTTATAATCCCTTCAAGCAATTTCCTTACTAGTGAGGTCAAATTAATAGCTCTATAATTACCAGGATTTGATTTAGGTCACTTCTAGGTACCACATTGATTGGTAATGGTCTTGAAAACATTGCAATGAGGTTCCAAAAACATTAGATGTATACTGACAGGACCAGGTGCATTGTCAGTTTTAATTATATGAAGTCTTCTCTTGACCTCTTCTACTGTTAACTCCATCACTGATAATTTTATGGTTGTACTTACCCATCTTTTTCATTAGAAAGTGCAGATTAAAATATTTTGTTCAGAAAAGCACTATTCAACTTACCCATCTCATTTTTTTTGAAAGGTCCAATATGTTCTCCTTTTTGTTGTTTGTGTATTTCAAAACATTTTGGATTAGTTTGCAGACATTGGATTATGTTTGCAAACATAATTGCTTTTTTCCAATCTTTGCTGCACTCCCTGTATTTCAAGAAAGAATACTCAGTTTCTTTAGACTAATGTAAATGCCTTTTATCTTACCATTTCCTTCTCTACATTTCCATTTAAAACTATTCACTGAAATATACTTTAACATACTGCTGAATATATTTCTCTCACCTAAATCTGAAATCTGGTAATTTTTCCTCAGAATTTTTGCCTTTTAATTATTCACCCTGGTCTGTATGTTGCATTGATGCTGTTAACATTTTGAAGTTATCCTTTTTCATATTAAGAGTTGTGGTTGAACCTAAAAGTGCTATGTTTTTAAGCTAATCTCACACAAAACCATGTTATGATCGCCTACCTGAATACTGGACACCATATCTATGTTATTTGTTATCGGTAGGTCCAATAAATTATTAACAACATCTGTGATATATAAGCTACCACTAAGCATGCAAACAATTCTGTTACCCTTAGTTGCTGGACAGGTATCATTACATCAGCTTATATATGGATAGTTAAAATCTTCCATATTTATAGTAGGATACCTTTATTTAAATCTAAAGGAAGGGAAGGGTAGGGTGGCAGAAGAAAAAAAAAAAAAAAAACACGTAGGGGTAGGGAAGAGGTGAAGAGTGTGAAATAGGTTGGGAGAATCCATGGAATACAGCCAAAATATCTGCCTCCCACTATGGAAGTTTGGGGATCTTTAGTCCTGCAACAAAGCATCCTACTGGCCTTCTCAATGTGTTATGAACCCCTTCTGGCACTAAAAGGGTTAAGATAAGTGGGGGCTTCTCATTATAATGTGTTGTAAATGCAATCCTCAGGTGACAACTGTTCCACTAGGAGGTTCTCTCATCAAAAACTGCAGTTAATCTGTTAAATTCCCTGTCTTTACTGCATGACAGGCAGATGGAGATCCAGTTGCAATGGTAGCATCTGCACTGACATTAAAGGGATAGGAATACTTAAAATGTAAAAAAAATATATTGTAGGGTTTATCCCCCTGAGTAAAACAAGAGTACTCCCACCGCTGAAAGGTGTTTCATTCAAAAGTTATTAATTTTCAAAGTTGAATTTTTTAGGTGCAGTATCACAGTGGCCTGAAATTGTACAGTGGCGCTGTTGCTACATGATCCTATGGATAGCTCTGGTCCCGGGACCATAAATCTCCCTTTAACCCCTTAACGACCGGGGAATTCGGAAGCGGAAGTGACTCAACGACCACGGAGCAATTTTTTTTTTATTGCTCCGTTGCGTTCCGGACTCCCCGAACGGCGTGCAGCCGCGGGGGGAGCCCGGAACTCGATGACGGTCATAGTACGTCATCGGTCGTTAAGTCAAATAGACTCTTGACGTTCTATGACCGTCAAGGGTCGTTAAGGGGTTAAGGCATTCATATGTAGACAAAATTGGAGCTAACTAGCTGTATTACAGGGTACAAAACAACCCTATTACTTTAAATGAGACTTAATACCTTGAATGATAGAGATGCCTCCAATGCATTGTTAAGAATTGAGTTAGAGACCTCTGTAGAATTCAAGGTGTCACAAGCCCCATTTAAATACATTTTCAACTTTCATTTGCCATCTACAGCGCTGTTGGCTTGCCCAGACTTTCTCCACAATTGCCTTAAAGCAGTGATGGTCCTCAGATGCATCTACTTCACCCTGTGAGTCTGCCCTCTGGTACAGTGGGTCCGCCCTCTGGTACAGTGGGTAGAGGAGATAAGTTCCCTCTGCATCAACACATACACCATATTTTCACCAAAATGTGCACATCAGCTTCCTTGTGCCTCAGAGAACATCTCCACTCCCAATTACAGTTCCATCTCAACTCCTTGGATGCTAGTAAACTCCCCAACAGATTGTGAAGCAATATGTTTGAGATCTCTCTGGCACAGAAGGGTTTAATCTGTTTTTCTTCAACCCGTATTTTGAATTTGTAACCACTGCGCTGCCCTTTGGTGACGCATGAGAGATACGTATTCAGCCCTTGGAGTAAATTTAGTTGCCCATCACCTAAATCGACTTTGGCGATTTTGAAAGTTCTGTCAAAATTATCTATGTTGTAGTAGCCATTTTTATTTAGAGGACTAGTTTAAGTTATTTAGATTACGCTAATTCAGGTGTTTGTGTAGGCACATCCTGTCTTATCATTACCTCTTCCACTTTCTTGAACTTTAACCCTTTCAGTGCCAGAGGAGCACGGAATGCATTGCAGAGCACTCAAAGGGTTAACCCTTTCAGTGATGGGGAGGTGGGCAGTGCATATCCCGATCATTTTGAGCAAGGGAGATAACATAGGGCTAAGACAAAAGGTCTGCACAGCATGCCTTAATGTTTCTTTAATTAGTGTAATCTATAAATCTAAATATCTCGAAAGAAAAGAATGGCTAATGCAACATACAGACGATGTTAAATGCTTCCAAAGTTATAAAAGCTTTTTATTAGGTGATGACGTCCCTTTATTTCTTATGTCCAAACTACTATTGTGCAGATGGTAGCTAACAGGATTAAAAATGTCATGCCTCCTAGGGCAAAAGTGACATAAGCAGAGTAGTGCTTCATGCAGTGATATAGTGAGGCTCCTCAATTTCTCTAAGTCCGGGGATGTCAACTACTCAAATCTCATCAAGTCCCCTCTCAGTTTATAATGCTCCTTCAAATTTCCCACTGCGGGCTTGTTTACATTATAAGTGGGAGGTTTAAAGTAACATAGTAAATTAGGTTGAATAAAGACACAAGTCCATCAAGTTCAACCTTCTCCTCATACCCCAGTGACTGAGAATTTTATAGCTTTCCTGCTGCCAATTAAATTGGTCTTTATCAGACCTTCCTGATCAGCCTACTGATAAACAGTATAACTCTGCATGTTCCCTTTTGAAAGAAATGTGTCTAATCCTCTCTCAAATGTATCCATTGTATCTGCCATAACCACCTCCCTGGGCAATGAATTCCACAATTTAACAGACCTTACCATAAAAAAAACCTTTCCTCTGCTGAAGTCTAAACCTCCTTTCCTCTAATCTCAAGGGGTGTCCCCTGGTCACCTGATCAAGCCTTGGAATAAATAGCTCACAGCAAAGATCCTTGTATTGACCTCTCATATACTTGTACAATGTGATAAGGTCTCCTCTTAGTGCAACATAAAAAAGACCAGACCAGCTAAATTTAGAGGCCCCAAAAGATATTCAGATAATAGTGAAAATATCAAAAATACAATATTAAATTTGTGAAGATACAGAAGTGTCATGGATAACATCCTCAATAATACATTTAAGAAAATAAAATTCCAACTAAGAGGCATTGCCTTTTTAACATGTCCAAATTCTTGAGACATTAATCTGAGATTTCTGTGTTAGGTTTTCAACACAATAATAGAATTTTTTGAAACAAATTTTTGTATATAGCAGATAAAGGATAGAACAGCAAAACTCGTCTTAAAGGTTGCATCACTGACAACAGCAGGTGATTAAACCTTATAGAGGCCTCTACAAGACAGCATGTTTCTTCATAAGAAGGGCTTTTCTCAATAATGGAAAAAAATAATTAAAACAAGGGTATTTAGATTGCATATAATCTTTAATCCGGAGCAGAAAAAAATACTTTCAGAATTTAAATAGAAACCAAAATTAAGTTTTATCAATACCTGCATATCTACAGAGTCTCACACACATGTACAGATGTGACCCAAACTGCAAACAGCTATTCCGTGCTCTGCCTCTGGCTTACGCACGTTCCCAACAACAAAAAACACACTGTACAAATGTGCCTATTAAAACATAAGAATACGTTTTAATTAATTAAATAACGTGAGCACCTCACACTCCATCCCTTGAAAATAAGGGTAAATGGCAAATTCAGTTAGATTGGCCAATATGTTATAGGTAAGCTTTCATGCTTAGAAAGAATAACAGTCCTAAAGCACTCCCTGCACTAACGAGGCTCATTTTCAGCATTTTTGTTTTCTTTTTACAATGTAAAACTATTACTTCCCAAAACATTCTTTAGCAGGTAACATCATGTTTTACATATCAAGATGATCCATTTCAGTCTAAGTATGCAACGAAAGAATATTTTCTCTCAACAAATAACGGAAGACTAGCTAAATGTGCATTTAGAACTCAAACGGAAAAGTAGCAGTAAGAATTAATACCATGCCAAAGCAGAATTACCATGTATAAATTAATACATTTTAGGTTCATTGTGTAAATGAATAAACAAAAACTGAAAAGGTTTACATATTAGACAGAAACCTTAATGGCAACAATGAGAACCATGGAAAAAAGTTAATTACTCAAGTTTTACATAAAACGAATAAAGTTGTAAAAATTTTTACCAACACTCTGGAATACATAAAAAATGTATTGACAAAACAAAAAAACTAAATACAAAACTTCAATGGCTACAGATGTAACATTTGTAAACAAAGTATGGTGTGCAAATTAGTGTTCAATGGCCAGTCTTTCTAGCACTTCAATGAGGGTTCAAGGTTGGAGATTCCACTGCAGAAACCTACAAGTGAACAGATAAAAGCGAACCAACACGCCTAATAACCCTTAATTAACTTTCTATGGCCAGAAAATCCTATTGTACCCTATAAATTTGTCCTTTGCTCAACAGATCACATCCAACAATACTGATGATGACAGATGCTAGCAGGCCCACAGGACATCAAACTCTGCTCACTGCACATGGTAATATTAAGCCTTTAAAGGAGCAGTAAACTTCTTTTTATGAAAACATTTATGTTATAGGGCCCATTCTGCTTAGTAAAACAAGGGCACTCTAACCGCTGTCAGTTGTTTTATTCAACATTAATAACCATTTAAATAATCAGAAGTGAACGTACTGTGTGTTTATTCCTTGATAGAAACTGCAGAGTCACTTCCTCTCAAAACTATCACATTCTATGGAGAACTGCAAGTCACCGACTTTCCTCTCCATTAGAATGTAACAGAGCTAAGAATTGGAATTTGACCACTAGAGGGCATTGCTAATGTAAAAAACAAAAAACATAGGTTTAAACTGTAATACTGCTGGAAATACGCATCTGTCAGCAGTGGGAGAACCCTTATTCTACTCAACTGGAAAAGCCCTACAATATATATTTTTCATACAAAAAAGTTTACTGCTCCTTTAAGGAGTAGAGGGGTCTTTCGAAGCAATAGGAAGTGCACCCCTTTGGCCCTTAAAGGGTTAAGTTGACTCATGCACTTTTCCAGCAACTCTCATGTCCACCTCCATGGACATGACATCCAGGACTCATTGAAGAGGCTGTATATAGAACAAAGTAAAAGGTCAAAATTCATAGTGGCCATTGGGATTTTCTGCCCATAGTCAGGTGAGGGATTATTATTAGGAACTAGTTCTCCTTTCAACCCACTGAAGAGACATTATTTCTGCTCTCAGATATCGTCGCCCCATTCTGAGGCACAAGTTGGCATTTGTGCTATAAATGCTTAGAGACAAGTGCAAGTCAAAAGAAGTACAATTTTAATGTCACATTAATAGATTTTTTTTTTTTATTTAATAGAAAAATATAAATATATTCCCTGACTTTGTGAACAAGTAGAAAAGTCAGTGCCCATTCCAGGTTGTAGCACAATCAAAGGAAGTACTCTCTAGCTCTTGCCCTGGTAGAAACTTTCCTGAAACTTCTGCTTCTGGACATCATCTGATTTACATTTTCATCGCTCTGCATGGAGATGTCAGCATCGTTATACCTCACAGTCCTTTTACCTTGATTTCTTGTACGTATCTTAGAACGACGAGTTAGTTTTTTTCGCCTCAAGTAGTCCATATCCTCCCACTCATCATCACAGCTGCTCTTTGCCCGCTTCCTCTTTAGCTCAGGCGCACGGGACTTTTCAGATAGGTTTTTTTCATTAAGTTTGTTATGAATGTTACAGCTAGAATCAGAATGAGGAGACGCTGGATCTGAGCAAGAATCTACTCCATTTTTGGGATTAGGCCGTGAAACATCTTCATCAGAACTAGAGAACTTACAGTGTGTTTTGTTTTCACTCTCTGAATCTGAAGCGCCCTCCGAATCACTTAACACTTTTGTTTTTCTAGGCCGTGCTGAAGTTACAGAAGACACTATCCTCTTGGGTACTTTTCTCTTCTGCATGTCAGAATCGGAATCTGAATCCAAAAATCTGTCCTGAATTTTACTTGGCTGAGACACATGTCTTCTGTTCCTATGAAGAGTAGCTTCAGAGTTTGTTAGACAATCTTTTCTTATTTTCAAAGCCGTGCTACTTTTCAGTGTCTGTTTCTTTCTGGGTAACCTGTCTTTCTTCTCAAATACCTGGGAGCTGGCTTCAACAGTGGACATCTCTGACTCTGATTCGCTAACATACCGTTGGGATATGGTCGGTGGAATCTTACATGAAGAGTCCGTCAGAGATGAGTCGTCCATGATTTGTTCAGAGTTACCACCATTTAAGGGATGTTCTTCATCACTTATTTTGTTTTCTGGGGAAAAATGAAGAGAAGGAGATTTAGAATTACTATCTGAACTGCAGTCACTGGATTCACTTTTCAATCGCATCGCAGAACGGCAAGCCCTTGGGAAAAAAGGAGTCTTAGTAAGTGACCTGACGCCACCACCTCGCTCACTGTCAGTTCTTAAACAGTTCTCTTCCTCAGAGCCGTCCAGCAGACGTTTTTTAGCTTTTGCAGCAGCAGTTCGGTGGGGTAATGTTCTGCTGTTTTTACTAGCACTGCAATCACTATCTGAAGTGGATGTGCTGCCTTCAACATCACTCATACACTTTATTTTATTAGCTGCAAGAGCAGCACTCCTACGAAGCATTTTCTTCCTTGTTCCAGAAGTCTTGTAAGCTTTGTTGGTAGCTACAGATTCATCAGATTCACTGATGTGCCTTCTTTTACTGGAAGTAAGTCTCCGGTGGTTATTGCCCTGAGATTCTGCAATAAAAATGAGAGCATTTTACTATGCATATTTAATCATTCTGCTGCATGAAAACAAAAGTACCTGATAATTTGGACCACATGATGGATATGATGTGTGGAAATTCTTTGAAAAGCAGTAAGAAATCCTTTTAAGTATTTACCACATTCCTTCTGAACAGCAGGATTGTCTAAGGACTGAAAGCCTCAGAAAATCTAGTCAGTAAGCTAGTATGTCTCAAAAATAAATTCATAAATAAAAGTCACCTGAAAAGCTTTAAGAATTATGCAATTCTGGAACATACCAACAGTATTACAGGGGACAAATACCAATTTCCAAAATTCTCACTGATCTGAATGTAACCTTTAATCGCATGAATGCATCTGACAACACTAACATTCAAGAGGTTAAAAGTCCCATTTAAATTAGTGGTATTTTTACTTCTCCCCTGAATATAGCTTCCAGCATAGGGCCCTTTATGTCTTTTTCACCTATGTTAAAGTGGACCTGTCACTTTAAGATCAGTTTAATTTTAAATTGTCCATGTTGTACAGCTCTTTGTTTGTAATTTGTAAATTAATACTGATTAGTGTGTGGGACTTTTCACAAATTCATTTCTGTGTTGGGCCAATATTATCACACCATAAGAAATAAAAAGAGTAAAGCACAACGGGGTAAAATCTAAGTGTATTAGAGAGAAAAAATGTATTGAAATATTATTACGTTATTTTTATGTATAGATTTGTTTTAATATTCAGATGATCTCTGCAAATACAATCCAATTACAATATGATACACAACATGTAATGAAAGTACAATATAATGCAATCGATAATAGGAAGAAAGTGTATGTGCAATGAGGTACACATGAAAAGGGTTACAAGCCTGTCCAATCAGGATCGTGTGACCAGGCAAACAGTACTTGCTTAAATCAATCTGAATACATGTTTTGAGTTAAAAGGAGAGTAATAGATTATTTTTTTATAATTTTTTATTTTGCAGCTATTAAAAAGTCACACTAAATGTACCCAGTCCCATCTCTTAAACCTTTATGGTTTGAGAGATAATCTTAGTTTAAGTTCCCCCTCCCTTTACTTTCCCTGACGTCAGCTCTCTGGTAAGATTTATCCATTATACACACACCACTGATGACTTCCCCATTATCTTCCCTTTATTTTGATTTGTAGTGTTTTTAATGAATTTTGAATAAAAAGGCTGTTTTTATTACCATTTCTGGATGTCCCATAATGGATCATCATAAATCCGATTTTGTTTAGGGCTCTGCTGGAGCCATGAGCTTGTCCTCTATCTATGTGAGGACCACATAGAACATAAGGCAGCGAACCACATCCAACAAGTGGAGATCCCTTTCCTTGCCAGTCTTTGGATCAGGACAAAAACAAGGCACAACAATCTCCCGATTGATATGGAACTCAGGGACCACCTTAGGAAGGAATTCCTGAGAGGTCTGAAGAACGGCCTTGTCCTTATGAAAAACCAGGAAAGGCAGCTTGCAAGACAAAGCATGCAACTCAGCAACCCTGAGGACTGTGACCACAGCCAGAAGAAAAGCCATCTTCCATGACAAAAGACGCAAAGGAATAGTAGCAAAACTCCCAGTACCAAATTAAGGTCCCACAAAGGTGTGGAAGCCTTATAGGCAGGGAAAGCATGAGCAACCCAATGAATGAAAACCTTGGCATCAGGCAGAAAGGCAATATGTCCCTGGAAGAACACAGGAAGCTCAGAAATCTGCACCCTCAAGGAACTCAAGCAGAGTCCTTTGTTCACACCACCCTGGAAAAAAGAAAGCACCACTGGAAGGTCAAAGTCCTGCAAAGACAGGTCCCAGTCCACACACCAAGAATGAAAAATGGACCAAATCCTATGGTAGGCCTTGGAGAAGGCAGGCTTCCTTATCCTGGATCATAGTAGAAATTAGCTCAATAGAGAAACCCTTTCTCCTAAAGATGTGGGCTTCAACAGCCATGCTGTCAAAGCCAGCTTCTCCACATCGTCTTTTCAAAGGTAGCCCTGGTGAAGGTCAGGTCAGGACTCTCCCCCCCCCCCCCCCCCAGTTGATATAAGCCATGGACGTGGCGTTGTCCGACTGGACTCGTACGGGATAACACTACAGCTGAGAGTTCAGTACACCAGAGCAAGGCGGATCACCCCAAATTTCAGAACATTGTTGGACTGGAGAGACTGCTCAGCAGTCCACCTGCCGTGGATTCCCAGGTGACCCAGCCGCTCTGGCTGGCCTCCGCTGTGACCACAGTCCATTCCGTGATTATGAAGGGCTTTCCCAGGTCGAGGTTGCTCCGTTGCAACCACCACTGCAGATCCCATCTGGCTTTTGATCCAGGAGGCCCGGATTCCCGTGCCATGTCTGGATGACAAGTCTCTGGAGTTCCCTGGTGTGTATCTGGGCATAAGGCACCGCTTCTAGGGTAGACACTAAGTGGCCCAGAACCCTCATGTACTCCCGGACCAGAGCAGAGGGCCACTCCTGAGCTTGGGACACGGCCTGCATAATCTGCAGGATCTTGTCCTCTGGGAGGAAGACTTTCCCCAGGTGGGTATTGAATCTCATGCCAAGGAACACCAGATCCTGGGATTGCACTGGAGAAGACTTTGACATGTTCAGTACACATCCATGGTGGACCAGTAGATCACATTCTTGGACCTGCTGAGCCAAGAGTTCCTCCGAAGGAGCCTTGAGAAAAAGTTCTCAATCGGATTTCAATTAAAAAACAGATTAAAAAAAATCATCGATTTTTATCCACCCTGCCTGTGAAGATTGTGGCATTTGCGCCTCCGTTTGGCAGGGACAAAAATGACACAGTTTCCTCTCCATAGTTGGGTGCTTTGTGAACATCTGAGGCAACAGGGTGCTCTTGCCTCCAATTACGTCACTGATGATCTGCTTCAGCTCAGGTCCAAACAGAGATTTGCCCTAAAAAAGTAAGGAAACCAGTGACGACTTAAAGGATTGATCTGCTGACCACTCTGCAAGCCACAAAGAGTGTCGCGCAGTAACAGAGAAAGCCGAGGCTTTGGCAGACAGCCTGACTGCCTTAAAGAGGGCATCAGAAACATACGTTAGCCTCCCATTATGTTGGCCAGAAAAACCAACAAGTACGCCTCCTTTGGCGCATCCATACAATCAGTCTCAATCATTTGTTCACCCCAGACGACAACAGGTCTGATGACCCAGACAGATGCAAATATAGGCCTCAATGCAGTCCCAGTGGCTGCTATATGGGACCAGAGGACAGAGTCAAGTTTCTTATCCACCACATCTTTGAAACCTGCAATGCCCACCAATGGCAGAGCAGTGGACTTGGCCAGCCTGCAAATTGGGGGATCCACAGAAGGAGGAGAGGCCCACTGCACTAAAGCTGCTTCAGAATAAGTGTACAGCTTAGAAAACCTCTTAGAGAAGGACAACCTCTTATCTGGTGTCTTCCACTCGTCCAGAAGAATCTGATCAAGAGAGGCATTAGGGAGAAATACAGTAGCGGATTTCCTACACCTCTGGAAAACATCTGCAGTGGTTGTACCTTCATTGGGGTGTCAGAGACCAGAAGTGTCCTCAAAACAGCCCTAATAAGTCCCTCAGCAGAGGGGAGAGGGTCAGACTCATAAAAGCCCTCAAAAGAGTCCCCATCAGAGTCGGGAGAATCCATATCTTCAGATTTCCCTTCCTCACATTCATCCTCAGAAGAAGCCCCTATGAGCGCAGGCATACCCTGAACCCTAGGGGCCACATACCTGAAAGTGGTAGGGGGTTTCCAAGTCTGAAGAACCCCCTGGATGGGCTAAGGAAACTGGGCCATAATTGACAATGTTTTAACACAAATTGGCTCTTGTTCAATACTGGAGGGACCCAAAGGAGAAGTAGGAGCCACAGCACGAGGGGCAGACAGATCCGGAATACTCTCTAGGGAGCCCTGCTTGACATAAGGAACAGTAAGCAAGGGGGGGGGGGGTCAGAGATGCCCCTGAGTCCTTACCCTTGGATCTATCCATATGTCACTTAGGATCCGACATCCTAACAGGAGTAGTGTCTAAAACTAGTATAAAGCACCAGAGTAACAGTTCCCCCAGACTAACAGTTCATCCAAGAAAAGTCCAGAAAGTACTTATCTGGCAGGTGAAGGGTTTGGAGAGTTATTCTGGAGGAGGAGAGCAAGGAGAAAAGTAAAATGGCAACTGCAGAACAGGCAGCCAATCAGAAGAAAGCTTGGGAAATTGGAATTCTGGGAAATGTAGTATTCTGTGTTGCTGTTGCCTAGCAATGCATCCGCGGACCCCCACAACACTCAGGAACTGGTCGAAAGGGCATGAAGAGACAAGAAGAATGGGCCCACTCTGACCTCTGTATGGCCAACAGTTGCAAATCTATGTCCCAGTGAAGTTCACCCATAGAAGTCAATGGAACAAAGATGGTGGCAGCGAGGGAAGCGTCCTTAAAGGAGCTGAAAAACAGACAATTTTTAAGGTACCCACTGACCCCAGGAAACATGAGGGGGAAGTAGAGAGACAGTCCCCTAAAGGGAAAAGCCCAAGAGAAACCCACAACCTGAAGAAACCAGCATGGAAGGGGTTAACCAGTCCCAAAGCTGCCATTCGTGCTTCATACAGGGGATGAAAAGAATAAGAAACCCAACACGAGAGGTACAGTAGGGACAAAGTGGACCAAGGCACTCAAAGGGTTACTCACCATTCTTCATCTTCTGTCTTCAGGTTACAATTGTGAAGACAGCAGAGCCTCAGCGAGGTCTTGCTAGGAGTGAAAACTTGGGTTGCAAGATTCTCTACACAAGGTTGTAAAGGTCCACTCAGCACCTGCAAACTGGTCATGGAAGTCCAGTAATGGTAACCCCTCCTAGGGGGGGAATTGTGACAGCCCCCAACATCTACAGAAAATTACTTAAAAAAAAAAAAGTAAGCAGCAGTCTTCCAAGCCATATCCATGCAGACAAACACATCAAAAACTGGAAGCAGGGCTAAGCTAGCCTGCAGAAGGAGAGGGAAGGCTCCACCCTCAAGACCTGGTCTTCTGATGTTTCTGCCTTCCAAAGGAAGATCAATCCCCATTGTTCCTGTATTCCATATTGGACGACAGAGAAAAAAGGATAATAGTCACTCTGTGGGAGATTTAAGAGCTAAGAGCTCACCATAAAAAACAATGATGCCACAGAAATAAACAAAGTCTAAATCACTGTCCAGAGTCCTACAAGGACAACATATGTAATTGCTAGACAGATACAAATGTGGAACTCAAAAAGTTAAGTTTCTCTCTACAAAAGTTAAAGCGGAACTACCATGCAAGATTAACTTAAGCTGTGAAGCTAATACATTCCTAGTCATCAAGAATATGTCAAAAATCCCAGAACGATTTGTATATCTTACAGTCTGACCCATTTTCCAGCCAACAAGAGTAAGCACACAGCGGCCATCTTTGCGAATTCATTCGACTGCGCATGTGCAAGTTGTCCTGGTGCCTGTCAATCACCTCGGATGTGCCTGCCCACAGCCATCTTTTTTTTTTTTTTCGTGCACGCTCGCACGATGTTGAGAGGACCTGAAAGGAGCACGCCAGGTCAGGTCAGGTGGTGCTGTGGGCTATGATGCAGGAGGGATAGGCCAGACGGAGGGAGGAACAACTGAGCCTTTAGGCTCTATAACGAACATGTGCATTGAGGATTTGACCGGAACAGACGTCGCAGGATACAGCTGTATTATGCTCTTTATTCATTTATAATGCATTTAAAAATAGTGCTTATACAAGATGGTTGAGGATGTCATACAGGCTGGATCATGTTGGGGTGGTAGTTCTCCTTTAATACATGTGAATGACATCAGAAAACTGCAAAGGTTCCCCCCTTGAAGAATGCCCTCTTACTTCAATATTCCTGGAACTGGAGACCTTATATTATGACAGTGAGGAGATTTCTTTCCACGCTGCTCTTGGTGTAGATCAGACTGCTGCTCCATTGAGTTTCTCTCCGGTCCTTTCCGGTTCACTTACTAGTGTTAAGGTGAGTCATGTTACGTACTCAGATCAAACCCCTTTTCTGGCTTTACAGCCTCTTCTTCAGTAATGCTTATGAGTAGTGGAGTGATGAGTACCCTCTTTTTTTTTCTTAATGTTTTATGCATGGGTCTTGCAATTTTTATTTTCATTATCTTATCTCTTTTTTACTGTATGATTTTTTAACTACCTTAATAATTCTATGTCCATTATTTATTTAAATGAGATTTTGATACATTTTTCTACCTACTACATTACTACTTAGATTTCACCTCTCTGTTTACCCCTTTGGTGTGCTTCTCTCTTTTATTTCTTAATAGTTGAAGAGCCCGTGTACACGGGTCACCCAGCAGTGGCTCCGCTGAAGTCATGCACAGTAGAGACTGCCCGGATGATACGGAGCAGTGCGCTCCGAATTCAGACCATACTCCACTATGTGCACCTTCGGTGCGCAGAGAGGACTATGGTCTGAATTTGGAGCCCTGCTCCGTTATCAGCCGCGGCATGAGCAGTCTGTAGTGCACATGACTGCGGCACGTGCAGCTGTCTCTGCTGAGCATGACGGCTTCTGACAAACACACATTTAGAAAATTATTTTATAGGATAGTTTGATCTGACTACATTCGGGGATCCTGGTGAATATCAAGAATAAGCAGCACTAAGGGGACTGTTCATTTTTCATTTCATTTTCATCTCATCCATGAACCATCTATTCTCCCAGTTTCTTCCACTGACTATAGTTCTCATCACTTTTAGTTAATTCAATTGCATGGAATAAGTGTGGATGGAATACCACCTATTTGAAAGGGTTAGGTGTGTAAGCACTGCAACTGTGTAGAAGGTGGAGGCTGCTGAGTATATTCCCCCAGGCTTTGGAGCTCTGTCAGTGTCTCCAGGCCCTTCTTCATTTATCATTGTGTATGCCATTGGGATGCAAGTTATTTACGGTCAGACCGACAGTTATAAACGGGGAATATGCATTCACCTCACATACTGTGGGAGCGCTCACACACTTAACACTTTCATTATCAGAGGAGTGATCAACACATTGCAGATCTGTGTCTCTTACTCCTTGCCTTCTCAAAATGTTAGGTTAATAGCAGAATTCATGATCAATCGTAGAGAAGCAGACTACAGGGAGTGAGTAATGGACAGAAGCCATTAAAATACAATCTATAAATCACTTCAAGAGCAGCAGGTTTGCACCAAATGTTAGAATTCCAAATATGGTTATATTCCCAAAAACCCAAGTTAGCACAACGTGGTGATAACCTGGTGCCCAATGAGGAACAGACTTCACATAAAGGCAGCCTCTATAGGGAAATGGTCCAGAACTGGGGAATCCAACTCCAGGGAAGCCAGTAATGGGAGCCCGCCTAATGGGGGATTATACAGCCCCATATCAAAGCTAAAAAATAAAAAGTAGACCTAAAACTGAAGAGCAATGTCGGATTGCTCCCCTTTGCTTGAGAGGCCACTTGAATCTTGGTAGGCAGGAAGCTGACTTCCCCTCAAAGGCCCTGTCCTGCCTTCTGGAGCCGGGAGCTCAACCCCACGGTTACTGTATTCCATACTGGACGTAAGAGAAAAGGAAATTAGCTGAATTTAGAGGCCCTGGAGAAGTACAATTGTTTTTAACATTTTAACAATGATTTTCAAGGTTTCCAAGGCGAGTTTTTTTTTTTTTTTTTGTCATTGAGGATACATTGCCCCTTTAAGAACAGTGAAACACCTCAGTGGTTCCTCCTGATTTCCATCGGGACCTGCTAATACTTTGAACCTGCCTCGAGCTTGAACTCCAAGTACTGTCCTCCCTTCTTGTCTTTACCCTTGTCTTCTCCCCTCCTTCTGCCTGTCCCTTCCTTCCCCTTCTTCCCCCCCCACCTCCTTCCCCCCTTTTTTTTTTTTGCCCTTTTTCTCTCTCTACTTCCAGTCTTATCTTCACTTGTACTGTTGTTCCTTTATGGTTTTTTCTTTTTTTCTTCTTTGATTATATGTTCTTGATTGTTGTGCCTTTTTTATTATTTTGTATTATCTTTGTAACTTGTGTTATTTCCCTCTGCCACATATACTGTCAAACTCTCAATAAAAATTTGAATTATAAAAAAAAAAAGAACAGTGAAACACATCAGCCATTAAAGAACTTTTACCTTGCATTTTAGCTGCTGGTCTTTGTTGGCTCCTGCTGGATCCCTTGCCTTTTTTAAAGCCATTAACCTTGTGTGTGAGAGAACCAGAAACGTATTCAGCTTCCTCAGTTCTGCTGGAGCAGGAGGAACATGCTGAATCAGAGGTAGATGATGCAGAATCAGTGTCGCTTTCTATAAAGTAAAGAAGAAATCACATAGGAAAAGTGTAAGCAGGCATCCAAAGAAAGAAATATACAGGATAAGTAGCAGGAGAATCAACAGTCTGCAGCACAGAGTGGATATGAGAATCAATGCATTTCCACAGATCATCTAAGACTAGCAGAGACTCCAGATGAAACTATACCAGTCATTAAAATTACAGTAAACCACGCTTTTGAATTTACAATTGCATATGTAAAGTCAAAGTGCCTCTACATTCTTTATTATTATTAATTTTTTTTTCTTCACAACACTGATGTCCCTGACACTGAGCTCAATGAATATCCATTTCCCAAGTGTTTATATCCAGGACTTCGAAAGCTGAGATAGGGATACAAAGTAAGACTATCCCTACAGCAGAGAAGCCTATCCCCAGTCAATTAAATAAAGCATATAGGGCACTTAGTACTGCAGAGACAGTGTTATACTGTACCTGCTTTCACAGGCCCTGACAGAAAGCTTCTTGGAAACAGATACAGGGAGCTTATTCTCAGGGAAATTAAAGTTGCAGAGCCTCCGCAATGCATTACTCTGTCCATTTCCAGAAGGACATTCTTATTGTTCAAACTCTAACTACAGCAGGGAATGCTTTGCTTGAAGAGAAATTCCACATGCAAAGCACCACATGCTTCAAAACATTACACACAACATGATCAGTTCCTGTAGCAGGGAATAATTTGCTTGAAGCATGTGGGGCAAAGTCCTGCATGTTTCAGGCAGAGAACTCCCTGAAGATACTTTGACCTCCTCCAACTACCTGCTCACTCAGTAGTCACTCCTTCATTCACCCTCCACAGTGTGTCCCCAGTGAGAGTCCTCTGCTCCATCCAGTGCCATCTCACCCCTCTCCACATCATTGTCTCCTACCTTTCTCCCTCCCCATCTCCCCTCTCCCTCCCAGTGCCATCTCCTCCCTCCCTGCATTATGCCCTCTCAAGGTTTCAGGGTGTTTCTGTGGCAACCATTGGACATTAGAACAAGGCTGCTGAACCAGTGTGTGCTGTTCTGTGGCTACCAGTGGACAGTGAAACAAGGATGGGGTGTCAGAAAGTGTATGTTTGTATGGGTCTGTGACTAACAGGAGAACAAGGCACGTGAGTCTGTGAGACTGTGTGTCTGTGACAGAAGGGCTGATGTACTAAGAAAAGTGGTAGAACAGAGACAACCCAACTGAGCCTTGGGGAACACAAAAATTACATTGCGTTAAATAGGCCTTGTAACAGCTTGTATGAAAGATATGTGCTCAAAGCATTGCAATGCACTGGACACCTCTAAAATTCTCTCTTAAGTGAATGACAATTTGAGGTGTAGATATGTTATCTATAGTGAGCTGCTTTGCTCCAGAACTGAACCACTTTTGCATAGTACTGCGTGTGTGTATGTCAGTGTGTGTGTTTGTGAATGTGTGTGTGTCACTGCGTTACAGGCATGCACACACACATATACAGGTCTAGTTCACATGGACAACTCTGTTACAACAACAGGTGTTACAGATTAGATCTCTGTGTCTTTGGATAGGTCACAGGGGAGCCTTTTACACTTCAATCACTTTCAGTGGTAACCTTGCATTGCTGCAACATCTTGCAAAACTCCCCCTTATAAAGTAGTCCAACACACCCATATATATTTTATATACACACAAGTATGCACTTTTTTTTTTTTTTTTTTTTTTTTTTTTTTTAAGGACAGTGTCCGAAGTTCTTTTCTGACATTGAGTGCTACGTTGCTGGAGCAGACGTCAACTGAAAACATTTAAATCTCTCACAAATGGACATAGTGGCTTATCAAATGATCACCTGATGAATCGGAAGTGCTTGTTGTTGAGCTTATAACTGCATTGCTTTTAGTTCCCATGGCATTAGCACCATCAGGAGATTCTCCACTTGAACCTCTCCCAGAAGTGCTGAAGATGCTGCTCTGGCTTTGAAGAGAAATGACTCCACTTGAGGTAGGTTGTGAGGAAGAGGGCGGCTCTAGCTCAGACTCGTTTTCTGTCTGAGACATTAACAATCTCTGCTTGAGAATTTTGGGGATGCTGGAGCAAAAAAAAAAAAAATAAATAAATAAATAAAATCACAAAAGCAAAAATAGAATATGATCTCAAAAAGTAAATTTTCCTCTTATTCAGTGGTTCTCAAACTGGGTTATGTGGAAATCCAGGGCTCCCAGTAGAAGTATAAAGGGATGCATGGAACATAAGAATTATCAGTGGAACAAGGCTGGTAGTGTCAGACGAATGAGAGATCATGTGTGCGAGAGAGAGAGAGAGAGAGGTTGGTTGGGGGGGATGTGCATGTGTGAAAGAGGACATATACACGAGCGAAATGGAGTGAGACTGATAAGGAATAAGAGAAAGTGGTGTGTGCACGCACGAGAGAGACAACAGAGAGGGTGCCAGAGAAGGGGCACTTGCGAGAAAAAGGGTGTGAGGGGCAGGGGAGTAGTCACATGTGAGAGATGGGGCATGAGGAAGAGAGAGGCTTCAGTCTGTAAGCTGGAGCGGTCTCATTGGCAGAGATAGCTATCTAGCCAATGAGGTCGCTACAGCTTACAGATAGAAGCCTCCATCATCGGAAGAGGCTGGGTAGTGGGAAGGGAGCAGAGTATGAGGAAGTAGGGTGCAGGGAACTCTATAAGCAATAATTTTTTTTTTTTTTTTTTTTTTAAATAAAGAGCGTTTTCAGCATTATCGCTATATACTGTACCTAATAAGCCTAACTTTTATAGGGGTGAGAGATCCCCTTTAATAATAATGAAAGGGGCATACAGCCAGAACATGCAAACATTAGAATATACTGTTCCATGACCGATGCCCCAAAAGTCAATTCTCCTTTTATTGACTGTCTACTTGCCCACTATACCAGGACACAGTAAGGGTCAGTCAAAGTCTTCAGTTACGCCTAACAGTGCAGGCTTTCTGGATTCCTCAGTCTGTGTATAGGTACTCAGGAAGGGAAAGCCTTAAGACTGCACTGTTGGGGGTGGGGGGGTACTTCAAGACAGCAGTTGAAAAGTTGTAACTCAACCTTTTGAGTGCCAGAGGTGTACTCAAGGCATTGCTTGAGCATTGCTTACTCCTGTGGCACTCAGAGGGTTAAAAGAACTGAAGTAATTCTGAGGCAAACCAACTATGCCACAGGGAACAAATGAAAATCCCTATTGATTTAAATGGAACATTAACTCCCATGAATGCCAGAGAGGTCTCTGACATATTGCTCTAGCATTTAATGGTTTAAAAGCCCCATTTAAATAAAAGGGGATTGGTGAGCTTTTCTTCTTGTCCCCTGTGGTACAACTGGTTTGTTTCACCCTTGCTTCAGATCTTAGTACATCAGCCTCAGTCTCACACATCTTGAGCATATTCCAGCAGCTCGGAAGAAAGACAAGACCATATTACCAGACAGATTTTTTTCTTTGTTGTACATGTTTCTCTGATCCTCTAATACTGCAAGATTCATTTTCCAATTTCTTTTTTGATTTCTGGGCCGCTTTATACTCTGAGATAATTACTTTCATTTTCTCATCTACCAAGGCAGAAAGCCGCAGTGCCATGCTGTAGATCTACATGGAAAGGAAACAGAAATGTACTAAATCATTTATATTCAGGCTAACATTCTGCAAAGCTATAGTTGGACAGCAGTCACTACATAGAGAAGCCTCCCAGGGGCAGTGGTGGGACCCTATAACAGTAAATCAGGTTAATAACTCCTGAGATATATTTGTAGCTGCTCTGAGGAGTAAATGAGATTTCTTTTTTCCATAGATTGTAAACTGGGGTCACTAAATAGGCCATTTGGTTCATACACAATGTCTATTTCTGTGGGCTATATTCATAAAATAAGTGGAACAATTCTAGAGCATACAGACTGCAACATTGCGGTGGTTATTCCCCAAATTTCCATTCCATTAAATGGAAATCTGAGAAGTCTTCAAAAGGAATGGACAAAGCTTTTCGCTTCAAAAACGCAAAAAACACTTCGTCATAAGCAGGAACTCCCACGAAAATTGATGTCCTAGCTTCACTGCACTGAAATCATATGTATGTTTCTTCTTGTATTTCCACTGTGCTAACGATATACTCTTAGCCAGTATACTGCAGTGTGTGTGAGAGAGATAGTGAGTGTGAGTGTGTGTGAGAGAGATAGTGAGTGAGATAGTGTGTGTGTTAGAAAAGACTGAAATTTTTATGCCAGTTAATGAAGCAGAAAACATCTCTCCAAAGTGAAGGAATCCTTGTTTTACTCGGCAGTATACACGCTAAAATATATTTTACTTGATATTATCCCTATACATTTCTATACAATCTGTTCCATAAAATGTGAACAGCACGGAAAGAGCTGCCGAGATTTATGTAACAGAATTTTTTAAAAAGGTTTTGCTGTTGAAAAAATACATACACTTCTGCTAATAAACCACTGACAAATTCCTTAACATTTCAACTCAATAGCTCACACTAAACACAACCCACCACCCATAAATAATGACAGCTACAACTGCCCATCATATCACTGCACAGCACACTCCATATGGGTATTACCTTTGATCTTTTGTTTGGTGTATATACTTTAGCATTGGAGAATACTAATCTCATGTCTTTATACAACTCGAGAGGGGTGCTGTAATTGCCTTCAGTTAAAGATTCCTTTATTGTTCCGAAATCCATTGGAGTATCTATAATATCATTGTAATCCTACGGAAAGCGAAATAATTTACATTTAGTTTGATGAACAAGGTGCATTGTGTTTTGCTTCATTATTATTATTATTTTTTCCCATTTTAAAGTTTGCATGTAAAGAAACACTAACATCTCCTAATAGCAACCCCACGTAACTTACTATGGCCAGAAAATATCAATGGCCTTTATGAATTTTTCCTTTGCTCTTTGGTTCAAGCAATACATCTTGGATGTCATATTCATAGAGGTGAATATAACAGCTGCTGGCAGTTTGGGGTCTTCTGTATTTTTTTCAGACTAAATCAGGCAGTGTGCATGAGCTTGCACAGGATTACCATGTGCAGTGAGTAGAGACTGAGGCCCCTGTGGCCCTGCTCACAAGTGTCATATCCGCCTCATGGATGTGACATCCAAGACTGATCGAAGAGGCTCTCTCTTGAACAATGACACAAAGGTAAATTTCAAAGGGGTCATTAGGATTTTCTGGCCATAATAAGTTAAGTGGCAGCATTACATTAGATTGTGTTAGCAATAGTGGAGGAATATCTTTATTTATCAAGTATGCCCATATGAAAGCAGACTGGTTAGTAAATAGCCTAAGAACTGCATTATGTAGCGGAAAAGCATATTGAATACATCATTTTGGAGATCAGAAAGAAAAATGTGATTGTCTCAAAAGGTGATCTGCAGTCGCTTCATTTTACTTGTGATGCTGCTGCTTTATACTTATAATGGTCAAGATTTGAATTAAACCATTAGATTGAACAGACGGCTGAGCATAAATCCTGTGACCTCTAAGTCTAGACATCACCTACTTATTATGATGCATGGAGGGGAGCAGGACAGTGCATCCTCTGCTAGAAAGGCAGGCATATTTATCATTGCAAGTGCTTAAGTATACAAATATTGAGGGGTTAGACTTTTAGAATAGTGTTTATACTACTTTAAAGGGCAACCATCAGAGTTGCCCTAGAAGCAGACTTGCAGATTAAGCCAGAGCTGCACTGTGACCCCCAGGATGCTGACAAGGAAGAAGAATGGGTAGAACAACTCCCAGAGCTGCATTGTGCAGGACAGTTTCCTTCTTACATGATGGAGGTCTCTATAGACTTGTTGTATTGGGCTTGAAAGACCGACACGGGAACTATGGGGAATGTGCACTCAACCCAAACACAGATTTAAACTTTCAGCTTGAGTTGCAGCAGTAAGGGTCAGGTACTCAAGTTTTTAGTGCCTTGTCTTCTGAAGGAGAGACCTTCACCCCATTGTCTGCATCCTCCAATGTGACAGGAAAAAACAAAGGGATGAACTTTAAAGGGATAGTAATACTTGAAAATAATTTTATTTTATATTGTAGCCCTTGTTAAAAATGGTATAAGTATTATCTCCATTTTGGTTTGGGAGATTTTAGCAAGTAAAGTTTCCCCTGCAGTGACATCACTGCTCTAGCTGTCAGATTTGAAATCCGGTCTGTAGACCGGCCGCGGCTCTTCAGCAGTGCCGACACCGCGATCTTTTAAAAAGAATTTCTTCATCTTCATGGTCTACAAAGTGTGCCTGCAAGCCAGGCACACTTTGTAGACAGTTCCAGTGAAGAAGTTCTTTTTAAAGGGATAGTAATACTTCGTTTTAACTTTATTTTGTTTTGTAGGCATTAAAAAAACACGAAGAATGATATAAGTCTTATGTCTCAAACCTTTATGGTTTAAGAGATATTCACAAGCAAAGTTTCCCCCTCCCGCCCCTTTTTCCTAGTGTAAGCCATCTCTTCTCAGATGTGAATCTGGTTGTAAGACCAGACAGATAACAGAAGGGGACAATCTTCTTTGTATGAAAAGAATGAAAGCCCTTCCCCCCTTGACAAGTTTTTCAGCTTTTTCCCTTATCTTAATTGAAGATTGTCCCTCTCTGCAGTCTACCTGGGCACCTTCCTTCTGATCTGGCTGTAGAGGGGGGGATACTTTGCTTGTGAATATCTCTTAAACCATAAAGGTTTGAGAGATAAGACATATCATTCTTCATGTTTTTTTAATGCCTACAAAATAAAATAAAGATAAAATGAAGTATTACTATCCCTTTAAAGATCGTGATCTCAGCACTGCTAAAG
Organism: Rhinophrynus dorsalis; assembly: GCA_037306005.1. Lineage (NCBI taxonomy): Eukaryota > Metazoa > Chordata > Amphibia > Anura > Rhinophrynidae > Rhinophrynus > Rhinophrynus dorsalis. The sequence continues at coordinate 39,203,314 of CM074719.1, read as the reverse complement.
AGCTGCCAGCTGATCTGTGGACCAAATTCCAAATCTGTCCACTAGATGGCAGACTTGGCTAAAACAGCCAGAAAAAGGGAACTTTAGTTGCTAATATCTCCCAAACCTTTATGGAGACTTATATCATTTTTAATGTGTTTTTAAGGGCTACAATATAAAATAAAAGTATTTTCAAGTATTACTATCCCTTTAAAGCAATCCTTGACACATTCTCCAGTCTTTAAGGGGTAAAAATGCACGCTCAATTTATTTTCACTCCAGCAGCAACAATATTGTTTAATCTATAGGCCATATTCACTAAGACAAGGGTAGCTCAGATTTTTTTTGTCTGATTGGGGTTGATGAGATTTACACCCCCAACAGCTGGAGGTCCAACAAATGACTACACCTGTGTAAGGCAAAATAAGAGTAACTGTGTTGCCCAATCTATTGTGTAATTAGCTTGAGTTAGAGCTACTCTACTTTTGTCTTTGTGATTTGGCCGCATCTTCCATTTGGACTCAAGTAGCCTCTGATCGCCTTCTCAATTGCTCTGATCGCCTTCTGAATTGCTCTGATCGCCTCTCCATTAAATATAGAAAAATAAATACTTACTGGGTACTGTTCCAGGTCAACAGGTTCTCTAAAAGGCTCGGAATCCTCACATTCTATTACAAAATTCACTAGTTCTATGCACTGTATCTTCCAAGTGTCCTCAGTATACACTGCTTTGCTATCAACTCTTCTCTTCTGTAGCTAAAGTAAAAAACACAAATGAATAGTTTAGTGTCAGGGTGACAAAACATCTTTCCATCAAAAAAGAACAGGGAGCATACGCCTATAAAATGAGATGGTACTGAAGACAAGTATTTACAAAGTCAGAGTTTATCCAGATTATGTGAAATCCATACCTACGTTAATTAACTACATTACACTGTACATTAAAAAGGTCTGCCTAATTGTTAAGATCTATAAGGATTATTATGTTGTGCAGATGGTCACATTTTAATAGTCAATAAAATTTGCATGATGGGTCAGATTGGCCATATACGAGGGCTGCAAATGGCCCTTGTGACTTAGCCTGGACATCCCTATATTAAAGGGATAGTAATGTTTCACAAAAACAGCAGCTCCAATTAACCTTCATAGTATTTGGGCCATGAAGAGTGAGTTGTAGTTCAAGAGTAAATGAATGATAAAGTATGCCCCTCCTGCTGCTACTTTTACCTAGTGTAACACTGCTCACCTCAGATATGGAATCTGGTCTCTTGACCAGATAGGTCACAGTAAGGGACAATCTTCATACTGTGATCATAAGGAAAACCCTGCCCCTTGACAGGTTTTTCCTTATGCTCACTAATGATTGTCCTTCTCTGCAATCCATCCGAACAGTCTTGCTGCTCTGAGGTGAGCAGTGTTGCATCAGTAAAAGGGGCGGGAGGGGGATACTTTATCATTCAATTACTCTTGAACTACAGCTCTGACAGTATTGAAAATAACACTCTCCATGGCCAAATACTATGAAGATTCATCGGAGCTGCTTTTATTGTGAAACATTACTACCCCTTTAAGAGAAAGGGAACATTTTGATGAAAAATTACTCCAGAGGATTTATTTAGGGTAAAACAATCTTATTTAACACTTAGGATGCCAGAGACGCACCCAAGGGTTCAAACTACTCTGGACAACACCAGGACCATAGTGCAGATGCATACACAGCTGAAAATGTGTACTTAATAAAATCAGCCTTAAGTTATTACATTTGAGTCAAACTGCACCTTAACACACACAAAAAAAAGCTTACCTTCCCTTGAGACGCGTCCTGCTCGTCTCCATCAGTAGTATTGCACAAATCTATAATATTAGTACAGCTGCTTTCCCTACAAGACAAACATAAAAAAGTATAGCGTGGCTAAAACCCAATCTCCAAATAAAACAAGGAAAGAGACTACTATGTTCCTTTTCCTAAATATATAATGAACTTGCATAAAGATTCCAAGTCCATAATTACCGACAGGGCTAAAAATTTCCACTCTCCACTAGCCAATGGCGAGTGAAAATTTAGCCCTGGAGAGTAGAAATTCAGCCCTGGTGGTTATGTTTTGGCTTGCAGTGGCGAGTAACTTTTCAGGTCTGGCTAGCAGCAAAGGACTTAAAATTATAAGCCCTGATTACCAACATATTAAAGTAAGACCATTATGGAACCTATATATAAAAAAAATGTAGGCTTAATTAACAGCTCCTTGAAAATGATGTTTAAGCAGAAGGTTATTTCAGAGCAGCTAAAATGTTCATTGAGCTTCCCCAACAGTTTAATCAAAAGCTACGAGTGACAGTGGTATGAAACTCATTGTGGTAGAACGTGCTATAATCTTGCACTCAAAAGGCTAAGAATCCCAATATCCTCGTATAAGCACATGTGGTTTTTGATATGATGACGTGAAACTGTTTATAAAAATGAGCCACTATTACTCCCCCTGCTCATGTGAGGATACCCTGAAAATATGAGCTGCTGATGAACCTTGAAGACCACCACAGAAACAGCATTTGGAAGATTTCTCTATCAAATCAGTGGACAATATGCAGTTTGTTGTATCATCTGGATAATGGAAGTTGTAGTCTAACAACAATTTACTGTTCACTGATCTAAGGATTAAAAGTGCAGTATTTTTTACCCTGCAATCCTGTACGGTGGTCACCAAGCGATGCTGTTCCTATTACTTAATATGGCGGTGTTTCTCAATGTTAGTACTGAGAGAGCAACAACATGCCAGCTTTTCCAGATATCCCTGCATAATCATAGATGAGTAATCAATAGCTCAGTCGTTATGATTTAGCTACCTGGAATACCCTAAAAAATCCTAACTTGTTGGTGTGTACAGACGACTGGATCTGTGAATCACTGTACTATTGAGATCTGAAGGCTCTCTCACCAGTTCAAGCTGTTGCTAACACTTCAGTCAAAAAAAAATAAAATAAAAGCAGTTTAACCATTTAACACTATGCTTTGGATACCTCCACGGCACTCTAAGGTTTACACTGTTATAACATTTGACTGAAAAAATTCTAGCAGCGGGAGTAGCCTTGTTTTTCTCAGCACGGAAAGCCAGAAGAAAGGTTTACTGCACTTGTAACCCTTTCAATACCAAAGGGGTACTCAATGCATTGTTAAACAATGCTTTTCGTACCCCTCTGGACCTGAAAGGGTTAAAATGTAATCCTACCACACCAATATAGACAATCCACTAACTTGGAAAAAAGCTATGATAGAAGATCTACAAAGTGGATGTTGCATTGCTTACATTATGAACTTTAATAGCAAATCTGTGATCTTCTTTGCAGATTTAGCTATTGGGCTGTCTGGCTCATTGAAGGTACAGGCATTATACTCGATATATCTCACTTCCCAGACCAGAGCAGAGATCCTCCTGCAACACAGCAAACACCATTAGACATACCCTTAAACATTACCTACAAGCAAGTTTAATCTGCTGAACAGCGATTGTGCATTGTACATTGATTTAAGCATTGTTTGTAACCAATTACCGCTATCACAAAGTGATGTAATTAAGACCTCTCTTGCATTCAAGGGATCAAAGCCCAGATTCAGTATGTGAACTATATTTTATAAGCCTTAGAAATGTAAATACTTTTCTGTGACTTTTAACCCCTTGGGCCTCATGTTCAAAAAGAGGATTTTAGTCTTACCTGTTAAATCCTTTTCTCTTAGTCCATACAGGTTACTGGTAACTCTGGGAAGGTGATCAACCCCTTTAATTTTAGGCAGGAACAATTCTAGAATTGTATGCAGGGGGTGGAGCCTACCTTCCCTCCTTGGCTGCAGCTAGCCATCCAGCTCCAGTAAGATTTGAAACACTAACTAGTGACTAGATAGTAGAAGGGAATGAAGACTCCTGTGAGCATGATCTCGAAAGACCCCCACAGTCTGCCACAGGAGAGCCAACCATGGTCCCTTGACAGGGTGTGAGACCAGTAACCTGTATGGACTAAGAGAAAAGGATTTAATAGGCAAGACTAAAATCCTCTTTTCTATGTCGTCCAATATAGGTTACTGGTAACTCTGGGATGTCCAACCACTGAGTTTCCCAGAAGAGGGAAGTAAGGCAAGGACCAGGCACAAGGCCCCCAAAGTTACCAGAGCAGATATGAACCATCAGATCAGAGATAGCCCAACAACAAGGGAGTGTCAACGCTGAACAGGGGGTACAACACCTCAAATGTTACAGAACACACTGAACTAGAGCCAATAGGGCTCAAAAGTGAAGGAAGAACCAAGAACCGAAGAAGATCCTAGACAGGCAAGACTGCCTCCAGGATCCTCCTCCCAAAGCTGGAGTCAGCCGATGCCAGCACATCAACACGGTAATGCTTTGAAAAGGTGTGCACAGACTACCAGGTGGCAGCCTTGCACAACTGATCAGCAGAGGCCTGATTCTTGTAAGCCCAAGAGGCCCCAACAGATTGTGAAAGGGACGGGCTTCTTTCTCAGCTCGTAAGCCTTACGAATAGTGGCCTTGATCCAGGATGCAATAGTCACCTTGGTGCAAGTCTTCCTGCCCTGGAACAATCAGGAATGACGAACAACGCGTCAGATTGCCTGACAGACTCAGTGCAATGTACATAAAACTTTAGACAAAGCACCACATCTAACAAGTGGAGATCACTCTCCTTGTCAGAGGTAGGGTCAGGTCAGAAAGGCGGCACCACAATCTCCTGATTGATGTGGAACTCCGAAACCACCTTCGGAAGAAACTCCTGAGAAGTGTGAAGCACCGCCTTGTCCTTGTGAAACACCAAAAAGGGTTGTTTACAGGACAGAGCATGTAACTCCATGACAAGGCGAACGGAAACAATCGCCAGGAGAAAAGCCATTTTCCATGTCAACAGGCGTAGAGGAATAGCAGCCAAGGACTCAAAGGGAGGGAGCTGAAGTACGCCCAAAACCAAGTTAAGATCCCACTGAGGAGCGGGATTCTTAAAGACAGGAAGAGTATGAGCAGCGCCCTGAAAGAAAACCTTAACATCCGGCAGAATGGCAATGCGCCTCTGAAAGAAAACGGAGAGAGCAGATGTCTGAACCTTAAGGGAACTAAAACGGAGGCCTTTGTCCACACTGTCCTGCAAGAAGGTCAACAACGTAGGCAGGTCAAATTCCAGAGACAGGTCCCTGTCAGCACACCAAGATAGAAAGGCCTACCAGACATGATAGTAGGCCTTAGAAGAAACAGGTTTGCGGGCAATAAGCAAAGTAGCCACCACACCAGAAGAAAAACCCTCTTTTCTCAATACTGAGGATTCAATTTCCAAGCCGTCAAAGCTAGACTATTGATATCCTCCTTCCACAGGTAACCCTGTAGAAGAAGATTCGGACGGCAAGGGAGCCGAAATGGCTCCGCCACTGACAGATCCAGAAGGTTCGGATACCAAGCCTGTCAAGGCCAGTACAGTGCAATCAGAATGAGTGGACAGCGTTCCAGTATCAATTTCCACAACACCCTGTGCAACATGGGGAGGGGAGAAAAGCTGTAAGCCAGAGGAAAAAAACCAAGGAATGGAATGGCATCCACCGCTATGGCTAGAGGATCCCTCCAGCAAGAGCAGAACCTCAGAACCTTCCTGTTGCGTCTTGTCGCCATCAGGTCGATGCAACGAAGACCCCACTTCTGAACTATGAGGTTGAACAACTCTGGGTGCAGCTCCCACCTGCCAATGTCCAGTGTGTGTCGACTGAGGAAGTCCGCCATGACGTTGTCTACACCAGGAATGTGCACTGCGGATATGGCAGGAACGTGTTCTTCTGCCCAGGACAAAATAGCCTTGACCACTAACCAAGCGGAGAGACTTCTTGTTCTGCCCTGCTTGTTGATGTAAGCCACGGCCGTGGCATTGTCGGACTGTACCCAGACTGGGCAGCCTTCCAGCTGGGGTGTCCAATGACGAAGGGCATGAAATATCGCCCGAATCTCCAACACGTTGATGGGAAAGAGGGATTCCTCCAGAGACGACGGACCCCAAGCACTCAGGCGACCCAGGACCACTCCCCAGCCTGGAGAGGCTGACATCCGTTGTCACCATGGTCCATAAGGATACCAGGAAGGACTTGCCCTTCAGCACATTGGAGAGGTCGAGCCACCACAACAAACTCGGTTCCACATGAAGAGGAAGGGATACTGATGTCTTCAGAAGGTCCGGCTGACCCCTGCACACCTGGATCACAAACCTCTGGAGTTCCCTGGTGTGAGCCATGGCAAATGGGACCACTTCTATGGTGGAGATGAATTTCCCCACTAGAGATGACAGCTTCTTGGCTGGAACTGGAACTTGAGCCAGAACAGCAGAAACCCTGTGGGCGATCTGGTGAGCTACCTTGTCCGTGAGAAACACAATGCTCTGCAGAGTGTCAAAGAGAAGGCCCAGGAAGACCAGACGCTGGGATGGGACAAGATCTGACTTGTCCATGTTGATGATCCTCCAGAGGGGGCCTTCAGAAGCAGGGCGTCCATGTATGGAGTGACTCTGATGCCTTCCCAATGGAGGATGGATACTAAAGTTCCCAGGACACAGTTGAAGACTTGAGGCACTGTAGTCAGACCAAAGGGAAGAGCTGAAAACTTAAAGTGCCCTTGGTCGCAAGCAAATCTGAGATATTGCCGGCTCTCTGGATGAATGGCAATGTGTAGATACGCATCCTGAAGATCCAGAGAGGCAAGGAACTCCCCCGGGGACATAGCAGCAATAACCGTCCTTAGGGACTCCTGATGATAATGGGTCCTGATCACAAAGGAATTGGGATCCTTCAAATCCAAAATCCTTCTTGGCGACCACAAAGAGGTTTGAGTAAAAAGCCATACCTCTGTCCTGAACTGGAACCAGCTCTAGAACATCCTTGTCCAGAAGGGCCTGGATAGCACCACTGAACAGACTGCATTTCTCTGCGCCCTGGGGCATATGAGAAGGAAAAAAGCGAAAAGGAGGAACCTGTATCCTTCCGCCACCACCTGTAGAACCCATGGGTCCGCCACTGAATCCTCCCAGACGCTGTTAGTGATGCAGACAGCCACCCACAGCAGAGTGGGGACCTGGGTTCTGTGAATCATAACGGAGAAGGCTTGGAAGCCTTAGGCTTGGAAGAGACCTTGGGCTTCCATTGCTGTTTGGGCTTGGAGGAGGCACATGGAGCTGAGGGAACCGCCTGGTTTGCCAGACGTGTCTCAGTCTGAAAGGAACGAAAAAACTGATTACACTTGAGAGGAGTTTTCTTCCTGGGAACCAAAGGCAAAAGTGTACTTTTACCCCCTGTGGCCTCACTAATCAGATTCTTAAGATCTGGCCCAAACAATGATGTGCCTTGAAAAGGCAAGGAGAGCAAGGCTTTCATGGAAGCAGTGTCCGCAGACCAGATCTTGAGCCAAAGAGCTTGTCTGGCAACCACAGACATGGTGGAAACCCTAGCCACCAATAGGACGGCATCAAATAAGGCAGCAGAAACATAGTGCTGGGCCTCAAAAATATTGGTGAGAAGGCGCAACATATCCAAAGTAAGAGCACCCTGATGGACAGCGAGGGTGAGCTGTACAGTCGAGACTGCAATGGCCCGGTTAACCCATACCGCAGCGAACACTGGACTCATGGCAGTACCAGGAGTGGCAAAAATGGACTTGAGGGAAACCTCAAGTTTCTTGTCAGTCCAGTCTTTTACAGCAGAGGAATCAGAAACTGGCAAGGAAGTAGACTTAGATAGCTTGGAAATAGGAGCATCCACTTCGGGGGGGGGGGGGGGATGAACCCACTGAGCAAGAGCCGCCTCAGAAAAGGGGTAAAGCTTGGCAAATTTCTTGGAAACAGAAGGTTTTCTGTCTGGAGATTTCTACTCATCAGACACAAGCAGGTCAATAGTGGGGTTAGGTGGAAAACAAGTAAGGGGCTTTTTAGGCTCCTGAAACACATCAGAGGGATCCGAAGAAACCTCCTGAACTAAAGGAATGTTTAGGGTAGTCAAGACAGCCCTGACAAGGCCCTCAGCCAAGGGCACAGGGTCAGCCTCAAAGGGGTCCCCAAAAAACTGAGAAGAGCCTACAGCAGAACATTTCTCAACATCTGTATCCACTAACAGTTCCTCCTCAGAGGAATCTGATATGTCAGGTGCTCCCTGCGGTTTAGGCAGGGAAGATCTGACTGAAGAAGGGGTCTGCCACGAATGGAAGACCCCCTCTAACTGGGATGGAAAGAGTTGCAATGTAGACCGGAAGTCCCTAGTAGCAGCTTTGAACTCTTGCACCCAAACTGGCTTTAATGCATGGCTGCAGGTCCCTGGAAGAGACTCAGGGACATTAGAACATCTGGGCATAAATGACCTGAGAATTCTCTAGGCAACCCTGAATGACCTGAGAAGCAATGCGCAATAGAGGACACAGAGACCCCTGCGTCCTTAGTCTTAGGCCTGGCCCCAAGCTCCAACGGATCAGACATTCTCACAGTGTCAAAAACATTATATTATAAAAAAAAAAATCACCCAATTACAGTGTGTATGATTAAAGTTTCACCCCAGAAATTCACTAAAAAATACTTATCTGGCAAGCGAAGGGTTAATCAGCAGAGGACAGGAGGAGAGTCCAGGCCCTCGTTTTGGAAAAGGCACAAAATGGCTGCCACAGCGAGAGCCAAACAAACAAGCGTGTGAAGCAAGCACTCATGGGAAATGTAGTTTTCCCAGAAAAAGTACCCCAACAGAGCCCGAAGCCCCCTGAGCCCCCCAACACACTTGAAATGTTAACCAGATGAAAGAGCAAGGGCAGACAATTAAAATTAGCCATCTCTGAAGTCGCTACGTTGAGCGGTTACAGAGATATGTTCCAAACTGTGCAGTCCCATAAAAGTGAATGGAGCAATGGCTTCTATGCGGGAAAGAGCGCCTTGGAACTTAAATTTTGCAAAGTTGACAAAGTAAAATAAAAGTACCTGAAACATCACTAGAACATGTTAGGAGACCCAAAAACACTGAACCCAGTAGGGAAATTGCCAAAAATAACCCCCAAAGATGTAAAACCAGCAGCTAAAGGGTTAAGTTACCACATAAACCTGGTCCAAAACATCCAACAGACATGCAGATGTCCCACAGTGAGGAGGGGCACTGTGGGACATGTGAACCAGCAGCACTTAAAGGGTTGCTCACCTTTCCTGTAGATCTTCTGTCTTGAGACTACCATGTATTAAGAAGCAGCCTCGGTGGGCAACTCCTGTGGAAAGAACTTGAACCCAAGATTCCCCCACCCCCACCCAGGGCTTAAGGTCCACAAAAAGCACCTGGATAATGAGCTAGCCACATCTAAGGGCATTGTCAGTTATGGTAATCCGCCTAATGGCTGTATTCCATTTCTAACAGAAAAATAAAGATTCTAAAACTATAGCAGAACTGTTCTCTTGCCTGTGTCTTCACCAAGGAATATAGCCAGGGAGGGTATGTAGGCTCCATCCCCTGCATACAATTCTAGAATTGTTCCTGCCTAAAATTAAAGGGGTGGATTGCCTACCCAGAGTTACCAGTAACCTGTATTGGACGCCAGAGAAAGAAAAGTAGTAGAATTCTGGAGCAAACCAACACCATCACACGGGAGAAATAAAAATCCCCACACATTTTAACCCCTTAAGGACCAGATGAAGTGCTATGACTGCAGCTGCAGCGATTTGCGACTAATAGCTTTAGTACTTGTGATAAGTATTCTTCACGTCATATTCTGTGTTTGTGTGTATTCTTTTTACACTTATGATCGCATTTTTGTATTTTACTAAGATATAAATTGTTAATGTGGTATTATACCTTGTATGTCACAGCTGCAGTTAGGAATTATATGAGGTGTTATTTTGTTGACAAGGCCTAATGTGATTTATTGATATATGATTTTTGCTATTTTCTAGTCTGTATACATGGAGGTTTCCCTTACCCATTTGTTTTTACATTATTTTTGAGTCCTATTGTAGCTCTCACGAGCAGGGCCCTCTGATCCTCCTGTTCTACACATCTGATTGTACTATTTAATACCTCTGTATGTCTATTCCCCAATTGTACAGCGCTGCGGAATTAGTTGGCGCTATATAAATAAAGAATAATAATAATAATAATAATATTTGACCTTATTGCCTCAATAAATTATTTTGTACTTTGTTATATCTCTGGGTAGTGTGCCTCTTTCTATAGGGTTCTGCTTTAGTAGATAGATCTCTTTCTTTTTCTTCCCCTGTCTACATTTGTTTCATTAATTCTGTTGATACCCTAGAGTGCACCAGATTATTTTAATGTTTATTGCCAGAGATTTACGTTGAGCTAGTGCTGGCCAATGTATTAATTATATTGTCAGAAAGATGGAGCACCCTCATTGGCAGAGATTGATATCTAGCCAATGAGAGTGCTCCAGCTTACAGACAGACCAGCGTGGAGAAGGATCTCTCCTGTATTCTCGTCGGCAAGCATATTGCCGATCAGAGTGAGGAAGAGACGTCACTGGGAAAAACGAAAGCTCGCAAACTGGATTTCTTTAGCGTTTAAAAAAACAAAAACAAAACACAGCATTGTTAGAATAGCTAAAGCAAAGAGATTAAGGCAAACTTTTGGTAAGATGACACATCCCCTTTAATCACTTGAATGCTTCAGAGGTCAACACACTGCTGTGCAATTAACTGGATACCGCTCTAGCATTAATGTGTTAAAGGCTCTAGGAAATAAGAATGTTTACTTTTAGTCTACAGTACCGCCGGTGTACCCCAAATATCTACACTTTTCTTTAGACATGAGGCCCAAGTGGTTAAGTCAAATGTAACTCTCCGAGTGTCAGATGAGTATCCACTGCATTGCTTTGTAATTAACTGGATACTGGAACGCAAAGGCCTTAAATCAATGGGCATTTTTATTTGTCTCCTGTGGGCTTGCAACAGAATGTCTCTGCTTTTTTTGCTGTATATGTCCCTTAATAACTTAGTGGACTGTAACATCTAAGGGCTTAAACAGATACTAAAATGACAGAAGCAGTGTCAAGTTCAGATAATTTTGAACTGCAGCAAAGACACAATAAAAGCGAACCTGTAAAAACGGTTGACAAGCCTCATCCGTATCGTGCTGAGATCTGTAGGATAGGCAATCACCATGCAATATGATGGGTAGCTATGCAAGTCAACCGGAGCAGCAAAGGCCGAGGCCATATCTGTTAAAACAGCCGCAAAATCAGTTATACATAAACACCTCTTTACCATGTGGAGTTCCAGGTGCATGTGAAAAACATTACATTCCAAAGGATTGGATAGATCCCCAGACTTGGTATCATATTGTTTAAGTAGTAGTAAACTTTAATCAGGGAAACCTATTGCAGGGATTTTTGTACTAAGAAAAACAAGGGTACCCCCACTGCTGTGGAGTGGCTTCTTTCAAATATATAGTTTAAACTGTAGCTACAGTGCCACCTAGTTTCAAGACATCTCATCTGGTGGCCAGACATTTTATTGCAGTGATTCCCAGACTTATTGCACTGACAAAATACGTTTATTTCACATAGGCTTCATCAGAGATTTTAACAACCAAATGCTTTAATCACTTGGATGCTAGAGAGGTCTACAGCACATTGCCTCTGGCGTTCTAGGGGTCAACAGATTCTCAATATCAAATGTATCGGAATCGTAATTTGAAGGGAATTCTATTTGCACCCAGAATTGTAACCTGTCGTTGGAGGGCTCGGTGCAAACATATTTTGGTTAACATAAAATAGGATTTTAGTGAACTTACTGCCCATCCAATCAGAAAAGAGCCATAGAACCAGAGGATTCCGGGCAATTTAGGTTTCCCCTTTACTTTATCCCGAGCAACTGGTGGTTCCCCAGCGACAAAACATGGCAAAATTCATATCACTGTACAGTAACTGCCCACGTGATAGAACATGCTCAGAGAAGAAAGAGCCTATTCTGACCCTTGTAGCATAAAAGGGTGCAGAAATATGTCCCACAAAACCTTTCCCACTGAAGTCTGAGGCAAAGATGGCCCAATTAATGGGATATTATACACCCCCATATCTAAAGGAAAAAATAAAAAAAAAGTTGACCTAAAAAACTAACAGTGCCAGCTCCCTCCTCTTGCTTGAGAGGCCACTTGAATCTAGGGGATTTAGGCAGGGGTTGAGCTGGAAGAAAAGGAGGGAGTCTCAATCTCAAATTCCCTATCTTTCTTGAAGTGCTCCATGGTTCCTATGTTACATATTGGACATAAGAGAAAAGTATTTTCTGAAGGGCATAACTACGACGTAGTAGGCCCTGAGGATACCAGGCCCTGTTACAACTATACCCTGTTTGTAAAACAAGACTATGTTAAATTTCAATTAATGTTTACCAGAAAGTCAGAAAACCACATATACACAGTCTTCCATCCCAGCCTTCTCCCATTGTCTGCAGTTACTACATTTTTTTCTTTACAACATTTTCTACTTCTTCAGGGAACCCTGGGGTTCCAGAACATAGTCTGACAGCCTCTGTTCAGCTGTATTCTATGGGAGCGGTGCTACCACTTCATAAAGCTTAAGTCTGAATAATGCAACTGCCAGCAGTGGAAGTACCCATGTTTTAGCAGAAAAGAGATGGTTTTTTATTGTTTAAAAAACGACATTGATACTTTAATAAAAGTTGCAAATTAGCAAGATAGCATATAATGTTAAATTGAATCATTTTTAACACCTTTAGGACTGTCAACTTTTTTTTTTCCCCCTTAAGGGCCGGTAACAGTCGTGGCATGTCACGTCCTTTGTGCTTAGAATGCTCCTGCGGGGAGCGCTGCAAGCACAGAGTCTGAAATTGACTGCTCCAACCCTTAAGCGGTCTCTCTCATACACCCGCTCAGCACACGACAGGTGTGGCGGTGCGCAGACAGGGATCAAAGCAGTCCTTATGGGAAGGTCACTCCCTTGGATCGCTGGTCGTTAAGGGGAAAGATAACTTTGAGTACAGAGCTATTTATTCACATGATGCATCAGACAGGTCATAAACAAGAATTCTCAATCCAGAGGGGGGGGATGTGTTTGCCTTATGTATAATGAAGACTAATTCTGGAGCAAACCAACTGCAGCACAGGGGACAAATAAAAATTCCCAGTGAATTAAAATGGGATTTTAGCCTTACCTGTTAAATCCTTTTCTCTTAGTCCATACAGGTTACTGGTAACTTTGGGTAGGCAATCAGCCCCTTTAATAGGCAGGAACAATTCTGAGAAATGACTGCTGGGTTAATCCTACCTCCTCTCCTTAGCTTGCATTTAGCCAATACCCAACCAGTAAGATTTGCAGACTAACGATTGACTAGGTAGTAAGAAGATAAAGGAAGACTCCTGTGAGCATAAACCCGAAAGGACCCCACGTTCTGCCTCAGTAGAGCCAAGCATGGTCCACTGACAGGGTGGGAGACCAGTAACCTGTATGGACTAAGAGAAAAGGATTTAACAGGTAAGACTAAAATCCTATTTTCTCTGTCGTCCAATACAGGTTACTGGTAACTTTGGGATGTCCAACCATTAAGTTCCCCAAAGCCGAAAGAGAGGCAACGACCAGGCGTAGGCCCCCAAAGTCACCAGAGCACCAATGAACCTACCAATCATAAATAGCTCAACACTAACCACAAAGTGTCAACAGACACTGAACAGGGGTAAAAAAACAAACCCCATGAACTGCTGCACAACACACTGAACTAGAGCCAAGAGGGCTCAAAAGTGAAAGAATACTGAGAGATTAAAGCGATCCTAAATGGCAAGGCTGCCTCCAGGATCTTTCTTCCAAAGCAGGCATCAGCCGATGCCAGAACATCCACACGATAGTGTTTAGAAAAAGTGTGCACAGAAGACCAAGTGGCCGCCTTGCACAACTGATCAGCTGAGGCCTGGTTCTTGTAGGCCCAAGAAGACCCAATAGACCTCGCAGAATGAGCCATGACCCTGAAGGGAACAGGCTTCTTCCTAAGTTTGTAAGCCTTACGAATCGTGGACTTGATCCAAGAAGCTATGGTTACCATGGAAGCAGGCTTCCCGGCCCTAGGACCCTCAGGAATTACAAACAGAGTGTCAGACTCCCTCAAGGACTCAGTGCGATGCACACAGAACTTGAGACAACGAACAACATCCAATAGATGAAGATCCCTCTCTTTGTCAGAAGTAAGGTTACGACAGAAGGAAGGGACCACAATCTCCTGATTAATGTGGAACGCAGACACCACCTTCGGGAGAAACTCTTGAGAAATGCGAAGCACCGCCTTGTCCTTGTGAAAGACCAAAAAGGCAGTGTACAAGACAGGTTATGCAGCTCCGCAACTCGGAGTACAGAAACAATCGCCAGGAGAAAGGCCATCTTCCACATCAGCAGACGTAGAGGAATGGTAGCCAAGGACTCAAAGGGAGGACTCTGGAGTACTCCCAGAACCAAGTTAAGATCCCCTGAGGAGCAGGGGACTTAAAACACCAGACGGGTATGAGCAACCCCCTGGAAGAAAACCTTGACATCAGGAATGATAGCAAGATGCCTCTGAATAAGGACAGAGAGCACAAGTCTGAACCTTAAGAGATCTCAAACTGAGACCCTTATCCACACCATCCTGGAGGAAGGAAAGAACTGTAGGAAGGTCAAAATCCTGAGACAGGTCCTTGTCAGCACAACAAGCCAGAAAGGTAGACCAAACTCGATAGTAGGCCTTAGAGGAAACAGGCTTAAGGGCACTAAGCATAGTAGCCACCATTCCAGAAGTCGAAGAGGTCTGCCTGCCAAGCCGAAAGGTAGTGGCGTAGGCGGCTGCCTACCTGCGGGTGGGGACCCAGGTTTGGTGAGTCATGCAGGAGGAGGTTTGGAAGCCTTGGCTCTCCATTGCTGCTTTGGCTTGGATGAGGAGCACGGAGCCCGAGGGAACGTCTGGGTCGCATGGCGCGAATCTACCTGAAAGGGACGAAAAAGCAGATTCCTTTTGACAGGCGCCTTCTTCCTCAGGACCACTGGCAGGTGAAAACGTTTCCCTCCAGTGGCCTTGTTGATGAGATCCTTGAGCTCAGGCCCGAACAGGGAGGATCCCTGAAAAGGCAAAGACAGGAAAGCCTTCTTAGAGGCCATGTCAGCTGACCAGATCTTAAGCCAAAGAGCCCTTCTGGCTACCACAGACATGGTAGATGCCCTGCCTACACCATATGCACAGCATCAAACAGAGCGGCAGAGACATAATGCTGAGCCTCAGCAATGTTAGCGAGAAGTTGCAACATGTCAGATGTAGGGGCTCCCTGACGGACAGCAGAATTAGCTTTTCAGTCCAAACAGCCACAACCCTATTTACCCATGCAGTAGCAAAAGTAGGGAGAAGGGCAGAGCCCGCTGTCGCAAAAATAGCCTTGAGAGAAGTCTCAAGCATCTTTTCAATCCAGTCTTTAAGAGCAGAAGCGTCAGCCACCGGCAAGGCAGTTCACTTAGAAAGCCTGGACACTGGGGCATCCACTTTGGGGGGGATGAACCCACTGAGTGAGGGCTGTTTCAGAAAACAGGTAAAGTTTAGCAAACTTCTTAGACACAGAAGGTTTCTTGTCTGGAAATTTCCACTCCTCTGACACCAAGCGGTCAAGGGTGGGATTAGGTGGAAAGCAAGCATGGGGCCTAACAGGCTCCTGGAAAACATCAGAGAGGTCAGAAGACACCTCCTGCACCAAGGGAATGTTCAGGGTGGACAACACAGCCCTGATCAGGCCCTCATTCGAAGGAATGGGGTCCGCCTCAAAGGGGTCCCCAAAAAATTGAGATGACGGAACAGCTGAACAGTCATCATCAGAGTCCACCAACAATTCCTCCTCAGAGGAATCAGACATATCAGGTACACCCGGCGGTTTAGGCTTGGAAGATCTGATAGGGGCGGGGGTCTGAAACGAGTGGAAGGCCCCCTGTAAAGTGGATGGAAGTTGTAAGGTGGACCAGTAGTTGGCATAAACTCTTGCATCCATATTGGCTCTAGTGCGTGGCTGGAGGCCCCAGCAGGGGATTCAGAGGCAGCAGCGCATGCTGGGTAAATAGGACCTGAGTATTCTCTAGGTATCCCTGACTGACATGAGGAGTAATGAGCAATGGGGGGCACAGACAGTCCAGTATCCTTAGTCTTAGGTTTAGCCCCAAGGTCTAAAGGAGTAGACATTCTCACAGAGTCAAAATGGTCAAAATATCAAAACACCCATGTGTATGATAATTAATGCGCCCCAGAAACACTAAAACAAGACTTCTGGTAGGTAAAGGGTTAAACTGCGGAGGAGAGAAGGAGTCTCCAAGCCCTGCTGCCGTGAGGGGAGCCAATCGGAAATGAGCAAGCGAAGCCGGCGCTCATGGGAAACGTGGTTTCTCTGACAGGGTACCCCAACAGTGCCCAAAGGCCCCTAAAGCCCCCAATATCCCCAGAATGTTGACCAGATGACAGACAAAGGGAAAACCCACAAAATTTAGTCATCTCTGATCTCGCTACGTGGAGAGGTTGCAGAGATATGTCACAAACTGTAAAGTCCCATAGAAGTGAATGGAGGAATGGCGTCTATGCGGCAAACGGAACATAAAGTTAACAAGGTGAATACAAAAAGTAAACCACTCAAAAGCCCACTAGAATAAAACAGCAGACCAAAAAACCACTGGTCCCAGTAGGGAAAGTGCCCAAAACCCCCCCAAAAGGTGCTAGCCAGCAGCAAAAGGGTTAAGTTACCACAGAAACTTGCGCCAAACACCTCACAGACATACAAATAAACCCAATGAGTGCATGAGTATGTAACAGGAATTCCAAATGAGACCCCTGTGCGGAGGTGAAGCATGGGACATGTGGACTTCAGCACTCAAAGTGTGCTCACCTTTTTCAGTTTTCTGTCTTCAGATTACCATATATCAAGAAGAAGCCTCAGTGGGCAACTCCTGAGGAAAGAACTTGCAGCCAAGATTTCTCCCTCCAGGACTTAGGTCCACAAAAGTACCTGGTAAACTGAGCTATCCACATTTGGGTGATGGGAATTGTCAGTGATGGCGGTATTCCATATCTAACAGAAAAATAATAAAAAAGCTAAAACGATAGCAGAACTGTTCTCTTGCCTTGTGTCTTGACCAAGGAACAAATCTTACTGGTTGGGGATTGGCTAGCTGCAAGCTAAGGCGAGGCGGTAGACTCCACCCAGCAGTCACTTCTCAGAATTGTTCCCGCCTATTAAAGGTGCTGATTGCCTACCCAAAGTTACCAGTAACCTTTATTGGACAACAGAGAAATAAGGCTACTGATTGAATGCTACTCTGCTAACATTCAAGATGTTAAAAGTCCATTTAAATTAACAGGGATCTGGGGAAATTGTGGTTCACTATGGTGCAGTTTGTTTGCTGCAGAATTGTTCTCATCCACTAGATCAGGTCTGTCCAAGTCCAGTCCCTCAAGAACCACCTACAGGTCAGGATGTAAGGATTTCCCTAATTAAGCACAGGTGAGTCATTCACAATGAATGATCCACTGATTACTTCATCTGTGCTTAATCAGGGAAATCCTTACATCCTGGCCTGTTGGTGGTCCTTGTGGACTGAACTTGGACAGCCCTGACTACCAAACGTGGCTGGAGTTGTAGTCTGGTAGCAACTGGAGGGCCTCATATTTCACCACTACTGATGTAGACTGTAATGGTGGAATGCAAGAAACGTTTGCAAGCGCTAAACGTGAAATAATGATTTTAACCTGCGGAATTAACTATTGCGCAACTTGTAATCCAGGAAGCAGTTAACCGAAAGAATCTTGAATTGAGCATCAATTTCCCAGATTTGCGCACAAACACAAAATGTGCGCACCAATTCGGTATTTTAGATTTTTCACATGCAATTCACTAAAACCATGTGTAAATGCATTCGCTATCAACTTTCTCTCACAACTTAACTCTTGCACGCGTTTCTTGCATCCCGCCGAGCAAGGCCCTCTCTCCACTTGTTTGTGTCTGTGATCGAATGTTACATTGTTTAGTTTATATATTACCCTCCTTTTGTACAGTACCACAGAATATGTTAGCGCTTTATAATAAAGGATACTTCATAAGGCCCTGTGTACTTTCTGTTCTGACCACAAGGGGCACTGCAATCACACAATGGTTGAGACCAGTTATTTAGGAAGTATATATAATCAACAATGAAAAAAATATGATATAGGTTTGAAACAATACCAAGAGGTCAATAGTGCAAAGCTTTATTTACATAAATGTGCATTTAACCCTCTGAGTGCCAGAGAGGTATGCAAAGCATTGCTTTGCAATGTGTTGCATACCTCTCTGGCACTCAGCAGGTTAAAAGCTCTAAATAAATCTCCAATTTACTAATCACTACTTACCTAAATTGAGGAGTTGATCAATTCCACAGATAATGCGTTCACATTCAGAATCTTGGTGCCCGTTCCCCCATTCTCCTTCCTGGGGAGTGTACAGCAGATTATCCAACTCATCCGGGGTTACAGAAACACTGGTTCCCAGTTCCTCAGGTAGGACCACTACCAGGAGAATTAAAGTGGGTGTGATGATCTGAACAATAGCTAAATGTGCGATTCACTGTAGGGCTGATTATCTTTAGGACCACAGGGTGTACAATTTATTACATTAGGTTTCCCTCTGTTAACCATTTAAGGACCATTCTTCCTATGTAATGCACTAGTTCTCCAGAAATTTAGCTTTACCCATTGCATAAGAGGGGTCAGGCCACTATTAAAAGACCTCCTTGGAGGTTACAAAATTATTGGTGTTTGTTAGTTTTATAATATTTAAGTAAATAGTAATGCATAACAACAAAATGGGATTTTTGTGTACTTACCAATAAGTCCCTTTCTCTTAGTCCATGTGGAACACAGGAACCATTGGGTAACATACCCTCCAGCCAGAAAGGCTGGGCAATTTCCGTAAAAGGCTCTCTGGAGGTGGAGACTCTCTCCCTACTCTACTTTGTCTGCGAACCATAGCCAAGGGAAATGGCATGCAGCAATAGAGTGTGGTAAGGCCTTCCCAGTACAACTAGCTGAATCAGAAGCCACTTGAGTAAGATATGCAACAGCCTCAAGTAACCTGTAAACAGCCAGACCACCATCCTCTCCCAGTGAGTCCATATGGACAGCCTGTAAGAGTTCTATCCCAAAGACAGCAATAACCGTAGACATCCAAGCAGCAGTCATGAGGGTGAGGCAGAGTGGCACCAGAGGCCGCAAAAACTTGCTGTAAGGAGAGGATCCAGGCACTGATCTGTCTGATCCATAAGTGCCAAAGCATCCACATATGACAGCTCTTAATCTTAGAAAGTGTGAGAAACCGAGGTGACCACTGTTGAAGAGGGAAGGACCATTGCAGTAGGGCATCAGGAGAGAAGAATATAGGAGAGAAAATGGTCTGGAAATAAGTTATCATAACAGGTAGCTTCCCTTCCCCCAGAACCAACTGGTCCAAGCACTGAAGAGGAGGGAGGGTAGAATACATCAGGACAAATTCTATAATGTATCTGATCAAAATAAGTGGAGACAAAGACTCCAGAGCACTTGAGGGTCTCCAAACACCGCTGTGCTATGAAATCCAGCAGGTGAAGAAGGGTCATCTACAGGAGTAAATGAAAAATCATCCTCATCTTCGTCCTGCACCCAATCAGAGGGATCTATCTGGGGGTGGGGAATGGGGGGGGGGAGGACTGGATGTCTATATGCCAGAACTCAGGGACATTCTTCACAGAAAAAGAGATACTAACAGCAGAAAAAAAATAGCTGCAAGTAATGCAGGTTCCTGTCCAGAAGGGGAGCCAGAGAGCTGCTATGTAGGATCCACAGACTAAAAAAAGCAACAGAATGAAGTAGCTGGTGGTCTGGATGGCTCATGACATGCTGGTAGGCTTCATATAGATCCCAAGAGGCCCAGAACTCACCTGGACACAATGCTGAGATGACAGAGCGCAAAAATTCCATCTTGAAGCTCATAGCAACCATTTAGTGGTTGAGACATTTCAGGTCCAGAATAGGTTGTCAGCCGCTGTCCTTCTTGGGAACTACAAAAGAGTTAGAATAAAAATCTGAAAACGCTCTTGGGCTGGGACCAGAACGAGAACCTGCTCATCCAGCAGAGAGGAAACGACATCTGTAAAGAGACGTGTTCACTCTGGGTCCCAAGGATCCTATGACAAAAATAAATGAGGAGGTGGAAAGAATTTGAAATCTATGCGGTACTCATCCAAAACAACCAGCAAAACTCACTGGCCCATCATGGAAGATGCCCATGCCTGTGACGACTTCCCCTACAAGCAATGATGGACCACGATTCAGTGAGTCAAGCAGAGATAGCTAGTCAGATTTTGAAGCAGGATTCATTTTCTGCAAAGTTTGTCTGGGTCGCGTAGTCTTTCTCCATTGCTGTTACTTAGCAGCAAGTGCCTCTCCAGCCAGGGAGTGCGGTAATTCCCATGAACAGTTAAGCCTGATCAGGTGATAAAGCATGATCAGAGAAGAGTCAACTCTGACCCTTCTAGCATGAACGGGTGAAGAGGTATGTTTCACAGAGGTTTTTCCCACTGAAGTCTGTGCAGTAAAATTGGCCGCGGAATTGGTTCCCATTCTAGAAGGTCCATGTAAAAAAAAAACAAAAACAAAAAAAAAAAACAAATAAGGATAAGGTTTACCAAAATAAGCTAAAAAGTTCCAAAAACTTCTTTTTGGGGGCTGCAATAAATGTTACAGTGGTTCTGGTGATTCTAGAAGCACAAAACCAGTGAAACAACTATGCATCCACTGAAGTAATGCGAGAGTTAAATTTTAAAGAAAAAAAATAAATAAATAATGCGGCCATCTCTGCTACACAGCCATGTGAGGCCATTCAAAGTGCTAGTCACCACTCTTCTGCCTTCAGGCATTCATCTGAATAAGACAATCTCAAAATCTCAATGTCAACCTCCACAGTGAAAATGTCCATAAAAACTCCTATGAACTGGGAAATCAAACTCCAGGGAAGCCAGTGATGGATCCCACCTAATGGGGATAATACAGTCCCATATCTAAGAAGAAAGCAATAAAATAACCTAAAGACTAGCGGAATTGCCATTGCACCTCCATCTTTTTGAGCACATGAATCTGGTGGGCAAGGGGTTGAGCTAGCAGATGAGGAGGGAGTCTTAGCCCCAAAGACCATGTCTTTTTTTAAGTGACCTGTGCTTCTGGAGAAGGGGGCTCCACCCCCATAGTTCCTGTGTTCTATATTGGATGTAGCAGAAAATGAAGCTTGCAATAAGCTTCCAACCTCCAAAATTCCAATTTCGAGCAATCTGCATGGCAGTCCATAGACAGTGTATATCAAACATGAAACTTATTCAAGTTCTGCACTGAATGCAGGAATGCTGCAGCATATAACAGATTGTGAGATGGATGGAGGGAGGGGGCGAGAGATGGAGGGAAGGAGGGGGAGGGAGGGGGCGAGAGAAGGAAGAAAGGGAGAGGGGCGAGAGAAGGAAGAAAGGGAGAGGGGCGAGAGAAGGAAGGAAGGGAGAGGGAAGGGAGAGGGGCGAGAGATGGAAGGGAGAGGGGCGAGAGATGGAAGGGAGGGAGGGAGCGAGAGATGGAGCGAGAGATGGAAGGGAGGGAGGGAGGGAGCGAGAGATGGAAGGGAGGGAGGGAGGGAGCGAGAGATGGAAGGAGGGAGCGAGAGATGGAAGGGAGGGAGGGAGGGAGCGAGAGATGGAAGGGAGGGATGGAGGGAGCGAGAGATGGAAGGGAGGGAGGGAGGGAGCGAGAGATGGAAGGAGGGAGCGAGAGATGGAAGGAAGGAGGGAGCGAGAGAGAGCGTGAGATGGAGGGCGCGAGCGATGGAGGGAGATGGAGGGCGTGAGCGATGGAGGGAGATGGAGGGCATGAGCGATGGAGGGAGATGGAGGGCATGAGCGATGGAGGGAGATGGAGGGCATGAGCGATGGAGGGAGATGGAGGGCATGAGCGATGGAGGGAGATGGAGGGCGTGAGCGATGGTGGGATGGACAGACACCAACAGGATGCATTATAGTCAACATTTTTATTTTTTTTCAAGAACCAAACAGCAAAAGATAGTTTGTCACCTTACATTCGGGGGTCACTATACATTCAAGCAAATATGTATGTTAAAAAGAATTACATTGGTCAGATCATAACATACCATCATCAGGAATGATGTCCATATCCCAAGGACTGAGCCTTTCTATTTCTGTGTTGTCCCACCTATTAAGATTATGATACATTAAAGTGAACGGGTTGAAGATATCTGGTAGAATGAAACATTTAAGTGATTTAAATGGGGATTTTAACCCCTTGAATGGTTGAGAAGTCGCCGAAGGATCTGTAACATTAAGCTTTGCTCATCCCGCTGGTACTCAAATGGTTAGGTTAAAGGTATAGTAACCCTTTACTTTAACTTTACATATTCTGCAAGTGCACAATATGTAAACTCGATTTACCTATTTTTATTTAATTTTTTCTCGTCACAATTAGGGTTGCCACCTTTTCTTCAAAAAAATACCGGCCATGGAATTCTCTCCATAGACTTAACATTGGACAGAAGCGAATTTTTTTACCGGCCGGGTGGCAACCCTAGTCACAATTTTTTCTTTTTTTTTTTAGTATGCATTTGCATTTTCCACAGGTTTATGTCCTTAAACAAAACAAATAAATAAGAAAGAAAAATGTAGGCAATCTGACATTACCTACTATGCACTTGCAGAATATGTAGACTCAAGATACAGGGCTGTTATCACTTTAAGAATGAGTGCCAGAGGGGTTCCCAAAGCATTGTTCTGACACCCAGATGGTTAAAATGTAATGCACCACATCAATTAGCACCTGCATTTTATTAAGAATGCCCAAATCTTAAAATCTACCAACTAGTTTTCAATACAAAAAAAAAATGCCTTGACCATTTAGTACACAGAATAATATAAAATATAGAAAACAAAAGTTCAAAAGAAAGAGCTTTTTGTGCCATTTGTTGCATGGCCAGGAGGACCAGTTTTAAATTAATTTTGCTTTAGATTAAAATCAACATGTCACCTTATACTTAAGTATGCACATTTGCATTTCATTCAAAATTGCCTGTTATATAGGCTATATACTGCCAGATAGGACACAGTCCTACCAGTGTGCGCAGTTGTTTAAGTGCATGGATTTTGTGTGTTATATATTGGTAGCAGTAACATGTGTATAAGGGTCTCTTGCAGTGGCTGGACCAATGGGACAGGACGTAGTGTGTCCATCTCCATGTACACAGGCCACAGTTCCACCTCTGTAGGCATGAGCAGCACAGAGTGGCTGCGGCTGATATGGAGCGAAGATCTCCAAATTCTTATTGGAGTCCTCTCTGTGCAACTCTGGTCTGAACTCGGAAAGCCCCGCTCCATAACAGCTGCGGCACGGGCAGTCTATACTGAGCATGACTAAAGTGTGCGCAGCCATCTCTATTGCACATGACTGTTTCTGACAAACCTTGGCAAATTATTATATAGGATTTGACTGTTCCGCTTATATTTATAGATCTATATATCTATATGTGTGCAATGCTGTTTATGGTTTGCTGTCTGCCACACCCTAAGACTGCAGGGGGGTGGGGGGAGACTGTAGTCACAGGCAGGCGGATCGGGGCAGTGATTTTCACGAGAGTGCCCCCCAACTGTGAAAATCGCTACAGTGGTCCAGTGGGTCCCCAAAGTGAACTGCAGGGCTCAACAGAATAGGCAACGCCATGCACCATTAGAGTGAAATTCTCTCAAGGGCAGCACAGAGCTTAACCCTTTGACTGCCAGAGAAGTACGCAACACATTGCTTTGCAATGCGTTGCTTACCCCTCTGGCACTCAAAGGGTTAATAACCATATATCACATCACACGGAAAGACATCATCATAAAACAACATATTGCACCATACAGAAATAAACTGATGGCTATCTCCTAAATTACGTATCTGATAGTTTTGGCTAACAAGATGCACAGTCAGTAATCAAAGTTTTCAAATAAGCAAACAAGAATTCAAGATGACAGATTCACTTTAAGAGTAGTAAATTGTTGGGCATCCAGCTGTAGAGGGCTACAGCTCACATTATCCCCAATCAGCCAGGTAATGGAAAGGCCTTTTGCCAGGGCTGAGGTGCAGTCACCCTGTATTGATAAGTCTAGGATGTTTTTGTACCAGCACTCCTGGGATATCCTACATTCAAACGTAAATACAACTCAAATCAAACCACAAAGTACTCCATAGGGAATACAGACAACTAAAGGTGATTTTTTTTTTTTTTTTTTTTTTGGGGGGGGGGGGGGGGAGTTAACTATAATAACTTTTGAATGAAACATCTCTCAGCAGAGGGAGTTAACTTGTTTTACACAGAAGTAAATTCACTACATCTTTTTTTCGCCATCCGCTTCTGGGCTCCCCGAGCGGGGAGCCTGGAATTCCATGATGGTCCAGGACTGTCATGGGTCCTCAGCGGAAAACAACCCATGACAGTTCTGGACCATCATGGGTTAATAAACTGTACTTTTCTGTTACCCGGAACCATTTTCAAAACAACAGTTTTCAAAACATTTTTTCAAAATGTTTTTAAACAAAATCTTTATTCTAATATTTTACCCCATGGTTCCACTGTTTTACATAGACTTTATTCTGATAGGAAATGACAACAGGTTCTAACAGAAACAACAACAGGTTCTGACAGGAATTAGTTTTGAAAATGGTTCCAGATAACAGGAAAGTACCTAATTTTAAGGGATTTTTTTTTTTTTTAGCCCTTTGAGTGCCAGAGAGATATATAACACATTGCAAAGCAATACGTTGCATACCCACCTGGCACTCAGACGATTAACCCCTTGAGAATCAGATGTGTGTACCACATACTGAAAAGCAATGTGTTGCAACTCCTTTCTGGTCCTCAAGTGGTTAAGAAAAATATAATCATCCCATATAAACTTTGAAACTCATTCATAATTCAGTACAATAGATTCCAGTTTTCTTTTATTTGTATTAATATACATATTATGTACATTACACACTATTAAACATTTCTTGTAAGTCTGACTCAAGTTCACACAATGATACAATCCTATATAATAATTTGCTAGGATGTTTGTCAGAAGCCGTCATGCGCAATAGATACTGCCGGAACGCACAGAATGCTGGGAGTTCTGTGCTGGGAGCATTTTTTGCAGTCTCTACACTGCATGACTGCGTCGGTGGCAGGACGCAGAGGAGGATCGGCCTCTTAACATCACCCAGACCTTGGCCCGTGTACACAGGCTTTTACACTAGTATAATATAAAGACCACCACTTACTTCACAGTGTAGCACTGAAAGAGACTGTCTGGATAATCCGTTTGGTATGGTTCTTGACTTAAAACTGTTCCAAACCACCAAGCATCATCTATTATGGATCGAAACCTGTCCCCTAAGTAGGGAATAGAAGAAAAATATACAGACACACAACATGTGTTATGTTCACAGCAACCGTGACACCTGAACAGGTTTGCGGGGTTATTTTTCTTATTTATTTATTTTACTTTTTTTTGTCTTTATTTAGAGCTTATAAAAAGGCAAAGCTTCTACCAACATTCAACTGTAACTTCTGCAATTACTGCTAGGAATAAAGGTAATTAAAATTTTACAATGTAAGATGCAGTCAAGGCTAAAAAAAAAATAACATAATTTTTAAAATATTATATCTTGATATACAAATTACATTTTAAAGGCAACAAAGAATTGAAAAATTATCTCCAAAATAAACAAATAAGGGTCATACCCTAGGATTTTGTCTGATATATTACAGAAAAACAAGAAAAATACACCTGTCTTAATAATAGGATATTATACAAGCTTACCAGGCTGCCAATTTCTTTGACGAGCATGATCATAGAACTGGCGCAAAACAAGGAAGTCGATGACATCTGGCATGTCGTGATATCTAAAAACAAAAGATAGACTCCTGGATTCCTGGCGATTCCAATACTACTCAAGAAAATATAAAAGCAAATATACACTACTTTGCATTCTGTAATTAAATTTAAAAGTTCTCCACATGCCCTTCTACTCCCAACCCCTCTTCATCTTCTTTTGTCCTCTTAGTTACCAGTATTCTCCCCCTCCTACACCTTCATCATAGGTTTCACAAACCTTGCGTTAATATTCTTAATTATTCTACGGTTCTTCCTGTGTTGTAGCTTGCAAATGGATATATGAAGTTCTTGGGTTACAGATAAACCTTAAGATCCTCTCACGTGATTGTGCATTAGACTAATTGGTCATTAAAAAATATAGGCATATAAGTGCCACTGAATTTCTGATCCTGTTTTTTATATTTTTCTTAAAAAAAAAAAAAATGAAAAAAAATTCTCACTTCTCTGTACTGATACAGTGCCTGGGAATGGTGCAAACTGGCAGAAAGTATCTTTAATTACTCATGGATACTGTATGGACGCACCCTTACACACTGTGTATAACTAAACCCTTTTTTTTTTTTTTTATAAATACCCCAAAAAATACACACAAGCTTAATGGATGGTAATAAGGCGCAGCACTTATTAAATAATTATAATTTATTAAATACCAATATTAAATACCTGATAAGCCAAATGTAACAACATAACAATTTAACTCACCAAGGTTCTGCCCTACCAGCTAGTAGCCTTACCAAATTCTTACCAGATTAACATATCAAACCCTCCATGCTGCAACAATATGAACACATATACATATTATTTATTACTATGTAAATATATATATATATATATATATATTTTTTTTTTTTTTTTTTTTTTTTTTAACATACATATACACATAGAAACATTTACAACAACATTACTAATTGGGCAGGGAGCTGAGAATCCTGCTGCTTCAGAAAGTCAGCTTAAAGTGAATTTTTTTTACACTTTGCAGGGATATTTATACTGTATTTTCACACCTAAACAGTCTACCTGGCGCAAGGTAAAGTATACCTGGCCAATCAGCTGTTAAGTGGGAAATATTCCTCACCTTCCAGCATTTTCTACCGCCTTTTTCTATTTGTAACCTTATGTTTATTATTTCATTTAAAAGGGCACATACATAATAATCCTTAAGGTTAAATAAAATGAACAGGGACATCCCACAGCTCCATGGGGTCCCTCCTTAGGCATTTCGGTCCCTTCCATTCCCCACCCCAAGGTGTGTCTCATAGGATAACAACAATCCACGACACATTGATGCACATATTTACCAAAAAGAAGTCTTACTACAGGCAGCAGAGGATCTTCAGTCTTTATTCATAAAGACTAATAGATGTATTTCTGAAGCAAACCAAGTGCCCCATAGGTACGAACTGAAAATTCCTAAAGATTTAAATAAGGCTTTTAACACACTGAATGCTAGCAATGGAAATTTGCATTATTTTCTTTTCGGCCCTATGGCACAGTGTTTTTATTTAGTTTTCATAATAATGATAAATCTCAGATTTGTTTTAAGGGAACAATTTGCATGTCCAGTGTGGAGTAAATAAAATATAAAACGTTTTATGATCCTTATTGATACATTTCTACTCTTTAGTCCACTGGTGACTTAGGGACCATGGAAACATAAGTATGATCATGACAAGTACTCTACAAGGTGGAAGGGGTGCCAGGAAAATGCCATCCTGTGTTAAGGGTGCAGTGGAAAAAAAAAAAAAAAAAAAAGAATAATCACTGGAGAGGAAAGACTTCCAGGTTTGAATAGCTGCACTGCTGAGGATTGACTCTTGTACTCCCATGATGACTGACAGCTCTGGTCAAATGAGCAGTAATCTGATACAAAATAGTTTAGAATTTATGACACAAGCCTGTCTAATGGTGGATCTAATCCAAGTGTAAATGTGTTCTTTGACCATGGTAATTCCAGCCTCAGAGCCTAATGAATTACAAAAAGTGTATCCATCTTACATAATTGTTTTGCCTGTTTTACATAACATCTGAGACACTGGACAATGTCTAATGTGTTAAATTCTTGTTACTCGCTATTTGTTTGATACAGAAAGATGGGAAAACAACCTCTTGATTGTAAAGAAACTATTCTTTTTTGCAGAAATCCCTGTTTTCTCTTAAGGTCTACTTTGAATTAAAAAAAAAAAAAAAAAAAAATAATAATAATAATAATAAAAAATGGTGATTCACACCAACGTTCATGCAATTTTGACACTGTCAGATGCTATGGCCATCAGGACTAAAAGTTTTTAATTTTAACCATTGAATTTCAATGAAAGCCATGGATTCTGAGGATGTTTGTGTACTACCATCAGGCCCAAGTTTAGATCCCAGCGAGGCATAGGCGCTCTGAAAGTAATGTTACAGAAAGGTCTACAATGAACTCGGGAGAATATTTAGTACCCTAGGTAAACAATCTAGGTCACTAGCACCCTATGTAGGCCCATATTCTATGTTAGATTCTGCCTATGACTGTTTTCTCATTTTAGCACATTTTTGGAAATGTTCTTTGAGGAAAAAAGTGATATGGAGGAAGGGATCAGAAATATATGCGGTATACCCTTCTGATACCATCCACAAAACCCACTGATCCATTACAGATGAGGGCCAGACGTTTTGAAAAAGACAGAGGCAATGAACGACCATGATTCAGTGAATCATGCGGAGGCTGGTTTGTCAGACTTTGCAGCTGAGAGATTGTGCTGCCAAGTCTGTCTGGGTTTTGAGGAGTGTGTTTTCCGGAGGTGTTTATGTCCTCTACATTCCTGAATGGTTAAGGGAACAAAATCCAGGCGGCTCTCTTGGAAGAAATTATTGTTTAGTGGAAAGTTGAGGTAACAAAGTGCTCTTAACACCAGCAGAGGGCCTCTGCCTGAAAAGGCAAGGACAACAATGACCGCATACCATATCTTGAGCCACAAGGTGCACCACGCAGAAACAGAAAAAGCTGAGGATTTTCCTGAAGATCTGGCCACATCAAACAAAGCCTCAGTGATGTAGGCATTGGTTACCATGATGTTGGTCATCAAAATGTATGTGTCTTCCTTAGGCACGTCAGCATGCATGGCTTCTGATAGCCGCTCACACACAGCAAAGGTCCTACTGACCCAGGCAGAGGCAAAAATAGGCCTCAACGCTGCCCCAGTTCCTGGCCTTGTTTCCACATGGGAGGTATGGCTTTTTGGCTGTAGGTCTTCCATGAAGATCACTTCTGACCAGAATTCCCCAGACAGCAGATGGGTGTACCAAGGTCCCACTGTTTCCTGCCAATTCTGAGCTGATGACACTGCTGGACATCTTCCGATTGCAAAGGGAAGTAAACGTGATGTTTCCTTCATCTGCTGCACTAAATTTCCTTGGCAGACCACAGCGTCTACGGTCCTCAGCATTGCCTGTTTCTTTGTGCCTCTTCAAAAGTGCGTGGACAGCACATCTGGAAACCCGTCTGCCTTGAAATTTCTGCCTGGGAGAGACCTTGCTGATGCAGTATAACTACATTGTGTATTGTTGCTGTGCTTAGTCTTGCCATGGTGAATGACTTCACATTAAACGGTCTTAAGCACCCTCACCTTGTTAACAGAGTTTGGCTGTTCCTCACCCAGTTTTCTTCCACCTACAAAGCTGCTTCTGTTTCAGTTAATGACGGTGTTTCAACCTTCATATTACATTGATGATCATTAGCACCTGCTTGGTATAGTTGTTTAATCATACACCTACAAAATCCCTGACTCTGTGCGAGTGTACCTAAAAAGAAGTGATGCTGTTTTGAAGGCAAAGAGGGGTTTATACTAAATATTGATTTGATTTAGATTTTTCTTCTGTTCACGCACATTTTGTTAATTGATAAATATAAACTATTAACATGTCTATTTTTTTTAAAGCATTCTTATTTTACAGCATATTTTCACACCTGCTTAAAACGTTTGCAAATTACTGTATATACACAAGATAAGCATTGAAATGCTGGAAAATGTGAGGCTAAATTAAGAATTTTTGTTATTATAAAATTTATTATTTTTAGTTCACTTACTTCTTCCCTACATTACCAGTTAATGCCAAGCTGCAATTTAACACTGAATACAGAAGGCTATTCAACCCATTTCTGTTCAACGATTTGCACCTTCCACGGGCTCTAAGCTTTTGAAGTACAGCTTCCCCCACCTTCAGCTGGCTATTGGCAATAAATATAGTTTCACAATAGATGAAAAGCTGTAGACTGTTCATCTACTAACAAACATCAGTAAAGTCATTAACCATATTGAGTGCCAGAGTGCTAGCAAACATTCTACAACAATATGTTTCACACCCCTCTGGCACTCAAAGGGTTAAGGTACAGTATTCTTACACACACACAAGTTATAAAACATGCAGGCCAAGAATCTCAAAACTTACTTGAGAGAAAAAGCCTGATCCGTGAGCTTCCTGCTAACATGGTCTATCAAGGCAAGTTTGAGACAACACAAAGTTGGAGGGCCTACGTCATATCGAATTCCAACAATTTTCGCCAATTCCTGGTCCTAAAAAAAATAAGAGGATTTTAGTGAACTTAACGTTAAATCATTTTCTCTTAGTCAATGTGGAACAGAGGAACCATAGGGTAAAGTAAAATAGTCCAATTCAAATAAATCAAAGCCTCTAAGGAGGAGATTCCCCCCTCTTCCCTCCAGCTTTACAACCCTGCCGCCACCTGCACCACACACACACACACACACACACACACACACACACACACACACACACACACACACACACACACACACACACACACACACACACACACACACACACACACACACACACACACACACACACACACACACACCCCTCCACAGTTTCAATGTATAGCAAAGTTAAGAAAAGGAAGACTACCCGGAAGAGGATCTCACTGCCCAGGGACTTAAACCAAATGTTCCTTTTCCCATTTGGGAGTCCTGTGTTCCACATGGACTGAGAGAAAATGATTTAACAGTAAGTTTACTAAAATCCTCTTTTCTCTTACATGCAATGTAGAACACAGGTATCACAGGAATACAGCAAAGAATCCACCAAGATTCCTGGGAAGGAAAAACAGAAAAATTCACTCCACTGTAGACCAATATTCCACAGTACTAAATGGTACAGTATAACCATCAGGTGTCAAGACATAAAACGTGCATAAAAACTGAAAAAAGGGATCGTTAAACAGGCACCACTTCAAGGCCCAAGAAGCACTGATTGACCTGGCAGAATGAGCTGCAATTCTGAGGGGAGCTGAAACAGACTTTAGTCTGTAAGCTTGTCTGATTGTCTGTTTAAGCCATGAAGAAACGGTAGTCTTAGAAGCTGGTCTGCCCTTTTAGGGCCTTCTGGAATCACAAAGTCTGAAGTCCTAACAAAAGCAAGCCGAGGAGTAGGATCCCTAAACGAGGGGAAGGCTTGAACAAAGGTTTTATCAGGAAGAAAAGATGAAAACCAAGAGCGCAGAGATCTGTAACTTGATAGAGTTTAGACTGACCTTTGTTATCACTATCTTGACGGAAAGTCAAAATCACATGAAGGCTGAAGGACTACACGTCCATATCAGCGCACCACAAAAAAAAGACAAGATCTTATGGCAGGATTTAGAAGATACAGACTTCCTAGCTTGAATTATGGTAGAGATGACTGCGTATGAGAAACCCTCTCTTCAAGATGTCAACCTTAAGAGCCATTATTCTTTATTTATATAGTGCCACCATATTCCACAGAGTGGATCTATGCCGTTAAGGCTGATCTTTCCACCTCATGCTGGCAGAAAGGGCTCAGTGTCAGAAAATCCGGTCTCGGGTAAGACAAAATGTCTCTTCGATGGACAGGTTTAAAAAAAAATCCACAAACCAGGCCCAACTGGGCCAAAAAGGTGTAATCAGGATGACCTAAGCGTTCTCCAGTTTGACCTTCTGCAGCACCCTAGGAATCAGGGGACTTGGAGGAAACTTGAAGTCCAGATGATAGTTCCATGGGATGGACATCATGTACATCACAAAAATTTAGAGGATCCTTTGACTTGGTGCAGAAAAAAGGAACCTCCCTGTTCCTGCAGGACCCTATGAGGTCCACTGATGGAAGGCCCCAGTGGTGGACTGTTTGAATACCTGCTGGTTGAGTTCCCGGTTTCCTGGGTCCAGCTCTCGAAGACTTAAAAGTTTGCAATTTTGTTTTCACCACCTGGGATGTGGAACGTTGAATCAACTGGTATATGAACTACCGCCCACTGAGGGAGTTCCAGAACTTTAGTCCAGGCTAATTCTCTCTGGATTCCTACCTGACTGTTGATGTACAATACTGCTCTTGCACTTTGACTGGATACTCACTGGAATTCACGTCAGTACTTGGGACCAGTGATGAAGCTCCAAGCACAATTAGAATTCCCAGAATGGCGTTCAAAAAGAGACTCTCCTCCCGAGGTCCAGTGGCCTTGAACTGTTAGGGGCCCCAGGGTCACTCCCTAGCCTCTCAGGCTAGAGTCCAATACAGTATTACAAAGGGATGTCCCCGTGTCAGATGTGGTAGGTGAAGACATCAATGTAGGTCAATCCTCGAACAAGGGGACAGAGACATAGGATGAATCGGATGGGAACTCTATTTTGACTGAGAATGTACAGCTGAAGCTCCCTCATGTGCAATTCAGAATAAAGGACCACTTTTCCCAGAGCAAACACTAGACGTTCCAGGATTCTCATGCAGTCTCTGATTGCTGGAGGCCAGGACGGAGCTTGGAACATGTTTAGGAACAGAGTCTTGATCTTATCTTCTGGCATAAACATTCTTCATTGAAGAATGTCGAATTTCATGTTAAAGACGACACCAGAGAGGACTTCTTGAGACTGAGGACCCAAACCTGGTGCTCACAGAACGTGTGAAGACAGAATGGCCTCCAAGGTATCCTTGATCAAGAGGGGTTGAGGAAATCCCTTGGGAGTGGACATAGGGTGATAGCGCTGCCATGATCTTTGTAAAGATCCCTGGAGCTGACACTAGGCCAAATTGAAGGGCAGTGAACTGGTAGTGACTGCACTCAAAGGCAAAGAGAAGGAAGCACTGGTGGTCTGGATGGATTGGGATGTGGCGGCAACCATCCTGAAGATCTAAAGAGGCTAGGGACTCTCCTGGACACATTGCCACGATAACAAACCACAGGGATTCAGTCTTCAATTGCATGGCTTCTACGTAATGGCTGAGACCTTTTAAGTCCAGAATAGGACAGCAGCTGCAATCCTTTTTGAGGACCACCAAACATTGGAGTAAAAGCCTGAAAAGTTTACCTGGGCAGGAACTGGAACAAACACCTGTCAGTCCAACAGGGATGAGACAGCGTCTAGTAACTTACGCACCCAATATGGATCCAGAGGAACTCTGGACAAAAAGAAAAAGAAGGTTGAAGGGACTTGAAGTTTATGCAGTACCTTCTTTCCAAAATGTCCTACAAAACCCCATGGTCCATCGCAGAAGACTCCCAGGCATTTTGAGAAAGATGGAGACAACCTCCTACAGGCAGAGATGGACCAGAACCCCACGTGTCATGCAGGGGTGACCTCGTTAGCCTTAGGATTCAGAGCAGACTTCTTGTCCTGCCGAGCCTACTTGGGCTTTGGGGCAAGGCAGGCTTGGGAGGCCTGAGGGGTTAAACCCTATGCACCGAAATATATGGGGGGACTGAAATCCATGCATCTTTATGGTAAAAAAAAATATATGAATATTTTGAAGAAATCTGAGGAAGGAGTGTGCTCTTTCCTCCAGTGGCATCGCTGATGAGCTTACCCTGGTCAGGTCCAAAGAGATGCTTACCCACAAAAGGGACACCAAGAATCTCTTTCAAAATGGTCAGCCAACCAAATCTTGAGCCACAAAGCCGAACACTTACCAGAGAATGAGGCAGCATCAAAGGCAGCTTAAGAAATATATGCATTGGCCTCCAAAATGTTAACAAGCCTAACAAGAAATTCTTCCTTAGGAACATGCTTACATATAGCCCCAGTGGCTGCAAAGCTCACCTTTAATAAGGAATCAAGGAGTTTGTCAGCCTACACCTGAAGGAAGGAGGGTGAGTAAAGCTGGAGAAAGATAGGGGAGTATCTGCCTTAAAGGCCCTGACTTTTTTTTATTTGTTTTAGTGCCCTGCGCTCTGCTGTTAGCTTTACCGCATGGTTTCTGTGTTCCATGATGGACGTAATGTTTTTTTTCTTCTTAAAATAACTTTAGAATCAGGTCATTAATTCAACTATATAAATATTTACCCTTAGCATTGTTTTTTTCCATGGTTCCTTCAGTTTTTTTAAAATGGGAAGGTTGCTCCTCCTGACCACATTAATGTAAGCTTCATGACCCTGTCGAAAATAGATTACCTAGCAAAGAACAGAAGATGTTAAATAAAAAGGAATCCAACCACATTGGGAGGACAAAAATTACCCATAAAACAGAAAATCTAGCAGCGTCCCAAAACAATCACTGTATCACATGGAATTAGAGAACTAGTTATAGCTTAACATTTAAGTGCCAGTGAGATATGCAATTAATTAAATCTGTTTTAGTTAGAATTTGTCAATATAAACTAGACCTATCATGCATTTATTAACACAAAACCTTGGTCACAAAGTCATTGTGTTGTATATTGCAGGAGCAGGCAGGTTTACCTTCACTAGCTTTAATATCTCATTAACATTTACACAAACATACTGTACATCAGTACACCTGAAAACTAGACACTGCTAGAGGAAATGATCTTGCATGAAGATGAGTGGGCAAAATTATGCGGTTGAACTAGAACTCTGGTGATGATGGGAGTTGAAAGATCAACATTTGTACTAAATATATAATGTGAAAAGAGTAAAAAGAGTTGACATTTTGACTTGCTTGAACCAAACAAGGGAAAAAAGAAAATCTTACCTCATCTCCCATTTGAGGTACAAAAGGAGATCTATGAGGTGCTGTATCAGTTATCCAAACCGGTGGGCGCCAATCATTTGAACTCTCCCTGTCTAGAGATGGCCTTTGAGAACAATGAACTCCCTACAAGTAAAACCATAAAATATCGTTTGAATATATTGTATAATACTACATACTACAGTAATTTGGCAGACATTCTTAAACTGTGCGATTTTTTTCACCAAAATGTCCTTTTAAATTCATCATAATTACTGTGGGGGGGGGGGGGATAAATACTGAAATCTTTAAAATATTAACCTTTCCCTATAACTTTTGTCAAAGGCGATGTGTTCCTGCTTATCCCAGCAGTCACAGTCCCCAACAGCTGGAGAGACAAATTGTGCCTATCCCTGAATTAAGGTGAGACAGACTCCAATGAGAACCAGTCCAATAGTCATGTCATTCAATGGTACTTTTTTCAAGTTAGAAAAATTAGAGTGCACAGGGTCTACTTAAAGGGATAGTAATCCCCCGGAAAACTTTAAGCCAAAAGCTAGGAATAAGCAAAACATACATAACTCCATTATTCCCATCTCTCAAACTGTTATAGTTTGAGAGATGTAAGAAAAGAAAGACCTTCGCTACCTCCCCCCTTCTCACGCATCTGCTGTATAGCAGACGTCATGAGATCCTGCTTCCCCGACCAGACGGCGGCTGTTCAGGAGCACTGTCATCTATATATCTCTGTATAATTACTTCATCGGAATGGTCTAAAACGTGTGCCTGGCTTGCAAGCACATGTAGACCATACCGATGAAGTAATTATACAGAGATTTGTAGATGACAGTGCTCCTGAAGAGCCGCCTAAATTCGGTCGACCGGATTCTGCCTCTGACAGCTTTACAGCTCGTCAGGCAGAAAGGGGAGGGAGTGGAGGTCTTTATTTTCTTACATCTCTCAAACCATAACGGTTTGAGAGATGGGAATAACGGAGTTAAGTATGTTTTGCTTATTCCTTGCATTTCTCTTAAAGTTTCTCGGGGGGTTACTATCCCTTTGATAAAATAGGGATTGGAGAGTTTCTCTAACTGTAGAATTTCACTTTTCCAAAGAGGGCATCTCAACCCAGGACTCTCAACCCAGGACTTTATTATCCCCACTTAAAGACATAAGACAATGCAGACAGTCCTTTTTGCTGGTAAATACGGAAACAAGCTGTAATTCTTCAGTAGCAGACAACCTGTATTAAACACTAAGAAGGTGATCCTGAACTCTAAATCCCAAAAAAAACAGACCTAACGCAATAAAAACCCAAAGTCTCAGTACAAAACCATGAGAATTTTCATGAATGTTCATCACTGCTTTATATTTCTTGTACAGATTTTCTCATTTAAAGGGCAATTTTGATCAAACATTTATGTTTGTTTGAATGGGGAGCACTCACCACATTTCAGCAGAAGTTTCTGACCTGCAGCCAGTAAATGTCAAACAGCAGCTGTTTGGGATGATAAAAAGCTGATCCTTGCAACTAACTGCACAATCTGTGCCTGAGTCAGGTGCTCAAACCTACGGCCTAATAAAATGTCTGGAACACATGTTTGTATTCAGGAAGCTAAATATATAAAATTGTGGAAGAAACTAATGCCAAATAAGGGAGAAATGAACATTCCCATTGATCTGAACAAGGCATGTAATGAACTGAATACAAAAGGACACCAACTCGTTAGAGAGCCCTCTCTAGCATTCAAGGCATTGAAATCCCCATTCAAATCAGTGGGAATTTACATTTTTCTCCTACTTGGCAGTTGCACCCCTTTAGCTTCATGAACACAGCCCATAATTCCTTACAGAAAGAGTGAAACGACCTTAAAGCTCCTTGACATACCGCACTTAGATTCCTTTGTTTGGGTTCTTTCTTTGGAGGAGATGTATCTTCTGCAGAGCTATAGTCTTCAGAGCTGCTGGGCAACTTCTTAACCCGACGGCGAGCTGAAATACGGCTGGGTGGTTGAAGATTAAATCCTGCATCGGCTGTCCAGTCAGAGTACTCACTAGAGGAATCATGCACAGATAAATAAGTAAATATGCATTTTGTTTTAAAAAAAAATGACTGAAGCCACTTTGAGGCACCTGTACCCAAAAGAGCAGACTCTGTAAAACATGATAATTCTGCTTTCAAAAAGTACATTGGTTGTCACTTTAATTTACATTTTCTGCAAGTGCATAATATGAAAAATCAAATTACCTACACCTTATTATTTTTTGTCTACACGTATCTAAAATAGGATTTTAGTGAACTTACTGTTATGTTATTTTCTCTTAGACCATATGGAGAACAGGCACCATGGGTTCAAGCAAAGCATGCCAAAAAAAGACAGGTTCTTTGGGCTGGAGACACCATCCTCCTCCAGTCAAGACCATAGGGAGATCAAAGGTCTGAGCAGATACATCCTTTGCACACCACTGATAAAAGATGGACCAGATCCTATGATACGCTTTGGAAGAAATAAGCTTCCTAGCCTAGATCATGGTGTAAATAGCATTGTCTGAGAAACCCTTTCATCCTCAAGGGCCATGCTGTCAAGATAACCATTCCACCTTCTGGTACCAAATGGGACCTTGAGTCAGGAGATCTGGTCTTGCAGGAAGGAAAACCGGTTCCTTGATGGATAGATTGAGAAAATCTGAAAACCAAGTCCTACTGGGCCAGAAGGGAGAAGTAAGGATGACTAAAGCCATCTCTCAGTCTTGATCTTTTCACACAGGAGATGTGGATAAAACACATAAGCCTGATGAATGTTCCAGGGAATGGGCATTACGTCCATTGCAAAGGCCAAGGGATCCTTTGATTTGTGTAGGACAAAGGGACTTTCCTGTTCTCATGAGACCATAAAATCCCCCACCAATGGCAGGCCCCGACAGTGAACAATCTATTCGAACACTTCCTGGTTTCGTTTCCAGTCAACTGGATGCAGGTCTCTGTTTGACTGAGAAAGTCTGCAACCACATTTTTTACCACTGGGTTGTGGACTGCAGAGATGGCTGGAGCATGAGTTTTCTCCCTAGGCTGACATGCTTCAAGTTCCTTCTTGGTGGCTGAAGTAAGCTACCTCCGTTGAATTGTTGGACTGAATTCATACTTATGTTCTTGTTAGTACTTGAAACCGATGAAGGAGTGCCAGATAGATGGCTCGAATATCCAGGATGTTGAATTATAGGAGACTCTCCTCTCTGGTACACCGTCACAGAGCTGTCAGGGCACCTAGGGTTGATCCCTCAAGATGGCTTCTGGTGTGACTAGGTTCCATTTTGGTATTAAGTTTGCCTTGAAGTGTCAGATGTATTGTTATGCTGGTCATATTTATAATCAAGACTGATTTACAAGTGTACATGTGGAGAGGGGGAGGGGGGGAGAGAGAGAGAGAGAGAGAGAGAGAGAGAGAGAGAGAGAGAGAGAGAGAGAGAGAGAGGGAGGGAGGGAGGGAGGGAGAGGGGGAGAGAGAGAGAGAGACAGACTACTATAGCTGTTGGAATGCGATCTGTGAGTAGCATTCTGTGAGTGACTGAAGGCAATTCATAAAAGGCCTGTTGTAGGGTGAGATGGCTGAGCTATAATACCCTGATGTTGAAGCCTATTACCATATCTATATGATCATATAGCCAGACTTGATGGCTGAATTGATCACAGGCTCTCTCAAAGACCCTCTAGAGGAGGAGAGCTCAACCCCATGGTTCCTGTGTTTCATATTGGACAGAAGAGAAATTTGTTTTCTGAGAGTATTCTGTATGTATCACAGTCTCCCTTTGAGGCCTAGCGATCCTGTGCTCTTACCTCTGTATGGCCGCCGGCCGGCACGGCCTCCGGCCACTTCCTCATAGCTAAAGTCATGTTACAGGCACTGACTCGGACGCCTTTTTATGGGCCTATTCTGTTGGTCCTAATTGGGTCCTGCTTCCTTCTGCTGCTTTATAAACCTCATTGAGGCTAGGACTTGTTGCCCTTTCATGGTGTTTCTGTCCGTTTCTCCAGTGTTGCTCTCATTTGACCCTTGCTTGGCTGCCGTGTTTTCTCCTGATCGATCGTGTGGCTTTGTCTGACTACCCGAACTGTATATGACCCTGGCTTATCCGACTACCCGCTCTGTTTTGACCTTGGCTGTGGCCGACTACCCGATTTGGCTCTCGACTGTGGCTTGTCTGACTTACGCTCTGTGCTGTCCTTCGCTCCAGTCTGACTACCACCTGTCTGGGCTAGCTGTGGCTGCGCTCCATTGATGTAGTGCCTACCTAGTAGACCAGTTCTGTGACTCTTTCGGAGTACTAGTTACACACTGTCTCGCTCCTCCTACCACTCCGTGGTAGAGTCACTACTTTGAAACATCTGTCTGCCTGTCTCGTGTCTGGGAGTTTAGCTGTCGGCTCCAGTGATTAGGTTTCCTGGTGTTCTAGGTTTCCATTTGCTAGGTATAGAACCAAGCCTGGTTCTGCTCCCATCTATCTCTATAGGCTACTGAGAACCGGTTACAGTTCAGTGTCAATCCTTGGGTAGTGGACTCTGCACTGTCCTCACGCCTACTAAGGTTGGGGAAGTGCCTACTCTTGCTTATCTTAATAAACTGGTTAAACTTCACTGTACCCGTGTCATGTGTATTATTTACTCTGGTGCCCGTGACAGTATGGGACTGTGAAAGCAGAGACAGTGCAAAAATGTAAAAAGACAAAATGTTTTAGATGTCTATTATACAGCAGCAGTCAGGTATATCTGTATAGATAATGGGTGTAAGAATGGCATATCTAGTTAGGAGTTCAGCAAAGATGTCTATACATTTTGAAATATTGCAGTAGCTTATTTGCCGATCCTCATTTAAGGTCTGTATTTAGTTCACAGCTCTAAACGATAAACATGGTCAGCCTGACATTTGCTATACAGAAGGCCCATCCATAGCTCTTTATAGCCATGGGGAGAAGTTCCATCCATAGCTCTTTATAGTCACAGGGAGAAGGCCCATCCATGGCTCTTCACATCTATAGAGGAGAAGGCCCATCGACAGCTCTTTACAGCTACAGAGAGAAGGCCAATTCATGGCTTTTTATAGCCACAGGAAAAATGCCCATTAGACTCACAATCAATCTTTATATTATAGTAAAACAGATATACCCAATTGCTTTATGAAAGAGAACAGATAAACTGAAACGATCATGTCTTGTTGTATCTGAATAACCTATTCATAAAATACTGCTGTTTAGAACTTACACTTACCTGTTATTTTTCCAAATGACATCTAGCTGGTAAATTCACAGTGCAACCTGACTGCTTCAATTAACTGAAGTTGTATGTAAAGTAGATTGTTTTATGGCTTTTCCTGTGATGTTGCAATGACATCCCCCTGCCAGAAGGTCACCCTCTCTCCCTGCCACACTTCC
This sequence comes from Rhinophrynus dorsalis, assembly GCA_037306005.1. Taxonomy (NCBI): domain Eukaryota; kingdom Metazoa; phylum Chordata; class Amphibia; order Anura; family Rhinophrynidae; genus Rhinophrynus; species Rhinophrynus dorsalis. The sequence continues at coordinate 39,163,025 of CM074719.1, read as the reverse complement.
TTGCCTACACTTATGTTTTGCAGACAGGTGTGTGGCCATGTCTCTGAATGTGCATGCTCTCAAATGTGTGGGTGTAAGAATATGCATGAGTTTTAAGTTGTGTGCATGGGTGTCACAACTCTGTCCACCCCTCCTCCCACAAGGCGATGTCACTCCTAATTGCGGAACTCCTACACCTGTCCATATCCTACTTATGCCTGGGAATTTCCTACTATCCCTGCCCTCGGATGGTCTGTGCTCAGTGTCCTAGTACCTGTGTTCCAGCTTACTGTAATTTCTGATACCTGATGTGACCCTTGCCTAAACTCCGTTTATCCGTCTATCTGGCTTCCCGACCTCTGGTCTTTCTACGACCATCCTTCTCGTTCCAGAGATCTGACTCTTTGTTCCAGTCATCTGCTCGACCTTCTGTGTGCCGACTCCGGCTAGCCTGACCACTCTCTGCATATCTCCGACTCTGCGATATCCACTACCAGTTTGCTCAACTCTTTGTGTACCGAATCCGGCTCGCCTACGACTCTCCGCTTCTGAACTATCCCAAGGTACAGACTATCCTATTGCTGGACTCTCTGTGTACCGGACCCAGCTTGCCTAAGATTTCACATTTGTCTATGGCCCTGTGTAGTCGATATCCAACTCTACTCGACTACCTGTTGACTCCTGTTCGACCTCAACACTCCTGTGTTCTGCAACTCCAGATATTGTCGACTTGCAGACTTCTATTATCTGTCGGCCAACCTATAGACACCTGCCTGCTCGGTTTGTGGGCTCCCAGCCTTCTGCAGTAGGGTTCTGACCTGGTGTCGGAGCTTGTGTGTTTTTCATCCTACACACAATCTATATCCTTGCCAGGCTGAGAGACTGTGATAATGGGTAAATGTGCCAAGTGTGTGAAACACAAACATCTGCACGCACAAATATGCATGCATGCACGCACCAGTGAAAATGTGTGCGCGCAAATGTGTGCAAGAACATGCAATTGCTCTCCTGTGCAGTTGGGTGTGGATCCGAGTGCTAGTAAATGTGCATGTGTACCCCTGCAAAGAGCTGTGCACGTAAATGCAAGTGTTAATGTGAAAGTGTGCGCATAGGAATGCGTATAAATGTGCGCATGTGCAAATGTCAATAAGCATGTGTGACCATCTGTTTTTGCAGTACAACTCCCACCATCCTTGGCTGCCATGCAGCCACAGATAATAGGAGTTGTAGTCTATCAAAAGCTGGAGAGCAGTGGTTTACCACACCAAACATTAACTGAAGAGGGTGAAGGGGAGTTGGAAGAAACATTTATTGTCCATTAAAGAGAATGTACTACCTCCCCCTCTCTATGCTTCACCACACACAGATGGTAAACTTACATCCAGTCAAGAAGAAACTATATTAACTTCTGACTGGCTGGAGGTGTATCCAAAGAAGCACATTCACTACACCTCTAGTTCTACCCTGGCACTATGCTAAAAGGGATAGTAATACTTAAAATGTAAAAAAAATATGTTGTAGGGTTTATCCCCCTGAGTAAGACAAGAGTATTCCCACTGCTGAAAGGTGTTTCATTCAAAAGTTATTAATTTTCAAAGTTGAATTTTTTAGGTGCAATATCACATTGGCCTGAAATTGTACAGTGGCGCTGTTGCTACACCATCCTATGGAGATTTATGGTCCCGGGACCAGAGCTGTCCATAGGATCATGTAGCAACAGTGCCACTGTACAATTTCAAGCCACTGAGATATTACACCTAAAAAATTCAACTTTGAAAATGAATAACTTTTGAATGAAATACCTTTCAGCAGTGGGAGTACTCTTGTTTTACTCAGGGGGATAAACCCTACACCATATTTTTTTTTACATTTTAAGTATTACTATCCCTTTAATGTAACTCCCAAGGAGCAGTAAAGCAGCACCACATTGCTGAAAAACCAGCTACGAGGTACAGGTTACATGGGAAACAGCAACAAAAACACACACATTTTATAAGCAATACATTCAGAACTAAAGCAAAGAAAAACTCCACAAGCCATAGACTAAGAGATTTTCCATTTTGACATGATAGATAGTTGCTCTTTAAGAGCCATTTTCTCCAAAGAAATTACTTTAAGGTCATAACATTTTACATAAAAAACTATGACCAAATCGCCTTTGCCTGAATAGTGATTTAAAATAGGATTTTAATGTTCCTACCTGTTAAATCCCCTTCTCTTTAGTCCATATGGAACAGAGGTACCATGGGGTTGAGTCCATCATCCTGGGGGGGCAGAGCACATCACAAAAGACAGGGTCTTTGGGGTGGAGCATTCCTCCTACCCCTCCCGCTCTACCCCCTACATACTAATTCACAGAAGTCATGATGACCGAAGCCACACAAGAGAAGAAAATCTCCCAAGACTAAGACCCTAAGAGGACTTCTTTGCCCAGGAAAGCAACACGATTAAGGTCTTATGTTCCATATAGACTAAAGAGAAAATGATTTAACAGGTAAGAACACTAAAATCCTATTTTCTCTTACGTCCAGTATGGAACACAGGTACCATGGGGATATACCAAAGCTAATATTCCCAAGAAGAAAAAGAAGAAAAGACCTATCACACATCAAATATACCAGACAGCCCTAAACAACACAGATAGGGTTAATCCAATAAAATGGCCTAGAAAAGGAAGTCATCCTCACTCCAATGTCTTTAAAGAGAATAATGAATATCCATAGTGAGTACCAGAGCATAACCGAGCTCACCCCAACTCCTGCATGCAGGGACAACATAGGTTGGGACATAAAGTGGACCACTGCACTTAAAGGGTTACTCACCAGTCTTGTCTTCAGGTGGCCAACATGAGTCTAGATCCTATCATGAGAGAAAACTTGTAAGCAACTGGACAATACACCAGGGAACCCCAGTGATGGTAACCCGCCTAATGGGGGGCATTATACAGCCCCATATCTAAAAGTAAAAACTAAGAGGATGGCAGTTCCTTTCCAGCTTGCTTGCAGGACACATGAATTCTGGGAGTTAGTCAGCAGGGGGGTTGACCTGGAGGAGGAGGGGGTCTCTACCCCAGAGACTCTGTCTTTTGTGATGTGCCCTGCCCTCCAGGAGGACTGACTCAACCCTATGGTGTTCCATAGTGGACATAGGAGAAATGTATTTAAATCAGGTCTTTCAGACCAGTGAAGTAAATCATTTTGATTTAAATACTATCCACCCTGGTACTCAGGAGGAAAATGTCTGCAAAATAGGTTTTCATAATAAAACAGTAATTAAATTGAGATTTGAACTGCCAAAACTGATATGGGATTTCAGGGATTAATATTCTTACCTTGTATTTTCACTTCCCCAATCTTCTTCATTATCAGATGCAGAACTTGAAAGTTCAATTTCGATTTCATCAACAATCTTTATAGGATAGAAAAATAAATCAAGTCATTAATGTAGTATTTCCATCTTCCAAAAATCACAAACACTATGCAGATACCACAAAAATAAAATATTGTGCTACTTACAGATAAATCCTTTCCTTAGCTCCTGGGGGCACAGGGACCATGGAGTTAAGGTCCCTCCACTAGGGGGCAGTGCACTTTAAGGAAAAAACATTTGTTTGGAGGAGAAAGACTCCCTCACAGCTCTGCTTAAACCCCACCCTGCTCAGCCAATCCACACTTTATTTCAGAGGTGGTCTTCACGAAGAAAATGACAGAAAAGTTGTTCTCCATTCAAGAGAAGTCAAGGAATGGCGGGACACTCTGTCAGAGAAGAATTTTGCTCTCCCATGGGCTTAGAGAAACAGATTTAACAATAAGTACCCCCAAAATCCTCTCTCTCTTCGGACCACTTGGGCACACAAGGCCCATGAGTCACCCCAACTCCATCCTAAAAAAGAATTTGCCAGGGAAGGACAGAAAAACCACTCATAAGTACTAAAAAGACAACCCACAATAAAAACCATGAACTTTCGGTGTCAATGGAGACCAAAACAAAACACAGAAGGACACAGAAGAGATCATGAAGAAGGGCGACTTTCCTTTAAAAACTCTCCACCGAGGCAAACATTCACACTGTCCTGTTTAGTAAACATATGAAGAGACATCCATGCAGAAGACTTACAATATCTGCTCTACTGACGTTTGGCCCTTCTGTACCCATGACACGCTAAGGGTTCCAATAGTGCCAGCCATGATATGACAAGGAACCAGCTTTGCATGAAAAAGATTTCCTGGTGTTGGACTTTATCCAAGAAGCCAACAAACTTTTGATGCTGCCTGATGACATCTAGGATGGGCAGGAAAGATAAAAAGAGCATGTGACCTGTGGAAAGACTGACACTGCTGTAACCTAGTGCCCACAACATCAAATATCCAACATAGGCAGTTCCTGATCCTTCCGGACATTTCCTGGTTCAAATGAAAAAGCGGTCAAAACCTTCAGCAGAAAGCCATGCCTAGCCCAGTGAAAACTCAAGACCAGTGACTTGCACAATCTATGAAGGGGTAAGCAGCGACCTGGACAATGAAGTTATATAGTATATTTGGGTTTTGCAAAAGCCTTCAGTACTGTGCATCACAACAGGTTACTGCATTATTTAAAAGGCTTCAGTTTGGGAGTTGATATCTGTGCATGGATAGAGAACTGGCAAAACATTAGGCAACGAGTTGTTGGATACTTTTCAAGTTGGTCTAAAGTTGTAAGTGGGGTGCCACAGGGTCCTGCAACAAAACTAATCTACGGATTGCAGGATGAGTTATGAAAACAGACTAAGCTAAGGGATTGTTTACATTAGAGAAGAGACATCTAAGGGGTGATGATAAGATTACATTTACAGATATATTCAAGGTCAATACAAAGAACTCTCTAGGCAATTATTTAGTCAAAAAGCTGAGCAAAAAAACAAGAGGCCATCCATTAAGACTAGAGGAAAGACACTTTCGACTAAAACAGAGGTAGGGCTTTTTTTTTTTTTTTTTTTTTTTTTACAGCAAGGGCTGCCACGAGATGCTGTGTTTGCAGACACTGTAGTTGCTTTCAAGTAATAAATACCTTTCTAACTCAGAACAATATTGAGAACATGACTTCAAATCAGATTGTATTTTGATCTGGGGAAATTCCCAACTGTCTTTTGGAGTCAGAAAAAAATGTTGTTTGTTCTATTATTATTTGTTCAAGTCAGTCCTCGTGGTGGTGGTGGTGGTGGTGGTGTGTGGGGGAGGGGGGTGAGGCAAACACTCCTGCTATCGATCGCTTATCCAGTATGACAGACAATCAATGCTGCTACCAGTAAGGCAATCAGGACCTTCTCTCTTACCTTGTCCTGGATCCAGTTATATGAAATGCAAGATTCAAGAAGAGGCGTTAAAAGAAGGCAGTGAAAGCCTTCCTGGTCGCAGCTTAGATTGCCAATCGGTATTCTAAAGGGTGGGGCATCAGGAGGGGCCCTGATCTCCCCCAACCGCCAGTGGGGTCTGATTTTATTTTTTCCTTTAAAACCGCACATAATGCAGGATCAAGAGTTTCTAAAATATATGCATTTTTTATATATAGGATCGCTTCAATGCTCAGGGAGTGATCATGTATATTTTAAAGTGATAAAACTTGCCATGCGGTATATGGGAACTCCTTCTCCACATGCAGGGCAAGTTTGCTGGGTACCAGATAGCAATTTCTAGTCATCATGGCGATCAGGTGCCCAGGATTCATTGAGCTCTGATGTAGATTGCTATGATTGCTGCTTTCTGTGATTGCTGCTGAAATCAAACAGCAGGTAGTGTTGGCAGTCCGGGTGGATCAGGACCTGTAGGTATGATTCTTGAAGAATCAGGGAGTCCAGGTACTCCCCTGTGCATGTGATGACAGAAGGCAAAGATTCCATATTGAATTGTGTACCAACAACATACCTGTTGAGACATTTCAGGTCCAGTATAGAGGGGCAGCAGTTGTCTTTTAGGACTCCACAAAAATGTTGAATAGAAAACTACAAGGCGCTCTTGAGCTGGAATTGGCACCAGAAACTATTTTTCCGGCAGAGTTGAAACAGCTTTGTGAAAGAGTGTTGCCTTTTCTGGGTTCTGTGGAACCTTTGAGGAAAAGAAGCGATGTGGAAGAAGGGATCTGATATCGCCTGCAAAACCCACTGCTCCATTAAGGAGGATGACCAGGCATCTCGAAAAAAGATGGTGAAGACCCCTACAGGCAATGACAGTCCAGGATTGAGTTATGCAGAGGTTGGTTTGTCAGACAGACTTTGTAGCTGATTGATTGGGTTGCCAGGTCTGTCTGGGCTTTGAGGCGGAGAGCTGTTGGTTTGCACCCACAGTGCCCTGGACTGGCAGGGGGAATGAAATTAATTTGTTTTCCTTGCAATAAAGAACCTCTTGGTGGAAATCTGGGGAAACAGAATGCTCTTTCCACCAGTATTGTCGCTACTGATCTTTCAGGTCAGCCCTTGCCGACACCAGTGAAATCTTGAGTCACAGAGTGGTGTGGGGAAACAGAAGTGTGGAACATTTTCCTGAAAATCTGTCCGCGTCAAACAAGCATAAGTAATGTAGGCATTGCCTTCCAATATGTTGGCCACCAAAACCAGCATATCGGCCCTAGGGACATCAGTGTGCATAGCTTCTGATAGCTGCTCTCCCCATATAGCAAAAGCCCTACTGACCCAGGCAGAGACAAAAATATGCCTCACTGCTGCACTGGAGCCCTCCTCCACTCCACTATGACTGAGACACTGCGACCGCTTTCTCCATTGCTGTGCTTCTTACCTTGTACAACAACAGGATGACACTGCCCCTTTAATAACTGTACAATGAGGATGGTAAGCAGCAGTGCTTTCCTACAATAACCCTATAAACTACTCTTGAACAAGGACATGCTACCCTATGGATGTGAAGATAAACCCTGTAACCATCTACAAGTAATTAACCCTTTAACTGCCAGGCGGTATCCAATATTGGACTCCCTCCCCTCTGGCCTTCGATTGACTATAATGGAAAGCAGTGCCAAAATAAGTTAGGCTTATTTTACTTAACCCTTTGAGTGCCAGAGGGATACTTCACACATTTCTCCAAAAAAGGGTTGTTTACATGTCTGCCACTCAAACTTTTAATAAAACATATATTCTCACATTTCATTAGCAAGTTTGCTTTTTTGGTCTTTAGTATTTATTGCTTTTACAAAATATATAACTGGTAAAAAAAAAAAAAAAATAATAATTAAAAAATAAATAAATAAATAGATTGTGGAAATAATGTCACAGTAATAAATCACTTTTGTGGTACAAGGACTTGTAACTGAGTTGGGTGATCTTTTTGAACTTGTGTTTGCCTACTAATTACTAAACACGCTGGTAGAAGTAGTAAACGAACCCTGTTTATCTAATAATATAATTGCTCCAACTCACTCACAATATCTTGTAATGCCATCCCACAATGCTAGTAATATTACATGCACATATTATATTGCATATTATACATATGTTTGAATTTTGATTGTATTCATGAGATATCAAAGATCCATATAGTGGATTGAAACGTTGCTTGTTTCTATAAACAATTTAATTAAGATCCAAGAGTGCATAGCTTTCTTCGTTTTCATTTGTCTACTGCTGCACCCAGCACATTGAGATTTGATACACGTAAGCAGGGGCGGATTGCCCTATCAGGGGATCGGGTATCCCCCGGTGGGCCATCCAGTCATGGGTCAGTAGGGAGATCAGATCTCTCCTCTCCAGCCCACAACTCTATGGATGCAAGGCACAACTCACTCACCAGAGCCGTGCAGCACTGAAGATCGGGTCCTGTTCTCTGTACCTGTCCTGCCCCCAAGGCTGACTTAGCTGGCCCTGCTCTGCCTGAAGTGTGTGTCCTGGTGCAGTGCATGATTGATTAGCAGGCAGAACTTCTGGGACCTAACTACCTAGCAGATTAAATAGGTATTATTTTATTCTTCTTAACCAATTGTACCCATTGCTAGAGAGGCTTAATTTACCATCTGTTAACCCTTTAACCCCTTGTATGCTTTAGAGAGGTATAGATCAGTTATTAACCCTTTGCATACCAGACAGGATTACAGCAATGTTTTATTCTGTTATTAACCAACTGAATTCCTCATAGGTGCAGTACCTCATGGATTAACCCCTTGTATGCTAGAGAGGCATAATACATCTGTAATCAACCCCTTGTATGCCAGAAAGGCAAAGTTTTTAATTACTGATGAATTATGCCTCTTTTGCACACAAAGGGTTAGTCATTGAGGTACACATTTCTGTGCAGTGTGTTGTGCACCTATGAGTCATTCAATGGGTTAATCACAGAACACATACACCTCTATTGCATGCAAGGGGTTAATAACTGATCAATTATTGCATACAGTATGTTAAGGGGTTAATAGCTAACCATTTATGCCTTTTTAGCAATGCATACAGTGTGTTAGGTTAACCCTTTCAGTGCCAGAGGGGTAAGCAACGCATCGCACAGCAATGCTTTACGTACCCCTCTGGAACTCAAAGGGTTTTAATATATGAATAGATAGATAGAATACCAGCTAATGGGCCAGTTAAATAAAAAAATCCCCCGGGTTGGTATTGCACCACAATCTGCCCCTGCACGTAAGTGCCAATCTTTGAATTGCTATATTAAAGGTGTAAAATAAGAAAGTATGGGATATGTAGTGGATCAAGGCATTCAAAGGGTTACTCATTGATCTGCTGTCTTCAAACTTCCATCATATGGTAAGGGCAGAATCTGAGAGAGACTCCAACATGAGGAACACACTTGTCAAAGTCACCCTCCACAGGGGAAGAAAGATGCACAAAGCACCTGTGAACTGGGTAATCCAACTCCATGGAACCCCAGTGATGGCAGCCTGACTAACAGGAGTCTATACAGCCCCATTTCTAAAGAAAAAATAATAAAAACCTAAGAAAAACTAAAGTCGATGTCCACTGCACTACCACTACTTTGCAGGACACATGAATTCTAGGAAGATTTGGGGGTTGAGTTGGAGGAAGAGGAGAGAGTCTCCAGCACAAAGACCTTGTGGGAGATGCACTAAGTGGTGATAAAGAGGAGAGGACTTCTCTAGTGATATCACTTCTCCATTTCCTATGTTATTTTATGGAGCCTATGCACCAAGATTTCATCAGCTTTGGAGAGCTTAGTGCATAGGCTCCATAGAATAACATAGGGACTGGAAACCCCTTGTCTTTTGTGATATGCCCTGTCCTTCAGGAGGAGGGACTAAACCGCATGGTACCTGTGTTCCATATTGGAAGTAAAAGAAAATAAACTGAGCTGTAATAAAATCTCCCAGCAGTGAGAGCACCTTGTTCATGAAATGTTTACTGCTCCTTTAACCTACAGTTTAAGATGTGATAATACAGCAAAACAACAAAGTGCATTAAACTTTTAACTGAATGTACACTTGCCTCTTCTTCACATGTGGTGGACACAGTTTCTTCTCCTTCTTCGCAAGAAAGATCAAAGTACTCTTCCACTATGCGGTGGGATGATAGATTACGTGACTTTGGTTTCTTGCAGATTCTCAAAAATTGAACTTCAGAGTCATCCTGTTCAGCATAAAATATCAGGTTATATTTTGTTGCACCTGGAAGCATCAATTAGAACCAATAATAAAAGAAACACCATTATGTTTGTTAAACTGTGATCTTTACATTCATCTGATGTCCAACTCAGAAATTGAAAACTGCAGATTAATGTTATAACCCTCCTGGCTCTCTGGCCGATCCGGTTATTAGACTAAACTGTAATATTATGAAGTGAAATCATGATATAATTTCTAGAAAAAGCTTGGAGCCTTATTTATCAAGCTAAAGTGCAATTTTGAAGAAAATCATCTGCACACCATTGTAGGGGGTAATGGAAATCCCAGTTTATTGAAATGGTGCTTTTAACCTCTTAAATGCCATCTACAATACATTGCTACAATACATTTAAGAACTTTCATTATCCACGTATGTTGTGATTGGTTTGCTCCAGAATTGCTCCTCGGTGCAGTACATTTTTCTTGGGTAAAGAACCTAGTCCGCCCTATTTTCATAGGACAAACTTAAAAGCTTAAAACGAGCAGTAAACTTTTTTTTATGAAAACACATTTTATAAATCTTTTCCTGCTGAATAAAATAAGGTCATTCCCATCGCTGTCAGATCTTTTTATTCAAAATTTATAGCAGTTTAAATAATCAGGAAGTGAATTTACTGTGTTTACTTCCTGATAGATCTAACTGACAGGAAGTGACAGGCAGTTTCTATCACATTCTATGGAGAACTGTATGTATCTGAGTTTTCTGACTTTCCTCTCCATTAGAATCTAACAGGAAATCTAATTAGAATTTGACCACTAGAGGACACTGCTAATGTAAAAAAAACGTGTTTAAACTAATAACTCTGGAAATATAAATCTCTCAGCAGTGGGAGTGCCCTTATTTTATTCAGTAGGAAAATACCTACGATACATATTTTTTTCATAAAAAAAGTTTACTGCTCCTTTAAGTGGAACAATATTGAAAGAAACCAATGCACCGCAGGTAACAAAAATCATTGTTTATTTAAATGGGACTTTTAACCCTTTGAGTGCCCGAGGGGTACGCAAAGCATTGCTATGTAATGCGTTGCGTACCCCTCTGGCCCTCAAAGAGTTAACGTCTTGAATACTAGAGAGGTTTCCAACTATTTGAATCATTCTATGGTGCAGTTGCTATTCTCCAGGAATGTTCCACTTCAGCTTACTGTATAAGGCCCACTGTTCTAGTCTGGACATCAGATGATTTTTGATCAGCACCTAAGACAGGCTAAACAAATAGCTGTAGTGAAAAGTTCCTTGTAACTCATTCCTCATTCTACACTAGTTTCGATCTATAGATCCCACCCAGCATTTGAAAAAGTGAAAACATTTGAGAAAGACTTAAAATGGTAACAGGTAAGACAACTTAAAAGGGAAGTTATTTTTGAAAACGATGAACTTATCATAAGGCTTTCATTGCTGCACCAATAACCAGTCTCTCCTCTCAGGTTATTTCTTTATATATGAACAGTGTCTGTGGTACATGCAGGGCCAGATCTATATCCCATTGGCCACCTCTGCTGGACACCTCCACAATGCTCCTAATCTCCACATTGCTCCCCATCATTTCCATATTGCCCTCACATTGCCCCCATCAGCTCCATATTGCCCTCTCATTGCCCCCCATCAGCTCCATATTGCCCTCACATTGCCCCCCATCATCTCCATATTACCCTCACATTGCTGCCCCCCCCCCCCAGTGTCTGTTTCCTACCTCCCTGGTGGTCCAGCGGCATGGCAGGAGAGGACTGGGCCTCCTTCTGCACAGACCTATAGCTGCTGGTGCTCCTACACGGTCTTCTCTTTAGTAATGCAGAATGCTGGGAGATTATGTAATCTCACAGTGCTCTGTATTACTAAAGAGCAGCAGCTACAGGTCTGTGCCGAAGAAGGCACAGACCTCACCGGGCCAGGAGGTTATTGTTACGCCACTGCTCGCTGCGCAGAGAGGCCAATAAAAAGAAAAAAAGATTCCAATGACAGGCACCCCTCTGTGGGGTGCGCCTGTAAGCAGATGCCTACTCTGCCATATGATAAATCCGGCCCTGGGTACACTGGAAGGTCCATCAGCTGACAGAATTATGACATTTTCATTTATTCATCAACCTACAGAGTCACACATTCCAGAGAAGCCCATCTGCATCATAGGTTAAAATGAAAATTCAATAAACGCACACAGATTTAAATAAGACTTTCAACTGCTTGAAAGTTAGAGAGGTCTCCAATGCATTGCAAATCAATTCAGAGATTTCTCTAGTATTCAAAAGGTAAAAAAAGCCTTTAACCTCACCCTCTATGCTTCGCTTCCTGGAATGTTGGGGGCATACATAGTCCTGTGAAACGTAAGCAAATTTTGAGTCATTTACCCTGTTTAAATACTCAAGTTGCCCTGCAGCAAGAAACTCATCTTACGGATGAGGAAAATTCTAAACTCCGGAGAAAAGGGGTGGTGCATTGTGTTGCAGCTTCCTATTCAAGCAAAAAGCGGGGCTAGCCATTCTTTTGAACCTTTATGAACTATTCCTGATCCAGAAGGTTGTTTTTTTATTGGTGCACTGTGAGATAGATCAAAAACCTTTTATAACCTGTGTATTCCCCCAATGATCCTACTTACTCTTTTTTCGCATCTCTATTTCCACACTTACACTCCCGGTAATATTTTACTAGGTGGGGATTTCAACGTCATCCTTAATCAGTGACTAGTTAGAAGTGGATGCCCTACCATCACAGATGCTTCTTCCTTAAATCCCTTGCAACGCATTATGGATCAGGTCACTCTGGCATTTGGCGCCTTCTTCATCCTACAGACTGGCAGTATAGCTTCTTCTCTCATCCACATGGCACTTTGACCAGGCTAGACTATTTCTTAGGTTCAGCGGCTATTCTCCCTCTGGTCACTGACTGTCAGATTCACAACATTCTTATCTCAGATCACGCTCCTGTTACCTTGTATCTGTCCTTTTGCCCCTTTCATCCTTTTATTGGTGTATGCCTTCCTTTCTCGTTCAATCCCCTGATTTTTTTGCTAGTCTCCGAAATGCATGGCTTGCATTTCAATCTGATAATGCCCTTCATTCTTCTGATCCTGTTCTGGCCAACAGCGAAGGCCATTTTGACTGGTCATATCATTTCGTATGTTACAAAGCTTCGGAGGGAAACGGTGAGCAAACTTGTGCAGCTACAGTGTATGCTTACCGCTCGTTACGCTGCTTACCTTCCTGCCGACTCTGCTCTGAACTGTTCTAAATATCTTGATGCAAAAAAGGCTTATGAAGCGGTATTATCTACAGCTGCGCAATTTCAATTGTCTAAACGTTCAGCACATTTATATAGCAATGCTAATTTACAAGGTAGGCTGTTCGCCCATCTGACTAAAAACTTACATGTGGCCCTAATATTATCCGCTCCATACAGCCGCGAGACTCGACAGTCAAGACGGACCCGGCGGATATGAATGTAGCTTTCGTTGCATACTTCTCCAACCTATACAGTCCTCAGTCAGACAATCCTTCCGCTCGGTCTGATTTTTTACAGCGTTTATCTTTACCTAAACTCATGCATGATCAGCGCTTGTCCCTTGGAGGAGCCCATCTCTGCTAGGGAACTAGAGCTGGTACTTAAATCCTTACATAATGCCAAATCACCGGGGCCGGATGGTCTTCCGGGCTGAGTTTTACAAGATTCTGCGGGAGGACATCTCTCCCACGTTGTTCTCTCTTTATATCACTATATTTGATTTGCATGTTATGCCCTCTTTCTTCACCCTTGATAGGATTATCCTACTGCCTAAGCCTGGGAAGGATCCTAACCGGGTTGAATCCTATTGGCCGATATCGCTTTTAAATACAGATTATAAGATCTTCAGTAAGATTATTGCGAATAGACTCAATCGGATACTGCCTCAGCTCATTACGCCTGAACAAATGGGCTTTATTCCCGGTAGGTATTCGGTGACTAGTATTCGAACCGCAATTGCTGCTCTTACTAAATCCTCTGACTTTCCTTGTAACAATAATCTACTTATAAACCTTGATGCTGAAAAGGCTTTTGATGAAATCCTTTGGTCTTATCTATTCCAGGTTTTAGAAATCCAAGGTTTTGGTCCGATGTTTCGTGCTTTAATTGCGCAGTTCTATACCGAACCATAAGCCAAAATTTCTACTAATTCTGTCAACTCCTCTATCTTTCAACTGTTCAGGGGTACCAGACAGGGCTGCCCCCTCTCACCACTCCTTTTTTAATCTAGCGCTGGACCCCTTTCTTCGTACATTGTTGGCATTACCGGATTTTCAGGGTATTGGAGGGGGCACTGTCAAAAACAAACTTGCTGCATTTGCGGGTGATCTGTTGCTGTTTATCTATAACCCACAATCCACTCTTCCTTCTATTATACAGATTTTTGAGAGTTTCCGGAGGGTGGAGGGTTTTACGATCAATTTCAACAAGTCTGAGGCAATGTGGCTTTCTCCACGGCCCCCAGCTTCCCTACCATTTTCTTGTCCATTACAATGGTCCACCCGTCATCTTAAATTTTTGGGCATCCTTTTACCTAGAGATATTTCTACGCTTTATCAGACTAATTTTAATCCCTTGCTGGCTAAGTTGACTTTGGATTTTCTTGTCTGGAAGGTTTTACCTCTGACGTTTACTGGCCACATCAATCTAATTAAAATGATAGCCTTTCCGCGTATCTTATATTTAATGCATATGCTACCATTATATCTTTCTGCAATATACAATCACTTAACCGTCGCTTTCAGGGCTTTATATGGGGTGGCAAACTCCCCAAAATGAGTTTGACCAAAGTGACCCAACCTAAATGATGCGGTGGGTTTATCTTTCCACATCTACGGTTCTGTAATGTAGCCTGTCTTCTCCGGTATGTGAAAGATTGGCTAGATGACACTGCGGTTTACACCGACCCTGCTAGGGACCAATGTTTCTGTCCATCCTTGAGTCTCTTATATTCTGCATGCTCCCTTGTCCGCTCTTCCCCCTCCTTGTGTGGCTAATCCTTTGCTGGCCTCTAATGTGAAGAGCTGGCAATATATATACGTTACCACCTTTTCAAGTCACTATATATTTCAGTTTTTCTACCCTTCACTTGTAACTCCTCCTTTCAGGGTGGGGAGGCTGATACTCTTTCTTCAATGGGCCTCCCGAGGTGTAACTTCAGTGGGTCACATACTTAACCCTTTAACTCAACGGATGTACTCTTTCCCAGATTTTCAATCTAAATATACTTTACCGTCTAACCATCTTTTTGCTTTCTTGCAAGCTAAACACTATGTTCAGTCTCTTCTACCAGTTTTGTCCAAACAACTTACGGATAATAGTCTGGATTGTTTAATTATAAAACTTACGGCAGCATCTTTCAAAAAGTCCCGCATTTACAGAACTTTTTTTTCAATGGCTCATACGGATTTGAACCCTTTGAGCTCTTCTGGCTGGCTGGTGGATATACCCACACTAACAGTGGACTTACTGGTGTCCAACTTCTTACGCAGATTGCGCAGCTCTCCGTCTGCTTATTTCCATGATCTCTTATAGATTATTGCATAGATTATACGTGACTCCTTTAGCAGCCCATCACATTGGCCTTGCCTCAGTCTTCTCTTGTCCTAAATGTCAAACTCCTAATGTGACTTTACTACATATGATATATTCCTGTCCACATGTCTATTCCTTCTGGACCAAGATCTTTTTCTAGATCACGACTAAAATTGGGATTCCTATTGATTTTGTTTTTCCAGCCTTTCTCCCAGGGGTCTATACCTCCTCCTCTCAGTTAATGGCTAGCCAAACTAAATTTGTTGATTTTGCTGTTATGGTGGCGTTTCAATGCATTTTGGTGCTTTGGTTATCACCTCAACCCCCCCTGCTTCGTCAATGGACTCTTAAGTTGTTTCACTTCACTAGACTGTGTTGGACGCTTGCCCTATCCGATAAGGAAATGCTGGATGCTCATTTTATCACTCTCTGGGAACCCTTTATTCTATCCTGGCCTATTGCTCATCAGACAGGCTTCTACCGTTGCTTCAGATACACTTCATGGATGGAGGAAAGACTATTAATGGATGGTGCCTTGGAGTCCCTGTTGGAGGTGGAGGGAGGGAGATTCCTTCTTTCCCAATTTGGATGCTGGGGAGGAGGACTTGGGAGTGTCTAGCCCTTCTCTTTGACCTCAATCCTTTTCTTTCGGGTTTGTGGGGGGGAAGGGTTGGGCCCCTCTGGAGGCATGCACCTGTTCTCTGTTTTTGTTTTTTTTTTTGTTTGTCCTGTTTATTGTATTGTTACTGCTCTTTAGATTATTCCATTGAGACATTATTTGTTAGGATGGCTCCACTGGGTACCCTGGTGGTTGCAGCATTCCATACAACTTGAGTTGTCATCATTCAATCATACTGTATACTCTCCCCAGTGTTTTTGTATGATTACTGAAACTGTCAGTGTTAGACATGCTTTTTGCTTGTGGGAAGGGATTTCCTTGCTGTATACCTAACACAATGGTGTTGGGTTTCTCTTTTATAGATCTTATGCCTGAAATGTCTCATGCCTTCATCTTTCATGTATGGCTGTACTTGTATTTTGAAAATTTCAATTAAAAAAACTTTCATTAAAAAAAAAAAAAAAAAAAAAAAAAAAAAAAAGCCTTTAAAAAAAAAAAAAAAAAAAAAAAATCAATGGAAATTTTCATCCCCCCCCTATGGTGTATTTGATTTGCTCCAGAAGTGCACCTCTTTACACATATTTAAAGGGATAGTAATACTTCGTTTTAACTTTATTTTATTTTGTAGGCATTAAAAAAACATTAAGAATGATATAAGTCTTATCTCTCAAACCTTTATGGTTTATGAGATATTCACAAGCAAAGTTCCCCTCCCCGCCCCTTTTACCTAGTGTAAGCCATCTCTTCTCAGATGTGAGTCTGGTTGTATGACAGGACAGATAACAGAAGGGGACAATTTTCTTTGTATGAAAACAATGAAAGACCTTCCCCTCTTGACAAGTTTTTCAGCTTTTTCCTTTATCTTAATTGAAGATTGTCCCTCTCTGCAGTCTACCTGGGCATCTCCCTTCTGATCTGGTTGAACAGGGGGGGATACTTTGTTTGTGAATATCTCTTAAACCATAAAGGTTTCAGAGACAAGACTTGTATCATTCTTCATGTTTTTTTAATGCCTACAAAATAAAATAAAGTTAAAACGAAGTATTACTATCCCTTTAACAAATATCTCTTAACAAGACTAAGGAGAGGCCATGTGTTCCCAGTCAACATGCACATGCCTTTCATTGTGACCATACACTGGTAGTCCTGTTTACACATACAAACACACAAATGATGCGGCTGCACTAACATCAAGCCTTCAGACACTATGTATCGCTACAATACATGTTAGTGCAGCCGCATCATTGTTTATTTGTATGTGTTGTTTGGAGATAAAGAGAGCTTCAAGGCTGGCCCACGAAGACGGTGACACTTCTCAATGCAACTGATAAAAGCGTTAAGAGCACTGTAAATGTTAAACTGCAATATTAACCTTTTCATCGCTGGAGCCGCTTTATCTTTGTGAATGTAAGTCCTTTACAAATGCCTATTTCAAGACTCATAGAAATAAATTTATGGGCCTTACGTTGAAAAGAAAAGTGGAACAATTTTACAGCAAATCAACAGCAACCCAGGGAAAAAATAAATACCAACCCGGACTTAAATAGGGCTTTAACCCCTTCAGGACCCACGATAGTCCTGGCACGTCATGGATCCAACATGCGCTAAGGACACATGACGTGCCAGGACTATCACTGATTTCAGGGCTCTCTGCGTGGCTGCACGCTGTTCAGGGAGCCCTAAACCAGCTCTCAAAAAAAGTGGTCTGTGGTCTTAAACCCCTTTCAGTGATAGAGAGGTGCACAACACATTGCAAACCAATGCATTGAGTATGCCTCTGGCACTGAAACAGTTAAGTGCCGGCCGCACGCAAGTCTCCAACACATTGCAAAGCAATGCACTAGGGACCTCGACATCTCTAACATTCAGTTGGTTAAACACTCTAGTTAACTCAATGGTTATTTGGGCTATTTGTATTTTCCCATATGGTGTAAATTCTTCAAATAATCATGGCTTTAAATGGGGCTTTTAACCATATAAATGCTAGAGAAGTCACAACCACACTGCTTTACAATGCATTAGAGACCTCTGTTGCCATCAGCAGGTTAAAAGCCCCATTTAGATCAATTGGGATTTTTCATTGTTCTCTATAGTGCAAATGGTTTGCAGCAGAATTGCACATGTTTGCTTTTATACACAAGGCTATTCAGCTACACAAGGTACTGTAATTTACCTCCTGAGAAGTGTCATTCAGCTGCTTTATTAGTTTATCAAAGACAACTTTCTCTTCCTCCCCTTTGGCAATAGTGAGCTCCTGCCTACAAAGAAAGAATAATACATATATATTCCATACCATGAATGATGAACTTGGACAACATTTTACAAAGCCCAACAGTAACAGACACACTTGAAAGGACCCCGTAACCATCTAACAATCTCTCTTCTTACCTATGACTAGAAAATCCTAATGTGCAAATAGATTTCCCTTTCTCCTTGCTTCACTCAGTCCTGGTTGTCTTCGCCATAGAGGCAGAAATAACTGTTACTTAACCCTTTGAGTGCCAGAAGCAATGTGTTGCGTACCCCTCTGGCACTCAAAGGTTTAAACATTAATGAGTAATGTGATGGCCACCTTTACAACACTTAAAGTGATAGAAATGTTTCAGAATAAAAGCAGCTCCAATTAATCATCATAGTATTTGGTCCATGGAGAGTGTTATTTCAATACTGTCAGAGTTGTTGTACAAGAGTAACTGAATGATAAAGTATCCCCCTTCCGCCCCTTACGGATGTAACACTGCTCACCTCAGAGCAGCAAGGTGGTGTCCAGATGGCTTGCAGAGAGGGACAGTTTTCAAATAGCATAAGGAAAAATCTGAAAAACCTGTCAAAGGGGGCAGGGTTTTACATATGATCACAGTAAGAAGACTGTCCCTTGTTGCGATCTGTCTGGTCTTAAGACCAGATTCCACATCTGATGGGAGGCAGCTTAAACTAGGTAAAAGGGGAGGAAGGGGGATACTTTATCATTCAATTACTCTTGAACTACAACTCTGACAGTACTGAAATAACATTCTCCATGGCTCAAATACTATGACGATTAATTGGAACTGCTTTTATTTTGAAACATTACTATCCCTTTAAAGCAAAACTGCGCTCAAACCAATACACCAGAACCCCCACTATACTTCAGATGGCCTATTTATAGTGATAACAATACAATAAATACTTTAATTCAGATATTGGGGATATTGGCTGTGTGCGATGATGAGAATTATAGTCTCCAATAGCGGAAGAACAAAAGGCAAGAAGAAAATCGATGTACTGCACATGCCTATATCGCAAATCGCTCTATTTGGCAAGCTAAGGAGGTAAGCTTATGGGGCAGACCAACTGAACCAAATGGGACAAATCAAAATTCCCTGAATCCCCAATAACTGAAATGGAAATTGTAATTGCGTCATTGATAGAGAGGTCTCCAATGTACGGCTTGCAGAGGATTGGAGACCTCTCTAGCATTCAACTGGTTAAAAGTCCCATATAAAGTGAACCAATCAAATAAAAAAACCCCAGTTTGTCTTTTAACCCCTTAACGACCGGCTGATCGTCACGGTCAGTTAAGGACCACGGAGTATTTTTTTTTTGCTCCTTCCGGTTCTGGACTCCCCGAACGCTGTGCAGCCGCCGGGGGAGCCCGGAATTCCATTACGGTCATAGTACGTCATGGGTCGTTAACTTAAGTCGACCCATGATGTACTCTGACCGTCAAGGGTCGTTAGAAGTTTAACTTGGCTGAAGCCCAGCATTCTCAAACACACCACTGTTTCAATAAAGGTTAACAAAAAGTTTTTTTTGTTTTGTTTTTTTAAATAGACCATTACCGTTAAGCACCAAATGGCTGGTATTGCTCACCTGTCTTGCACTCAAAGGGTTAATATGTAACTGGATTCCATAGCCACTGCTGAGTAATTAGATGAACATATCAATTGTGTCAGTCAGGGAATGTGTGCAGTCTAACCATAGCAACCCTACAACTGGAAACTTGCATCAGATTTTTATTTAAAGTTTTTTTTTTTTTTTTTTTTTTTAAACAAAAGCTAAATACAGCTAGGCAGCAGCTTATTTTATCTCCAGGAACCCTAGTTATTCATAGTAGGCAAAGGAACAAGCAAATTCCCATGATCCTCTCCTCCAGAGCAGCATTCTGTTGCCACAGTGACGACATGTGTAGGGTTGTGCTTTTTACAGGCTGCCAGACTGCTGGTGATAAAACACGCTGCATTTACGTTTTGCAAATTAAATCTGGAGAAGCACAGTCTTTACAGTGACATACAGGGAGAGATGGATTCGTTCAGGCGCCTTCCATTATCTTACCTATTTTCCTTCTTGCCGCAGATCAGATAATGGTACCAGTATCCAAAAGCCAGATACGATACCCAAACACTGAGCCGCCTTGAGCTTCAAGTGGGAAACCATCCGAGATTAGTGAAGGGGTTCAAGTTAATCCATCGTTCTATGCATAGGACTACAAAGATGTGCTTCTCTACATTTGTTTTACAAAGCTAATGCAGCTAGGCATCATGGGGAGGATCATGGGAGTGTGCATTCTTATGGCTTTTTCTGTAGTAAATGCCTAGGTATCCCAATGATAAACTGCTGTCTTGCTGCTTTTAGCTATTGTACAACAAATATGGAGCGAGATGAGAGTTTCTAGTCCAAGGGCAGGCTGAGCACATTCCCCGACTGGCACATCGGTCTTGGACATCAGGTCAAATAATGGAGGGAGACAGGTCTCTATATCCAATTAAAAATTAACCCACTGAGTGCCAAAAAGGTGAGCAATGCCCCCCTCTGGAAGTAAAAGGAGAAATAATAAGTCTTTAAACAAAAAAAACAAACAAAAAAAAAAAAAGGGCTCAACGAGTGATGTTTCTAAGTATGCAGACGACATAAAGTAATCATTTTAAATTAACAGGTAAAAGTTTTTATATTTATTTAATTTTTTACCTTAGTGATATGTCCACTTTAAATCAATGGGAATGCTTATTCTTCCCTACAGTGTTATTTGCTGTATGTTAGTCTGAGGAATTAAGGTGAAAGGGTCTTATGCACGAAGGAGCAAATTTGGAGCAAACCAGCTGCTCTATAGAGTTATAATAAAACTCATATGGACTTAAAAGAATGCACTGCTACAATGGAAACCCCTCTAGCATAGCATGTCACATTTTCTCTGACCTCTATAGTGCAGTTAGCTTGCCCTGAATTAGTAACTTTGCCTATACACATAAGGCCCTAAGGGATGCGTCATACAATGTGATGCCTACCCCTCTGGTCATTAAAGGGTTAAGGAAGCTGTTGTCAAGCAATCCCATTCTGTTAAAGGGATAGTAATACTTAAAAATTCCTATCCCCCATCTTTTAGCCTTTCAAAATCTGAGTAAAATGAGCCCAGGGGCATCTCTCAAACCATTATGGTTTGAGAGATATGGTCTTTCAAAGTTCCCTCTTTTTGCCTTTCCCCTGACGTCAGCATTCTACCTGAGAGCAGGGGAATCCTCTCCTGGGATCAGCCAGTGGCTTTGCAGCAGTGAAGAGATCGTGGTAATAAAAAAGAAATCCTTCACTAAAAGGTCTTCCACTTGTGCTTGGTTTGCAAGCACACACAGAAGACCTTTTAAGTTAAGGGTTTCTTTTTTGTTACCGCAATCTTGGCTCTGCTGCAGAGCCTCCGCCGGTCCCGGGACCGGATTCCCCTGCTGTCGGCTCGAATGCTGACATCAGGGGAGAGGGAACTTTGAAAGCGGATATCTCTCAAACCATAAAGGTTTGAGAGATGACGCTGGGCTCATTTTACTCAGATTTTGAAAGGCTAAAAGATGGGGCATAGTAATATTTAAGTATAACTATCCCTATAAGAACTTTAGACCTTTTTAAATCATTACATACTACAGCAGCACCACCTACTGTTTTATTCATTTTTTTTTTTTTTTTTTTTTAAATAAGAGACTGTACCTTTCAGTTGTGTATTTTAGAATGCTGCTTCCCCAGACCATCCTTCAATATATAAACTTGTAGTATATTTATAAAATAGTGTTACATTTGGGGCTGAAAATGCAACTCACGTGAAAAGTGCCCCATTCACGGGGAGAAGACATGCTGAGGAAACCTAGGCTGCACTGACCCCTGCAGACAGGCTGAACAGGGGTATGACAAGTGACCCTTGTAACGGATGTTATCCGTTACTTAGGCCCTTGTCTGGACCGCAAACAGTTTTCTCAAAGACTATGGCCCTGTGGCCTTATTTGAACTTTGATAGGGGTTTCCCTATCATTATGTTAAAAGATTTATGTCGAGTGTCATACGTTTTGTATATTGTCAAAGGTCGAATATTGCCTGTTTTATGTATTGTATTGTATTGTATAATGTACGAGGGATACACGAACACCGAAGCCGGTGGTTCCCCGGTCCCTTTGTTCGAGGCATCAATGCCGTCTCGAACGCGGGAAACCAGAGGCAGTGAGTCGACGCCGGATTGGCAGACGTACGACTCACTGCGCACACTGATTGGCCAGGGTTGAAGCCGCATATTCCAACTAGTGTGTACGTGCTTCAACCCCTGGCCCAGTTCTCAGATGTGTATTCCCTCTGAGCAACCCATTGTCTTTGTCCAGACATTAATTAATCATAACCATGTCAATATTGTGTTCAGTTGCTCATCTGTCATTGGTCCGTTTCCCTTAGCTACCATTGGTCCCTTTGTCACCCTCTGCCATTGGTCCATTGTCCCCGTCACCATTGGTCTGTTGTGCCCTGTGTCATATCCCATTGTGTCGGATTGGTCCCTGGGCCAAGCCTGCATTAGAATGCCTGGCCCTTCCCCTCCCTATTGTGGTATCATGTTGTAATTGTATAAAAGATGTGCTGGTTGTTCAATAAAGGTGTGTTACTTTTGGAGTGAACCAGAGTCCTGGAGTC
This sequence comes from Rhinophrynus dorsalis, assembly GCA_037306005.1. Lineage (NCBI taxonomy): Eukaryota > Metazoa > Chordata > Amphibia > Anura > Rhinophrynidae > Rhinophrynus > Rhinophrynus dorsalis. The sequence continues at coordinate 39,140,377 of CM074719.1, read as the reverse complement.
TGTTTGTTCCCATGGTTAAAGTGGCCACTCTGCCGCCCATTCGAACCAGGTTCTTGTACGTTCGTCCGTCTGCTGCCAGGATCCCGCTACCGAACTTTGTATCCTGTCAGGCGGCAACGTGGACTCTGCCCTTTGGTTTCCCTGTACAAGCTTCAACCTTCGAGTTGAGCACCGGAGTACTCGAACGGCTGGGGATACAGTCTGTGGTTCCTGCTACACTTTTCCTGATTCGTTCCTGTGCTTGTTCGACGGTGTTCGAGTGCCGTGACCCCTCCGGTAGCCGCATCCTACAGAGCAGAGTCGGTCTTCCCGAGGTTCGATGCCACTTTGAGTCGACCTCCGGAACGCTGATTTTCTCCACCGGTGCACTCGACGGCGCCAGTCCGGCATCGAGAAGGAGAGACCCGGGAACTACGACGGAAGGCAGGCGGGCCCCTCCCGGCCTATCCGTTATATTGGTGGCAGAGCGGTGGGATTTCTCCTTCTTTCATCGTGTGTACCAGTTGAGAGATGGCGGCCAAAGCACTACTACCGGAGGCCATAGGAGTGTTCGAGATGCGGTACCAGGACATCGGAGATCGATGGGGAAATTTTGTGGGTGACCTCGCCGAAGAGTTTTACTGGGAGATCACCGCCTGCATTAAAGAAGAGCTTCGAGTCCAGGACGGGTACTGGGAATTAATCAAATACCTTCACAAGGAATATGCTGAAGTTATGGTTGTTTTTTTCCCATTTAAACTGCGTCTGGTCCTGCAACAACTTGTGTGGATGGCTATGATGGAGGATAATACTTTCGGGCAGCAGTATTCCAGCCGCTACTGGGACATTTGGGAGAAGCGAAAGGCCATGTTCGGGAGCTACTTTCCTCCGCACCTGGAGGGGACCCTTGACCGGTTAGTTAAGGAGGAGTGGAATTTGGAGCTGATGTGTATGGGCTGGATAGAGGAAGCCCAGGAGATTCCAAGAGAGGAAGATGAGGACTGGGGGGGTTACCCATCTGAAGAGGACTTAGATGGAGGTTTCCCTGTTCACTCCACACTGGTGAGTGGGAATACGTTCCTCACCAGTGCCCCTGCTGCCCTGCCTGATACCCCTTTTTCCCTGGACTGTTTGTTGCCTGAGCTGAGGGGTGGGAATTCGTTCCCCCTCAGTGAAGAAGATGCCTCGGCATCAGGGGATGGGACGGACGTCTCCCCTGAGAGGCCAGTTGCCCCTTTCCCTGTTTTCCCAGCTGCGGTGGACGAGACGCAGGTCCCCACCAGCAGCAATTGTGTGCCCCAACTGATGGGTGGGAGCGAGCCCATCAGTCCCCATGAGCCTCCTGCTGTAGTGGGTGTGAGAGCCCAGCAGCAGCCCCAAGATGTTGCCCCTAGTGGGGGTGGAAGATGTGCTGGGAGCAGAGCCGTGCGTGCTCCCCAGGATTACAAGTAATGCCGCCTTGAGGGATGGGACTGCGGTCTCCCTCAAGGCAGAAGAAAGGTCGGTGTGTGATGGCCTGCGAGAGGAGGACCCCAGCGGACTGGAAGGAAGCAGTGCTGCTGGACCTCCTGTGGATGTGTTGTATGACCTGATGGGTGGAGAAGAGTGCCCCATCAGCCCCCCTGTAAACCCTGGCCTGGTGAGTAGGAGCGAGCTCACCAGGGCCTGGGATACCCCTGCTGTGGTGAAGGAGACGCAGGTCCCCACCAGCAGCCCTAATCTGTCCTCTGTTGTTGGTGCCCTGGAGAAAGGGAAGATGGTGTTCTCCAGGTGCCTGAGTAAAATTGCTGGGAGGTTTGGGAGTGCCTCCCTGCAGAAGAAAAGAAGTGGCCCTGAGGAGGAGGCCCTGAACGCCAAGGAGATCAGCAGATTGCCCCTTTGCAGCACTGATTCCTTGGACACCCACCTCTCTGTGACCCCTGGCTTGGTGGAGGGGAGCGAATCCACCGAGTCCTGTGAACCCCCTGCTGTGGTGTGTGGGAGTGAGCACACCACCTCTTGTTTTGCCCTGACTCTGGTGAATGGAAGTAAGCTCACCGGCAGCCCCATGGAGATTGCCCTGGAACAAGGATGTGTACGCCTCAGGGACACAAATGTTCTTTGCAAGAGAAGTGGGATTACAAGCTTGCCCAGTGATCAAGGGAACCCTGAGCTGGTGAGGGAGGAGACAGTCCTCATCAGGTATGTTGTTGGGGCCCCTGAATTTCCTGAGCTCTGCCTGGGGGGTGGGAATGTGTCCCAGAACGTTGCCCCAGCCCAGGAGAGTGGGACAAACATCCTCTCCTGTTCCTCTGGGGCAGTGGCCCAACTAAAAGGGGGAGATGTGCCTCTCTCCCCACACTCTGATGCCCAGAATCCAGAGACACAATGGCCCCAGGGAGATCCCCCTTATAGACTGGCTCTTGATCCTGAGCCACTGGCCCCAGATCCAGGAACATTGAACTTCCACTCTGCATGGAGCCTGGCCCAGGGAAGGCCACCCCATTTGTTGATTGCCAGGACAAACAGGCATCAGTTCCCCTGGCCCAGGATTAAGGACAAAGGGGCTTGCATTGTCTTCACTGGCCCAGGACAAATGACTACTTCAACCACTGGCCCAGGACAAGGGGGCCCCTCAGTTAAAACTGGCCTAGGACCAAGGCCTTCGGACTAGTGAACTGTCCAGACAAGTGGCTCACCACCTCCATGCCCTCCTACAGCTCCAAGCCAGCGTTTACTACTGCACCCGCTGGCTTGGTACTAAAAGGGGGAGAAATGTAATGGATGTTATCCGTTACTTAGGACCTTGTCTGGACCGCGAACAGTTTTCTCAAAGACTATGGCCCTGTGGCCTTATTTGAACTTTGATAGGGGTTTCCCTATCATTATGTTAAAAGATTTATGTTGAATGTCGTACGTTTTGTATATTGTCAAAGGTCGAATATTGCCTGTTTTATTCATTGTATTGTATAATGTACGAGGGATACACGAACACCGAAGCCGGTGGTTCCCCGGTTCCTTTGTTCGAGGCATCAATGCCGTCTCGAACGCGGGAAACCGGAGGCAGTGAGTCGACGCCAGATTGGCCGACTTACGACTCACTGCGCACACCGATTGGCCAGGGTTGAAGCCGCATAGTCCAACTAGTGTGTACGTGCTTCAACCCCTGGCCCAGTTCTCAGATGTGTATTCCCTCTGATCAACCCATTGTCTTTGTCCAGACATTAATTAATCATGTTAATCCTAACCTTGTCAATATTGTGTTCAGTTGCTCATCTGTCATTGATCCGTTTCCCTTACTTACCATTGGTCCCTTTGTCACCCTCTGCCATCGGTCCATTGTCCCCGTAACCATTGGTCTGTTGTGCCCTGTGTCATATCCCATTGTGTTGGATTGGTCCCTGGGCCAAGCCTGCATTAGAATGCCTGGCCCTTCCCCTCCCTATTGTGGTATCATGTTGTAATTGTATAAAAGATGTGCTGGTTGTTCAATAAAGGTGTGTTACTTTTGGAGTGAACCAGAGTCCTGGAGTCTGTTTGTTCCCATGGTTAAAGTGGCCACTCTGCCGCCCATTCGAACCAGGTTCCTGTACGTTCGTCCGTCTGCTGCCAGGATCCCGCTACCGAACTTCGTATCCTGTCAGGCGGCAACGTGGACTCTGCCCTTTGGTTTCCCTTCGAGTTGAGCACCGGAGTACTCGAATGGCTGGGGATACAGTCTGTGGTTCCTGCTACACTTTTCCTGATTTGTTCCTGTGCTTGTTCGACGGTGTTCGAGTGCCGTGACCCCTCCGGTAGCCGCACCCTTCGGAGCAGAGTCGGTCTTCGCGAGGTTCGACGCCACTTTGAGTCGACCTCCAGAATGCTGATTTGCTCCACCAGTGCACTCAACGTCGCCAGTCCGGCGTCGAGAAGGAGAGACCCGGGAACTACGACGGAAGGCAGGCGGGCCCCTCCCCGCCTATCCGTTACAACCCTGATCCTCCCTCATATGCCCCCACCCAGGAGAGAGACTGAAATGCAAGTTCAGTCTCCTTGGTGAAACTTTCATTGACTCTGATGAAGGGTTTTCAAGCCTAGTATGAGGGACCAATGGAGACTTCACATGCAACACACAACATATGTGGCTGTGAGTCACAACCTTCAGGTCATGTTCCAGCCCCTGCCATCTGAAGTGGTCAGTTTTCTAACAGGATCCCTTTAGAGATACAGCAGAGCAGTCCTGGGCTTCGTACAAGCTCTGCTCCAACAGAAGCAGACTTTGTAAAACATGATCGCTAACCTTTAAGCTTCACATACACAGAGACATTGATCAGAAATAAACACCAACCACATTACTTGTAATTTCTCTCAAAACACAAACTGAAGTGTTGACAATCTAAGGTGACCACATTTCCTTTCTCCCATTCAGAGACACTGCAGAAAAAATAGCAGGAAAGTATTTCTCCACATAACTACTGCGGCTGCGTGGGCGACGTCAGAGACATCAATGGATGTCTGTGCGCAAGTTGTGCTTTTTTCCAAAGCACTCCAAAGTTCTTTATATGAGAGAGAGAGAACTGCCCATTGATTGTGCCGACACAAAATGAACCTGAGCTTGGCTACATGAAAGTGAATGGCAAACCCCAAGACTTAATGTAGCCTTACACAACAAGAAAACGCAATGCAGCTCCTGTTTGGGGTTAGGAAGTAGGGATTGGTTCTCCCTCTAGTATTTAGAAAGCCTTATAGAGGCCATTTTCTTGTAGCCCAACATGGGTGTTACAACAGTCAATGGACAATTGCCCCAACAGCATGTAGCATTCTCTGCGATGAAGTCTTAATTCCAGGATTTTGTTCCTTGTCCCAGTCAGCTCCCTTCCGGGCCAAACATTTAAATTTCAGGATGGTTCAATATCAAATGTCGCCACTATTGGGCGACCAACTAAACAGCTCACTAAACATGTCAGATATACATGTGTGTGTGTTATACCAGCTTGCTCTGTATTTAACTTCTGCTTCATTCTTTGGGTCTTTTGCAAAGTCGGTCTGGTACCTGCTCTTCTCGCAATGATTTATTTTATTATTTTGATCCGCTGACAGTGAGGGAAAGGAGAACGGAACTACACACAGCTAATACAGACACATCAGCAAGGTATCTTTACATTACTTGAAAATCAGCAAAGCTTAAGCCCGCAACATGACAATCTCACCCTTTTCATGCTGGCGACATGTTTAATGTATCGTTTAGCTGGTCACCCAATAGTGGGCGACATGTGAAAAGGATACTTTCTAGGACTGTCCTGGGCAATCAAGGACATGTGGTCACCTTAAGGCAATCAGATAACCAGATCTCCCAGTATTTACATTCCCACATAGTGCAGTTGCATGTGGAAGGCCAGACCACAGATTACCTCTAGAAATGAAATCCAATCACACTACTCTGGGCTTGTCTACCAAAAATTGACTTGGTATGAAAGAACCAAAACACACAGATTTGACTTGCAACAGATAATAATTTTCAAACATGACTATCATGAGCGTGGATAGGCAATATTTTGTCTCTCCAACTGCTGGAGACAACCTCCATCATCTACAGTCAGACACTGGTTGAGTATAATGGGAGTTGCAGTCTAGAAGAGCTGGAAAGCCAAATATTGCCTACCCCAGACCTAATGCTTTGTTGTTCATATCTGGCGCATGGGGCCTAAGCATACAAGGATACATATATACGTTCTGGTCAAACAGTGACCTTATTTGTGTTTTGAAGTGCTTTGCAATCCTTAGAGTGAAAGCAAAGCCCTAATTAAATGGAATGCATCAATGTAATGTGTAATTTCCCATGTGAAAATGTAATGACAATATCCTATTTTATTTTAAAGTGAACAAATAAGCCTTACATAGGCATACATTTGTTCTTCTTACAAACAGAACGCTGGTGGGATGCCTGACAAAGTAGTTCTATCCACTAAATTATTTAGTGACTTTCATTATAAAACAAAGTAAAGTGCTAAAAAACTTAGGGCTATAGTTGAGACTACAAAGAATCATATCTACCTCCGTGGACAGGATACTCTGTGCTAATTAAAGATTCAGTTTAGAGGACCATTCCACAAAACACTGATTGATAGCCATTAGGATTTTCTGTCCAGATTATAGTAACTATAATATTATAAGGAGGTGTTAGCCGATACACCCCACCACAATCAGTGTTTTTCCATTTGTACACTGTGATACTTAACTCCCCCAACTAGCCCATAGCTGGTTGGGGATGATGGGGAGTTGTAGGCCGATTACAGCTTCTCTGTATTCTCCAGTAATAAAACCCACCTGAAAATACTGCAATCGATTGTTGGCACAATAATCCTACACCGCAGTGACAAGAGATCCCGCTCAGTGGCAATCTGACTGCGAGGGGCATTGTGATGCATTTGCCGTACACCTTCAACCTGTCCACTGCGACGAAGGCCAATGTTTGCAGGGGAATTAATATCTGGATATAAAAAGTGCTACATGTTAGATTTGGTTTAAGGAAAATACCCAATAAAAGTGTTATACAACCTAATTATCTATCATTATTAATAAACATCAATGAGTATATATTAAGATTTTCTAAAATGTTTTTCTTTGATTCAGAAGACCTGAAACCTGGTATTGAAAGGTAATCAAGAAAGTCCAGAATTAAATGTTTTATTAACACCTTAGCTGTAGGCACATCTCCAGTGGAGTCACCTGTAGCTCAAAAGGGTTAAATAAATTCCTTTTTTCTGTGGATTCCATTGGTCCGTGCCAATTTTAACCCCTCCAGCCATGTATGACACTGAATTATCACTTAAAGGGACAGTAATACTAAATATGTATAATTATATTTAAAATTATAAATAACATTTTTTGTAGGGCTTATCCCCCTGAGTAAAACAAGGGTAGTAGTGGAGTATTATTACAGCTCAAACCTTTTTTTTTAGGTGCAGTATCACAGTGGCCTGAAACTGTATGGTGGTGCTGTTGCTACACCATCCTATGGAGATTTACAGTCAACTGAACAGAGCTGTATATAGGATGGTTTAGTAACAGCGCCATTGTACAATTTCAGGCCACTGTGATTCTGCACCTAATACATTCTAGTTTGAGCTGTAATATTTTTTTTTAATAGAGCCCCTCTCAGCAGTGGAAGTACCCTTGTTTCACTCGGGGGTGGGGGGAGGTAAATCCTATAATACACATTTTTGCATATTAAGTATTACTATCCATTTAAGCACAGACGTTTCAGAACCAAAACCACCTCCCCTATGCATCTCCAAAAAGAGATCTTTAAAAACCTGCAATGAATGGAGACTAGACTACATCAAATCAAGTAACATTAGAATTTTCAGAATGATGGATGTAATTTGAGATCAAAGCGCAATACATTCTGAACAAAAAAATTACATCCAAATAAATCAAGAACACTGGAAATTGTAAGCAAATATGGATGGAGGATGTCCACTGTGGAACAGTTATCGGTTTTAAATCTGCTCTCGTCTGTCACCCATTACAAACTTGTAAAAAAAAAAAAATCAAGGGAGCACTAACTCCTCCTAATAGCAAATCCCAAATGGTCTATACACAGGGAGAAAATCCTAATGGCCATTTTAGTCCCCCCAGCATAGATCTTGAATTGGTACTGGATATCAGAGACAGACATAATTCCTTGTCGCAGGACTTAAAACTAGTTTCACTGAAGGTTTCCTAAGTCGTTGTCAGTGGATGGGATTGTTATCCTTTAGTCCATGGAGGGATGCAGAGACCATGTGGTATACAGCTCCTCCTTCCAGAAGGCAGGTCCAGATATTGAGTCAGAGAAATGTCTTGGCCATAAGATGTACACAGTCAAGGCTGTAGTATTCTTTGGGAAGATTCTGGGCGCCAAAAGCCAGAGCCATGAACTGGCAGTGATTGCAGAAAAAAGCAGTCTGGGTGAATTGGGACATGCAGGTATGCGTCCTGAAGATCCATAGAGGCTATATACTCTCCCGGGCACATTGCTGAGATGACAGAACAAAAATTCCTTGATGAACATGGCAATCACGTACCTGTTGAGACATTTCAGGTCCAGAATAGGAGGGCAGCCGCTGTCCTTCTTGGGAAGAGCAAACAGGTTAGAATGAACACCTGAAAAGCGCTATTGGGCTGGGACTGGCACCAGAGCCTGTTTTTCCAGCAGAATGGAAATGGCTTTCTGAAAGAGCCACTCCTTTTCTGGATTCCGTGGAGCATTCGAGGAAAAAAGACTGATGTGGAGAAAGGAATAGGAAATATATTTGGCACCCTTGTGATACCACCATCAACACCCACAGGACCATTATGGTGGATGCACAAGCAGAGACAGCCCCCTGCAGGCAATGACGGACCAGGATTCCATGAGTCATGCGGAGGGTGGTTTGTCAGACTTCTACATTGCAGCTGATCACTTGTGCTGCCAAGTGTGTCTGGCCTTTGGCCATGGTGCTGTTGGGAGATCTGTGGGGCTTGTTCCCTCGGCACCCGAGATGGGTGGTGTGTGTGTGTGTGTGTGTGTGTGTGTGTGTGTGTGTGTGTGTGTGTGTGACAAAATGCATTTTCCTTGAAATAAAGGACCGCTTGGTGCAAGAGGGTGCACTTTCTACCAGTAGCATCACCAATGATCTGTTCCAGATCAGACCCTAAAAGTGCAAAGCAGTGGTTCCTTGGAAGGATTGGGGTGTGGACCAAATCTTGAGCCACAGGTTGCAGAGTAGAAAAAGAAAATGCAGAGGATGTTTCTGAAAATCTGACCATATCAAATAGAGCCCAAGCAATGTAAGCATTGGCTTCCATGATTTTGGCCACCAAAACCAGCATGTCCTCCCTAGGGATATCAGCACACATAGCTTCTGATAGTTGCTCTCCCCAAACAGCAATGGCTCTAATTGACCCAGGCAGAGGCAAAAATAGGCCTCAGCACTGCCCCAGTGGCCTCAGAGTTGGCCTTGAGTATGGAATTAAGCCTCTTATCGGCCTGGTACTTGAGACCCGCAGCATACACCAGCGGAAGGACAGTGTTCCCAATCGTAAGATAGCCCACTGTTCCAGAGCCTCAGCCATGGGAATTCTTCCTGTGCCTCTGGAAAAAAAAAAGTAAAGGGGGAGCAAAAATAAGCCCCCCCCAAAGCACCCTAATCCAATATACACCCACAAAGACCCAACATTGCAGAGACATCAAGAAAAGGGTTAAAACTGTGAGCAAATACAGCAGACACCTGTACTTCCAGACCATCATAAAGACAGAGTAATTTATGAGTGTGTAAAATAGACACACAACATGTGTAACATATCTCAGCACGGGACATATATAGTGGACCAAGGAACTCAAAGGGATACTCACAAATCTTCTGTCTTCAGACTCCCATCATAAGGTATGGCCCAGAATCTCAGAGAGACTCCCCCATGAGGAATGGATTTGCCAAAGTCAACCTCCACAGGGCAAGAAAGGTTCACAAAGCAACCAAGCAATCCAACTCTTGGGAAGCCCAGTGACGGCAGCCGCGTAATGGGCACTATACAGCTTCATATCTAAAGAAAAAAATAATAAAATCCTAGAGGGAAAAAAAAAGGATGGCCACTGCACCTCCAAAACACATGAATTCTGGGAAGTGGGCAGTGGGGTTGAGGTGGAGGAAGAGGAGGGAGTCTCCACCCAATAGACAATGTATTTTGTGATATGCCTTGTCCTCCAGGAGGGGGGACTCAACCCCAGTGGTAGCTGTGTTCTGTATTGGATGTAAGAGAAATGGAAGTAATTATGAGCAAATATATCTGTGGGAAGAATAAGTTTACCTCTTCTTAACACATCTGCCATTTGTGACTGTCTGCTAGAGCTAGGCTCCTGCTCTGGTCTTTGTATCTGATCCTGTTGCAGCTGTAGTTGTCTTATCATCCCATCCAGAATACTGGGCTCCTGATTCTGAGGATCATCGTTTGTTTGCTGGCTTATTACTTGTTCCACTACTTCACCATCACCTTTAAAAAACATAAGTCACATTGAAACATAACATCAGAGAATAAACAAGTACATTTGTCAGAATGTATTTTAATATGATTAGGGCCCTAAAAAATTATATATTTGCATTTCTTTACTCCATGATTGACATCTCCAATCCCACATTAAATAGCAAAACATGGCCCAAAAAAAAATGGAATTCCACTGGTATGGACTGACGAATTGCAGTCAACCACTATCTCAAATAGTGCAGGTTTTTAAGTATATTCCTGTACAAGCATTAATTACACATCTATGAGCAGGAAGGAAAATCTTTAAGACCTAAACTGTTAGAGGGTACTGCGACTGAAATACTCTACAATTTCGCTACCTTAAAAATGTAATTTATGCTAATCGGGTTAAAATTAACTAATGTATTTAACAAAACACACAGTCTTTTGCAATGTTCATACAGGTGATCTGTAAATTGGGAGTCAAACGCTCAAGTAGGAACGAGTCTGCAATACATATTTGCAGGCTCTCTTTAGGATATTTCCTCTCTGGGAAAGACACTAGAGGGATAAGAGACTGCACCCTGGACAGAACACCACTCCCAGAGAGCCTGCAAATTTCTATTGCAGGCTCGTTCGTAGTTGAGCATCTCTGACCCCTAGTTTACATACAGGTAATCTGACCAAGGTGCTATAGTAGCACAGACATTGCTCAAGTTCCCCACAATCTGACCACTGGGAGAGATGTGCACTGAAAGAGAGAGGGCAATCACAACTAAACACCAGCCAAAGGTGGGCCACCCAGTGATTGAATCATTGTGATGAGACTCTCTACAATTCGGCCAAACAGCCTACAAGGTACCCACATAGGCCACTGTGTGCAGTAATGTGTTGCCCACCAAAAGTTGATATTTTTATACTTACAGATTTATCATTTTCTCCTAATTGATTTGTGGGATGCAGAGAAAATGGGGTAGAGAGTGCTCCCCAAGGAGGAAGGGTTCACAATTGAAATTCCTCCCTTGTGTCCTATATAGACCTCCATAAAGAATTTCCAGGCCAGTTTATGCCTAGCAAATCAGAGGAAGTGAAATACTCCACAGCAAATAAGCCAAGAAATGGCAGCGCACCTCAACACTAAAAAGAGTGAAAATTGATCCATACTATGGGAGAGATGGCCTGCATCCCTCAATCATATAAGATAAAATGATTTATAGGCAAGTATAGAAATCCTGTCTTCTCTTGCATCCATTGAGAGGCAGGGACCATGGGGACATCTTAACCCCTTAAGGACCGGGAAAATCTGAGGTGAATTTCACTTAAGGACCGGAGCAATTCTGACTTTTTTGACTATGTCTTTGTTCAACAGTGTTTTCCCTCTAAGTACTTTATTTTACCCATGAAAATTATATACAGTTTTTTTTTACCCACAAATAGGGCTCTCTTTTGATACCACACTTATATGGATAGCCCACCATTTATTTTAGTAAAATTAAAGAAAACAGTAAAATAAAAAGCTTTTTTTTTTTCTCTCTTGGGTTCAATTGGGTGCAACGGGTTAAATTTTTATGGAGACTGCATGAAAGGTATGACCAGTCAGTCATACCTACAAAATGGGCAGTTTTAAGTGGGCACTGTCCCCCTGGTTGAAAATCCCCATGTCCCCTTTTCCCCACCCTATTTTCCCACTTTTTTTTTTATTGATTAAATTTGGCGGTGTGTATAAATGTATTACATAGCTCCACAACAATTACACTTCCAATTTTGGTAGTTGACATGTTGATTTTTTTTTTTAAATAAAAATTAAAAAAAAAAAAAATAAAGAAATAAATAATAATAAAAAAAATTGTGTTGTGTCTTTAAAAAAGTTGATTTTAATCTTAATTGAAGATTGTCCCTCTCTGCAATCTACCTGGGCACATTCCTGCTGCTCTGACCTAAGCAGTGTTACATCAGTAAAAGGGGCGGGAGGGGAATACTTTATCATTCAATTACTCTTGAACTACAACTCTGACAGTATTGAAATAACACTCTCCAAGGCCCAAATACTATGTTGATTAATTAGAGCCGTTTTTATTATGAAACATTACTATCCCTTTAAGAAGGTCTGCCTTTTGAGTAATGAACAACAAGATATCTGTCTGAAAAACTCTAAAGATTGCATAGTGTTGGAGTCACCTGACCACATTCAAAGTATGAAGTACTTTTATTCTAAGATTTAGGACACAAAGAGGGAAAAATCAACTTAAGGGATATGAAAAGAACCACCATCTTAGTTTGAAAAATCAAGAACAGGCCGCAATGCAAATTTATCTTGAGGGGAAAAAACAAAAAAAACAAAAAAAAAAAAAAAAAAAAAAAAAGGATATCTGCAGAATAGAGCAGTAGGCTCAAACTCTCCACACTGAAGAAACAGGAGTAACGAAAACAGTTTTAAAAGTCATATGTTTCCAAGAGCTGAAGATAAATGATCAAAGCGAGATATAACTGGAGTACTTCTAGGACCCGATTCAAATCCCAGTGAGAGGTAGGATCCCAATATGGAAGAACTATAGGAGTCACACCTTCAAGAAATGTTCAAATATCAGCAATCCCCAATCAACTTCTCAAACAAGACTTAAGACCATAAGGTAGCTTGCACACAAACCTTGTTCAAGGGCAACTTGCAAATAAGTCCAGAACATAGGGAAGTTTGAAGCTTAGAGAATCAAGCTCTGACAGATTACAAAATATGAAGTAAATACTCCAAATCTGACAAGTTTTAGTATACACAGGTTTCCAGTTTCTCAGCATAGTCTGAACCCTGGACTCATTCAGACCTGTGTGTTTCAGGATTTGGGTTTCAAATTAGATGCCATGAAGGAGAAGTTGGCCAGAGAAGGAAGTTTAACAAGAGCTTGTGTAAGGAAGTCTAGCACCAAAGGGAGGCTCTAAGCAGTCTTTACGGATATGTCCTTAAGATGTGTGTTGAGAGAGACTGGAAGCCCTCAAGTCCATATTTGTCATTTCCCAGAGTGTTGCAAGTGTAAGAATGAGCTCTCGATTAAACTTCCATTCTTCCAGATCTAGGATCTGTCTGCTAAGATAGTCTGCTACCCAGGTGTCTACTCCTAGGATGGAAATTGCCAAACTAGCTGTAACGTGATCTTCCGCCCAGTGCAGGATTCTTTCTACTACTGACCAAGCAACTTTGCTTACGATGCCTTCCATCTGGTTCATGCAAGCCACTGCCATGGTGGTATCAGAATCAATTCACACCGTTAGTCCCATCATGATAACCTTACAAGTGGCAGGCATGTTGAATATGGCTCTCCGTTCCAGAATGATGATTTGAAGTGATACTTCACACTTGGTCCACTGGCCCTCAACTGAATGAGAAGCGCACACACTGCTCCCCCCCACCTGAACAGGATGGCATTGGTTGCCACCACCTTCAAATCAACTACTGTGAAGGGACATCCGGTGATCATGCATCATTCAGTAACTAAGATAGATTTCTGAGGCTGGAGCATATACTACATCACCATAGTCTATGACTGGCAGCAACATCTGTTGTACAATACGTTTTCTAACCAGGGTACTTAAACATGATTTGTGTCTAAAAGGAGTACTGATTTGGGGATAAAGCTTGGAGGTCAATTTGTCGATATGAAGACCAAAATTGAGGTTGGGGTCAAGCCACATACCAAGATATTTGTAGGAGTCCACTGGGGCCAATCTACGGTTAGACTGTTACAATGGATAGGTGAATATTGCCGAGATTACACAGTTTGTGCTTTGTGCCAAATATCATTATGACAGTTTTGTCTGTGTTTAAGAAGAGCTTATTCTTTGCTATCCATCTTTCAACCTAGCAGAAATCATGTTGTAATATGGCTTCAAGTTGCGATATGTTTGAGTTTTTAGCATAGATTATGGGGTCAGCTGCATACATGTGTACTGAAGATGATTTGCAAACCTTGGGCAGATCATTTATAAAAAGAGAAAATAGAAGAGGGTCAAAGTTAGTCACAACCTTGTGGGATGTGTTGTAACCCAACATGGAACGGTTTCTTCCTGAGATTGGCACTCAAAGGGTTAATCCAAGAAGGCACTTACCTTTGAGGCAGCCTGGCCCGAATGAGGGCCTTCAGGAATGACAAAAGCTGATCAGACTTTCAAAAAGGCTGCACTTGATGAAAATTGTACTTCAAGCACCTGATAACATCCAAAAGATGAAGCTCCTTCTCCTGTCAATTAGATGGAGCTGGACAGAGAGAAAGAAGAACAATTTCTTGATTAAATGTGAAATTTACAAACAATCTCAGGGAGAAACCCTATAGGAGTCTGCAAAACCCCCCTATCAGGGTGGAAAACCAGAAAGGGAGGCTTACAAACCTGAAGTTTGGCCACTTGCCGAATCAATAAAATAGCCAGAAAGAAAGCAGTCTTAAGTGTCAAGAAGTGCAGAAAAAACAAAAACAATGACTAAAAAGGAGCCTTCTGAAGTATTCCCAGAACCAAGTTTAAATACCATGAGGAAGTGGGATCTTGAAAGGCTAGGTAAGCATGAGCCACATCATGGACAAAGATCTGCCTATCAGGTAACAAGGCAATATGCCTCTGGAAAGGACAGAAAAACATGAAATCTGTATATTACTAAAGCTAAGAACAAGTCCTTTTTGAAAACCATCCTGAAGAAATGCCAAAAAGGAGGAAGATGAAAAGGCCAGGAGAGAGAGCAACCCCTATATTCATGCCCTGTGGTATATCTTAGTAAAAACTGACTTGGAAGCCTGCAACAAGTTAGTAATAAGGCCCTTCTTCCTCAGGATGCCTGCCTCAAGTGCCAAGATGTCAATGACAGCCTCTCCATCTGTTCATGACAGAGCAGAACCTGAGACATGATGCCTGGGAGCAGAAACAGCTCTGCCACAGAAACCTGAAAAACAGGCCTGACGGGGCCAAAATGTGGCAATCAGAATTACATCAGGCAACACGCCATCCTGATTTTCCTTAGCACTTTGGGAATCGAGGGAAATGGAGGAAATACATTCGCCAGAGGGAAATGCCATGGAATCACCATAGCGCCCACTAAGAGACCTAGGGGGTCCCAGCATATGTCACAGAGCTGAGGGACCTTGCGGTTCAGCAGAGAAACCATTAGATCCACCACTGGAAGACCCCAGCGGCAATCAATTTGAATGTGCTCTTATTGAGCTTCCAAATGCCAGGGTTCAAAGCACTGGCAACTGGGTAAAATCTTCAAACGCCATCTACCACTGAGATATGGATGGTGAATAGAGCCGGAAATTGGGCTTCTGCCCAAATGAGGATCAGACCTTAGAACATGTGGCCCCACTCCTGGTCCCTCTCTGGGGGTTGATGTAACCACCACTGTCACACCGAGACTGGATTTACACCAGGGATCGCTGCAGGAACTGAGTCCAATGAAGCATGGATAGACTAATTGCGCGAAGCTCCAGGACACTGATGGAAAGGGAGCTCACCGGCTTAGTCTGGAGACCATTGGCCATCTGTGAACTCAGAGTGGCACCCCAGCCCATTAGACTGGCACCCGTGATGAGTACAACCCAATTCAGGAAAACTAGTGGTTGTCCCAGAGTGAGGTGGGACCTCTGGGGCCCACCAATGAAGATATGCCTACATCCACTCAGACAGGGACATAAGACGAGAGTACTGATGCTACTGTCTGGAGCAATTCCTGAGAATTTCAAGCTGCAATTCCCATGTAATGAAATGGAGCAAATGAAACACCCTCCAATGCAGAAACTAGAAGACCAGCACCTTCATGTATCCTTGTGCTGTTGCAGACAGTCAAATACAGCTTGAAACACCCGATAAGACAATAATAATATTGTACTCTGCGAGGAATGCCTTCCTTAGGAGTGTGTCAGAACATCATGTTGAGGAAAAGGACCTTGGATAGAACGGAAAAGCCAACACACGTCATGTCCAGATAGGGATTAAGGCAAATTCCTAATAAGTGTATGTGAGCTGCCAGCTGTTATAACCTTTGTAAATACCCCAGGAGAGGCAGACAGCCCAAAGGGTAGGGCAGTAAACTGAAAATTAAAATCTTGGAAGGCAAACCGCAGGAAATGCTAAAGGTCTGCATGAATGGGAACAAACAGGTATGTTTCCTTTATGACCAGGGAAGGCAAAAATTCCCCTGGACACTGAGCCGATGAAAGAGAAGAAGAAATCTACCTTGAGCCGAGTAAATAGGACAGCATCCGGAGTCTTTTTGGGAACTATGAAAAGACTTGAATACAATCCCATAAACCTTTTGTTAGAAGGAAAAGGAACCAAAACCTGCATTTCTAGCAGGGAGGAGGCCGTCTTAAAAAAGACAAAGCACAGGATCATGAGGAACTCTGGACATGTAAAAACAATTCAGAGGAAGGGACTCGAGTTCTCTGGGGTACTCTTCAAAAATTACCCACAAAACCCACTGGTTTGCCAGTGAAGAGGCCCATGATTCTTGGAAAAATAGTAGATGGGGTGGAACGTGCAGAGAAAATCGCTGCCCTGGGTGCCTACCCATACTGGCTTAAGTAGCGAAAACAGATATGTATAGGAGTAATCTGAGTCAACAAAATACTCTTGCCTCCAGTGGTGTGGCTGGTAACTTTTTCCAATTCTAGGATAAATAGTTGTTTACTTACAAATGAAAGACACCAAAGACTTCTTGGAAGACTGGTCAGCTGACCACAACTTAAGCCACAGAGTTGGAAGAGCGGCCACAGGAAGAGCTGAGGTTTTTCCAGTAAACCTAGCAAGGCTGCTTTGATGAGATATGTATTAGCCTCAAGGATCTTGGATGTAATTACTATTAGATCCTCCTTTGATGTGATCCCCACACAACAGCCACAGCCTTAGTAACCCACGCGATGGCAAAGGTAGGGGTTAAAGTGGCACCAGAGGCCACAAAATTTGCCTTCAACATATAATTCAGGAGTTTATCCACCTAATCCTTAACAGATGATGCAGCATAAACTGGTGGCAAAGATGTATTTCCAAGGCAAGAAACTGGGGGTTCCACCGAAGAGATGCAGTACACTGCACTAACACCTAAGCAAAAAGGGGTACAGGAGTACAAAGGGATAGCATTCCTTTTCATCCATCCCTCCAGGAGTACCTGGTATAAGGAATGGTGAGGAGGACAACTGCATCCTCCTTTTTGTGTCTCTTGAAAATATCAGTGGGAGAAGAACCAGAATCTGAGACCTTAAATTTTTCTCCAGAGAAGCCAGAATAAGACACTCTATAGAAGAACCAGGGTCTTCCTCATGAGAATCAGAGAATGATGAATCCAGTTAATTCCCATCAGTTTGCCTTCCCCGGTGGAAGGGGCATCACCCTCTGTACAATGGTTCAAGCTCCTTTTTGGGTGACACAGGATGGCCATATGATCAAGAATTCAAGACCCCCAGAATAAGTGGTGGGATAGAAATGACTGAGAAAATTAAGGCCTTAACACATTCAGGTTCCAGTTCAACATATGCACAATTTGCCAGCTGAACCATGTGGTTGAGTCTTTGCATGCCCCCAGAGGAATAGTACAGCACAAAGTAAGGAGGAGACTGTTCCCAAGCTCAGAAAAATGAGACAGAAATGACACAACCTATAAGTATGCAATCTCCAAGAGTATACTCTGCCTCTAACAGGGAAAAACCTGCCACGATCGTCCACTAGCCGATGGAGATGGGGAACTCAGAAAGAGGCCAGTCCACTCAAAGTACAAATTATTCTTTCCTTAAAGAGGAAGGTTACAGAAACAGAAAGAAGTGCTTCCAGGAATAATGGGACATCCTGAATTCCATAGATGAGCTCCAAGGCAATGTCCGCCTCACCTCAACTAATTTAAAACATAAAAATAAGGAAATAAAATAAATTATGAACATTTCCCTACAGGAAAATGGCCCTGTACCCTAAGGTCACTCTAAAAATTGACCTAGAAATGTTGTGTGGAGGGAAATACAAGTCAAGAAGTTGGAAGCGTTTCAGTCCTGAGCTCTGTGCCTCCCGGAGGAGGACTCTACACCCCATGGTCCTTGCATGCCTCATTGGACACAAGAGAAAAAATGTTACAGAACAAAGACCGATAAACACTGTAGAACTGTGCTTGTGATATTTTGTATTAAGAGTTAATGCTTTATCAAGTTAAAGAGGTATGATTCTGAAGAAAACAAACTATTCCATGGAGGGAAATGAAAATCCCAAAAGATTCAAATGGAATTTTAGATTCTTGAATGCTAGAGAGATATCTAACCATTGCATCATAATGCATTTAAATCATGGGGATTTGCAGAATTTTCATTTCAACCCTGGGGTGCATTTGATTTCCTCCAGAACTGCATCTCTTTAGCTAGATGAACTAGGCCATTGTTGTGGTGAAAATCTGAATTCCTACTTGTTTCCATGTATCCCAACTGAGGAATCAAATGCTCATCAGAAAAATTCTCTCTCCCTGGAACAAGACGCTGATATTTAGGTGGGTGTGGGTTCCCATCAACATCAACCAAGAATGGAGGAGGCATGAGATGAGGTGCCTGCTGAGTCTGTTCATCAAGTACAAAGTTATTTGCATCACGACACAGTGGTCTATAGTCTGTGTGGAAAAACATCTGATCTGGAATCTGAAAGAAAAAAGGTTAATGGTATATTGTTAAAACTAAGTACATACAGTACGAATAAAAACCATAAATACATATACCTTTGAAATAAGCTTGTAATTTGTTTAATAGAAAAACTTGTATAGAAATTTGTCTTTCACATAGCTATCAAGTATATTTACTGGGCCAAATTATTACCTTGTGAGGATTCTTGTATCTCATTAGAACTATGGGGGGTGGTCTCTCTCTCTGGCTAAATTCATGTAGACAGAAGCTATTTACTTTATTGTGTGGAGATGTGAGCTACATGCATACCTAACCCGGTGCATGATATCTACAAGAAATTTCAGGACGTATTCAAAAAATATATAGCGATACTTAACTGCTATATGAAGGTCTTCTACTTAATAAGTGTTTCTGTTAAACGCATTACAGCCCATTTGGGTTTGTGATTTTGCCCACTGCGATAGGTACTATGCTGAGTGATGTCTTTCACATGGATGACTAACCTTGCGTGAATGCACCAAAGTTCAGCAAGTTTCATCCTATCTGCAATTACTCAGGAGCACAGCAATGATGCAGCAAGGAAGGTCTACACCAGCGGTTCTCAACCTTTCTAGTGCCCCGACCCTTTGATAAAATTTCCCAAGTTGTGGCGACCCCTAACAGTAAAAATTATTTTCATTGCTGTAATTTTGCTACTGTTCTGAATCGAAATATAAATATCTGATGGTTTTAGGCGACCCCTGGCAAATCGTCATTTGACCCCCAAAGGGGTCCGGACCCACAGGTTGAGAACCACTGGTCTACACAGTGGTCTATGGGATCCCCAGCAGACTTTCACATAAGCAATGCTGGTTGCTACGCTCATGACATAGTCAAATGAATGGCTGAACCACGTGGGCACCAACCAATAAATACTGCTTCATGTGGTCCAGTCAGACACACACTCCAGCACGGAGATCAGTGAAATGCAGGAGAAAGGCAAGATCACGAGATAGAGATGTAGGGGATGTTACATTTCTGTCACGCGTGTGAAAAAGTATTAAGGACCACTTATTCCATTAAGTATAGTTCCTTTTGAATAGCCAAAAACCAGATTAAAATATAATCCATAATCACCTTCATTTGTTTAGAAAGGGGAGATTTTTGTGTACAGATAAATCCTTTTCTTAGTCCATGCAGAACAAAGGAACCATGGTGTAAAGTTCCCTCTTGCAGAAGGGCAGGGCACTTGCCTTAAAAGCCTCTCAGAGGAGACAACCTCTTTCTTTCTCACTGTATCCCAGCCAGTCTAATCAGTTTAATCCAGTTTAAACTTACAGCAAAAGGTGAAATCTGAGGAAGAATGCTTTTTCCTCCGGTGGCATCATTAATGTTATTACTCAGGTCAGGCCCAAAGAGATCCTTACCAACAAAAGGGTGGAAAACTAAAGATCTCTTGGAAGATCAGTCTACTGACCAAATCTTGAGCAAGTACCATGCCCCAAAACAGATAATGCGTATGATTTAGCAGAGAATCTGATGGAATCAAAGGCCACTTCAAAAAGGTAGGCAATGG
This sequence comes from Rhinophrynus dorsalis, assembly GCA_037306005.1. Taxonomy (NCBI): domain Eukaryota; kingdom Metazoa; phylum Chordata; class Amphibia; order Anura; family Rhinophrynidae; genus Rhinophrynus; species Rhinophrynus dorsalis. Next base: position 39,120,274 of record CM074719.1, on the reverse strand, counting down.
CTTCCAATATGTTAGCAAGCATAAAGAACACTCTCTCTATAGGAACATCTCTGCAGATGGACTCAGCATTTTTCACCCCAGATGTATATTGCTGCAAAGACAGGCAGTAAAATTATAAGGAATTGTCACAGTAACTTGGTAAATAAGAACACAACACAGGTACAGTAAGATCAACACCACTTTATTAAGGCAATATACAGATAAAAGCACTTACCCAACCTTCCCAGGGTCAGGCGTGAGGACAGCGCTACAGCCCACTACCCAGGAGCTGAACATTGAGCCGATGCCTGCACTACTAGAAATACTGCCTCAGGCAGTAATAGAATAGAACCTAGCCTACAATTTTCTCAGGAGACTGAAGGCAGCCTACCCGAGATGGAGAAAAGGTGGCTGGTAGGAGGACACACACGGTACCCTAGAATGCTAGGGTCCAAGGCAGATACAAAAGGTACACTAGAATGCTAGGGTCCAATGCCAATATCCACGAAATATACCATAATTCTGGCAAGATCTGGAAGGCAAAAGACTAACCTGAGGCCACACCGAGAAGGCAATCAGACAAAGCCAAGGTACATACACGGAGTGGTAGTCAGGCAAGGGTTCATACACAGAGCGAGTAGTCAGACAAGGCCAAGGTTCATACACAGAGCGGGTAGTCAGACAAGGCCAAGGTTCATACACGAAGCGAAATCAGCAGCCAAGCTAGGGTCAAACGGAGAGCAAACACAGGAAGCAAACGCACTGATACACCATGAAAGGGCAACTAAGCCCAGAGTCCAAGTCACTTAAGTAGTCCTGAAGGCGGGACAAGTAAGAGCCAATAGCACTGGAGGCTACAAAAGCAGCGTGCAGGAAAAGAATAGGGGTGCAAGCAGTCCACGGGGCAACCGTGATAGGAATCAAGACTAGTCTTGCGATACATAAATATCTGATCATTACCATTTTCCTGGTTGTTTTTAAATGATTTGGAAATAAACAAAGTGTTTACTTAAACTGTGGATTTGGCTGATAACGTTGAGGTGGACCCATGGGCGCTTCCCCTACAGTTGTCCTCGAGTCCACATGGCCAGCCTCCAAAAGCTGAACCCCCCAAACAGCCATGGCCCAAGTCAAGTGGGACATAAGGCAGAAAAGAAGCCACAAAAATTGCATTCAATCCAGGCTTATTCACCTGGTCATTAAGTCCACAAGCAGCAAGGGAAATTTCTAGAAAAGGCTAGACAATGTAAAGCCTACTGCTAAACGGGGTACACAGTGCCACAGTCCCACCAAAATACCACAAGATCATATAAATGTGGCTGACAGACAGACAGGGACATGCTTACAGGACCTGTGCACTCTGAATGCAGGAAAGCTTGTCCACTTCAGTCTACTATGTACCATACACATGTCTCTTCAGACAAGCTAAGCAGAAACTGAAAGGAGAGGGCTAATAATGCAAGCCATCCTCTGACAAACAGGTCCCACATTTTGTACTCCTCTGGCACTCAAAGGTTCAAGTCTGTGTTCTTGTCCAAGCAAACAATGGAGGCCAGACAGAAGACTGCCTAATGGAGGATTATACAGCCACATGTCAACAGGAAAAAAAGGTTAAGAGAATATATGCATGCTCATGCACACTTCATGAGGACACTTTAATCTGGTTTAATCCAGTTTTAAAACTGGTTGGTGTAAAATGAGCAGGAAAGACATTTCTGCCTCTGAGAGCCTTTTAAGGCAAGTGCCCTGCCCTCCTGCAGGAGGGACCTTTACCCCAATGGTTCTTGTGTTCCACATGGGATGTAAGAGAAAAGATTACAAGCCTTGTGACCCAACTGGAGTTATTCTGGAGTAAACCAGCTGCACCATAGGGGCCAAATTAAATATTACTGTTAAATTAAATTGGGTTTTAACCCCTTTAATGCTAGAGAGGTCTCCAATGCATTTCAAAGCAACACACTGGAGATCTCTGTGGCATTCAAAGGGGAAAAAACTATTTAGATACATGGAAATGTAAGAATGATCATTCTGTGCCCTATGGTACATCTGGTTTACACTAGAATGACTCCAGTTTGCTTTTGTAAATATGTGCCTGTGTTCTTTACTAGACTGTGAACTATAGAATACGACAGTTACAATCAGGCGAGTAAAGCAAGCTTTGTAGAACTACGGGTGGGTCATGTCTCTACAGGATTTTTCATTCAGAATGCTGGGATTCTACTTACTTTTGTAACAAAGAACTCACAAGACTGATGTAAAGGTGGTGGTTTTTAGCAGAAAGTGCAAGCTTTCCAAGACTCCTAGGTCCCTTCCTTAGACATGGATTAATAAATAAAGCTGGAACAGCACCACATTCATTATATATATATATATATATATATATATATATTGAAACCTGCCTGTTGTGAAGAGGCGTGAACTAAAGTCAGACTAAAAATAAGCTCTGTGAATATAACAAAAGAACTACTTCCTTTCTTAAAGGAGCAGTAAACTTTTATTATGAAAAAATATATACTGTTGGGTGTTTCCTGTTGAGTAAAATAAGTGTACTCCCACTGCTGATAGATGCATATTTCCAGTTATCACTGTTTAAACCTGTTTGTTTACATTAGCAGTGCCCTCTAGTGGTCAAATTCCAATCAGTTATTCTGTTCCAGTCTAATGGAGAAGAAAGTCAGTTCTCCACAGAATGTGATAGGAACTGTCCAGTCACTTCCTGTCAGTTAGATCTATCAGGAAGTAAACATACAGTAAATTCACTTCCTGATTATTTGAACTATTATAAGGTTTGACTAAAACAGCTGGTAGCAGTGGCAATGTCCTTGTTTTACTTAGCAGGAAAAGCTCAATAACATAGGTTTTCATAAAAAAAGAAGTTAACTGCACCTTCAAGCATAGTTTCCTAATGAGTGCCAGCCTCCTGAACTCTAAAGGTCATACACACAGTAATTCTGAGGCAAACCGACCACGCCATAAAGAAGAAATGCAAGTCCACTAAATTTCCATTTCTATAAATGGAGCTTTTAACTGCCAGAATGCTAGCAAGGACTCAAACTCATTCTGAACCAAATACCTGGAAAACATGCTAACATTCCAGGAGTTAAAAGCCCCATTTAAATTAATGATAATTTAGGGAATTTTATTTGATCCCTAGGGTGCAGCTGATTTACCCCAGAACTGCTCCGCCTTTTTCTTTGTGTATACAGCCCTAAGATTTTAAAAAGGAGTAGTAAAAGGTTCAACCACCAGCTGATTACTATAAATGTTATCATCCACAACCAAGCATCAACTGGTTGGGGGTGATGGCAATTGTAGTCCCCAACATCTTTATGTCCAAAAATTGATTACCTCTGGGTTATGCAGACCAAATAATACAATCAGGCTCTAATAATACCAAGAAATATAAATTTAATGTGAGAGTCAGCCTCCTTTTTTATTGCAAGTGCATGATATAGAAAATCAAACTGGCTATACTATATGTTTTATCCCATCTTCACTTTTTTTTTTTTTTTTTTTTTTTTTTTTTACACTTATGTCCCTGACATAGAGCTCCCCATATTTCTGTTTCCAGATAGCTTTCAGTCAGGGACTGTGAGAGCAGGGATTGTGACAAAAGTTGACACTTTCTCTGCAGAAAAAAAGTCAGCCTCCATTAGAACATAAACAACACTCAGAACTACAGGAGAGCGTGTTGCAAAGTATCACTAGGTCTGTTTTCACCAACATAAGTGCTTAAAAATACTGTTAGTAATAATAAAACATATATAGGCAATTTCACTTCACATTTTATGCACTTCCAGAGTATGTGAAGTAAAAAAAGGTTGACTGCCACTTTACATATGACTGCTGCAGCACAATTTGGCACTTCACAACTGAAACACAAATAAAAAACTGGAATGGGCAGTGGTATGGTGGCTCATAATAAAAACATGTTCTGGTAAAGACATCCAATATTAAAAAAAAAAACACACTGACCTTTTCATAGGGTTTGCTGCAGCCAAATCCAAAAATCAGGACATGTCCATGAGAATCTGTGCTCGCCATGTGTTGTCCATCAGCAGACAGTTTACAATCTAAAATAGCCCCGTGACCCTGACCAACAATCTACAAAGAGGAAAACATTTTTAAAAGACATCATATTTAAAGATTTCCTTAATACAATTCATTCTTGATACTTCCATCTCCTGGTCAGATATTGTTGACTGCCATGAAGGAAGCAACAGGACAGGTATACTCCTGGACATTTAACCCTTTGAGTGCCAGAGAGGTACCCAATGTGTTGTGTACCTCTCGGGCACTGAAGGGAGATAAATATTTGCACCAAACTGTAGTAGCTCAGGTATCCTATTGTATTAATTATAGGTGAGTGCCTGTTTAAACTATATTGACATCAAAAAGAAGGAAAGAGGAAAAAAAAAACACTGTCTCTTGACACCACTTTGATACCAAATTAAGGATTGTTCTATCAAGTAATTATTTAAGACATATTTTAAATTATTTTATTGAAGAAAATAAAGGCTAAGTTAAAAATACATAGCCCCTGGTGTCAGTTCTAGTGCTATGGCCCTAAATTGAAGAGGTGGAGGTAAATAAACAATGTGCAAAACAAGCTCCTTTGTGAATAGGATACTTTACAGAAGGAGCATAGTATCAAAGGTACGGTATCAGTATTCCTTTATTTACAGGAATGTAACAAATTTTCCTTTATTACTCTACCTCCAATTTGAAATGTTTGGAGCCCTCGCAGTATTATTGTGTCATTTAGTAATAGTCACATGACTAAGTTCCTTTATCTGCAGGAACTTGCATTTACTGCCCTTAACCCCTTAAGGACCATTGCCATGCCAGGACCGTCACGGCGGTCCGGTACTTAAGGACCAATGATGGTTCTGGCACGGCATGGAGTTCAGGGCTCCTGTCGCGGCTGCACGCCGCTCCGGAAGTCCTGAATCGGAAGCGCTAATAAAAAAAAAAAAAAAAAAATGCCCCGTGGTCCGCAAGTGCCAGCCGCACGGGATCGCACTGGTCCTTAAGGGGTTAAAGATGTACTGAGGGTTTTTTTGCTGCCTTCTTTTGGAAGAACAGCGATAAACATGAATAGGAAAAGGGTTGAACGTGATGAACACAAGCCTTTTTTCAACCTAAACTACGATGTATAACAAAAAAGCCTCTAATGAGATAGCCACTTAGTCATATAGTCTGAACTGGGGAATTTTAGAATCTGTGTTATCACGGCTATTAGTTAATACATTGTATCTGAATTGCTCACTGAACTCCTATATTCCAAAGGCGCCAGCGATAATCAAAGTACTTAGCCGTCATTTAATTAGTATATCACTCCTCCTTAATATTACTTATGAATTATTAACTCCAGTTCTATATGGATAGAATCATAAAACTTCAAGTTCCTTTATGTTAGGAACAATTGCCCTAAACAGTGATAGAATAATGTGGCCTTTTATTCAAATAGCCACTTTGTGATATATTCTTGTACAGAGAAATTTCGAGATCAATGACATTGTGACTGGTGGTTAATGTGTCATGTCGACCTTATCAATTGCCACAATATTCCACCGTGATCTCTGTGTCTCGCCTATAATACTTATAGGTTATTGTAAATGTTGTCCTAGCTTAGCTATAACAGAGAGGTCTTAAGATAGCCCTGCAGAGGAATGATCACAATGTTTACACAGAGCCTCAATTATTAGTTTTAGTTATGACTTTCTATTCTCCACAGCGACCAGCAGGAGCTAAGATGCTACACTTTTAAAAGGACTACCACTTATTATATTGTAGCTTATATAGACATCAGCAACCCCCAAAAAGTAGGAATTTGGTTCATAAAGCAATCAACACTATGCTTGATCCCTTTCCTTAACTGTTACAGTGATATAGTCGGAAGTCTTCTAAACGTTATCCGATCAGAACAATGACAATGGAAAGCGATATTGATCTGCAATGTGTCTACTTGTAATTAATCAGCCTCACAGAACCAATCTTATTATACTAGTGATAATTGGCGATTATTGCTGCATGTATACGGCTATCAGGAACATTCATTAGGGCAAGTTATCAAAACCTAAATATGCATTAGGGCTGATTAAAAGAGGATATGTTCATTAATTGAACAGCATCTTAAATGGGATACAATTTTCAAACAAAATAAGAAAGTAATTAGCATATCTAGCACAACATACAAGCAGTTTTTAATTATCTTTAAAATTAACTAAACACTAATTTTAAAGTGACAGGTTCACTTCAATTTAAATCTGCAGTTTTACAATATTTGTGAAGGACAATTAATGCTTTAAACATCATACAATATAATCATCATACAAACTAATATATCTAAATTCATGTCACTGTTAGATGTACACTGTATGTATAGCAGAGGTGTTGGCAATTCCCTATAGTAGCACATGGACCCTTGGCCCTAGCTTGGTCATTCCCAATGTATAGGCACATAAACAGAGAACAGCATTTACATAACTCAGAAGAGTATTCATAAACATTAACATCTCAATAGCAATCCCTCCTAAATAACTCAAAATGCAATTTAACAGTTTCATACAATGGGAGATTTTAGAACCAAAAAACCTTATCCCTTTTTGTCTTTTTTTTTGTAAATTTGCACGTCAGTGGAACTAGTGTGCACACAGTGGGTCTTATCCACAGAAGACATGAGCAATTCAACAGAATTTCAGACTGATGTGAGCTTTTTAAAGAGAAAATATTGGATCAAAATTTCATATTTTAACTATTAAAAAAAAATAAATAAATCAAACGATGCCAGTCCCATCCTCACAAACATTTATGGATTGAGAGATAATCGCAGCTAAAGTCCCCCCTCCCTCCCCTTTCGCATAAGTCAGAGCTCCAGCTGAGACAGGCAGACCCTGGTCCCAAGACCGGCAGAGGCTCTTCAGCAGAGCCGAAATAGCGACATTTAAAAAGAAATATTTCATTGCAATGGTCTACAGAGTGTGCCTGGATTGCCAGCACACACACTGTAGACCAGTGGTTCTCAACTCTGGTCCTCGGGACCCACTAATAGGCCAGGATTTGATGATTTCCTTGTTATAGCACAGGTGAGTTAATCAATGTGAATGAGCCTCTGATCACATGATTTCCTTGTTAGAGCACAGGTGAGTTAATCAATGTGAATGAGCCTCTGATCACCACACCTGTGCTGTAGCAGAGTAATTCCTAAGTCACAGCCTGTTAGTGGGTCCCGAGGACAGGATTTGAGAAACACTGCTGTAGACCATAACAATTAAGTATTTCTTCCTAGATATCGCTATTTCAGCTCTGCTGAAGAGCATTCACTAGTCCTGGGACCAGGATCTGCCTGTGTCAGCAGAGCGCCAACGTATGAGGAAGGAGAGGGAGGGGGAAAACTTTATCTGCGATTCTCTCTCAAACCATAAATGTTTGAGAGATGGGACTGGCATCGTTTGATTTATGTTTTTAATAGCTACAAGATTAAATTTTGCATAATTGATTCAATACTATCCCCTTTAACCCACTGAATTGCTAGAGTGTTCTTCAGTGAATTGTGTTGCAATGTGCCGAGACCTCTCTAGAATTTAATGGGTTTAAAGACCCATTAAGAGCAATGAAAGTCTGGAAAATTTAAACTGCTACCCAAAGATACAGCCGATTTACTGCTGATCTTTTCTTTTGTGGGTAGGGCCCAGTAGGAGCAATCAAACTGTGGTATAGAGGACAAACTGCACAACTTCCCAATGACTGAAATGGGGCTTTAAACCAGCAGAACGCTAGAAAAGTCACTAATGCATTGCAAAACAATAGGATGGCGACCTTTCTAGTATTCAAGGATTTAAAGGCACCAATTAACCCTTTGAGTGCCAGAGGGGTACGCAACGCATTGCAGAGCAATGCGTTGCGTACCCCTCTGACACTCAAAGGGTTAAGGAATTTTCACTTCTTCCCTATGGTGCAGATGGTTTGCTCCAGAATTGCAAAGCAATGAGTTGCGTACCCCTCTGGTACTCAAAGGGTTAAATTAAATATAATAACCTCTTAGAAGCCAGAGTCCATGTTAACCTGTTTAAAAGTGTCTAGAATCCAAGGGGTTGAAAAGTTAAAGTAGATGACAAAGCAGGAAAATCAATGATATTAAGCTTAGTGTTAGGCAAAATTAGTTCATAAGCAGCCTCCCACCAATGGGTATATAAACAAATTCTTAAAACATTTGATATGTCCTTACCGCATTGAAGTAACGCTTTATTTTTGTACCCTTTGTAACATCCCACACAAAGATGCTGCCATCGTATCCTGCAGATATCACTACTCTGGAATCGGTGGGATGAGGTTCCAAAACAAAGATGTCATTCTCATGACCCTGTTACAAATGAAGCAAACTTTAGGACACAGGTGGTTAATTAACTAAAAAATAAGTCTTCACATTTCTCCTTTTGATTTTTGCAATGCAATCATCAGTACTTAATGTAGTATAGTAGAGCCAGAGACTCTCAGTTTGCCAGGATAAATACTGACTGCTCCCTTCTCTGCTCAGTGTTAAGGTTTCTCTGACAAAAAAACCCCCCAAAGCTGGTCTTGCCACTTTCAGTTTTAATGAGTGTGTAATTTCTACTTAATTGAGAACTGTAAAATATCCTCTTGTCTGTGACTAGTAACATAAATCCATCAAAAGAGTAATAAATTACACTCTTATCTATGTTTGACATGGAGTGGACTAACACCTTAAAAATATTCTTATTCACCAGTTGGAGAAAGAAAGTTATGAGATAGTCAGCCCTACATATACCAACATTTACAGAGAGACTTCTAGGAGACAACTTCATCCTGGTAAAGAGGCACAATTCTGGCACAAACTGTCTGTTCCACAAAGTTGAAAATAGAATTCTGCAATATTCCATTGATTTAAATGGAGCTAGTATCCCCTTTCAATGGGTTTCAATGCTGGTCTCTAGCATTAATGGGGTTAAAAGTGGCTATTTCCATTTCCCACTGTGGTGTAGTTGCTTTACTACAGAATTACACCTTTTTAATTTGATGACTAAAGCACCTAATTCCAAACATAGAAACTGACATTTTCACCAATCAGCAAGTTAGGACCCCATTCCTTCGCCTGCTAAAGGAAGTCTAGTGCATCTCACACGGTACAGCGCCACAACGTAATATTGATATTAGTATTATCTAGCCATAGTAAGAAAAATAATCTTTTAATCCTTTGAGTTCCAGTCTTGTGCTCAACACACTGTTTTGCAGTGTGATGTTAATCCTTCCTACACTCAGAGTTAGTACTAGTAGTTTGTCTTACTCTGTCACTGAAATAGGCTGTCTGTGTATATTTAGTTAAAGTTATACTGGCCCATATGTATAAAGGCAAACTGGAATGATTCTACAGTAAACCAATCATAGTGGACAAAAAAAATTGGGCTTTTAACCCTTTGAATGCTAGAGAGGTCTCCAGTGCACTGCAATGCAATGAAACAAAGAGAGAGAGGGGAGCAGGACCATCCAAGAGCAAATCTGTATTTAAAGAAAGAGGGTCAATATAATAGCCCCCCATGCTCACCAGACTTCCAAGACAAACAGGCATATGACTCCACTTAATTTGTGATGTTGAGGTTCCTCAAGCCACCTTCTGGACACCCTCTCACAATCCACAACACAATAGATCAAGGTTCCAAAGTTTTATTCAGCAATAGGAATTAAAACTGCATAAACCAAATATTGCACCACATATATTGCAATTACAAGCTGCCCAACACGTTTCGTATCCGGAGCTACTTCATGAGGGGCTCAATAGCTTCTATTACATACAATGCAACGTAATATAATTATGGTGTAATCGTGTTGTGGATTGTGAGAGGGCGTCCAGAAGGTGACTTGAGGAACCTCCGCATCACAAATTAAGTGGAGTGATATGCCTGTTTGCTTTGAAAGTCTGGTGAACATATAACTTATGGGGGGGGGCTATTATATTGACCCTTTTTCTTTAAATACAGATATGCTCTTAGTCCTGCTCCCCTCTATCGCTCTGTTTTCTTAATTTGATTGTGACTTCATTGTCAACCGGTCTACAGGGGAGCTGCAACTGATCAGGAGTTTGAAACTGTGGCAGTAAATATCTACATTGTGGACTCACTATAAGAGGATTTTAGTCTTACCTGTTCAATCATTCTCTCTTAGTCCATACAGGTTACTGGTAACTCTGGGTAGGCGATCAGCCCCATTAAGTAGGCAGGAACAATTACAGAATTGTATGCAGGGGGTGGAGCCTACCTTCCCTCCTTGGCTGCAGCTAGCCAACCAGCTCCAGAAAGATTTGAGACACTAGCTATTGACTAGATAGTAGAAGGGAAAGAAGACACCTGTAAGCATGACCCCGAAGAACCCTCACAGTCTGCCACATGAGAGCCAAGCATGGTCCCTTAACAGCTTGGGAGACCAGTACCCTGTATGGACTAAGAGAAAAGGATTTAACAGGTAAGACTAAAATCCTCTTATCTGCGGTCCAATACAGGTTACTGGTAACTCTGGGATGTCCAACCACTGAGTTTCCCAGAGGCGGGAAGAAAGGCAAGGACCAGGCGCAAGGCCCCCAAAGTCACCATTGAACCAACAGATCATGAATAGCTCAACAATAACCACAAAGTGTCAATGGACACCGGACAGGAGTAAAACAGACCCCAGGAACTGACACACAGCACAATGAACTAGAGCCAACAGGGCTCAAAAGTAAAAAAAATAAAAAAAAAAAAGAGTACTGAGAGACTAATGAGATCCTAGACAGGCAAGACTGCCTCCAGGATCTTCCTCTCAAAACTGGCATCAGCTGACACCAGCACATCCACACAGTAGTGTTGAGAAGGTATGCACAGACGACCAATTGGCCGCCTTGCACAACTGATCAACTGAGGCCAGATTCTTGTAGGCCCAAGATGCCCCAATAGACCTCGTAGAATGAGCCATGACCCGAAAGGGAACAGGCTTCTTCCGAAGTTTGTAAGCCTTACAAATGGTGGACTTGATCCAAGAAGCAATGGTTACCTTGGAAGCAGGCTTCCCTGCCCTGGGACCCTCAGGAATGACAAAAAGGGTGTCACACTGCCTCAATGGCTCAGTGCGATGCACATAGAACTTGAGACAATGCACAACATCCAACAGTTGAAGATCCTTCTCCTTGTCAGAAGTAAGGTTAGGGCAGAAAGAAGGAACCACAATCTCCTGATTAATGTGGAACTCAGACACCACCTTCGGGAGAAACTCTTGCGAAGTACCGCCTTGTCCTTGTGAAACACCAAAAAGGGCCTACAAGATAGGGTATGCAGCTCCGCAACACGGCAAACAGACACAATCGCCAGGAGAAAAGCCATCTTCCACGTCAGCAGGCGCAAAGGAAAAGTGGCCAAGGACTCAAAGGGAGGGCGCTGAAGGATGCCCAAAACCAAGTTAAGGTCCCATTGAAGAGCAGGAGTCAAACACAGGACAGGTATGAGCAACACCTTGGAAGAAAACCTTGACATCAGGAAGAATAGCAAGGAGCCTCTGAAAGAAAACAGAGAGAGAAGTCTGAACCTTAAGAGAACTCAGACTGAGACCCTTATCCACATCATCCTGGAGGAAGGAAAGGACCGTAGGAAGATCAAAATCCAGAGACAGGTCCCTATCCGCACACCAAGATAGACAGACCAAACTCGATGGTAGGCCTTAGAGGAAACCAGCTTACGGGTAATCACAGTAGCCACCACACCAGAAGAAAAATCCTTCTTCAAAATTGAGGATTCAATCTCCATGCCATCAAAGGCAGACAATGAACATCCTCCTTCCACAGGTAACCCTGTAAAAGAAGATCTGGATGGGAGGGGAGCCGAAGAGGTTCCGCCACTGAGAGATCCAAGCCTGTCGAGGTCAGTATGGAGCAATCAGAATGACTGGCCAGCGCTCCAGTCTCAGTTTCCTGATCACCCTGTGCAACAGGGGAATGGGAGGAAAGAGGTATGCAGAGGAAAAATCCACATGATCGACAAGGCATCCACTGCTAGAACCAGGGGGTCCACCCAGCGAAAGCAGAAAGTTGAGACCTTCCTGTTGTGTCCTGTTGCCATCAGATTGATGCACTGAAGACCACCATCACTGGACAATGAGGTTGAACACCTCTTGATGCAGTTACCACTGTCCACTGTGTGTCAACTGAGGAAGTCTGCCAGAATGTTGTCTACGCCAGGAATATGAACTGTGGAAATGGCAGGGACATGCTCCTCTGCCCAGGACAAAATAGCCTTGACCTCTAACCAAGCTGCGAGACTTTTTGTGCCGCCTTGCTTGTTGATGTAGGCTACTGCTGTGGCGTTGTCCGACTGGACGCTGACCGGGCAATCCTCCAGCTGTCGTGTTCAGTGTTGTAGGGCATGAAATATCGACCAAAGCACCAGGACATTGATGGGAAGGAGAGATTCCTCCTGGGACCACCAGCCCTGAGCATTCAAGTGCCCCAGGACCGCTCCCCATCCGGAGAGGCTGGTATCTGTCATCACTGTTGTCCAGAATGGCACCATCAAGGGTCTGCCTTTCAGGAGATTGTTCAGGTTGAGCCACCATGAGAGGCTCAGCTTCACGTGAAGAGGGAGAGTTAGGGACCTCTCCAGGAGATCCGGTCGACCCCTGCATGTCAGAATTAGAAACCTCTGAAGTTCCCTGGTATGAGCCATGGCAAATGGAACCGCTTCTATGGTGGAAATGAACTTCCCCACCAGGGATGACAACTTCTTGGCTGGAACTGGACCCTGAGACAGGACAGCTTGGACCTTCAGTGCTATCTGATGAGCCACTTCATCCGTGAGAAACACCATCCCCCTCTGTGTGTTGAAAAAGAGGCCCAGACACACCATCCTTTGTGAAGGAACAAGGTCCGACTTGTCCAGATTGATGATCCACCCTTGATGGGACACAGCATGAATGCAATCCTATCTGCTGATGAAGGCGTCCCGGAGAAGATGCCTTCAGAAGGAGGTCGTCCATGCACAGGGTAACTTTGATGCAGTAACCTGTATTGGACGACAGAGAAAAACCCATAGAAAATCAGAAAGTTGCTCACCCCAAATGGCAACTGCCCTGTTAACCTAGGCAAAGATAGGTCTTAGTGCTGCCCTGGTGGCAGAGAAGGCGGCCATGAGAATAGAATCCAGCCTATTATCCACTGGTACCAACATCTGCCAGCAGGAGGGCAGTGTTCATCACCAGCTGTGATCTAGGTGGAGAAGCCCACAGCACCAAAGTCTCAGCTGAAAAAGGGTATAGCTTAGAAAAATACTTACTGAGAAAAATAGGATTTTAGTCTTACCTGTTAAATCCTTTTATCTTGGTTCATAAGGAACACAGGTACCATGGGGTCGAGATCCTCTCTGAAGGGCAGAACACATTCTCAAAAGACAGTCTTGTGGGTAGAGACTCCCAGCCTCTCCTCCAGCTCAACCCTTGCCCCGCCTCCAGTTATGATGTGAGGTGAAAAAATGGTCAGGACCATTCTTAGTTTTTAGATTTTTTGATTATTTTCTGATAGATATGGGGCTGTCAAAATTCCCCCATTAGGCAGGTTACCATTACTGGGCTTCCCCTGGAGTGGATTGATCACTGTGCAGGTACACAAAAAAAAAAAAAAAAAAAAAAAAAAAAAAAAAAGAGAACTCTCTGCATAGGATCAGCAAAAGAGAAGACTGCAACTAGAGAACTGTCAGACAATCGGAAGAAAGCCAGGAAACGGGCATTCTGTCTTCTCAGTTTCCTTGCAACACATTCAATTCCATTCGCAGATCGCCATGGCCCCCTGACACTCAGAAAGTGGACAGGATGATACGGCATAAGGAGACAAGAAGATAGCGCCCTCTCTGATCGTTGTAGCTCAAACAGTTGCAGAGATATGTCCAAAAGAAATTTTACCCATACAACACTCCACTTTAAAGAGTTAAAAATGCTTATTGCCAGGTTTATCATGCTGAGAAAAAAAAAAAACATGAGTACTCCAACTACTGAGGTGCCTCAGTGGGACTATACAGGTTTTACTCAGCAGGATAAACCATGCAATATTTATTTTTCCATGTTAAGCACTGCTATCCCTTTAACAGCTAGACATTGTCTGATAGGTTTTATTGTCCACCAACATGGTGCCCAGTCAAAGTTTAGTCTGTGTACATTCTACCTGCAAGTGTATCACTAAGTGTCTCTGACAGTGGTTCTCAAACTTGTCCCCAAGCCTATCCCCAACAGTGGAGGTTTTCAAGATCCCCTCTATTGAGCACAAGCAGATCAATCAGTGGTGAGGTCATTCTAAAGGACCCAGTGCCAATGACAGAACCACGCATGCTCAATTCAGAACATCCTGAAAACATGCACTGATGTGGAAGCTTCATTACAAATTTGGAAATCAGTGTATTTTTGCAATGGTTAAGGTTTCTGTTTTATTGATGTATTGGTCAAATGACATAAGTTCTCTTCTAGAGTAACTCCACTCCCATTTCCTATACTATACATATACTAGCATACAGACCATCATTTAGTTTCTATCAGTTTCCACATATGGCTGTCATCATAAATCCTGAGGTCCTGTACAAACAAAGCCATGACCCCCCACCCCCACCCCATGCATCTGCACTGCAACCTCAAAGTATATGTAAAGAAAGAGCCATGGCACTGTTCCAACATGCAGTATGGTATGAAACAGGACAGAGCTGCTACCTACAGAGTACAATTAAAAATGGGGCCCACCATGAAATCCTCCAGAATCCCAGTGGGCGGTCTGGTCATCTGGGGTCCGCCTTTTGACACAGCCCTTCCCACTAAAAATGTATTTTAAGGGCCATATGAAGAGTAATAATTGAAGAAATATGCAAACCCCACTGATTTTGCAGAGAGTAAACATCAAAAAATGAAATGGAGATATAATTTAAAGTATGATGTATTCCCAGCTAGCATAGACTCCTACACTGCATGTGTGGACTGTCATATATAAATATCTGGCTAAGTTTGTGTGAGAAGTTTGTAAAAAGATAAAATATCTAAGGCAGTTAGTACCCGCCTGTCTTATGTTCATAAAAGGTTCTTACTTTATCTTAGCCCATTTAAGGACAAAAGAACACCATCATTTCTTCTTATACAACTATCAAGACTGCCATGGTAATGTTAGTCAGGAAACCCTAGAAAAGACAGGCATGGCTGCTCCTACAGAGCACATGTAAGACTAGATTTTAAACCTCAGAAAATAAGACCGGATTCCTCCTATCAGTAAATTCCATTTCCTTCAGATCATCTTTGGCAACACACAGAAAGAGCCAACACAGAAAGGGCACGAAAAAGTTTGAAAGGACTTTTCAACCCGTTCTCTCAAATTTTAGGAACAGAGAAAAACCAGATGCCAAGTGATGCAGTAGACTATGTCAAGGACAATAGTACACAGACTTCTATTCCTTTGTGTTACCAAGGGAGGCTTGAACAAAGAGAAATGGAGAGGAATGAAAAATTGAAACGTCACCTGGCAGCACCCACACAGATTAGTGTTAAAACCATGAAATGGTTTAAATAACTACAGAACTTTAGGCCAAATGCAGCCTCCCCTAAAGCATGAAGAATGAGGCTGTAGTGCTTTCTGAAGCTATGAATGCTTCTCTAGGTGGCTACTCTGTATATCTGATCTGTGGAAGTCACTGTCATTTCAGGGCATGGTAGAATGGACATTCATTTTCTTGGGAGGTTCTTTTCCTTGAGAAGTGTAAGATTCTGAAGTAAAAGACCATAACAGCCACACGGTAGAAGATTTGGAAGACTTCATACCCATGAGAGGCTCAAAGAAGTTGACAAACAGTAAAGAATTTTTGAATAGAGCTTGTTCTGTCTGGCTAATATTTCAGACATCTGGACATCCAGTTTATGTTGATTTTCACGATTAGGTCCTGCAAATTTGGGCGGTAACTTAAGAGTATGAAAGTCCTGCTTGAACATCAGAAAAGGTAGTTTTATGCAAAGAGTTTGATGTTTTACCCAGTCTTCTGGTTGAAATAAGTGCCACTAATAAGACTGTAAAGAGTGAAAGCATCTTGTAGATCAGTGTTTCTCAACTCCTGCCCTCAGGACCCACTAACAGGCCAGGACTTAGTGATTTCTCTGCTAGAGCACAGGTGTGGTGATCAGAGGCTCATTCACATTGATTAACTCACCTGTGCTCTAAAAAGGAAATCATCAAATCCTGGCCTGTTAGTGGGTCCTGATGACAGGAGTTGAGAAACACTGTTGTAGATAGTTTCAAGATCCTTCTACAGCTCTTTCAGAAACAAATTCAAGTTCCATGGCGGATGAGGAGGAGGAGGAACTCTTGGTCTCAGATATTCGACGGATTTGATTAATCTTATCACTAGATAACGATCAGCAAACATGCAGCCCACAAAACTTCCTAGGACCAAAATTTGAACCTGGAGAGTTCTGGGCATAGACATTTAATGTAGCCATCACACAGGAACTCTAACAGACATTGAACAGCTGGAGATAAAAGATCTTTCATGCGTGCTTTACACCAGAAAAAAAATACCCTCAAAGTTTTGTTCTAAGCGCTGATGTACTTTTCTTCATAGATTAAAGAAAAAGGGAAATTACTTCAGAAGCCCAACCATGAACATTCAGGATTTTGCTTTAACTAACTAAGCTTCCAGATTCAGCCTGAATGCCTGTTTCTGAAGTACTGATGCTTTATCTAGAAGGTCCTACTCCGGTGGAAAACAATGGCATCCTTCCTTGTAAGATGTTTCAGGGTTGCAAACAAAGCCCTTCTTGGCCAGTAATGTGCTTCTAGGATGACTCTCTTTCTCCTGAACTCTTTTTCATTACTATAGGAAGGAACCTTAGAAGGAATAGCCATGTATGCAGATGAGCATTCACAAACACGGATTGATCTTGAGGAAACAGAAGAATATTGGTAACTCCTAGGTGACAATCAGATTAATCTGGTGATCCCATTACATCTCTGTCAGGGAACTGAATACCTCTTGACTGAAAGAGTACTCCTTTTGCAATATTCTCTTTCTACCCAGGCATAATCTTTCATTCTGATGAATCTGTCAATGCACTCTGGTTGGAAAGTGCTCATTGTAGGTAGGATCATCCAGTAAAGGCAAAACAGGACCCCACTTTCATTCCAACTTACCTGGAAAGGTATGATACTATAAATATCTGATCTGATGTGTGTGCATGGGAACCTTGAGATATGCCTCTGGAAAATCTAAGTGACCAGTTCTCCTATTTGTAGAATATTTACCAAGTGCTCTGGCTGAAGAAACCAATTAAGAAAAAGTAAGGTTGATTACAACCAGAAACCACCTCTTTAGGACCAGGAATACTAAACAAGTCCTTTGTCTCTGGTATTGCTTTGGTGTCCACAAAATCTTGAATAAATGGTAATTTGAGACTGCGGTGAGGAACTTGTATAGCAAGGAATCTGTGAGAAGTAAATCTTATTTTTTCCTTCTGTCATCATCCTCATGAGACAGGAATCTGAAGTAATATTTTCCAATTGAAAAAGAAACTGCAGCAACCTCCTTCCTATAGGAATATAAGTCCTGGAATCAAAACTGAGGCATACTCTGGCCATTCTTTAGTCCTGCTTTAGGAGAGTTGGTCCTTTTCCCTGGAAGCCAATAGTGAAAATAAATAAATAAACTTACTCCGGAAGATACTGTTTTTTCTTCTGACATAGTATGAAATAGAGAACCCAACTATTTACCATCAAAGGATATAGCACAACATTTACATTTGGATGAATAATCACCTGCCTATTATGCAAGTATGCAGTGGAAACAGCTGTGGTTCCAGCTGTCATGCCAACACATTCCATAGTGGCATCACATATAAATTCAGCAGTCAGTCTGAGAAGAGATGGACCACACCATTTCTTCTTTAAAGGGACATTAATGTTTCAAAATACATGTATCTCCAAGTAATCTTCATAGTATTTGAGCCATGGAGAGTGTTATTTCAATACTGTCTGAGTTGTAGTTCAAGAGTAATTGAATGATAAAATATCCCCCTCCTGCCCCTTTTACTGATGTAACACTGATCACCACAGAACAGAAAGATGGTGTCCAGATGGCTTGCAGAGAGGGACAATCTTCAATGTGCTGGAGACCTCTCTAGCATTCAAGGGGACATATATCCCATTTAAATCTATGTGGATTCTTATGTGCTTCCCTACAGCACAACTGGTTTTCTACACAATTGGGCCACTTTTGCCACTGAGAAATCTGTGGAACAGACAATATGAATACATCATCTCTCTCACATATATATCCTATATAATAATTCGCTAGAATGTTTGTCATAAGCGATCATGCTCAGTAGAGACTGCCCGAATGCACAGAATGCTGGAAGTTCTGTGCTGGGAACATTCTGTGCTTTGGGCCGGTCTCTACAGTGCATGACTGCGTCGTCGGCAGGATCGGCCTCTTAACCCTCTGAGTGCACACGAAGCATCATGTGACCAAAATTCTGCATCCTTGCATACACACAGCTGGGGGCAGTAGTAAGAAAGATTTATGCAGAACTTCTCCATGATGTCTGCCCTATTGGTCAAGCCATGAGGGAGTGATTTTCACAGAGGTGTCCGGGGGGAAGCCACTCCTATGAAAAGCTCTGCAACCTCATTCCTCTCTCTCTACTCTCACTCACATCCTCCATGTACATCGCACCTTCACCACTGACTCATCTCCCTTCACCCCATATCCTCTCCAAGTTCAGCAGTCTTCACATAAGGTGACCCCCCCCCCCCCCCCCCGTTTGATAAGCAAACCATCTGCCAAGGGAGGCCTCCACTTGGTGGCAGAGCCGTCCTCTGTTTTCTTCTCACTTTTTTCCCCATGCTCACCAGCTCAGTTTCCCTATGACTCCTTGAAATCATATTTACTCCATTACATACAGCTCTGTGACTCAAGAGGTTAATATGTTTCCTCTCAGACACACACACCAGCAGAGAGATGGGTACGGTATCTGACTGAATCACTTTACACTGAGTCTATTCTCAATGCACTTCAAATTAAACAGAAACCTTTTTTAATCTATGACAACAGTGTTGCACAACCCTCTTATACGGACAGGGTTAAACCACCAGAACTGTTGGTAAAGTCACATATTACTTTTTTCAAAATACTAATCACAGCCTGTACACATTACCAGGGCCCCTCTCATCCAAATTGCACTCTCAAGCCCCACACAGACTCCAGGACTGAGTGGCTCATATTCAAATGGAGGAGAAAGAAGTCTTCCAGAAAACAGGTATATCTCCCTTCCTCTGTACATTTTCTAAACACACACACACACACACACACACACACACACACACACCAGGTGGGCAATGCCATCACCCAAATTGCTAGATAAATACAATTGCTACCAAGGTAGTGTGGTATATTAAGGTGAAGCTGAATGCCTAGATACATACAGATGAATAGACAGACAGATAATCAATTGTTATTTAGTACAAATATTTTTGTTTATCAAGCTTGGAAAACAATCCAAGTAAAAACTTGTGGAACAGATTTGTTAATGGATTTAGACAAAGAAGTAATTTTTCAGGACAATGCATGAACAGACAGGGCTTTCTGAGAACTATAAGTGATATAGCATGCCTTGACGACGCTAGATTAAGACAGGTAATTCTGAGCTCCAGTCCACAGGGCACATCAACATGTCAGGCTTTTCAGGGCATCCCTATTTAATTCCAGGAATCTCAATCACAGTGACTGCGCCACTGATTACTCACTTGTGACTAAGCAGGGATATCTTGAAAAACTGATGTGTTGGTACGCCCCGAGTACAAGTGCTGCGAAACACTGAACTAAGATGAGGCCTGAACTAAGGATTATTTGCCTATATGTAAACAAATAGCAAAATTAAGAACTGGCAAACTGAGGAAGAATGACGTCCGCTCGCCTGCGCTGTCAGTCCCAGCCGGAGCCGTCCGGCTCCTAGCAATGCCTCATAGACCTGGCTGGGACTGACAGCGCAAGTGCGCGGACATCATTCTGCCAAGATATCCGCGCTCCGTGTTACTGACAGATGGGGAATAAAGCATATATCTATTACATCAGGTAATAATTCTGGCGACTAGAACTACTAAGCAGCTAGTCGCCAGAAGGGGACTTAGTTAAGCTAAACATTTTGTGACATGGTAGTTCCGCTTTAATCTCCAATAGCTAGACAAAGTTTTTCTACCCCTGGATTAGGCTGTGCAAATGTGTACAACAGAAATGGGCAACGTGGCTGTCCAACTATCACTGCAAAATCCTCAGCTGGTCACTGGTTGTCTGTGGATGAAGTTCAACAGGTGTAGCGCAACATATTGTCTTCCCTTGCTAAAATGCATGTATATTCTAAACTTCAGGTATTTTAATGATCTGGAACATCTGATAAATTGGATGCTGCAATTTGTTATGTGTAGTTCTAAGTGCAAATGCTGGATCAGAAAATAGCACACTGCCTAGAAAAACAGTATGGAAAATTCCAGCATGAATTACTCTTCCCCCTTCACCCACTCAGTTGCGCTTGCCAGACTACCAAAAGAAAAGTCACGTGACGCTTGTTTTTATACAGATATAATTTATTTGACTGTGAACAATTAAAACTTACCGACAAAACATGCAGCAGTTTTCCAGTACGAGAGTCCCACACATTGAGAAGATGGACACTGCTTGCAGTAAAAACTGTGCTATCTGACTGATCCCATGCAATCATATGGACTTTTGGCCTCAATTTCTCATCCTCAACACTTGGGGAAGCCCTATAAAAGTTAAAAATATTTTATTATACAGCTATTTAATAAATGACAATATAAACATATTTACATCAGGGGCATTCAACCTTTTCTGGCTGTGTGCCATAATAAAAAATAAAAATTAAATGCCCATGGCCAAGTGCCGCATAAATAAAAAGGAGATAATGCAAGCAGTGTTACAGCTGATGCTTTCATTAATGTATTGTACATACTTTCCCTCCCAGAAGCCTTCCTCAGCAGCTTAAGGCCCTCTCTTTCGTCCAGCCTTACCACAAATAAATTCAAACTGTTGCCAACCTATAAAAAAGTTAAACCTTTGTGTGCTAGAGAGGTATCCCAAGTATTGGAATGCAATGTGTGTGATATCTCTCTGGCACTCAAAGCGTTAATGGTAGATTTCCTTACAACAAAAGTGATCCACTATTTTTCCTAATGATGTAGGACTGGATATTCATCTTTTATCCTATATGTAAATCCCAATTGCTGTGAAGGGGGCAAGAATAGATCACAAACTGCCTGCCTAATATTTCATCACTCTTTACTAAGTCATGGTAATCAGTAATATAACTTACGACTTATGCATTGATCTTCTCTGTTGATTTGACTGCCAAAGCAACTGTCCAATACAAAGGCGTGCTGCACAAGCAATGTGACTGCCAGGGAGGCAGGCACTTAAGCTGATTGGACAGCAGTGCTTGCCAAACTGTAACTGGTAGGCTGAGTTTTCCTCATGCATCAGGCTGCACTTCACAGGGGAGTGTGCCTCAAGTGGCCTGCGGACTTGATACCCCTGGTTTACATCATAGTAATGTATTCCAAATTATTTGAACATAAAATATTAAATTCAGTATTAACACAAATTTAACCATTTGGAGGGTCAGAGAGGTGGGAGTTGCATACACATTTTTCTGTCAGTACTCTCCATAGTACATTAGAGGACCTCAACAAAACAGGGTCTCCCAACCATTTATTTATATACTGATAACGCTTCTATGGTAGAAGACCTGGTAAAAAGCCTGGCGCCGTACAGTTCTGCAGCAAAGTGAATTCATTCAGCTGTTCGGAGAGCTCAGAAAACTCATCAGCTGGAATACAACCTGGAAGTATGTCGCTCTCAGCCACAACCTTCATAGGTTTTCCTCACGTTTTCCATAGTCCGTTAGTTCTGGACTTACAAAACTCAAGCAGATGCTCTTTGGGGACCGCAAGGCACAGAATAAGAGACTGAGTGGCAAGAAAACAGTTGTGCAGTTCAGTCTTTTCTTGCAGGACAAACAAGGGAGCCAAAGTGTCTCTTTTCAGATGCCTGTTCTGCTCTTTTAAATCAATTGGGCTCATAATCCAGCCACAGCTTCACCAGTAGATCAGTCCTTTTACCTCTGCAGTTGTCTGTATTTGCTGCTAATCATTTTAGTTGGTTCAGTTAGACTCAAGTGGTGTTCAAATGCAAAAAAGGATACAACCTCAACCAACATCTGACATACGAGACAATATAACTTACAGTTTTATGTTAAATGATTTCCATCCTTATTTATATTTACCTATCTTCCAGCTTTGCTGTCATATCGAGTACAATGCTATTCCACATCTGATCTTTTAAATACCAGATTCTAGCTGTTCCGTCTCTGCTCCCACTTACAAACCTTAAAAGACAAAAGAACCGGATGCTCAATTTAAATAAGTGCTGGAATGTGCGTGCATGAACACCCTTGAGTAAGTTTTGTGCGTATATGTGCATGTGTGTGAGAAAGAGAATGCAAGTGTGAGCAAGCGAGAGTGGGCAAGTGTGTGCAAGTGAGAGATCACGCAAGCGAGAGAGAGGGCAAGCGTGTGGCAAGGGAGAGATCACGCAAGCGAGAGAGAGGGCAAGCGTGTGGGAAGGGAGAGATCACGCAAGCGAGAGAGAGGGCAAGCGTGTGCAAGCGAGAGATCACGCAAGCGAGAGAGAGGGCAAGCGTGTGCAAGCGAGAGATCACGCAAGCGAGAGAGAGGGCAAGCGTGTGCAAGCGAGAGATCACGCAAGCGAGAGAGAGGCCACGCGTGAGCAAGCGAGAGATCACGCAAGCGAGAGAGAGGGCAAGCGTGAGCAAGCGAGAGATCACGCAAGCGAGAGATCACACAAGCGAGAGATCACACAAGCGAGAGATCACACAAGCGAGAGCAAGCGAGAGATCACGCAAGCGAGAGATCACGCAAGCGAGAGATCACGCAAGCGAGAGATCACGCAAGCGAGAGATCACGCAAGCGAGAGCAGGCGAGAGATCACGCAAGCGAGAGCAGGCGAGAGATCACGCAAGCGAGAGCAGGCGAGAGATCACGCAAGCGAGAGCAGGCGAGAGATCACGCAAGCGAGAGCAGGCGAGAGATCACGCAAGCGAGAGCAGGCGAGAGATCACGCAAGCGAGAGCAGGCGAGAGATCACGCAAGCGAGAGCAGGCGAGAGATCGAGCATGCAAGCAAGAGCGCAAAAGCAAGCATGGGTGAGAGAAAGCAAGTGTGAGCAAACAAAAGTAGAGAGTGAGCAAGCAAAAGCTAAAGCAAGCAACAAAGCAAGAGAAAGCAAGGGAGAGGGAGCGCAATCTAGAGCACAAGCCTGTGCAAGTGAGTGGGAGTGCACAAGTGAGCAAGAGCAAGTGAGGGAGAGTGAGCAAGTGAGAGAGAGCAAGCATGAGCGAATCGAGGATGAGCATGAAACTGAAACAGAAAGAGCAAAGCGAGAGCATTAGCATGAACAGGGTTAAAAGCCGCATTTAATACCAATGGAAATTTTTAGCCCACCACCCATAAACAATGCAGTTGATCTGCTTATCATTGGCGTTCTGCAATGCAACAAGTTTAAATCAACATACACATAAAGAAGTATCTCTATACCTTTCTCCATTGTTTGAAAACTGGATACTGTCAACTTCATCCTGAAATTTGGATGAAAGGTTATTAGAAATAAATTAAAAATTATGAAAAAAAAGGTTTTATATATACACACACACACATTATATATATATATATATATATATATATATACACACACACACACATACACACTACCGACTGCTACACAGTGTAGACAGTGGGATAAAATTATACATATCACTATATTTAACACATATTGAGACCTCTAGCACTCAATGTGTTAAAAGTCAAATTTAAATCAATAGAAATTTGTGGAATGTATAGTTGTTCCCCAAGGGAGGTGCCAACTGTTTGCCCTAGAATTCATACACTTTTGCCTTTATACACAAAGACCTCGGCATTCTCCAGGGCCAAACAAAAACACTTTTCTCAATGTTTAATTCAGTTTAATTCCGCCTCTTTCTAGTATTATGTTCACCTCTGAAGTCCTTGATAGCTATTTCATGAACAAAAATTACAATTAAAAAAACAACTCCCCAGCTACTGCAAGCTACATCTGACCTTCCTCTCATTCTACTCATTACCAAGTCTACCCTCAGTTCCTTTACTCCTTTATCACAAAGGGGTTGCTGGGTTTCTCACCTCAGTACCAGCCCACTTGACCACATTCCCTCACAGCTTCATTATTTTGCCTCTGATACTGTAACCTCAACCCTAACCTGCTTATTTAAGGTCACTAAATTCTGTTATATATCCACATACACAGTATTTATATAATCTTTTAAACAAGTACAAATCACACTTAGCCTAAAGAAACCATCCCTTGACAGCTACAGCCCATCTCCCTACTTGCACCTTTGCCTCCAAGCTCCTCGAACGAACAGTTTTACCCACTTCATTTCCTCTAACAATCTGCATGATCCCCTAGAACCTGGCATTCACACTCAACACTGCACTGAGACAGCACTTACATCAGTAGCTAATTATTTAATTTCTGCCAAGTCCAAGGGTCACTTCTACTTACTTAAACTTCCTGACCTAATAGGCAGCCTTTGACACAGCAGACCATTTCACATCTCCCGCAAAATCTCCTCTGTCGTGGCCTCAGTGGCACAGCCTTCATGATTTTCCTCCTACATTACTTATCAGTTATTCAGTTTCCTTTTATGATTCTTTGTGCACTCCTCTTCCAGTAATGGTATCCCAAGGATCAGTCCTAGGCCCTTTGATGTTTTCCATCTACATCACTTTGCTTCTGAAACATCTCAAGGCCTTCAATAACACCTTTATGCTGTGACACTAAAATAC
Organism: Rhinophrynus dorsalis; assembly: GCA_037306005.1. Taxonomy (NCBI): domain Eukaryota; kingdom Metazoa; phylum Chordata; class Amphibia; order Anura; family Rhinophrynidae; genus Rhinophrynus; species Rhinophrynus dorsalis. The sequence goes on along the minus strand of CM074719.1, from coordinate 39,095,337 downwards.
ACATCTCCTCTCCCAGTGTCATCCACTCCACTTTCTCTCCAATTGTTTATGTGCAATTTCCTACAAGGTGTCCCAACACCGCCTAAAACTAAACTTATCCAAAACAGAGCTTAGAATATTCCCCCTTCATGCTCTTCTTCCCATATGTGATACAGTCATTAACTGGACAACACTATAGCTCAAGCCTGCTGCCTGGGGGTCATTTCTGACTCTACCGTCTCTCCTTCATGACTTTACTTTCTCACACAAAGTCTTTCACGTTCACCACCATCTCTTGTATTAGACCATTTTGTAACACAGGACACTACCAAAACTGCAGTCCACTCCATTGTCATATCTGAGTTCTATTATTTCAACACCCTCCCTCCCCCTTCCCGGTCTGGCCTACCTCTTGTAACACTCATTACTTCAGTCAATCATGAATGCTACCACTAGTTTCATTCATTTCACTCACAGCAGTACCACTGTAAGGCTCTACACTGGCTCCCTGTATCAAGAAGAACTGCATTTAAAATCTTGTCGCTCACCTAAAGAGCATTCCCCCATGCATATCTGTACTCATCTCTTAATACACATCAAAATGACCTTTATATTCAATAAATTACCTTCAGATTTCCTGTCCAATCCCCAGCATCTCACACAAATCCAAGGTTATTTTTTACAGCTCTAATCTTTGGAACTCACTGCCATGCTTCATCTGATTTTCTCCACTAGCTTTCATGCATTCAAAGAAGCTAACATCCAATACCACTAACTGTCCCAAAGCTGCCACATCAGCTTTAAACTGTCATGTCAAACAATGTAGGGGGCCAGCTCTGCAGATGCCCCAAATTTTTCCTTGCTCTGTAACTAAATGGAACCCCATCTGAACGTTCCTTGTTTTTTACTTGCTCCACTTCTCCCTCTACATTTTAAGCCCTTGTAGGCAGGTTTTCCTCTACCATTTGTATCTCTCGAGTGTGTCATGTTTGTTAGGAGTTCTCTCAGCGCTGCTTTTTGTACTCCACACCGGCTTTCCCCCTCTCTACCTCACCTTCATTTGAATCATGGAAAACATTCCTGAGCTGAAAACTTTAGCATATAACAGGACACAAATTTCAAAAGAATATGAAAGCTACAGCAATAAAATAAATACAAAATAAATGATACACACAGTGTGACCTTCAAGTTCAGACATCTTCTCTGGAGTTTCATTGCCAAGATAATATAGTCTGATGATGTGATCGCTACTTCCTGTTGCCAGAAACATGCCACCTAAAACAATCACAGCAAAACATAATAAAACATTTTTTCACAATAGCTTTCAGGTAATAATTATACATAAAAGTATATTTTTTCTTCTTACCAGAACTACATGAACAGCAGCGCATTTGGGCTCCAGGTCCAGATTTTTCTATAAATTTCACAGGATGATCACTACACAAGAAAGGAAAAAAAATTACTAAAAACCAAGCTCAGTTTAAATAAATAAAATAACAAAAAAATGTTTAACAACAAAATTACACACTTGAACTGCAATGTGTCCACATCCCATTGCCAAAAGCAGACAGCGGCATCACCTCCAGTAGAGATCAGATACCTCACAGAACCGTTGATCAGTGGACTGAACTGGAACAGATGACAGATGTGTAGTTAGTGCACTGCTACCCAACCCGTTAAACATCCCCCACCTTTGCACAGAGTAACTGACAGTGAAGCTGCATTTTAACTTTGTAAAACAAAAGTAACAAATTTTTTTTGTTTTGTTTTAATTTATATACAAACACCCACCCCCACCCAGTTTTTTTTTTTTGTTTTTTTTTTTTGTTTTTTTTTTTCTTCAATCCTTAGCAGTGACATATTGTTTTCTCTTCTAGGAATAAAATATTGAAGAGCGGGGAGGGAACACCCAAGTTATTAATTTATACCAGTAAGTGCGCAACTGACCTTACAGGCTGTTCCCCAGATGACAGCTCATCTGGGGGTTTTGTGTATTTGTGAATGGAGCTCTGTTTCCCTATGCTCCGTTTACACATCAGTGAACAAGACAAAGGAGGAATACAGTGACCTTTAAAAATAACCAAACACAAATGGCTAGATAGCTCAGTGGGTTTAAAGCCAAACTGAGTAGAGAGAAGGGCAGAAGTGGTCAGGAGTGACCTCACAGGGTACGACGATCAAACTCAAAGACACACACTCTTCGTACATATCAGGGTGTTTCTGCTGCTAAATGAGGGCATATGTGCCAAAATGTGTCCCATACTTGTCACTTATCACTACCTTATCACGAAGGATACCACAGTGCAGATTCTGATGATCACACTGTGCCTATCCCAAAGGGAAAAATATTCCTTATCCATGATTTTAGAGACTGGGGAGGAGGAGAAGGATGTCAGCCTTCTTCTCCTGAAGCATGTGTAATGGCTGGGGCAGATGCAGTTCCTTCTGATTCAGCATCAGAACTAGGACCAGAAGTAATGGCAAGTGAAATCACATCTACCTGTCCGTGTCTGATATCACTGCAGGTTGAAACAAATTCCATGGTGGCATCTGTGGCCTGCAACACACTAGCCTGGTATTTAGCCTCCTGCTGTGTCAGATGACTCAGCTGCAGGAATTACAGTAGCAGTAAATGCCAAAATGTCACTGGCGGTCGTGGTGGTGCCCATTCCCAAATGAATCTCTTTGTCTCCCACACATTGTTACTTCTTCCAAGAACACACTCATACTGTCAACAACAGCTGCTCCACCACCCTCCTTTTCCTCACCGCCAGGCTCTTAATATTCTATAGGACTGGTTGGGGATGACAGATGTGACAGTGTCCCCTGATATCACACTTGTCGTTAACACAGAAAGCCCATTAATAGCAGTAGGAGCAGGTAGATGACCTGTGCTGCTGATACCGCTGGCCAGTGATAATTCAAAACAACTAGTGAAAAGCACTCACGGATTTGGTCATATCCAACCACACAGTCCAGAGTTAAAATCATCACAAGTCTTTACTGAAATTCAAAGTTTAAAATATCTTGTATGGTAGAAAGCCTGTGAACAAACCAATGGAGAGACTTCAAAGATCAAGCATAAAGTGTGTAAGCCATTGAAGTTGATAAACGCGTTTCACGCTCACTCACGATCAAAGGTATTTTAAACTTTTATTTTCATTAAAGGACTTGATTTTATCTCCGGACTGTGTGGTTGGATTTGACCATATTTGTGTGTGCTTTTCGCTAGCTGTTTTGAGTTACAATAGGAGTCCAAAGAGAAGCTCCTGCACTTCACATATGGTTTCCACTTAAGTCCTATAACCCATTACCACGAGACTGGCTTGATATTGATGCCATTGTGCGCTACACTGATTGAGAGGTATACTTCTTTAATCTGGTCTATATTGGAATTGGAAGTAAGGGCTACTGAACCTTCTTGCTCAAAACAATTTTGCCAGTGATACTTACCAGATCCCCAGGGAAAATGTTAGGGGATTGGGGATCATTTGGGCAGTAGAAAGTGGGCTACCTTCAATGCTGATTCTGCTGGATTTCTCCACATCTGATTCAGCAGCAGCTCTCCAGCATCCCCTACTGTTCATCTGTGCTGGCCAGTACTCCAAACAACTGTACTTTTTTATTTCTTAATCTGCTCTCTCTCTCTCCTTCCAGCCTAATTTCTAACATGCTGCATGGCAAGAGGTTCCACTTTTTTTTTTTTTTTTTATGGGAACGTGAAGTTTCAACCACATTGAAAACATAGGCAGAAAATGGAACGGTTATCACTGGAAAATTAGTGGTTTTAGCGAAATAGAAGAAAATCTATGGGTTTCTCTATGGGAGGAAATTCCCCAAAAAATTTTGACATTTTCATTTTTCATGAAAATTCCCACTAGGAAAAAAAAAAAAAAGAAGACTTTACACCCATTCCTATCAGTGACTCTACAGTGACTGTTGAACTACAAATTCCATCAGTTGGGCTAGGAGGCTGGATTTTTTTTTTTTTTTTTGCAAGCACAGGCAGCATTCTAAACACAAGGCCTTATTCATCAAGCTAAAGATGTGCAATTATGGAAAAAATAAACTGTAAAACTGCCTAAATCTAACACTTACTAGCAACGAGGTAACAGAGACAGAGTGACCCTGAAGCACAGCAACAGGTGCACAGGTTCTGAGGGACCAGACTCTGATAATTGTTTCACAGCTTGAAGCAGCAACCAAGGTATTCTCATAGTTCACAGAAAGTTCAGCAATCTCTGCTGAGTGGCCCCTTAAAGTGGCAAGTAACCGTCCATCATGAGCGGACCAGATCTTCACCAAGTTGTCGTCTGAGCCCTATAAACACACGGAAACAATTTACAAAATTGCACATCAAGTCAAAGAAACTTAAAATCAGTAGTTTGGTAAAAGCAAAAGAACCCAACTTTTTATTTTCTTGCAGATTTGACAATATTCCTCCACATGAATATCCCCTAATGCTGAATGGTACCCTTTTAAAATGTTGCATGCAAAATAGCATGGGAGACTACAGGGCGCAGTCAGCATGTCACCGTGATTTACAGAGCCCAGCCCAGAGCCCCTTGCCTGACAAGGACTGGTCCTAATTGTGTGCTTACTTGCAACCACATCTTCTCTCAGGTACTGGAGTAAGCCGCTCCGGCCTCTCTCCCCATCTCTGCATGCAGAACAACAGGGCAGAGCGGAGCACACAGAGATGAGGAGAGAGACCTCACAATTAGGACCAGTCCTTGTCAGCAGCAAGGGGTGCTGGGTTGGCCTCTGTAAATCGGGTGCTGCCGCAAGGTCAGGTACAGGAATACCCAAAACACAATATCACTTGTTGAAATAGTTTGTATTATATTCTATTGTTTGGCTAAGGATGATGGGACTTGAAGGTGAAGTCTGAAGGAGTGACTTGAGAATCTCACTCTGTCCTGCTATGTGAGATTCTCATGTCACCCTTTTAAAGGGATAGTAATTCGTTTGAAGTTTATTTAATTTTGTAGAAATTAAAAAAAAATATAAAAAAAACGACACAAGGCTTATCTCTCAAACCATAAAGTTACCTCTTCCTGGCAGTTTCACTGAAATCAGCACATAGCTGACAGCTGCAGAATCCAGTCATCTGACCGGACGGAGGCTCTTCAGCAGAGCCAAAATCACTCTCTGTAGAACTAAATACTTCATTGGAACGGTCTACAAAGTGGCCAGGCTGAACAACATCTAATAATAAACCCCTGCTTGTCATACGGTGGCCAGAAAATCCTAATTGCTCCCATAAATGTTGCCCTTGTATCTTTGTTCAAGAGATAACAGCTTCAATCAGTTCTGGGTGTCACGTCCAGAGTGAAGTACGATAGGTGCCAGCATGATCAGAGAACCGCAATCTATTCACACGGTAATATTAACCCTTTAAGGAACTGAAGGATGTGCAGTGTACTACTTCGCCATGCACTGGACCTAGCTCTGTTTCTTAAAGGTTTAACTAGGCTCATGCATTCTCCCTGCCAGCAATAGTCTGATTTGCCTCCCTGGATATGACATTCAAGATGGACTGAAGACATTATCTTTTAAACAAAGGCACAAATGCAAATTTCACAGAGGCCCTTGGTATTTTGTGGCCATTGTAAGGTAAGTGGGGAGTCCTCAGGTTTTGTTAGGGCTCCATTAAAAGGAGTAATTTAAAATATGTAATATAACCCAACGTCTATATCTTCTTCTTGTTGCTTGGACAATTTTCCTAAACAAACACCGAACTACAAGCACTAGTGTTAAAACTCATGTTAGTCCACAATAACAAACATTTTAATAGTTACAGAATTTCCGACTTGGGAATTAATCATCAAGGTTCACAGAAGCAATTGTGGAGAAAACCAACCACTACAGGTCTTAAGAGATGATTCCATAAATTCCCAACAACATAAATGGGGCCTTTAACCTTTAGAATGCTGGAGACTTCTGTAACATTCAAGGGATTAAAACCCCATCTAAAGGGATACTAACTAATTTTGAATTTAAATAATATGCAACTGTATAGGTCAACTTGCTTATACTTATTTCTTTCTGGAAACAGATCGAGGAATGTCAATGTCAGGCTCATAAAAGTCCAAAGAAAAAGAAAAATTAAAGAAAAAAAAAAAAAAGTATAACCAATGTGACTTTACATACTGTTCACTTGAAGAATACGTAAAGTCAAAATAAATGGTTGCTATCCTTTTAACAAACTCGAATTTTCATTCCCCCCTTTATTAGTTTGCTCCAGAATTGCAGCTTTGTCTAGCTTGACAACCACCGTAATTTCCTCTCTATAATGATCTGCTGCAGCTACACCTGTACGAAAAACACTCAGTGAATTTTCCTGATGGTTTTTTTGTTTGTTTTTTTTTTATAAATGAGACTTGTTGCTATAGACACTTGCAAATTTTGTAGACAATTCTTAAACAGGCACTAAGAATGTTTTTTTTATATATCCAACACCCTCCTCCCCGTACTTTTATTTTTTCAAAGATTAAGACAAAAAAAGAATTGGTCACAACCTACTCACAGTAAATATTCTTTGACCCGTGCGGTCAAATGCAACGCAGTAAACAGAGGAAAGGTGACCAAGAATCCGTTTATGCATCTTAATTTGCTGGTACATATTTACTGGAAACGCAGATGGGAAGCTGAGTGCTCCTGTTAAGTGTTTCCCCCGATGAATTTCCACTAGAATGCACAAAAATTAGAAAGAGCGTCACAAAACAAATGCTATTAAGGAAGGGTGTAAAACATACTGCAGAGCAATGCTGCTCACCCTTCTGTCACTCACAGGGTTAAAACAGTTAAGCTCTGCACGAAAGTGAAAGAAGTCTAGTCAGTTCTTGTGTTGTTCTACAGTGCCTCTTTCTCCCAAATTGTAGAGATTACAGGCAAATGATCAATTAATCTACATAGAGCAAAATGAAAAGTAAAGATATGTGCATTATACCAAGAATACGAAGTTATGTTTTCCATACCAACGTTTGGGGGCCCTCTGATGTTAACTGGCATTTCGGGTGGTCTTCCTCTGTGAAGAGCAGCATATTTTTGCACATTCCACTGAGCATTCCTGCCACCTGAATAAAAATGCATTTCATTGGTTACCCTTACAGCCTGTAGAAGATTATCCAAGTATGCATGTATGACCTCAAATTTAATTACATCTTATTCAGAAAAAACACATATCAATATTCTCAAAAGTGAGAGGTTGGATGGACAGTTTGAATGCAATTTTGTAGGGCAGAATTCATGGCTCTAGCCCTTGGGACACACTAAAAGGTCAGGCTCTTAGGATATCCATAATTACGCATAGGAGGCTCTATCGCAATGTTTGTGCCTCTTATTCTTCCCCAGTGCTTAAGCAGGAATATCTTGAAAAGTTAGCCTTTTGGCATCCTCTGGGGACTAACACTGAGAAACATTTTTTCAATGCAATATATTAGGAAGACAATGTATTGGTCCAATTTTTACAAGTAAGTGAAGAATGCTACAGACTAAACAATTTTGAAATGTATTTGGTTGTTGGCTAAAGTAAATAACGAAGATCATTTAAAGTGTTAGTAATGTCTAAAAAAAACTTTTTTGCATTTAGAAGAGCTTAAAAAGCTGATCTAAATGCAAAAAAACGTCTCTCTCAAACCGCTATGGTTTAAGAGATACGGGCGTTTAAAGTTTGATTTCTCCTACTGACAGCTGTAAAGCGGTCAGCAGGAGATCCGTGTCGGTCGACACGCTGGCGCTTGAGAAGTGCCGAGATCTCGTTACTTACAAGGAATCCCTTCATTGGAATGGTCTAAAACATGTGCCTAGTGTTCAGGCCTAGTGTTCAGGCACACGTTTTAGACCATTCCAATGAAAGGATTCCTTGTAAGTAACGAGATCTCGGCACTTCTCAAGCGCCTCCGTGTCGACTGACACGGATCTCCTGCTGACAGCTTTACAGCTGTCAGTAGGAGAAATCAAACTTTAAACGCCCGTATCTCTTAAACCATAGCGGTTTGAGAGATACGTTTTTTTGCATTTAGATCAGCTTTTTAAGCTCTTCTAAATGCAAAAAAGTTTCTTTTAGACATTACTAACACTTTAACAAATTCTGTCAGAGAAAATAAGTGGTAGATAATGTGTGTGTGTCTTGTAACTTACTTTTTTCTCTCCTTAGTGCAGACAGGTTGCCAACACCTAGCAAAGAGCTTGCTCTCAATGCACTGCACGAACTATCTTTGTCAAGAGCGGAAGTGAGGCGCTGGCATATTTGAAGTAAATGGTCAGGGGCCATGTGTTTGTTGACCGAAACCTAGCAATGGGAGAAAAAAATTGAGTGCCATCTAAAAACAAAGACGTAACAAACTAAAAAAACGTAACTTTTTTTTTTAATTAAAAAATTAATTAAAGAACATATATTAAAATAATTTGTACTCCGACTATTGTGTGTGCCCAAGCCTTATCTGCCCTACCAGAAAAAAAATATAACCAAGCTAAACAGAACAGGAAATACATAAAACGTTTCTAATTTAGCCACTGACCAAGTATATGCAAAATAACAGATGTGTTCTGTGAAAAATTATAACAATAACAAATGGCAAAATATGCCCCCTAAAACGGTTATGGGAAATTCTTCAATTGTAAAGCAAAATAAAAAACATAGACACAGGGATAGACTAGTATTCAATAAAGACAAGCACAAAAAAACATTACCTTACCAGTTCTAAAAAGGTCAATCCCATAACAGTACTTAAGCAGCATAAAAACAAAACAAAACACCAACACTGTGGCTTGATTAGACAGGTATAGGACTAGACATTCAAGAAAAGGGGAGAAGGACTTGCTTAGGAAATCTAGCACACATTCGCCACTTGTTCAGGATTGCTCACAGAAAGCAAATTACCATATCAGACAGATGCCTTGTTGTATACTCACACAGTCCCACCTCTAGGGCTGGGTTAGAGAAAATATGAATCCCAGTAGTTGGTTCACAACTTAATCCAATTTTCTGCAATTGCATAGAAGGAATCCCTCACTCAGAGCCTCTCATTAGTTATAACAATGTAAGACATTAACATACCTGAAAAATTCATTTCTAAAACAATCACTTTCTTAAATCATCATATGTACTTTGTGTCATGTTGACCATGTTTATGACAGCCAAAAGATCACATGAATTAGTGTATTGCACATCAGCTTCCCAATCATCCAAAGAACATACCTGACAGAAACCACCATCAGAGGTGTACACCAGTCACAGGTGACCAAGCTCACAATTTAACCCTTTGGGCTAAACTGCAGCTCACATAGAGGAATAGAACAATGCACACCGGCAACTGGTCAACTAGATATACAACACAAGTGGACGTTATTGCTTGTCAGCACATCTGATGCCATTTATCGTTAAAATTAGCTAAACATATTAAGGTGACAGGTCAGCTTTAAGCTTTCTACTGGAGAAAGCATTATGTATAGCAGGGCTCAAAATTTCAAGTCTTGAGCTACTAGCCAGGCCTGAAAAGTTACTCGCCACCAGCTTCCATGCCTAGCCCCACCCATATCCCCTCCTTTAACCCCACCCATATCCCCGCCTTTAACACCACCCATTTCAAGTTCTCTGATGAAATGACACTGTTGTTCTATGCTTTATTCAGAATAAAATTAACAAATATACACCTAGCCACACCTTGGAGGGGAAGTGGGGAATACTGATTGGCACAACTGGTGAGACCATGGGGAACAGTGATTTATACACATGGTTACACCTTGAGGGGAACACTGATTTGTAAACCTGGTTACCAGGTGTACAAATCACTGTTCGCCTCAAGGTGTAACTAAACCATGTATACAAATCAGTGTTCCCCAAAGTCTCACCAGGTGTGCCAATCAGTGTTCTTACTGGGTGCACCCCATTGCTGACATAGTTGCAGAGGAAACATGCCAGCCAGGGAAGACTGGGATACCAAGTACTGCATATTAATGATCTTGAGATCTCTCTAGCACCCAAGGGGTTAACGATGTAATGCACAGATCCGGCCTGTTTGTGGCTCTATATGAGAATATGCTAGTCCATCTCTGGCTTATTACCTGCAGGAAATAATGCAAAATGTCATGCCAGAATTTTTAGGTTCTTTCATAGCCTATTCACACCCCTTTGTGTAACTAAATAAGTGATTTAGAGTAAAACCACATATTTTATTTACACCAACTAATTTATAAACACATGCTGACATTTACACAAACATTAATGTTAGAGTTATTGCTGTGGAGCAATGTGATGCACTTATATACACACCACACAGTCTGATCTCCTAAACACAGGGACACCAGGGTGATACACTTCTATACACACCACACAGTCTGATCTCCTAAACACAGGGACACCAGGGTGATACACATATATACACACCACACAGTCTGATCTCCTAAACACAGGGACACCAGGGTGATACAATTATATACACACCACACAGTCAGATCTCCTAAACACAGGGACACCAGGGTGATACACTTATATACACACCACACAGTCTGATCTCCTAACCACAAGGACACTAGGGTGATACACTTATATACACACCACACAGTCTGATCTCCTAAACACAGGGACACCAGGGTGATACACTTATATACACACCACACAGTCTGATCTCCTAAACACAGGGACACCAGGGTGATACACTTATATACACACCACACAGTGATCTCCTAAACACAAGGACACTAGGGTGGGAGAGGAACACTTGGGAGGTATGCGACTGTAAAGTAACCATAGTTACCGATAATTCTCACCATTACAGGCACCCAGTCATCAGTGTCGTATCAGAGTGACATTCGATGACTGGGTGCCTGTAATGGTGAGAATTATCGGTGTTGGTAGTCCATGAAAATGTTAGTAAGCAAAGAATGATGGAGCTCCCACAAATGGGACTGAAGGGCGGCTTGGTTGGCTTCGCATCGCGCTAGTGTTATTCTGCTGAACAAATCCTACGGTGATCACAACCCAGGCAGGGCACTCACCGCATCTTCACGCGCCTGCAATGTTCAGCGCAAAAGAATCACAGAGTAGGCTGCAAGGATGGACTAGCAGTATATCACACAAAGCTCTTGCAACCAATCAATTCGGTGTCTCGGAGTTAGCATTTAAATCAGGCGCATGCACCCCCTGGCTTCTGACACAGGCCTAAGATGTAACTAACGCGGCTGGAGGGCTCTATTGGGGGAATATGAATGTGTATCAATGTGTGGCTCGAAAGAAGCGTAAAGGGGCCATTTTCATACAGGGCTTAAATTTCCTCTCGCCCTCACTCAATTTCTCCTAGCCAAATGCGAGGAGGCGAGTGGAAATTTTGAGCCCTTATGTATATTTTAAAAATATGTGCATAAGCTTTTCTGTCTTTACCTTAAATCAGGGCTGTCCAATGTACAGTCCTCGAGGGCCACCAACAGTTAGTCAAAATGAATGATCCACTGATTAACTCACCTGTGCTTAACCAGGGAAATCCTTACATCCTGGCTTGTTGGTGGCCCTTGTGGACTGAACTCTGACAGCTCTGCCTTAAAGGGATAGCAATGTTTCACAAAAACAGCAGTTCCAATTAATCTTCATAGTATTTGGGTCATGGAGAGTGTTATTTCAATACTGTCAGAGTTGTGGTTCAAGACTAATTGAAGGATAAAGTTTCCCCTCCCGCCCCTTTTACCTAGTGTAAGCCATCTCTTCTCAGATGTGGAATCCAGTCCATAGACCAGACAGATAACAGCAGGGGACAATCTTCTTCCTATGAGAACAATGAAAGCCCTTCCCCCCTTGACAAGTTTTTCAGGGTTTTCCCTCTCTGCAGTCTACCTGGGCATCTCCCTTCAGCTCTGGCTGAGCAGTGTTACATCAGTAAAAGGGGCGGGAGGGGGATACATTGTCATTGAATTACTCTTGAACTACATCTCTGACAGAACTTAAATAACACTCTCCAAGGTCCAAATACTATGATGATTAATTAGAGCTGCTTTTATTATTAAACATTACTATCCCTTTAAATCAAAAAGTGGTACTTGGTACTTCCTGCTATTCCTTCAGACCCTACCATTTTGTTACTAGATCTAAAATGGTGCATTCAAATATACATGTAGAAGTTTTAAACTACTTTTCATAGTTAATCGAAAGGCACCAAACCCAATGCACTGAAATGCTCTATGGCACTGAAAGAGTTAGCAATTTAGCATACACAGCACTCTGCATCCCGAGTAGCCTTCCCCAGTAGACTTCACTTCCAATGTCTGGAGGGACTCCTAAATTCCACTTGTATAACTAGAGCTTGTAAGATCACTTACAGTCCTCACCGATATACAAGTAGTTTACCCTCTCTGCACTGAGCAGGATGTGTGCTTTCATCAAATCAAGCTTCATTCCCTAGCGCTTGTTTCACAAAGCTTCACTGATAAAAAGTACATATATGGGGCTCAGATCAGAGAGTGAGCCAGGAAAGGTAGATTACAGTTCTCACATCTCCGGCATTTTTAAGAGATATGGGACATTTGTTGGAAATATTGTGCGAGATTACTTGGAAAGAAAGTTTTTATTGAGTGACTTTAGATGTATCAACCCTCTATTCTAATATTCCACATGAGGGTGGAATGGAGGCAGCAAGATACTTTTTGTTACAAGATCAGTTGATGCCCAAGAGACAAAGTGAATTTCTGGTCAAGATGATTGGTTTCATTTTCGCTTATAATTTATTTGAGTTTGAAGGGAATTTTTACCTTCGGGTCAATGGAACGGCTATGGGGACTAGATTCGCCCCAAGTTACGCCAATTTATTCATGGGCTATTTTGACACCCAGAGGATTTCTGGCAGTAATCCATTTGGCACGGGTCTGGTACTATATCGCAGTTTCATTGACAACATAATTATTATTTGGGAAGGAGCAGAGTCGGGTATTGATGATTTGGAAGAGTTTATGAATACCAATCCTTGGGACTTGAAGTTCATTAGTACAAAAAATAAATCTGTGATCCAGTTTCTAGACTTGGAATTAACGTGAACACCAGGTCATAAGATTAGTGCGCACACACACACACACAAATGTAAAAAAAAAAAATGTTGTAGGGTTTATCCCCCTGAGTAAAACAAGAGTACTCCCACTGCTGAAAGGTGTTTCATTCAAAAGTTATTAATTTTCAGTTGAATTTTTTAGGTGCAATATCACAGTGGCCTGAAATTTACAGTGGCGCTGTTGCTACACGATCCTATGGACAGCTCTGGTCCCGGGACCATAAATCTCCATAGGATGGTGTAGCAACAGCGCCACTGTACAATTTCAGGCCACTGTGATATTGCACTTAAAAAATTCAACTTTGAAAATTAATAACTTTTGAATGAAACACCTTTCAGCAGCGTGAGTACTTTTGTTTTACTCAGGGGGATAAACCCTACAACATATTTTTTTTACATTTTAAGTATTACTATCCCTTTAATGGAGATCCATGCTGCTCTGTTTCTCTTATGGGGTTGATGAGCTGGAGTTTAAGAATGTACTTTGATTTAGGATGTATGATATGTAGTGTTTTGTTTTGTATATGTTCTTTTGTCACATCGTCTATCTTTTTATGGATATGTCCATACTTCCCAGTATACGTGTTTTGGATACATATATACATTATATATTCTTCATTCTCATTCCCCCATTACATTCTCCAACTCTATGCGTCTGAATGGATCCTGGATTATTCCTTCGCTTGGCCACACGGTGGTTATGTTTTGGAGGACAAGGTTTCTAATATTTGACACATGCGTGTGAGGTATGCTGCCGTTTGACATATGCGCAGTACCCTTGTGAAGGGAGAAATGCTCGGACGGAAGTGAGTGATTTGACTGGCGGCTCGCCGATGAACGGGTGGAATGGAGGTAGGACCTATGGGATTCAAGATTTTGGGACATATGTTATTCCATTCCGACCAATGGCGGGTGGCTTTCATGTATTTTTATGGCCATTACTGGGAGGTCTGGTTCATTATATTATATATATAGGCTTGAGAAAGCTGTGTATGCCGCGTAATGGGTAGACAGTTTTTATATTTTATTACAACATCTATGATGTTGATTTTATTTGAGATATATTTGAAATAAATATTTTGGGAATCTGACGGTGTGGCTGTCCTGTTACGTGTCTTTGGAGCAGTGTTGTGTTATACACCGAGTGAGGACGGTGAGATTTCCTCATGAGCTTGGAAGCAAGCTCAGAATATCCCCTGTTGCTGACATTTGATAAATGTGAGTACATTTACTATTACTTATTTGAAACAACAGTTTCCTAACGATATTTCATCATTGGGCGCTATCCCTGTGTGTTTTGTTTTTTGGAGATTCTTGTGCCACTCAGAGGGAGTGTGAGGAGGATTGGCAGGTTGAAGGTCTATCTGTGTCTGGGGCAGGTTCAAACCCAGTCCGCACATCTGCTGTTTATCACATATTTGATCAAGCAGCCACTATATTTGTCAGTACCCACATGTGGGGTGTTCTTTCTGGTGGTGGAACAGATAACTTGGATTTATTGCACTAGGGCGCTCCTTATTGCTTTTCTCTCCTGTTTTTCCTGCAGTTCTCGCATCTACTCCACCAACTGACAATATTAATGTTTCAGCACTCTTACTAGGGAGATCTACACTACTCAGGATATAGTGAGCTAAATTCACAGTATGCTAAACTGCTTAAAGGGTTAGTAATGTTTAAAATTACATGAAGCTATGATCCATCCTTATACTGTGTACTATTGCTCTGTTACCTGCCTAATGCTTTTTGCTTTATTTCCTTTGACATTATATCACAAATTGTCCCCCTTACAGTCTTTTCTGCCTCTGAATTTACGGACGATCACTCGAGGGATAATCTTCATTCAGTTTAATGAAAAACCCACCCTCCATCAAGGAATGCAGGATTTTCCCTTATACTGGAAGAAGGAAGATTGTCCCATGTTGCAATCTGTCCTGTCAAGCAACTGGACTTGAGATCTGAGGGGAAGTAGCTTACCTGCAAAAAAAAAAAAAAAGGGCGTGAGGGGGACAATTAATAATATAACTTCTAATAAAATATAATAATGTCAGCATTAGGATGGCAACATAGCATTAGTACACAGTATAAGAAGGGACCATAGCTTCACTTGAATTGAAACATTACTAACCCTTTAAAATCGATGTGCCCTGAGGACTGGAGCCGACAATCAGTAACACCTCAAGTTTTCAGGTTACTGGCGATCCCTAATTAAAGCACAGGCAGCTCAATCACCATGACTGGGTCACTGATTAATCACCTGTAATTAAGCAGAGATATCTTGAAAAGCTGACCTGGACTGTGCAAGACATGCAATAAATTGCGACATGAACGTCAGGAAATGGAAATTAACTGCTTGGCATTTGTGAACAACAACATACTTTGGCCAGCTGATTTTTTTTACAATGCCTTCTTTAACCCCTTAAGGACCCATGACGGTCCTGGACCTCCATGCACACTGCTATCATTAATTCCAGGCTGAGACTGAATGCTCCGAGACCGCGGTGTTCAGTCTCAGCCCTTCTTGCTTGTGCCGGGTCATTTGATCGCCGTAGCAGCGATCACATATACCTGCATTCTGAGAGAGAGAGGCAGTACACAAAGCATGCTGCTTCTATGTCTCTCCTCTGCCTCTGTCTCCCTTGCTATCAAAGTAAGGGAGAGAGAAGCAGAGAGGAGACACCTAGTGGAACAAGAAAATACAGCAGCTGGGGGTATTAACCACTTCACTGCTGGAGGCTGGCTAAATGCAGTTCAATTTCTGACCTGCAATGATACACTTTTTTTTTTTTTTTTTAAATCAAACACCATTTCATTAAACAATTGATTGTGGAGCCATGTAATACACTTCTACACACCACCAAAATAAAAAAGTGACATAATAGGGTAGGAAAAAGGGACATGGGGATTTTCACCCAGTGAGGACAGTGGCCACTTTAAACTGTGCATTTTTTAGGTATGACTGACCGGTCATACCTTTCCTGCAGTCTCCATAAAAATTTAACCCTTTGCGCCAAATTGATCGCAAGAGATAAAACAAAAATGGTGTTTTTTTACTTTTTTTTTTTTTTTCTTCATTTTAATAAAGTAAATGGTGGGATATCCATATAAGTGGGGTATCAAAATAAAGACCTATTTGTGCTTAAAAAACAGTATATAATTTATGGGGGTGGATTAAAAGACTTAGAGGGAAAACACTGTTGAACCAAGACATAGTCAAAAAGGTCAGAATTGGTCCGGTCCTTAAGTGAATATGACCTCAGATTTTCCTGGTCCTTAAAGAGTAAAAATGTTTTCAGCTCTGGGGCAGTTAGGGCATCTAAAGCATGCATTGTTATGGTCATCAAAACTATTCACTTCAAATTATGGTACACACCGTTGCGGATTTGGTGCCCATGGGAGCAAAATACTATGATTTGCCTAAAAGTATTGAGCATCACTATGCTCAGGAGATGTGCTATTCCTTTGTGGTACTTTTTCAGTTTGTTTCCCTCTGATGTGCGGTTGTAAAGTTGTCTGTACATTTCTGAAAATCACAAAGTCAACAAAACATCTTACTTGGCATTTTCTGTACAGGAAGACAAACCACATTATAATGTTACAGGATATCTTCTTTCAGAATTTATTTTTTATAGTGCCATTTCATGGCTATGGACACTTGGGCCTTCTAACACGTTTTGGCCACTGCCATGAAAATGTCACTCATACATACAGTTACTTGATGTTAATAATTTGGGGTCCCCGAGTATACTTACACACATTAATATTATTCTTTATTTATATAGTGCCAACTAATTCTGCACCACTGTACAATAGGGAATGGACATACAGAGGTATTAAATAGTACAATCAGATGTGGAGAACAGAAGGATATAATGATTTAATGTGCTCTGGACATATATGTCATTCATATTGGGTACTTTTTTTGTTTGATACATTAAGATTCTGTAAATTAAATTGTGACTTCAGTGTAAATACCTAAAGCCTTTCCAGAAAACCCCATTCTAACAGCAAACCCTTACTTGATAAGTGTGCACAAAGACACCTGTCATTTGGGAATTTAGTTTGCCTCATTACGTAGTAATTTAGGATGAAAAAAAGACTTGCGTCCATCAAGTTCAATCCTTCTAGAAAAAAAATAATGGTTTTATATGTTAGCGCGATAAGGTACACAGATATGCTGTTGAGCAATCAGTATGACAAGAGTCTTCTATATCCTGATCTTTCGAATCAACCTGGGAATGAAAGGAATTGGACGAAACATAGGACAGATGGAAGTTCCATGGAATGGACATAGTGTCCTTCGCATAGTCCAAGGGATTCTTTGTCTGTGCAAAACAGGAGCAACTTCCAGTTCTCGTGAGAAGCCATTAGATCTAGAGCTGGATGACCCCAGAGTTGGACTATCTGCTCTAACACCTCCTGCTGACCATGTTTTCTACTTCTAGTATGTGGACTTCAGAGATGGCTGGAAAGTGAGTTTATGCCAAGCGGAGAAGCTCCCGCACATCCTTCCAGGCTGACTCACTTTGAGTTCCTTCCTGTAGGTTGACGTAAGCATGGAAGATGATGTGGCATTGTCTGACTACTCAGACTGGAAATCCTTTTAGTTCTTGAGACCATTAAAGAAGTGCCAGGCGGATGGCACAGATCTCCAGGATGTTGATTGACAGCAGGCTCTCCTCTCCGATCCACCATTTCTGAGCTGACAGGGGACTCAGAGATGCACCCCAGCCTCTTAGGATGGCATCTGTTGTGATCATATTGCACTCCAGAAAGACAAAGGGACATACTTAAATTAGATGAGGATGATGTAGCCACCAACGAAGACGGACATGGAGTGAGACATGGGAGAACACTGTCTGACTAGTTTCTGAGAATGTCCTGCTGGAGTTCCAAGGTATGGAAAGAAGCATAGAGAGCTGCTACTAGGGAAACACTAGACATCCTAGTCTCCTTATGTAATCATTTATTGTTGCAGAGGGCCGCACCAGCATCCGAGACAGAAGAAACACTCACCCTTGAAGGGTGTCAGAGTTCATTCACAGAAAGAAAAGGACCTGGGATGGAATTGGAGAGGAAGTCTTTAGGTTTAGAATCCAAGATATCTTCTAAAGGAGTAGATCATCCAAATATGAAGTCAGAGAAACGCCTTGTAAGTGGATGCACGCAACCAAAGTTGCCATGATTTTAATGAAGATTCTTGGAGCGGAGGCCATGCCAAAGGGCACATCAGTGAACTAGAAGTGACTGCATGCGAAAGCAAAACAGGAAACATTGATAAACTGGGTGGATCAGGACATGCAGGTAGGCGTTCTGAAAATACAGGAAGGCAATGAACGTCTATGAACACATCGCTGAGATGACAGATCACAAAGATTCCATCTTGAAGTGTTTAGCAACCACGTAGTCGTTCAGACACTTCAAGCCAAGAATAGGGCATCTGCCATCCTACTTGAGAACTAGAAAAAGGTTGGTATAAAAACCACAAAAGAGTTCTTGGGCTGGGATGGGCTCTAGAACCTGATTGTCCAGCAGAGAGGAGACAGCATCTATAAAAACACGTGCTCACCCTGGGTCCCGAGGAACCTTTGACAAAAAAAAGCAATAATGAGGAACGGGATTTCAAATCTATGGAGTACCCTTCTGAAACAACATGTAAAATCCAAGAGTCCATCAGGGAAGATGTCCAGGCGTCTTGAGAAAGGCAGAAACAACTCCCTACAGGCAATGATGGACCATAAGTCATTGAATCATGTGGAGGGTAGCTTGTCAGATCTACATTTTGAAGCAGATCTCTTGTTCTGCCAAGTCTGCTTAGGCTTTGAGATGGGGCATGTCTGGGACACATGAGGGGCTTGAACCCTCGGCACCCTGAACTGGCTGGGGAGGGGGGACACAACAAATTACATGTGCCTTCCTTGCAAAAAAAAGTAACACTTAGAAGAAATCTCTGACAAAAGGGTACTTCTGTCACCAGGATGTCACTAACGATTGTTTTCAGTTTGGGCCACATAAGGTCTTACTTTCAAACAGTAAAGAAACCACTTATTTTTTGGAAGATTAGTCCACAGACCAAATCCTTAACTACAAGGTGTGGACCGCCGCAAAAGATAAGGCTGAGCCCTTACCAGAAAATCTGGCAGCATCAAAAGAAGCTCCTGAAAGATCTACATTAGCTTCCCAAGTATTGACAAGCATAATGAAAAGATCTTCCATAGAAGCATCTGCGTATTGCTTTGGAAAACTGCCTGCCCCAGACAGCTGCTGCCTTATCAAACCCCACTGAAGCAAAATTGGGCCACAGAGCTGCCACTGTGGCTGCAAAATTAGCCTTCAAGGAGCTTGTTAAACTGATCCTTAAGATCAGCAGCATTTGCCTGTGGAAGAGCAGTCTTTTTTGGCCAAGCGTGATATGGAGGCGGGGAGGATGTCAACAGCTAGGAGAGAAACCCACTGCACTATATACTCAGCTGTAAAAGGGTAGCGTAGACAGAAAACAAACCAAATAAAATGTACCTTACACTGATCAAGTGTGTGCAGTACACCTGGCCAATCTAAGAAATTGTTCAAACATTAACCAAACACAGCCATCAAGAAATCTGAGATTAATGCCCATGCATTTTATTTAGAAAAAAAATAAAAACCAAGATCAAATCTCATGCAATGTGCTTGCTAGATCCAACCAAAAAATAAAAAAAAATTAAAAAAATTCTAAATCAAGCAAAAAACACCAAGTCTATGAATCATGCTTGATCAAATAAAACATTGTTTGGTTATTCTAGCAAAGGCCTATCAAAATATATGCATACTTGATTGAACCAAAGAAATTACTAACCCAACGGTCCCCAACTACCACTAGCATGCTACAGTTAATACCCATTCCTATGAGAGAGATACAAATGCAGGATTTGACTGGCAGATTTTTGAAAATCCAGTCCATTATAAAACAAGAAGTAAGTGTTGCACCAGCAAAAACTCACCATTTCTTCGTAGGTCCTGTCATGTTCATTTCCTAGCCAATCCACTCTTTTAGGGAGAAGCTAAAAATGTGAAAAAAAAAAGAAACCCACACAATTAAGGTCAACACTCCACAACACAAACATTTATAGGATCAGTGTCTTCATAAACTAGTTGGAGGCATCCTATGCTATACAAATTTGCTTAGGAATTTTTTTTTCCTAAAAATATTTTAGTCTGTCAGTCCTAAAACACATTATATATATATATATATATATATATATATATATATATATATATATATACATACATACATACATACATACATACACACACACAGTACTCTGCAAAAGTCTTAAGAAGGTGTGAAAAAAAAATATGTAATTAAGAATGCTTTCAAAAATAGACATGTCAATAGTTTATTTCTATCAATCAGCAAAACACAGTGAATGCATAGTGAGTGAACAGAAGAAAAATGTAAATCAAATCAGCAGCCAGTTCTTCTTAAAGAGGAACTTTCAGTACATACTTAGTTACCATGCATTGATTAAACACATGGCGAGTAGCTTTGAAATAGCTGTTTTATCTTGAAAAAATAGCCCATTGTAAAGGAATCCTTCCCGTTTGGAGACTGACGGACAGGTTAGTGCGGTCCGTGCGCCTGTGCCGTCAGTCCCTTCTGGTAACCATATGGTGCACTGCAGTGTTACTCAATAGAGGCCGGGACTGACAGAACAGGTGTGCGGACAAAATGTCTGAGCTGTAGCCTGGGTTCCGTTCTCCAAACGGGACTGTGGCACCAGGGCCAGTGCAAGGATTTTCAACTACACAGGCGAATGTGCATTTTGATGCCCCCCCAACCCCGAAACCCGAAAAACAATTTAGTAGCTCCCCCTGTTTCGGTGCCCCTCCGCTGCGGCACCCTAAGGCGGCTGCCTAAACAGCATTATGCTAGCACCAGCCCTGTGTGGCACAGCTGGACTGAGCTTATGTATATTTATGTGATTTAGTCGAGTTAGGAATTTGGTTTTTTTTGTATTGGTGGGAGGGGAAAATGTAGATACTAGGAACCTTATCCTTACACTGAAATAATATTCGTACATGTCTACAGTCAGTGTTGTGGAGTCATCATTACCATTATAGATACTGGTGGTCTCTGAGAGTGTGGGAGCGGCTCCCTTGACTCAAGCACACTGATTATTTTGTTGTTTTGTATTATTAGTATTAATGTTTTACTTTTTTTTTAAATTTAATATGGGAGGTGGTGCTGTCTCTGTATAAAAGTTTTCCAAAATAAAACAGTTTACTATGGCACAACAGTTTTAACCCCATGAGAAGTAAAGAGGTCTCCGAACATACATATCTTTTTGTACAACACTACATCACGATTCTCAATCTACCGCTTTTTGCCGATTTAGTTTACTACCATTTCCACTTTTCTGCTTCCCTCGTCATCTACACTCATTGCAGAGATTTACTACTGCAAAATTTCAGGCTCACAGATGAACTTGCACCTACAAATACTTTTCACATAAAATTAACTTATTCTTGAGCTGGATAAGTTATAAAAAAAAAAATAAAAAAAAAGTCCCATTCTTGGGATTAAATGCATTAAATGACAATTTGTTACTATTACATTGTGCATCCTTTATCTGGAGGCCAACATAAGACTTTGGGATCAAAACACTGATCCAGCAGCTATTTTTTTTCTCTCCACATCTGTTTACCGGAGAGCCCGATGCTGCATGTGTAGCCAGACAGTGTTTCACAGATTTAAAGGGATAGTAATACTTAAAATGTAAAAAAAAAAAAAACATGTTGTAGGGTTTATCCCCCTAAGTAAAACAAGAGTACTCCCACTGCTGAAAGGTGTTTCATTCAAAAGTTATTAATTTTCAAACTTGAATTTTTTAGTTGCAATATCACAGTGGCCTGAAATTGTACAGTGGCGCTGTTGCTACACCACCCTATGGACAGCTCTGGTCCCGGGACCATAAATCTCCATAGGATGGTGTAGCAACAGCGCCACTGTACAATTTCAGGCCAATATGATATTGCACCTAAAAAATTCAACTTTGAAAATTAATAACTTTTGAATGAAACACCTTTCAGCAGTGGGAGTACTCTTGTTTTACTCAGGGGGATAAACCCTACAACATGTTTTTTTTTATATTTTAAGTATTACTATCCCTTTAAAGGACAAGCGCAGACCACAGTCTGACATTAATAGGAATCTGCAGGACAGTGTATACTGCAAGTGACTTCAGAGGTCACCAGTTACTATGATCAGAAGCTGGGGTCAAAGTTTTAACCCAGAAAGCTGCTATAAGGTGCTGGACAGACACTGCACAACATTGGCCTGATAAATCTCTACATCTGTTTCCATTGAAATAGCCAGTTTATTACCCTCATCATCATGAATTTATAAAGTACCAGCATATTTCACATTGCTGTACAATTAGCCTTGCTACTAGATTATACTTTCCTTTATAAACCTGAACTGTTTGGAGGTTCTAATGATGGACTGGAGTATATACATCTTTCATATACTGTACTACTGATCGCTTGTTCCATTTATAATCAAATTCAAGATCCTGGTTACAACCTACAAGGCACTAAACATGCCCATCTCTAGATTTCTAACATTGTCTCAAGATATATCCCCCAACTGCTCTGCTCTCAAAATGCCCAGTGTCTCTTCTTCATCCTTAATTACCACCTTTCATTCTGTCTACAAGAGGATTCTAGGGTAGCTCCCACCCAATGGAACTCTACCTTGCTCTGTCAGACTCGCCTCTAGACTAGTTATGTCAAACATCACCTGACTCTCATGCCATACTGCTTTGTGGCTGGACCTCACTGCACCCTTACATTGGGTCAAGTCATTTTTCTTCCCCCACTCCAACCCAATCACACTCCCTTTCTCAGTCCCCAGATTTCCTCCAGGATTATCAGCTAAATGTTCCATCCTACAGGTCATTATTGTAATCACTTTTACTCTTCCTGTTGTCACAATCTGTGGCTAAATCACTTGGCAACCCCAAGCATTTAAGATCATTTTTATCAGTCCCTCACTTCCAATAGACTATGTTCTAGAGAGCAGGCCCCTCTTATAATTTGGTTTCCAATACCTTGATATACAGTTAAAATATCCTGACATTTTAGACAACGGACAGAATCCACCAGCTATGGGGTTAATTCTTTCCTGCATGCTGAAGTGAATGGCTCCTCCACTTCCTGAAAGATCGATGACTCATTCATATGGGGACCAAGAAAAACTCTCAAACCCCATATTACTACCGAGGTTGCACAGGGATAAAATCCACACACTTCCAACAGAGTATTAATATGTGGTTTGAGAAAATAAGTTTGTCTTTCTCAGATCCCATATGAATGAGTGGCTGATCTAGAAGGAAATGGAGGATCCATTCACCCAACACCGTAGGAACAGATGCAGAGTTGGGTAAGTATTAACTCCTTAGCTACTCAATTAGTTGAGCAGTAATCAGGAAAACATGGCAAAATGTCAGTTAGAATAGACATAGGATTTACGGTTCTTTTAAAGTAAAAGCACTAAGCAAAGGCAGAGTATAGGCAAATAACAGCAGTTCACTACATACATTTACATTTCAGCAAAATTTGAAACAAGTTATTTTGGTCTCGCATGGTTTATCAATATATTTAAACACCTACCTTATATTCATTCAACTCCTGTCTCAGCACCTACAGATCATATAAAAATATAAATCTCAAAATAAAAACTCCAATAAGTCCATCATTGGAAACTGGCCAAAGTTTCAACAACAAACACATCCTATAATCTATTAAACAAATAAAATAATATGGGTCATATGCACAAAAGAAGGGGAGGAACAATTCTGAAGACAGAAGCACTACAGGAGATAAAAAAAAATGCTCAGCGATTTAAAGGGGAACTATCACCACAACTAAAGCCCACCCCACCTAATTAGGCATCTAGCGCTAAGCTTATCAAATTGTTATGCAAAAAAAAAGACAGCGTTAGTCAAAAATCCTTCCTAAGCCGACAAGGACGGCCAGGCAACAGCGATCTAGAGGCATATGCTCGCCTGCACCGTCAGTCCCTTCCGGTACCTTAAGGTACCATGCAACACCTCCTAGAAGAGACTGGGACTGACGGAGCAGGGACACAGACGTCTGTAAGCAAAGATGTCTGCACTGTTGCCTGGCTGTCAGTGTAGGCTCAGGTAGGATTTTTGATTAAAGCAGTCTTTATTCTCCATAACAGTTTGATAGTTAAGCTTATCTTTAGATGCCTAATTAGGTGGGGTGGACTTTAGTTGGGGTGATAGCTCCCCTTTAAATGGGGTTTTGCTTTGGTGACTTCTCTAATATTCAAGGATATAAAAGCCCCTGATCAAATAATATGAATTGTTATTTGTATCCTATGATGCAGGTCATTTGCTCCATAATTACTCTGGTCCCAGGACCATAAATCTCCATAGGATGGTGTAGCAACAGCGCCACTGTACAATTTCAGGCCACTGTGATACTGCGCCTAAAAAATTCAACTTTGAAAATTAATAACTTTTGAATGAAACACCTTACAGCAGTGGGAGTATCATTGTTTTACTCAGGGGGATAAACCCTACAACATATTTTTTTTTTACATTTTAAGTATTACTATCCCTTTAAACACCAAGTCTACTTGTGAATATTATGGGTGTGATGATCAAAAAGTCACCATAATGAAAACAAAATGTCAAATTGTAGGTTGGTGGTAAAAGGAGGATGGCACTGTCAGAAGTAAATGCGTCACTTCCGAAAATGTGTCAAAGCATTAGAAACAGAGAAAAGATAAGAAGTTGTGTTTTTCAGGTAATAGACTTTACACTGTCTTTTTCCTCCAAGTTAGCAATTTTCTTCATTTTGTTGGGGAAAAGCTCAGCATTTTGATTGCCAGAATGGTACACAGCGTATTGTGAAGCAATGTGTTGCGTATGGTGCACTGGTGAAATGGCGCCGTCAATTTGGCACCCAACCTAAGGGCATGATCAGAACGTCGCCCGAATCAAGCTAGCGATATTAGTCTATCACCAATATGAAAAGAACAACATTTTGATGTTGGAAGCTTAAGTGTCAGTGCTGCGCTATGCTCTCCCATACGTCTAAGCCTCTCTGTCCTTCACCTCACCATTTGGTTGTTTGAATCAGCGATCGTACCCTGTAGCCACCCAGCTGCCTAGTGCAGCTTCTCCGCTTGACCAAAGCCCTTAGCAGCACCTTTTCCACTTGTACTGAAATGTTGTTTTCCTTTTCCAGTATGCCTCGTTATAAACCAGAACAGAAGCTGTCGATAAAGTATGTTTACATGCCACATGTACATAGTATATGTATTTATATGCTTTCACTCCTTAGAAGTATGAAATATATAATATATTCTTAATCATTAATATCCACAAACTACACATACATAGAATATTCATGTGCACACCATGCAAGCACTTGCATTATAGCCACAAACACCAACACTTGCAAGGTATTTTTTCTGCTGTCCTAAAGAGTTTACTGTGTTAAATACTGCAGTTACCCACAAATCTTGCATTCTAATGTATTGCAGGCAAACTGAATTATTTGGAGTTGTCTGCAGGATCCACTTGGCTTTAAGGCCTCTCAAGACAGCCTTTAGGACCCTGCGTGGTGTCCACCCAACAGTTTACACATCCCTGATGTAGACTATCAATCCAAAAACAGTGAAGCTCTAACCTCTGTATCCTCACAGTTGACAGCATCATTATTATCTGTAAGATAATGTCTATAAGAGACATACAGTTGTAAAAAGGGTTGAAATTAGAAAATAATAATCTATAGGCAAGTCTCTCAAATGTGATGGCACACCTCTGGTCCTTAAATAGTTAAGATAAGAATGACAGCTTCCCGGTAATCTATCTATGCCCCCAGTCTGAACCCCTTGAACTGGTTAGGGAGAGGTGCTTCCCTGCTGCAGTACTCTACACGTTAATAAAGAAGCTACTTATTGATATCCCCACATGCTGCCAGTGCTATGCAGAACTGCTGAGGGGTTCAGTACAAGTGGAGAAGTCACACAAGGCAGCTGGGTGGCTACAAGGTACAAGAGCGGATTCAAACAGCTAAACAGGGAGGGGAAGGACAGAGAGGCGTAGCGATATGGGAGAGCATGGCACAGTGGCAACACTTAATCTTGCAATATCAGAATGTCGCTTTTTAAATCTGGGCAATATTCTGATAACACCCACATGTTTCGGACAACATTCTGATCATGCCCTTCTCCGGCACGCAAAGGGATATAAAAAAACACTTTACAACATGAAGCAGATTAAACTACTACACCCAATTTTAACATTGCTCTCTCCCCTTTAAGTCAAATTAACTGAATGCAAAATATGACGGTAAGATATCTGACAACTGGCAGACTGTGGTATAAGAACTTTTTCCAGATTAATTATTGACAGTTTCAAAAACTTTATGATCACACCCTTTCAAATGGAGGAACCATAGTCATGCAAAGGATACTATTCATTAAAGATAAAATTTCAGTTTAATTTATTAAGTAACAGATGGGTGTGTACTATACAACAGAGCACTGAATATCTATCTCCAGAACCAAAATGTGGAAAGGGTTCTGCTAGACAAATAATTATATTGTCTTGATAGTAATGAGTATGATGTACAAGTGTTGCATTCTTTTTAGAATATTAGACAGACATATGCCAAGTAATTGGAAATGATGGATCAAAGAGCAATCAAGAAGCATGTAATTAAACTCACTGCTCTTTTGCAAAAGACCCTATTGTCAAGAATATATCAACATACATAAATGGCTGAATGCGTAGAAGGAAGCACAACTTCGGTTTTACATCATGCATCCAGAGCAAGGGGAATTTATAAACTTAATTCCATTCTTTCACATGGCGGAAATGACCAGTGGGTCCTTTCAGACCAGTGCACAGTTGTATTTGTGTGATGTTTACACTCACCTCTGCAGATTTTTTGCAGGGACCATTGCGAAGAAATCGAGCAATTAGGAAATATAGTTCTAAAGGAAAGATTAAAAAAAAAAATGTTCTTTAATAGAAGACAAAATGGAGAAGACTGCCAAACAGGGAAGTGATCAATGACACTGTACGATGTGGCACTAAGTCACTAAGATACTGTTTGGTGCCTTGTGACTGGATTTCCATAAACAATTGTGAGAAGTTTCCCACATCTACAGAACAGGTGAATGGGTCATATGTACTAAAGAAATCAAAGTAAATTCAGTAGCAAACAACTGTCCCTTAGGAGAAGAATTGGCGATACATTCAAAAGGATGTTTCTGTTTGCTGTGGGTACACAAAGTGGAGGAAAAATGGCTACACATCACCTGACCTGCCAGAGGGCTACTAAAATAACTTGTGATTGTTTGTGTACATGAAATAGAATAACACTTAAAACTGAGAACAAGAGGTTGTGAGGTGAACCAAATTGTTTGGTTAAGAGCGAGAATATAGCATTTTTTAACCATGACAGTGGCAGTGCAGTATGCACCATACTCCACTGTCACTCTCAGGGTTAAAACAATACTCTATTCTCACTTTTAACAAAACAATTTTCACCCCCAATAGTAATGTTCATATACTGGTGGAAGCATGGATACATTTGAGTATCTGTAACAGGATCAAATACAGGAAATATACCGCCACATATTCACAACACACATACATCTTTTGGTGTCATACCTACACAGAGAGGTGGAAAAATAATGCCTGCATAGGTGCCCACTCTCCTAAAGTTTTACTTCAGAAACATGAATGTTAGGGCACATCTAATGCACATGCATCCCTTCTCTGTCTCCCAAAAATGAACTTTGGCCATTACGTGTTGAGGATTTTATTTTCCCACCACTATCTATACCCCAGTACACCTTTTACTTTTTGAAAAGCCAGATCCCAGATGGGGATAAGAGTAAACACCACTTGCCTTAACTCTTTGAGTGCCAGAGGGGGAATAAATGCATTGCAATACTTTGTGTACCCCTCTGGCACTCAAAGGGTTAAAAAGTGATAGTAAAGTCTACTTAAAATTAGTTGCCGAGTTTTCTGTAAATTAAAACGAACATATTGAGCTATGTCTAAGCGTTTACTTCTTTGTAGTTCAAAAGTTATGAAGCACTGAAGATCCACTGCCCACTCCTTCTCCCCACGTCACTCAGAAGATGCAGGCTGGTCAGGATGGCTGCAGCGGGGGACAAACTACAGTAAGCAAAGGGAAATCCTGCCCTTGAATCGTCAGTGCTTCATAACTTATGTACTACAAAGAAGTAATCGCTTAAACATAGCGCAATTCCTTTTAATATACAGAAGACTCCAGCAACTAATTTTAACCCCTTAAGGACCAGCGGTCCAGGGAAGTTACCTTCCCTTAAGGACCGCTTTGATCCTTGCCGACGCACCGGTACACGTGACCTGTTACGCGTACCGGCGCGCCGCTTGGAGGCCTAAGAGAGAGAGATCGCTCCGGTCTTGGAGCGATCAATTTTAGGCCCTGTTTTTACTTACAGCGCTCTACCGGGATGTACGTGACGTGCTATGACCGTCACTGGTCCTTAAGGGTATAAGGACCGTGACAGTCATACCACGTCACGTAGTCCTTAAGGGGTTAAATAGACATTACCATCACTTCAACCTGGACATAATATCCATTTGGCCACTATGAAACAATTCTAGCTATCACGTCCATGGAGGCAGATGAGTTTGTTTGCGGCAGGACTCCTTGACATGACTCATCCTCATGAAGTCTTCTTTGGAAGAGCGCGGTGGGACTAGTTTGGGTTCTAGTAGTCGAGCATCAAAGAATACTGCTTGCCTCCATGGGCACGATATGAAGTAGTAATTAAAAATGTTGCTACACAACAATTCCGGCAAAAATTTATTCATTGTGCCATTAGGACTTTCTGCTCAACTTATGGCAAGTGGGTATTATGTGTTAGTATTCCTTCAAGTCAAACTCTGAAAGACAAAAGTCCGATTTGATTCCTGAATCATCAAAGCTCATTAGCTTAGACAAGACACAATATTTCCCCTTAACTGAGGCAGCAAAATCAGTTCAAAGAGCTGGTGAGAGATGCTCAACTAGGAACGAGCCTGCCCTCAAAGTGATGAGGCTGTATAGGATAAGTATCCTACCCAGGGTGAATCTTTTAGCTCATTAGTGCCTTCCACAGAGAGGAAATATCTTAAAGCACATCATATTGATCCTACCCAAAGGCAGTCCAGCCATGAAGTGCCAGGCAACTCCTCTCTGAACAAGAGAAGCAGCCAACCCCAGACATACGTTTCGACCTTGTTGGGCCTCGTCAGTGAGGTGCAGCTGATCTCTCTAGGCACTGTGAGCAAGGGGTCCACGTCTGAATTACCCTGTTACCCTTAGGGTGACTAGTCCCAAGGATAATTTGCATATGCAAAGAGTTAGTCAGAGATGCACAACTAGGAACGAGCCTGCCCTCAAAGTGATGAGGCTCTATAGGATAATTATCCTACCCAGAGCGTCTCTGACTAGTTCTTTTGCATAAGCAAAATCAGTTCCTAAGTTTTGTGATGCAGGAATTCCTTGTGTCTGACAAACAGTGTTTGCTACACTGTTATATTATCAGAACAATAAGGATACAAATGCATGTGTCGGACAGAAAATATGCAGAAAGCTACATTTCTACAGAATATAACATTTGATAAAGAAAATAGCATAAGCATGATCTTTTTTGTTAGTAGAATGCACCGTACAGTGACGAAAACAATGTAGTTAATGACTCTCACCCCCCTCCAATATAATGTTAACCTTTTGAGTACCAGAAAGGTATCCAGTGCATTGCAAAGCAATGCATTGGATACCCCTCACTCAAAGAGTTAAGGAAGAGAACACAAACTTCTAAATGCACTTTTAAGGAAGGAAGCCAATCTGCAAAGCACTGGAAGTTTACAAAACAATACATATCTTAGAAAGTCTCTTAGTAGTACAACAAACATTAACACCAAAATTCCATATAAAATCCATATTGATTTATATATAATGCCATAATGTCAAACTGTGCCAGATTTCCAGTAGTATTTTGGTCCCATATCTCAAATTTTAAACTTAATGGGTTAACAGGCTATAAGACCAAAACATGTTAATACTAATAACTGAACATGCTATTATAAGATTTCAAGAAGCATAATGGTGTGTCAAACGTATCTTGTCTTGCACACAAGTGTATTTCTAAAAATGTTGTATGAAGTAATGTTTGCATGGTGGCAGAGAGTAGTCAAGCGTTACTTCTATTATTTGACAGCAGTTTAAAAAATAAAATCCACTGGAAAACTGTATTTCTTTGCTTATAAATGTTTGGCAGGTATGTTAAACTAGGGGGATTCACTAAGCAGTGATAAATGGAGATAATTTCTCCAGTTTATCACTTCTCCGGTCCCTATGTTTTTCTATAGAATCTATGCATTAAGATCTCCAAAGTTGAAAAAAATCTCAATGCACAGGCTCCATTGACTAACATAGGAACTGGAGAAGTGATAAACTGGAGAAATCATGTCCACTTTATAACCGCTTAGTGAATTTGCCTCTAGGAAACTCAGTCAATTGACCTTTTAATGAGTCATATCTGGGTGAATTTACCAAATTGCTGCTGCTTAGTTACCAGTCAAAAGTAACCCCTTATTTTGATTTTACTTAATCTGAAAATACACAATATGTAAAGTCAAAGTACCAATACAATTTTCCATCTCACCTTACGTTTTAACATTTTAAGTGATGGAGAGTAAAGCTCCCTAAACGTCTGCAACCCTAGAGTTTTCTGGGCATTGACCATCAAAGCAGGTCAATAAAACAGTGATAATGCATGCTGTTAAAAACATTGCATGTTATACATTTTATCAGTATGCCTTCTTTCAGTCCTTGACAGAAAGCTCCATGGAAACAGATACAGGTAGTTCACTGTCAGAAACATAAACGTGTATGTGTGTGTAATATATATATATATATACACACACACACACAGATTTTTTTATTTTATATAGTATGCACTTCCAGAATATGTAATAAAAACAACACGCATGGATTAGTACTTTTTAATTTAAGTTTTTCTTTTGTAATTACCAAATTAAAGAAAAAAAAGCACCTGAATCTCCTTTTTTGCATTAAAATGCGAAATATAGCATGTGCAGCATTCTGTGATGTTTCTATAGAGTACTTTGTATAGGCAAAGGATAAGACAACAAGTGGCTCTCCAGCTGCCGATGAACTACTATTCACACCATCCTCAGCCGGCCCAAAGGACCAACTGAGGATGATGGGAGTTGTAGTTCAACAGCAGCTGGAGAGCCACGTCTTGGCTTCATTAATGACTACGTTTCGAATGTTTCAAGTTGAAGTTCAAGACCAAAGACAGCATGGTCTTGAGACATGGAGCCAAAACTAGGTACTTTCGCTGGGTATCTGGAGCAACTGTCAAGCGTGCAATGACTGTACGAGGCCTGACTCGGTTTTTACCTGATTCCACCAGAGGCAGGGAGAGGCTGGGTCCCGGCGGCTCTGCCATGCCGGGTCAGCTACTGGCCTTGCCAGCCTTGTGTAGGTACTTATGTTTCTGTCACTGTCACTAGAAGCTGTTTCCTCCGAGCTTCATGGTAAAAGCCTCGAACAGCCACTCTCCGGCTCTCTCCTCAAACTCCTCCCCTTCCGACTCAGTTCAGTGTAGAACTCGCAGATCCCTCCGCGCAGCTGCGAACACCAAAATATGAAAATAGTCCCTACGACTGAAAACCGCTACCTGGACCCGCAGCCAAAATAGAGAGGGATTAGACTGCTTCAGCTAATTATTTTATTAGTGCTTTTGAAAATAGGCTCCATTTTTTTATTTTTCTGAAGGATACAAATAAATCTTGAGGGAAATCTGAAGTGTTTTTTAGTATCCCTACGCGTTCGAAGTAGCGTCCGTTCCTCTTTGACAATAGTGTCTGACGTAGTGGGAGATAGTGCCAGTTTTGTGGTGTTGGCATATGTGGGCTCTTCAGATGTTGTTGGACTACAGATTCAGCTTTCAGGTGCTGATGGGACTAGTTGTAATCAAACAACACCTGCAAGCCCCACTGCTGTAAATGCTGCCACATACTTGGAGAAATAAATCCATTTTGAAATTCTAAATCATTTGGAATATTAAAGAGATATTAATATTTTTTTTACTTCGCATATTATGCAGCTTTAAGGTGAAATTTCCTACACTTTTTGTTATTAGTATTTTCATCTTTGCATATTTTCTCCACATTTATCTTCCTGAGTTCTGACATTTCTCTTTCCCAAAAAAGCCAATCTTTAAGCAGCTATAATGAAAAAATGTAAAACCAATTGCAATCAGACTATAAATCACTCAGTAAAACATAAATAATGTTACATTTTATCAATAATCTGCTTTGCTGGCCCGCTGACCAGAAAACAAAGGAAACAAAAACTCATGGAGCTCTCTATTAGGAAGATTGACATGTAAAAAAAATATTGTGTAACACCATTATTGTACTTCCTTATATTGGCCTGTTTTATGTTACCTGAGGAAACATCATTGGATATTACGTTTTAAAAAAGCATATAATACCCTGTGGGTATATTTGGAAAGAAAAAAAATCTAGGGTTAAATTTTCCACAAGTAACAGAAACTAACATGAGAAGGAATAATAACTATGCCAAACAATATTTCACATTGGGCCTTATTCTGGAGCAAACCAAGTATGCATTGTGGGGTGCTGTAAAACTCTGCAACTTCCATTTGTTTTAGACTGAGTTTCTAACCCTTTGAATGTTTGAGAGGTCTTCAACACATTGCAAAGCATTCACTGGGATAAACTCCCTAATTTATCAATACCATTTTCCTTCTATGGTGCAGATGGTTTGCTCTAGAGTTACACAACAAATATTGATTTGATTAAGATTTTTCGGTTCTTTCCTGTTATACGGAATCATTTTCAAAACTAATTAATGTCAGAATGTTTGAAAAATGTTTTGAAAACAGTTGTTTTGAAAATGGTTCCGGATAACAGGACAGTACCGATTTTTCTTCTGTTCACTCACTATGCATTTTGTTAATTGATAAAAATAAACTATTAACGTGTCTATTTTTGAAAGCATTCTTACTTTACAGCATTTTTTCCCACCTGTCTAAGACTTTTGCACAGTACTGTAATATATGTGTGTGTGTTTGTGTGTGCTCTACACTGCCCCCTACCTGTTCCTGTGCAAATCTTTGTAAGGATGTCACCCTCCACCACAGTACACTCTCCTCCCTCTACACCCTCTTTCCCATTCACCATCTACACAATTTCAGCCTCTAACACAATCCACACATCCTAACTTTCCCCTGTTTGACTCTCATTCACCCCGCATTCTACTCACATTCACATCCCCCCAATCGACTCACATTCACCTCCCCCTGTTTGACTTTCACTCTTCTCCCCCCATAAGACTCACATTCACTCCCCTGTTCGACTCACATTAACCTTCCCCCCTCCCTGTTGACTCATATTCAGTTTCCCCTGTTCGACTCACAACATTCACCTCCCACTATTCAACTCACATACATCATGTCTCTGCTATTAACAGGCTTCTGTCTATTCCTCTACCTTCCCCATGATGTGCAGGGTTTGTCCATACTGACTTTTCCTTTATCAACAAGTTGTATACACCTCAGTGGTGAAGTCCGGACTATTGATTTTTATTTCTTTCTATATCCATGATGTATGTGTTATATAATTGCTTAGTGGCTTTGACAAAGTGGAGTGACCCAAGAAACCTGTAAGCCAGATTTGAAATATTTTTTATATATAATTTTTTAATCAACATTTATTTTGTTGACTTTGATTTTGGAATACCCAGAAGTTTTATATTAAACAATTACTTTGGAGAATTATATTCGTGTGGACATCCATCTAGTGACACAGAGAGCAGCAGCTGGCGTGGATTCACTGAGTGGAGACGGTGTGAGATCTCCACATACTTGATGGTCAGCTCTGGTTATCCCCTTAGCTGACCTCTTCTAAATGTGAGTACATTGGTTGACTCTTATTTCTGAAGTATTTATCAACTATACAGTATTACACATCTGGGCACCCCCTCTGTTTTTTTGTGTTTTGAGTTATGATGTGTGTGTGTATCTCATGATACCCTCTTCTCATGTGTGTGTGTGTGTGTGTGTAACTGTCTATGTCTCTCATGAGCCCCTCTTCTCATGGCTCTGTGTGTATGTGCTATATGTGTGACTGTGTTATGGGCAACGCTGTATCCTTTTTGGTACTATATATATATATATATATATATATCTATATATATAAAAGAATAAGCCTCATTGCATAATTTATGGTACCCCACACACAGAACATAATTTATGTCTCCTCAGAAAAGAAACTCGCATTGAACAGAATGTCTAATTACATAATTTATGTCTCATTAGGAGACACAACTCCTATTGGGTGATTGAATGGGGACTTTGCTGCTCTCATTGGGTGATTCAATGGGGGCGTGTTTATCATACAGGGAGTTGGCCCGTCCCCTCCAGCCCGCCCACCAGTATCCAACTGACAAAAAAAAATATATAACTGCCACTTGCTCCTGAGGTAGGGATATCAGTAACTTCTCCCGGTCCACTCACACTCTCACTCAGGATCATGACCCCACAAACACACTGTGTCACCTCCCACAGATAACAGTAACCCTCCATACACTCTGTGTCAGTACGAGGGTGTAATGTTCCCATAAAATACAAACTTAATAGCAACTCTTATTTAACTCATCATCTCTTCAGTCACCTCACAGTCTCAACTGTCACTCCTCCACTTCCTGCTTCCTGATTCCCACCCTTTCTCCTTAAAGGGAGAGAGATGCTTTTCTGTATGTTACAGAGGGCAAGCCTCAAACACCACTTTCTATTTGATACCTCAGCATATTGCTACATTGCCTCAGCTGAAGAGCCACCGTGTGTTATATTGCTATGTTAGCTCAACTTAACCCTTTGAGTTCCAGAGGGGTAAGCAACGCATTGCAAAGCACACATTCTGTCTCACACTCTCACACAGTCTCTCACACAGTCTCTCACACAGTCTCTCACACAGTCGCAGTCTCACAGTCGCAGTCTCGCAGTCGCACACACTCTGTCTCACAGTCGCACACAGTCTCAGTCTCACACTCTCACACAGTCTCACACTCTCACACAGTCTCACACTCTCAGTCTCACACTCTCAGTCTCACACAGTCTCACACTCTCAGTCTCACACTCTCACAGTCTCTCTCGCAGTCTCACACAGTCTCTCTCGCAGTCTCACACAGTCCCTCACACTCTCACAGTCCCACACACTCTCACAGTCCCACACACTCTCTCAGTCCCACACACTCTCAGTCTCACACTCTCACAGTCTCTCACAGTCTCTCTCGCAGTCTCACACAGTCTCTCTCGCAGTCTCACGCAGTCCCTCACACTCTCACAGTCCCTCACACTCTCACAGTCCCTCACACACTCTCAGTCTCACACACTCTCAGTCTCACACTCTCACAGTCTCTCTCGCAGTCTCACACAGTCTCTCTCGCAGTCTCACACAGTCTCTCTAGCAGTCTCTCACAGTCCCTCACACTCTCTCAGTCCCTCACTCTCTCAGTCCCTCACACTCTCAGTCTCACACACTCTCAGTCTCTCACAGTCTCAGTCTCTCACAGTCTCTCTCGCAGTCTCACACAGTCTCTCTCGCAGTCTCACACAGTCTCACACAGTCTCTCACACTTTCACACAGTCTCACACTTTCACACAGTCTCACACTCTCAGTCTCACACTCTCACAGTCTCACACAGTCTCTCTCGCAGTCTCACACAGTCTCTCTCGCAGTCTCACACAGTCTCTCTCACAGTCTCACACACTCTCAGACTCACACTCTCAGTCTCACACACTCTCAGTCTCACACTTTCAGTCTCACACTCTCAGTCTCTCACAGTCTCTCTCACAGTCTCACACAGTCTCTCTCACAGTCCCTCACACTCTCACAGTCCCTCACACTCTCAGTCTCACACACTCTCAGTCTCACACTCTCACAGTCTCTCACAGTCTCTCTCGCAGTCTCACACAGTCTCTCTCGCAGTCTCACAGTCACTCACACTCTCACAGTCTCACACAGTCACACAGTCTCACACTTTCACAGTCTCACACTCTCACAATCTCACACAGTCTCTCTCGCAGTCTCAAACAGTCTCTCTCGCAGTCTCACACAGTCTCTCACACTCTCACAGTCCCTCACACTCTCACAGTCCCTCACACTCTCACAGTCTCTTACACTCTCACACTCTCTCACACACCGTCTCACACAGTCTCACACTCTCGCAGTCTCACACTCTCGCAGTCTCACACAGTCTCAGTCTCACACTCTCACAGTCTCACACAGTCTCTCTCGCAGTCTCACACAGTCTCTCTCGCAGTCTCACACAGTCCCTAACACTCTCACAGTCTCACACACTCTCTCACACTCTCACACTGTCTCACAGTCTCACACAGTCTCTCACACAGTCACAGTCTCACACAGTCTCACACAGTTTCACACTCTCAGTGTCTCTCACAGTCTCTCTCAGTCTCACACAGTCTCTCACAGTCTCTCACACTCTCACAGTCTCTCACACTCTCTCACACACGCAGTCTCACACACACGCACTCTCACACTCACACACAGTCTCACACTCGCACACAGTCTCACACAGTCTCACACTCTCTCACTCTCACACTCTCTCACAGTCTCACACACAGTCTCACACTCTCTCTCACACTCTCTCAGTCTCACTCTCACACAGTCTCACACTCTCACACAGTCTCACACTCTCACACAGTCACACTCTCACAGTCTCTCTCTCACACACAGTCTCACACACAGTCTCACAGTCTCTCTCACACTCTCAGTCACACAGTCTCACACAGTCTCACACTCTCACACACAGTCTCACAGTCTCACACTCTCTCTCACACTCTCTCAGTCTCACACTCTCTCTCACACTCTCACAGTCTCACACTCTCTCACAGTCTTACACTCTCTCACTCTCAGTCTCACACACAGTGTCACACACAGTCTCACACACAGTCTCACACTCACACAGTCTCACACTCACACAGTCTCACAGTCTCTCTCTCTCACTCAGTCTCACAGTCTCTCACTCTCACACTCTCACACAGTCTCACTCTCACACACACAGTCTCACACACAGTCTCATACAGTCTCACACACAGTCTCACAGTATCACACACAGTCTCACACTGTCTCACAGTCTCACACTCACACAGTCTCACACTCTCACACACAGTCTTACACTCTCACACACAGTCTCACACTGTCTCACACTCACACAGTCTCACACTCACACACAGTCTCACAGTCTCACACAGTCTCACACACAGTCTCACACAGTCTCACACTCTCTCACTCTCACAGTCTCTCACTCTCACACTCTCTCACTCTCAAAGTCTCTCACTCTCACACTCTCTCACAGTCTCACACACAGTCTCACACTCTCTCTCACACTCTCTCAGTCTCACTCTCACACAGTCTCACACTCTCACACAGTCTCACACTCTCACACAGTCACACTCTCACAGTCTCTCTCTCACACACAGTCTCACACACAGTCTCACAGTCTCTCTCACACTCTCAGTCACACAGTCTCACACA
This sequence comes from Rhinophrynus dorsalis, assembly GCA_037306005.1. NCBI lineage: Eukaryota > Metazoa > Chordata > Amphibia > Anura > Rhinophrynidae > Rhinophrynus > Rhinophrynus dorsalis. The sequence continues at coordinate 39,057,644 of CM074719.1, read as the reverse complement.
GTCTCACACTCTCTCTCACACTCACTCTCACAGTCTCTCACTCTCTCACAGTCTCACACTCTCTCACAGTCTCACACTCTCTCACTCTCAGTCTCACACACAGTGTCACACACACTCTCAGTCTCACACACAGTGTCACACACACTCTCACAGTCTCTCACAGTCTCTCTCGCAGTCTCACAGTCTCTCACACTCTCACAGTCCCTCACACTCTCACAGTCTCACACAGTCACACAGTCTCACACTTTCACACAGTCTCACACTCTCACAATCTCACACAGTCTCTCTCGCAGTCTCACACAGTCTCTCTCGCAGTCTCACACAGTCCCTCACACTCTCACAGTCCCTCACACTCTCACAGTCCCTCACACTCTCACAGTCTCTTACACTCTCACACTCTCTCACACACAGTCACAGTCTCACACAGTCTCACACAGTCTCAGTCTCACACAGTCTCAGTCTCACATAGTCTCAGTCTCACACTCTCACAGTCTCTCACAGTCTCTCTCGCAGTCTCACACAGTCTCTCTCGCAGTCTCACACAGTCCCTAACACTCTCACAGTCTCTTACACTCTCACACACTCTCACACAGTCTCACACAGTTTCACACTCTCAGTGTCTCTCACAGTCTCTCACAGTCTCTCTCAGTCTCTCTCAGTCTCACACAGTCCCTCACACAGTCCCTCACACTGACACAGTCTCTCACAGTCTCTCACACTCTCTCACACACGCAGTCTCACACACACGCAGTCTCACACACACACAGTCTCACACTCACACACAGTCTCACACTCACACACAGTCTCACACTCTCACACACAGTCTCACACAGTCACAGTCTCACACACAGTCTCACACAGTCTCACACTCTCTCACTCTCTCACTCTCACACTCTCTCACTCTCACACTCTCACACAGTCTCACACACAGTCTCACACAGTCTCACACTCTCTCACTCTCTCACACTCTCTCACAGTCTCACACACAGTCTCACACTCTCTCTCACACTCTCTCAGTCTCACTCTCACACAGTCTCACACTCTCACACAGTCTCACACTCTCACACAGTCACACTCTCACAGTCTCTCTCTCACACACAGTCTCACACACAGTCTCACAGTCTCTCTCACACTCTCAGTCACACAGTCTCACACAGTCTCACACTCTCACACACAGTCTCACAGTCTCACACTCTCTCTCACACTCTCTCAGTCTCACACTCTCTCTCACACTCTCACAGTCTCTCACTCTCACAGTCTCACACTCTCTCACTCTCAGTCTCACACACAGTGTCACACACACTCTCACAGTCTCACACACAGTCTCACACTCACACAGTCTCACACTCACACAGTCTCACAGTCTCTCTCTCTCACTCAGTCTCACAGTCTCTCACTCTCACAGTCTCACTCTCACACAGTCTCACTCTCACACACACAGTCTCTCACAGTCTCTCACAGTCTCACACACAGTCTCACACACAGTCTCACAGTCTCACACACAGTCTCACACTCTCACACACAGTCTCACACTGTCTCACACTGTCTCACACTGTCTCACACTCACACACAGTCTCACACTCTCACGCACAGTCTCACTCTCACACACAGTCTCACACTCACACAGTCTCACACTCACACAGTCTCACACTCTCACACACAGTCTCACTCTCACACACAGTCTCACACTCACACAGTCTCACACTCACACTGTCTCACAGTCTCACACTGTCTCACACTGTCTCACAGTCTCACACTGTCTCACAGTCTCTTACTCTCAGTCTCTCTCTCTGACACTTTCACACTCTCTCACACTCTCTCACACACACTCTCACACACTCTCACACACTCTCAGTCTCTCACACTCTCAGTCTCACAGTCTTCTCACACTCTCAGTCTCACAGTCTCTCTCTCTCACTCTCACACTGTCTCACACAGTCTCGCACTCACAGTCTCGCACTCAGTCTCGCACTCACAGTCTTGCACAGTCTCTCACACTCACACAGTCTCTCACACTCACACAGTCTCTCACACTCTCACAGTCTCTCACACTCACACACAGTCTCACACTCACACACAGTCTCACAGTCTCACACTCACACACAGTCTCACACTCACGCACAGTCTCACACTGACACACAGTCTCACACAGTCCTCACAGTCTCACACAGTCTCACAGTCTCAGACAGTCTCACTCTCACAGTCTCTCACTCTCTCACAGTCTTACACACAGTCTCACACTCTCACACACAGTCTCACACTCTCTCAGTCTCACTCTCACACAGTCTCATACAGTCTCACACACTCACAGGCTCACACTCTCACACAGTCTCACAGTCTCTCACTCTCACACACAGTCTCACACACAGTCTCACACTCACAGTCTCACACTCACACAGTCTCTCTCTCACACTCTCACAGTCTCTCTCTCACATAGTCTCTCACTCTCACACAGTCTCACAGTCTCTTACTCTCACAGTCTCTCTCTCACTCTCACAGTCTCTCTCTCACACTCTCACAGTCTCTCACTCTCACATAGTCTCTCTCTCTCACTCTCACATAGTCTCTCACTCTCACACTCTCACACAGTCTCACTCTCACACAGTCTCACTCTCACACACTCACATACTCTCAGTCTCGCACTCTCTGTCTCACACTCACACAGTCTCACACACAGTCTCTCTCACAGTCTCTCTCACACACACACTCTCTCACACACACACTCTCACACACACACTCTCTCAGTCTCGCACACTCGCACTCTCTGTCTCGCACGCTCTCAGTCTCGCACGCTCTCAGTCTCGCACACTCTCACAGTCTCACACTCTCACTCTCACAGTCTCTCTCTCACTCTCACAGTCTCTCACTCATTCACATTCTCAGTCTCACACGCTCTCACACTCTCACATTCTCACAGTCTCTCTCACACTCTCACAGTCTCACACTCTCTCACAGTCTCACACTCTCTCACACTCTCACAGTCTCTCTCACAGTCTCACAGTCTCTCTCACAGTCTCTCTCACACTCTCACAGTCTCTCTCACAGTCTCACACAGTCTCACAGTCTCTCACACTCTCAGTCTCACAGTCTCTCACACTCTCAGTCTCACAGTCTCAGTCTCTCACACTCTCAGTCTCAGTCTCTCACACTCTCAGTCTCACAGTCTCTCACACTCTCTCTCACACTCTCACAGTCTCTCACACTCTCACAGTCTCACACACTCTCTTACACTCACATTCTCACACTCTCAGTCTCACACAGTCTTTCTCACTCTCTCAGTCTCACACCCAATCATTCACACACTCAATCACACTCACACAGTCTCACTCAATCACACTCTCACAGTCTCACTCAATCACACTCACACACTCTCACTCTCAATCACACTCACACTCTCTCACTCTCAATCACACTCTCACAGTCTCACTCAATCACGCTCACACTCTCACACTCTCACACAGTCTCACTCTCACACTCAATCACTCAATCACACTCTCACAGTCTCACACTCAATCACACTCTCACACTTACAGTCTCGCAGTCACACAATCACAATCACACTCTCAAACTCAATCACACTCACACTCAATCACACACTCAATCACACTCTCACCCTCAATCACACTCTCACCCTCAATCACTCACAGCCTCAATCACTCACACCCTCAATCACTCACACCCTCTCACTATCATACACACTCTCACTCACACATTCTTACTCAATCACACACACTCACTAACACACTCACTCAATCACACACACTCACTCAATCACTCACACGCAATCACTCAATCTCGCACTCAAACGCAATCACTCACACGTAATCACACCCCAGGAGCCAGCACGATCCACCTTCCACCATAGTATGTGCAGTTACCACACGCATTTCAATTACGTGAATGAATGCCAGTCACTCACATCCCGGGAGCCAGCACGATCCACCTTCCACCATAGTATGTGCAATTACCACATGCATTTCAACTATATGAATGAATGCCACAGTGGAGGCATAAGTACAAACACAAACTCATTACAATGACACATAAGTCAACCCCTTATGACTCACTTCTGTGTGTGTGTGTCTCTGTGTGTGCCTGTGTGTTTCTCACTGTGTGTTTTGCATGTCTGTATCACACTCTATGTGTCTGCATGTATGTGCGTGTATGACTGTCGCTCTGTAAGCATCTCAGTGCATGCGTGTGCATTTGCGTGTGTGTCTCGCATCCGTGTGCATTAATTCCCTATATATCCTGACGGGCAACGCCGTCCCACATTGCTAGTATATATATATATATATATATATATAGGGCTTATAATTTTAAGTCCTTTGCTACTAGCCAGACCTGAAAAGTTACTCGCCACTGCAAGCCATAACATACCCACCAGGGCTGAATTTCTACTCGCCAGGGCTAAATTTTCACTCACCATTGGCTAGTGGCAAGTGGAGCCCTGTATATATATATATATATATATATATATATATATATATATATATATATATATATATATATATATATAGATATAGATATCAATGACTGAATTAAAATTTAGACTGAGGTTATTTTTTTTTTTTTTTTTTTTTTTTTTTTTTTTTTTTTTTTTTTTTTTTTTTTTTTTTTTTTTTTAATTAAACAAACTTTATTGAGGATATAAAGTTTACATACAATAAAGTAAAGAACCATGAGAAAACAGAAATTCCGGATAATTACAAAGAAATACAAAGTAGAATGAATAATCTTCAAATATTATGAAAATGAATTAATCATGTAGCTATCGACCTACTTAAACAAAGAGGTTGAGATAGCCTGCATACTATCAGGAGGAGTCAGAAGAATAAGAGAAAGTAAGAAAGATGAGAAAGAAAGGAAGGGGTAAAGAAAAGAAACGAAAGAGAGGAAACACCAGGGAGGACAGGGGTGGGGAGAGGGGTATGTTCTAAGGGATGGGAAAAAAAAAAAAAAAAAAAAAAAAATAAATAAATAAAATCCCAGGCACATCCCGGAGCCACCCAACAGGGACCCACCGAACCCGAACAGAACCACAATGATGAAAACTAGGCGGAGCATGCAGACCAACAGGAGGAGTACGCTCAAGAAGAGTCAGAGGAACTAGAGGAAGGGAGTGCGGATAACCAAAGAGACCACTTATTCCCGTGTGCATCCAGAGAGTCTAAGACTATCGCGTGAAGTTTTTCCATTTGGATATAATAGTCAACTCGTGTGTACCAATCGGTTAGAGAGGGACTAGTAGACTTGCCCCAGAATAAAGGGATAACATATTTAGCTGCGTTTAATAAAGCCCAGATGCAAGGAAAAGTTTTAAAAGAGAGTGGGTGAGGCAGATGACCCTTAAAAAAGAAAAGGCAAAATAGAGGATCAAGAGGGATGTCAGTTTTAAGCCTGCTGTTAATCTGGTGGACAATTTGTGACCAGAAGTGCTGTATGAGTGGGCATTGCCACCAAATGTGAAACATTGAGCCAATATCTTTGTGACACCTCCAACATAACTTAGAGGTTGCCTCAGAGAAGGAGGACAATCTCTGTGGGGTAAGGTACCAACGAGAGACAATTTTGTAATTCAAGAGTCTGGTATTGGAATCTTTAGAGAATTTGTGCAAAGTACGAAAGATGTAAAGCCAAGAAGATAGGGATAGAGAGATCTGCAATTCTTTCTCCCATTGTAATATAAAATAATATTTGTTCCGCAGCCCCTGAGGAAATAGAAAGGAGTAGCATATAGAGAGAGGACGGATGTCCGAGCGTGCAGAATATAAAAGTTTCTCAAAAGGAGAGGCTGATCTGAGAGGAAGGGAATTGCGAAGGGCTATTGAGGTCCAATGTTTGATCTGCAACGCCATACACCACGCTGATGGAATCTGTATTGCTTGTAGTTTATCCCAAAGGTCTTTCACACTAAGATGGGATAGGTTATGAAGGGTGTCTAGATTAACAGATTTCAAGGAACATAGAATAGTATTGTGCAAACCAACCGGGAAGTCAGGGTTACCAACTATCGAACAGAAGGGAGAGGGATATGGGGCGAGATCATGAAGGTCATTTACAGATCTCCAAGTGTGGAGAATATGGTCAACGACAGGATGATCATATCGCAACCCAGTGGAAGAGGCAGTCGAAGACCAACAAACCTGAAGCAAATCAGAGGGACCCAAAGAGTTCTTCAAGGAATCTATCCACCTAGGGGGAGGGTTGGAGGTAAAGTCAAATAGTTTAGCTAATGCAGAAGCCTGGTAATATTTCAAAAAATCTGGAAGGCCAAGACCCCCCATATCTACACTCTGTGTAAGAATGTCAAGTCGAATACGGGGCTTTTTATGAGCCCAAATAAAAGTAGATACAGATTTCTGCAAGGAGACAATAAGGGATTTAGGTATGGAAATTGGAAGGGCATTAAAAACATACAGGACTCTAGGCAGAACCATCATCTTAATCAAATTAACCCTCCCAGACCACGATAGTGAGAGAGATGTCCAAGATAGTAAATCCTCTTTAATTGTCTGTAAAAGAGGAGAGAGATTCAAGTCAACTAAAGAGGAAATCTGTGGAGACAGATAGATGCCCAAATATTTAATGGGTTCCGAGGTCCATTTAAATTTATACCTACTACGCAGGGAGTTAAAAGTTGAAGAAGGAAGCGTAACATTCAATATCTCAGATTTGTCAAAGTTAATCTGAGCCTGTGATAAGAAACTATATTCATCTAAGACGTTGATCAGTGCTGGCAAAGAGGAGTTGGGCTCCGATAGGAAAAACAAAATGTCATCAGCATAAGCTGCTAGTTTAAACATCTTATTCCCAGCTTTAATACCTATGATCTGAGGGGATAACCGAACAAAATTCAGTAAAGGCTCTAAAGTGAGGATAAAAAGGATAGGAGAAAGAGGACATCCTTGTCGAGTTCCATTGGAAATAGAGAAGGAGTTGGAAAGAGACCCATTAACCATGATTTTGGCGGACGGACAGGTGTATAGACTTAAAACACCTGTTAAAAATTGATGTCCAAGCCCAATATGCTCCAAAATGGCTCTCATGTAATCCCAATTAACTCTATCAAAAGCCTTCTCACAGTCTGCGGAGAGAAAGATAGTGGGGTTTTGTTGCTTAATTGATAGATGCAAAAGAGAGATGGCAGTCGCTGTGTTATATCTTGCTTGCCTGCCCGGCACAAAGCCGCTCTGATCTGCATGGATCAATTTGTGAAGGACTGCCCTAAGTCTCGCGGCTAAGATTTTTGCAAAAATTTTTAGGTCAATATTGAGGAGGGAGATAGGGCGGTAGTTGCCACATAAAGTAAGATCCTTACCAGGCTTAGGGATTACAACTATATGAGATTCAAGGGATTGGGTAGGAAACGATGAACCCTTGAGAATTGCGTTGTATGTATCTTTTAAGTGAGGTAGCAGTGATGTCAGAAATGTCTTATAATAAGTAAGGGAGAATCCATCAGGGCCAGGACACTTCCCCAAAGCCATCGCACCTACTACTTGCTGAATTTCAGAAATAGAAATCTCCTGTTCAAGAGATTGGGAATCCATGAGAGACAGAGAGGGCATCTGAGCTTTCGCGAGGAAAGCATTGAGTCTCGATCTCCATTCCGGTGAGGAATGGGAGTGCGAGCTAGAGATATTATAGAGGTTCTCATAAAATGTTCTGAAGGTCTCAGCTATATCAGGAAAGGTATCCAGAAGGGTCCCAGAAGCAGATCGAATACGAGGAATGTAGGACTGGCGCCTTTTATATTTAACAAGCCGAGCAAGTGAACGACCACATTTGTTGAAAGAAATATATTTCTGATATCTGTACCACATATGAGATTTAATGACATTTGTACGAAGAAGAGTATGCAGATCCTCCTTAAGACGAGTAATGACCTCTAGTACAGATTTAGAAGGGGTCTTCTTGTGTAACCTGTCTAACTTTGAGATTTTGTCGAGAAGGGCATCTATTTGTTTAGACCTTTCCTTCTTTTTAAGCGCTCCCTGTTTAATTAAAATACCCCGAATGACACTTTTGTGGGCCTCCCATATGATGGGTTTAGAGACATCCGGAGTAGAATTAACTAAGAAATAATCATCAATGTCTTTCTGGAGTGAACTGGAGAACTCCGAGTCTTGAAGCAAGGATTCGTTGAGTTTCCAGAGAGGTCTGTAGGTATGCAATTCTGGAAGGTCAAGATCAACAGAAACTGAGGAATGATCAGTCCAAGATAGAACATCGATAGTGGAGGCCGAGAGCGAATGTAAGAGGAAATGAGAGATGAAGAGGTAGTCTATGCGACTATAGGAAGAGTGGGGCGGAGAGAAGAATGTATAATCCCTATCCTTTGGGTGAGAGGATCGCCAGGAGTCAACTAGTTGCAAGTCAGCAAATTTTCCGCGTAGCTTCTTCAGATGAGATAATTTAAACTGTGACTTCCCCGTGGAAGTATCCAGTAAGGGGTCTATGGCAATATTGAAATCTCCCCCAACTATTATCCTGTTACCCAGTTCTTGCTCTAAAAGTGATAAGATATTCATAATATAAGAGATTTGTTTTATATTAGGACCATAAACATTCAATATCACAAAAGGTTTATTGTAGATGAGTCCCCTAAGTAAGATATACCTCCCATTACTGTCAAAAGTAGAATCAATTAAAGTCCAGGGAAGGGAGGCCTTAATCAGGATACCCACCCCACCTCTCTTCTCCGGCGCAGAGGCAAAATATCCAATCGGATATTTTTTGTTAGAGAATTTGGGAGGTGAGGAGCTCTGGAAATGAGTCTCTTGAATTAGTACGATATCTGACTTAAGCCTATCAAATTCTCTCAGGGCAATAGAGCGTTTGCAGGGAGAATTTAGACCCTTCACATTGAGCGTCGTCACCCGCAGATACCGCATGCTGAAAATCAATGTCAGGCACGGTGGGTCCCCATCGAGTCGCCCACCAAGACGTGCCTAAAAAAAATAAGAGGGAAGGGGAGGGAGAGAGAGAATGAAGAAGGACAGCGGGGCGAAAGGGGAAAGGAAGTGGATGCAGGAGAGTAAGAACCAACCAATATTGGTGAAATAAGAAAGTGTAGTATGAGAGAAAAATATTTGGCTAGTGCCAAAAGGCTACTGGGGAGAGCCATACAGCAATGGAGAAGAGAGGGAGTGAGATCGGGCCCAGGGATGGGTGCTTAAATAGGAGTATAGGGAGTGATGGAGATGAAGAAGATAATGCTTAGAAAAGCTAGGAGGAAATGCGATGCTGTAGAAGACAGGCCAGTGTAGACAGAGAAGAAATGGTAAAACAAAAGGAGAATAGGAACACAGTAAAACAATATAGAGAGTATAGTGCTCACATCAATGGTAACAACAATACATTATCCTGAAGTCAAGACATATGGGTAAACTACAGAAGGAAGGTGCGGGAATGCAGCCCCTAAAGAACTGGAGGGAGTGTAAACCAAAATCTTCCTTAAAGGGAAACATATACCATAGGCCCAATTTAGGAGCTGAAAATCCCACTCTGGGTTATACAAGGAGCCTATCTTTACCTAACATTTGAAGAGATTGGGGAAAAAAAAAAAAAAACAAAAAAAAAAAAAACAAACAAAAAACAGTAAAGCGTAACACCCCAACTGTATTGAAAGCGGGTCAACGGACCCCGACATGCTCCCCACACTACCCAAAATGTGGCACTGTCAAGGAGCACCCTGAGGTCCGCCATCCAGCGGCAAAAGAGAGCTATATAAAATGCAAATATAACATATAATGAAACATTACAGATGATAACGAAATAACATAAAGGTGGGTTTTAGAGCACCATATATGTTAAAATTCATTACAACTAATTCCCCACCACCACCCACACCCAGGAGGGAGAATAACCAAAGTTCTAATGAAGCACATACTAAACATGCCACAAAGTGACCCCGAGAGCAGTCCAGGGGCCTAATAGGCGGTAAACCACTTGGATTATAGGGCCTATTGGCCTATTGAGCTCCTTAAAGTAAAAGTACCAGAGCATTACCGTCCCAACATCAAGGATCAGGTCCAGGTCAGCTGTTCTGTAGAAGTGGAAGGTGAGTTGTCCTCAAGCCGTCTATGCTTCTTTTTGTTGTGGGGGGCTCCAGGAGACCATTCAAGTCGTCTTTGCGGCTTCCCAGGCAGAGCAGCTTGAGATGCAGCAGGTTCAGGAGGTGTTGAAATACCAAGGCTGGAACAAAAGGAAGAGGTCTCCGCAGGGGTTTTAATGGAGGCTGTAACTCCGTTCATGGTGGCAAATAGAGCGAAAGGGTAACCCCATCTATATTTGATGTGAAGTGAACGTAGATGTTCGGTGAGATATCGAAACGATCTTCTCTGAGATAGAGTATGAGGCGACAAGTCCTGAAACAGCTGGATGGGTGATCCAGCACAGGTAGGCAAATTCCCTTCTCTGCCCCTGCGGAGAATGCGATCTTTAATCTCAAATCTGTTGAAACACATGATGACATCCCTAGGAGAGCCATCTTCTTTAGGTCTAAAGGCCCTATGTATTCTTTCAATCAGAATAGCACTCGGAGAGATGCCAAGGAGGGTAGCAAAATATGGAATAAGCACGTCTCTAAGACTCTGAGGAGGTATATTTTCAGGTAGATTTTTCACTCTCAAGTTGCACCTCCTACCTCTGTTATCAAGATCATCGATTTTTGAGAGGAGTTGGAGGTTAGATTCTTGCAGGCCTACTATCGTTTGTTCCAAAGCCAAAACTTTGTCAGACACCACGCTTCTCTCCTCTTCCAATCGTGAAACTCTGTGTGAAATCTGCAGCAGGTCTTCACGTAGCGTGGCAACATCTGTTTGTATAGCAGACTTGAGTTCTTCCATGATACCTTGTATATCAGCCTTAGAAGGCAGGCCCGCCACCAAGGTAGCAATATCCGCAGCATTAGAGGTGTCAGCCATCTCCGTAGTGTAGGGAGTGCAGATTCTTGATGTCGCCACGGAGTCTTGCGAGACAAACCCCGAGGTAAGTGAGGATAAGTGTTCCGTCGACAAGGGATGTGCGATGCCAGCAGAGGATGGCGTGGTAGCTGGATGAGCTATAGATGTCTGTTCAGACGACTCACAACCTTCCTGCAGTAACTGCGTAGGTGAAACCTCCGACGGCGGGAAAGAGGAAGATGAGGGAGGGCCTGGTGACAAGTAACTCCTAATGTTCGGAGTAGGGCTGGTAGATTTCTTCTTTCTCCCTCTCATTCGGATCCACAGTGTAGTGGAAGAAATAGTGAAAACAGCAATCTAATAGATTGGGCAAAAGAATCCCTAATAGCTAGAATAAACCCATTCAGGCCCGGAGCTCCAATCTCACACGTCTTGCGCCATTGCCAGTCAGGCCACGCCCCCCCTGAGGTTATTTTTTTATTATTTTGAATAGGCTCCCATTAACAACATGCTTGCCAACTGTCCTAAATTTAATGGAACAGTCTCTGGTTTTGGCTCCTTGGCAATGTTGCTACACCATCCTATGGATATCTCTGGTCAGTTGACCATAAACCTCCATAGGATGGTGTAGCAACAGCTCCACTGTAAAATTTCAGGCTCTTGAGGTTCCGCACCTGAAAAATTCAAGTTTAAATTGCAATAACTTTTGAATAAAACACCTCTCAGCAGTGGGAGCTCCCTTATTTTACTCAGGAGGACAAACTGTAAAATATATTATTTCATATATTTATATAATAAGTGTTACAATCTCTATAAATGTCATGGAGTAAATTCTCCCACCAAGTGGACTGACTGAGTATAGTCTGTTTCTGCCCCTCTCCATTAGATTTTATGCATAATTTCTATAATGCTAACAAGGTACAACAATATTATACATTCACATTATAGGGAGATTTTAATCTGGAAAACCCCCTACATTAAAAAGCTTATAGTTTTATGTTTAAGTGGCATGGTAAATATCTCACGGTGCAGAATGTTAAATGCATACGTTTCTGGCTCTGGGACAGTACACTTGTCATTTTCTGCTGTATCTCACATGGTACAGTTTAGTCTCTTGCTGAGGAAGTGAGGAGTGTACATGGAAATGGCTTCCTCCATCCTGCTTACAAAGCACACATTCAGTACCACGTGTCTTCAGTTATATCAATCATACACATCTTTGAAAGTTGAAATGTTATTCATCATAAAACATCTTAGTGTCAGAATTCTTATAAAAGACATAATAACAAAGGAAAAGTATCTTAACCCATTCAGTGCTGGAGACATCACCAACACACAATGCTGCAAACTTGCATAGTAACATAGTCGTTGAGGCTGAAAAAAAGACATGCCTCCACCAAGTTCAGCCCATGCCATATCAACCCTTGATCCAGAGAAAGGCAAAAAAACAAACAAATTTAAGCCTTTTCCAATTAAGACCCAAGTGGGTAAAAAAATTCTTTCCTGTCTTCAAATGGCAGTTGCATAGTTTCCTGAATCAACATCCTATCTGCTTTGAAGCCAACTGTCATAACCCTTAATATTGTTCTGTGCTAGATAGGTATCCAATACATTTTTTTAAATCAGTTACAGTATTTGCAAGCACAGCATCCAGAGGTAAGGCATTCCATAACTTTACTGCCCTTACTGTAAATAATCCCTGCCTTTGTTTTAGTTGAAAGTGCCTTTCCTCTAGTTCTAAAAGATGATCAAATAACAAGAAAAGAAAAACCCAAAACGGCACCAGACCTTTTGTGCTAGTCTTAATAGATGACCTCTTGTTCTTTGCTCAGCTCTTGGAGAAAATCATTTCCTTGAAGAGTTCTTTGTAATGACCTCAAATGTATGTGTAAATGGTAATCATATCACCCCTTAGATGTCTCTTCTTTAATGTAAACAAGCCCACTTTGGCTAGTCTCTCTTTATAACTTAGAACTCCTAATCCCTTTATCAGTTTTGTTGCACTTCTCTACACTTTTTCCGGTCAATAATGTATTTTTTTTAAGAACTGGTGCCCAAAACTGTACTCCATATAGATCAGGCCTTACCAAGTGGTAATAAGTTATCTTTGACATTCACTTCCTCTGCTTTCTGACTGTGACCTTCACATTGTACCACAAAAAATGTATCATTCTGAAAATGTATCCAAATACTAGTGCACTTTATCATTTTGAGTACCTTCTTTACTTTATTCTTGTAAAGAAAACATAATATGAAGGACCTGATGTACAAAACTAAAATGGATTAATTTTGGTGCAAAATTACATCATAGGGGCATACCCTGGAACTGTCCGAGGCTGACTCTGAGACTCAGGGTTTTGAACCAATCTCTGGGTCTCAGGGTGAGAATCTAATGTTTCCTACTATGTGACCTGTACCATTCAGGCTTCTTTGGTCTCTAAATTAGAGCCATTTGGACAAGAAAGGAAGAGGGCGAAGTCCTTTTATCCTGTGTGTGTGTGTTCAAGCAGTGATAGGTCCTAGTTATAGCATGTCATAGGTTCATTGATGACTGACTGGCTCACTTAAAGGGATAGTAATGTTTCATAATAAAAGCAGCTCTAATTAATCATCATAGTATCTGGACTTTGGAGAGTGTTATTTTAATTCTGTCAGAGTTGATGTAAAACTGTTCAGCCACATCAGAAGGGAGGTGCCCAGGTAGACTGCAGAGAGGCATAATCTTCAATTAAGATAAGGGAAAAACCTAAAAAACCTGTCAAGGGGGGCAGGGCTTTCATTGTTCTCATAGGAATAAGATTGTCCCCTGCTGTCATCTGTCTGGTCTATGGACTGGATTCCACATCTGAGAAGAGATGGCTTACACTAGGTAAAAGGGGCAGGAGGGGAAACTGCTTGTGAATATCTCTCAAACCATAAAGGTTTGAGAGATGAGACTTATATCGTTCTTCGTGTTTTTTTAATGCCTACAAAATAAAATAAAGATAAAACGAAGCATTACTATCCCTTTAAGGGTTACAGCAAGCAAGTACATATCACCTATAATCTATGTCATAGGGTGAGGTGAGGGTTTTTACTTCAGATGTCTCAGGAGCAGCTTATTTTAAAGTTCTAAGGTATGCATAGGGGAAAATACACATTTCCACATATGTCAATATGCATTTTAATTAGGGGTGCACGAAATAAAGAATTTGGATTTGTCTTTTTTTAGGATTTGAATTCAGGCAGCCATATTCAGATGCTTTGCACCCATTCTTCATCTGTACCTAAATGTCAGTTTCAACCTTCCAAGTTGTTCCTTCCCGAGAAGGGTGAAATGTCTGGGTGTGTTAAGAAATGTTTTTTATGAGTAGTAATGTCAACGTCTCTCATTGAAAGGTATGTAAGCTGACTGACCTGGCAGTCCAATAGACCAAGTGACTCTTGTACTGTCATAAATCACAGTATGGCTATTCCCTATTTACAGCACTGCGGAAAGGCTAATTCTTTCTAAATAAAAGATAATGATAAGTCTCTGAGCCATGTACAAATGCAGCTCTATGTTTATTGAAGTGTAAAGAGACAGTTCTAGGTGCCAAGCTGGTCTCTGACCTCTATGCTGCTATATATATAACATTGAGCTTTGTGTAGAAAAATGCAGTGTACACTTGTGTGTGTTGTGGGGGGGAGATAGGGTTGCCACCTTTTCTTAAAAAAAAATACCGGCCATGGCATTCCCTCCATAGACTTAACATTGGACAGAAGCCAATTTTTTACCGGCCTGCCGGTAAAATACCAGCTGGGTGGCAACCCTAGGGGGAGATGGTATTCTCCTGTGCTTATGTGCAGGTCAGCTAATTTTTTACCCTTTCTCTAGGGGTTAGTCTATACAATTGGCACACAGAGATGATATGTTCCTGCAGTGTATGTACCAATATGTAACTATTAATCTATATATGCTCATGAGCAGAGGCACTCCTTTTGCATGCACAGTATAGGTAAGTGATTTTTAACTCCATTATTTGTGACAAACCAGGAAGTCATGTGTTTAGGCTTTCCCTACTTAAAGGAGCAGTAAACTTTTTCTATGAAAACACATATTTTATAGAACATTTCCTGCTGAATAAAACAAGGTCACTCCCACCGCTGTCAGATGTTTTGTTCAAAATTTATAGCAGTTTAAATAATCAGGAAGTTAAGTTACTGTATTTACTTCCTGATAGTTCTAACTGACAGGAAGTGAATTTTCTGTGTTTACTTCCTGATAGTTCTGACAGGAAGTGACAGTTTCTATCACATTCTATGGAGAACTGTATGTCTCTGACTTTTCTGACTTTCCTCTCCATTAGAATCTAACAGGAAATCTAATTAGAATTTGACCACTAGAGGGCACTGCTAATGTAAAAAAAAACATGGGTTTAAACTGTAATAACTCTGGAAATATAAATCTCTTGGCAGTGGGAGTACCCTTATTTTACTCAATAGGAAAATCCCTACAATATATATTTTTTCATAAAAAAAGTTTTCTGCTCCTTTAAAGGAGCAATAAACTTTTGTTAAGAAAAAATATATATTGTGGGGCTTTTCGTGTTGCATAAAATGCATATTTCCAGAGTTATTTCAGTTTAAACTTGTGTCTTTTACATTAACATTGCCCTCCAATGGTCATATTGCAATTAGTTATTCTGTTGTATTTTATTTGAGAGTAAAGTCACTGACAAACAGTTCTCCATATAATGTGATACAAACTGCTGAGTCACTTCCTGCCAGTTACAACTCTGAGGAAGTAATTGCACTGTAATTCACTTCTTGATTATTTGAACTGTTATAACATTTGAATAAAACAACTGACAGTGGTGGGAGTACCCTTGATTAAATTAAGAGGAAAAGCTCTATAACTTATAGGTCTTCATAAAAAAGTTTCCTGCACCTTTAATCACATATAGATCATTCACAAAGATAGATCCTCTGATTTACCACATGTCGTCAAGCACGGATATCCTGAAATCCTGACCTACAGAGGAGGGGGGTCCAGAGGATTTACTTTGAGAAATACCGATATAGGCACATTGGCCAATATTTATAAAAGCAAACTGGAGTTGTTCTGGAGTAAACCAACTGCACCATAGGGGGACAAACACAAATCCCTGTTAAATTAACCTTGTCTTTTAACTACATGAGTGCCAGATAAGTTGCTTTGCTATGCATTGGAGACCTTTCTAGCATTCAAGTGATTAAAAAGCTCTATTCAAGTGAGAGGGAATTTAGGATTTTTTTGTTTGTTTCTTATGGTGCAGTTGGTTTAGTCCAGAACAACTCCAGTTTGCTTTAATATTTTCCTGTTCAAAAGGAGGCTGGATTAAAGGAATAGTAAACCTTTTTTCTGAAAAAATATATATTGTAGGACATTTCCTTTTGAGTATAAGTGTACTCCCAGTCCTGCTGGATGCATATTTACAGAGTTATTACAGTTTAAACTTGTGTTTTTTACATTAGCAGTGCCCTCTAGTGGCCAAATTCCAATTAGTTTTTCAGTTACATTCCAGTGGTGAGGAAAGTCAGTGACTTACAGTTCTCCATAGAATGTGATAGAAACTGCTGAGTCACTTCCTGTCAGTTAGAAGTAAACACAGCAAATTCACTTCCTGATTATTTGAACTTTTATAACTTTTGAATAAAACAACTGAAAGCAGTGGGAGTGACCTTGTTTTACTCAGCAGAAAAAGCTCTATAACATATAATTTTTCATACAAAAAGATTACTGCTCCTTTAAAGCGGAACTTTCATGTGAATAACATCGCCCCACAATACTTTACTAACCTAGTGATATGCACAGTCATATTGTCCTTAGGCTCCATAATTCAGCAGTATTGAAGAAAAACACGTCTTTGGCAGGAACCAGAGGACAGACAGCACAGACATCTTAGAGGAAATGTACCTCTGAGTCTGCGCTGTCTGTCCATTCACTGCCAGCATTGGTGGTGACGTGCGTTGGTTACCTTAAGGTAACGGAAGTTCCTGAGCGAGCAGACTCACAGAGCTTCTCTTGTAAGCTCTGTGCAGTCTGACACCTGCCAAGGAAGTATTATTCTTCAATACCGCTGACTTATGAAGCTTAAGGACAATATAACTGTGCATTTCGCTAGGTTAGTAAAGTATTGGCGGGCAATGTTATTCACATGAAAGTTCCAATTTAATTCTTAGGCAAACCCACTGTACCATAGGGGACAAATAGAGATTCCCAATATTACCATTGATTTAACTCTATGAATGCCAGAGAGGTGTCCAAAACATTGCTTAAAATGCCCTGAACACCCCTCTGGGACACTCTGGTGGATATCTCTCGAGCATTAACCCTTTCAGTGTGAGAGGGGTATGTGCCTACCCCTCTGGCACTGAAAGGGTTAAATCAATCGTAATTTGGGAAATTGGTATTTGCCCCAGAATTGGTTCTTCATGTATAAGTCTGGAGCACACTAACTATATCACAGGGGACCAATAATGTTCCCATAATCCCCCTTGCTTTAAATTGGGCTTAAATCTCTTTACATGGTAGGGAATCCTCCATGCTTCAGTTGGCTTGCTCCAGAATAGCTCCACTTTACTGTTATATATAATGCTGTGTGTATAAGAGAATGGTGGGCCTTTGCTCCTCCCAGTTAAAGTTGGATACTGCATTGGAATCCATGCCTGTAATTCTCAATAAATACCACATTTGTGTGCAGTTGGCAACAGGTGCAGGACATGCACTAAGAAAATTCTACCAATGTAGCTGAGACTGAAACACAATGAGACCACTGATGAGGATGGAAGATTATTTGCAATCCCAAAAGCAAGGAGAGCATGGACAGAGAATAATGAAGACTTGGTTAGGTTGAGCCTCCCCAAACTGGTATCCTATTCAAATGGCTCCACATATATAGTAAGTGTTATTATGGACCTCTCACAATATTGCGAGCATCAAAATGGTGCCTGTGACATGTTGTCAGTTAGAATGACCCAGGTGAGTATTTGTTAGGTTAGTAACTTTTAAAGGGGATATATTACCCCCATACAAGTTTATCCTAAAAGTTAGGTTATATAGTGAATATGTGGAATGCTATATTCATTTTTTTTTAATTGCTATTTGGCCAAAATTTAATTAATAAAGATTGCCCTGCACCCTGCTTATGGACAGACATGTAAGCTGGAGTGGTCTCTGGCCAATGAGAGCGCTCCAGCTTACAGGCAGAAAGTCTCATCATCAGAGGAGGCTGGATAGAGGGAGGGGAGCAGAAGAAGAGTGACAGACTGCGGTACAGAGCTGGTAACCGCAGTCTGTCTAGAAGTAGGGTGCAGGGCAATCCACATTGCCCCCATTGGCCCCCAGTGTCCATCTCCTACCTCCCTGGTGGTTCAGCGGCGTGGCAAGAGAGGTCTGTGCCTCCTTCTGCACAGACCTCTATTAGCAGCTCCTGCTTGGTCCTCTCTCCAGTAAAGCAGAGTGCTGGGAGATGATGTCATCTCCCAGCACTTTTATTACTAGAGTGCTGGAGACAGAGAGGGAGCTCAGCTGCTAATAGAGGTCTATGCCAAAGAAGGCATGGACTTCAGCTTATTGTGGCACCGGGCGGGGGGTCGCAGGGGGTGTCCAGGCCCCTGAAGTGATGGGCCCGGTCACAGTTGCTACCCCTGTGACCCCTACGCCACTGTCCCTAAGCCTAATTGATTTTAATTGAGATTTAGCTCCTTGAATCCTAGAGAGGTCTACAACACATTGCTATGCAAGCCACTGGCAACTTCTCTAGCATTCAGTGGGTTAATCCCATAAGGACCAAAGGGGTGAGCAATGAATTGCTTTGCAATGCATAGCACACCCCTCTGGTCCTTGAGGGTTAAAAGTGGGCTTTTGTCCCCTATGGTACAGTTGGTTTGCCCCAGAATTGCACATCATTAGTTAACACTTTGAGTGCCAAAGGGGTATGAGTTGCGTACCTCTCTGGCACTCAAAGGGTTAATTGAGAACTGCCCTAATAATGTTAGTAAAATAAGTAATGCTGTTTCTATCTATTGAATTAATGACAGTTAATTACACATTTCTATATTCAATCAGTATTTCATGATAACCTCATTATATCTTATTAAATATTTACAATGTTTAAGTAATTGAGGACTATTTTATATAATCAGTATGGAATAAATAAAAAAAAGGTTTTATTTGTTTCATAGACATCAGTGTGCATTGCTTATCCAGAAATAACATATAATCCTTCTCAACCGGTTGTAAGATGTACTAATTCTACACAGCTTACCTTCTTAACTACTTCAGTACTGAAGCTGCACTAAGACTTTGCCTTCTTCATATCACCGAAGTGTCCCTCTCTGAGATCCAGATTCCTCTGTCTTCTGTATCACTCTTTTGTGTAGTGTGTATATAACTGTATCACATTGCTCCAAAGCAATAAAACTCATATTAATGCATGTTTAAACTTCAGTATGTATTTCACAAATTAGTCTATGTAAATCAAATAATATGATCTTAAAGCGGAACTACCACCCCTTCTAAATTTGTGCAGACATCTTTGCATAGTGACGTCTGCGCACCTGCGCTGTCAGTCCCAGTGTGCTCTAGGAGATATTGCTAGGAGCCGTTCGGTACCAACAGGGACTGACAGCGCAGGTGAGCAGACGTCACTATGCAAAGATGTCTGCGCTGTTTCCTGTCTGTCAGTCCCAGTAGGAATTCTCAATAACGCTGTAATAATTCTAGAGACTAGCACTATTGAGCAGCTATTTGCCAGATGGGTAATTATTTGGGGGCAAGTTTAGAAGGGGTGGTAGTTCCACTTTAATCTAAATAATTAATTCAGTTACATATATAAGTCAATAAGTCATAAAGTAACCTAAATATTTATTAATAATATAATAATAATAATATAATTAATAAATAATAAGTTAGTTGGCTCCTTGCCAGGATACACCATCATGGCCTGGGATGAAATCTTTACTAGGAGGACTGTGCACCTCAAATAGAAAGGATTAGAGCTACTTAGTGGTGTCTTACCCACAGGGTTAAAGGATAGCATGATGTCACAGCATGGCAGGGGGCATAGATGATCCCTTTTAGAACTTCCCTTTGTGGATGGCAGTAAGGCAGTGCTTTCCAGGACCAGCCAGTGTGGCTTAACCTAAGAGAGTTCCAGTTGCAGGAGTCACTGGCTCAGCGGTCAGGTCCTGCCTTTAGTGAGGCTATTGTCACAATGCTCTAAAGTAACAGGGATGCATGGTGGGAGGGTATGGTGGATCAATCCTGCCCAATTCATCTCCGCCAGTTAGGTAGCCACCACTGAGGCCAGGTATGGGAGGCAATAATGCCTGAAGGTTTCGTTAATTCCCAGGTTATGGTCCATGCTGTGGCTACGGGGACCTGGGGAACCTCACTGGGGTTTGGGGGAAGAATTAAATTGGTCATAACCCTAAAAACAAAGCTGTGACCTCTGTATTTGCCACATGTGCCTGTCTTTGTGTCATGTTGAGAAAAGAAGGGAGGGGAGGACAGCGCATATATTCTCTAAGTGTAGTATATGGCATACACAAATGGGATAAAAATGAGAAAAAATGTGAAAAAATGAGAAAAAATTCCAACAATAAAATAGCAACCATATATGTATATAAATATCAGATAAATGGCCAAAATAATTTATTTTATATACATATTTTGGCCATTTATCTGATATTTATATACATATATGGTTGCTATGTTATTGTTGGATTTTTTTTCTCATTTTTTAACATTTTTTCTCATTTTTATCCCATTTGTGTATGCCATATACTACACTTAGAGAATATATGCGCTGTCCTCCCCTCCCTTCTTTTCTCTTTTGACTTATTTTGCATGTTACGAGAATTCTTTTGAAGAAATTGAATGCATGCGGAATTTTCTTGAGGACTAGCAGCAGATAAGAGGGGGATTGTAGAGACAATTCAACCTAATTCAGGGGCAGTCTCTTGTATTGCTATTAATAGCAAGAACATCACGAATTATGTCTACTTAATGAGAGAATTATTGTTTACATCCCCCACCCTTTTCGCTCTATAAAACGGTGCAGTCTTTGTCTGTACTAAGCGCTGTATCCACTGGGTTTTGCTCTTTTGTGTCATGTTTAAGGTTACATGGTAATGAGGAGGAAAAGGGGGGAAGGGATAGGGAAATATTGGGGTTAATAAGAAGTAGGGAATTGCAGGCCTAATACAGCACTCGCTTACTAATAAAGCACCACAAACTAGCACAACTGGCAATATTAAAAAGTACAATTTTGGTTTTAATAAAATCAAGCTTTTTTTCTTTTGTAAAAGTTTCCCTATGAATACTAGTAACCACAACAAGGTCCTTATGTTGTGATACATTTTAAAATGCGAACTGGTAGGAACTAGTAGGACTTGATCTGTCTGTGTCTGTGTTTCCTACTATTAGCTCACCTACCAGCCAAAGACATAACTAGTCAACTAGGAGGCTAGAGAGAGGTCACTTTCCCCTGTGAACTGTCCTCCAGACTCATAGACTGGCTGTCAGTCATCTGTGGAAACTGATAATTAACATTCCTTATATAAATTCCCTGGATCCCTCTTTCTGTTGTCAAGTCATTGTGCCTTTGTCCTTAGATCTAGTCTGTTCATGCAGATTTTGCTTTAGCTTGCCTTACATTGCATTGTCCTGTATCCTGAATCTACACATGTACCTCTTTGTTCCCTTGCTGTCTATACCAGCCTCCTTTTGCTTATCCTGCTAAGGCATCTTTCGTATGTCTTGTCTTGCTCTGATCTGACTCCCTGAAATTCTGACCTCCCAGCTTATCTTCTACCTGTCCTCACCTTCTGCCTGATCTTAATTTGTTCCACATATACCTAGGGTTGCCACCTTTTCTTAAAAAAAATACTGGTTATGGCATACTCTCCATAGACTTAACATTGGACAGAAGCCAATTTTTTACCGGCCTGCCATTAAAATACCGGCTGGGTGGCAACCCTACATATACCTGTCTTTAGGGCTGCCATCTTGGGGCCTAGTACAAACATAAAGCGAGGACTCCCCACCCCATACATTTGCAGTGTTTGCTGGAATTATATGTAAAGACAGAGACCGTAGAACTTCTCCACAATTTGGTCTGATATTAAACAGAAGACAGAGAGGCAGTGGCGTGCTCCAGTTCTCTGCTACTCTACTTACAGAATATGAATAACCCTTTGAGTGCCAGAGAGGTCATTTTCAGTGCAACTTGAGTTTCCAGATATCATAACAGTTCTGGGCCTCAATACTACTACCACAGATAAAAAAAACCAGGGGTTGTGTATTCTATTACCCGAGTTGTGAAAACTAAATCAGCGGTAATTATACGCACCGCCAGTCAAAAAAAAAGCCCACAGGAAACAACTAAAAACAACTTGCAAGCAGCATTCTATTACCTACAGTCAGTATTACCGCATGTTTTGTGGTTACATTTTCTGTAGGTAATCCTGCACCTCAGAGTTGCGGCGTAGAACCCATGATGGTTTCAAAACCATCGTTGTTTGAACAAGAGCAGTGCAGAATACAGTATACATCATAGAAATCTGACACAGAGTGCCCCTTCGACATATTAACCCCCCCTTGAAGTTCGACTTATAGTACTTTCCATTTTAATTCGACAAATATTACTCCCATTCAACATATTAACCCCCTATTCGAAATTCAATTATAGTGCTCCCATGACTTTCTTTCTGCATTTTAATTCTACATGGTTTCTTCTCCAATTTAAATCGACATGGCTTCATTGTATATGTATTGTAAAATTAACCCTATGAGTACCAGAGAGGTAGCAACGCATTGCAATGTGTTTGCTACCTCCCTGGTACTCAAAGGATTAATAGGCAAGGTATGTGGCTGCATACTTTGCCTGTATATGTAATAAATGTTATTTTGTTTAGTATATTATATTGTATTAAAAAAAATAATTCAGACCTCAAGGGGTACATGAGGACCCCTCCTCACACACCCCTAGCATTGATCACCTATCCAGTAGGATAGGTGATCAATGCAGGCAAAAGTTGCCGGTATTTTCACTAAAGCCCATATAACATATGTGTAACATATGTTATATGGTCTTTCTTATTATGTGTATTGTTACATTATTAAAAATACATGATTTAGACCTCGAGGGGGCATCAGGACCCCTCCTGATACCCTCCAGCATGGATCACCTATCCTGAATGATAGGTGATCCATGGGGCGACAATTGCCTGATCTTGTTTAACATAGGTTATATGCACTTTCTTTTAATCTACATTGCTTTCCGGCCTTGAAGGGGACATCAGGACTCCTCCTGATATCCCCTCTAAATTGGATCACCTATCCTGAAGGATAGTTGATCCTTGTGGCAACAAGGGAGGCATTTTCTGCATTACTTTCTTACTACTGGAGCGGCTGTATAAGCCGGCTCCAGTATAAGTGGTTGTAGTGAACCCTGTCACCAGGTTCATTCATAAAAGCGATCTTTCTGTCGTCAAATTCACGCCTATTTCCTTGGACTTTGACATTTAGCGTGTTTTTTTTAGGTGGTAGTTAAATGGAAGCAGACAGTGGCATTTTTGTTAGTATGTCGAAATGTGCTGTCTATGCTGGTTTTGTATTACCTTGGTTCTGCAATACACATTGCTTGTTTTTAATATAACGCCGGTTTTGGTGCTGGTAATAGTATTGAGCCCCTGGACTGTTAAAACTTTTGAATGAAACAACCGTCATCAGTGGCAGTGCCCTTGTTTTTACTCAGCAGGAAAAGCCCTATGACATATAGGTTTTCTAACAAAAATGTACTGCCCCTAAGCATCTAGAAATGTTAATGTGGACAGTGATGTTTACTTCAAGTAGAGCTCAAAGATCAAGTATCACAAATTACTCGTGTTATGTTCAAAAGAAAAGTGGTAGAACTTTGGGGCAGACCAACTGCGCCATGGAGGAGAAATAAACATTCCCCAAATTCCCTTTGATTTAAATGGGGCATTTATGCTGGACAAGTCTTCAACCCATTTCTTCACAATGCTTTAGAGACGTCACTAGCATTCAAGCTGTAAAAACCCCATCTAAATCAATGGGCATATTTGCTTTGCCCCAGTATTCTTTTGGACATAAGACTTAGTAACTAATCTGGGGCTATACTGTACAGCCCCAAAACAGCTCATATCAGCCATTTTAGGAGTAAAAAAATACCTCCATGTCTGGCAGGTAGCCTGAGTTTCACCACATGTCTGGGGCACAGGAGACTGTATCTCAATGGAGGAACAAAAGGGCTGATACGAAGCCTAAGGCTGTCTCTGCAGAGTAATCCAGTGAACAAAGCTTGATTGCTGTGGTCAAAACCATATTAAAAGGAGACGACTGCAATGTCAGATAACCCACCCCTAGTTGAGCCAGTGGCTGGACCAGGATAGGTAAACTGGTAGTCCGGGGGAAAGCAGAGATACGGGAGTGGGAGACTGAGGAGTAGTCAAGGCAAGTCAATAAGTCAAGGTGAGCGGAGTTCAAGCTAAGTCATGGCACAAGCCGAGGTTGAGACAGGCGGAATTCAAGCGAAGTCATGGTACATGCCGAGGTCAACAGGAGACTCAACAAGCAGGAAGCAGGAAACTGTGTCTCCACCATCAGAGCTAACATGAGCTCTGGGAGCTCAGACAGGCTAGATTAAATAATGTCTAAGCAAGGTACAGCTGGAGGCCATTAACCAACAGGGGCCAGGAAAGCCAGCAAGATAAAAAGGACACTACTGCTACAGAACAGTCTGTAAGTGAAAGGTCCTGTGGTGACAGTGATGGAAGCTGCAGAACCCAAAGGTTGCTGGTTCAAGTTCAGGGAGAGGCAAGTCCAGAGGGTTGACTGTTACACCAGTAAAGAGTGAAACTGAATTCAATGACTCTTTAAAGTTTAGATGTTATTGCTGCCATTTCAGCATTAGAGAGGATGTGCACAAATCCTCTATTACTGAAGTAAACATTTTCAAAGTCTCTAACTTCAGTTGCAATAAAGGCAGCTGAGACAGCCATACACATCAGTGTTCTCCCCACTAAAGCAAATGTTCAGGTGCAATACAACCATAGGTCTGTTGTATGGGAGAAGGATTTAAGAATCTCCTCACATGAACAAAGGGGAATTCATCAGTGGATCAATTATTGTGAAGGATCTCTCTAAGTGAATGACACTCACTTATGTTTTATTAAGAAGATCCTGAAAACATGCACTTTTGGGGGACCTGAGGGCAGGTTTAAGCACCTCTGGCTGGCATAGATGATGGGGGGATGAGGGTTCCTCTTTATTTCTTGTAGGATATAAATAGAATGGTATGTCACTGAAAATAAACCACATTTAAGGAGCTTGTAATCCGATGCGTGCTACCTTGTGCAGTTGATAGGTTTAACCATGGAGTGATTAGTTGGATATGAACTGTATTCACTTCTCATGCTTTAAAGTGGAAATATACAACTGAAATAAATGTCTCTTACTGTGTTTAACCGTTTTGTTGCTTTGCAATGTTTTGCAATATGTTGCGTACCCCTCTGGCACTGAAAGGGTTAATAGACTTTTTCCTTCATACAGCAGTTAGTTAAATCTATTTACTTTTCTTGCATTCAAACTCTTCCGTAGTCTATAATTCAATAAGGTTTATATGGCCCTTAAGAACCATGGGTGAGACTCCCTCTATCTATGGCCAACCTTAGTCCACTAAAGTTTATTAATTAGTGCATGGAAGAGAAAACAAAACTAAATACATACCTAAATAAAACTAAATACAGAACTAAATACAGACCTAAAATGATGCACAGCAAACACAGGCAATGACGACTATACATGAAATTTATAAATAGATATACCTGGCTGCTGTATGAAGGACCTTTATCTAGGCAAACACATATCTATTATTATCTTTTAAACACATTAAGAGCCACTTATTATTTTAGATACACAGTAACTTTCCTTTAAAGGGATAGTAATACCTGCAAATTACTAATCCCCATATTGTAGCTTTGTTAAAAAGAAACTTATTGCCCCCAGTGTCATCTCTCAAACCCTTATGGTTTGAGAGATGATAGCGCTCAAAGTCCCCCCTCCCTCCCCCTTCCCTGACTGAACGCTGACTGCAGGGGAAGCTGTCGTATGACATCAGGCGGCTCTACAGCTGAGCTGAGATCGCGTTTATAAAAAATAATTATTTCACTGAAACAGTCTTCTACGTGTGCTTGGTTTGCTCTTGGTTTGCAAGCACATGTAGAAGACCGTTTTAGTGAAAGATTTCTTTTTTATAAACGCAATATCGGCAATGCTGCAGAGCCGCCTGATGCAAGTAATACCGGATATCCCTGCAGTTAGCATTCAGCGTTCAGTCAGGGAAGGGGGAGGGAGGGGGAACTTTGAGCGTTATCATCTCTCAAACCATAAGTGTTTGAGAGATGACACTGGGGGCAATAAGTTTCTTTTTAACAGCTACAATATGGGATTAGTAATTTGCAAGTACTACTGTCCCTTTAAAGAAAACGTCTTTAACTATTCAGGCAACAGTCAGGTCTCCAACACATTACAAAGAAATGCCATGGAGACCTCTCTAGGATTCAAGGTGGTTAATCCATAGATTAGGGTGACCAGACCTCACCTTAAACCGGGGTCACATATGGAACATGCATACTACAAGGCTGCTTTGATTTCAGTGCAGTCCTGAAATATGCCTATTTCCTGTGTGTCCCCGCTTAAAGCGGAACTATCATAATGATAACATTGTTCCCGAATATATTACTAACCTAGCAATATGCAAAGTTATACTATCCTTAAGCTCAATAAGTCAGTGTTATTGCAGTAAAAACACATCTTTGGAAGACAGCGGGCTGCACAGCGCTTACAAGAGATCTCTATGCGCCTGTGCGGTCCGTCCCTTCTGGTGCCTTAAGGCACAAAGGAACGCCACTCACCAATGCTGGCAGTGACCGGGACAGACAGCGCAGACTCAGAGGTACATTTCCTCTAAGATGTCTGCTCTGTCTGTCCTCTGGTACCTTCCAAGGATGTGTTTTTACCTGCAATAACACTGACTTATTGAGCTTAAGGACAGTGTAACTTTGCATATCGCTAGGTTAGTAATATACTCGGGGGCAATGTTATTAGCATGACAGTTCCACTTTAAAGGGAAGGTCTGGTCAACTTACCTTAGATTGCGTAGAGATCCCTTTCTTTGGCAATCAAAGGCAAAACAGTATTTGCACAAAAAACACTCATTGCTCTATAATCATCTAACACAGGTGGCTATGTTGACAGAACTGAGTCACTGACTGATTTACATGTGCACAAGTGAGAATTAAACTAACTGAACTATAGAGGGCCCCAGAGGCTGAATTTGAGAAGTTACCTTATAGAACAGTGTTTACTGACTGTTTAGAGTGGAGTCACCAAGCACTTAAAGGAGTTCCACAGAACAAATTTCAGTAATGGTGGACAGGAGAATAATTGTATGTATGATGCTAGTAAACTCATAATCTATAGTTTATAAAATGGCTAATATAATATGCAGAGCACTTTGAAAGCTAAATCAACATCAACTTTTAATATGTTTTTAATATGTTTTAAACAAGCGGGGGGGGGAGATGCACTAAGGTGTGATAAAGTGGAGATAACTTCTCCAGTGATATCCCTTCTCCAACTCATATGTTATTCTATGGAACCCATGCACTAACATCTCAGACTTTAGAGATCTTAGTGCATAGGTTCAATGGAATAACAGAGGAACAGGAGAATGTATCACACCGGAGGAGTTATCTCTGCCTTATTACTGCTTTATCACACTTTAGTGAATCAGATTGGCAATGTACACACACATCGCTATATGCACTAAAAATTACTGATGTACGGAGGTGGGGGGTGGGATATTCTCAAAAGCATGCATGGTTGTCATACTGCTGGTGATATGTAAGCAATACCCTCCCTTACACATAGCCAGCAATTCAACAGTCCTGAAGTCTGAGTGCATTCTCTCTCTGCTTGCCCACTGGGGAGAGGAGAGGATGTGCTCAGACTTCAGCATCACAACCCTTTTCAGTGCCAGTGCATTGCATATCCCTGTGAAAGTATGTGGTAAGAGCTGAAGCTGAGAATCTGGGTAGGGGACTTAGTAACATGCACAGGTCATAACTGGGAGGCTCAGTGAGACAGGAATTCCACTTAAAGAATTCAAGCACTGGCCTCAGTAACTGTGTAACCCTGGGTCAGCAGAATTGCATTCCTATCCCAACATATGATATTCCAACTGGGAAGTGAGGATATCAGCACTTCTTCTGTAGTTGGAGACAGCGTAAGAACCTTATTAGTGGATGCTGGAGGCAGATTAGGTAGGATATAGCTAATGGGTTTCCATCTTTCTACTATGATATTGGTTTTAAATTAATCACAGATTCAGTCCTTGCCTCCTCCTGGTTTAATCAGTTACAATGGGGGTACTGGTATAAACCCAGTTTGGTCAGAGCTACTTTGGCTGTGAAATGTATAGCTTCCAAGAGAGATATAAGATTTTTTAATGCATGTCTTGTCATATTTTTATGAACAGAAGCTATGCAGATGCTTCACCAAGCTGCCCCACTGCTGCTGAAGACACATAAGATGTTCACAATGACCTAAGCCATTCCTGTCACCATGAATCAGAATCTGGACTGCTTAATTCTACCAGATACTAGGGAATTTCTTCTTGCATTATAAGCTTAATGACTGGGCAGTTTTGAATTTGCACAGGGGCCACAATCAAATGGCCCCATTGTTGTCTGAGTCAAAAATGCCAATAATCCTGAGTTCCCTCAGAGTGACTCTAACCCTTCCACTGGGGACAGCACCAAATGTTGGGCTGTACAACATTTTCTTAAGTAGCACTGTCTCGCTCATCTTACAGCGTACGCAAGGTCCATGTCCCATCCTTTTTTCAGGATTCAGCTGGAAGAGGGTCAGACTGTGCTAGACCATATAAGTATGGGATGGGATGGGAATCACTGAACAAGCTGAAGCTGGTTAGACAGTCCTAGGTATACACTATTAGACTCCTGATTTTGGCCTGGCCCTTGGTTCATAGTACACTCATGTAATGTCACCATTGTTGTTCACAGAGGTGCAGGGAAGTCAAGCTGGTGGTTTACTGCTTGGCTTGGTGCTCATAGGTTGCCCTAAGACCTATTTAATTTAATTTCCTAAACAATGTTTTAATAGACCCATCACTCATTCCTACATCTTTATAGTTTCTGGCAGCCCATTCAGCCATCCCATAACCTAGTTGACCACCTATGGCTTTATTAACCATACACTAAACTAGATACTCTGTTATCCCATCACCTATTCAATGTTATCAGTATTCTTGTTTGAAGTAAAACAGCCGAGGGATAGTTCTCATCTCATACTTCCATGTCAAAGTGAGCTATTGAATATTTCAGTTGAGAACTAGAATTCCAAAGGTGTTAGGACATTTCCCATTTTTTTATAACATTTATCTTGTTGTGTGATCATTTTTTGATGCAAATATTTAACATAAATCTGTTTTTTGTTTGTACAACTGTGGTATCTTGTATAATGGGCAACTGGCTTATAATCCCTTATTGATTTCTGTTGTTTAAAAATAATATATAATTTGGTATAGTGTATACACGTGGGATGAATGCATGTCCAGTCAGGTCTATGGCTAGATATATGTTCCAAAGCATGTCAAACCAGTTCCCTTGTGCAAGGAACCGGTTATCTATTCCTGTTATTAGGATAGTGTACCAAAGCTTTTTTTCAACAAAGTACCTTCAAGCAAAATGTTTCTGTTTGAAAAGGAGTGTGTTTTATTCAGACATTTCTATATGCTACTAAAATCCAGTCTGCCAATTGATTGTTTGAATGAAGCCTAGGGCTACAGCCCAGGATTTGCATTTGTAATACAAGAGTAGTGCAGAATTTGTTCTGGGTGTCCAATGTACTTTATTAGGAATAGTCTTTGGACCTTATTCATCAAGCTAAAGGGGTGCAATTCTGGAGTGAACTAACTGCATCAAATGTTTAAAATGAAAATCCAGTAAATTCCAATTGATTTAATTGGGAATTTTAAACCTTTGAATGTTCAAGAGGTCTCCAACACATTGCTCTAGCACTCAAGGGGATTAAAGTCCCATTTAAAAGGAGTGGACAATTTCATTTGTCCCCTATGGTGCAGTTGGTTTCCTCCAGAATTGCTCTTATTTAGCTTGATGAACAAGGCCCTCTGTCCTCAAATTTTCACTAACAAAATAGATAGTGAGATGGCTCAGTTGGTTAATGCACCAGCTGTAAATCTGTTGAAACCACAAGGTTGCTGGTTCTAGTCCAGGCAAAGTCAACTCAGCCTTTGCCTCTTCTGAGGTAGATAAAATGAGTCCAGGACATACTTGAAAACAAAAGGTAATCTCAATGTATTCTTCCTGATAAAATACTTTTACAATTATCTCTGTGTTGGGTGGGTGCAGCCACAGTGATCAGTGAAATGCTTTGGGTAGTTTGGTTGATCGCTCATCATGGCATAACACAGTGGGGGTTTACTGTCTTAAGTAAAAATATACAGTTACTTCTACTCCACTGTCTGTGTGTGGGGGGGGGGGGGAGGTTTATTTTAGGATTTCTCTTTAAGCTGCTATGCAGACTGTTTAGAACTGTCCAGAAGACACAAAGAGACAGAAAACCTAAACCCAATTTTTAACACTATCTATGTTCATAAGGTAAGTGACTCTGACTACATTGCTAGTGCTTTACTGTTATTGGATGTGGACTGGAGAGAGAACACAAAAAAATCAGAAGACTAGGCTTCACCACATTTACCAGATAGGGTTGCCACCTTTTCTTAAAAAAAATACCGGCCATGGCATGGGTGGCAACCCTATTACCAGACTGTCTGAGAACATTGAGTGGCACAGTTCCTTTGCTTACTGATGATAAATAAGGAGTAATATAAAGTCAAGTGGCTACAAATGAGGGATACACAAAACTTTAGAATAGCTGATCGCCGGATAAAGTTAAAATTGTAGTTCTGGACAAAACACTCTCCCTCTACTCTCTCTCTGTCTCCTAAATTCACCACTTCAGCACAAGGGTAGTTTTAAAACTATATGAAGCCTTTGGTGAAATTGCAAATGCAGGACCCCCAACTATAAGAATACTTTTGGGATCATCATAGCCTTCTTTTCTCCCCTTCTTATTTGTGGTAAAAAAGAAACAATAAAAAAGCAGCCACACTAGCGTGTGTGTTGCGCCCAGAACAGTTTCACTCATTCCTGACCATCTGACCACAGGATTAAATTTGTTCCTTTCTGTGCAACTGGTATGTTGGGAACCCAAGGTTGGCATGCCCATTTATTACAATGCCCCTGTGCAAAAGTCCCATCTTGTACATTCATTGTTATTAGTAGGCTGCTCGAGCAGTTCCTCTACTTTGTTCAAATGAGTAGTGACATAGACAGGAACCTATTTCAAATAACATAAATTGTATGCAAACAGCTTCTTTTTTTATTTTTAAATTGCGTGATTTTTAAAATGGCAAACTAAACTCTACATCTGGGTTAGCCAACCCTGGTCCCTAGTTAGGATAGTGAGACACATACATAAACATTTGACATACTGAGAAGAATCCACTTAAATTTACCCTGCTCCTTACTGCAGACCACTTCGCCATATAAACGTGAAAGGTAACCCTTTGAGTGGCAGTGGGGCATGTAATGCATTGCAAAGCCTCTGCCACTAAAAGGATTAATCATGTTGAAGTTGTAGCAGCAGTTTATTGAGCTTGGAAGACAATATTAGTGTGAGACACTGTGGGTGCGTCCTCCACTGCACGCCAGCAGCTGGTCTTCCATACTGAGAATAGTCCACGTATGTTAAAGGGATAGTAATGTTTCATAATAGAAGCAGCTCTAATTAATCATCATAGTATTTGGACTTTGGAGAGTGTTATTTCAATACTGTCAGAGTTATAGTGCAAGAGTAATTCAATGACAAAGTATCCCCCTCCCGCCCCTTTTACTGATGTAACACTGCTCAGCCAGAGCAGAAGGGAGGTGCCCAGGTAGACTGCAGAGAGGGACAATCTTCAATTAAGATAAGGGAAAAAGCTGAAAAGCTTGTCAAGGGGGGCAGGGCTTTCATTGTTCTGATAGGAAGAATATTGTCCCCTTCTGTTATCTGTCTGGTCTATGGACTGCATTCCACATCTGAGAAGAGATGGCTTACACTAGGTAAAAGGGGCGGGAGGGGGAAACTTTCCTTATGAATATCTCTCAAACCATAAAGGTTTGAGAGATAAGACTTATATTGTTCTTCATGTTTTTTAATGCCTACAAAATAAAAAAAAGATAAAATGAAATATTACTATCCCTTTAACCCAGTTTCTTACCGCAGGCCGCTTCTCCATATAAATGTGAAACATAGCCCTTTGAGTGGCAGGGGAAACGTAGGCACTTTAGAACCACAATAAAGTAAGGAAAGACAGTTACGTCCTGCAGCATGGTGCTGTCCAGGCCTCCCTTTCCTGCTTCCTATATCTCTTCCACCTCTTGTTTCAAGAAGAGCTGGTGCTTCCTTTCTGGGCGTTCCTGCTCTGACACAGCAATGCTGCTATGGAGACAGCATTCATTGACACCCCGGGCAGATCACAGGACAGGAAGTGGAGCAGCATTCAAGCAAGGGCCAACACAGATATACTTAATAAAATAATACTGTATTGCAGATACTAAGTAAAGTAGATAGATGAGAATTGACATCTCCACTTCGTGGACTCACAGTGTTAGTATGTGAAGCACATGCATGCAATGTGTCGCTCACCCCTTTGGCAGGAGGAAACCCAGGGGAGACAGGGTGAACGGATGGGACAAGAAAGTGTTTGCAGAGATTTTGTCAGACACTGTGGAGTGCATGGGGAAGATGGAGAGGATTGAGGAGACCGAAGAAATAGGGTGAATGTGTGGCAATGTTGATGGCACTATGGAGACGATACCACGTTAGAGAATGTTGTTGTTTTTTTTTTGTTTTTTTTAATACCTGGATTGTTCTGAGGAGATGAGTGAGTTTTTGGAGTGGCGAGAGTCAGTCAGAATGAAGTTGAAGGAGGGCTAACTCCTTGCAGAGATTTTGACAGGAGTGACCAGGGGGCCATGCCCTCCTGAATTTTCTGGACAGACAGTATAGAGATTTTAATATCTCCTCCTTACTGCTGCCCCTGGGTGTGTGTGTGTGGCAGACAGGCAGACTTCTTCTTTGATATATAGATAGATAGATAGATAGATAGATAGATAGATAGATAAATAGATAGATAGATATTTTATGTTTTCAGGATATTCCTGCTTCATCATAGGTAGCTCAATTCAAGTGATTGAACCACTGACCGATCCACTGTACATAAGCAGGGATAGCCTGAAAACCTGCACTATTAATGACACTTGAGCCCTGACATATTCTACCACTCATGTAAGGTTAGGAGACTGTGTCTGCATGGCTGTATTTTATAGTTCAGGTTACTCCTATATGCCAGCTTTCCTATGTGACCCATTTTGAGCATATTCCTTATGAGTTAGTGCAACACTGCTGACTACCCTTTTACTGATAGTGCACCAGTACCTGTTCATATTCCCCAGATCAATGGTAGGAAACCAGATTCACCCAAAGTCTGACAGATCTGGCCTCAAGCTCATCAAACAGCCACACATTATGGTTAAACATTCTAAAAAGGGGTTGAAGAAAGCATTTTAATCCTTAAAATAAGGATTGTCAAACTTAAATATAGCTGAGGGATGCACACTAAACAATTCCCTCTAAGGAGGTCCTCATACTCAACAATTTCCTTTAAGCAGAGCCGCATACTCAACTATTCCCTCTAAAACAGGCAGCATACACCATGAGTCCCTCTAAGGAGGGACAAATACTCAATGATTTCCTGTAAGGAGGGCTGAATACTCAAAAATATCCTCTAAGTAGGGCCACAACAGCTTCAAATGACTGCATTATTATCTTCTTGAGCAGGTCTGGAGAGGGAAGAAATGTAAATCGTTTTCTGCTGTGCTGTGACTGTTCTGATAGTGAGCCAAGTGTTTAGCTCAGTGATGTTCAGCTTCAGTTCTCAGGGGACAACAACAAGGCAGGTTTTAAGGATATCCCTGATTAAGCATAGATGCAGCAATCACAATGACTGAGCCACTGATTACACACCCATTAACATGAATGGATATCTTGAAAAACTGCAACGCTGGTGTGCCCTGAGTACTAACATTAAAGCGGAACTACCATGTTAGTTAAAGTCGCCCTGCAATACTTAGGCAGGTGGAGACTAGCTTTATAATAGTTATTTTACCTCTCAAAAGTACCCCCTTGTAAAGTAATCATTAATCTTCTGAGACTGACGGCCAGGTTAGTGCAATCTGTGCACCTGTGCTGTCAGTCCCTTCCGGTGCCGTTCAGGCCAGTGCAATGCTGCTGAGGGGAGACCGGGACTGACAGCGCAGGTGCACAGACAAGATGTCTGCTCTGATGCCTGGCTTCCGGTCTCAGAAGCTTAAGGATTACTTTACAAGGGGGTACTTTTGAGCGGTAAAATAACTATTATTAAGCTAGTCGCCACCTAAGTATTGCAGGGTGATGTTAGCTAATGTGATAGTTCCACTTTAAGAAACACTGATCTAGCGTACCTCTAGAACATGGCTATGCACCCTGACAGCCTGTTAAAATGTCACTTTCTACATGGTGACCCTTAAAAGCATGACATCAGAATGTCGCCCTTTAAAAAGGGAGTCATCTATATGTTGCCTCCATGTACAGGACGCCCTGAGGAAACTGCCATGGCACGTTAGATCATTGCACAGCAATGCTGGTGCAGATTTCCGCCAATAAATATCATAGCCTGGGTTGCCTGCAGAAGCAGACAAAGCACCCCGCAGGATGAAACTAGAAAGAGGAAATAATTAATGATGTGTGTGTGTCAATTGGGCAAAAGAGATCACTCTGAGGTGACATTTAGATGACTCCCTTTTTAGGCGGACGGCATTCTGATGTCGCCCTTTTGAGGGTCGCCATGTAGAAGGAGACGTTTCTGTAGTAAACCATGCAACCTGTGGCACTAAAGCTGATGGAACTACAACTCTCATCATCCCCAACCAGCCAACACCTGAAAAAGCTAAAGGTTTCCTTCCTCGCTATAGAAGGTGGCAGCAAACCAACCTGATCTAAAACAGAATTTGAACCAGCAGGACTGCACTGTGGTTAAAATGAGAAGTCCTGTTGGAGGTCACAGTTTATTAGCTAGGGGCGGCTGCATGTGCCCCTGGGGTGCATGTTTGACATGCACACTTTAGATGCTAGGGAGATCTCCAGTGCATTGCTTTGTAATTCATTGGAAACTTCTAGCACCCAAGTGGTGAAGGTAGAAGAGTGTTAAATGATGCCCCTGGCGAAGCAACATTGTAATCGTGACACGCATTGGGCTTATATTTACATTGTTGCCATATATGTAATATTGTCAAATACTGTATAATATACTTTTAATTTTACTTATACAAATAAATAAGTGTTTTTTAAAACATAAGGCCCCATTTTGTCCCTGGCCATTACATTATACCAGCCACTCCTTATTAAGATCAAGTTCAAAGGAAAAACCTCTAACTGAAATCTGCAGGAGAGATCATGAATGCAAATCTGTAGGAGAGGCAAGAGGCATTACGAGGAGGGACGAGAGAAGACAGTTCGGCAACTGACCAGAATGGGGGTGAGACCCAGTCAAGGCCTGTATTCTAGAGGCAAAAGTAGCCTCTTTACTTGTGAGTACCCACTTTGGATGGGAAAGGGGAATATCTTTATCACAATTAAACCTTTGAGTGCCAGAGGGCTACACAATGCATTACTATATTTTGTCAGTAAAAAAATCTATTGCTCCTTTAACCATTTAGTGATAGGTTTAGTGGGAAATGCATTACCGAGCAGTGTCAGTGAGTGGGGGAGGTAATGAAGTGATAAGACAGGAAGAAACTGCATGGCATGTCTTCATTAGTATAATCTATGAATCAAAAACTAGTTTTAAAAATAAAAAATAGATATTTTTTAAAGTTCACTCAAAATCACAAACCAAAAAAAAAACCCTGCAGAGTCATAATGGCAGCCAGTGTGCACCTCTGATGCCTCACTGTTGCATTAACCCCCATGACATGCCAGGAGCATCATGCCATTTCAGCACTTAAGGACTGGTGACAATCCAGACACGTCATGGAATTCTGGGGTCCCTGTGCGGCTGATAAGAACCGGCAGGTAAGAACCATCCTGCCCATCTTGTCTGCCCAGTGTGGCTCCCTTATAATTTTAATTTGTGACCCCTGCTCTAAGGAAAGAGAATGTGTACTGCTTTTTGTTGTGACAAAGGGAATTTATCTCTTCTTCCCAATGTATATGATCCCAAGGCCACCTACTTCCCCCAACTGACCAAGATAATTACTGATAAGGTCAAGCCAATGACGTTTTAGCACTAGTTCTTCTTACGCTAAAAAAAAAAGTTTAAGTGCTCCAGCTGTTTTGGGAACTAATGTAGACACGGTTACGCAGGCTTGGAAGTTTGTTTTAAAATTGGGAAAGTATTCAAGTGTTTAAAGGGTCGGTGCTTCTTAGAATGAAACTGAAGACAACAATATCATGTGAAGGAAAGGAAAATAAAATAGATCTATTGTTTATTTTTGTTCTCACATCTCTTAGTCACATAAAAATATTATAAACTGTGTAACAAACATCTTGCTATGTCAATGGGAAAGACTTTTCTCTTGATTTCCACTGCTCTGTTGATATTAGCTGCTCATATCCCATCCAGCCCCATCAGCGTATGCTGCTCCTTTACATTTCCTTCATTTGGGATGGGCTGTGATCGTCAGTGGGACGTTTAAAAAGGAAATCTCATTAGGAAACTAATATTTTATTGAACTCTAATACAATACTGTACAAAATCAGTGACCAGTCTACTCTGGTTAACTCATCAGGCTTCTTCTTAATACCTGTCTTTTTATTCAGTTTTATTTGTACAATTTTCTCCCTCCCACCCTGCTGCAAAGCCTAGTCTAGAAGGTGTCATTTTCTGGTAAACTATACAATTCACCCCCCATGGGCATTCACGGACAGGGTGCAAGAATGGGCACTTGTCCCTCCTGTGCCTGTCCCCCTTCCTCAGGGTTGGATTAACATAAAGTCTGGTTGGTCTGACCCAGTGGGGCATATTTTAGCTTTGCCCCACCCCTGGAAAATTTTCTGCAGACGCCCATGCCCCCACCAAAGAACACTGGTAAACTAAGCCTACAGTCCCTCCCTTATTTGAACAGCCATTATATGTTTAGATTTTACTGTAGCTGCTTAGACAATGGCTAGGTGGAAGGGACAAAAAGTAAATTGCACAAGAGCCTAACTCCTACAGTTCACAGCAGTGCCGGATCATCTATTATGGCAACCTAGGCTAGTGCTAGGGTCTGTGGCAATATGAGGGGCCCTAGCTCCAAATGATGGGCCGCAGACAGATGCCCTACTGTTGCTGTCACTAACATCTTGTGTTGGGTCAATAGATGTGGGTCCCCAAATTGGTAACTTGCCTAGGATTCCAAGGAGCCTTAATCCATCTCTGGATCATAGGCTCTTACCCGAACATCTATAAAAGACAGGTAAAAATGCCAACACTGGTATACTTATTTCAGCATGTTTATTAAAATAAATACAGACGGCAGAAGGAAGACACCACCAGCCGAAGCCCTGGAAAAATTCAAATAATGGTAACAAATATCAAAAACTATCTACATTTTTCAAAACCTATCTGTCCACATCCCTAAGAATCCAATATTCTGCCTTTTTTTTCCAGAAACCTGACACCTTTCACTGTAATGATGTCAACCAACTAAAGTGCATCTATTTCCTGCTTAATGCTGCCAAGTCATTGATTCCTAGGCATTGGGACTCCGCTGATACCCCTGTTATCACAGAATGGTTTGAAAAATTAAAATTTTATAGATCTATGGAGCAACTCCATGCGAGAGCAAACTACTGACATTTTTCCCTTTCACGGGCATACTTTCTTAGTTTTAGAACTTCTGCCATGCTGCAAGCGCAGAGGAGAGCACCCCCTTCCTTTCCTGGTTCCCCACAACTCTTCCCCCACCAATTGCTGTTTCTTTTTTTTTCCCTTCCTGGAGTTACCGAAGTATTCTAGTCATACCCCCAGATATCAGGCACCATCATTACTTCCCTACCAAAGATCCTTTCAGCTTGCCTTTGGTCATTCAGGTCATTCCTTACATTTGCTTCCTATATCTATGCCAGTTAACATTGGTTGGCTTACTCTCCACCTTCTCAAGATGTTGTTTGATTTAATATCATACTTAGGTACATTCAATGTCGTACCTTGTTTGGACCTTGTAATCCTTGTTTTGTTGCACTTACCTCAAGGTAACATTCTATTTCCTCAATAAAGCTTTGAAAAAAAACAAAAAAAACCTATCTACATTTTTATGGCTCCTGAGGCCATTTAGTAGAGTTAGGAATTGTTGGCTGACACTAGGTAAAAGGGGCAGGAGGGGGATACTTTATCACTCAATTACTCTTGAACTATTCTGACAGTAATGAAATAACACTCTCCATGGCCTAAATACTATGCAGATTAATTGGAGCTGCTGTTTTTGTGAAACATTACTATCACTTTAAAGTGGATGTGTCACATATGTATAACATAGCATCAATATTTAGGCTACATAGCGAATACTACTAAAACTTTATTAATTTTCTTTTTTTTCAAGTTTTATTTCATGTAAATGTAACTTAGAAAGTCTGGGCTGCAGCTACTTCCATATAGACTGCGGTTACCTGCTCTGTAACCGCAGTCCGTCACTCTGCCTCTGCTCTCCTCCCTCTCTCCAGCCTCCTCCAATGACGGAGGCTTCTGTCTGCAAGCTAGAGCGGTCTCATTGGCAGAGATTGATATCTAGCCAATGAGACCTCTCCAGCTTACAGGCAGAAGCCTCCGTCATCGGAGGAGGGAGGAGAGCAGAGGCAGATCAGTCTACGTGGAAGTAGCTGCAGCCCAGACTTTCTAAGTTTTATTTACACTAAAAAAAAAATTAATAACATTTTAGTAGTATTTGCTTTGTAGCCTAAATATTGATGCTGTGTTATACAGATGTGACGCATCCACTTTAATGACCACTTGGATCTATGCTGATGCGCCAGCACATGTGACCTGTGACGTGTACCGGCGTGCAGAATAGGGGGTCTGAGAGAGACCTGTTTATATTTATTCCCTATGGTGCAGTTGATTTAGTCCAGAATAACTCGTTTGTTTTTACATATATGGGCCATCGTTGTCTCTAATTACTTTACTTATCTGCAGTCCTTAGGAGCTGCTATTTCTCTGTTATCATGTTCTAGTGATGAGAAACAAATTGTGTTAACATTAGCACATTTCAGAGAGCTAACTGTATTTTTAAATGGCCAGTTATATATACAGGCCTGTTTATATATACAGTGCTGGGTGTCTTACATATACAGAGCTCTACCATCACCAACACAGTTAATCTACACTGAGTAGCATGATGGGGAATTTCAGGGATAAATCAAATAATCCTTTTAGTGGTGTCCTGTTCATGTAGAGCCAGCTTATGCTGAATTCTGCCTCTGGTTCTCTTGCTCTTTGTTAAGGAACATTGGAGCGAATGTATCACTCGGATTCTGAAGAATAACAAATGCTGGAATAGGTGTTTTGTCCCTATGCTCTTTACACCAAGGGGAGGACAAGGAGGAATCTTTGTGGATGTTTTGAGACAGTCCATTTCTCTACACCTTGCTTAGACCAAGGCATTAAAGAGACATTAATGTCCCATAAAAAAATGCTTATAGTTTTGTAGAGGATAAAAAAATAAACTGTATGGTACAAATCCTATCTCTCAAACCGCCGAAATCGTGTTATTGGAAAATAATTACTTCATTGGAAAGGTCTACAAAGTGTGCCTAGTTTGCAAGCACACTTTGTAGACTGTTCCAATGAAGTAATTCTTTTTAAATAATGTGATTTTGGTTCTGCTGAGGAGCCTCCCCGTGTCGGCCGACTCAAATCTCCTTCTGTCAGCTTTACAGCTGACGTCAGGAGAAGGGGAGGGAGGCGGTACTTTGAATGCGAATATCTCTCAAACCATAGCGGTTTGAGAGATAGGATTTGTGCCATAGACTTTATTCTTTTATTCTCCATAAAACTAAAAGCAATTTTAGGGGCCATTACTGTCCCTTTAACCCTCTGAATGCCAGACAGGAATCCAACACATTGCACCGCAGTGCTTTGGCTGTCTGTCTGACACTCAAAGGTTTAAGCAAGACAGAAAAAATTGAGTTAGTTTACCCCAATTACACCCACATTAAAGGGGTTGCCCTGACTACACCCCTGCACATATCATGCATTCCTATTTCCTATGCATGTATCCATAAACATATACATAATATATACCCATCTGGAAACACAGCATCAGGAGAGTAACCACAGTGCGTTGCGTACCACTCTGGCACTCAAAGGGTTAATCTATCCCCAACCCATGACGTACCAGTACCGTCAAGGGTCCTTAAGGGGTTAAATATTAAATGGGTGTCCAATGTAGAATGACATTTTTTTCAAGGCATTACAAACCCTTCCTGATCCTCAAGAGGTTAACTAAGCACAAGATCATTATAATTGATAAATCTCTTGAGGATCAGATGGGTAAGGTGCACAAAGCACTGCAAATTGAACACCCTTTTGAAATATAAGGACTTAACTTCTGACAATAGATAATATTGACTAGTGGGTTAAGGTTTAACCCTTTGAGTTTCAGAGTGGTATCCAATCCATTGCTAAACGATGGCCTCAGTACCCATTCCTGGTCAGCTTTAAATCCAGTACTAAGCAGTCACTGACATGTTTGTCATAATGTGACTGCCCATACATGTCCAGCTTTAAACCCACCCAGAGGTCAAACTCACCTTTGTGATAAGTTAAACCCCTGAATAACAAATGAGTGTACACTGTGCATTATTTTATTAACCTCTTGAGGATCTGAGTGGTGCAAAACCCTTGAAAAGCAGTGCACATTGTACACCTATTTGGTCTTCAAGAGATTAAAGCAGAACTACCACCCAATAAAAACACTGCCCCACATAATTGCACATCTGGCGACTAGCTGCTCAGTAGCGGTAGTCGACAGAATTATTACCAGATTAAAGAGAAATAGTGATGTCCACGCGCTTGCGCTGTCAGTCCCTTTTGGAGCCGTCCGGCTCCTAGCAACTCCTCCTCTGATTCTGTCCCATGCACAGCCCGGATTGGCATTGACGTTAGTTGGTTACCTTAAAGTGTTAGTAATGTCCAAAAAAAAGTTTTTTTCATTTAGAAGAACATAAAAAGCTAAGCTAAATGCAAAAAAACGTATCTCTCAAACCGCTATTGTTTAAGAGATACAGGCGTTTAAAGTTCGCTGTAAAGCTGTCAGCAGGAGATCCGTGTCGGTCGACATGGAGGCGCTTGAGAAGTGCCGAGATCTCGTTACTTACAAGGAATCCCTTCATTGGAATGGTCTAAAACATGTGTCTGGTGTTCAGGCACATGTTTTAGACCATTCAAATGAAGGGATTTGTGGTAAATAACGAGATCGCAGCACTGCTCAAGCGCCTCCGTGTCGACCGACACGAATCTCCTGCTGACAGCTTTACAGCGAACTTTAAACGCCTGTATCTCTTAAACAATAGCGGTTTGAGAGATACGTTTTTTTGCATTTAGCTCAGCTTTTTAAGCTCTTC
Organism: Rhinophrynus dorsalis; assembly: GCA_037306005.1. Lineage (NCBI taxonomy): Eukaryota > Metazoa > Chordata > Amphibia > Anura > Rhinophrynidae > Rhinophrynus > Rhinophrynus dorsalis. Next base: position 39,015,911 of record CM074719.1, on the reverse strand, counting down.
TAAATGCAAAAAACTTTTTTTTTGGACATTACTAACACTTTATGGTAACGGAAGCTGCTGAAGGCGCAGGCGTACAGAACTTCTCTTGTAAGCTCTGTGTCATGGATGCCTACAGAAGAAGTTGATTTTCTTTAATAGCGCTGACTTTTTCAGCATAATTAAAGTATGGCTTTACCTATCGCTACATTAGTAAAGGATTGAGGGGCTATATTATGATGGTGATAGTTCTGCTATAAGAGAGATGTCAATTACATCTTCACAAAGGATATCTTCTTAATCATCAAAACCTCCCTGCTTTGATGTCTCTGCCCCTAAGCTCCTTTCCCGAGGTTGTTCTCTTTCAGTGAAGTAGTAAGCAGTTTGTAATCCCTAGAGGAAAAAAGTATATATGGTAACTGGCTTAGATTCATTGCTTAATGGGTAGGTGAGGATATAGTAGGATTTATCAAACCTTAGTAACCTGTGAGAATAAAAGTTAATATGCTCTTCAAACTTATAATTTTATAGACAATCTGGATTTAGCAGACGTTATCAGAGGTAGCAATTTCTTTTATTGTCTAACTGTAAGATTATATTCACAAGGGCAACTGTGTCACTGTGATTAGTAAGTCACAGTTGTTAGCTTTTCTCCTTATGGGGCCATTCACATAAATAATGGTCATAGTCTTTCATAGACGCAGCTTTTTTGGCAATGACTGATATTTTCAGCATGAATAGTAAGTAGGTGGCTTATAGGACTTATATGTAGAAGTGCATACAATATTTTTGGTTTCCCATTAAATTGTCTCTGAATCATGAAATGCATTAAGCAAGCTCTATATGTTCTAATATTTTAAATACATATTTTGTATTTTTATACCATGTTCCCCCGACCTCATGCTTTTAACTATTTGTACCTCCAGAGGTGATCAGTATAAACTCGGATTACTACCTATTGAACCTGAGGCAACTGGAGCAGTGATGATAACCTTCCAACAGGCTCTCAGTATCATGTGGTATGTGCATGCATCTGATGACCAGCTGTAAATATCAGTGTATAGTACAAGGTTTACTCTAAAAGATTGTGTAGCTTGCTGTACTAAGAAAACATCTTTCTTTGTTCTGTTTGGTCCCACAGAACCCATGGAGGTGGTCTGTTCTCCGTTATTATTGCCCAAGATGTAACATATCTGCTGGAATTCTAAATCAAGGCAGAACAAGATTATATCCCACAAGCATCTTGGGGCCTCATTCTACAGGTTTGTATTGTTTATGTTTTTTGTTCAACCCAAAACAAAAATAGCGTTAGACATTTTTCTGTTTTACATGGGATGGCCTCAGCTTTTCCTAACAGGATTACAGCATGTAATTTAAAGTCATTAAAACTCTGGAGGCTACACTAAGGATTACAGCTATACAACTAGTGTGTCTGTGTGTGTGTGGGGGGGACAACATTGCATATGAATTTAGAATAGAATTATCATTTATATTGTCTTTTATTTGTAAAGATTCGACATGTTCCACAGTGCTACTAAAGGGACATAAAATACACGAGGATCAGAGAATCCTTGGAAAGAGGTAATGGGTCTCTGATATGGGTGTTAGCATCACAGGGTGTAAGTGGTTCCAGTCAAATGGATTAGGGAATAGCTGGGAGCAGGGCCGGATTTACATTCTGGAAGCCCCTAGGTAAATGCCTAGCTCTGCCCATGGTCACATCCCCACTCCTCACATGACCCCGCCCCCAGTCCCTTCCACGATTTCCTAACACAGAGAACACCCTTGACCTATAACAAGCAAGGGCAAGAAAAAAAACAAAAAAACTTTAACCTATTGGTTGGTAGAGAGAAGGAGGTCTCTCTAGCATCCATGGGGTTTGAAAATAACCTGTGAAGGAGTATATATACTGGTGCAAGGACACCGGAATTCCTCTGGCCACATCCACAAGTCAGAATGTGGATGTGGCCAGCACAGCTAAGCCAACCCTCAGAATGTTGAGCTCTAGGCAGCTGCCTACTCTGCCTTATGGGAAATCCATCCTTGTTAGGGGTTAATGTATGAATCCGCCAGCACACCTAATTTTTGGTGCTTTTACATTAGCATATAAGTCATGTGCCAGCACCTCCAGGTAGGAACATTCGTGTAATGCATTCATCTATGCAAACTCCACCACTGTTAAAACTTCCACCACAGCAAGCCCTGAATGCCTCCCCCATAAAGAAACAGGAAGACTCTTTCCCTTATTTCCTCTCTGCCTTGTTTCTCTCAGGATACTAACAATGGAACACCCACACATTCCCACACCTCACTCCCTTTTGTACAGGAGGGAGAAAAGTGAGAATTTTCAGTATAGGCAGCTTAGTATATAGGAAATAGGGAAGTTCAGTGCATAAAAATGTTTTCCAAATATATTTTAGAGATTAATTGTATTATAGGAGTACTCCCCCCCCCCACAATTGTATATATAAAGATGCCGCTAGTCATGGATATATTCAATCAGTTTCACTTGCTGCCCATCAACTTCGGAATGTCCTTCTTATCATCATTCACCAATCCACACTCATCACTTTCAAGTCTCTCCTAAAATCCCACCTGTACGAGGAGGCATCTCAGTAACAATATTCCCCTTGTGCACACTGACATTCACATCCAAATCATTCAACTCTTCCCTTACAAAATCCGTGTACTTACATTTATCCTCTTCCTCCTGCTAACTCTGTATGTTGTCACAATAATTACAGTGTAAGTTTATTGGGGCAGGGACCCCTTCCCAATGTATGATTCATTTTGCTGTACTTTCCCATTGCTATTAATCCAATTATCATACACAAAGCAAAGCAATGCGTTGTGTACCCCTCCGGTACTCAAAGGGTTAAAGGCGAGTTAGGAATGTGGAATGGAGCCTGTGTGAGAGGAGAATGAGGAGTGATAAGCGAGTTAAAGGGATTGTAATATGTCAGCCTAAATAAAGTTTAGATTATTCCTTACATTTAGTAATACGCTCTCTACCTTTGACACTGTGCAGCTTGGTCTAGTTGAGGATTAATAAGATTATAAAATGTCCCCATCCCACCCCTTTTATCGACGTAACTCTTCACTGCAGATCAGAGAGCCACTTTGGACTGATCACGACGAGGGACAATCTTTTGTGAGTATATGGAAAACCTTGCCCTCCTTTGTCCTTTGGGCAGGGTTTTCCTTATACTGATAGAAGATTGTTCCTCGTTGCGATCTGTCTGGTCCAGTGACCGGATTTCAGATCTGAGGGTAGAAGATTGACGGCTGTAAAAGGGGTGGGAGGGGGGAAACTTAATAACCTAATTACTCCTCAACTAAACTGATCTGCACAGTGGAGAGCATATTACTAAACGTAAGGACTGATCTAAGCTTTATCTATGCTGACACATTACTATCCCTTTAAGGTGTGTGGGGACAGGAAATAAATTGAACAGAATCTGTAAGCAAGGTGGATCCCATCTCCTGTGCGAGGCGCTCATGATTTATCCTGTCAGTGTTTAGCTTTAAGACTGCAGATTTATTGGTAGACATCCCTGTGGCTTATTATTATGAATTTGACAAGTTCATGTGTTTGCTGTTAATTCTTAGAATTTGCTTGTGCTTCGCACAGACACATCAGTCTAAAAACAATATTAGCATTAGGAGGAGACCCTGCTTGGTGAAGCGTTCGCTGCCATCCGCTCCTCTCACACACGCTGCACATGCCCGACTCACCGTTAACCCTTTGAGTGACAGAGACGTATCCAATGCGGTACCTCTCTGGCACTCAAAGGGTTAATTTCTCCCTCAAAGTCATCACACATTCTGACTTACCACTCAAGAGTCTTGGTTTATGTTTTAATTACTTAAATTCACCTCACACCTTTTACTCAGTCCACAATTATGAGTTTGATTTTATATTACAGAAGTATAAATCTCATAGAACTTTGGGCTTCACGCACTAATGCAATGTAATGCACAAGCTGATGAGCTCTTTGTAGCTAAAGATGGCAATTTTATCCAGTTGCTTCTCAGTCAGGAAAATGATTGTACTCGTGTAAATGAGGCAAAAGCAAAGAGAATCGTTGTTAATACTGCAGCTGTTAACCTTTTGCACATCCCTATGGCACTTAAATGGTTAAGGGAGGGAAGCTGTTGTTTCTGCTCATCAGAGTGGAACCCGCAAACTGTTCTCTGGGTCCATAGAGAGCTACAGACTACCTGGGAATTCTCTGGATTTGCCCCGGAGACTCGGGTATTGAGAGTGCATTGCCGGGTCTCCGGGGCAGAGGCTGATTCTCCGGATGTGGGGAGTTGTCTTTTAAACTCTGCCCACTTCCCCTCCTTTCCCACCAGTTCCTCCCACTTCCCTCCCGCTTGTGTGATTCCCTGGGAAGCCCCACCCCCACTGGTGTGTAAACCCCACCCCTTTTGGTCATGATTTGTGGCAATTATACTCCCCAGCGGCATCAGAGGAGTCTCCTCTGGGGACTCCACGAATGAAAATTCTTAGGTATGGCTACAGGAAGATCGCAACATCACCAACCTCAGGTAGGCGACGTTGGGACTGTGAACTTTGACAGCAGAGACTGTTATCAGACTTTAGTGCATGTGGCAAACAGTCACATTAACGTATACATGCACATACATGAATATGAGAGTGACTCATTATCCTGCATGTGGCTCCATTTGCAATCACTGTAGCAGCAATCACCCTGGAACGGCTGGAACCGTGCTGTGGTGCTGGTCAGTTATAACCTCCCCACCACAATCACAACATGCTATGATAATTAACTTGTGACGTTCCAGGACCATCATCGGCCCTCAGAGAAGGGATTTCTGTCACTGTCCTGGCACTTCACTTGGCGTTAAAGTATTAACCGACTGAAAGTTAGTGAGGTCTCAACACATTACATTGAAATGTGTCTGAGACCTCTAGCATTCAAAGGGTTAAATGGTCCATTTAACCCTTTCAGTGCCAGAGGGGTATGCAACGGTAATTCGTATTAGATATGGGGTACAACTAGGTGTATTCTTCATCCATGACCCTCATTACTTGAAAAAAATGTTAATATATACTCTAAACAGGGTTCACATTTACGTTGTATGAAGCCATGCAGGTTTGTCTTCTCTTTTTGGTTTCTATTTAAAACAAGAAAAAGTTAGGGTTTTCATTGTCCCAGATGTTAGGTGACCAGATATCCCTTTAAACGCAGGACAGTTATGAAAATGTTATTCTCCATGACTGCACAATAATCAGTGCAGCTCTGCAGGGAGTGTCCTTCACAAACATCCTGCATCCTGGGCACTTCATCAGGGAATTTCTGGGAACACCATTCCCTGATGAAGTACCCAGGAGGCATGAAACGCGTTGGATAAGAGACTTTTAAATAGAGTTGAAGTCCGCTACTGCTGTTTTCCCACTGGTGATACCCATAGAGTCAAAAGACATTGTATTTAAATACAAACCTCTGCCCGCTGCAAAAACTCTAACCTCAAATGCATTACACCTTAGCTCTGCCCACATACATCTAGAGTCACCTGAAAGTTTCATACAGCCCTGATCAAGCTGCTGCCCCCAGAGGGGAATCCCCAATCAATATCTATTCTGATGAGAGTTTGCTACAACACAATCAGGGTCACGGAAACCACCGAGGACGGCAGAGCAGGAGAGTGCATGCAGCTGACATGCACTATATTCCGGGAGAGAGAGAAAATCTTGGGACTAGTCTGAATCATCGGTTAGGGATTCAGTTGGAAACCACTGGCTTACTGCATACAATCCCAAAAGACAAACCCCTAGGGACTCTGACCCAATATCATCAGCAATGAGCTGTTGCCTAGTTGGGATGATAGGAATTGTAGTCCTCAACAAGTGGAGGTTCAGCATAACTAATATGACCAAACTGCCATTTTTAACAATGGCTTCTAATGAAATATACACAAGTTGCACTATTTTCTATGTCCCACAGCAGTGATTCTCTTAACCAGTGACAGCCCAGACCTGGAAAGGATAGCTCTTGCTTGATTCTGTGGTGGTGGGGTGTATGGTCATTCTTAGTTGGTGGAGAAATTGGAAGATATGATTCCAGTATCGAATGAGACTCGTCTATATCATCTAGTTACGCAACACCCAGTGATCAGCTTCCAACTTCTCAGAGGGATAAGTGGTGGTCACCCACGTAAGATCAAGCATAAACAGGTATGTGATGCCGTTAGATGTCCGGGGCTTCACCTGTGCTACACTGAATGGATCGTGTGTGTTTAACCTTCGCCAACAGGTGCGGCTAACCGTCTTAACTTGGTCTTTGATACGGATTGCAATCATTTTCCATGAATTAGGTATTCCCAATAATCGGATGTTATAAGCTTCCTCTGATTAAGTCCTTGCCCTCATCTCCAGTTCTCAGGGCATACAATGAAGTCTGGTTTTAGGGCTATCTACTGCTTCAGCACAGATGGCTGAATCACAATGAGTGATCTGTTAATTTCCAGTCTGTGTTCAAGAAGTTATATACTGAAAACCTGACATGTTGGTGTGCCCTGAGGTCTGTCGTTTAGACACTGTCCTAATGTGGTAATTCCCAGCCCTATCCTCAGGGACCCCTAACAGTCTATGTCTTTAGGACGTGCCTGCTTGTTTACAGGTGCGGTGATTAAACTACTTAGCTACTGATTAACTCACCTGGGTGAAATGCACTAAAGAGGTGCTTAAGTGATGACTTCTCCAGTGTTCTAAATGCTTTTTTTTATTCTATGGAGTCAATACACTAAGATCTCTAACGTTAGAGAAATCTTAGTGCTTTGTTTCCATAGAATAACTTAGGAATTGGAGAAGAGATATCATTGCAGAAGTTATTACCTCTGTATCGCTCCTTAGTGCATCTCCCCCATGAGAGTCATCCTCTGCTCAGTATATGTAATAAATGCATAAAATGAAAGCTAATAAAGGTGTCCAACCAATCAAAACAAGCCTTGGAAACAGTATTCTGGCCAATGTAGCTTTCTCCCATTATGTTAAACTAAGCAACCTGTGGCTCAGCTATGTGACACTCATGATTGGACAGTCAAGCCCCCTATTATGAAATAGAGCATGAACAGAGAAGAGTCCACTCTGACCCATGTAGCACAAATGGGTGCAGGGATACGTCCCATAGAACTTTCTCATTAAAGTCTAAAGCAAACATGGTTGGGTTGCAGGCACTTGGTCTTAAAGGGGCCATGCACAAAAATTTTTTATATATATATAATATAAACTATCATAAAGTGTTCCAAAATCCCTTGGTAAACCTAAGAGGGTATAAATGAAGTATACAGTGACAGATAAATACATGAGCAGAGGTAAAGTGTCTAAACTTACAATTTGCTAATAGGGTAATGGTCCAAGAGCAATCCAAATCCAGTTAAGCCAGCCCACTCAAAGACAGGGTAGGTATGAGGCATGAGCCCCAGAACAAAGGCCAGGGAGCAATGAATCACCGAGAAGAAAAAAATATATATGAAATCTTAACCTTGACAGGGCTAAGGCTGATACCTTTGTTGACACCACTGTGATGAAAGGCGAGAACCAGAGGAAAACTAGAAGTCCATGGAAGAGCTTCCCAATCAGCACACTACTGATAGAATAGGGACCATACCCTATAATAAAGGCATTAGGTGAGACTGGCTTCCAAGCTTGGAACATGGTGATGATGACAGCATCCAAAAACCCATTAAGAGGTCTACTTCAAGAGACAGACCGTCAAAACCAACCCTCTCCACCTCCGGATGTCAAACCGGGCCTTGGGTCAGTCTGGCTCTGTGATTGACACAGTGAGAAGATTGGAGAACCAGGCCTGACAGGGGCACAAAGACGTGATTAGGTTGATGTGGACACTCTGCTGTTCTTCAGGAAGCAATTAAATTCACTGAAATCCCAATAACTGACAATCAGGTTGAACACACTCTGGTTGAGTTCCCAATTTCTGGGATCCAGATTGTAACGGGAGTGGGCCTGTTACTAGAGGAACATGGGCCAACTCAAGGTATTTCTCAATGCCTACACGAAAGAAGGCCAAGGACTGAATTCACAGAGCCAGCCGACCAAAGGAAAATTGGCAGGGAGAATGTGGGCCAAAAGTAGGCGGCGTCCTGATTGGTCACCTACCCTCCCAGGTTAAAATGGTGTATAGGAAATGCATTGGACAGGTATCTGTCCTCCCAGATGGTTGCCACCTGTCCACCTAGTCTGTAGCTCCGGTTCCTATTGGTTGAGGAGCCAGAGTGACATAATGGAGTTATTTGAGTCAATTGTCAGACATAGGTATTTCCTTCTCCTATGGATAACAATGGCCTTGGTCCTGATTGGCTTTTTGTCTCATCACTCCAATTCCTATTGGCTAGGAATTGGAGCGACAAGATTAAATTATGTTCAGATGTTTATGGTACCATCATCCCCATGTCCCATTGTGTGCCCCTACCAGGTTTACCCAACCATTATTTCCATGCCCCTGCCCCATTGTATGATGTTTTATCATAACAACCCTGCATGCTCCCATAAAATATAGTTTGTTCTGGAACTAGAAGTGCATCCTGTCCTTTTGTTACAGAATGGTCTAAAGGGTCTCCTGACACCCATTCTTGGAATAAGTTCTGCAGAGTTACCGGCGCAGCTACCCCCATGGAGCCGCATTTAGGAGAGAGAATTGACGTCCTAAGACAGCACGGCATCTTGGGTATCCATTACAGAGATATTGGCGACTTAGAAAGTTTGTGACCATGTTTTCCACTCCTGTGATGTGAACTGCAGAGATGGATGGAATGGGAGCCTTGGCCCTCTGAAGGATCTCCCAAATCTGTCCAAGATAACTGGCTTCTGATTCTTCCTTAGCAAATGATGTATGCAGTCTGTTCCTTCGACTGACTGGATCCTCAGCGAACAAAGTGCTAAGTGAACAGTCCATACCTCAAAAATATTGATTGGAAGATTACTTCTCTGGCCCAGAGACCCTGAGCAGTCATGGGACCTAGGGTCACCCTCAGCCCATCAGGGTGATAATCCGCTCCAGGATCAGAAATTTACTTCTGATTATTCAAATGACGATTTCAGGTTGGAGCACCCAACCATGTCCCTCGAGGATGTGGACACACTACTGAATTTGTGAGTGTAGACTTTCCCACAAAGGAGCCTTAAGTACAGATGTGAGCCGTCAAGGCAGACACCTTTGTAAATATCCTTGGAACTCTAACCCTAAGTGAAGGTCAGTAAACTGGCATTGACTGTCCCGAGTGTTAAGTATAGAAAAGCTGGTGGGTTGGATGAATCAGAATGTAGGTAAGAGTCTTGAAGGTCTAAGGAGGCAAGGAATTTCCTTGAACATAGGATGCGATGACAAAGCTCAGAGACTCCTTTTTGAAGCTCTATCCCTACACAAAGTGGTCTACGCGCTTCCAGTCCAAAATAAGGTGACAGGTGCCTCCTTTGAGGAACTACAAAAATATTGGAGTAGAATTCGATGAAGCAGAGTCTGAACAGACACCCCAAAACGGGATCCTGAGGAACTCTTTATATACAAACGGAGGAGGAAGGGACTTCAAGTGTATGCTGTACCCCAGAGAAATGACCCACAAAACCCACCAATCTTTAAAGATTGAGTAAACCCCAATGGCCAGAGACAGACCAGGACACAAAGTGTGAGGTGCAGCTACCAAAAAGGCTGAGGCTTTCCAGAAATTCTAGTGGCATTAAAAGTATCTGTAAGGTATGCATTTGCCCAAGATTTTGTGAAGCATTACCAGCAATTTATCTTTAAGAACATCCCTTTGGATTGTATCAAAGATATTTACCCCAGATTGCTACAATTTCGGTAACTAGACCTATGGCTATGATGGGTCCTATGGCGGACCGTGTGACCGGAAAATTCTCCGCCTAAGTGTTTATCTGCCTAATCCTTAAGAGTAGTGGCATCTACCAGAGGCAATGTATTCTTAGCAAGGAGATAATGGGGTATCATCCCCAGTTGTGGAAGCATACCACTAAAGGTTCTCAGAACGAGAGAAAAAAAAAAAAAGTTTAGATTGCTTAACAGGAACATCTCCAGTTTGTACTGGGCATCTTCCATATAACCTAGTCTAGAGATTGATGGTGAGGAAGATGGTACCTCCGTTTCCATCTCTGGAGAAGGGAATCTTTTGCCATAATCACCCTGATGAGGCCCTCATCAGAGGGGGCAAAGATCCTCCACATACGCAATCCCAAATGCCAAGGAATCCATGTCCCCATCAGTCTCTCCTTCCTCCACAGAGGAAGCTCCAGCCACTTGTGACCCCCAAAGATAGGATCAACCTGTCTGATATGTGTTTGACCACTAGGAAGTGATTGTGACAGCTGAAGTTATAACCCAAACGGGCTCTTGTTCTGCAGTGAAGGGCCTTGTATGTGAAGTAGGACATAAGGTGCCTGACTAGTATTGCAGTTGAAGTCCAGTTTAACATGAGCAAAAGAAGGTAAATGGGATTTCCCCATATGTCCGCTGGGATTTGGCATGTTACGTAAAGCCCTCAAAGAACAGTAATAGTCTAAAACAGAAGTACGACCGCAAGGGGTTAAAGTAGCAGCAAGAGGAGAGATCAGCCTCTGCGTAATATATGCAACAAAAGATAGCAGCTTAAAAACCCCTAGTCCAATCCAGGAAACAGGATTCTGAAGAATATATTTTCTTAATGCAATTGCTCAGCAATTACTGGTGCTCTAGCCTTTTCAAAAAGGCACTGTTATGAAAAAAGTTCTCAGGACGATCATTTGATAAAGTAGGTCATGTAACTCAATACAAGCCCTCTGATCTATGTCCCTGTGAAGAACTGCATGTAAAACAAAGATGGCTGCTACAGACAACCAGTTCTTAAAGGGACATCAATTTAACAATACATGAATAAGGAGGAGGATTGGAAACTTTAAAGTGAAATGGCAGAAAAGCTGAAAGTAAGACATCTGCTCTAAAGAAAACAGTCCAGAACATGTGTGTGAAAAAGCCCAGATATAGAAAGGGTTACCTTCACAGTGACGAAGCCACCTTCAGTCACAATGCAACAGAGTAATAAGAGGATTTTAGTCTTACCTGTTAAATCCTTTTCTCAGTACATACAGGTTACTGGTAACTTTGGGTAAGAGATCCACCCCTTTAATTAGGCAGGATCAATTCTAGCCAACCAGCTCCAGTAAGATTTGAGACACTAACTATTGACTAGATAGTAGAAGGGAAAGAATACTCCTGTCAGCATGACCCCGAAGGACCCCCACGGCCTGCCACAGGAGAGCCAAGCATGGTCCCTTGACAGGGTGGGAGACCAGTAACCTGTATGGACTGAGAAAAGGATTTAACAGGTAAGACTAAAATACTCTCTTTTTGCTGTCATCCAATACAGGTTACTGGTAACTTTGGTATTTCCAACCATTGAGTTTCCCAGAGTCGGGAAGTAAGGCAAGGACTAGGGGCAAGGCCCCCAAAGTCACCAGAGCAGATATGATCAGATCAGAGATAGCCCAACAAATGTCAGACACCGAACAGGGGGTAACAACCCAAAACTGTTACAGCACACTGAAGTAGAGCCAACAGGGTTCAAAAGTGAAGGAAGCACCAAGAACCGAAGCACCAGAGGGGGCTTTCAGAAGCAGGTCGCCCATGTATGGAATAACTGATGCCGTCCCGGTGGAGGATGGACACCAAAGCTCCCAGGACATGGTTGAAGACTTGAGGAGGCTGTAGTCAGACCAAAGGGAAAAGCTGAAAACTGAAAGTGCCCTTGGTCGCAGGCAAATCAGAGATACTTCCAGCTCTCTGGATGAATGGCAATGTGTAGATATGCGTCCTGAAGATCCAGAGAGGCAAGGAATTCCCCCAGGGACATAGCAGCAATCACCATCCTTAGGGACTCCTGATCACAAAGAATCAAGATCCTTCAAATCCAAAATAGGATGACAACTGCCTTCTTGGAAGCCACAAAGAGGTTTGAGTAAAAACCCATACCTCTGTCCTGAACTGGAAGAGGTTCTAGAACATCCTTGTCCAGAAAGGCCTGGAGAGCACCACCGAACAGACAGCGTTTCTTTGCACCCTGGGGCATATGAGAAGGGAGGAAGAGATGAAAGGGATCCTGTATCCTTCTTCCACCACCAGTAGAACCCATGGGTCTGTCACTGAATCCTCCCAGAAGCCATGGTAGTGATGCAGACAGCCACCCACAGCAGAGTGGGGACCTGGGTTTGGCAAGTCGTGACGAAGGAGGCTTGGAAAAGACCATGGGCTTCCATTGCTGTTTGGGCTTGGAGGCGGCACGTGGAGCTGAGGGAACCGCCTGGTTCACCGGACATGTTTCAGTCTGGAAGGAATGAAAAACACAATTATGCTTGTGAGGCGTTTTCTTCCTGGGGACCAAAGGCAGAAGGGTACTTTTACCCCCAGTGGCCTCACTAATCAGATCCTTGAGATCTTGCCCAAACAGTTAAGTGCCCTGAAAAGGCAAGGAGAGGAAGGCTCTCTCTGAAGCAGTGCTAGCATACCAGATCTTGAGCCAAAGAGCCTGTCTGGCAACCACATAGTGGAAACCCTAGCCACCAAACAGAGGACATCAAATAAGGCAGCAGAAACAGTGCTGGGCCTCAGAAATGTTGGCAAGAAGCCACAACATATCCGAAGTAGGAGCACCCTGACGGACAGCCAGGGTGAGCTGTTCAGTCCAGACTGCAATGGCCCCTTTAACCCATGCCGCAGCGAACGCTGGGCGCATAGCAGTACCAGCTGTGGCAAAAGTGGCCTTGAGGGAAACCTCAATAATTCTTGTCAGTCCAGTCTTTCAAAGTTGATGCATCAGAAACTGGCAAGGCAGTAGACTTAGATAGCCTGGAGATAGGAGCATCCACTTTGGGGAGATAAACCCACTGAGCAAGCGCTGCCTCAGAGAAGGGGTAAAGCTTGGCACATTTCTTGGAAACAGATTTCCTGTCCAGAGATTTCCACTCAGACACAAGGCGGTCAAAAGTGGGAGCTTTTTAGGCTCCTGAAACATCAGAGGGGTCTAAAGAAACCTCCTGAACTAAGGGAATGTTTAGGGTAGTCAAGACAGCCCTGATCAGGCCCCTCAGCCAAGAGCTCAGGATCAGCCTCAAAAGGGTCCCAAAAAACCTGAAAGGAGCCCACAGCAGAACATTCCTCAACATCTGAGTCCACCAACAGTTCCTCCTCAGAGGAATCAGATACGTCAGGTACTCCCTGTAGTTTTGGAAGGGAAGATTTGACTGAACAAGGGGTCTGCCATGAATGGAAGACCCCATGTAACTGGGATGGAAGGAGTTGCAATGTAGACTGGAGGTCTCTAGTAGCAGCCTTGAACTCTTGCACCTAAACTGGCTCTAATGCATGACTGGAGGTCCTTGGGAGAGACTCAGGGACATCAGAACATGCTGGGCATAAATTACCTGAATTCTCTAGGTAACCCTGAGGAGCAATGCGCAATAGGAGACACAGAGACCCCAGCTTCCTTACTCTTAGGCCTGGCCCCAAAGCTCCAACGGATTAGACACTCTCAGTGTGAGAAACATTTAGTATAATGAATCACCCAATTACAGTGCGAAAGATTAAAATTTCACCCGAGAAAAAAAATCGCTAACATGCACTTCTCTGCTGACTAACCCTTCGCCTGCCAGATAGGAGAATTCCAAGCCCTGCATAGGATACTCGTTCTGGAAGATGGCTGCCGTAGCACGAGCCAAACAAGCGTGCAAAACAAGTGCTCATGGGAAGTGTAGTTCTCCCAGAAAAATATCCCAACAGTGCCCCAAGCCCCCTGACACCCCCCCCCCCCCCAACACGCTTGAAATGTTAACAGGAGGAAACAAGGGCAGACAATTAAAATGAGCCATCTCTGAAGTCGCTACGTTGAGTGATTGCAGAGATGTCCCACACTGTACAGTCCCAGAGAAGTGACTAGAGCAATGGCATCTATGCGGTAAAGCGCGTCTGGAATTCTAATTTTTACAGAGTTTAAACAGTAAAATAAAATGCATGAATCACCACTAAAACATGTGAGGATACCCCCAAAAAACTGAACCAAGTAGGGAAAGTGTCAAACCCCCCAAAGATGCAAAACCAGCAGCTAAAGGTTTAAGTTACTACATAACCCTGCTCCAAAACATCCATCAGACATACAGATAAACCCAATGAGTGCTGGAACGTGCAATAGAACTCCAAGGAAAAAACCCTGTGCGGAGGGGCACTGTGGGACCTGCAGCACTCAAAGGGTTGCTCACCTTTCCTGCAGATCTTCTGTCTTCAGACTACCATGTATTAAGAAGAAGCCTCAGTGGGCAACTCCCGAGGAAAGAACCTGGACCCAATATCCCCCCCCCCAGGGCTTAAGGTCCACAAAAGCACCTGGTTACTGAGCTAGCCACATCTAAGGGCATTGTCAGTTATGGTAATCCACCTAATGGTGGTATTCCATTTCTAACAGAAACATTTTCTAAAACTATAGCAGAACTGTTCTCTTGCCTGTGTTTTCACCAAGGAAGATATCTTTCTAGAGCTGGTTGGTTAGCTGCAGCCAAGGAGGGAAGGTAGGCTCCACCCCCTGCATACAATTGTTCCTGCCTAATTAAAGGGGCAGATCGCCTACCCAGAGTTACTAGTATTTGGACGACAGAAAAGTGCTGTACAGGCAAAACACCAGAATAGCAGTGAATAGTTATAGGGATATTAAATATTGTATGTATTAAAGAAATAAAATCATCTATGTAGTTTTTCTGATACTTGCAGCATTTAGGAACAGTTGTGTTATAAATTTTACCTCTCCCGCCCCTTTCAGGCACATTACCGCTAAATAAGTCATTTCTAGTCTGTAGAGCGAACAAAGCGTCTGGAGAGCCAAAATAGAATACAGTCATGAATATTTCCTTGGTATCCACTCCTGTTTCGGCTCTAGATGCTTCGTCCAGTCTACAGACCAAAATCCAAGTCTGACAGCTTTAGCAGTGATGTGCATAAAAGGGGGAGGGAGGGGTAAACTTTAGACTGCAATTGCTCCTAAACACTGCAAGTTACAGAAAATATACATAGATGCTTTCATTTATTTCTTTAATACATAAAATATTTACTGCCAAAATGAATACTATCCCTTTAAACGTGGCCATGGCCAGCAATAGGTTGGCTTAGCCATCAAATGATTTTTATTACATAACATGAAGTACTTCAAAAGTGTACAGACACATGAAAAACTCCAGCCCCATGTAACTGGGAATAAACTGAAGTCGAAGAGCAGTGCCTAAACCCCATTTCCTGAAGGCCGGTTACCTGAAAGAGTAGGGAAGTCACTGCCACAGAGGCCCTGCCCTCTGGAGAAGAACTTTGCACAATGCAGAACACCAGACAAGACTCCCCCCCCCCCTTTAACCCCTTAAGGACCGGCCACACGAATGTTGGTCACTTAAGGACCACGGACCATTTTTTTTTGGCACATCCGATTCCAGACTCTCCGAACGGTGTGCAGCCACGTGCGGAGCCCAGAATTCCATGACTGCCCAGGACCGTCATGGGTCCTTAAGGGGTTAAAAGTGTTATTGTTCATATTCTGCAAGTGCAATTTTTTTTTTTTTTTTAAAGTTAACACATTGCAAACAGAACCAGGGAGCTCATTGTTAGCCGAGAGCTACAGACATTTTAAAAGCAAGTCTAGTGATAAGATGTAAGATATCATACAGAACACTGCAGACCAGGGAGGGTTACCTTGTATGTTTATCTTGTTTTCATGGTCAATTGTGGAAGTGATCCCCTTGTTTTACAGAGCCCCAACAATTTGGTTTGTTCCTGTACAATCCATACTATACCTAAAGCCTTTACAGAGATTGCAATGTTTCAAAATAAATGCATCTCAGATTCTTTAGTTAATGGGCCATATAGAGCATTATTAATCACTCTATGATGTGCAGTTCCAGAATGCAAAGTGTTCACCTGCCCCCCCCCCACCCTTTTTGTCTATGTAAAGTTGCACAGGAAGACCGTCAAGATGGATCACAGCAAAGGACAATCTTGTTAGCCTAAGGAAAAACATGCCATCCTCAAAAGGAGGCAGGGTTTTCCCTTATGCTCACAGGCAGGAGATTGTCCCTTGCTGTGACCAGATTCCACGTCTGAGGGGAGGCAGCTTACAAGAGGTAAAGGGGTGGGAGAGAGAAACCCTTTATAGTTTAAAAACTCTAGAACTACACATTGTAGAGAAGTATCCCTTTTCACTTTATACACTGCTTGCAGTAGACTGAAGACAATTATACAGATATGCTATAGGTCTGTCTGTAAAAGAAACCAGTTAGGCCTTCCAGTAAGATTGATTCTTCTATATCAATCTGAATAGCAATTAAGCTTTATAGTCATCCATAAAACTATTCTAGAAATAAAATTAAAACTGGTAAAGTGTCCCCCTCCCCATACGTCACAAGACCAACAAGCTGGTCTGGACAGATTGTAACAAGGGACAATCTTTCAGCAGAAAGAAAAACATGCCCTCTATCAAGGAAGCAGGTTTTTGCTTATACAAGATTGCCCCCTTATTGCAATCAGTCCAGTCTGCTGACCAGATTCCCAATCCTAGGGGGATGATTTTCAATGTATGTAAAACAGACAGAAGAGGGACACTATTATAGAAAGAAATGCAAACTACAAAGTTAAGGAAAGCTAAATCTACTTATGCAATAGTCAATCTTACTGTAATACCTAAACATTACTATCCTTTTAAGCAAATTGAGAGGCAACTATAGTTCCATAGAAAAGTCAGATGAGTTTTAAGAGTTAACTGTTAAGCCATTTAAGCAATGCAACCCCACAAAGCAAATGAGTTTGTCCCACACCTTTACAAGCATTACCGGACTATCAACCATCGATGAATACTTTGGATGTCAAAAATTGACCTCATCTAACATGCACTTGTGTTTATAAGTCAGTCACTTAATGGGCCTTTGAGTTTTCCTGGTGTCATGCAATCTCTTTGTACATAAAGCCTATACAATTATAGTCCAACAAGACTAGGTAACTTTTTCAGCCAGGTTTTATTGGTTTGGTGATCAGTACACAGACACTATGAACAATCTGTACATTTTTTTTTTCCTCTTAGAACTCTAGTAGATTGGAAATCTAAAAAATAAACACATGTAGTTGAAATCATTGGAATCCATTAATCTAGCGGCCTTCCAGCTTGAAGTTCAAAGACAAGTTGTTTCGTAGAAAATCTAGCACCCCTCGTACCAGCATCTTTGATGCACTACGTCAACCCATCATCTGTCAATGTGGCACAAGTTACAGCCACCTTGGCAATGAAAGGGTTAACACATGAACAGTCACATTCCACTTCTCATTACTTCACATCACACGCACTACACACTCAAATGAAGTTTCCCAAGAAGTTTCACAGCACTTTTACAAAGTTACTGAAAATAAAATACCACTACCCAGGAAAAACAAAACCAAAAACAGTAACGTCACAGATAGTACACAATTCTTAGAGGGAAATCCATCACCGGGGGAGTTTTTATTAGTTTTCGGTGTAAATTGTACGCAAGACAACATGAGTACAAAGAACATTTAAAATGGTAAGACGTTTTAAAATGTGGAGTTCTGTAAGAGCCAGTTTGGGTACCAGCAAGAGCCACCACATAGCAGCCCATTTAAAGAGCAACAAGCCATGTCAAACAAGGGGTACCTAGAATGGTTGTGGTCACAAGGCTGCCTAAGACATTCATTCCCCATTGTAACTGGTTTAAAACATTCCTAGACAGCTGACCACTGGTACAAGATCTCCATCCTTTTGTAAATGGGACAAAATAAAAATATGCATTGTACCCCATCCAATGGGGAAAATTTTAAAATAATAAAAAAGAAAAAAAATGGTGGGATTCCCTCCTATTTTAAAAATGTGTTTTCTAGAATTAAACTACTAAAAAACTTGCATTTACAAAATAGTTGATAAAAATATTCCTCTGAATTGTACAAGGGAGGTACAGGAACCACTGATAAAAGACTTGGTACAAGATGTAGGTTATTCAGACTTTGATTCCTTGTCGCCTCCATCAGAAGCTGGAGCCTAGGAGAGGGAAACAAATAAAGAAGACATTTAAAGCTCTATATGGAAACAGGAAGTGTAGTTTGGAAAATTAAAGAGGAACAGAAAAACTAAGTTCAAAGCTATTTGAAAACAATGGCTATGCGTCCCTGACTATGGGTTACCAAGTCTGGTAAGCTCCAGTTAGTATTTACAGGAGTTGCGCGGAGCAAAGTAATATTGCTAAGATATTTCTGATAAGTACAAACTTCCTGACTTCTCAAAACACCAATGCCCCAATCAAACATGAGGTTGAAGTCATTTAAGCACTGAGAGCCACTTTAATCAGCTGTAGTTAGGAACAGATGGCCCTTGTTTTCAGTTTATTTTGTGAAGGAGCCCATAATGCCTAAACTGGTGAGTCTGAAAGTTTTTACCCATTACACTATTCACCCTTTGTAGAGATTCTCCAAATACAGGACAAGTCTCTGAACATGTAATGAGAGATTTAAAAGGAATCACTAAACAAGCTAGTGTTATAAGCAAAACTAGCCTGTAATTCACTCTAGCATCTTTACGTGTCAAGGTCTAAAATAAAGTCTAGCATGATCTGAGGGAGCAGAAGATTACTACCCTTTGCATTGCTCCCATTGATTTTCTAGGATATCCTCTCAACAGAGAGGAAGAAGGAGGAAGAAGGAAAAAGAAGAAAAAAAAAAAAAAAAAAAAAAAAAAAAAAAGTGGACATAAAGTGAACCTGTCTGCTAGACTGATTTATGGTTAAAGTATAGACATTAACCCTTTGAGTGTCATGGTTGCACCAGGCACACGATGCTGGCACTTAAAGGGTTAAATACTGGTACAGTAGGGAAAACAAACACACTACCACGCATACTAAAGACCAAGGCAGTTTATTGTTATAAATGGGCTTAACTACAGTAAAACTATTTTACATGCACTGCTGGGAGACTACAAAACAAGCTTTATTATGTTGAAGTGTAAAGGTCAGAGGACCAGAGGGACTGGCATTGTATGCAGACCTCTGTTCTGTAAAATGGTATGGCTTTTAACTGAAATGTAATGACTAATAAGTGTCAGTAACTGTGGCAGATCCTTCTGCCCATGTGAGGAGAATAAAAAACCTGCACTGTTTGGGAGGTGGGAAGAGCAGGTTAGTTTAAGAAGTTCTGTTGAAGTGGTTCTCAACCCTCTCTACAGGGCCATGCCTCTTAGTTTACCTGCCCATGCAAGTTAACCCTTTGAGTTAGAAGGTACTCAACACGTATACCCCCTCTGGCACTCAAGGAGTTAAGTCAGGTTTTAATTACCTTGTCTACCCACAAACAGGGATAGAAACATTGCCTGTTAAGTGCCCACAGAGAGAGAGAGAGAGTGGGGAACCACTGATCTGTCACATTTTAAGGAAGAGGTGGAGCCACTTGCTATTATCTATACGTGAAAGTTATCCTCTACTACATCAGACTAATAATTACATCAATGCTTGTAGCACCTGGCAAGATAAGTCCTATGAAATGTTTGTTGTGCCTCCCATGCACAATAAAGCTTTAATGATCCATTAACATGAACCTGTCACCTTGAATTCAAGTTTACATATTTGAATGCTTCAATCACAGCTTCCCATTTATCATACTGGCCAAAAAATGAGTAGATACATAGTTCAATAGAGGTAGTGATACTTTTCTGAATGAAAAAGCTCAGAGTATAGTACAATGACAGTTATTTAAGTGTAGCGAGTATCTTCATGAGAAACAGTACTGATTGATATCCATCAGCTGGTTTTTAATCACACCAAATGGTGTTTTTATATATGCGGAATGGACAGAGCCTTTTGACAGACATCAGTGAGGCTAAAAGCTGGTAGATGGGACACCTGAAATGTCTTCTTAGCCTATCAGTACTAACCTCATCATCTTTTGTTTCCCCATTCTCAGAAGGCAAGTCTTCTTTGGCCTCCTCTTTGTTAGCTTCCTCAGTCTGTTTACCTTTTGCTCCCTTCTTTCCCTTTGCTGGAACCTTCTTGTCCTCTGCTTTGTCCTGTACATACAAACAAAACATTAGTTATCATTAACATTTATGAGGTTCACAAGATGCTTAAGAATGTATTCTATAAAAATGCAGCCGAGTAACAAAAAGGCATTTACTCACTACAGAGTCCAACATGTTAAAAATGCAATTCATGATGGATTGGTTTAGAGCACTAGTGAATCAAATAAGTCAACTCAGATTCACACAATGAATGCCACTAAAATGAGATTAAGAGCAGAAGACACAAGGAGGCCTGTAGCAGGAGGGGAAAGACCCAAAGTACAAACATCACTACAGAAAATGCCACATTAAAATAGCTAAAAGATTAGTGTGCAAGACTGCAATCTCAGGGACCAACATTTTCACTTGAGTTAAATGGACAGTAATGCCCCCATTAAAAAAAAAAAAATAATAATAAAAAAAAAAATAAAAAAAATTTAAGAGTTATGTAGAGCTGCCCCCCCCCCCCCGACATCAGATGTAAGCTGACAGCAGCAGTTCCTGGTCCGGGGACCGACAAGCAGCTCTGCAGCAGAGCCGCAATTTAAAAAGACTTCCTTCTTTGGAACTGGCAAAAGATTTGTAACATTGTGCCATGTCTCAGATCTTACTGTTGTGTAGCTCAATAGTTATTCAGCTCCAACGATCCCTCACCCACCTCTTGACACGTCACACTGAAGCTGCAGTCTGGTCTGGACAGCTGCAGCGAGGGACAAGCTTCAGCGAGCAAAGGGAAAATCCTGCCCTCCTTTGTCAAGGGGAGGGGGGAAGAGATGGGGCAAGATTTCCCTTATACTTACTGAAGTTTGTTCCTCGCTGCAACCGGCGAGTTGCAAAACCAGATTTGAGATTCAGAAGGAGGTGGCCAGAAGGGTTGGGCGAGGGATCTTTAGCACCAAATATCTGAGACATAGAGCAATAGGATACTAGGAATATATAGAAGACTCAGCAAGAGATTTGTAAGAAAACATTGCTATCCCTTTAAAGGGATAGTAATACTTCATTTTAACTTTATTTTATTTTGTAGGCATTAAAAAAACATGAAGAATGATATAAGTCTTATCTCTCAAACCTTTATGGTTTATGAGATATTCACAAGCAAAGTTTCCCCCTCCCGCCCCTTTTACCTACTGTAAACAATCTCTTCTCAGATGTGGAATCCAGTCCATAGACTGGACAGATAACAGAAGGGGACACTCTTATTCCTATGAAAACAATGAAATCCCTGCCCCCCTTGACAAGCTTTTCAGGTTTTTCCCTTATCTTAATTGAAGATTGTCCCTCTTTGCAGTCTACCTGGGCAGCTCCCTTCTGCCCTGGCTGAGAGGTGTTACATCCATAAAAGGGGCGGGAGGGGGACACTTTGTTTGTGAATATCTCTTAAACCATAAAGGTTTGAGAGATAAGACTTATATCGTTCATCATGTTTTTTTAATGCCTACAAAATAAAATAAAGTTAAAACAAAGTATTACTATCCCTTTAAATACAAGTAACAATATGGGCAGTGTGTTTTGCTACCTAGGGTATGCACACAGGGGGGTTGCAATCAACTGCACTTCTCTGGTACATAAGGCAGGGCTCAAAATTTCCACTCGCCACTAGCGAGTGAAAATTTAGCCCTGGCGAGTACAAATTCAGCCCTGGTGGGTATGGCGAGTAATTTTTCAGGTCTGGCTAATAGCAAAGGATTAAAATTATAAGCCCTGCATAAGGTATTAAATAGTTGTTGAGGGTCAATTGTCCCCTGCAACGTATTTATCTTGCATCACTTTAGTTTCTTGAACAAGGTCCTGATTCAGGAAAGGAGATTACACAAAACCAGAAGCCAGCAAGCTTCCTTCACCAAGAGCACCTTAACAAACAACCCACCTTTACTGCCGCCTTTTCCTTTTTTGGCTTTGGTTCAGCTTTTGGAGGTGCTGGTTTCTGCAAGATAAAATCATAGTTTGTTTAGGCATTGGGGGAAAAAGTAATTGCCCACTCTCTCAGTTAACACTTGAGCAGCACCTACTTCCAGTTAGTTGGCCATTGGTGAAAAAACACCCTCTAATCAAACTCCAGTCATAGGCAAAAAGATGAAACTTGTGCTTTGCAGGTCCAGTAGTAACCCACTGTTTGAGCAAATCTTTATTCCTGTTCAAAACACTCTCACTGGCAGCCAAACTGGAAGGTGGTGTTGCCCGCACCCAAACACTGTGCAAGAAATTTGTCCTAGCACAAGTACTGTTTTAAAGCTAGATTCAGGCAGCTACATTTATGTTAACATGTCCTTAAAGGGTAAGGTCACTTTTACAGTAAGATACACATAAAAAATACCGATCTGTAGCTGTACAAGCATGCACAAGTTTGCAGTTTTAATTTCAATTTATAATAAAAGTTTCCCCTCCCTTTTACTTATGTCAGCAGCCTCAGCAAGCCAGTACAGATAAACTGGGACAGGGGTCAATATTCCAGCATAATGAACATGCCTTCCTTTGTCAAGGTCTTCCTTACACGGAAGGAGGGGAAGAAAAAAAAAAAAAAAAAAAAACAAAAACACACACAAAACAAACCACACAACTCACAAGCAAACTTATGTATGCTCATTCCAGCTACAGATCAGTATACAAGAACATAAAGAATACCTCATCCTTCAGTTAGAATGACATTACTATCCCTTTAAAGATAAACAGGTTTAGGCATACAGCTTATAGTTCTGTTAAAGGGATAGATATGTTTCATAATAAAAGCATCTCTAATCAATCTCTAAATCTCATTAGATGAGGGACAGAAAAAAGCCAAACCCCACATACAGGTGCTCTTTAAAGTGATTTCAAAAAGTGCCTGTTTCAAAGTGACAGTTCCAGTGTAAATACTAGAACTACTACAAACAAGCGTTAACTCACAATATTCATGTTTGATATAAAATAAATATGAACACTTCATTCAAACTACCTGTGTGTCATGTTAGCCAAAATTCCAGCAGATGTGGTTTAGGAGATACCCACACATTTGTGAAGAAAGTTAAAATCTAGTACTAAGCAGAGTCATTACCATGACATCACTGAAAAAATGAACATGAAATGTTGCTTGTACCGCAGTTAGCATATGGTAAAACCTTTATCACCTTTACTGTACTTTTGCCAACATGACAGACATTCAAATATGCAAACTTAATGGTCCAAATGCACAGTAGGACAAAAACATGCATCTGACAATCTGCATGTTATAAGCATTATTTTCACTTCTTGATACCTTGGTGCAGGGCTATCCAACTTCAGTCTTCAAGGGCCAACAGGTCAGGATTTCCCCGATTAAAGGGATAGTAAAGTTTCAAAATAAAAGCAGCATCAATTAATCTTCATAGTATTTGGGCCATTGAGAGTGTTATTTCACTACTGTCAGAGTTGAAGTTCAAGAGTAAATGAATGATAATGTACCCTACTCCCACCACTTTTACTGATGTAACACTGCTCACCTCAGAGCAGCAAGACTGTCTGGATCACAGAGAGGGACAATCTTCAACTAGCATAAGGAAAAACCTGTGAAGGGGGGCAATGTTTTCATTGTTCTCACAATAAGAAGATTGTCCCTTGCCGAGAACTGTATGGTCAAGAGACCAGATGAAACATCTGAGGGGAGGGGGCTTACACTAGGTAAAAGGGGCGGGAGGGGGATACTTTATCATTCAATTACTCTTGAATTACAACTCTGACAGTATTGAAATAACAATGTGGCTCAAATACTGTGAAGATTAATTGGAGCTGCTTTTATTTTTGAAATATTACCCTCTCGTCAATCAAAGTGAATTAGCCACTGATTAAGCACATGTGCTTAATCAGGGAAATAACATCCCAGCCTCTTGGTCCAGCCTTATAGCCAGAAAGTGTGCATATCAGTCAGCTAACACACACACACACTGCAAATCTAGAACCACCAATTGCTTCATGGGTGAGAAGGTATATTATGGATAAAAAGGATACTTTTTACCCCATTGAGTGGCAGAGTGACGTACACACACACTGCAAGTCATTATATTAGTAATCTAGTTGTCTATAACTGCAGTTCTTTCAAGATATGGGCCATAAAATAAACTATTAACCATTTGAGTGCCAGAAAGGTATCAAATGCATTGGAAACATCTGACACTTAAGTGGTTAATTAGCCTTAGTCAGCTTTATCTGCAATCAGTGGAACCAAGTACACATTTCACTAACTTCTGTCATAATTAAACCTTTAAGCATCACAGGTATCCAACACATTGTGTTGCTATGTACTGGACAACTGGCTCTCAAAGGGTTAAAAGAACAAAATGTTTTCATGGTACTTACAGCAGACAGCCTTGCCGATCGCCTCTTGGGCTAGGAAAAACAAAAATATACACTTGTTATAAGATATAAGAGATAAACAAAATGAAACATGTTACATGTACACAAAAGTATACAGGTATGGCTCACCTCATCCTTGGCATCTCCAGCATCAGCTGCATTAACCTACAAACAAGAAAAGCGTTTTTTATTCAAAATGTTAATAAAAAATACGACATAATACATATGAGATTTGAGCAAAAACACCAGCCACCTGACCTTGGAAAAACAAGTTTACTTTTAAAATGGTCGTGATTCCTCCACCATGAGCAAGCCAGCAGGTGGCGCCATGTCTGCTCCATCAATCCTCCTCTCCGTGGTACAAACCAAACAGGGAGGGGGAACAGGAGTGTGTTTATAAGGCAACTTATCCTCTACAAAGAAAGCATCCTCGATATGGGCAGGCAGTGACACCCCCCCCCCCCCCCCCTTCAGGTTCCTTCGACCCCTCCCCCTGTGTATCCTGCCCTCTCCATGGAGAAGAGTTGGGTCATTAGTGTAGGGGGACAGACTAGTAGACGGGTCGTGATGTCATTGCCGTCAATTATTTTCTATTGGCTGAGCGCAACGGGAACGTTCTAGAACATGTGGACCTCCCCCGTCCCGCGTTGACCAGTGAGAGCGGGAGAAATCTGAGGAGAACCCGTAGCCGAGGGCGAGCAAGAATGGTTCAGACTGACTGGGGGAGGGAGGGAAGACGAAGCGGCGCTGATCCTAGTGCAACCCGCGCCATTACTCTCCGCTTTCACACCCCCTCCCAGCACTATCATATACACCACAACTAGGAGACAAGGGATCACCCCGCCAAATCATCTCACGCCTGTACCCAGTGCGACAGAAGGGTTTGCATCGCACTTTTTTGCTACGAAAGTGTCGAGTTGTGTATTTAACCTGAAAAGGTTGCTCGCACATCTTCCAAAGAAAACAGCGATGTGCAACACATACATTTCCGATATCTGCACACCTCCTTAATTTAAGGGGAAATCCGACATAGACCCTGCATACCACACTAGTATAATTAGTACAATTCCCATCCATAAAAAAACCCCAAAACAATTAGTTCCCTCAAATGAGAACGTTTCAAATATACGTAAAACTGAAGTTTTAGTAAATTAAAAAATGCATTAAATATTGCGCAAAAAAAGTGGACACTAAGCTGCCCAATAAACACTTCACAATCCTCCGTGGTGCACAGCGCAGAACAATGGAGAAGACGCCGTACAACTATTTGGCGGCAAAAATCCAGATACAAGTTCGGTCCGTGCACAACTCCATGTCTCACATCGCCCGGGAGCGCACCGCCAGCACTGAGGGGGGAAACGGGAGAAAAATCCGCGGGAGCTTGCAGGAGTCAAATATCACGTCCTTGAGCCATAAATCCCGTGTACAGAGCAGGGAGAACACGGCACGTCCGCTTACCTTTCTCTTGGGCATGGTGATGGGTCTGTGCTTCTGTTCCTCGTTAGAAAACCAGGGAATGTACTGGAGCTCCCCCCGCCGCTGCCTCCTACAAGCGCTAGCTGGCCACACTAATGGACGCTCTTGTGTGGAGAGACAAGAAATGCCTCCAGTTTTTTTTTTTTTTTAAACAATATTTTTTTTTTTTTTTTTCCTCTCTAAGCCCTCCTGCAGATGGAGTCCTCACAAAGACTACTTCGCTCCCTAGCGTTTGCAAGCAGTTAATAAACGAAGCAAAGAACTAGTTCAAACTGGATAGGATCCCTCCGCCTCTTATCTATTCACCGCTACAACCTGCTGGGGGGCTGGGAAGAAGGAGGAGAAGCGCCATGTTCCCCCCGCCCAGATACCCCAGTGATTGGCTCTGCTTGGCTACACATCGCCTTTCAAACCATAATACAGGCACCTGTCTGGGTAGGTTAGCCCGTCAGTCAACCCGCCTTACTCCCCCATCCCCCCTGTCTTGTTGTACGAGGAGGGGGCATAGTAAATCGCCTTTGGGATTTTTTTTTTACCCCCTTCATATGAGATTATTTTTCACGTTTGTTTGAATCGTTGGTGGTAAATACAACTCTGCTCGCTGATTGGTCCAAACGCGCCATGGGGTATGGAACGTCATGAACCACGCCGCTAGAAGCATATGTCCCAACGGTCCGTCTTTTTAGCATGTTCAATGGTGGAACGGGAGATGCAGTGTAGTGTATGCGGATATGATAGACATGCAATAAAACAATATATCGCTGTGTCTGGTTTTCTCCGTACTTCGTTTTTACACTACATTTCCACAGGTTTATCTCAAGAGGGCCCTGAGGGGTGGGGTTTGATGATCGCTATTGTGTGTCTGTGTGATGTGATCCCAAGCTGGAAACATGGCGGAGAGCTGTGCGTGGCTGTTAGTGTTGAGCACTGTGTTTCTGTGCAATCTCTTTAAAATCCTGCTTCCTTCATTTTCCTCAATAGTAAGTAAGCGATCAGTCGCTTTTCAGTAGCAATAAAGGAACGAAAATAACTGATTGAAAGGAGGGAGGCGAGGCAGAAATCAGTGATAAATTGCTTAAATAGAAATTCCTATTACGTTTTTAGTAAAACGTGCAGAGACGAAATTATTTATTGTTGTACAAACGTGTAATTAAATCGAGATTTTACACCCCACGTTTTAATGAGAGTTCCCTGTCCCGAATACATAATTGTTTGTCTTTACATACTAGCCTCTAAAAATAAATTGCAAAGAGCTGGATTTCATTTACTTTGCTTTGAATTATCACCAATGTGGTGTAAAGATTACTAATGCATCTTTAATATGGGTACGGGATGGCATCGGACTGCCATGTTTTTGTCATCTTGAGATTCATTCTCACCTTACTTAACCTTTTACTGGAGCATTGAATCGTATACTTAACGATCATACACGAATTGCGCAGAAAAACACATAAATAATTGTAAGCGTTGGATCCCCAGCGCTTCTACACTAGGAGTACCATCTGCATAAGATAAAGAAAAGTATAGTCGGCGTCACTGAGCTCTAGTTTGAAGCCAGAATAGCCAAGTGCTATTGTGTACAACTGCAAACAAGTAATGGAGGTTGTTGTCTCCAGTACGTCCCCGAGTGTATTTTAAACAACACAAAACAGCCATGTCGTCACTATGTCATATAAATCGGATGCAGTGCACCACTTTCGTGATATATTCTGCAGTGCTGCATTTTGATGATGGATCTGGAAAATACATGTTCACCTGCACACATGGAATATAAGATACATTTTGTTAATGTCGCCATTGACTTCTTCGTTCCCGCCTGTAGACATGAACCCAGTAGCAATACTATGCAAATGTTCACTCTGATACAACATACAATAAAAGCAGTGTTGTAGTCTTGCACGTAGTTAATAACAAAACACTATAGGATACAATCTGCCTACGGTATAAAATTAAGTTTTGTCTCAAAACATGCAGTCAACATAGTTGAATATTTATTTGTATGGCTTACTATCAAGATAGTACAGTATTTCCTAACAATTTGCCAGAGGCATTTGCCTGTAATATAAGAAACACACTTAATAATAAAAAAAAATATGGTGAAGAGCATTTTATTTTCTTCATATTTTTCTACATCAATTTTCCCAAACTAAAGAGGAATTTATTTGGATAAAAATTATATATATATATATATATATACAGCAAATAAATTATGATACATAATGCCTCTTTTTTTCCTTCAGGTGTCCAGGTTGTTACAGAAGGATGCAGAACAGGAATTTCAGATGAGGTCTGATATACAGACTATGAGGCAAGAGCTCTCCAGTATTAGTATGATGGATGAGTTTGCCAGATATGCCAGATTGGAAAGGAAAATTAACAAGATGACTGACAAACTTAAAACTCATGGTAATACTCTCATTTCACCAACCAATATATCTCCATATATACTTTTCTTGAACATTCAGTGACAACAGTCCTTTTCTGCAAAATGTTTCCTCCTTGAACTTCATTAAAGCTTTTAATACATTTGTAGATTCATATCATCAGCCCTCTCCCTTCCTAGCTATACTTATTTTTCTTACCTCCAATGTGGAACACAGGAACCATGGGGTATTGTTCCTCTCCTCCGTAAGTTAACCCCCACCTCCCTGTTTCAAGTTATCTAGCCTCAGAAAAAGGACAAGCTTGTATTGCTTCCTGTTATGATTTTTTTCCCCCTTAAACGGATAGTAATACTTCGTTTTATCTTTATTTTATTTTGTAGGCATTAAAAAACATGAAGAATGATATAAGTCTTATCTCTCAAACCTTTATGGTTTAAGAGATATTCACAAGCAAAGTTTCCCCCTCCCGCCCCTTTTACCTAGTGTAAGCCATCTCTTCTCAGATGTGGAATCCAGTCCATAGACCAGACAGATAACAGAAGGGGACAATCTTCTTCCTATGAGAACAATGAAAGCCCTGCCCCCCTTGACAAGTTTTTCAGGTTTTTCCCTTATCTTAATTGAAGATTGTCCCTCTCTGCAATCTACCTGGGCACCTCCCTTCTGATCTGGCTGAGCAGTGTTACATCAGTAAAAGGGATGGGAGGGGGACACTTTGTCATTGAATTACTCTTGAATTACAAGTCTGAATTGAAATAACACTCTCCAAAGTCCAAATACTATGATGATTAATTAGAGCTGCTTTTATTATGAAATATTACTATCCCTTTAAAGGGGAATTATCACCCCTATACAAGCCTCATTGCCATCCTTATATATTGATAAGCTTTAATCGTTGTTTTTTGTTTGATTGTTTTATAAAATGCACGCTCTTGTGACATTTACATTATTAAAAATGAGCTGTGGCCTTACTTCCGGACAGACTGCAGTTACTGCTGTGCACTGCAGTCAATTTTCTTCTGTTTTCTCACCAAGTATTGTTGTGTTCCAACCAGCTGACATGGAGAAATCTTCTGTCATCGGAGGAGGTTGGAACTGGGCAATACTTGAGGAACAGAAGAAGACTGACAGATTGCGGTGCAGAGCTGTAACCACAGTTTGTCCAGAAGTAAGGCCACTGCTCATTTTTAATAATGTAAATTTCTCAAGAGCATGCAATTTATTAAAAAAAACAAACAAACAAAAAAAAAAAAAAGATAAACGCTTTTCCCTATATGAGGATGGCAATGAGGTAAACTTGAATATGGGTGATAATTCCCTAGCATGCGATTTGTAGTACGAGTAATGTAATTATAAAGTATCCCCCTCCTGCCCCTTTCACCTGCGTCACTGGATTCCCTGGAGTTAGAGTAATATCACAACTTGGTTCTCTTCAACTGTATTATTAGCATCAAAGCCATTTGACTACTATTCTTAAGAGCATAGGGTGAAGGTGACGGTGTGGAAGTACTAAATATACTACACTTAGAAGGTTTACTCTGCACTGTGGTTCATTTTTCCTGGAATTGGAGTTCCCAGTTCAGATATCTTACTGGACAGTTTCCCTATAGAGATTAACTTTATTACATGCCTATATACCTCATTACTGAACTTCTCTGAGGTTCTGTATTTATATAATATAAGTCTAAAGGCCCTTACTGCTATGTCCCTATTCTTACTTGGCACCCATTATAAAGCTTGTTTATCACTCCATCTTTCATATTTCACATGCTTTCTCATGGTTTCTATGCTTGCAGTGGTGGCTGCTTTTTACTTCTAATGTTTTAAACCCTTTCTGCACTATATGACTCTTTTTTAGGCTTCCTCTTCATTTCTTTGTAAGCCTTACTTTATTGTAATTTTCTGGTAATTTGCTGTATATTCATGAAATATTTAGCTTTATTTTTATTTTCCTTTTGATTTATTGTTTTTGGTACACGGCCCCTTTGCAGCGCCCATATTTGTTCCATAGGAATATACAGTGAATCTTTACAGGGAAGTATCTTTGCATCTGTTTCACATACATGGGTCAAAGTTGGCTCAAAATTAATCACTGACCATGCTGTAATGCATGGTCAATAAGGGGGGCAGTGTTTTTTTTGTTTTTTTTTTAAATTAATGTATTTTAATTAGTTCACTGGACCTGTTTCCAGAGAGTTTTCTGTCATGTAGTGTGAAAGCAGATCTAATGATACAATGAAAAAAATATATACAGCATACAAATCTTTGCATTGAATGGATAGTGTTACATTATACAACTATACTACTTTCCCCGTTGACTGACTAGAACATTCTCTGGATAGGAAGTTCCAGAAAGTTTACCATGTGGAAAAATTTGACTACATATTATGCGCTTAAAGATTATCTTAAGTCAGAATAAAATGTTACTGTCCCTTTCAAGTTCAGTACTTTAGTTTTGTGAGCTGCTGTCTAAAACTTTACTCGATTTTGAAGGTTTCATATAACCAAAAATTTAGACAAGAAACTATCCCTGTCACCTTTTGTCTTTTTTTTTTATACATTGTTTTTCTCACCTTTTCAGTCATTGGCTAATATTTTGAAGTGTGTTAATATTGACTACAGCAATGTTTGAGTTCTTTTCTCGAGGTACACTAACACTCCAGAATTTAGAGCTTCGGTAGTTCAGATTTTACAGATATTCCTAATTAAGCGCTGGTAAATCAATCACAATGACTGAGCCACTGGTTACTTATCTGTGCTGGAATATTCTGAAAATCTGCACAGCTGTTGTACTCAAAGGACTAATATTGAGAAACACTGATTTAAAGTAAACAGTGAACCATAAGATTATTGCATTTACAAATATAGATATGTCACTGAATACCAGTAAGCTTCTCCTGTAAACTGTTTGCTTTCCCAGTTCCATGCCGATACCTACAGAGCTGGGCGAATGGCTCTCCCACTTCCTGCTTGATTGGTTACTGGCTACAATGGAGTCTGAGACTCCTTTCATAATCTTCTATGTTTTCTGGCACAGGTACAGTCATTCCCATGGCTTTTGTGTCTGTGTACAGTTGCAGAGCAATGGAGGCCTGTCAAAAATGGTGGATACTTGCATATCCTCATCTGGCCAGACCATTACCAGTTTTAACATAAAGCAAAGATGAAAGAAAAGAAACCGAAGTGGAACAAGAAAGGAAATCCCATTAACTTGATAACGCAAAGGAAACAAACAAACACACACCCACACCTACCTTGAACAGTTGCTTTTTCTCCAGCAGGGAAGTCCTGTGTTCAACATGGACTAGGGTAAAATGATTTGTTGGTAAGTACACAAAAATTCAATTTTCTATGTGGAACACAGGAGCCATGGTGATATACCAAAGCATTCAACAAGATTCCACTGTGGGAAAGAGAAACTCCTGAAGACACAGACCAGTTTCAACCTGGACGATTTGGTACAACATGAACCTTCAGTATCAATGAACAACACTGTAAACCAGTGAACAGGAACAGCAAGTTACTGGCCAAAATTAAATCAAGAAGGACACATAGACAGATACAACAGCCTGTTGGGCCTTCTGGCCTAAACTGACTTCAGTTGAAGCTAGCAATTGGATGGTAGTGTGAGAAATATGTAAGGGAGGACCATGGCACTCAGTAGAGGACCGATTGACTGAATGTATAGTTTAGAAGGTATTCATTATTTTAATTGTGTAGCAAAGCTATTTTAGCGCACTTTCATATGCTTGTTAAGCTCTGCTGCACTGATAGACTTTCACTATTCCACCCAAATATAAGTGTGAATATGCCCTTAAGTTCTTGGCTTCTGGCTTATAATATACATACTTTTTTATTTAAGCTGTTGAATATGGAAATAATAATAACAAATTCTAGGTGACAGGTACACTTTTAACTCACTATTGCTGAAGCATGGAAATCCTCAAGTCTTGCCTGTTAGAGGTTCCTAAAGACAGGTTTGAGAAATACTGGTCTACATGTTCTCAGTGGTGGCTTGCAAGTCCATACTTGGTTGCATGAAAACATTTCTTCATAACAGAGTAGAAAATAGTCACTACAGATGCCACTCTGTTCGTATGGGGAGCAGCATACATCACTTCATTCAGGGTGAATAGACTGTATTGGTATCAAGTGCACTCAGAAACATTCTGGAGTTACCTGCAATTCACAAACCACTGTTGGCATGGACCAAAATTCTGAAGAATCTTCTCTTTCATATTCAGTCTGACAATGTCACAGCAGTGGCTTAAATAAATCGCCAAGGAATAATCACCAAGAAAACCATGTTCCAACATTGTCAGCCATATACATATTAGGAGTGGATAATTGGGAGGCAGATTACATGAGCCGCCAGACCACAGACCCAGGGGAATGGGAATTAAAACATGAAATATTCTTTCAGATAACAGATCGATGAGGTGTTCCAGATATAGATATGATGGCATCAAGGATAAACCAAAAACTGCAAATATTCTGTTCAAGAGCAAAGGAGACCCACAAGCAAAAGCAGTGGATGCTTTAACAATCCCATGGAATTACAGACTAGTGCATGTCTTCCCTCCGCTAGCTATGATTCCCAAAATCCTACACAAGATAAGGACAGAGAAGGTACCTACCATTCTCACAGTTCCATTTTGGCAGAGGAGATCTTGGTTTCACCACCTGATAGATATGTCAATGACAGAGCTGTGGTGTCTACCTCAGATTCCAGGACTAATTCACCACTATAACCTTCTCAATTGAGATTAAACGGCAGGGAGTTTGATTCCCAGATATTAAGGAACGAGGTATTGAATTTTTCAGTCATTCAAACATGCATAGAGATCTCAAACCTGCGTCTGCCAAAATATATCCTCGTATATTTGTAAGATATATTTTTTTCCTTCTGTTCTTACAAAGGGCTAAAGCCTTTATACTTCCATCTCTCTTCATTACTAGAGTTCTTGTAAACAGACCTAGAAAAAAGTCTACGGGTTAACTCACACTGTCAGTTCTCTTTCAAAGAAAAATTTCCACTATCCCTGAAATTCAAACATTTCTGCAGCGACTAAACAGAATGATTCTTCCATACAGAGACCCTATGCCACCATCGAACTTAAATTTAGTGCTAGAGACTCTTCAATCTTCTCCATCTGAGACATTGTCATCAGCCTTTATCAAAGATCTGACCTTCAAAACAGTATTTCTCAAGGCAATTGTATCCACAAGAAGAGTTTCTGAACTCAGAGCACCATCTTTCACAGCACTTAATGTTTCATCAAAATAAAGTTGTTTTACAGGCTGTTTCAGAATTCCAACCAAAAGTGGTTTCCGCTTTACACATGAATCAAGAAGTGATTCTCCCATCTGTGTGTTCTAGTCCGTCTAACACAAAAGAGAAAGCACTCCATAAATTAGATGTAGTGAGATGCCTACGACAATATGTCCATGTTACGCAATCCTTTAGGACATCTGACACCTTATTTGTTATTCCAGAATGTCCTAAGATGAACAGACTGGCATCTAAAACAACTATTGCCACATGGCTTAAGCAGACTATTAGACAAGCAAACAGACTAAAATCTATTCTAGCTCCTTTCAGGATCACAGATCATTCAACTTGGTCCATCAGTACTTCGTGGTCCCTAGAGAACCAAGCTGCTGTTGACCAGTTGTGCAAAAGCAGCAACTCTGTCATCCATTCACATGTTCAGAAAGTTCCTACAAAGTTAATATAATTGCATCTCGGGATACCAGTTTTGGCCGCAAAGTTATAGAGGCCATTGTTCATTAGTTTTCTTCCTTCCCGCTATTTTTGCTACTGCGTTTGGATGTCAGCATGGTCCATACATCCCTTAATGACGCTAGAGAAAAGGGGATTTTTTTGCTGACCGATAAATCCTTTTCTTTTAGTCCATTGAGGGATGCAGGGCATCCCACCCACAGAAAACTAATTGGGTGAGGATGTCCTGCCTTTCTTGGTGGCTTTGGTTTCAGTGCTGTATAGAAGAAAAAGGGAGAAGAACAGGGGGTGCCCCTGTGCAAATCATCACTGTTTAATTTTGTATCAACACCCTCAAGGTGTATACTGACAAAAAATATAAATCGGAGAATAGTATAAGCTAGTTCCATCAAAAAACACATCTGGAATGAAAACTGCCACCCAGTAGCAGTGTTCACACATCAATTCAGGACAATAAACGGCTGCTCTCTTTTGTGCACTCACTTTCCCAAGTGGTATAAACATCCAGACAAATGAGATGGGTGAGTTGGTTAGTGAGGATAAGGAAAAGGCCGATGTTTTAAACCCTTTCTTTGCATCAGTATATACAAGGGAGCAAGGAATGGCAGAAGAGCCTCCACAAGTAACACATAAAACAATACAATTAACAAATATTAGGTTAAATCAAGAAGATGTCATGGGAAGACTGAACAAAATTAAGACCGACAAAGCACCGGGTCCTGATGGCATACATCCAAGGGTTCTTCAGGAACTTAGTGTAGTGTTAGCAAAACCCATATATTTACTCTTTAAAGATTCTATTACCACAGGCTCAGTGCCACAGGATTGGCGAAGAGCTAACATAGTGCCTCTTTAAGAAGGGAACTAAAACAGAACCTGGGAATTATAGACCAGTGAGTTTGACCTCTGTAGTGGAAAAACAGCTAGAAGGGATAATAAGGGACTATAGTCAGGATTACAACACAGAAAATAAAATCATTTGCACAAATCAACATGGTTTTATGAAGAATAGATCATGCCAAACTAATCTTTTCAGCTTCTATGAGGAAGTAAGCAGCAACCTTGACAATGGCAAGGCAGTAGATGTAGTATATCTAGACTTTGCAAAGGCATTTGATACAGTGCCACACAGAAGGCTGGTGTATAAAATAAGGAAATTGGGGCTATAATATAACCTTTGCAATTGGATACAAAACTGGTTGAAGGATAGGGAACAGTGTGTGGCTGTAAATGGAAAATTCTCCAATACAGTTAAAGCGGAGAGTGGAGTACCTCAGGGTTCAGTATTAGGTCCGCTGCTTTTTAACATGTTTATAAATGACCTGGAAATAGATATAGAAAGCAAAATATCAATATTTGCAGATGATACTAAATTATGCAAGTGTCAAACAGCAGTAGCAAAGGCAAACAAAATCCTGTCTTGCATAAAAAGAGGTATCGAAGCAAGAGTGGATAACATTATTTTGCCATTATAAAAATCATTGGTAAGACCTCACCTCGAGTATGCAGTGCAATTTTGGTCACCGGTTCTGAAAAAGGATATACTAGAACTAGAGATGGTATGGCAGAGAGCAACAAAATTAATTAAGGGAATGGAGGACTTGACAAATGAGGAACGACTAAACAAATTTGGTTTATTTACTCTAGAGAAAAGACGACTAAGAGGAGACCTTATCACATTGTACAAGTATATGAGAGGTCAATACAAGGATCTCTGCGGTGAGCTATTTTTTCCAAGGCCTGATCAGGTGACCAGGGGACACCCCTTGAGATTAGAGGAAAGGAGGTTTAAACTTCAGCAGAGGAAGGGTTTTTTTTTTTTACAGTAAGGTCTGTTAAATTGTGGAATTCATTGCCCAGGGAGGTGGTTATGGCAGATAAAATGGATACATTTAAGAGATTAGATACGTTTCTTTCAAAAGGGAACATACAGAGTTATACTATTTATCAGTAGGCTGATCAGGAAGGTCTGATAAAGACTAATTTAATGGGTAGCAGGAAAGCTATAAAATTCTCAGTTACTGGGGTATGAGGAGAAGGTTGAACTTGATGGACTTGTGTCTTTATTCAACCTAATTTACTATGTTACTATGTAAAAGAAAAAGACAGAGAGCGCCCAATAGTGTAACAACGTAAATGGCAGTATTGTTATAAGATAACAGTTACTCATGTAATAATGGTCAGTCCAGTGTTATCAAAGTCTGACAAATAAGCCACCAGAGATCATAAACCTGTCTTCGTTTGGGTAATGTACTCTGTGTAGAAGATCCAACTGGAATCAGGCGGAGGTGTTCAATTAAAAACAAACACTTGTTTGTTAAAAATTGGATTTGGATAAAAATATATACGCGTTTCAAGGTGTAGAAACCACTTTATCAAAGCTAAACTAACAGGCTGACAAATAAACAAAAAAAATTTTTTTTTTTTTTGTTTATTTGGCGGCTTGTTAGTTTTAATAAAGAGGTTTATACACTGCAAAAATGTGTATTTTATTTAACACTTCTGCCTGATTGCAGTTGTATCTCCTACAACGAGTATAATACTCGAATGAAGATGGGGTTAAGATTGCCGCTGGCTTGTTTGTCATACCTTTGATAACATTGGTCTGACCATTATTACATGTGAGTACCTTTCTGTTAAAACTTTACTGCTGTTTACGTTGTTACACTATTGCATGCTCTATCTTTTGCTTTTCTGTTTTTAGTGCCATTACCTTCCTGACTCTGCTAAATGAAAACTGTAGGTAGAGCTGGAGGGGGAGGGGCAGGGGCTAGCAGCTAGGAAGTGGGAGGAGGTGAGTGTGTGTGTGCGTGCGTGCGTGCGCCAGTTCTCTTTCAAAGAAAAATTTCCACTATCCCTGAAATTCAAACATTTCTGCAGGGACTAAACAGAATGATTCCTCCATACAAAGACCCTATGCCACCATGGAACTTAAATTTAGTGCTAGAGACTCTTCAATCTTCTCCATCTGAGACATTGTCATCAGCCTTTATCAAAGATCTGACCTTCAAAACAGTATTTCTCAAGGCAATTGTATCCACAAGAAGAGTTTCTGAACTCAGAGCACCATCTTTCACCGCACTTAATGTTTCATCAAAATAAAGTTGTTCTACAGGGTGTTTCAGAATTCCAACCAAAAGTGGTTTCCGCTTTACACATGAATCAAGAAGTGATTCTCCCATCTGTGTGTTCTAGTCCATCTAACACAAAAGAGAAAGCACTCCATAAATTAGATGTAGTGAGATGCCTACGACAATATGTCCAAGTTACGCAATCCTTTAGGACATCTGACACCTTATTTGTTATTCCAGAATGTCCTAAGATGAACAGACCGGCATCTAAAACAACTATTGCCACATGGCTTAAGCAGACTTTTAGACAAGCAAACAGACTAAAATCTATTCTAGCTCCTTTCAGGATCACAGATCATTCAACTTGGTCCATCAGTACTTCATGGTCCCTAGACAACCAAGCTACTGTTGACCAGTTGTGCAAAAGCAGCACATGTTCAGAAAGTTCCTACAAAGTTAATATAATTCCATCTCGGGATACCAGTTTTGGCCGCAAAGTTATAGAGGCCATTGTTCATTAGTTTTCTTCCTTCCCGCTATTTTTGCTACTGCGTTTGGATGTCCGCATGGTCCATACATCCCTTAATGACGCTAGAGAAAAAGGGAGAAGAACAGGGGGCGCCCCTGTGCAAATCATTACTGTTTAATGTTGTATCAACACCCTCAAGGTGTATACTGACAAAAAATATAAATCGGAGAATAGTATAAGCTAGTTCCATCAAAAAACACATCTGGAATGAAAACTGCCACCCAGTAGCAGTGTTCACACATCAATTCAGGACAATAAACGGCTGCTCTCTTTTGTGCACTCACTTTCCCAAGTGGTATAAACATCCAGACAAATGAGATGGGTGAGTTGGTTAGTGAGGATAAGGAAAAGGCCGATGTTTTAAACCCTTTCTTTGCATCAGTATATACAAGGGAGCAAGGAATGGTAGAAGAGCCTCCACAAGTAACACATAAAACAATACAATTAACAGATATTGGGTTAACTCAAGAAGATGTCATGGGAAGACTGAACAAAATTAAGACCGACAAAGCACCGGGTCCTGATGGCATACATCCAAGGGTTCTTCATGAACTTAGTGTAGTGTTAGCAAAACCCATATATTTACTCTTTAGAGATTCTATTACCACAGGCTCAGTGCCACAGGATTGGCGAAGAGCTAACATAGTGCCTCTATTTAAGAAGGGAACTAAAACAGAACCTGGGAATTATAGACCAGTGAGTTTGACCTCTGTAGTGGAAAAACAGCTAGAAGGGATAATAAGGGACTATAGTCAGGATTTGTGTGTGTGTGTGTGCGCGCGCGCTATGTAATATAGGAGCCTGCACTGCTGCTGTGAGTTTATTCCTGTCTACGTTCAAAAAGACGGTGGTAAAATCGCTATTTTTACACTCTGCTCTTTTTTACCGTCATTTCCATTCCCAATCCCCTCTTCTCCGGAGAGGGCCTCCTTCATGACTTTAGTAAATTTTACTTCATTTTAGTTGGTCTTTAATTTCAGGTCAGTGATGCCTTTAAGAAATGGGTGTTCATGGCTATATCGGATGGGGCATGAACAATAACGTTGTGACTTCTGCTGGGTAACACAGGGATTCCTCTTCTATGCTTTCTTTTTCCAGTTAAGGGATGCCCTTGGGCACTCTCCCTCCAGCTACTGGGATGGAGAATGAGCATGATAGCAGGAGAGCCACAGCGTCATTATATTTTTGGAGGGGATTTAAAAAAACGGGTCTTATGGTCATTCTGCGTTAACTCATTTAGACAGATAAGTAGTTTCTATTACATTTCTGGCCTGTATTCTTTTGAGGGTCTCCTGCCTGTGTTTGAGTTCAAGGAAGTAGTGGGTGGGTCTAATACCACCAAGACATCAGGTGTCTCCTCCTTAAAGGGATATTAATACTTCGTTTTAACTTTATTTTATTTTGTAGGTATTAAAAAAACATGAAGAATGATATAAGTCTTATCTCTCAAACCTTTATGGTTTATGAGATATTCACAAGCAAAGTTTCCCCTCCCCGCCCCTTTTACCTAGTGTAAGCCATCTCTTTTCAGATGTGAATCTGGTTGTATGACCAGACAGATAACAGAAGGGGACAATCTTCTTTGTATCAAAAGAATGAATGCCCTGCCCCCCTTGACAAGTTTTTCAGCTTTTTCCCTTGTCTTAATTGAAGATTGTCCCTCTCTGCAGTCTACCTGGGCATCTCCCTTCTGATCTGGTTGAACAGGGGGGGGTACTTTGCTTGTGAATATCTCTTAAACCATAAAGGTTTGAGAGATAAGACTTATATCATTCTTCATGTTTTTTTAATGCCTACAAAATAAAATAAAGTTAAAACAAAGTATTACTATCCCTTTAACCCCTTATTCAAATGGTATTTCTGCAGACTTTCATGAGTTTGTTGGAGGGTGTTCTGGACTAATAACACAGTTAAAATCTCCTCCCCAGATAACATTTCCTTGTTTAATTTGTTGAGTTCTCACAATCCTCAATGGGTTAGCATTTGGAGCATAAACATTTACTAAGGTATATAGGATATCATTCAATTTACAAACCAAAATTTGAAATTGACCATTGGGGTCCGCTTCATGAAAAATCAATTCAAATTTAATTTTTTTTTTTTTTTCTTCCTTCCTTTCAAATTTGCATAATATATTACGGGATAAAGAGGAGTCCTCCACAATCTCTCAGGATTAATAATCCAATGAGATTCCTGTATAAATGCAACATCTACCTTATTTTGTATCAAAAGATCCTTAAGACATCCCCTTTTCTGCGGAGAGTTGAGCCCCTGTACATTTATTGAAACTAACTAGGGAGAACTTTCCCAAGTCCTCTCTCCTTTTCCCCCTGCTGGAATGGTATACTCCTGCTACTTAACCACTCATTCACTTTCATACTCTCTACATTCATACTGATCCCATACCTATAAACCATAGAATCATTCCTACATCCACTGTAGGGAATATTCATTTCGTACTTTTGAAAACTTTTAAAGGCGACCAGGCCGCAATTCTTTAACCCACAATATCAACATCAGCTTATGCGGTACAAGACTCCAATACACAGTGCCTCAGTTCCGGAGAGAATCAGCCGACCCAAGACAAGGAGCCTAACCTCCACTATACTTCCCCACCCACCCTAGTGGAGCCAATCCCCCACCCCACTTGACCGGCACATTCCAGAACCAAGAACACTGGATAAAGTCATCCACCACACAATCTTACGGGGGATCACCACCTTACCCATACCTGCTATAGGAGACAGGATCACTGAGGGACAGAATCTCCCATACTACATCAAAAACACAAAACATCCCATAAACTACTTTTAATACATCTCAACTATCTCCTCCCATTTATCCCTACATCCAAAAATTACCACTGACAAGACATCACTAGAGAGATCTTATTAAACTCCCCATCGCCAAAACCTCCCCACCCCCCCTTATCCCACAAAAAAATATCCTAAATATACCCCTACCTATAACACCTCGATCAAATTGCCCCTTCCTTCCTTAAACTATTAACCCCTACATCTAATTATTTTATCCTCCCCCATACTCTAATAGATCCCCCTATTGTGATAAATCTTCCTAAGTTAAGCCTAAACACCCATTACCCCCCCATATATCCCCCCCATGTGTAACCCCTCTCATATTCCAGTGTCATATCCATAAAATCTCAAAACATATCAAAAATCTGTGCAACAATCTACCAAGTTACCCCTTTATTATATCCCCTTCCTCCCAAATCACATCAACCTCCAAACTTCATCGTGAACCTACCCAACCCCTCCAACATACCCCTACTTCCTTAATACTACTTACTTTAAACCTAACCACCTATTACCCCCTATATATATCCCCCCTAATTGTGACCCCTATCTTATCTCTATGTCATATCCATAAATCCCCTTCTTCCCATATTAACCACAAAACACTATTGTGAATCACCTCTACCCCTCTGATATCCCCCTTCTAGTCTAAGTAATGTATCCCCAATCCTTAAATTTCACCCTTGCGCTCTCCACATCCCTGAACGAGAACCACTCCCCCTTGTGTCTCAGGTCCAGGGATGCTGGGAACCCCCAGCGATAGGGAATTTCCTTCTGCCTCAATAGTAGTGTCAAGTCGTGAAAAGATCTTCTCGCTACTCTTGTAGTAATTGATAGATCATGATATATTTTAAAATCTTTAAAGTTCTCAGGCAGATCTTTCCTTTCCCACATTTTCTTCATCAGCTGTTCCTTTACTGAAAACTTTGAAAAACTAACTATCACATCCCTAGAAAGGGCAGCGTTAATATCTTTTGGTCTTCTAATTCTATGCAGTCTTTCCAATACATCATGATTCAAGTCTTGACCAAGATACATTACCCGCAAAAAATCCATAAAATACTTTTCCAACTCCTCACGAGAATACAGGAATACCCCTAATACGAATATTCAGTCTCCTACTTCTGTCTTCCAAGTCAGTAATTTTATCCTCCATAGATTTCAGCCTCCCACTTAAAACTCGATTCTCCTCCTTCAGCCCCTCATATTCATTCTGGATCTTAGCCAAAAGTAGAGTATGGGATTTTATCAACTCAGACATGGAGGAAACCTCTTTCTTAATATCTCCCATATTTACTTCAATATCTCTCTTAAT
Source organism: Rhinophrynus dorsalis (assembly GCA_037306005.1). Taxonomy (NCBI): domain Eukaryota; kingdom Metazoa; phylum Chordata; class Amphibia; order Anura; family Rhinophrynidae; genus Rhinophrynus; species Rhinophrynus dorsalis. The sequence goes on along the minus strand of CM074719.1, from coordinate 38,974,187 downwards.
TTTCGCATAAAAATTATCCATCAATTCCATCAGAGTCTCTTTAGTCTCCTCCGAATTCATCACTGGCTCCTGAGCTTTTAATAATTCCAAGTCCCCATGTGGCTCTCCTCCTTCCGTTCCATGGACTATCTCCATACCCCCTCCACCCATAGAGCTCCGTTGTATATTGGGATTTTGCATCTTAATAGTTTTAGGAGAATAATATACACTTATTTGTTTACTGTTTTTATCTTGATTCAATGCCTTATCCTTATCTTTTTTTGGAAGCATTTTGCTATTTATGATATTATATACCTTTTATTAATTCTTTTATATTATATATATTTCCATCTCCTTTATCTTCATCTCATTAAGACATCCCATAGATCAAAAGCATCTTAATTAGGTAAACTCTTACAATCCAGAAACCCTCCTATATCATTCCACTTTCTTCTTCTCCAGGTACACCTTTCTGCTTATCTCAAAATTTAAAGGGCATGATCCTTACATAGAGCATTTACCCGAGGGTTATATAGTCCATTAACGATGCTTTATTAGGAGACACTTTACTTATAATGATGTCTATCCTTAGAGACCTTTTAACGCCTTGTCAAGGCTACTCACAGCTTCAAAGCTCAGCCACATGAACTAAAAAATGTCTCAAAGACTACCTTCCAACATCAATCAGTCTCTCGGACTGTATAACCAGACTTCCGCTCCATCTTCACTCCAAATTCCGTCCTCTCCTGGTTGCAGCAGCTGACCTCGGCTCACTAGCCCCAGTTACACCACACACATCCAGGCACCGACCTGGGACAAGCCGCCCAACAGAGGGATCTCCCTCAGCACCCAGAATTGCACACCGCTGCTGTCCTCTTCAGCTATCGCCAATCCAGGGTCATGCAGGGACAAGCTGCTCGACCGAGGAGTCCCCCTTGGCGTCCCCCTCGGCGTCCGGCAGTATTCACAGCTGCCACCACTGCTACACAGCTGCAACTGCCCTACTCCACCCAGCTCTGCGGCTGTCTCCTGTCCGGGCCATCCAAGGACAGGCTGCTCAGCCCAAAGGGGTCCCCCTTGGCATCCAGCAATGCTCACAGCCTTGCCAGGCCCTCAGGCTTGACCCGGTCCACGACTAACCGAGGACACGCTGCTCTGGTCGGAGAGATGCACTCCAGCGTCTGGCAATGCTCAAGGCCTGGTCGCCCACCTCACGACGCACGCACGTCCGTCAGATTACGTCATCATTCCTCCTCCTCCCTGTATTGATCCATACCCAGGCATATGTTTTCAAGAAGACAACTGTTCCATTTCAGGTTACAGAGCATTCCAATAGGTTGATGGGTGCCTCCAGGGCTTACAATAATCTGGTATTTCTGAGCAGCTGTGTAAGGTGGCAATGAGGTTCTTCCTCCATACTTTTCTAAAGCACTATGGTGTTAATGTGTTGGTTTCGGCCGAAGCCATTTTTGGCCCGAAGGTCCTATAGGACTCTGTGCCTGTGTAGGTATCCTTCCGGATATCATTTTGGCCATAACCTGTTTGTTCCCTTTCTTTGAGTTGCAGTGTTGGTGACACCTAAGGTTCATTTTGTACCAGTTAATTTATATTGGAATTGGTTAGTGTTTGGGTTTTTTTCTTGTCTTTCTTTCCCTGGAATCTTGGTATATGCCTATGTTTTCTGTGTTACATATTGGACGTAAGAGAAAATATAATTTTTGTCTACTGCTGATAATGTTCTCTTAGTCCATGTGGAACACAGGGCTTCCATTTTGAAGAAAAACTCAATGGTTTGAGTCCTGCCCAGGGGCATCCATTTCCTTTCTTGTTCCACTTCTGTTTCTGTTCTTTTGACTTTGCTATACATTAAAACTGAGCATGCTCTGAAGGGGGTAAAGCTGATGGAGGGGAGAGTGTGTCCACCTCAGAGGCCTCTTTTGTTTGTGTCCTGCCCTCCTGGAAGATGGGACTTTACCCCATGGGTCCAGTGTTCCACATGGACAAAGAGAAAAGGATTTATTGGTATGTACACAAAAATCCCCTTGTTTTCTGGGTCCCTTGCTACCTGGCACGGGCTCAGTTATTCCTAGAGGCGGTTTCCACCCCAATGGATATGCAGGTTTTGATGCCAGTTCTTTCACCTGAGAGGTGCATGGGATTTTATTCCAACCTTTTCATAGTTCTTAAAAAGGATGGGTGCTGTTGTCGTAGCCTGAACCTAAAGCTTATAAGTCTCTTTGTTCATATGCCTCAGTTCAGGATGGAGTAATTGCACCCTGTCAGCTCTACCATGTGCCCAGACGAGGTTTTGACTTCTGTAGGTATAAAAGAGGCATATCTGCATATACTAGTTCACATGGATCATGGGGGTTTCCTTCGTTTTGCCTTTCAAGAGTGTCATTTTCAGTTCATTGCCCTTCCTTTTGGGTGTGTGTCCACTTCACAGGTATTCACAAAAGTTCTGGCTGCATTCTATACCCGCATTTTTTCACCTTCACTACTTATATAGAGGATCTTTTGCTAAAGGCTCCATCAGCCAGCGCCTTGCCTCTTCATCTTCAGTCATGCATTTCCATTCTGGAACAGCACTGCTACTTTGATTCCATCCCAGGCTCTACTCTCTCTCGGCATGAGACTCGTCACTCTTCAGGATGGATCTTTCTTCCAGAAAGCAAGGTTCAGATGTTCTCCGCGTAGGAAACTCAGGCCTTTAGTTGCCCCTCAGCGGTGCGGTAATGTATGAGGTGTTGGGGTAGCTGGTCTCTGATTATGAGTCAGTTTCTTTTGCCCGATTTCATACCGGGGAACTGCATCTGGGTATTCTAAGGTATAGTTCCAGACAGTAGTGTAATCTCTCCCATGTGATTCCTCTCTTGGGCCAGACAAAGATTGACCTTTGCTGATGACTTCAGGACTCTTACTTGACAGTGGATCATCTGTTAGTCATACTGGACTGGTCAGATGCTAGCCTGAAGGGTTGTGAAACTTCATTCTGCTTTCATATAGCCCAGGACCTTTAGTCTGACAATGTTTTGGAACTTCTAGCAATTTTCCTTGCTTTTCAGCACTGGCCCCAGTTACTACAAGGTCTACCAGTTCAGATTCAGTCCCAAAGTGTAACAGCAATAGCCTATGTAGACCAACAAGGAGGGACCAGAAGAGCAGCCGCATAGTCAGAAGTTTGTCTAATTGTTGTTTGGGTGGAAGCTCATGTCCCGACCCTCTTTATCATTCACATTCCAGGAATGGACAATATTGTGATGAACTTTCTCAGCTTTCAGTGTCTGCATCCCGGGAAGTGGGAACTTGCCTAAACAGTGTTGGACTCCATAGTTCAGGTACAAGGTCTTCCACTGGTGAATCTCACGGCATCTTGGTTGAATCACAAGATTCCAGAACCTAAAACTCTTTCGCTGTCTCAGTTGATGTGATGGCAATCCTGTGGTGCTTTTCCCTGGCGCATATATTCTCTCCCTTCCGTCAGATTCCCAGTGTACCTAGGTTGGAGATGACGCATGTTATTCTGGTTTACTGTTCTCTCTGGGAGTGGTTCCCAGAGGTGTAGATATTAGCTTTGACAACTCAGCTCTTGAAGCCAGTTACTGAGGAAGGTCCACAAACAGGTTTCATTCAAAATGTATCATAAGGGTCTGGTCCTTGCTTTTCAAATGGTGTGAAGACCAGGGGTTGTGGCTGCTTCCCTTTCATCTTCCAGTTATTTGGACGTTTCTTTAAGAAGGGCTTAGTGCTCGTTCTATCAAGGTCCAGATTTCAGTTCCATCTGTTCTTTTTTCAGAGGCTCATTGGCTTGTTGCCTTATGGGAAAACCTTGGGATGACTCATGCCTACCCTATCTTCTAGGATCCCAATCCTCAGTGGAGCTTGAACATAGTGATGAGACTGCTTCAGAAGGATCTTTTTCAGCTTCTGGATTCTGTATCTCTTTGTTTCTTTATTCTCAAGACTGCTTTCTTGCTTGTGATTGTGTCTGTTTGGTGCATGGCCAAACTACAGGCTTGATCTTGCACACCTGTTTTTCTGATTTTTTTCCTGTAGATAGGGTGGTTCTATGAACTCTTTGAGAAGAAACCCAAAGTGGTTTCTGATTTCTATTAATCGGGAAATTGTTCTTCCTTTGCTTTGTCTGGCTCCATCTAACAGACTGAATCAAGAACTTTACTGATTGGACTTAGATTTCTGAAATATGTTCATCGCTCAGAACCTTTTTGCAAATCACACTTGCTTTTTTGTTATTCCTTAGGGCCCATGTATGAGCCAAACAGTGTCTAAGGTGACAGTGGCTTCTTAGATCAAGACCATTCTTAGGCTTATGTCCTTAATAAAACTTCTGTGCCCTTTAGGATCACTGCTCATGTGACCAGAGCTGTGGGTGCTTCTTGGGCTTACAAGAATAAGGCTTCTATGAAGCAGTGACTGAGTTAATGTTCTGCCTTCGGCTGAAGCCAGTTTTGGAAAGACGATCCTACCAACTGTTGTGCCTGTGTAGAAGCCTACCTTGTCTCAACTTCTAGTAACCTTTATAAGTTGTTTGTTGGTTTATGTATTTAACTTAGGTGTCCGTTGACTCCTTAAGTTCATACTTCCTGGTCTGTCTCTGTTGAGACTAGTCTGCATTTGTGGATTTTTCTCTCACTATGTGGAATGTGGGTGGAATAGCATTGGTATATTTTTGTGCTTCTTGTGTTCCACAGTGGATAAAACTTTTCTCTTAGTCTTTGTTGCACACAGGACATCCCTCAGAGATGTCCTCCGGACAGGGGTGTCCTTTGTGTTCTCTGGTAAGGCAACTACATTCCTGTGCTATTTTTCTTTTTCTTCTGTCTTGGCTAAAGATTGAAACTGAGCTTACTAGGAGGTAGTAAAGAGTATCTGGCAAGGAGTCTTTGCATCCAGGGAACTCTGAATGCAAGTGCCCTGCTTCCTAGAGGAGCTTAATTTACCCATGGTTCCTGTGTTTCACAAAGACTAAGAGAAAATGATTTATCGATTATTACATAAAAATCCCCTTCTATTTGTTTATAGTTGCTTGTCCCATTATTTAGATTGGAAGATGAACAGGGCAGGGAGCTCCTATTTCTTATTTAAAGAGTGGCAACGGTGGTTGGTTGAGAAGCCCCCTACCTCCTCAACCAATCGGTGTTCTTCAGCCGCGCCCTCTGACAGCGAACCACACACACGTAGTACTGTTCAAAAGTCTTAGGCAAAATGCTGTAAAGTAAGTATGCTTTAAAAAATAGACATGTTAATAATAGTTTATATTTATCAATTAACAAATCGATAGTGAGTGAAAGAGGAAATATCTAAATCAATATTTTGTGTCGCCATACTTTGCCTTCAATATACCATAATTTCTTCTAGATACACTTTCACAAAGTCAGGGATTTTGTAGGCATATAGTCAGGTGTATGATTAAACAATTATACCAAACAGGTGTTAATGATAATCACTTTAATATATGGGTGGAAACACAATCACTAACTGAAACAGAAACAGCTGTGTAAAAGAAATAAAACTGGGTGAGAAACAGCCAAACTCAGCTAACAAGGTGAGGTTGCAGAAGACAGTTTAATGTAAAAAGTCATACACCATGGCAAGACTGAGCACAGCAACAAGACACAAGTTAGTTATACTGCATCAGCAAGGTCTCTCCTAGCCAGGAATTTCAAGGTAGGCAGGGGTTTCCATGTGTGCTGTCCAAGCTCTTTTGAAAAAGCACAAAGTAACAGGCAACACTGAGGACCATATACGCAGTGGTTGGCCAAGGAAACTTAGTGCAGCAGATGAGTCACATCATGCTTACTTCCCTTCGCAATCAGAAGATGTCCAGCAGTGCCATCAGCTCAGAATTGGCAAAGACGATGGGATCCTGGTACACCGATCTACTGTCCGGAGAAATTTATTCAGAAGTGGTCGGAAGACTTGTGGCCAAGAAGCCATACCTCTGACATGGAATCAAGGCCAATCGACTCAACTATGCACGAAAACGCAGGAACTGGGGTGCGGAAAAATAGCAGCAGGTGCTCTGGACTGACGAATCAAAATTTGAAATATTTGGCTGTAGCAGAAGGCAGTTTGTTCACGGAAGGCTGGAGAGCAGTACAGGAATGCGTGTCTGCAGGTAACAGCGAAGCATGGTGGAGGTTTCTTGCAAGTTTGGGGCTGCATTTCTGCAAATGGAGTTGGGGATTTGGTCCGAATTAATGGTCTCCTTAATGCTGAGAAATACAGGCAGATATTTATCCATCATGCAATTCCATCAGGGAGGCATCTGATTGGCACCATATTTATTCTGTAGCATGACATCGACCCCAAACATACAGCTAAAGTCATTAAGAACCATTTACTGGGTAAAGAAGAACAAGGAGTCCTGGAAGTAATGGTATGGCCCACCACAGATCCCTGATCTCAACATCATCTAATCTGTCTGGGATTACATGAAGATAGAGAAGTAACTGAGGATGCCTATATCCATAGACGAAGTGTGGTTAGTTCTCCAAGATGTTTGGAACAACCTACCTGCTGAGTTCCTTAACAAACTATGTGCAAATGTACCTAGAAGAATAGATGCTGTTTTGAAGGCAAAGGGTAGTTACACAAATATTGATTTGATTTAGATTTTTCTTCTGTTCACTCACTATCATTTTGTTAATTGATAAAATATTAACATGTCTATTTTTGAAAGCATTCTTACTTTACAGCATTTTTTGCACATTACTATGTATATGCGCCAGAAATTATCATGAAGAAGATTATGTAAACTAATCGAAACTCGATATTCTTCATTCACAAGTCCTGAGAGTTACTGTTCATTCACCATACTTTTATATTTATATAAGTGTGTGTGTGTGTATAAATTTACCAATGAAAATCATCCTTTAAAGGGATAGTAATACTTCGTTTTAACTTTATTTTATTTTGTAGGCATTAAAAAACATGAAGAATGATATAAGTCTTATCTCTCAAACCTTTATGGTTTAAGAGATATTCACAAACAAAGTATCCCCCCCCTGTTCAACCAGATCAGAAGGGAGGTGCCCAGGTAGACTGCAGAGAGGGACAATCTTCAATTAAGATAAGGGAAAAAGCTGAAAAACTTGTCAAGGGGGGCAGGGATTTCATTGTTCTCATAGGAAGAAGATTGTCCTCTGCTGTTATCTGTCTGGTCTATGGACTGGATTCCACATCTGAGAAGAGATGGCTTACACTAGGAAAAAGGGGCGGGGAGGGGAACTTTGCTTGTGAATATCTCTCAAACCATAAAGGTTTGAGAGATAAGACATATCATTCTTCATGTTTTTTTAATGCCTACAAAATAAAATAAAGTTAAAACGAAGTATTACTATCCCTTTAACAGAGGGATAACAATGCTGAAAATGTGTGTGGCCTCCAGGGTACAAGCAACACCTATGGAATTCAAAGGGTTAAACCTTAATTTGTCAATTCTGCTATTTTCCATATCAGAAACAGAAATTTAACATATCTCTTGATTGTGAAAACAAATGGCTGTTATCTCTTATCAAATTTTGTTGTCACCTCCCCAAAGTGAAATAATTAAATCCAAGTACTCTTCCCTGCTTTCCCAGAAACAAAAGGACAGTGGAAATATTTGCATAATAATTAAGGTGAAGATTAGCTAAACTGGGACCAAATTTTGCAGTCTTACAGTTGTAAGATTCGTTCATTTCATAGGAAGTAGTTATTTGTTTTGCCTGGCACAAAGATTAAAAGAAAAATGTAAAAAAAAGTCACGCTGTGACTTCCAATATTATATTACTTTTTACACGAGTAAAGGGGATATTCTAAAACAAATTAATTTTATCATACATTTATAGAACTTGTAATATATAACAGTAAATTAAAGTGACGAAGGAAAAAAAAAATAGAATTCCTCTATTGATTAGGTTATTGAAGCATTTAGTATTGCATTACTCAAATATGTCCGTGTTTATTCAAGTGAGTGAGAACTTGTTTAAATAAATAATAATATAGGTGTGAGTGAAAAATAATGAAAGTGAAAATGACTATAAATTATAATGATTAGGGTTTCGGACATTTTGTCAAACATTAAATTGTCATAATAATTATAATAGTATATGACATTATGGTCTTTTAATCATCAGAATTCTATTACAAATAGATATAAAGTACTTAAATAGTCAATGTAACTTCAAAGAGATCATGCTATTAAACGGATAGTAATACTTAGTTTTAACTTTATTTTATTTTGTAGGCATTAAAAAACATGAAGAATGATATAAGTCTTATCTCTCAAACCTTTATGGTTTAAGAGATATCCACAAGCAAAGTTTCCCCTCCTGCCCCTTTTACCTAGTGTAAGCAATCTCTTCTCAGATGTGGAATGTAGTCCATAGACCAGACAGATAACAGAAGGGGACAATCTTCTTCCTATGAGAACAATGAAAGCCCTTCCCCCCTTGACAAGTTTTTCAGGTTTTTCCCTTATCTTAATTGAAGATTGTTCCTCTCTGCAGTCTACCTGGGCACCTCCCTTCTGATCTGGCTGAGCAGTGTTACATCAGTAGAAGGGGTGGACGGGGGACACTTTGTCATTGAATTACTCCTGAACTACAACTCTGACAGAACTGAAATAACACTCTCCAAAGTCCAAATACTATGATGATTGATTAGAGCTGATTTTATTATGAAACATTACTATCCCTTTAAGCCCAATATATGGGCTAGTTTTTAGTAAAGTCTTGGAGTAAAAATAAAGATTGCCCTAGTGAATCCCTTGATATTTATGTCTAATGAAACCCAGGTGCACCTTACTGACTACACCCAGAGAAACATGCCTGTGGTGTTTGCTGGCAGTCTTGTGTAGGGGCCAAGGAATATTTTGCATAGGGGCTCAAATAGATGAAACAATGCCTATTTCTCCATATCCAAGTACCAATTTCTTGTTTTATGTGGGTAAGTGGATTGTCTATTTACGCTTTTGGTGGAATAAAAACATTAGAATAAGATAATGGTATTAAAAACTACACAACCGCTTAAAGCAGGCTTGGTCAACCAAGGGTTGTTGGTCTACAACTCCCAACATTCTCAGGCAGCCAACATGAATTGTACGTGACAGCAAAAACGTTATTGAGATGCTCCCCAGTGGGGACCATCCTAAACAATCAAAAGTTGTTTGTTCTTGGTGAGTGTCTCTCATTCATGCTTTACCTCTGGTGGCTTAAAAGATCATAATGGTTTCAGATGGCATTACACACTCTCTTGAAATCTTTTTCCACCAACTTCTGCTTCTGTGAATGTCATTCTACATCCTCCTTCAAACATTTGTTTTCCATAAACAGTAATAGAAAACAAAGAGTTTTAACATATGCAACCACTCAGACTGCTGAGCAGCAATGTTGATGTCCAGTGTATACCATGTAGCAAAAAGCATTTGGTGTCAAAGACAGGCAAATACTAAATGCAAGACAATGCAGTCCCTTTGATGCCAGACAGAACATTCCCTTTGCAAAACCTTTCTAATGGAACCTGTGAGATGTAAGGTGGTAATTATAACCTGAAAGCTTGTGGTCAAACCAGAATTTGCTTACAAACAAACACGTACTGAATATATGAAGGGCAATTATCATGTTTCACCTTTAGGAGCAGACTTGGCGAAAGCATGTGGCTGCTCTTTGCTGCTCCAAAGCAGCTTTTATCTGCTGTTCAGGTGGGGGAATTATAAAAATCGCCCCCTTGGCTAGTAGTTGGCTGTAACACAACCAGGAAATCTGTGTGTCGTAGCCACAATGTTGATGTGTTATATGTGCAGCATACATATAATCCTAGTGATGTTCTTTAAAGCCGTTCAATAGAGTTGAAGACAGAGTCTCATGCGCCTGAAATGCGAATCGTTAAATTGAGCAGTTTGACCACTCAGGAGAAAGTAACCCATTCAGCTTCCCTGCTGGTCCCACAGTACTCACAATGCAGCCCTGGCTTCATCAGAAAGGTCTTCTCCCATGGATGCAGGCTATCTATAGAACTTTATTCAAGTAATTTTTGCAAAATAATTAATATCCTCTCCGCCAACATACCTCACAATTGTATTCCTTTTATTGCCGTTTGTTAATTTTACTTTTGTTGGTGTTCTAATCAGTGAGTGTAAACTTTTAAGTAAACGTATAAATAATCCTACACTGAGGTTCTAAGCCAGTGGTTCTCAAGCTTTTTTTGCTCAGGGCACACCTAACATGCAGTCTGGCATTTTTGGGGCACCCCTATCATTATATGTAATTTGTCAAAGGTGTAATGAAGGTTACAAATACATAAATATATAGTTATTGTTAGACCTCACAACTAAAATAACCATACTGAGCATAGTAATATCCTTAAATATACAGTTGGAAGTCTATATTCACATTTTTGTCATAGCATTATAGATACAATGGGGCACCCTAAGTGGATGTCCGTGGCACACCAAAGTGCCACGGCACACTGGTTGAGAAACACTGTTCTAAGCAATAAAACATTTGTTTAAATATATTAAAATCTTCAAAATCTTGTCACCCACATCGGTTAGATTTATGATAACAAGCCCTCTACCTCACATATTACAGGGATGTAATTTAAATGTTAAAGGAGCAGTAAACTTTTTTTATGAAAAAATATATATTATAGGGATTTTCCTATTGAGTAAAATAATGGTGCTCCCACTGCCGAGAGATTTATATTTCCAGAGTTATTACAGTTTAAACCCATGTTTTTTTACATTAGCAGTGCCCTCTAGTGGTCATATTCTAATTAGATTTCCTGTTAGATTCTAATGGAGAGGAAAGTCAGAAAAGTCAGACATACAGTTCTCCATAGAATGTAATAGAAACTGCCTGTCACTTCCTGTCAGTTAGAACTATCAGGAAGTAAACACAGTAAATTCACTTCCTGGTTATTTAAACTGCTATCAATTTTGAATAAAACATCTGACAGTGATGGAAGTGACCTTGTTTTATTCAGCAGGAAATGCTCTATAAAATATGTGTTTTCATAAAAAAAGTTTAACGCTCCTTTAAGCTGAAGGCTACGGGCCTTTTTAATGAAAAAAAAAAGAAAAAAAAAAGGAAATTTGCAGAAAATTCAAGCAAATAATATTGAGACTGATGATCGCCTATCTTCAAGCATACTTCTCTGAGCTGTATGTAGTAAACAAATGGAACCGTTCTGTATTAAACAAGCTTCAGTTTCACTATAGGGAACAAACCAAAATTCAGCTGATTTAAATAGATCTTTAACCCCTTCAATGCATTCATAGGGTTGAAACCCCATTTAAATTAATCTGAATTTGTATATGCTTCTTATATTGTAGATAGATTCCCAGAATGGATCCACCTTTGACTTTATGCATATGGCACTGTTAGAGCATGGCTAGATTTTGTACTTTTCTTTCACTGATTTTCTTACATAATTGGACTTCTTGTCATTTCGTGTATACTTGTGTCTGCCAAAGTTTCTTTTGTTTTCTACCTTTTTCTTCTTTTTATTTGCAGAACTGGCTTGTTTCTCTCTTACTGTATCTCTTTTCTGTTTTATTTGTTTGATTACATGATACCTGTTTCCATACTAATGATGCTTTATGCACATGCACTTTATTGACAAGTCTGTTATTTTATGTGGTAACTATGTCACACTATAGATGAGTTCTAAAACTATACATTCAGAGATGGCTACTGTGTGATTTTAGGGAAACATCTCTGTTGGTTTGACATAACAAGGATGATATCCTAAGAAGAACTGGTGAGAGATACACTTAGGTGTGATTAAGAGGTGATAAAGTGGAGATGACTTCTCCTCTGTGGTAAACTCTCCAAACCCTATTTTAGTCTATGGACCAATGCACTAAGATTTCTCCAACTTGAGAGATCTTCATGCTTCATAGAATAATGTAGTAACTGGAGAGTTTTTCATATTGGAGAAATCATCTCCAATTTATCACCTCTTTGTCACTACTTATCATATCTTAGTGCATAGTCCCCATGGTGCTGTTCTGGAACAAATCAAATGTACCACAGGTAGGAATGATCAAACTCTCAACCCTTTGAGTCCCAGAGGGGTACGCAATGCCTTGAAAATCAATGGGTTGCGCACCCCTCTGGCACTCAAAGGGTTAAGAATGTGCCTCCCAACCCTCAATCCTCTCATACCTGGGTATTAACTTGACAGCTGACTATACACCCCCTTTACAATGCCGATTAATTTTTCTTTCAACATCTACGTGGTGAAATGAACCGTTGGCAGGAGTTTAATATCAACTCTGTGAAAATTAATGTACTTCCTAAATTGTTATATTATTTCCAGACCCTGCCTATTAAGGTGCCGGGCTCAGCGATACGACCATTCCAAACTGCAATACTGGAGTGGTAAAAAACCTTGTATATCCTGTTCTGTGCTGATAAGACCATCCCTGGCTGGGATGGCGGTTCCAGAACTTTATCGATACTGCATTTCTACTCATCTTAAACCATTGCCTCTTTGGTTTTGAGACACTGATGTCCTCCAGTGGTTTTCATTTGAGAGTGGTTTGGTGGCACTGCTGGCACTACCTGGCCTTCTGCACCGCAGCTGCTCCTCTTTTATGACTTTTCCTCTGCTCCCGGTGATTTCATAGTAACATAGTAATTTAGGCTGAAAAAAGACTTGCGTCCATCTAGTTCAACCCTTTTCCTATTCCTGTTTACCATCATTGATCCAAAAGAAGGCAAAAAACCTTCAGTACAGCAATTTCAAATTCTGTCTTGAATGGGGGGAAAAATTCCTTCTTGATTCCAAATGGCAATGAGATTTCTCCTTGGATCAACAAGCACTAACTAAATATTAATCCCAATACTAACATACATAGCCCTCTGTGTTCTGCTCTGTCAGTTGGAGGTGGTAAGGGCGGTGGTGGTACTTAACCCTTTATTACTTGCCACTCCTTTGAGAATTACACCTGTATTTGGCAACCCAGCCTTTCCCCCGGGGTGCACCGAGGGTAATTTCCAATTTGGGTGGCTGCAGGCCTTTGCCTGCATACTGATTTTTGGGATGGCCCGAATTTCGTCACTTTTGCCCGCATTAGAGAGAGGTACATTCTCTACAATTGTCAGCGTTTTATCAGTACTTACAAATACGACATTATCTCTCCACCTTGTTTTCAGTCCTTACACTTCCTCCTTTGACATGCGCAGTAGACACTGCTGCGCGTGCGGCAGTCATGCGTAGTACAGACTGCCCGTGCCACAGCTGATACAGAGCTGAGCGCTCCGAAGGAGCGTCCAGCTCTGTATCAGCAGTGGTGCGGCCAGTCTCTGCTGCGCGTGACTGCCCCGTGACCGTCTGCCAGAGGCACTGTGGCCCGTGTAACGGGCTGTTCAACTAGTATAGTGAATATGTGTAAAAGTTTATTAATTAATTTTTTTTTTTTTTTTTTTTTTTTTTTTTTTTTTTTTAAAGCTCCAGTTGGTCAAAAATGAAGGAATGAAAGCTACCCTGCACCTGCTTCCGCATAGACTGTGGTTACCTGCTCTGTAACTGCAGTCCGTCACTCTGCCTCTGCTCCCCTCCCTCTATCCAGCCTCCTCCAATGACAGAGGCTTTCTGCCTGTAAGCCGGAGCCTTCTCATTGTCTAGATATCATTAATTCCTTCATTTTCAACCACCTAGAGCTTTAAAAAAAGAAATTAATGAACTTTTACACATATTCGCTATATAATATAACTATTCAGGCTAACTTGTATAGGGGTGATACATCCCCTTTAAACTGAACATCTCGACCCTGTACAAATGGCTAGATTCTTCTACCTCCTCTCTTAAACACAAATATATGTTGGACTGGGAATGAGACCTGGGCCTGGAGATCCCAGATGCCAGATGGACTCAAATTTGGCGAAATGCCTCCAAAGCCTCCATCTGTACGGTTACCAAGGAAAATGCCTACAAAATTCTGCTTAGATGGTACTATACTCCTGCTCGACTACACTCCATTAATCCTGACTACTCAGACCCTTGTTGGAGAGGATGTGGAGACAGGGGTGATCTGTATCATGTTTGGTGGTCTTGCCCTTTGATTCAGGCCTTTTGGACCAAAATCACAAACTTCCTTCTCTAACTCCTCTCGGTTACAATTCCTCTAGATCCAGTTATATTACTTTTGGGTGCCTCACCTGCTGGTTTATCCCGGTACGTTTCAATTTTAGCGACACATATACTTACCGCTACTCGGCGAATCTGCCATCCCTGTGGCAAATTCTGTCACGTATATTACAGGTTCAGGCAATGGAACATCTGACTGCCACTCTAAGGGTATCTCTAGATAAATTTATGGCTACCTGGATCACTTGCAACCTAGCGCTGGATTCCTCTGATTTTTTACTAGAGTCTGGCCATACACGGTGCGGCGGTGTCTTGAGGTGGGGCTTTCCGTGCTCTGTCATCACACCGTCTGTCACCCTCTCCTGCCCCTTCCCTTTTTCGCTTTATTTATTTTTTTCTCCCTCCCTGCTTCATTCATTTTGTTTGTTGGTGCTTTGTTCTGTCTGGTTTCATTCTGAATGGATGAGTGTTTGTTCCATTTAAGTTTGTGTGATTCACACTTCTGAGCTGGCGTTGGCCTTCTATGAACGCACTCCATTATGTTGTCACTGCGGTGCTCTGACTAAACTGACCTGTTAATTACTGTTATTATGAGTCTGACTGTTTTTCTGTATTTGATAGTACTGAAAAATGAATAAAAATTACTTTGAAGAAAAAAAAAAGAATGTGCCTCCCGTTTTATTGTAAAAATGTCCCCCCCCCTCCATGTTTGTACATACTAAAACAAAGACATTTTAGGACTGTCTCTAACCCAGATATGAGAAAAATAAATGATTTACTATGGCTGGTGGATACAAACATTTCTGATATATCTGATTTTCTCTGCAGAGGTTAGAATGATAAATGTTACTACAAAGCATGTTGTGTACAATGTATCATTCTAATAGTGCAGAGCGAGAGTCTGAACTGATATTTTGTCTTTGCAGCTGTGTGAGCAGAAGCACTAGGAAAAGAGACTTAAAGGGATGCTAACATGTCCCCAGATCCCCCCCAGAACTATTGCATAGTATTGAAGCACATACATTGTGCTTCAGTACTGTGAATCTCATAGCTCTAAATCCCTATAGATTTTAAACTAACCTGGTTTTAGTTGGTGTCATTGACTGGTCCACATTTATTAGTGGAAGCATGCTGCACTATGGGAGGGCTTGGAAGATGTGGGAAGGTATCAGGAAGCAGCTCAGTAGCTGGACCAACCACTTCTTGATGTCATATACTTCACTTGTATCAAGCAATGTGCAGAAGAAATCTAATGTATTTTGGAAGTTGTATGGGGCTGGGGCAAGCTGTGCCAATATCACACTACTTCCAAAATATATATATATACTAGTTTTAAAACCCATGTACACGGGCCAACACTGGCGGCGCTGCAGTCATGCGCAGTACTGGCTGCCCATGCTGCGGCTGATACGGAGCCGGGTGCTCCGAATTCAGACAGTAGTCCTCTCTGTGCACCTTCCTGGTCCCAGGAATGTGCACAGAGAGGACTCCGTTCTGAATTAGGAGCGCCCCACTCTGTATCAGCCACGGCGGAGGCAGTATGACTGCAGCGCACGCAGCCGTCTCTACTGTGCATGACGGCTTCTGACAAACATCCTTAGCGAATTATAATATAGGATTAGAATGGCTGATTTCATCTGCATCGTCACTTGGTACGAGTGCTGCGTGATACAATCTGGGGAGTGGGGCCGCCTTCAGAACAGACCCCAGTAAAGTACAAGGGTTGTACCTTCACTTGTGTCAAAGGCCTATGCTGAGGTGTGGAAATTACACTTCCCCATCTCCAGCAGGAGGTACCAGATGTAAATCGCATAAAGATTTAAAGACAGAGCTTCTGGCTGTCAGGCAGTCTTAGTGTACTTTGTGTGGCTTTGTGTGCCCCTTTAACCCTCTTTTCATTTTAACTTTCATCTGTGGAATGGAGTTTTACTAATGGAGGTGGTAGTCAGGTATTGTTTGTTTGTATATGTATACCTATGTATTTTGTAATATGTATTCACGCACGCGCGCTCATGTGCAAGGCACATGTGGCCTTCCACATTAATCTTGAACAGAGGTATGTCCCTCAGGCTAAAATAAATGTCTGCCCTGTTGTAGAACCAATAACATCATAAGCTTTCACCCAGTCCTTTAGGGGCCCTTAAGGGGGCCAGCACCACAGTTTACTTGCCCATGTTATACAGGTCCAGTAACATTTCCCATTGATTTAAATGGGGCTTTTAACCCCTTCAGTGTTAGGACAGTCTCCAATACATTCATGGAGTTAAAAGCACCATTTAAAGCAATTATATTTTAGGGAATTTTTATTTGACTATCCTGCAATTGGTTTGTGCTTGAATTGCCCAGTTTCCATTTGTACATCAGCACATGTAGGAACAGGAGCATACAAATGATGAGGAAATTGACATAAGATTAGTTCAGTTTCCTTTGTCTGCTGTATAGCATTCAGGGCTTGCTCACTGGCTGAGTATGAGCACCAGCATTGGAACATACCCTGACGTACAGGAGCATGAGTTTTATGCCAGTGTCTAAATCAGTGGTTCTCAATCTTTTTTTGCTCGGTGCACCCCTAACCCATAATCTAGAACACTTGGGGCACCCCTAACTTATTTAATATACTTTATCAAGGGCATAATGAAGGGTACAATACATAAATATACAGTATTATTAGGTCTTATAATCATAATACCATAACTAAACATATTGTGCATAGCAATTTCTATAAATTTTTATTTAAAAGTCCATATTTGTTATTCTATATAGAAAACACAGGGCATCCTAAGTTGATGTATGTGGCACACCAAAGTGCCACGGCACCCTTGTTGAGAATCACTGGTCTAAATGCATAAAATTTGTTGCATCAGTGGATGTATACATTTGCCCCAGAATGCTGTTTTGAGGGTTTTTTTTTTTTTTTTTACAGAATGGTTAATGGGCATCATTAATGAAAATGTTATTTTTTCATTTTAATTTAACTTTTTCATGGACAAAAAAGGCTAAAGTGTAGCAAAAGTTCCAAAGTCATCAATGGTGTACACAATCTCAAACCATGTGATTGCAAAGAGTTTGGAAGTGCAAAATTAACTTAACTTACTATTTACATGCCAATTGCTCTCAAAATAAGGAGTACCCAGGGGTGCGTATATTTAACTCGATTATCCCAGGGGGATATATACATGATTTTTTTTTATAGATAACGCCAACTTATATACATTATTATTACATAATCATTTTAGCTTTCATTTTTTTCTTTAACCCCTTAACAACTGCCCGATTCTAATTGTGGGTGGACGTTAAGGACTACATAGGTTTTTTTTTTTTGTTTTGTTTTTGTTTAATTTTATCTATTTGAATTCTGGGTTTGCAAAGCACCATGCAGCTGCGCTGCCATCCCAGAATTCCATGTCCTGCCAGGACCCTCTCCGGTCCTTAAGTGCCAGGACCAGCGTGATGTCAAGGGTCCTTAAGGGGTTAAAAAATATGTTCATTGAATTTATATTTAAAGGGTTAGTAATGTACGCATATAAAAATTAATGCTATATTGTAGATTTAAAAAAAAAAAAAAAATTTATAGAGCAAGTCCCTCTTCAGCAGAGCCCAAAAACCAATATCTAAAAAGAAATGTAAGCTCTCATGAGCAGGGTCCACTGATCCTTCTGTTCTCCACATCTGATTGTACTGTTTAATACCTCCTGTACGTCTATTCCCAATTGTACAGAGCTGCGGAATTAGTTGGCGCTATATAAATAAAGAATAATAGTAATAATAATAAATACTTCATTGGAATGGTCTACAAAGTGTGCCTGGTTTGCAGGCACGCTTTGTAGACTGTTCCAATGAAGTATTTCTGTTTAGATATCGGTATTTTGGCTCTGCTGAAGAGCCGCCGGCTGGTCCCAGGACTTGGGATCTCCTTCTGTGTGACATCAGGGAAAGGGGAAGGAGGGTTTAAATTTAAAACGTTATATCTCTTGAAAGATAAAGGTCTGAGAGATGAGACTTGCTCCACATAATTATTATTTTTTTAAATCTACAATATACTAACCCTTTATGATACTGCTGTAGAAATTCTCTATCAAATGGCTGACAAATTTCTACTTTTTTGTCAACAGTAAAAACCAGGACAGCACAACTGGCAAAAATCAAGTGGGTTATCAGCATTGTATTTTATGTGTTACAGGTAAGTCAGTTTCTTCTTTTAAAACATAATAAGCTGTACAGGGCAGGGACATTTCAAGGCTAAGCAGGCAGTAACTAGCATTAACATTGTTTACTTTTCATCTGTCTGTCTGTCTGTCTGTCTTCTACCTGTCCTTATCAGAGGTAGCCTTACTAAATTTACACACTTTTAGTCACACTCCATTATGGGCCAGTGGCACATTTCAGAAAATGGTTCTTGTGGCCATATTGGATGGGGCATTGGCAGCAACAATAAGCCTGTTGATTTGGGAGGCTCTGGTGGACAGAGCTTAGTACTTTGATCGGGGTCTTGATGTAGGTTAAGAGCCTTCCCTTGACAACATAATGCCTTAATAGCCATTACAGCTCTGCTGAGCGCACACAAATTCATGCAGCATTCTGTATATAATGTGACTTGCTTTGCGGCGTATATTTCTATTTTTTGAGGGTTCCCCCTGATGTGGCCGGGTGAGCAGATGCAGTAGCTGGAGATTTATATTTCCCCAGTCCTCAGGAAGGGGTGTTGCTTTGCATCAACATTTCCTTTTATTTCCTGCAACAGATGAATTACGAGGTGGTATCTCTGTTGGCTCCTTTCAGGTAGATGAGAAAATGTGTAGTTGTAGTTCTTCATTCCTTGCTTTGAGATTTTGTGGCTAAGACTCTGTGCAAGGGACCTATGGACAAATGTGAATGCACCAGAATTCCTTAAGCTTTAAGCCCTTGTTCTTCATGTCTAATGGGGGATTACACTGGTTAAGCCTTTGGGAGCTTTGTGTTCTTCTGGCGCTGGGGTCCCTACACACTCCATTCTGTGCCCCTCTTCACCCAAACAGGAGCCTTTGGGGAGATCCTTACTTCTAGGTTTCATCTTCCTCCTACTGTTCACAGGATCCTTCCTTCCAGGAGCAGGGGACATTCCATTCCTCCTTATACTTTACTTGCTTACAGTTTACATACTTGTTATGGGGAGGAGCATACTCCTTTGGTAGAAAAATCTTTTCTCCTGGGGCTTTATCCATGGAAGACCCTGGGTTTCCTGTTGGGGGTTCACCTAAGGGTGGCTGAGAGATATGAAGGGTGCCTGTTTTTTTCATTTCCCCTCTTCTTTCATGTTGCCCTACCGCAATGGACCATCACCACAACAATAGACTCCCTGATATTTCGCCTTCTCAGATTAAGAGCCAGTTGACTACGCAACTGGAATGGCTCTTAAGGTTGAACTTTCACGATTCTGGGGCTACCTTCTGCCCAACTTTTGAAGTTTTTTGAGGATGCTTTTACTGGTTGACGCATGCATATCTTAGATGCAGATATGTCTGTAGGGATTGCTGTGCTTGCTGTCGTTAAGTTCCTAGAGACTGTGTATTTTTCTGCAATAGTCTTGGTCTCTGCTAGACTTACTAAAAAGGTCTTGGTGCATTCTGTTTCTGTTCATGATTGGCTGACCAATTTTTCAAGTAGCCTCACACCCTGCTTGTGGGCAGGCAGTGATCTGACCTAGATTTAGGGGTTAAAAGATCTTTAGCATTCTTCACAGGTATACTGAACTGCCTTACCTGTTTTAGCCCAGGAGAACCCTTTCAGGGCACCCAAACAGACACCGGCAGGCAAGACGCCATCCCTTCTACTCTCAGCTGATGAGACTTCCTCTCTCTGCTGGTGTATGATCCTTTTCAGATTCATTAGATTCTTGTTGTGCCAGTCTGGTGTTCTTGTAAGGGTCTCACATAGATTTTTATTCCTTTCTTTCACTTTGCCACCTTATTTCCAGGTCAAATTCCTGCTCGAGACTGTCTGCTCTAGACTTCCCTCCCTGAGACTTAGGTAGGTTCTGATAACTGTATCTTAGGAGAGATGGAAGTTTTTTTTTTTTTTTTTTTACCAGTCCTTTCATAGTTTCCACTACAGATGACACTTGTTGCCCTGTTCTGGACCTGGAGAGCCTCAAGCATTTTTTCATACACCAGTACGTGTCTGGGGGAGTTTTTAGCATCCCTGCAGATAATCAGTGTTTCCTTCGGTTTAGCCTTCAAAGGACTGCTTTTTTTTTTTTTTTTTCTTTTTTCTTCAAATCACTGGGTTTTTTTTGGGGTTTTTTTCTGTGTGATGCCGGTTCTGGGGCTTCATTTCCACTAGTTATGGCAGCCTTGTCTGTCTGTCCGTGCGTGTTCCCTAGGGATATATTTTTCTTCCTATCTGGTGGAACTTTTGTTATTGGCCCCTTCAGGGGAGACACTGACCCACCATGTTCTGTGTTTTGTGTCCATTAAGGCCCAACATTGTTGGGTACCCATTTTGCAGAAACCTTTCTTTTTTTCATGGCATGAGGTTTGACACTTTATAGGGACAGTCTTAGTGGGTGCCTTAGGCCTTATCTCAAGCGTCAACAACAGTGTAGTTCATGAAGGTCCTGAGGTATTTTGTCTCTGTGTTGGAGATAGTCCTTTTTTTGCCAGACTCAGCACTCAGGAACTACAGCTGGAAATTCTTGGAAATTGGTCCATATATCAGTGTTGTTTCTACTACTTAATGTCTTTCTCCCAGTGGGCAAAGTCAGAGCTGGAGCATTCTCCAGCTCTCAGTAGGCCTTTGGCCCATGAGAAAGAGAGGCGTGATTGAGACAAAATCTTCTGTACCTCAGTGAGTCAGAACCACTGGGCAATTGTCCTGCCCAGATGTAATGGTAGCAGATCCTCTGTGTTCAGCCTATGCAGGTTCAGTCTGATACGGTGACTTATATCATCTGCCATGTAGGGCCCAGGAGTGCCGCCATGTGGTCAGCATTCACTTGGGTGAACTGTTTTGATACAGCTCCCAGAACTGTTTACATTCCAGGGATAGGCAACATCGTAGTGGAGTTATTCTGCCATCTACTACTGGATACCAGGAACTAAGAACCCAACTAGATGTGGGACCTTCCAACCATGGACCCAATGACCTCTTGGTTGAGCCTCAAGTTTCCCCTGTTTTGCTTCAGATCCTGGGACCCTCTCACTTGTACTTTGGTCATGATGCTCATTCTATGGCAGTTTCCCCTGGCGTATACTTTTCCTCCATTCCCACTGATCTCCAGAGTATTGTGGAAAATCAGAATGGAATGGGCTTTTTTTGATTTTGATTACCCTGTTCTTGTTCTCAGATCTTATCATTTTACCAGTTGTAGAGCCTTTTCGGCTTCTGCTTCTTCTGAACCTCTTCTTTCAAAGTCCTCTGTGTTACCTGGGGTTGATGGCATGGCTCCTAAAGCCTGCATCCTGAGAGACAGATTTCTCTAATTCTGTTATTGGTACTGTGATGATGGCTTGCAAGCCAGTGTCTTTCAAGGTGTGCTGTGGAGTATGGTCCTTGTTCTACAAGTGGTGTAAAGACCAGGGGTTGCAGCCATGTCCTTTGTGTCTTCCACATATCTTTGACTTTCTTCAAATGGCCTTCAGATAGGGCTTAGTCTTAGCTCTATTAAGGTCCATATTTCTTCTCTATCTGTTCTCTTTTAGGGGTGTATTGCCTTTTTACTTGATGAGCATACATTTTGGCAAGGGGTGGTTCATGCCAACCCACTTCTCTGTGGGATTTGAACTATGACCTTGGAGTGCTTCAGAAGGCTTTCTTTGAGACTCTTTTCTTTTTGGTCCTTGACCTTTAAGATAACTCGGCCTCCGGAGATTGTTTGGTTCTGTGAGTAGCCAAACTTCAGGGTGTGTCCTGTAAACTCTCCTTTCTGATTTTTCATTGTTATAAGCTGGTTTTGAGAAACCATGTAGGGTTTCTGCCTAAGGATGTTTCTGAGTTTCAGATTAATACAAAAATTGTTCTTCTTTCTCATTGTACGAGACAGGTGTAGGAACTTCACTGTTTGAATGTAGTTCAATGCTTAAAATACTACAATCATTGTACAAAACCTTTCCACAAATTGGATTATCCTTTTGTTATTCTGGTGTCACCCTACGGCCTCTATTTGCTTTCAGAGAATACACGTGCTTCCGGGTTTCAGCACGCATGTGTTCACTCAGTCATTTCCTCTGCTGTGCGGACACATGTACCTGGCCTCTTCCTCTCACCAATGGATTGGATGACATCCTCCACTCCAGTTAGGCTCCTGGTCAAGCCCTCGCTTCCCATTGGACACTTGTCATATATATACACAGCCATTCCACTACTCCTTTGCCCGTTCTATGAGCTTATTAGTGGCGTTTGTTTGTACTTGGCTATATCTGACCTTCCAGCTTCTTGACCACAGCTTGCTTGACCCGCTCCAGTATATTTGATCTTCTGGCTTCCTGACCTCATCTTGCTTGACCACTCCAGTATATCTGACCTTCTAGCTTTCTGATCTCGGCTTGCTTGACCACTCCACTATATCTGACCTCTGCTTGCTTGACCACTCCAGTACATTTCCTTCCGGCTTCCTGACCTTGGCTCACGTGAACACTCCAGTATATCGGACCTTCCAGCTTCTTGACCTCAGCTCATCCTGATTATTCTCTCCATTCCCTGTCCTATTCTAGTCCTCTGGCCTTAGTCCTTAACATTTCCCAGTTACTCCCATCTTGGTTGCACCCTAGCTCAAATGGGGTGGAACAATCTGGTTTCGCGACCAGCACCTTTACCCAGCTTTGGCTGCAGTAAGGTAGTAACTGGCACACAATCATTGCACCAGAGCTTCACTCACTAGCATCGCACCCCAGCTACAGACATTTGTGCCAAGATTATGTGGGTCTCTACTCCCGACGTAGTGACATCCTGTGGCCCTTGTGCGGGCCAAGCTGAGTCTAAGGTGGCAGTGGTTTCTGGATTAAGGCCAGACCTACAGCCCTTTAGGGTCACAGCTCAGTCCACCAGAGCGGTGGGAGCTTCCTGGGCCTATAAGAATCAGGCCTCTTGAAGCAGTTGTGCAAGGCAGCAATGTGACAATCCTTTCAAACACTTGCCAAACATTACTGTGTCAATACTTTGGCTGAAACTGGTATTGAATGGAAAGTCTTGTGCTTTTGTAGGTGTTGTTCTTGTCATTTCTTCCAGTAACACGTTTACTGTTCTATGTTTGGTGTATAGCTGTCTGACACCTGTGGTTCTTGTTTTTTCCAGTTCATCTCTCTTGAAATTGGTTTGTGTTTTGAAGGCTTATTCTCTCACTTCTTGGAATCTTGGTGGATAGCTTTGGAATATTCCCATGGTTCCTTTGTTCCCCAGTGGATGAAAGAGAAAAGGGGATTTTTGTGTAGTTTCCCATAAATCCTTTTCGCTTGTTCCATGTGCAACACAGGACTTCCCTTCCGGAGGAAAACATATTGTTTCCATTCAGGTTGTTTGAGATTTCTGGTTCAGGTGACCACCTCCCTGCTCTACTTCCTTTTTCAATCTTTGCTATGTATTAAAACTGAGAATGTCTGGTGGGAGTAAAGTAGAATGAAGCAGGAGTCGGCATCCAGAGAGCTGCTATTATGTAAGTGCCCTGCCCTTCCTGGGGGAGGATACTTTACCTCATGCTTCCTGTGTTCCACATGGATCTGAACATAGGAAATATGTGGTGAAGTAGCCTCTGTTTTTCTCCAGGAGGGAAGTCCTTTGTTCCTCATTGAAAAGGATTTATTAGTAAGTAGAAAAAATCCAATTTTTGCAAACCCGTTTGGTCCTTAAAGGGTCAGTGCCTGTGGTCTGAGTTGAACAGTTTTTTGTCTGCTATCATTCTACTTGGTTGTTGCATATTAATGTTTAAAATATTTTTTCACTAACTTGCTTAGAAACCATCTCTTTGTTGCAAGATAGAGATGAATGGAAATTCCATTAAATTCCATTAAATTCCATTAAAGCGGAACTACCACATGTAACAAAGATGGCCCCAAATAATTCCTCATCTGGCGACTAGCTGCTCAGTAGTGCTAGTCACCAGAATTATTACCTGTTTAATGCGAATTATCCACTGCTACGGGACTGATAGGCAGGACGGAGTGCAGACATCTTTCCATAGTGACGTCTGCACTCTCAGTCCCAGCCGGCTCTAGGAGGCGTTGCTAGGAGCCGTTTAGCTCCAAAAGGGACTGACAGTGCAGGCGCACAGATATCACGATGGAAAGAGGTCTGCGCTCCATCCTGCCTGTCAGTCCCAGACCAGTGGATAATTCGCATTAACCAGGTAATAATTCTGGCGACTACCGCTAATGAGCAGCTAGTCGCCAGATGAGGAATTATTTGGGGTCATCTTTGTTACATGTGGTAGTTCCACTTTAACTCCCTGGCTAAAAAAAAAAATGCTAAAATATTAATGTTAAGACCTTTGTTTTTGGCTCATGCCCTCCCTTCCTTCAGTGACCCCTTGCCTCCATGGAACCTAAACTTGGTTCTGAGCGTCCTTCAGAAACCTCCTTTCCTCTGTCATTTTTCATTTTTTGACACTCAAAATGTCTTTCCTTTTAGCAATTGTCTTTGTACGGAAGGTTGCTGAGTTGTAAACTCTGTCTTACAAACCTCCTTTCCTTGTCTTTTATCATGCAAAGGTGGTACTTTGTGCCTCCCAGGAGGTTTTACCCATGTTCGTTTCAGATTTTCACATCAATCAGATCTTCTTGCCTTCCTTTTGTCCTGATCCTGGGAAGGATGCTACATGGTCCCCCTTGCACATGTTTACCAAACAGTACTGTCAATGTTTTGGCCTTGGCTCAGGCCAGCTTTGGCCGGAAGATCCTTCATGCAGTTTTGCCTGTCTAAGGATTTTCTTCTCTTTTCCCTACTGCCATGTTTTTGTTAGTTTGAGCCTGGATCGCTCTTGTTTTAATTGGCTTGCTGTGATATTTCGGTATCCCTTGACAGCTGAGTTTACATAGATCCACTCTGACTTGTGGAATACTGGTATCTTAGGGGGAGAGCGAATGTTTTCTCCTTTCCCCATCCCTGAAATAATTGGGATTCTGTGGTATATCCCCATGGTTCCTGTGTCCCATATTTGACGTAAGAGAAAATAGGATTTTAGTAAACTTACTGTTAAATTATTTCCTCTTTAGTCCACATGGAACACAGGACTCCCACCCAGAAAAAAAGCATACCCATCCTTCTTTCCAGGGGCATAGGAGTCATCCTGGGGTACTAGTTTAGGAAGACGTCCTTTTCTTCTTTGCAGCAGTGTTTCTTTTTCTGTGGTTCTTTTCAAACATAAATCTGGATTAGGGTAGGAGGAAGAGAGGGAGTCACCGCCCCAAAGATCCTGTCTTTTTGAAGTGTCTTGCCCTCCTGGAGGAGGGAGTTCAACCCCATGATTCTTGAGTTCCATATGAACTAAAGAGAAAAAGATTTAACGGTAAGTTCAGTAAAATACTATTTCACATTTAGATGTGGCTCACATTTTCAACTCTTCAATGAACTTGTAAAAATTCTTGTCATTGCTTCAGATCGGGCTATGCACATGGGCAGTTTTGCCACTTGTCTCACAGCCCAAACTCAAGTCAGTGAAAATGTATTGTGTTTGGAACAGAACACAGGAAAGTTGCAACACATTACAGCATACGCATACATGATTACATTGTTGTGTTTTTCACTACGTCGATCTAGTCAATGGCCAAACTACATGGGTGCCATCCAATATTATTTGGCTGACACCACTGTGGGCTGGCCACCAGTTCACCATCGTAACATCCCTCTGGTGATGTTATCACCAGGGAGAATGCAGGGACTGCTGAGGTAAGTTTGAGATGGGCACTTGAATTTTGCTACAATGCAATCCATTCAGATCTCCCTTGTGAACCTGCTGTTAAGAAGTTATGCTTTTTTAGACAGAAGTTCATAAATTGTGAGTATGCACATAGCGAATTTTGGCATGGGCAGCTCATAGTCATCTAATTGCTTTTAGCTCTCATTTTAAAGACTGCTTCGTGTTTGAGGCATGCTTGATCATTGAAAAGAAAGAGGACAAACAAGAAACACAAGAAAAAAATCACTCGTGTGCAATGTGCTCTTGATTAATCATTTTTTTTAAATCTGGACCCCATGGCTTTGTAAAATGGCAGGTAATACATAATTTCTGTAGCACTGGATGGTTTCTCCTTCATGATGTACTGCCAAGTGTAGGATGTTAAAATGGCCACTCTTGGCATTCTATTTCATATTGTTTACTAAGAGTGTAACCTATATGCGTGTTTCTTTGTTTTGTATTATTTAAATGAGTGGGACTTCCAATTAAACACATTTTGCATTCCTACCTGCATCATTGGTAAGCAAATATATTAATGGTCATTTAGAAGAAAATCTCAAGGAAAGCTGAACCAGCCTTTGGCCTACTGATGATGGGCAGTAATTAAACAGCAGCTGGAGTCCTGTAGGTTATCCATCCTTGGATTAGAATGAAAATTGGCTCTAAGTGTGTCATAAAGTTGGTGAGTTCATGACCCTGGTAGCTCGTCTCTAGAAGCCAGACAGAAGCCATTTGTTAAGGAAGCCAGACATATAGTCATAGCTGGGAACTCTGCGGATTTGCATAGACTCCAGTTTTTGCAAATAATTACTGGGTTTACGGAGCAGAGGCTGGTTCTCCGGATGTGGGCAGTTTCTAATGAAACTGCCCACATCTGTGCATTCCAAGTCTATTCCCCCCACTCCCCAGTGACTTTGCCTCCTTCCCCAGCCCATGTCTCCTGGGGAATTTCTGGCCTCTCTGGATCTTCAAGGTGCCTATCTGCACATCACCATCCACCCAGAGAGTCGGCAGTATCTCCGCTTTGCCTGCGACCGAGGGCACTTCCAGTTCTCTGCCCTCCCAGTTCTCTGCCTCCCCTTTGGCCTGACCACTGCTCTGCATGTCTTCATTAGAGTCCCGGGAGCCTTGATCTCCATCCTACATCATCCTGAAGGCCTCCTCCTGAAGGCCTCATCTCCAGATCTACTTCACCATTTTGTGCATTCACAGATAGAGTATCCTACACAGGGCTTGAACTCTCCTTCTTCTCTCCTCTGCAGCTTAACCCTTTGCCTACCAGATAAGTCTTAATTTAGTGTTTCTGTGGTGCATTTATTATTATACACGCTTTATTGTGGGTGTTTTGATAATTTGACCATTTTGACTCTGTGAGAATGTCTAATCCATTAGACCTTGGGGCTAAACCTAAGACTGAGGATACTGGGGTGTCTGTGTCCCCCATTGCTCATTGCCTAGAGAATACTCAGGTCATATTTGCCCAGCATGGGCTGCTGCCCCTGAATCCACTGCTGGGGCCTCCAGCCATGCACTAGGGCCAATATGGATGCAAGAGTTTAAGGCTACTACCAGGGACCTCCGGTCCACCTTACAACTACTTCCATTCACTTTACAGGGAGTCTTCACTTCGTTGCAGAACCCCGCCCCCATCAGATCTTCCCTACCTAAACTGCCGGGTGTACTTGATGTGTCTGATTCCTCTGAGGAGGAATTATTGGTGGACTCTGATGATGAAGACTGTTCAGCTCTTCCTTCATCTCAGTTTTTTGGGGACCCCTTTGAGGCGGACCCCTTTCCCTCAGCTGAGGGCCTGATCAGGGCTGTGTTGTCCACCCTGGTGCAGGAGGCGTCTTCTGAGCCGTCTGATGTTTTCCAGGAGCCTGTTAGGCCCCATGCCTGCTTTCCACCTAATCCCACCCTTGATCGCTTGGTGTCAGAGGAGTGGAAATTTCCAAATAGGAAACCATCTGTGTCTAAAAAGTTTGCTAAACTTTAACCGTTTTCTGAAATGGCCCTTACTCAGTGGGTTCATCCCCCTAAGGTGGATGCCCCAGTGTCCAGACTTTCTAAGTCAACTGACTTGCCAGTGGCTGATGCTTCTGCTCTTAAAGACTGGACTGACAAGAAGCTTGAGACTTCTCTCAAGGCTATTTTTGCAATTGCGGGCTCTGCCCATCACCCTGCCTTTGCCGCTGCATGGGTGAATAGGGCTGCGGCTGTTTGGACTGAACAGCTCAATTCTGCTGTCAGGGAGCCACTACTTCTGACATGTTACTTCTTCTCGCTAACATTGCTGAGGGTCAGCATTATGTCTCTGCTGCCTTGTTTGATGCTGTACATATGGTAGCCAGGGCTTCTACCATGTTTGTGGTAGCCAGACGGGCTCTTTGGCTTAAGATCTGGTCAGCTGACACGGCCTCCAAGAAGGCTCTCCTGTCTTTGCCTTTTCAGGATTCTTCCCTGTTCGGGCCTGAACTTAAGGATCTCATCACTGAGGCCACTGGAGGGAAAAGTTCTCACCTGCCGGTGGTCCTAAGGAAGAAGGCACCTGTTAAAAGGAATTGGCTTTTTCGTTCCTTTCAAGCAGACTCGCGCCAAGTGACCCAGACACTCCCTCAGGCTCTGCGCTCCTCATCCAAGCCTAAGCAGCAATGGAGAGCCAAGTCCTCCACCAAGCCCAAGGCTTCCAAACCTCCTTCTGCATGACTCACCGAATCCGGGTCCCCACCTGCAGGCAGGTGGCCGCCTGCGCCACTACCTCTCAGCTTGGCAGGCCTCTGTGGTAGACCCATGGGTTTTACAGGTGGTGGCCTCTGGATACAGGATTCCCTTCAGGGATTCTACTCCAACCTTGTTGTTGTTTCCAAAAAGGATGGGGGCTGTCGTCCCATTTTGGATCTGAAGGACCTCAACTTCTTTGTGGTCAGGTCCCAGTACCGCCAGGAGTCTCTGCGCACAGTGATAACAGCCATGTCTCCTGGGGAATTTCTGGCCTCTCTGGATCTTCAAGGTGCCTATCTGCACATCACCATCCACCCAGAGAGTCGGCAGTATCTCCGCTTTGCCTGCGACCGAGGGCACTTCCAGTTCTCTGCCCTCCCAGTTCTCTGCCCTCCCCTTTGGCCTGACCACTGCTCTGCATGTCTTCATTAGAGTCCCGGGAGCCTTGATCTCCATCCTACATCAGAATGGCATCCTGAAGGCCTCCTCCTGAAGGCCTCATCTCCAGATCTACTTCACCAGCAGGTGCAGGACTGCATTCATCTCTCTCCCGTCATGGGTGGATCATCAACTTGGACAAGTCAGACCTTGTTCCTTCTCAGAAGATGGTCTTTTGACACTCAGAGGGGGATGGTGTTTTGGACAGACAAAGTGGTTCATCAGATAGCATTGAAGGTCCAAGCTATCCTGTCTCAGGATCTGGTTCCAGCCAAGAAGTTGCCCTCCTTGGTGGGGAAGTTCATTTCCACCATAGAAGCAGTCCCGTTTGCCATGGCTCACACCAGGGAACTTCAGAGGTTTTTGATCCTGGCCTGCAAGGGCTGTCCAGATCTACTGGAAAGATCCCTGTCTCTCCCTCTTCAAGTGGAGGATTTCCTGGTAAGGGTGCAGTCGGACAACGCCACAACGGTAACTTACATCAACAAGCAGGACGGCACAAGAAGCCTCACATCTTGGTTAGAGGTCAAGGCTATTTTATCATGGGCAGAGGAACATGTCCCTGCCATTTCTGCAGTTCATATTCCTGGCGTAGACAACGCTCTGGCAGACTTCCTCAGTCGGCACACAGTGGACAGCAGAGAGTGGGAGCTACATCCAGAGGTGTTCATCCTCATCATCCAGCAGTGGGGTCTGCCATGCATCGACCTGATGGCAACCAGACACAACAGGAAGGTTCCAAACTTCTGCTCTCGCTGGGTGAATCCCATGGCTCTGGCAGTGGATGCTTAATTGATCTCGTGGACGTTTCCTCTGGCTTAAATCTTCCCTCCTGTTCCTCTGTTGACCAGAGTTCTTTGGAAGCTGCGACTGGAGTGCTTCCCAGTCATTCTGATTGTTCCATACTGGCCACGACAAGCTTGGTTTCCGGAGCTTCTGGACCTCTCTGTGGTGGAACCTCTTCCACTTCCTCCCTGTCCAGATCTTCTTCTACAGCGTTACCTCTGAAAAAAAGATGTTCATCGTCTGGCTTTGACGGCTTGGAGATTGAATCCTCAATTTTGAAGAAGAAAGAAAGGATTTTCTTCTGGGATGGTGACTACTATGCTTAGTGCCCGCAAGCCTGTTTCATCTAAGGCCTACCATCAGGTTTGATCTACCTTCCTAGCTTGGTGTGCTGACAGAGACCAATCTCAGGATTTTGACTTTCCTACAGTTCTTTCCTTCCTACAAGATGGTGTGGATAAGGGTCTCAGTGTGAGTTCTCTCAAGTTTCAGACTTCTGCGCTCTCTGTCCTTTTTCAGAGGCGTCTTGCTATCATTCCTGATGTCAAGGTTTTCTTCCCGGGGGTTGCTCATACCCGTCCGATGTTTAAGCCCTCTGCTCCTCAGTGGGATCTTAACCTGGTCTTGGGAGTACTCCATCGTCCTCCCTTTGAGTCTTTGGCTACCAATCCTCTATGTCTGCTGACGTGAAAGATGGCCTTTCTCCTGGTGATTGTTTCTGTTCGCTGAGTTGCGGAGCTGCATGCCATGTCCTGTAAACCACCCTTTCTGGTGTTCCACAAGGGCAAGGCGGTGCTTCGCACCTCCCAAGAGTTTCTCCCGAAGGTTGTGTCCAAGTTCCACATCAATCAGGAGATTGTGGTTCCTTCCTTCTGTCCTAACCCTACTTCTGACAAAGAGAGGGATCTTTATCTGTTGGATGTTGTGCATTGTCTGAAGTTCTATGTGCATCGCATCCTTGAGGCAGTCTGACACTCTGTTTGTCATTCCTGAGGGTCCTAGGGCAGGGAAACCTGCTTCCAAGGTTACCATTGCTTCTTGGGTCAAGTCCACGATTCGTAAGGTTTACGAACTTCGGAAGAAGCCTGTTCCCTTTAGGGTCACGGCTCATTCTACGAGGTCTATTGGGGCTTCTTGGACCCAAAAACCAGGCCTCAGCTGATCAGTTGTGCAAGGCAGCCACTTGGTCATCTGTGCACACCTTTTCTAAGCACTATCGTGTGGATGTCCTAGCATCGGCTGATGCCAGTTTTGGGAGGAAGATCCTGGAGGCAGCCTTGTCTGTCTAGGATCTCCTTGGTTTCTCAGTACTCTTCACTTTTGAGCCCTGTTGGTTCTAATTCGTGTGCTGTGCAACAGTTTATTGGGTTTGTTTTTACCCCTGTTCAGTGTCCATTGACATTTTACGGTTAGTGTTGAGCTCTTCATGATCTATAGGTTCATTGGTGGTCTGGTGACTTTGGGGGCCTATGCCTGGTCCTTGCCTTACTTCCCGCCCTGGGGAACTTAACGGTTAAACATCCCAAAGTTACCAGTAACCTGTATTGGACGACAGAGAAAATAGGATTTTAGTCTTACCTGTTAAATCCTTTTCTCTTAGTCCATACAGGTTACTTGTCTCCCACCCTGTCAAGGGACCATGCTTGGCGCTCCTGCTGCATAACGTTGGGGTCCTTTTGGGTTCATGCTCACAAGAGTCTTCCTTTACCTTCTTACTTCCTAGTCAGTAGTTAGTCTGCAAATCTTACTGGTTGGGTATTGGCTAACTTCAAGCTAAGGACAGGAGGTAGGCTTCACCCAGCTGTCACTTCTCAGAATTGTTCCTGCCTATTAAAGGGGATGATCGCCTACCCAAAGTTACCAGTAACCTGTATGGACTAAGAAAAAAGGGTTTAACAGGTAAGACTAAAATCCTGTTTTAGTCTTGTTCTACATCATTTATTCAATTAGAGCTGTCAATATGTCATGGAGTAATCTAAACATTCTCGGTATTGCCACACCTACCAGCCATGCCCCAGTAACACCACTTAAAATAAAAGTGGCCATCTTGGGACATTTGAAATGAATGGAGCTATGCAATAGTAGAGATTAATTCAACCATGCTGTATTTATGAACTAGTCAAAATCAAGCTGTGAACAGAGAATTTTTTTTCCTAACAAAAATGATAGGATTTAAAGTCCCTAACCCTTTGAGTGCCAGAGGGATACACAGTGCATTGCAAAGCAATGTGTTGCATACCCCTCTGGCACTCAAAAGGTTAAGGGATGCGTAGAGTATACAAGTAGGATATTAATCTTTAAGACAGAAGTAAACTAGTAAAATAATATAGCAATTCAGAAAACAAGAGAGCAGCAATGATGGATAAACAAACGACCATAAGGGTCAAATAAAATAATGATTCAAATTTCCATTTAAATCAATGGATAATATGGTAAATTGTATTTAGTCCTATGGTGCAGTTGGTTTTCTCTAGCAGTGCTCTTCCTTTTCCTTCTGAGTTACGCCTTAAATGTATAGAATGCTGGCTGTCCTCATTCCAATTAATACTGAATATTATTGCCACTTGGTTGTACGCATCTGCTGTTGTACTTAGAAAATCTTTTAATTGGCTCTCAATACCATCCAGAGTCAAATGTAAAACTCTGACACTAATCTGCAAATCCCTGTTCAGTCTGTTTCTACAACAAATGTGTCTATATATCCCCATAATATTTCACTATGCTGTGCCTAAGACCAATAAGTCTCCCCCTCTCTCATTACATTTACTCACTCCCATAATGTTCTCCCACTCACACCTTCAAAAGTGCTTTATGCGTCTATTAATAGCTTACCTTTAATTCGATTAACAGAATGACTTACGTATAGGTAGTGATTCCTTCATACAACCGCCTATTTCTTTGTATACCTACCTAAGTTCTACTCATCTCTCCAAATAAGCTTATCTCCAATACTTCCCATCCCCCCAAATATACAGCCAGTCTTCAATGAAACCAATTTGTCTAGTCTATCTACATTATATCTGAGTGTTTGTGCATGCTTGTATATGCGTGTGTGTGTGTATATATATATATATATATATATATATATATATATATATATATATATATATATATACATACATATATATATATATATATATATATATATATATATATATATATATATATATATATATATATAATGTGTGTGTGTGTGTGTGTGACAGTGAGAAATGTTTTGGACATCCCTCTGGCATTCACAGGTTTAAGAGGGGAAAGTTGGTAGTGCAGCCAGTGCACTGGCCCTTCATATCAAGGGTTCTTGGTAACTATGTAATCATTTTACCATATTAACCCTTTGAGATCTAATGTATTAGATACCTTTCTGGCTCTCAAAAGGTTAAGATGCCAAAATACCAGACTTGTGCAGCCTCATTTCTCTACTGTTCAAGAGCACAATAACCTTTTCTATTTTTTACTGTACATAAGTGAATATGTAAATTCATAGCATGTTATGTTGGTTATGGGATCAATGACGAAGAAGCAATAGTTAATAGTTCTGCACAAGATCTGTCTCAGTACAGGCTGGGATATTACTAGGTACTAGGTGAGGAGGTTAATGCCCGAGGTCTCATGCTTAAACCCCTGGGTCTTGTTGCTAGCTTGGGGCATGTAATTGTTTAACATAGTGCTCATCTCCCTACTGGTAATGGTGCAATATTGTATTTTAGGGGTGTAACATATGAATAGTTTATTTTTACATATATTCGCTGTGAAGTACGTAATATTTAAAGAGGAACTTTCAGCTATTACTAAGTTGCCATGCATTCATTAAGAGCATGGCGACTAGCTTGGAAATCCATGTGTTACCTTTAAAAAATAGCACGTTCTAAAGAAATCCTTGCCATCTGGATACTGACGGACAGGTTAGTGCATTCTGCATGCCTGTGGCGCCAGTCCCTTCCGGTAACCTTGTGGTACACTGCAGTGCTACTCAATGGAGACCGGGACTGAGAGCTCAGGCGCACAGACAAGATGTCTGTGCTGTAGCCTGAATTCCAGTCTCCAAATGACAAGGATTTCTTTAATCTGCAATTTTTTTAAAGGTAAGACATGGATTTCCAAGCTATTCGCCATGCGCTTAATGAATGCATGGAGACTCAGTGATAGCTGAAAGTTCCGCTTTAACAGTATATCAACCTATTTCATTTTTTGTTGTCAATGTGCCTTTGTATTACAAGAATGTATGAAAACATTTACATATTGCTTGTGTTCAGACATTGCATTTTACATAATAGCAACTTATTTTTAAAGGGATAGCAATGTCAAAATAGTTATTGGATTGTTCATTGTAATTCTCTATAATGTAGACTACTATTTGAAATGTCCATATCTTTGGATTGTGAGTGTAAATTGAGTTGAAAGTTCCCCCTCCCGACCCTTTACACTACGTCAGTTATAGTTCCCTCATATTTGATAGCTGATCGCTTAACCGGACAGATCACAATGAGGGACAATATTGTGTGTGTCTGGCTAAGGAAAATGCTGCCTCACTTGACAAACGGGGGCAAGGTTTTCCTTATGCTTACACCATATTGTCCCTCATTGTGTTCCATCTGGATCTGCTTTCTGATCTGTGATGACTGACTTAGTGCAAAGGGGGTGGGAGGGGGAAACTTTCAAATAGAATTACAAGCACAACACATGTCCAAAACTTCTCATTTTCCCTCCAGCACCCAGCTTCACTGTTACAGTTGATGGAATTGACATTGATCTGGTCAGCTCAGCATGCAGCCTTGGGGCCATTTTGAGTCCTCCCTTTCCTTCTCCCCTCACATTAACTCCCTGGGTAGTACATGTTGCTTTTGCAACATGGCAAAAATCCGCTCGTTCTTCTCCCCAAAAAAACTACTAAAGCTCTTGTGCATTCTGTCCCGCTTAAACTATTACAATATCTTACTAACTGGCATCCTGGCTTCCCATATTTCCCTATGCAAGCATGAATCACCACACTCCCAAAACACTGAACCTGCTCATATAATTCTTAGACATCTGACATGGCTCCCTATTCAGCAATGCATCACTCACAAAGTCTTCCTTCTTGTCTTTAATGCTCTCCACACTGCTACCCCTCCTTACATCTCTTCCCTCATGTTCCCGACTGCCTCCTTTGCTCAGCACACAATGCCCTTCTTTTTATACCATCCACACCCTCTGCCCTCTCCCTTCCCACTCCCTACCTATGGAATGACATACCTCTCTCCCTATAACAATCCCCCTCTGTCTTTAAGTCTACCCTGAAATCTTATCTTCTGGAAAACTAGAACCATGCACTACCTTTTTGGCAAACTCAGCACTTGAACTCACAGCACTTGACACCCTCATACCCTGTTGTCTGTCTCCTGTTACCCATTTAGACTGTAAGCTCCTTGGGGCAGGAACCTCTCTCCTATTGTTTCTATGAATATGACACTTACTTTATCCCCATTTATTGTAACCTACAACTATTGTAAGGCGCTGCGTACACTGTGTGGCGCCATATAAATAAAGATATATATACATGCAATACAATATGCATTATATAAAATTACAATGAACAATGAAATATAACTTTATATGCCAACATTACTATTCCTTTAAGCTTTAGTACCTTTTTAAAGAAACAATAACATTTGAAGTCTTTTGCTACTAGCCAGATCTAAAAAGTTACTCGCCACTGCAAGCCATAACATACCCACCAGGGCTGAATTTCTGCTCGCCAGGGCTAAATTTTCACTCACCATTGGCTAGTGGCGAGTGGAAATTTTGGAGCCCTGGAGTAAGATTACTTATCATGCACTTACAGTTGTCATATTTCAAAATTAATTATTCATGCATTACATCCCTAAATTAGTATCCCAAACATGCTTTTTAACACCTATTCAGAGCCCATTTATTTACTTGTGCTCTTTGTAATGAGAGATAAGAGTTAATTAATTGTAGTTAGTGTCCATTGCTCCTTTATCAAGGTCATCTGTTCTTTCAGAGCATTAATAGATACAGTAACATAGTTGATGAGGCTAAAAAAAATGTGTCCAAGTTCACCCCATGACATATCACCCTTGTTGATACAGAGAAAAGCAAAGAAAAACCCCATTGAAGCCATTTCCAATTAAATCCCCAGTGGGTAAAAATTGTCTTTCCTGACTCCAAATGACTGTAAGACATTTCTCTGAATCAATATGCTATCTGCTTTGAAGCCAACTATCATACTTTTCAATATTGTTCTGTGCTAGATAGGTATCCATTCCATTTTTTTTTTTTTTTTTTTTTTTAAAGAAATGTCAGTATCTGCAAGCACAGCTTCCCAAGGCAAAGAATTCAGTAACTTTACTGCCCTTACTGTAAAAAATCTCAGGCTTAGTTTTAGTCGAAAGTGCCTTTCCTCTCTAGTCTTAATGGATGACCTCTTATTCTTTGCTCAGCTCTTTGAGTAAATAGTTTCTCGGAGAGTTCTTTGTAGTGACCTCGAATATATTTGTAAATGGTAATCATATCACCCCTCAGATGTCTCTTCTCTAATGTAAACTAACTCACCTTGGTTAGTCTGTCTTTATAACTCAGATCCTCCAGTCCCTCTATCAGTTTTGTTACACATCTCTGCACTTTTTCCAGTTTAATAATATATTTTTTATGAACTGGTGCCCAAAACTGTAATGCATATTCTAGATGAGGCCATATCAAAGATTTTGTTACAATCATGAAACGTGTTATGCAGATCATGGTGTTTTTGTCCACTTGTGTCTGCAGCATTGTATTCCCATATGGATTTACTTTTATATGTCTTCAATAAAGATTTAATTTTTACGGAGATGATGGTGTGTGGCTTGGCTATCAGCAACGAGCGGGTCCGTTGAGCACTGTCTTCCTTGTATCTTCATGTCTGTGGAAGTCTTTGCCAGAGGCAGATGAGCGCGGCTCCGGATCCGCAGTTGCCTTCAGGCCTGGGCGAGATGGTGATTGCTTATATTTGGAAGTAAGTAGCAATTGTAGCTGTAACAGCTAAATTACTTTTCTACTATTCATACCAAGGATTTATATAGAGGTAGAATTATATTTGCGTCTATGATCCTTTTTATGCAGGCTAGTACCCTATTTGTTCTTGCAGCTGCTGAGTGACAGTGCACACTGCTGTCTACATATTTCTATAACAAGGATTCCCCAAGATATGTAGTGTGTATGTAGCATGTTTATTTGTACAGCCCAAATGCATATCCTTACATTTATCTAGATTAAACCTGATCTGCCACTTTTCTGCCCATTCACTCAGTTTGTCTAAATCTTTTTGCAGGGATAAAAGATCCCGCGCTGTATGTATTTCATTACACAGCTTAGCATCCTCCGCAAAGATT
This sequence comes from Rhinophrynus dorsalis, assembly GCA_037306005.1. NCBI lineage: Eukaryota > Metazoa > Chordata > Amphibia > Anura > Rhinophrynidae > Rhinophrynus > Rhinophrynus dorsalis. The sequence continues at coordinate 38,936,930 of CM074719.1, read as the reverse complement.
GAAACATTACTTTTAATTCCCACTTCTAGACAATCCTGGAAAATCACAGCAACATTGCTCTGATACTGGGAGCTGGAAGCCCTGGAAGAAACAGGAATGACTGTTGTTTCAGAGCATAGGTAAGATTAGATTTTGGGTCTCAAAACGGAGAGGTTTACAGAGGCTAGCATGAAGTACAGGATGTTGAAATGCACATAACCCCACTACGTGTTTAGCTGTTAGTGTTCCTTTAACTGTAAAACGTTTCAAACTACACAAAGCATAACATTATTGTTAACAGTGGGGGAAAATGTTGCAGTGCGTTAAAGTTGTAGGAAACCGTTAAAACACAAAGTAATGAGTTCTGCACTATGGCAGGGCATCTGCTCTCAGCAGGAAGACAACTGATTCCTAGATGCCAAAGGCAAACGTTCCTAAATAAACGTGTAAAAATTGTAGTTCATCCAGCTCTGTAAACTGTGGCTTATTTGTGAGTTTCCTCTGGATCAACAAGGGTGCTATGGCAAAAGCTGAGCTTGATGGACGATTGTTGTTTTTCGGCCTCATCACCTATGTTACTTTGTTCCTGTAGACAGCTTTTAGGCTGAACATAACAGAATTATTTTTACGGCATTTGTGCCCTTCTTCTACAAGAGTAGAAGACAGAAATAAAAAGGAAACATAGACAAGGGGGACAGTCTTCTAGTGTAGTAAATTAGATATACAAAAGCAGATATAAAACAAATCTGAAGGAATGTTACTCTCAATCTAATATTTCCACCTAAATATAGGGTGGCAAATGAAATGGGGATATTTACCGGATCACTGGAGAACGACACAAAAAGAAACCATACACAGGAGAGCCCCAAAGAAGAATATTGAAAATGGCATATTGGTCATCTATATAAATATATATATTTTTTTACCTTTTTATTAATAAATAATCAAAACTGTATGTACAAAGGTCTTCCATACTTTTTCTTTTTTGTTCTGTGCATCATCTGGTGCTAATTTGTTGGTGGTCTTGTTGTGGGGAGGACCGGCACTGAAATTTCCCTCTGGCTTATATATGTGTTGAATGAGCCTGAGACCGGTTACACATAAATGATGTGAGGATCATTTTATGATCCTAGCTGTCTGATATACCATTGAAAGTATTGCTCTGTGGGGCTCTCCTCCTGTGTTTTTGTTTCTTTTTGAGAAGACAGAAATGTTCAGAATATTTCAACCCTTGGACCAGGGGTGTGTGAAAGGCATTGTGTTTAACCCCTTAAGGACTCATGATGTGCCAGCACCATCACTGGAAAACTTCGGTTAACCCTTTCAGTGCCAGAGGAGTATGCAACGCATTGCAGAGCGAAAGTCGCCAGAATAATTACCTACTTATAGAGAAATTCTACTGTTCCCGGGACTGACAGCCAGGAAACAGTGCAGACATCTTTGCATAGTGATGTCTGCGCGCCTGCACTCTGTCCTTGCTGGTACCTAGCAACGCCTCCTAGAGCAGACTGGGACTGACAGTGCAGGAGCGCAGACATCACTATGCAAAGATGTCTGCGCTGTTTCCTGGCTGTCAGTCCCAGGAACAGCAGAATATCTGTATAAGGAGGTAATTATTCTGGCGACTAGTACTATTGAGCAGCTAGTCGCCAGATGGGTAATTCTTCGGGGAAACTTTTTGAGGGGTGGTAGTTCCGCTTTAACTGCCCGCTGCGTGGCCAGTCCTTAAGGGGTTAAACTCACTGAGTTAAGTTATGTTCAGCTTCTTAAATTTGAAAATAATACATGAATGTAGGTTCAAAGCACACTCCAAGAGGCTGGAGGAAACCAACTGCACCATAGGGGAGAAACAGAAATTCACAAAATGTTCATGTGTTTTTAACACTCTGAATGGTAGGGGTTTCATTAGTGTATTCTGAAGCAGTTAGTAGGAGACCTCCATATCCTTTAAAGGGGAACTTTCACCTCTAATATACCGTGCCTCATATGATTAAGCTAGTAAAATGGTATGTGGATTGGCATGGGGAGAAGAATTTGAGGTCTGGGAAGTCCTGCACTGCTGTGCCAACGTTACCCTGTGCCGCAGAATGCCGAAGTACCCACATGAATTCTAGATTTTAGAGTGAATATGTACTAAAGTATGTACATAGAAAAAAATGTCAATCCACATAACATTTTACTACCTTAATCATATGAGACACAGTGTATTAGAGGTAAAAGTTTTCCTTTAAGGGGGTAAACTGCCCATCTCTTTTTGATTATAATTTTTATAACCCCCATGTAAATTCCTGACATCCCCATTGATTTTAACTTTTTTTAAATCCTTGAATGCTAGATAGTTCTGTAGAGTGCTTCACTATTTGTTAACATTCAATGGATAAAAAACACTATTTACATACATTCAGAGTTGTATTAGTCACTTATAGAGAAATTTGCCCCAAAATTGCATTCCTCCCAAAACTTCAAATGGCCAAAGATTGACACTTTTGTTGGAGGGGTTGTAGGTGGGGCATTACTGATAATTTTAAGTCATTTCATAATCTATAGACACCTCTTTGATCTTGCTAGAAATAATTTATTCAGTTACACAAAGTATTGTATTTACACAGACTTATTTATAAACACATGTATTGAAGTCTAAACAAACAAATGTGAGTGTTATTGCTGTGGAGCAATGTGATACACTTACACACACTGGAAAGTCTGATCTCCTAAAAAGAGGGACACCATGGGGCTGGAATAAAATGCAGGAGATAAATATTACCTCCAGTTTTATCAAAAAATGTCCTATTGAAGTCTATGGGGATACCTGGAGATAAAAGCAGAGATAAAATTAGCACCTGCATTTGAATCCAGCCCCAGGGTGGTACATTATATGGTGCATACTATTACAGTCTATGGGGACTTTCAGTTTTTCTTCATGAGTATTTAGATAATTTTGTAGACTATGAAACCCTTGGATAGTCAAGAGATCTCCTAAAGTATTGTCTCGAAGTGTGTTGGAGTCTACTAACAACCAAGGGCTTTTAAAAAAGAAACCATTAAAGAGGAACTACCACCCTTCAAGAACGTTGTCCCAAATAATTCCCCATCTGGCGACTAGCTGCTCAGTAGCGCTGGTCGCCAGATTTCTTACTGCGTTGATGAGAATGAGCCACTATTCTGGGACTGACAGGCAGGATGGAGCGCAGACATCTTTCCTGCTCTGTCAGTCCCTTATGGAGCTGAACAGCTCCCAGCAACGCCTCCTAGAGCTGGCTGGGACTGACAGCACAGGCGGGCAGACGTCACTATGGAAAGATGTCCACGCTCCGTCCTGCTGTCAGTCCTAGAGTAGTGGCTCATTCTCATGAATGTGGTAAGAATTCTGGTGACTAGCGCTACTGAGCAGCTAGTCGCCAGATGGGGAATTATTTGGGACAACGTTTTTAAGGGTGGTAGTTCCGCTTTAACAATGTCAGTGCCAGAGGGGTACACAATGCATTGCGTACCCGTATGACACTGAAAGTGTTAAACTTTTACTTATTGCAAAAAATTGATTTATGTTATTAAAGAGGACTTATGTCTTTAGATATAATTGAAGTCATATAGACACTTAATAGATAACGCTAACAGAATTTCATTCAGATAATTCAAATGGTAACTTATAAAACATACACGGTATCCAAATGCTCCACAGGAATAGGCATACTGAACTCCCTCTTTCAATTTAGACATCACATTTAGTCCTCTTAGATCAAAGCTTGAACCAGTTTACATATTCTTTGCTATACATTCTTTGATTTGGGTGGGACAGTCTGTAAGATCTAGTTGAAAGGTGGATCTTTGTATTCTCTTGATGTGAAGCTTTTGAGTTAGTTTATATTTTATTTGTTAACTAGTGTAAAAGCCTGTGTACATGGGCCCAGGTTTGGGTAATATTAACCCTCTGAGTGCCAGAGGGGGTCGCAACGCATTGCTTTGCAATGCGTTGCGACCCCCTCTGGCACTGAAAGGGTTAAGAGGCAGCTACCTCAATGCTCCACGCGATGCAGTCTTGCGTCGCCTCACTCACGCGATGTAATCATGCGCAGTAGAGACTGCGCATGTTCACATTGAGTGACCTTTTTGTAAGTTAAATATGTGGGCAATGGTTTACTACAGGGCTGTTCAAGTTCAGTCCTCAAGGGCCACCGACAGGCCAGGATGTAAGGATTTCAGTGATTAAGCACAGGTGAATTAATCAGTGGATCATTCATTGTGACTGACTCACCTGTGCTTAATCAGGGAAATCCTTACATCCTGGCCTGTTGGTGGCCCTTGAGGACTGAACTTGGATAGCCCTGATTTACTACAATGCAGATCATCTGAGCTGATCAATTTAATTGCACTATGAACAAGAACAGCCGCATAGAATTTTTAAGTACTAAGATGTTAATAAATAATCCTACCCTCATAACGGATCAAAGTAAAACAAATGGGAAAGCTGACATGTTTCAGGTAGAGAAGATATTTTACATGACTATAGCTTCAATTTACATTTGGCTTGTACCATTTTTCTTATAGGTCCTAAAAGAATTATGTACCAAGCCAAGACATGAGCAAAGTTCTGCCAAAATGCATCTTGTTAGACATGTAATTAGAGTGAAATAGGATTTGTTCACCCACCGCAATTTGTAAAAGGGTGGTTCCCCTTTTAGTAAATTCTGGTCATAGTGGTAGATGACAACCCTCTTTTATCCAAAATAATTTACTCTGGTGCAGCATTTGGTCAAAGGGAAGGCAAGAACAAAATTGAGTTTATCAAGTGGTAAAAAAATATCCAGTTTAACTACATTACTCATAGAATTATCGCATACATGCACTGTTTACTTTTGGCATACCAGCAGTCATCATCTCAGTCAAGAAGCAGCTGACAGACATCTCTTACCACTGCTTGGAAACACTGATGACCTTTTCTGTACTGGTGTATTTTACCCTTGCTACAGTATGGATCCCAGTTGTTGTTGTTGTTTGCTAATATTAAACCTTTGAGTGCCAGAGAGGTGCTTAACACAATACGTTGGCTACCTCCCTGGCACTCAACGGGTTAAATTTCACTGATAACCTTTAGGTCTCTATTTAGGAAGCGGAGTTATGGAACCAGATTGCTAAAGTAACACAGATATTTAAATTAAAGAAATGACACTACCACAGTACAAGCATATGCTTTGTAAAGTCAGTCTAAGGGAGTTATTATGCACTATCGGGGACAAATAAAAAGGCCCGCGGATTTAAACAGGTCTCTGAATGGTCTCCAACACAGTGCTTCTCACCTCTCTCTAGCATTCAAGTTGTTAAACACCATATAGATCAATGGAAATTTGAGAAATTTTAATTCTGCTCTCAGAATGATTCCACTTTTCGTTTGCATATGGAAAATCTCTTTCATCCCCATTCCCTGTCCTCTTTCTCCTCCCTTTTTCTTTCTTTGTTTTTCTCTGTTTACCTTTATGTTTTATACTATATGCTAACAAATTGGGTTATCATCGTTAAATAACTTCCTTAGTAAAGTTTTAGAAACTCAAAGCCTGAGGATGGTCATTGTTATGTGACTGAAAAACATACTCTCTCTTCTTTCCTAGTACCGCCCATATATAATGATTGGCTTACTGATTTTATGAGTTAGATCAATGACTAAGCAAAAGGTTGTCACCTCAGGGCCTGATAGTAGACTAACAAGATGGCCAACTACAGACTGATATTGATATACTATTGTTCTGTTCACTTATGAGTTTTACCGTATAAGGGATTTCCAGTGGGTTCTCCAATATTTGTTTTATTATGAAAACTCCAGCATATGGCAAGAATAAAGCTACTCTTATACAAATAGTTTTATTACAAGAAAAGCGAGTTGCCTCTATTGATTGTATAATGCCAACATACTGGCCGTCTGGGCTGATCCTTCTGGATATTCAATTCCCACTGACTGATGATTGGCACTGAACGTTTACATCGCTGTCCTCTCTTGCTCTCTTTCACTCTCTCTCGCTTAAACAAGGACAGGAGAAGCTTCTCAGAGACTTCCATGTATTTTGACTTGTCTCTTTCCTCAAGGTTAGACTGCTTGATACTGTTCATGAGTATGTACATCTAAGGCATACACAAACATTAAATAGGCTTGCCCTTGTGCAATATTGCCAGTATTATGTTGACAGAGGAGACTGGTCACAAAATCTGGAAGACAATGAAAGGCCTTTGGAACTTTTCCAGTTTCTATGTGGTTCACAATCTTTTTTGCGGACACACAATCTGGAATTTTCGGGGCACCCATAAAATGTTTTATGTCATTTATCAAAGGAATAATGAAGTGATACATAAATATTCAGATATTGTTCTATCTTACAAACATAATAATAAAATAAACATTGTGCATAACAATTTCCATAAATATGCATTTAAAACATTCATGTTTTTCTCAAAGCATTAGTTTAAAAAAAAAAAAAGAGCACCATCAGCTGATGTCCATGGCATACAAAAGTGCCATGCACCCTGGTTAAAAATCACTGTAATATGGCATTATAATACTTGATGTAAGGAGAATGGTCACAAAGAAAAATGTACCATCCATATACAGTGTGTATATTTACATAGTTACATGGTATGTTTCTGAATCTGTGCTGGCCAAACCCCTGGGCTGGCAATGAGTAGGAATATTGCATTGTGGGGCAGAGCCCGCCAAATGTGTTACTCCAGCCATTGACAGCATGCACACACACACATACACACACGGTCACACAAGCTTACTTGCACATACACTCGCATGTGCACACCCACACTGACACATACACTTGCACACACTCACATGCACGCACACAGTTGCACGCACTCGCACATCTGAACTTGCTAACGCGCTTACACACTCTCATACTCACACAAACTCTCACACTCACATGCCCACATTAACCCTTTGAGGACCAGAGGTTTGCATACTGCATTATTAAGCAATGAGTTGCACACCCATGTCCATGTGCTCCTTGAAAGCTGAAAATAAATTGGTCAAAGCTGTCTTCTTAGGCTGGCAGTGTCTCTGCAAACCCACTCCAGCATCTTTGACCGTTGCTTAGGTCTCTGATCCAGTAGGACAGTCCACTAGTGTGCTTTGCTCTGTGTTATGATGTTATCACACCCCTAGAGTTTCATATGGATTTAACAGACCTTGTAAATGGGCATGGAAACCGGAACAGGAATGCAGAGACAACACATGCTTAAGGGAACACCTGAGCCAGATCTGATAAAACTTATTTAGCAGAGGCCAAATATTAAATCATTTATTGAGGGGGAGGTCAAATTAGTTTAGATGGGCGGGTCAGAGTTTTTTTTTTTTTTAAGGTGGGGGAAGATGGTTGCAATTCTTTTTTTTTTTTTCTAACACAAATCAAATACACCGTATTTGATCTGTGCTAATATTGACCCTATGATTGCTAGAGTGCTGTTCAGTGCTCTGTCAGACGTGTGGTTAACCCTTTGAGTGCCAGAGGGTTATGTAATGCATTGCGTACCCCTCTGGCTCTCAAAGGGTTAACAAATGTGATGAAATACTGTATAATTGGTTATACTATATTTGATTTCTACTTTTAACTTAATGAGTGTTCAAATGCATTTCACAGCACCAAAAACTCAAGTAGTTACTGTTGACCCATATACCACAAGTTTAGATGGCATAGGGGGTCATGGTTTGGCCAGGAACAGACCTGCCGCTTTAAGCTGTGGCTAGATTGTGATCTCAATTTGACCAACAGGGGAGCAGAACCGGGGTCTGAAATGAAACCCAGATTCACCCACGTTGTTTGTTTCAGAGAGACTGAAGTTTAAAACTCTGAAGTCTTGCAGTTCAGTCTCTTTGAGCTGCTTGCCTTCAAAAAACTTAGTGAAGGGCTTTCTGGCCCTACTATGAAAGCTGAATTCCCACTCCAAAAACTTCCAGGGGTCCCAGCCCACTGCCAGCTGAGAGGTTAATATTCTGATTCAATACCACCACCACCACCGAATGTTTGACATTGGCTGATTTGGGGCTCTGCTGTAGAACCCTGGGATTTTTACGAAGTCTTCTCTCTTTGGAGCAGATTCAGAAACTAGATACTTACCCTTTATTTAAACTGCTATTTTCTAAAGTGGTTACCAGTCACCACAGTTCCTCACTTATGGAGAGCCTTAGTCAATGAGACAAGCTCTTCTACAGAGTGCATTATGAAAACATGTCTCTGTTGAAAACATGTCTCTGTTGAAAACCGTTTCATTAAAAAAATAGTTTCAGCTGTAATAACTTTTGAATGTGAACTGATGCAACAGTGGGTTTACCCTTGTTTTACTCTACAGGAAAATCACACATACATATGACATTTTTTTTTTCTTATTATATTTTTGTAACCCTTTAAGTGCCAGAGAAATATCTAGTGGATACCTATCTGGTATTCGAAGGGTTCAGTGCTTGAGATGAAAAATAATTGCAGTAGGTAGACTGGACTCCAGCTAGCCTGTTCTGTGCTTGATTCCCTAATACTCCCTGCTGTGTATCTTTACACTTGCCACACCCAGTGAGCTTTCCAGGAGAGTGGGTATACTACAGAATTTCCTTTAGCTACACAGAGACTCATGCCCAGGCAGCAGCCCCTCCCTAATGTTAAAGAATTCAAGCATAAAAAGGGAATGGTTGTAAAATTTGCCTTTGGCAAAATGTGACTTACAAAACAGAATTTTTTTCTTTTCTTTTAAACCTCCTGTCTTTTGTCATTGGCGGATTTTAACATGACATGCCGAGATTTCATTTCTTCACATTTCTTGGGAGTAGCTTACACACCTGCAGTTTAAACTTTGCATCCCAATTACATATCATTTGTCATGTGTTTTGGTTTGAAAGAGAAACCTCCCACTAAATGTTCTTCTGTAGAATTCAGTACACTGCCCCATCAGGTTCTGATCACCGTGAAGTCATTTCACGCGGAGGAATTTTTCATTGCACTGAGGGCGAAATACAATCTAAGTACTAGTACACTGAGCCATGGAGTTCTGGTCCTGCTTAGCAACCTATATCCCAGTGGGAACCAACTGGAACTGTTTAGTCATGTTACAGCTATGCTTTAAACATTTTAGAAATTGTTATTAAGCTGTCCAAGAATGAGCTGGAGACCTTTCTGTCATCCAAGGCAGGGGCACAAATGCCTCAGGTCTCATCCATAAAAAGAATACTCCCCTCACTTAAATTACTATTTCCAGAAAATCATAATGGACTCTACGAATGTTGTGCCTTGTGAATTTGTTTGGTAGATAACCACGGAGGTCCACGAAGGTGAACAGGACAGCTACTGGGCGATTATTCAGACTGAAGCAGACAGAATGCATGCTCCTACTTAAGCCTTTAAGGACAGTAATGTTACCCCCCACGGTTGTTAAACTTTTAATATTATTATGTGTAGGGACCAACAATTGAGGTCCCATGGTACTGCTAAAAATGGTCACGTCTACCACCATTGGCATGAAACCAGGACTGATTGAAAATACTAAAATCCAAGTTCACCTGCGTCATTAGGATTTTCTGGCTATATATATATATATATATATATATACACAGGATATGCACTAATGCTGAATTCAGGAAATAGATACCAGATGCAGCAGAATAATAAGTTATTGAAAAAAAGGCTGCGTGCTCACAGATTTCAAAGTTCAGTAATACCAACATTTAATGGTAACATATGCAACATTGCATGTGTTACCATTAAATGTTGGTATTATTGAACTCTGAAATCTGTGAGTGCGCAGCCTTTAACCCTTTGAGTGGCAGAGTGGTACGGAATGCATTGCAAAGCAATGCATTCTGTACCACTCTGGCAGTCAAAAGGTTAAAAATAAATACATTTTATATATATATATATATATATATATATATATATATATATATATATATATGTATATGTATATATTCTTTCATTCTAACTGATGTATGTTGTACATGTCCACTTTTTTTTCTAAGACTGTATCAGAATATTTTAACCCTTTGAGTGCCAGAGGGGTATACAATACAGGGATCATACGCTAAAGTGCAACCACTGGAGTTGGAGGCTAATGCCAGTGAAGCTGTGTTTCTTACATTCATCTCTGTGTCTTATACAGGAGAGTAGAGATCATGACCATAAAGTGAGGCATCCCCAGCTTCCTGAAAAACATCACGTGCGGTTGCAGATATTTTAAGCGGTTATATGTATATCTAAATTCTTCAGTATATATATTTTTTATATAAGAGCAGCTTGATTTTTTATTTTTTAGTATTAGTGTTCCTAACCCTTTAAGTGCCAGAAGCAATGCATTGGATACCCCTCTGGCACTCAAAGGTTAGATCTCTGTGCTCACAGTGCTGTTCCTGTGAGAAAGGAATAAGCTCTTAAGAACTAATGACGTGCCAGGACCGTCAATAGTGTCTGTGTCTTAAGGACTGGTGATCACTGGGTAGACTGGCAAATAAATATAAAAAAAATGAGTTGGTCCTCCAGCGCACCCCTCCCCTGGACCGTGCTATCCTTAAGGGTTTAAGTATGGAGAGTTGCATGTCCTATTCAGAATTTTAATTCCTTTGGTGCTATAGAGACCTCTGGTGTATTGCTTTGCAATGTAATGGCTGTCTTTCCCTAGCATACAGGAGGGTAATACAGCATGTTAGGATGTCATTAAAGGGGATCTCTTTACTAAGCACCATTGATTTCCAAGATCAAACCCTCATCCCTGACACAATATTTTGACAATCCTTGTTGTAACATATGGAAGTACCAGAGATTTGTACGCAAAGGTCTAAATATTTATAATTATTTTATGTTGATAGGGGTCTCCTCTAAGATTTCTGTGTTAATGTGCATGTTTACTGACATGCAGGTATTCTGAGTACCTATAATTTATTGTACAGCTGCTGAAATGATAGAAGGCATTTATTTAATGTGGGTGTCAAGTTTTTTTTACCAGTTCACTTAACTTGTGAGTATGTTATGTTCTTGTCTTTCATTCCTAAAGGAAAGGTCTGTGTGTTTGTGCCTGTTAAAATCTAGGCAATGTATAACTCCCAACATTTCAAATGCCCAAAGAGGGAGGGACCCTTTAGTTTTAGGTGATGTGGCTGGGGTGTGGCTGGTGGACGGGGCATTACCAACAATGGAGGGTAGCTTTCTGGACAGATTAACCACAATCACTCGTATTGTGCGTATACTCACCAATTCTTGTATATTAAAGGGATAGTAATACTTAGTTTTAACTTTATTTTATTTTATAGGCATTAAAAAAACATGAAGAATGATAAGTCTTATCTCTCAAACCTTTATGGTTTATGAGATATTCACAAGCAAAGTTTCCCCTTCACGCCCCTTTTACCTACTGTAAACAATCTCTTCTCAGATGTGGAATGCAGTCCATAGACCAGACAGATAACAGAAGGGGACACTTTTATTCCTATGAAAACAATGAAATCCCTGCCCCCTTGACAAGCTTTTCAGGTTTTTCCCTTATCTTAATTGAAGATTGTCCTTCTCTGCAGTCTACCTGGGCACCTCCCTTCTGCTCTGGCTGAAGAGTGTGACATCAGTAAAAGGGGCGGGAGGGGGACACTTTGTCATTGAATTACTCTGGAACTCCAACTCTGACAGAATTGAAATAACACTCTCCAAAGTCCAAATACTATGATGATTAATTAGAGCTGCTTTTATTTTGAAACATTACTATCCCTTTAAGCCGTAGATAAGAGATAACCATCTGGTCACTTAGGAAAAAACAAAGAGGCGCTTCCTCGTGTGATATCTTCTATATAAAGATGACTGCACCTCACCACCGCCCTTAAAGTGATACTCACAAGCGCAAATGCTGGAAAAACACTTATGTGCAGACCAGCAAAATAAGCCTAGGGATTGATAAAGCTGTCCCTCATACAGCTAAGCGGCATGATCTCCGGCTGCTCTCCAAAAATCCTCCACTCACGAAGGGACAAACATGCAAAAGAAGAAACAAAATAGGAGGCGCCAAATAGTGTCCTATCAACACTTATGGGATCCCAAATGATTTTAAAGTGGTAATGCACTCACATGTATATGTGTCTGTGTACATACATATGCAATGCACAGCAATAAAGCATACAGGGAAATCTTACTGTCCCTGTTCGGTATTTCCAGGATCTCTCCGATAGTATGGATATTTCCAATATTGTAGGGATAAATACACTGCTATAAAGATTCAAAATATTTTCACCTTCTCCAAATCCTCAATAGTATACACACAAAAGACAAAAATAAAACATAAAAGCTTTAGCTCAGTGGGTTCATCCTCCAAAGGTGGACGCCCCTGTTTCCAGGCTTTTTAAGCCCACTGCCTTGCCTGTGGCTGATGCATCTGCTCTGAAAGGTTGGACTGACAAAAATCTTGAGACCTCTCTCAAGGCCATTTTTGCGATGGCTGGTTCTGCCCTGTGCCCTGCGTTTGCTGCGGCGTGGGTGAATAGGGCTGTAGCTGTTAGGACTGAGCAGCTCACCTTAGCTGTCCGTCAGGGAGCTCCTACTGCTGACATGTTGCGGCTTCTCGACAACATCTCTGAGACTCAGCATTATGTTACGGTCTCCCTGTTTGACGCTGTTTTTATGGTGACCAGGGAATCCACCATGTCTGTGGTAGCCAGTCGTTCTCTTTGGCTCAAGATCTGGTCTGCTGACACTGCCTCCAAGAGGGCTATCCTGTCTTTGCCCTTTCAGAGCACCTCCCTGTTTGGGCCTGATCTCAAGGATCTGATCAGTGAAGCCACTGGGGGGAAGAGCACTCACCTGCCAGTGGTTCCTAGGAAGAAGTCGCCTGTTAAACAGAATCGTTTTTTTTTTTTTGTCCCTTCCAGGCTGATTCGTGTCCGACGACCCAGGGTCCCCATCTGCACGTGGATGGCCGCTTGCACCACTACCTCTCAGCTTGTGAAGCATCTGTGGCAGACCCGTGGGTTTTGCAGGTGGTGGCTGTGGAGTACAGGATTCCCTTCACCTCCCTCCCAGACCTTCTCTTCTTGCTCTCCTCTGGGTGCAAAAAAGCACCGCCTTTTCGAGGGAGCCATTCAGGCCCTTCTGGACAAGACGGTCTTGGAACTAGTTCCTCCTCAGGAAAGCGGGTTGGGATTCTACTCACACCGCTTTGTGGTCTCCAAGAAGGACGGCGGCTGTCGTCCCATTTTGGACTAGAAGGATCTCAACTACTTTGTGGTCAGGTCCCAGTATCACCAGGAGCCACTATGCACAATGTTCTCTGCCATTTCCCCTGGGGAATTTCTGGCTTCCCTTGATCTTCAGGATGCATACTTGCACATTACCATTCATCCAGAGAGCCAGCAATATCTCTGCTTTTTTTGCCTGCCACCGAGGGCATTTCCAGTTGTCTGCCTTCCCCTTTGGCCTGACCACGGCCCCTCAGGTCTTCAACAGAGTCCTGGGTGCCTTGATCTTTGTCCTCCATCGGGATGGAATCAGAGTTACCCTGTATATGGACGACCTCCTTCTGAAGGCATCTTCTCCGGAACTCCTTCGTCATCAGGTGCAGGACTGCATTCATGCTCTGTCCTGTCACAGGTGGATCCTCAATCTGGACAAGTCGGACCTTGTTCCATCCCGGCGGATGGTTTTCCTGGGCCTCCTCTTCGACCCTCAGAGGGAGATGGTATTTCTCACGGGCGAAGTGTCTCATCAGATAGCACTGAAGGTCCAGGCTATCCTGAATCAGGATCCGGTTCCGGCCAAGAAGTTGTCATCCCTGGTGGGGAAATTCATTTCCACCATAGAAGCGGTTCCATTTGCCATGGCTCATAGAGAACTCCAGAGGCTTCTAATCCTGGCCTGCAGGGGTTGACCATATCTCCTGGAGAGGTTCCTATCTCTCCCTCTTCATGTGGAGCTGAGCCTCTTGTGGGGGCTCAGCCTGGATAATCTGCTGAAAGGCAGGCCCTTTCTGGTTTCATTCTGGACAACCGTGTCAACATATGCCAGCCTCTCTGGATGGGGAGCGATCCAGAGCACTTGAATGCTCAGGGCCAGTGGTTCCAGGGGGAATCTCTCCTTCCCATCAATGTCTTGGAGCTTCAGGCGATATTTCATGCCCTGCGCTACTGGACACGCCAACTGGAGGATTGCCCGGTCAGGGTCCAGTCGGACAATGCCACAGTGGTAGCCTACATCAACAAGCAAGGTGACACAAGAAGTCTTGCAGCTTGGTTAGAGGTCAAGGCTATTTTGTCCTGGGCTGAGGAGCATGTCCCTGACACTTCCCCAGTTCAAATTCCTGGCGTAGACAACGTTCTGGCAGACTTTCTCAGTAGACACACAGTGGACAACGGTGGTAACTTCATCAAGAGGTGTTTGACCTAATTGTTCAGCGGTGGGGTCTTCCGTGCATCGATCTGATGGTGACAAGATACAACAGGAAGGTCCCAACGTTCTGCTCTTGCTGGGTGGACCCCCTGGCTCTAGCAGCGGATGCCTTGTCGATCACGTAGATTTTTCCTCTGGCATAAAATTGAGACTGGAGCGCTGCCCAGTCATTCTGATTGCTCCGTACTGGCCTCGACAGGCTTGGTTTCCAGAGCTTCTGGAACTCTCAGTGGTGGAACCTCTTCGGCTCCCCTCCTGTCCTGATCTTCTTCTACAGGGATACCTGTGGAAGGAGGATGTTCATAGTCTGGGTTTGACAGCATGGAGGTTGAATCCTCAGTTATGAAGAAGATGAGTTTTTCTTCTGGTGTGGTGGCTACCATGCTTAGTGCTCGTAAGCCTGTTTCCTCTAAGGCCTACCATCGAGGTTTGGTCTATCCTTCTCTCTTGGTGTGCTGATAGGGACCTATCTCAGGATTTTGATTTTCCTATGGTCCTTTCCTTCCTCCAGGACGGTGTGATAAGGGTCTCAGTTTGAGTTCTCTTAAGGTTTAGACCTCTCCTCTCTTTGTCTTCTTTCAGAGGTGCATTGCTATTCTTCCTGATGTCAAGGTTTTCTTCCTGGGTGTTGCTCATACCCATCCTGCGTTTAAGACTCCCACTCCTCAGTGGGACCTTAACTTGGTTTTGGGAGTCCTTAAGCACCCTCCCTTTGAGTCCTTGGCCACTATTCTTCTACATCTGCTGAAGTGGAAGATAGCCTTTCTCCTGGCGATCGTCTGTTCGCCGTGTTGCGGAGCTGCATGCCCTGTCTTGTAGGCCACCATTTTTGGTGTTTCACAAGGACAAGGCGGTGCTTCGATCTTCGCAAGAGTTTCTCCCGATCAGGAGATTGTGGTTCCTTCCTTCTGCCCTAACCCTACTTCTGACAAGGAGAAGGATCTTCACCTTTTGGATGTTGTGCATCACACTGAGCCCTTGAGGCAGTCTGACACTATTTTTGTCATTCCTGAAGGTCCCAGGGCAGGGAAGCCTGCTTCCAAGGTAACCATTGCTTCTTGGATCAAGTCCACTATTCGTAAGGCTTACGAACTTAGGAAGAAGCCTGTTCCTTATTGCGTCACGGCTCATTCTACGAGGTCTATTGGGGCATCTTGGGCCTACAAAAATCAGGCCTCTGCTGATCAGTTGTGCAAGGCAGCCACTTGGTCGTCTGTGCATACCTTTTCCAAACACTTTCGTGTGGATGTGCTGGCATTGACTAATGCCAGTTTTGGGAGTAAGATCCTGGAGGCAGCCTTGCCTGTCTAGGATCTCCTTCGTCTCTTCACTTTTGAGCCCTGTTGACTCTATTTCAGTGCGTTGTATGACAGTTCCTGGGGTGTTGTTACCCCTGTTCAGTGTCAGCTGATACGTCATTTGTTTTTGTTGGGCTATCTCTGATCTGATGGTTCATATCCGCACTGGTGACTTAGAGGGCCTTGCGTCTGGTCCTTGCCTTACTTCCCGCCTCTGGGAAACTCAATGGTTGGACATCCCAGAGTTACCAGTAACCTGTATTGGACGGCAGAGAAAAGAGAATTTTAGTCTTACCTGTTAAATCCTTTTCTCTTAGTCCATACAGGTTAATGGTCTCCCACCCTGTCAAGGGACCATGCTTGGCTCTCCTGTGGCAGAACGTGGGGGTCCTTTCAGGTTCATGCTCACAGGAGTCTTCCTTTATCTTCTTACTACCTAGTCAATAGTTAGTTTTCAAATATTACTATATGGGGATTGGCTAGCTGCAAGCTAAGGGGAGGAGGTAGGCTCCACCTAGCAGTCACTTCTCAGAATTGTTCCTGCCTACTTATAGGGGCTGATTGCCTACCCAAAGGTACCAGTAACCTGTATGGACTAAGAGAAAAGGATTTAACAGGTAAGTCTAAAATCCTCTTTTTAAGTACTGATCCCTTGCTGCATTTTTGAGCTCTGCTTTTTTCTTCTTTTTTTTTTGCGCATTACCAAGAATGTTTAGGTTATTTCTTGACTTACTGACACTAAATGAATAATTCAGAACAAGACCCAGTTATTTTATTTACACAGGTTATGTATAAACACATATACTGAAGTTTAAACAAATATTAACGTGAGTTTTATTGCTGTGGAACAATGTGATACAATTATATACACAACACACAGTCTGATATCCAAAAAAAAACACCAGGGTGGCAAAGAGGGACAGAGGGAACTGTTTTTCAAAGATGGCCTGTCCTGACTAAAGAGGGACACTTGGGAAGTGTAGTGATGTGGTTTGATCTTTGTATTCTGTTACATGTTGTTCATGCGGTGACACTATTAACACTTTAACAACAGGAGTGGTGTGCAGTTCAGTACAAAGCAATGTGTAGCACATGATTCTGGTCCTTAAAGGGTTCATGTTTAAAACAGACTTTTGGTTTTCTGTGGATGTTGGGATTGTCTGGGTGTAAGTGGAATTTAAAGGAAAGGTGAGGTGAATTGATTATCTGAAAATACTGTAGTTGTGTTGTGACTTGTCAACGTTTATTGAATACCAGTACAATGCTTAAAGGGAAGGCAACACCAGGATTTTTTTTTTTTTAAAGGAAGAGGAACATCTCTAAGGAATAACACCCACATTTTCTTAAAGGGGAGCTACCACCCCGCAATAACTTAAGCTTGACTGATTGCTCATCTGGCGACTAGCTTCTTAGTAGCGCTAGTCGCCAGAAATATTACCCAGTTCTGCAGATATCGGTGTTTTACCGATGGTGACAGGAGCAGGAAGCACGGTTCAAAAGGGACTGACACAGTGGTGTCCGTAGACATTTTTCCAGGGGGGGGCAAAGCCATAATATGACCCCCCAGGCCAGCCCATCTAGCCCCTTTAGTTATATGGAGGAGGGTAATTGTAGGGGGGGGCAAGTGCCCCCCTTGCCCCCCCCTCCGGACGCCCATGGACTGACAGCGCAGGCGCACGGACGTCACTGTGAAGAGACGTCCGTGCTTCCTGCTAAGTAGCTAGTCGCCAGATGAGCAATCAGTCAAGCTTAAAGGGATAGTAATACTTCATTTTAACTTTATTTTATTTTGTAGGCATTAAAAAAACATGAAGAACGATATAAGTCTTATCTCTCAAACCTTTATGGTTTAAGAGATATTCACAAACAAAGTATCCCCCCCTGTTCAACCAGATCAGAAGGGAGGTATCCAGGTAGACTGCAGAGAGGGACAATCTTCAATTAAGATAACGGAAAAAGCTGAAAAACTTGTCAAGGGGGGCAGGGATTTCATTGTTTTCATACAAAGAAAATTGTCCCCTTCTGTTATCTGTCCTGTCATACAACCAGACTCACATCTGAGAAGAGATGGCTTACACTAGGTAAAAGGGGCGGGAGGGGAACTTTGCTTGTGAATATCTCATAAACCATAAAGGATTGAGAGATAAGACTTGTATCATTCTTCATGTTTTTTTAATGCCTACAAAATAAAATAAAGTTAAAACGAAGTATTACTATCCCTTTAAGTTATTGCGGGGTGGTAGTTCCCCTTTAATCATAGGAGAAAATCCAAACTGTCACATAGAATCAATTCTGGTGCAAATCAACTTCACCACATGGTTCAGATCCATATTTCAGAAATTACCATTGATTTAAATGGCACTTTTAACTTCTTGAATGCTGGAGAGGTCTCCATTGCGTTGCTTTAAACACCCCTTTCAAATGTATGTAATTCTTTATATCTCCCCTATTGTTCCTTTGGTTTGCCCCAGTATTGCTCTAGTTTGCTTTGAAACAAATAGACAATTTATATTTTCTCTTACGTCCAATGTGGAACACGGGCACCATTGGGTTGAATCCCTCCTTCTGGAGGGCAGGACACATATCAAATGACAGAGTCGTAGGGGTAAAGAATCTCTCCTCCAGCTCAAACCCTGCCCACTAACTCCTAGAATTCATGTGTCCTTCTGGAAACTGGGTGAACAAGACACACTCTTAGTTTTTTTCAGAGGTTTTTCTTATTTTAATATCAGATATAGGGCTGTATAATACCCCATTAGGTGGGTTACCATTACTGGGCTTCACTGGAGTAGATTGACCATTTGACAGGTGCTTTGTGGACCCTTTAAGCCCTGTGGAGAGAATCTTGCTGCCAAGTGTTCCCTCATGGCAGAGTCTCTTAGGACTCTGGCTTCTCTCTAAAATGGTTTAACTGAAAACAGAAGACAGTGAGCCTTTTGTTCTCTTTGTGTCCCTTTCTGTGTTCATTCTTCATACAGAGGCAGTTTTGAGCTTTGGCAGGCTCTGGCACTCATTATGGGTATCTTTTTGGCATGCAATTACCCTTTTCTTTACAGTTTTGTTATTCACAGTGCTTGTTTTTTAGGGAACTATGTTTTCATTTCCCCTCTATTTGTTCCTTCGGTTTATGCTCCCCTCAGATGTTCCCTGGAGATTTTGGGTTTCCAGGTAGCTTTTCCAACCAATTTTACTGTGACGGCCCCGCTGCCATCTTTGCTCCATTGGCTTCTATGGGAAACACTTCTATGGGACATATCTCTTCAACTGTTTTAGATAAAACCGTCAGAGATGGCTCTATCTTCTTGTCTCCTCAAGCCCTGCCATCTGGTCCACATTGAGAGTTTTCATGGGGCTTGTGGCGATCCACGAACAGCATTTGTAGGCATTGCTTGTAACAGAGAAGACTATGTTTCCCAGAATGCCAGTTTCTCGGACATTCTTCCGAATGGCTTTCAGTTTTGCAATGGCCATTTTGCTTATGTCTTGCTTAACCTACACAGTGGCAGACTCTCCATGCTCTTCTTCTCCAGATTAACCCTTCGGTTGCCTGGGCTTTTAAGGGTGCTATATTGTTATGGGGATATGTCTAGTATTTGTACTAGTATGGGCACTTTATTGAACAGTATGTTGGACTTTAAGGGGCATGGTGTAAATCCAAGGCAAAGGACTCAGGGGATTCTCTTACACTCCACTTATTATTCCTCTTGCCAAACAGGGCTTCCTAGAGCGTATTCAAATTATCTATGGCCCTCTTGCACTATTGCCCCTACTACTTCACCGGGCACTGATCGGGAGACAGCATGGGTTAAAGCTTTACTGTCTTCAATGTCCCAAATACTCTTCTCTCTGCTTCAGTCATGGAAACCTACTCCTACCTTTAAACAGGTTCTTGGGCTCTCCTCTGAGTATGATGGGGAATATGAAGACTTGAATTCTTCCTATTCCTATGGAGATTCCTATGAGGCTGATCCGCTGCCATCTGCAGAGAGACTAATTATAGCAGTCCTGGAAACCCTTCAGGTCCTTGACACCTCTGATGAGGGGACTCCCTCTCTGGGTGTTTTCCAGAGATGTAAAGTCGTTCACCTTCTTCCCAGCTAATGCCACTCTTGACCAGATCTAAATGAATGAGTGGAAAACTCCTGATAAACTGCTGTTCCTCAACAAGTGTTTTTCTAAGCTGTACCCGTTTTCGGCTGCATCTTTGGCACAGTGGGCTTCTCACCCAAGTGTGGATCCCCCTATTTCATGACTGGCAAAGACTACAGCTCTCCTGCTGGCAGATGCTGCTGGTCTCAAGGAGCCGGCGGATAAAAAAGCTGGACTCTATTCTTAAGGCGTCCTTCACTTTTACTGGGGCAGCACTACGGCCTTTCTTTACCTCTGCTTGGGTGGACAGGGCTTTGCTGTTTGGGGTGAACAACTGGTTGCCTGGGTCGATGTGGCCGTAAAGCACTTATTGATTCTTATGGAGGCTAGCAACTATGTTACTGAGGCACTCTTTGATGCTGTCAAGATATTTGCCAAGGTCTCGGCTTTTTCTGTTGCTCTGCGCTGCACCCTGTGGCTCAAGATTTGGTCTGCGGATCAATCTTCTAAGAAGTCACTGGTTTCCTTGCCTTTTCAGGGGAAGTCCCTGTTTGGACCAGTTATTCACAAAGCATCCATTTTTGGTGAGGAAGGTGAGAAGCTGCATAACTCACAAGCCTCTCAAACGCCCCACTGCAAAGCCCAGACAAGCTGGCAGCCCAAGCGATCAGCTGCAAAGGCTAAGTCTGACAAGCACACTTCCGCATGACTCACGAGATCCTGGTCCATCGTTACCTGTGGGGGCTCTTCTTTGCCTTTTTCAAGATGCCTGAGAGTCCTCGGTAACAGACCAGTGGGGCTTGCGGGTAATCTTCCACTTCCTCCAACCCTGGATACTGTGCCTTAGTCTCTGGCAAATCCAAAGCTACTAAGGATCCTGGGGTCCCTGTGGTGGCAAAGGGGCAGATTGGCTGCATGCAGCAAATCAGGGGTGGCGATTTACACAGGAGTAAAAATTGCTGCAGCGAGATTCACTGCTGTAGAGGTCCAACAGGTCACCGATGCTAACGGAGCTCCCAATGAAATGGGCAACACAGTGCACCATTCGCTACTGCAAGATAAAAAGGTACTAGGTCATCAACCTAGCATGACCTGAATTAAAAGTACCACAGCCCAGATCATGCAGTGGCAACCTTTGTTTTCTAGGGAGTTTACAATATTTTACCTAGCCCTTTGAAACAAAAAAATATCACTCGTTTTAGAGAATGCCAGTGAATGATCCATAATAACTATGCACCTTCATAGTATTACACTAGCGAAGGTAATCCTTAGGCCTCTTTCATATGGGTGACAGAATTGTTGAAGACCTCTGTGACAGATCTGTCTAAAGTGTAGTTCACTGACCTCTGTCCTGCATTCCGCCGCAGATCTTGAATGCAGGAGAGGCCTGTTTTCCAGTCAGACAACAGGAACATCAGCCAACATTACTGTCTGGCACCCACAAGAGTCTGCCATTCATTTGAGGTTGAGATGAGAATTGCAAACTCCCGCGCTCCTTGTATAAAAGGTCTGCAGGTGATCCATATAGGCTGCCGTGTAGACCTTCTTTGCTGCAGGAATGCTAGACTTTGGTGCAGTGACACAGGTAATAGTCATCCCGTAAGAAAGCCACCATAATCCAGCATGTTACCATCCACCACGGGTGACAGGTCCATAGCAGCATTGCTGCTTTTGTTACCATATGAAAAGGCAGTAATTCTCTCACTTTAGACCTGGCTTAGTATTTTTGCCTTTACTGGAGCCTACTTAGTAAAATGGGAGGTACTTAAAGGGATAGTAATACTTCGTTTTAACTTTATTTTATTTTGTAGGCATTAAAAAAACATGAAGAATGATATAAGTCTTATCTCTCAAACCTTTATGGTTTATGAGATATTCACAAGCAAAGTTCCCCTCCCCGCCCCTTTTACCTAGTGTAAGCCATCTCTTCTCAGATGTGAGTCTGGTTGTATGACAGGACAGATAACAGAAGGGGACAATTTTCTTTGTATGAAAACAATGAAAGCCCTTCCCCCTTGACAAGTTTCTCAGCTTTTTCCTTTATCTTAATTGAAGATTGTCTCTCTCTGCAGTCTACCTGGGCATCTCTCTTCTGATCTGGTTGAACAGGGGGGGGATACTTTGTTTGTGAATATCTCTTAAACCATAAAGGTTTCAGAGACAAGACTTATATCATTCTTCATGTTTTTTTAATGCCTACAAAATAAAATAAAGTTAAAATGAAGTATTAGTATCCCTTTAATTTCAAACAGTTTAAAGGGATAGTAATGTGCAGGTTTTACAGTAACATCAATTCTTCTATATGTATTTGTATAACGATGTGTAACTTTGTAACCATCCTTAACATCGCTGTTTTATTCTATAATAATGTCTCCCCTTTTCTTTTTCTAATAAAATGTACTAATATATAATCTAATAATATATATCTGCATTTTATGTGCTGGCTTGCTTTTTTATTTTAATTTTGTGTACTTTGACTGAACCAGCCATGTAAGTTATCCTCTTTCTTACACTTTCAGTAAAGAGTGCCCTCTACCTACAATCTGAAAAAAGCATCTCTGGCAAATGACGTGAAAGGCACTGATTTTGTGTGTCTTTCTGTATACTTGTGCTGTTAGCTGAAAAACAGTGTAGTGTGATGCACACACGTTCTTATGAAGATACATTGCAGATACAGTTCAGTAGCAGACACTTATTACACAGCTTGTAGTTTTACAGACTACAGGGAGAGGGTGCTCATGTCTCTCAAAATGGAAGAAAGAAAATAACTGCAGACAAATGCACACAGCATTAAAGAAAAAGAAAGCCTCTTCTCTTTACACCTTTTTGCAAAGTAATCTTTCAATATCATCTGTATTTCTCTGACAACACACAAATGTTACCCCACTTGTCCTAACCTCTTGTGCCAGTGTCTCTCTGCTCTTTCTTCTTGCATGCCTCTCTGCTTCTTAAAGCCATGGCCTCCAGGATCACAATAACATCCACCATTTTGCTCACTGTCAGTTTTTCACCTTTTCATCTGCTACCCAAATTATCTGCCTTGAAGTCACCTTTGAATCCAGTTTCACTGGTATACCATACATTCAAAATTTCAAAAGTAATTTCTCATCTAACTGCATACGTTTGCTAGAATTCACCTTTCCTCACCAAAGATACTTACAAGATCCTTATATAGTAGCTCATCATATCCAGGATTAGCTATTGCAATCTGCTCCTTATTGGCATTCCCCTTACCCTCCTTTCCCCTCTCTAGACTATCCTCAGTTCTGATGTCACATTCTTTTTCTCTCTCGCTGCTCATTCTCAGATTTTCCACTCTGCACATCGTTACTATGGATCACTATTACTGTTCGAATTATGTCATGCTCCTTTTTCTTCACTTATAAAGCACTCAATGATGCTGCTCCACCATAATTCCAGCTCATGCTTCCAATACTCACTCACTGCCTTTGTTTCATTGATTATCTGATATAAAACTCTTTTACAGTGATCCATGAGACTTATTCTGGTGTGCAGAATTTCAATACCTTCTTAAAATCTTCCTTAAACAAGACCTCATATGAACAAACTAGAAAGAGCCTCCTCTTTCAGGCATGCACTGTTGCTGGCCCTGTGATCTTTCACTATCAAACTTCATATGCAGCTACATTGTAGGGAGCTTCCAGGACTCAATGCAGCTGTACCAAGAGGAACTGGACCTAATCCTTTGCAAGCCAAAAACTGCACCATGTGGACATATAAAATACATTATATTGATAATTTGGGACTTTTTAACCATATGTGTGCTAGTGAGGTCCCGCAATGCTTTTGTGTGTCTCTAGCATTCAGGGAACTCTCAGTCCATTTTAAATTAAAGGGAATGAGGAGCTCTATTTCTCTTACATCCAATATGGAACACAGGAACCAGGGGTCTTTAAGGTGGAGACGACCTCTTCCACCCCCCACCCCTCCCAACTTAATCTAGATTCATGTGCTCTGCAAAGCAGAAAGGAGTGTGGCCTTCTTTTTTCTTAGTTTTTTAGGTTTATTTTATAATTTTTTTCTCAGATATGGTGTTGTATAATACCCCATTAGGTATGCTCCCATCACTGGCTTCCATGGAGATGAATTGCCCATTTCACCGTGGAGGTTGACTTTATGTTCCCCATGGCTGAATCTCTTGAGGTTCTGCTCTGTCTAGATGGGAGCTTGAAGACAGAAGACTGGGGAATAAACCTTTGAGTGCTATGGTCCTGTTCTGTGATCTCTTCTCCTTTTTGTCTGGTGAATATGCACTCTTCCTCCCTTACCGTACCTTTTATGTCCAAGTAGCAGAGTAAGGTACCCTTACTGTTCCTTTTGTGTCAGAGTAGCCGAGATGGCTGTCTTAATTTCTCATTCAAATTACAGTTAGTACATTGGTAGCTGTTATACGTATTATTACTGTTTTTATACTCATCTATATGGATAATTTGGAAACTACACCAAAAGGTATAAATATTTATTATTTAGACCATTGTGAACATACTCCCTGATGAAGTCACATGCATGACAAAACACGTTGGGTGTTTTAGTATAGAATTCTATATGTTCTTATTATATTTTATTGTGTATACGTTTTTTGTACTGCCAAATAAACAAAGACTTTATAAACAGCCCAGGCAGTTTTTACATTCTTTCCTTGGATCGTGAATTCTGCCATATTTTTGTCATGACCCTTCCTCTAAACAGGAGATGGATCTTCACCTGTTGGATTTGGTGCAATGCCTTAAGTATTATGTTCATTGTATACAAACGTTCTACAAGGCTGATTTTCTTTTTGCCATTACTGAATGTCCTAGGGCAGGTCAGGTCAGGCAGCATCCAAAGTCACTATTGCTTCTTATATTAAGGCTACCACATTCTGGGAGTATGTGATCAGGAAAATACCTTTTCCTTTCAAAGTCACTGCACATTCCACTAGATCGGTGGAATCTAAATTTTTCTCCTTTCACTCCCTGGAATCTGTGAAATGTCCCCATTGTTTCTGTGTTCCATTCTGGACACAAGTGAAAATAGAATTTGAGTTAACTTACCGTTAAATGCTTTTCTCTTTAGTCCATATGGAACACAGGATTCCGTACTTCCTTGGGCAGAGGAGTCCTTGTGGGGTCTTTGTTTAGGGGATCGCATTTCCTTCTTCCTGCTTTGGTTCTGCATATGTTGACAGGGGTATTAACAGCCAAATCAGAGCACATGACTACACAGCGGTACTCAAGCACAGTACTAGACAAAATTATTAAGCTTAATTTGTCTAGGTTGTATGAGACTACATGTGCTGTGAGAGGCATTAACAGCCAAATCAGAAACACAGTGGTAGCCCAGAGCTGTTTCCAGTCCAGTATGTCAGACCTTAGTGGTGTGTGGAGAACGCATTCTTCAGACGGCCACCTGCTAAGCCACCTGGATGTCTCACCTATCACAGTTGTTAAAGAAACAAGCCATAAAATGGCATTATTTAAAAATGGCGTTATTTAAAAAGAAGTGCAATTCTTTTATAGACCACCTGTGACCACCACTCAGCACGCCACTTTTCCGTAGGACACAGTTTTAGAAACTCTACCCTAAATAAATTACATTAGTTCACCTGTTTACAAAGGCACCCTACATGTGTTAAAGGTACACTTAACATTTTATGAATTTACAATAACTTTATTATCTTTTTTTTTTTTTTTCTTTTCTATTTTTACATATTTTATTAGGGGTTCAGGCTGTCAGCAACAGTCTACACACTGAAGTTGGGGTACGTGAGTGCTCATTGTAATGCCCGTCTATATGAGGATATAGTCCCAAAGGGGTTAAGATACTTGTAGGGTTGAAAGTGGATGTGCCATTCTAGGATAGAAAATGTCTCCTCTTTTGATTCACCAACTAATTTCAAATATGCTGCAGAAACTCTAAAAACATTAAATGTCATCTTTCATCTGAACATTAAACAGCTTTTAAGAATGCAGTAAATCAACTAAAATGCAGCTGCTCTATATAAGTTCCCACTTACATTAAAGGTTAGTTTTATTCCTCAGCTTTACTGATCTGAAAAAACTGCATTCTTGACACTTGATTGGCAGCTCAGTGCCCATAGGCAACTAAAGGATTTGATCATGATTGGGAGATTGTTCAGACTAGAGTGCACATAACAGATTGTGGCAGGCCAGGCAAAAACATGAATGACATTTCTGAAGTTAGTACGATCGAATAGTTTCTTCTAGAAATACTGCAGATTTAAGCTTCGTTCATGTGTGTAAAATAGATTCACCACTCACCCAGTGGTCTATGACTCTTGTGAGTTGCCATGTTTCAGGCATTCCATGCACAGTCAAAGGAGATGGTACTTCCAGTCCACCAAAAGCAGTACAACCATTATAGACAAAGTAGTGCAGTTTATTCTCAGTCCTCAGCAATCATTTCCGTCCAATAGAGGAGGTTTCTCAGACCGTTTAGCAAAACGAAATCTCTAGCAACTAAGGTGTTAAGTGCCCCCATTAACTCTTTGAGTGCATGCGTGGTATCCAACACATATGATATTGCAATGCAATGCATTGGAAACGTTGTAGGCACTCAAAGAGTAGAATTAAATTTTTTTTTTTATTACGCTCATTTTGGAACAAAGGGACTATGGGGTAAAGCTCCCTCCTTCAGCTGGCAGGGCACTTAAAAAAGGCAGGGCTTTTGATGTTGACACTACTCCTCTTCCTTCCCCTTCCAGTTTTGGCCCCACCACTTAGTTTCAAGTGACCTGCCTCAGGAAAAGGGCAAGCTGGCACTGTTTTCTTATTTCTATAGACTTTTTTATTTTGATGCTTAGATATGGGGCTGCAAAATACCCTATTAGGCGAACTCCCATTAACGGGCGTCCCTAGAGTTGGATTGACCAGATCACGTGTACTTCTGCACCATTTCATTGTGGAAGTTGACCTTATTATAAGTCTGTGCCTCATTTCTTAACATATCTGATGTTTTGTATTTAAATAAATAATGGGAGTCTGAAGACTTGCAAGTAAACCATTTGAGTACTATGGTCCTTGCTATTATGCTCATGCTACTGCTACTTGGCACTCACTAAAATGGTCTGGTCTTGCCTGTTTACCACTGAATCCTTCTCTTTTCTACTGCATACTAGGTTTCTAAAGCTGGCTGCCTCAATAGTATGGGTGTTTTGTTTTTTTTTGTTTAATACTTTCTGTACTGGAATGTGACTAAATCTGTTTATGGTCTGTCGCTTTACATTTAATCAGATAGCTTTATTCCATTTTCATTTTCTTGCATTTTGATACATATATACTTATATTTCAGCTTTATTTCTGTTATTATTTAATTTTTTACATTTATGGAAAGTGGCCACTTTAAGACTGGGAGAACGCATGGTGGCCTTCGTTGTTCCATAGAACTACATGGTGATTCTTTAAATGGGCTTATTGTTGTACCTGTTTCACCTAAGAGTCAGTGTGGGCTCAAAATGAATTGCTCTATCGCATGGTAGGCATGAGGATAATCAGGACAATCAAGATGGAGAGGGCTCAGGTCAGTCTGATCACCCCATTTTGGCCCCGTCAGGATTGTTTTTCAGATCTTATCAATATGTCTATTGTGGAGCCACCTATGCTGTCTGCCTCCTTCCCCCAATCTTCTTCCCTTGCCCACTGGTAGCCATAATCTTGCTAGCCCACTAGCCTGGCTCCTATGTGCACTGGTAGCCACAGATTGCCAACATACATTCTGACCCCCCCTCAGCCTAGTTCCCCTGCCCAATGGTAGCCACATATTCCCAACATACACTGTGTGACATCCTGATCTTGTTTCCCTGACCATTGGTAGCCAAAGATTCTTACCCCCCCCCCATCCTTGATCCTCTGCCTACTGGAAGCCACACATTCCCCAGATATACTCTCTGTCCACCTATCTTGGATCCACTGCCCAGTGTTAGACACATACCCCCCATATACACTGTGTGACCCTTAAGCCTGGTTTCACTGGTTGTCACACATCCTAACATACACTTTCATCTCCTAGGCTGGTTCCATTGCCCCCTGATAGCCACAGATGCCCCACACAGACTGACACCCGAGCCTTGTTTCACTCTCTTACAAGCCCCATGTAACCCATCAACCTAGTTTCACTGGTAGTCACAGAGACCCATGTACATTGTCTGACCCCCTAGCATGTCTCCACTGCTCCTGGAAGCCCCAGATCCCCATATACATTGTCTGACCCCCCATCCTCAGCCTGGTTTCACTGCTAGCCTCAGAGCCTCACATTACTCTGTCTTGCACTCTAGCCTTTTCCATTGGTAGGCAAAGACTCACACACTCACATTGTCTGTTTCTCCAGTATTGTTCACTGGTAGCCATGCTTCTGGCACCCACTATGGTATGTCAACCCATACCTATGGTTTATCATTTATCTTAGGTTGGCGCTAGGTACAGGCAGCTAATTTAAAAAAAAAAGAAGGCTGTAGGTTAGTGCTCCGGTCACCCCATACAAATCGGGCACCATTTTTTTTCCGGCTAGTAGCAGGTACTGAATACATTGGGAAACTTGATATTTTTCAAGTATTTTTGTACCTTTGAACTGGTGGAAATGTAAAAAAAACTTTTTTCACTATACCACTATTTATGAAAATATTTGTGCACACTAGCCTAGGGATAGAAAGACACACAATCCCTCATTTGATGTGGATGAATGTCTACTTTCTAAAATTATACTTTTTGCATACCTTTCATTCATATCTCTAATAGCTATGACTATTTCAGTGCAGGGAGGCAATTTCAAAAAAGAAAACAGGTAGGTGTTGTTTTGTGCTTCTGGCATCCCCTACAATATGTCAATCCACACCAGTGAGACACCATTTTTCTCAGATGGGGAGTAGAAAATTAATACAATAGGACATTACATAGTTTTCAAAGACTTCAGTAGTACATTTGAAGGGGTGGAATTGTAAAAAAATAAATAAATAAATAAAATAAATAAATAATAATTTATTTCCTTTAGCACCACCTACTAAAAATATTTGTGCCCATCAGGCTAGGGATAGAAAGTTACCCATCATTTGATGCGCTGGGATATTTTCTTTCCAAAATGGTATGGTTTATCTACTTTTCTTCATTTCTGCAGTTGTTACAACCATTTTAGTACAAGCATGTCACGTATGGGAAAAAAAAAGCAAGGTAAATGAGAGATTGCAGATGATGTAGTTTTGTACTTCTGCCACCCCGTACAGCAGTTTAACTCATACCAATGAGGTTCCCCTTTCCTCAAAACACCAGAACAGTAGTAAACTCCATATTTTTCAATTATTTCCATATCTTTGAAGGGTTGGAAATGTAAAATAAAGGCTATTTTTCCTTTAGAGCCACGTTTGGAAACATTTGTGCATATCAGTTTTGGGGTTGAAAGGCATGAGAGGAAAATTAGAGATTGTAGACAGTAAAGTTCTGTGCTTCTGGCATCCCCTACAGTTGTTCAGCTCATACCAATGGGGTGCCTTTTTCTCAGAAGAGCAGTACCTAATGAACACAGCAGTAAATTCCATAATTTTCAGTGATTTAAATACCTTTGAAGAGGTGGAAGTTTAACATAATGCTTTTAGTGCCACTTTTCTGGAAATATTTGTGTACGTCACGATAGGGGTAGAAATGCAAGTAACGCCTCATTTTATGTGGGGGGTTTTATTTCCAAAATGGTTTGGCTTGTCTACCTTTTCTTTATCTATGTAGTTTTTTTATAATCATTTTAGCACAGGCAAGTAACATTTGAAAAATGAGAAATTGGTGATGGTGTAGTTTTGTACTTCCGGCACCTCCTACAGTAGTTCGGCTCATACTAATGTGGTGCATTTTTCTATGAACAGCAGTAGCTAATGAATATGGCAGTAAATTCCATAGTTTTCATTGATTTTTGTAAGTTTGAAGGGGTAGAAATATTAAATAATGCCTGTTTTTTTCCTTTAGCGCCATCTTCTAGAAAGATTTGTGCATATCAAGATAGCGGTAGAAAGACACATAACCCATCATTTTATGCATCTGGATATCTATTTTAGGAAATTAGGAAATGTATGTTTTTAGCAGGTAATTTTCATGTTGTGTGGTAATTATGCTTTCCCACTGTATATAGTACATTCTGGTTAACTGCATGACAAAGTCAGTAGAAATTCTGGTATGTGCTTTTACCAATTTGGGGCCAAGGGAAGGACATACATTTGTACAAAATATACATATTGGGTATTAGTGTACTCAGGAGAAATGTGGCGTTTATATTTCATACTTTATCGGCTGGTTTGTCTAAGCTTACTTAAGATGTTGTACAGTAATTTGTGACTAGTGTATAATTCTGAAAGCTTCCAGAAAAACCCTGTTTTAACAAAATGTCCTTGCTTTGTGATTTCACGTAGGAAGAAGCTGAAGCTATTTTGTGATTCATGTGTTAATTTACTTTCAGGGAATATATACTTTTATATAGATATTGAGTTGTTTTAATGTAGTTTAATGTTCACAGCCAAATTAAATGTTTTTGATATACAGCATACAATATAACCAAATAAGGATTTTTATTTTAAAATTTTGTGTACTGACTTCAAATGAGGCACCATGAAAAGGCTGAATTTGTTCTGGAAAAAAAAATAACTATATAGATTTCCATGTATAAGTAGAAAATTACCTCTGGGAATCATACAAAAACTGATGGATAGCAAAATGTTGATCTGGCTTCCTCGATGGACAAAATTCCATAAACCTCAGTGTTAAACCCATTTATGAAAATACTAGTGTAAAAGCCCGTGTACACGGGCCAAGGTCAGGTTGATGTTAAGAGGCCAGTCCTGCTCTGCATCCTGCCACCAACGCAGTCATGCACCGTAGAGACTCCCTGAAAGCACAGAATGCTCCCAGCACAAAACTCCCAGCATTCTGTGCGTTCGGGCAGTCTCTACTGCTCGTGACGGCTTCTGACAAACATCCTAGCAAAATATTATGCCTGAGATACTCTGCTTTTTGCAGGCAGTAATAGCAACAGAGACAGCTGGTGGCAAAAAAAATCCACTCTAAAAAAAAATGCAAGTTTGCTCTGTAATAACTTGACTAAAACATCTCCCTGCATTGCAACAACCCTTGTTTAACTTGGCAGAAGATCCCTACAGTATAAATATTTTCTTAATAAGAGCTTACTGTCTCTTTAACCCTTTGAGGGCCAGAGGAGTAGTCAGCACATTGCTTAAAGAGATAGTAATACTTATTTTTTTGAGGCAATAATATTGTTTGTATTAAAATAAATCAAAGCATTTATATATTTTTGCCCACCTGCCCCTTTTAGATACGTCACCTCTCTAGCTGACAGACTTGGATTCTTGTCTGTGGACCGGACGGCTGGTCTGGAGAACCAAAATAGTAGTGGAAGCAAAGGAAATCTTCATGATGATGGTCTACTGCCTCAAACCAGGCCAACTCTGTACATCGTTGTCATGAAGATTTCCTTTCTATGCACTGCTATTTCGGCTCTCCAAATGAGCCATCCGGTCCGCAGACCAGAATCCAAGTTTGCCGGCTAGAGAGGTGACATAGATGAAAAGGGGCGGGAGGGGGAAACTTTACATAGTGATTACTCTTAAACTAACAAAGGGCAAAATATATAGATGCTTTGATTGATTTATTTAACACAAACAATATTATTGCCTCATAAAACAAAGTATTACTATCCCTTTAAATGTAAACTCATAATGATTAAGTGCAATGTGCATGAAATGCGTTAGGAAGCTGATGTTTTGAGTTGTTGTATTGATGTCTTATGTATGATTAAGTGCAATGTGCATGAAATGCGTTAGGAAGCTGATGTTTTGAGTTGTTGTATTGATGTCTCGTGTATCACCACCTATTGTATAGGACTGGAAACTTTTAATTTGAATAATGATGGAATAAAGAATGTTTTTTCTTTAATACGATTCCAATCCTTTGATGGCTGTTTGAAGACTGGCGGGTCCGTGTATGCGCTCCCCTCCTGTGTCGTAAACTAACAAAGTTAGGGCAAGAATATATAGATGCTTTGATTTATTTATTTAATACAAACAATATTATTGCCTCATAAAACAAAGTATTACTATGCCTTTAAATGTAAACTCATAATCATCTCCCATTTACTTTAATTCGGGCTGCATTTGAAATATCTTATTTCATTTTAACCGATTCTTGTCTGGTTTTTTTTTTGTTTGTTTTGTTTCTTATTTTTTTCCCTAGGCGGCATTAATGATCTCCCTTATATGGAAATATTACTCAGAACCAGTGACTGTACTGCCCAGTAAGTGGATTGCACCATTGGAGCGTCTGGTCGCCTTTCCCACTGGGATTGCAGGTAATAGCAACAAAATGTTTCATACGGTATTGTCTTCCATCCGTTTATAATACAGTGTGAAAGAGTTGGACAAAAGGAATCATTTGAATGGGAGTAGCCTGAGGGAGTCAAACCATTTAACAGTTTGGCTCTCTGAGTCCCAGAGGCATTAAGCTTTGTTATGGTATTCACTTTATGTTAACTGGGGTCAATGTCATTCTAATGAAATACAGTATTCACTATATAGATTTGTATATATAAAACCAGATGACAATAAAACAATGGGGTGAAAGCAAATCAATGAACAGATACCACTGATTTAATTAGAGGGTTTCATTACTGCATTTGGATCCTTATGTTCAACAATAAAGAGGTTCTGGGGCACATAATAATTGATTTAAACTGGGCTTTTAACCCCTGGTTGTACAGCTCCCACTACACTGCCTCTCAGTGCCTTTGAGAGTTCCCTGACATGGAGTGGGTTAAATCCCTATTTAAGGGAGCAGTAAATCTTTGCATTGCTTGGTGCTCAGAGGGTTAAACTCACATAATTCTCAACCAGCTAATGGGTGGTTGTGGATGATGGCTGTTTTAGTGCCCAATAATGACTACCTGTTACAGGGTTTCTCCTAAAATTATATGTACAGGACTATGCACCCAGCTGAGTGTGTGATAGTGTACAGGACTGTGCACACAATGTTATGTAGGTGAGTGTGTGATAGTGTACAGGATTGTGCACACAATGTTACGTAGGCGAGTGTGTGATAGTGTACAGGACTGTGCACACAATGTTATGTAGGTGAGTGTGTGATAGTGTACAGGATTGTGCACACAATGTTACGTAGGCGAGTGTGTGTGATAGTGTACAGGATTGTGCACACGATGTTATGTAGGTGAGTGTGTGATAGTGTACAGGATTGTGCACACAATGTTACGTAGGTGAGTGTGTGTGATAGTGTACAGGATTGTGCACACGATGTTATGTAGGTGAGTGTGTGATAGTGTACAGGATTGTGCACACAATGTTACGTAGGTGAGTGTGTGTGATAGTGTACAGGATTGTGCACACAATGTTATGTAGGTGAGTGTGTGATAGTGTACAGGATTGTGCACACAATGTTATGTAGGTGAGTGTGTGATAGTGTACAGGATTGTGCACACAATGTTACGTAGGCGAGTGTGTGTGATAGTGTACAGGACTGTGCACACAATGTTATGTAGGTGAGTGTGTGATAGTGTACAGGACTGTGCACACAATGTTATGTAGGTGAGTGTGTGATAGTGTACAGGACTGTGCACACAATGTTATGTAGGTGAGTGTGTGATAGTGTACAGGACTGTGCACACAATGTTATGTAGGTGAGTGTGTGATAGTGTACAGGACTGTGCACACAATGTTATGTAGGTGAGTGTGTGATAGTGTACAAACTGTGCACACAATGTTATGTAGGTGAGTGTGTGATAGTGTACAGGACTGTGCACACAATGTTATGCAGGTGAGTGTGTGATAGTGTACAGACTGTGCACACAATGTTATGTAGGTGAGTGTGTGATAGTGTACAGACTGTGCACACAATGTTATGTAGGTGAGTGTGTGTGATAGTGTACAGGACTGTGCACAAAATGTTACAGAGCTCAGTGTGTGATAGTGTACAAACTGTGCACACAATGTTATGTAGGTGAGTGTGTGATAGTGTACAGGACTGTGCACACAATGTTATGTAGGTGAGTGTGTGATAGTGTACAGGACTGTGCACACAATGTTATGTAGGTGAGTGTGTGATAGTGTACAGACTGTGCACACAATGTTATGTAGGTGAGTATGTGATAGTGTACAGATTGTGCACACAATGTTATGTAGGTGAGTGTGTGATAGTGTACAGGACTGTGCACACAATGTTACAGAGCTCAGTGTGTGATAGTGTACATGGCTGTGCACACAGTGTTGCTTAGCTGAAAGTGTGATAGTGTACATCACTGTGCATGCAATGTTACGCAGCTGAGTGTGTGATAGTGTGTTAGACTGCACACAATGTTACAAATCTGTACACATCTGTGTGATAGGATACAGGATTGTGCACACAGTGTTGCTTAGCTGAGTGTGTGATAGTGTAGAGGATTGTGCACACAGTGTTGCTTAGCTGAGTGTGTGATAGTGTACAGGACTGTGCATGCAATGTTACACAGCTCAGTGTGTGATAGTGTACAGGACTGTGCACACAATGTTACACAGCTCAGTGTGTGATAGTGTACAGGACTGTGCACACAATGTTACACAGCTCAGTGTGTGATAGTGTAGAGGACTGTGCACACAATGTTACACAGCTCAGTGTGTGATAGTGTACAGGACTGTGCACGCAATGTTACACAGCTCAGTGTGTGATAGTGTACAGGACTGTGCATGCAATGTTACACAGCTCAGTGTGTGATAGTGTACAGGACTGTGCACGCAATGTTACACAGCTCAGTGTGTGATAGTGTACAGGACTGTGCATGCAATGTTACACAGCTCAGTGTGTGATAGTGTACAGGACTGTGCACGCAATGTTACACAGCTCAGTGTGTGATAGTGTACAGGACTGTGCACGCAATGTTACACAGCGCAGTGTGTGATAGTGTACAGGACTGTGCACGCAATGTTACACAGTGCAGTGTGTGATAGTGTACAGGACTGTGCACGCAATGTTACACAGCTCAGTGTGTGATAGTGTACAGGACTGTGCATGCAATGTTACACAGCTCAGTGTGTGATAGTATACAGGGCTGTGCACACAATGTTACACAGCTCAGTGTGTGATAGTGTACAGGACTGTGCATGCAATGTTACACAGCTCAGTGTGTGATAGTGTACATGGCTGTGCATACAGTGTTGCTTAGCTGAGTGTGTGATAGTGTACAGGACTGTGCACACAATGTTACACAGCTCAGTGTGCGATAGTGTGCTAGACTGTGCACACAATTTTACAAATCTGTACACATCTGTGTGATAGTGTACAGGATTGTGCACACAGTATTGTTCAGCTCAGTGTGTGATAGTGTACAGGACTGTGCACACAATGGGGGTTATGCACTAAGGTGTGATAAAGAGGTGATAAAGTGGAGATGACTTCTCTAGTGATATCACTTCTCCAGTTCCTATGTTATTGTATGGAGCCTATGCAACAAGATGCCCAGGGTTGGAGAAATGTTAGCGTGCTGGGTCCGTAGAATAACCTAGGAAGTGATATCACTGGAGAAGTCCTCTCTGCTTTGTCACCTCTTCATCATGCCTTAGTGCATCTCCCTCAGTGCATCATTTTACTTTCTTTTTGCTTTTATCTCACAGTAAACATTACATATCACTGTTTCTGTGTGCTTGAGTCATAGCACTTCACAATGGAAAATATTCTTTGCTCTCTTTGGTGTAGTTGGTTTACTAAAGATTTGTTCCTCTTTTACTTATACACATGGCTTGTTGTGTTGGGAGAGTGTGTACTTTCAGATCTGTTCAGATGGTTTGAGACAATCCTTTTGAGTTGAGGCACTGTGGAATGTTAGGCATGTGAGGGATAAATATGTGCTGTGAGCTTGTGTGAAAAATCCTTATTGTATTCTATGCTATGTTCAAGCAGACTGACCAATGCTGTGATATTTGATTATCTTGACTGAAACCTTGTGAGTGCACTTCCTATAATATAAAAGGCCAGATGTATGTTTGTCCAATGCAGTCATGCGCAGTAGAGACTGCCTGAATGCAGGCCAGCTGATTGGCTGTGCAGTAGAGACTGACTGAACGCAGGCCAGCTGATTGGCTGTGCAGTAGAGACTGCCCAAATGCAGATCAGCTGATTGGATGCGCAGTAGAGGCTGTCCGAACGCAGGCAAGCTGATTGGCTGTGCAGTACAGACTGCCTGAACACAGGCCAGCTGATTGGCTGTGCAGTAGAGACTGCCCAAATGCAGATCAGCTGATTGGATGCGCAGTAGAGACTGTCTGAACGCAGGCCAGCTGATTGGCTGTGCAGTACAGACTGCCCGAACACAGGCCAGCTGATTGGCTGTGCAGTAGAGACTGTCCGAACGCAGGCCAGCTGATTGGATGCGCAGTAAAGACTGCCCGAACGCAGGCCAGCTGACTGGCTGCGCAGTAGACTACCCGAATGCAGGCCAACTGATTGGCTGCTGGCCAGTCGGCACTGGGCTGCTTGAAAAAAGTAATTACTGGGCCCCGCGGTTGTGGTATTTCCAGATGCCCCCATCACATCGGGGGAAGTAAGGAGGAATGCACCACTCCAGAAGGAGCCGGCTTTGTGTCTGTGCGGTCCCCGCTATGTGAAGCCAGAAGTAGAAGGGGACCGCCGGATGTGACGAGTGCAATGCCCAGGCGCAGGGAGGCCACTGCAGAACAAAGGACCTAGCGAGAACGCAAGGACGTGCCCATCACTGCTCCCAAACGGAACCACCTAGCCATACCTGGGAACTCTCCGGATCTGCCGCGGAGACTCCGGTTTTGACACTGCTTTACCGGGGCAGAGGGTGATTCCTCCGGATGTGGAGAGTTTCTATTGAAACTCTACCCACTCCTGCTGTTTCCCCCATTGTAACTCCTTCCCCAGCCTTCTTTTGAGATCTGTCTCACACCTTTAAGCCCTCCACCCCGACACGCGTCAAGTCCTGCCCCTTTTTGACACGATTCGCGTCATTATTCTCACCCCCTGCTGCACCAGAGGACTCCCCTCCGGGTGGACATCAATGGAAAGTTCCCAGGTATGCACCTAGCCAAGCCCCAGATTCCATCAACCCATTAATAAACGGGGGTAGGTGCCATTATTGGAGGATCTTTCAGACACCACAGCAGTTTCAAGGCCGCCCCGGCTGCTTGATGAAAGGAGATACGCACTGTGACCCATGTACATGGGATTTTACACTAGATCTACATAAACAGCTAGGAGAAGAGAGGAGGAATAGGGTGGACAGGTCCAGACATTTATTAACCCTGTGTCTAAAGTGCTTTCACGCACCCAGATTCGATGTAAAAAACAAGCACTGTCTGGACTGTGATCATTAATAATTAGCTTTTTATTAATATGCTTAAAATAACAAAAGTATAACTTTTATTATTAAGGACTAAGAAATAAAAACAAAAATTAGAAAACCACACGTGGTGGTCACTAATAGGAGTAAAAATTCATACCAGGCTGCCTAAGTACTAGGAATAACTATGCACCTTTAACCCCTTAAGGACCGGCACGCACACGTGCGGCCAGCGCTTAATGACCACGGGGCATTTTTTTTTTCTATTAATCCAATTCAGGGCTCACGCCAGGACCGTCACTGGTCCTTAAAGGGATAGTAATACTTCGTTTTATCTT
Source organism: Rhinophrynus dorsalis (assembly GCA_037306005.1). Lineage (NCBI taxonomy): Eukaryota > Metazoa > Chordata > Amphibia > Anura > Rhinophrynidae > Rhinophrynus > Rhinophrynus dorsalis. Next base: position 38,899,493 of record CM074719.1, on the reverse strand, counting down.
AATTTTATTTTGTAGGCATTAAAAAAACATGAAGAACGATATAAGTCTTATCTCTCAAACCTTTGATTCACAAACACTGACCAAAACGGTCAAGTCTGCCATCTAGCTGTCAGATTTGGAATTCGGTCAGCGGACCGGCTGTGGCTCTACAGCAGAGCCGAGATAGCGAGATATAAGAACTACTTCATTTGAATAGTCTACAAAGTGTGCTTGGTTTGTAAGCACACTTTTTAGACCCTTCCAATGACATAGTTATTTTTATATCTTGCGATCTCGGCTCTGCTGAAGAGCCACCGGTTGATCTGCGGACCGGATTCCAAATCTGACAGCTAGATGGCAGACTTGACCGTTTTGGTCAGTGAGGGGAAACTTTGCTTGTGAATATCCCTTTAACTGCTGGACAGCCGTGACGGTCCTGGCACAGCAATGGACGTTAATGGGGGTTCGAGGAATTGTAGTATTTTAAATTTAAAAAAAGATATATGTGTTGTAGCGTTTATCCCCCTGGTTAAAACAAGGGTACTCTCACTGCTGAAAGGTGTTTTAGTCAAACATTATTGGAGCTCAAACTTGAATTTTTTTAGGTGCAATATCACAGTGGTCTGAAATTGTACAGTGGTGCTGTTGCTACACCATCCTATGGACACCTTTGGTCAGTTGACCATAAATCTCCATAGGATGGTGTAGCAACAGAGCCACTGTACAATTTTAGGCCATTGTGATACTGCATCTAAAAATTGCAACGTTTAACTGTAATAACTTTGAATAAAATATCTCTCAGCAGTGGGAGTACCCTTATTTTAATCAGGGGGATAAACCTACAATAGATATTTTTTTGCATATTTAGTATTACTATCACTTTAAAGTATGTCCCTACGCTGTGAATTCATACACACATCAATTCAAAGCCCTGGTGCAAACCCACTGGGCGCTGAGTCAGATCCCTACTGTGTGGGCTTGAGCATTTGGCGGAATCCATCTAGCACCCCCCTCCCGTTTTCTACTCATCTTACTGCTTCTTCTTCTCTCCACAACTCTTGAAGTAGCCTTTCTCTTCTTGTCTTATGACTCGCCTCTCCTTTCTCTCCTATCCATTTCCTACTTCTCTTCTATTCTGCTCTTTGATACTCTCTTACGTTATACATTTGTCATACATGTATGGCTAAACTGACTGTTTGTACTCCTAAACAGGGTACTCTTTGACTCCTCTATTCCTACTAAATCTATCTTAAGGTATTCTTAGAGGTTTGGATACATGCAGCGGATTCTTATTACGCTTCTCTTATCTCACATGTATCCTTACTGTTTGTGATCTTTTATGCTGTATATGTGCATCGCGAGTCTTGTACATTGCAGATTGCTGTTTGTACAGTACTTTATGTTTGAATGTTTTACATTTGTCTATTACTCTGTAACTTTGTCTTTTCTCAATAAAGCTTTGAAAAAAAAAAATTAGATCAGGATCAAACTATGTAGTATGTCTTTTTAAGTACTTGACTGTTATATTTGTAATAGCAATACAGGTTAGTCCGGAAGCCGTGTTGCATACAAAGCTAACTGCTGGTGTGTATACGTATTAGCTGTGTTTATGAATGCTTATAGAGACAGTGAGTACAATATTTAGTACTGATATAGACTCATGTGGAGGCTGTGTGGATTCACCTCACTATCGCATCACCAAAAGGGTAAAACCATCAATAAATAACAGCATGAGAGAGTCAGATAGAGATATTATAGCGGTGTTTAATGTATCCCTTAATCAATGGACTAGTGATCAATTATTATTTAAGTATAAGACATAAAGTTGGTTGGTCCCTAACTCTATCTCTCGTGGCTCTCTGCAAAGAGAGTTCCACATTCTTTAATGCTAAATTTGCAACACTGAAGGTGCTTAGTTGTACAGTATTATTCCAGGGGCAGACTGGTATTGTGGCCCAACGCGTTTCGCTGTACTAGACCTCTTCATCAGGGGCTTATAGGAAAAAGGACTGTCTGACTCTGTTTATACCCATATAGAGGGGGCGCTAGTTAGAAGTAGTATGACAGGATGTAGAGACAGGCATGTACAAAGAGAAAACTAGTAATGATTGGGCTATTCACGTTGATACATTGTAAACCAATACACAGCATTCAAAGTAAACTTAATGGTAGGCAGCCTATCGTTAACCTTCAAAGTGAATAATAATGTTGAATGATTAGGCTGTTCACATCGATACATTATAAGCCCATGCGCTATATATATTGTAAACATAATAAGCAGCAGATCAAATATAAACAATTAACTTATATATAAATGATGAAGTTATACTGAGGTACTAATAAAGAACATAATATTCATGAATATCAGAAATGTTGACTGTTTATCTAAAGAATATCTTATTACATCTTATAGCATGACTACCACAAACAGAGAATACAAAAAACACACTGTGAATCAAAGGCAGAGGGCTAGGTTTTAACAGAAACATTGCTATATATATGTAAATTGACAATGTCTATGAACATGCAGTAGTTGAAGTAGTAAACATTATGTATGGTGTAGTTGTCCTCTTGACCACTTGATCGCCATTTTTTTAAACCAGAGTCAAACCTAATGATTTTAGGTTTAACTCTGATAAACAAAAGTGATTTTGAAGTTAGTACACAATAAACCACTTACATAAAGTCATATTAAATATCATTGTTTAATAAATGAAGTAAATGAGAATCCCTCATTTAGGACATTTGAATTTTTTCTGACCAAGTGGTAAATCCACTGTGCCTCCAGGCGTAAAAGTTTTAAATCCAAGCCACCTTTTCTGCTTGATGGTTAAAGATGTTTTACACCTTTAAATTTAACCCTTTGAGTGCCGGAGGGGTATGCAACGCATTTCAGAGCAATGCATTGTGTACCTCTCTGGCACTCAAAGGGTTAACAGAAGTGCTGTCAGAATGTATTCCTACTACATGTCTGGCCACTTGCTTATCACACTTGCTCCCAATATCCCCTATGTGATCTAAGATTTGCTGTTTAATTTTCCGTTTTGTTTTTCCAACTTATTTTTTGCCACAGTCACATTCCATCTTAGAGCACATAGGAGATATTAGGAACAAGTGTGACAAGCCAGTGGCCCAGACATGTAGTGGGCATACATTCTGGTAACACTTTAGTAGTTAAATTTAAAGGCATACAACATCTTAAACCATCGATTAGAAATGGTGACTTGGATTTTAAACTTTTACACCCAAGACATGTTCATATTTAGTCCAAAAAGCTTTTGTTGTGAAATATCATGATTCCAGGGCTTTGAATCGATGAATCTCCCCTGTGCAGATATGCCTTTCCAAATGCATCCCCAACTTTTAAAGGTGCATAGTTATTCCTAGTACTTAGGCAGCCTGGTATGAGTTTTTAATCCTATCAGGGACAGCCACATGTTGTTTTCTTAGTCCTTAATGATAAAATGTATACTATTCTTAGTTATTTTAAAGCAGAACGTTCACCTAAAATAAAATTTTGAGTATGTATTTTAATACATAAACTTAGATTAGCTCTGGGTTTTTTTATGTTTAATGGTCTGCTAGTGGAGATATTTAGACTCTAAAATCGGGCACTTCCGCGTTCTACGGGACCCTGTACCATCTCAGGACTTCCCAGCTGCCCCAGGGAGAGCATTCACGCTCCCCATCGTAGCTGTTTTTCTGTGGGCCAATGTTACAGCAGGCTCCGTTTACAATGCCACTGAGGTTCTAACCTCAGTAGCACTGAGCCTGCTGTAATTTTAGCCCACAGAAATACATCTGCGAAAGGGAGCCTGAACGCGCTCCCTGGGGCAGCTGGGAAGTCCTGAGGCATCATGCTAGACATACAGGGTCCCGCAGAACGTAGAAGTGCCCAATTTTAAAGTCTAAATATCTCCCCTAGCAAACGATTAAAAAAAAAACAAAAAAAAAAAAAACCCAGAGCTAATCTAGGTTTATGTATTAAAACACATGCTCAAACTTTTATTTTAGGTGAATGTTCCACTTTAAGTATATCAATAAAAGCTAAGTATTAATGATCACAGTCCAGACAGGACTTGTTTTCAACATGGAACTGTTGTTCTTTGGGTGTGGGAACAGCACTTTAGACACAGGGTTACTAAATGTCTGGCCCTGCCCCCCCATCCTCCTCTTTTCTCCTTGATCAATATAAGACATACTTGAAAATGAGAAAAATCTAAATGTATTCTTCCGGTAAAACATTTTCTAAATAAATAAAGACTTGCAATGTCGTGTTTGAGAATTCTATACTGTTCCCGGACAGGCAGGAAACAGCGCAGACATCTTTCCATAGTGATGCCTGCGCTCCTGCACTGTCAGTCCCTTTTGGAGCCAAACGGCTCCTAGCAAAGCCTCCTAGAGCAGACTGGGACTGACAGTGCAAGCGTGCAGATGTCACTACGGAAAGATGTCTGCTCTGTTTCCTGCCTGTCAGTGCAGGTAATATTTCTGGTGACTAGCGCTATTGAGCAGCTAGTCGCCAGATGGGTATTTATTTGGGAAAAATTGATTCAGAGGTGATAGTTCTGCTTTCACAATACATGCGGCCCATTAATAACTGCAATTACATTAACAGCTACATAGATGGCTACATACATAGGATCTACCTTAGCTATTTTCTAGGATAGGGAATTAGTAAATACTAGGTGTATGATGAATTTAACTCCTGTGCTTCTAGAGGGGATAGCAATGCCAAATGAAAGCAAAGATGTTAATCTCTTACATTTTAGCTGGATAGTGTGGGTTATGCACCTCCACTTCCAGCCCCAGTTCTGACCAGAGCCATCTCAAGAATTAAAACAAATGATGACTGGACTAGGCGGCAGACAGGCAGTATTCCACAAATATTTCCCTAGCAGAAGACTATTGACCCAAAGGAGAAGACATGAGGTGGGGAGTTTTATATTCACACGTTGTTTACTAAGTGACCTAAAACAGACTGGTGCCGCTGCATCATTCACATTTCCCAGAAGAAGACTATACTTATAAGCTGGGGTGAAACTCTTTGGAAACTCTTTCTGGGCTACATAGGTAGAAGATGTGAGAGAGGTAAGGGAAGAGATGGCAAAGGTAAAGAGTGAAATGCAAAGGTGGGGAGAGGAAAAAGTGCTGGAAAAAAGGCAAGGGGAGAAGAGAAGGAAGGGTGGAGAAGTGACAAAGAGAGAGAGATTGTATGGGGGGAGATTGGTGAGGGTCATTGTGGGACAGAAAGAGGGGGCAAAGGGAAAGAGATAGAAAGGGAGAGACCCAAACACATACATTTAATTATATTAACCGTTTTGGTGCCAGAGGAATATGTAGTGTGCTGTACACTCTTCTGGGACCCAAAGAACAACTACTGCCATGAGGCTCAAAGAACAAGTACTGCAATTAAATGGAAATCCTTTCTTCCACCCCAGTTAACCATCTGAATGCCAGAGGGATTTGCATTGCTTTGCCTTCCTTAGCACTGAAAGGGTAAAACAAATGCTTCTTTTATCTCTGCCTCTCACATTCACTTGCTCAAGCATCTGCTCACATGCCTTGTGCTTCCTGAGGTACGGTCTCATCACTTCTCAAACCAGCCTCTGGTTCCAGCAGTTGGTGCAGCACATCAAACAGGACAAGTGTGAGCAGCAAGTATGAGTGTATTTGAGCGTTAGAGGCATGTACTATGTGTTTCCCATCCCTCTGGCACTGAAAAGCAAAATGGGGAGGAGGAGGAGGGAGTTGCATCCTAATTGCAGGTTGTCTTCTTTAACCCTTCGAGTGCCAGAAGGGTGTCCAGCAAAATAGGATACTCATTTGACAGTCAAAGGGTTAATATAATTTAAGCATAATGGGATCATGCTATTAATTTCACTATGAGACCGACATAAATAACGGTGAGTGGATCAGGTGAATGAACGGCTCCTCCGCTCTTTGCTCTTTCTTCCTCTATGATTTATGGAGAAAAGGCAGCAGACTGGCGATTAATTTACTGATCCTCTCAGTCACGTACTAACCCTTTGATTTCCAGAGGGGTATGCACCACATTGCTCTGCAATGCATTGCATGCCCTTCTGGCACTCAAAGGGTTAAAAATAGCCAAACCCCCATACTCCTTCACAGAGTAGTGTAATTGTGGTAGTTATTGTAGCTGGTGATATTAGATGTTCTCTCTCTTGCTATATTGCTTTTATTGATTCTTTTTTATTTTTGTATCCATTTGCACTGTGATCATGGAATTTCTATGTACAAAAAATAAACCTTAGTATAAGATGACTCCCCCATTCTGGGCTACAAATATTTACAGATATATTTGAGTACTGTATAAAGGACATCTATCAAGGTAAGTACTGTACCCCTCGGAAAAATACAGTGTAAAAATAGAAGAAAAAATAAATAAACCATAAAATTAATGTGTATTTATACAATATAAAGTTATCCATTTAATCCCTTAACTGACAAAATAATAGAAAATCTACACATATAGGGCAATTCTGCGAATGGGTAGAAGTAGCCAAATGTATTTAGAAAATATACAAGAAAAGGGTATCCCGGTGCCCGTGATTCCTCCATTTGCGACATTGCTACTTCCTGGTCATTTCCTTCTAGCATTCTTATTGGCGATCATTGAATTACTCTTCCCACTGGTTACCTTTATATTCTAGCGCTGTCATTATGGTGGTGCCCTTTCGTGTGGTATTCCAGTATCTAGTGTTTGTTCCTGTGGTTCCTGGTATCCTGTGTATGACCCGGCTCGACTGACTACGTTCCTGAGTGATCACCTGTTCTTGACTTCTGTTGCTACCTGGCTTGGCTGACTATCCTGCTCTGTGTACCGACCCGGCTTGGCTGACTATCCTGCTCTGTGTACCGACCCGGCTTGGCTGACTATCCTGCTCTGTGTACCGACCCGGCTTGGCTGACTATCCTGCTCTGTGTACCAAACCGTTTGGCTACTTATTCTGTCCGAGTTCATACTCGGTCCGTTGCCTGTCCTGCTCCGTCAGTGCCTGTCCGGCATGATGTTTTCCTCCTCCTGAGACACCTGCACCTAGTATGCTTGACCCGGCACAGCTTGTTGCTCCATATCCACATTTGCGCCTTGTTAGTCTCGGTCTGTGCGGCCGATCAGCCTGTCCAGGGGTCTATAGCGTCTTTTGCCCAACTGCGGGCTGGTGCGTGGATCAGTGACCTCAGTCACTTGGTTGTGGCCTTAGTTCCTAGGTTGGTTCGGTTGCCTTGCCTTGCTGTTGCCAGTACTGCTATACCACCTAGCGTACTAGGGGTCCGGTTGCCTTGCCTTGTCACTGCCAGTACTGCTATACCACTTGGCGTACTAGGGGTCCGGTTGCCTTGCCTTGTCTCTGCCAGTACTGCTATACCACCTAGCGTACTAGGGGTCCGTTTGCCTTGCCTTGTCTCTGCCAGTACTGCTATACCACCTAGCGCACTAGGGGTTCGGTTGCCTTGCCTTGCCTCTGCCAGTACTTCAATACCACCTAGCATACTAGGAGTTCAGTTGCCTTGCCTTGTTGCCGCCAGTACTACTACTTCTCCTAGCGTACTAGGAGTTCGGTTGCCATACCCTACTGCTGTCAGTACTGTTATACCTCCTAGCGTTCTAGGAGTTCGGTTGCGCTGCCTTATCTATCTGTCAGCTGTACTCCTCACCTGGTTTCCAGGTGATCTGCTGCCTTCGTTCCTGTCAGTCTTGCTGACCTCCCTAGCGCTCTAGGGATTCTGTTGTAGCTCAGTCTGGGCCTCCTCCTGTCGCTCCTAACACCCAGTGGGATCTGCTGTTTCTGAACCAGAATATCTCTACTGCTCTACTATTCCAGATCCTGTGTCCACAGGAGTACCTCGCTGCCTACATTGCATTCTTGTATCTGTTTTCTGTATTGCCGTGACTATTATTATTGTTGCCTGTACTACCGTACTTATTTCTGTTTAATAAAACTTTGTTTTACTAAACCATCCGAGTCCAAGTGTCTGAAAACCGTAAAAAAGGGAAAAAAAGAAGGATGCACCCTAGTGTAGTATGTCCATATTATCGTGGTCCTCCACCAAAAATGACACTCCCCACACACGGGTGCTTACAGATGACTATGTTGTCATATCACATATGTGATAGACAGCTAAGAAGGGCCTCTCCTCCTTGATCCACTCTCACCAAAGAGGCATGGAAACCACATCCAAAATGAAACACAAAGAGAAGGTGGGCGCCCAATAGTGTAACACAGTTTGAGATGTAATATACATGAAATTAATAAAAATGCACTCACATATTCTGATGGTCAGCCAAGGGGACATCCAAAGCTGACTAAAATAGCATGTGGAGAATTTACACCATCTCCAATTAGTATTTTGATCCCAGCATTGTAGCTAGTGCTGTAGAAGATGAAAAAGGTGGTGCTTCCAAAGTCAAGATTGATTTATTACATAAAAATCTAAAAATGTATCCAACGATGTATACATTTTCAGGCTTTGATAAAGCGGGCAGCACCCGCAAAACACGTTAGCCTCATTTTTTGTTTTCTACAGCACTATATGGTGTGAGTTCTCCACATTCTACTTTAGTCAGCTTTGGACAACCCTTTGGCTGACCATGGAATATGTGAGTGCACTTTTATTTATTTCATATATATTATATCTCTTAAGCTGTGTTACCCTATTGCCCCCCCCCCCACTTGTGTTTAATTTTGGATGAAATATATTTAGGGGTTTATTTTGACAATCAAACTAATTGCATGCAAACATTAAGAGGATGGATGCGGAAACATTTTTTCACTGTCGTCCAATACAGGTCACTGGTACACTGGGAGGCAATCCTCCCCTTTAATAGGCAGGAACATTCATTCAAATGTATGCAGGGGGTGGAGCCTCCCCTCCTACTTAAGCTGCCTTCAGGCCAGAGCCAAGCTAGATTGATTTGTTCCTGTGTGCTGTGCACACCAGGTGGAGAACATCTCTCATTCAACTTTAGTTTTTTATTGTTTTCTTTCAAATATGGTATACCACCATTAGGCGGGTGACCGTGGCTGTGAATTGCCCTCTCCAAAGTGGCTAGTGCAGCTTCCAGGAATTTTCTGGTGGACCTGCCCTGAAGAGGGAACAGCTTGAGTCAAGCAGCTTCCCTGCTGGGGGGATTTTCCTCTGGTTAATCTCCTTTTAACATGGTTACCTGAAGACAGAAGTCCTGCAGAAAGGTGAGCCACCCTTTGAGTGCTGAAGGTCCACTTGTCCCCACAGTGTCCCTTCTCTGGGCTTGTATTTGGGAGTTTGCTTTCTGCACTCCAGCACTCATAGGGTGTTTTTATTCATATTGCTTGTAATTATGCAATGTTTGTGGTATTCCCTGGGTTTTGGAGCATTGGGTCCTTATTCTCTCATGTTTTCCATTGTCAAAAGTGTGTTTGGTGTACTTTTTACTTTTAGTATACTTTATTAATATTTAGTGTTCCGCGCCTTTAAGCGCGCTTTTTCCTTCATAGACGCCATTGCTCCTTTACTCTCTATGGGATTTCACAGTGTGGGACGTTTCTCTGGAACCGCTTGTCACAGCAACTTCAGAGAGGGCTCATTTTGTTGGTCTTCCCCTGCTCTATCATCCGGTGGGTAGATTCAGTGTGTTGGGGGTTTGGGGGGGCTTCGGGCACTGTTTAGGGGTACTTCTGAGGAAAACTACGTTTCCCATGAGCGCCCGTTTCGCGCTCGTTTTCTGATTGGCTCCCGTCGCGGCAGCCATTTTGTGGTGTTTTTCTCAGCGAGTATACTACGCAGGGACCGAGCCTTCTCTCCTCTCAGCAGATTAACCCTTCGCTGGCCAGATAAGTCCGATTTTAGGCATTTCTGGGGTGAAACTTTAATCTTCAACACTTTTACTGGGTGGTTTTATTAGGTGGTGTATATCTGACGCTGTGAGCATGTCTACTCCACTGGAGTCAGGGGCTAGACCCAAGACCAAAGAGGCTGGGGTGACCATTTCCCCCATTGCGTTTTGCTCCTCTTGTCACTCTGGGCTGCCTAGAGAATTTTCAGGTCATTTATGCCCAAAATGTGCAGAAAGTCAGGATAGCAACCCTGGGCTTCCCAGCCATGCTATTGAGCCAACTTGGGTAAAAGAGTTTAAAGCTGCCACTAGGGATCTCAGATCCACTCTTCAACTCTTTCCCTCTCAGGTTAAGGGGGCTCTGCAGATCTGGCAGACCCCCTCCTCAATCAAGACCTCCCTGCCTAAGCCACAGGGGGCTCCTGATGTGTCTGATTCTTCTGAAGAAGAACTTTTGCAAGATTCTGATGCTGAGGAAGGCACTGTTATTGAATCTAATAGGTCCATTGGTGACCCTTATGAATGTGACCCTGAAGTTTCGGCTGAGGGTTTGATCAGAGCTGTACTTACTACGCTCAACCTTCCTTTGACTCAGGAATCTACTCATGATCCAACTGATGTTTTCCAAAAACCATCAAAGGCCGTGGTTTGTTTTCCTACTAACCCTACCCTTGCCCGTTTAGTCTCAGACGCATGGAAGAACCCTGAAAAATCCTCTTCTGTGTCCAAAAAGTTTGCTAAACTTTATCCATTCCCTGAGACTGAACTGGCAAAATGGGTTCATCCTCCTAAAGTGGATGCTCCTATTTCTAGGTTCTCCAAATCTACTGCCTTAGCTGTGTCTGATGCTTCGGCCCTGCAGGATTGTACGGACAAAAAGTTAGAGATTTGCCTTAAATCCATTTTTGCCTCTGTTGGCACTGCCATGCGTCCAACTTTTGCAGTGGCGTGGGTTAATAGGGCCATTGCGGCCTGGACTGAGCAATTGGCTGAGGTGGTTCGCCAGGATGCTCCAGTGTCTGAGCAGTTGCAGCTTCTTGCTAATATGTTAGAAGCTCAAAATTATGTTGCTGATGCTGCTTTTGATGCTGTGCGCATGATGGCGAGGGCCTCTACCTCCTCCATAGTAGGTAGACGTGCTGTTTGGTTGAAGATTTGGTCTGCTGACACTGCATCTAAGAAAGCCTTGCTTTCTTTGCCCTTTCAGGGGTCCTTACTGTTTGGATCTGAACTTAAGGAGATGATTAGTGAGGCCACTGGTGGCAAAAGTACTCTTCTGCCATCGGTGTTCAAGAAGAAGTTTCCAGCCAAACGCAATCGGTCCTTTCGTTCTTTCCAAACTGAGACACGCTCCACGCCCCAGACAGGTCCGTCTTCCACGCGCTCCTCCTCCAAGCCCAAACAGTCCTGGAAGCCCAAAGTTGCCCCTAAGGCCAAGACCTCCAAGACTGCTTCGGCATGACTCGCCGAACCCGGGTCCGCATCCGGCTGTAGGTGGACATCTCCACATCTTTCGCCGGGTTTGGGAGGAGTCTGTGGCGGACCCTTGGGTTGTTCAGGTGGTATCAGAGGGATACAGGATCCCTTTCTCTTCCCTTCCTCCTTTTCAGTTCCATTTTACTCGTCCTTCTCAGGAGCCTACAAAACAACGTCTGTTCGACGACGCTATTCAGGATCTTTTGGACAAAGAGGTCCTGGAATTGGTTCCACCAGAAGACACAGGTTCAGGATTCTATTCCAACCTGTTCGTTGTGGCCAAAAAGGACGGAGGTGCTCGTCCTATATTGGATCTCAAGGATCTCAATTCCTTTGTTGTGAGTTCCCACTTTCGTCAGGAATCTCTGTGTTCAGTGATAGCAGCAATGTCTCCAGGGGAGTTCCTTGCCTCCCTGGACCTTCAGGATGCATACCTTCACATCCCTATTCATCCAGAGAGCAGACGGTATCTCAGATTTGCCTGTCACAAAGGCCACTTTCAGTTTTCAGCTCTTTCAGAGGGTATTGGGAGCTTTGATTGCTGTGCTTCATCGAGATGGAGTCAGGGTGACTCCTTACATGGACGATCTTCTCCTGAAAGCCTCATCTGCGGAGATCCTTCACCAGCAGCTGCAGTTGTGCATACAGACACTCAATCGCCACGGCTGGATTGTGAATCTGGACAAGTCAGACTTGGTCCCATCTCAACAACTCCTCTTCCTGGGTCTCCTGTTTGACACTCAGCAGTGCATGGTGTTTTTGCCTGAGGAAGTGGCTCATCAGATTGCTGTCCGGGTGGCCAGGATCCTGGAAATGGACAGGGTTCCAGTACCAAAGTTGTCTTCTCTGGTGGGGAAGTTCATTTCCACGATAGAGGCGGTGCCTTTTGCCATGGCACACACCAGGGAACTTCAGAGGTTTGTGATCCAGACTTGCAGATCTCGTCCAGATCACCAGCATCTCTCTGTATCGTTGCCCCCTCATGTAGAGCTGAGCCTGGAGTGGTGGTTGGACCTGTCTCATCTCCTGAAAGGGAGATCCTTTCGGGTTCCCTATTGGACCACAGTCACGACGGATGCCAGCCTCCGGGGTTGGGGGGCAGTGTTGGGTCGTTTCAGTGCTCAGGGGAAATGGGGAAATGGGGTCTGGAAGAATCTCTTCTCTCCATCAATGTTCTGGAACTTTGTGCCATCTTTCTTGCCCTGAGGCACTGGGAATCTCAGCTGGAAGGTTGTCCAGTCAGAGTGGAGTCCGACAACGCCACAGCAGTGGCCTACATCAACAGACAAGGCGGCACGAAAAGCCTCACCGCCTGGTTAGAGGTCAAGGCCATTTTGTCTTGGGCAGAAGCTCATGTGCCCGTCATCTCAGCGGTTCACATTCCAGGCGTAGACAACGTCATGTCAGACTTTCTCAGTCGTCATACAGTCGACAGTGGAGAATGGGCACTTCATCCAGAAGTGTTTCACCTTCTCACCCAGATGTGGGGGGTGCCAGTAGTGGATCTGATGGCAACCAGACACAACTGGAAGGTGCCAGTGTTTTGCTCCCGGTGGAGGGACCCTCTTGCTCTGGCAGTGGATGCCTTGTCAATCCCTTGGACGTTTCCTCTGGCTTACATCTTCCCTCCTCTTCCTCTGTTGATCCGGGTCATCCAGAAGCTGAAGGTGGAGCGTTGTCCTGTCATCCTGATCACTCCAAATTGGCCTCGTCAGTCCTGGTATCCGGAACTGCTAGCCATGTCTGTGACGGATCCTGTCCCGCTTCCTGCACGTCCAGATCTACTTCTTCAGGGATATCTGTGGAAGGAGGATGTTCAGCATCTCCATTTGATGGCATGGAGGTTGAATCCTCAATTCTAAAGAAGAAAGGGTTTTCCTCTTCAGTGGTGTCTACGATGCTTAGAGCTCGCAAACCTGTGTCTTCCAAGATCTATCATCGCATATGGTCCACCTTTGTAGCATGGTGTACTGATAAGGATCTGTCTCTAGATTTCCATCTTCCCACAGTCCTAGCCTTTTTACAGGATGGGGTTGAGAAGGGACTCAGCCTGAGTTCTCTCAAGGTTCAGACTTCAGCTCTGTCTGTGTTTTTCCAGGAAAGGATTGCTATTCTTCCTGATGTTAAGGTTTTCTTCCAAGGTGTGGCTCATGTTCGGCCTGCCTTCAAGAGTCCTGCTCCCCAGTGGGACCTCAATTTGGTGCTGGGGGTTCTCCAGAGACCCCCGTTTGAATCCGTGGCTTCTATTCCTTTGCGTCTCTTGACCTGGAAAATGGCCTTTCTTTTGGCTATTGTCTCAGTTCGCCGGGTAGCAGAGTTACAAGCTCTGTCTTGTAAACCTCCTTACTTGGTGTTTCACAAAGATAAGGCAGTGCTTTGCACTTCCAAGGAGTTTTTACCCAAGGTTGTCTCCGAATTTCACATCAATCAGGAGATTGTGGTTCCCTCTTTCTGCCCTAACCCTTCCTCTGACAAGGAAAGAGATCTCCATTTGTTGGATGTTGTGCGTTGTCTTAAATTTTATGTTCATCGCACTGAGTCTATCAGGAAGTCTGACGCCTTGTTCGTCATTCCTGAGGGGCCTAGGGCAGGGAGACCGGCATCCAAGGTAACTATTGCCTCTTGGATTAAATCTACCATCCGTGAAGCCTACAAATTGCGGAATAAGCATGTTCCCTTCAGGGTTACTGCTCATTCCACCAGATCAATTGGGGCCTCTTGGGCCTATAAGAATCAGGCATCTGCTGATCAGCTGTGCAAAGCGGCCACTTGGTCCTCTGTGCACACCTTCTCGAAGCACTACCGTGTTGATGTACTGGCCTCGGCTGATGCCAGCTTTAGGAGGAAGGTCCTGGAGGCAGTTTTGCCTGTTTAGGACTTCTACTCTGTGATTCCTAGTGCTTCCTTACTGTTGAGCCCGGTTGGCTCTAGTTCAGTGTGCTGTGTTAGTTCGGGGGTTTATATTTTTCCCCCCTGGTTGGTGTCCGTTGACACTTCTGTTACTGGGCTATATGATTAACTGGTTCGTAGCAGTTCTAGTGACTTGGGCCTTACGCCTGGTCCTTGCCTTACTTCCCGCCTCTGGGACAGCTCAATGTTTGTACATCCCAGTGTACCAGTGACCTGTATTGGACGACAGTGAAAATAGGATTTTAGTCTTACCTGTTAAATCCTTTTCACTTAGTCCATACAGGTCACTGGTCTCCCACCCTGTCAAGGGACCATGCTTGGCTCTCCTGTGGCATTCAGTGGGAGACATTCGGGGCATGCTCACAGGAGTCTTCCTTTTCCTTCTTACCTCTGGTCAGTTTAAGTGTCTCAAATCAATCTAGCTTGGCTCTGGCCTGAAGGCAGCTTAAGTAGGAGGGGAGGCTGCACCCCCTGCATACATTTGAATGAATGTTCCTGCCTATTAAAGGGGCGGATCGCCTCCCAGTGTACCAGTGACCTGTATGGACTAAGTGAAAAGGATTTAACAGGTAAGACTAAAATCCTATTTTTTTGGCATACTTACACAGTACTGTGCAAACGTTTTAGGCAAGTGTGAAAAATTGTTGTAAAGTAAGAATGCTTTCAAAAATAGACATGCATTAACAAAATGCACAGTGAGTGAACAGAAGAAAAATCTAAATAAAATCAGTATTTGGTGTGACCACCCTTTGCCTTCAAAACACCATCAATTCTTCTAGGTACACTTGCACAAAATCAGGGATTTTGTAACCATATAGTCAAGTGTATGATTAAACAATTATATCAAACTGGTGTTTATGATACTCTATTTAATATGTAGATTAAAACACAATCATTAAATGAAACAGAAACATCAGTGAGGAACAGCAACACTCCGCTAACAAGGTGAGGTTGCTGAAGACAGTTTAATGTCAAAAGTCCTACACCATGGCAAGACTGAGAACAGCAACAAGACACAAGGTAGCTATACTGCATCAGCAATGTCTTCTCCCAGGCAGAAATTTCAAGGCAGACAGGGGTTTCCAGATGGGCTTTCCAAGCTCTTCTGAAGAAGCACAAAGAAACAGGCAACGTCGAGGACCGTAGATGCAGTGGTTGGCCAAGGAAACTTAGTGCAGCAGATGAAAGACACATCATGCTTACTTCCCTTTGCAATCGGAAGATGTCCAACAGTTCCATCAGCTCAGAATTAGCAGAAAACAGTGAGGCCCTGGTACACCCATCTACTGTCTGGAGAAGTCTGGACAGAAGTGGTCTTCATGGAAGACTTGCAGCCAAAAAGCCATAGCTCTGACGTGGAAGCAATGCCGAGCAACTCAACTATGCACGAAAACACAGGAACTGGGGCGCAGAAAAATGGCAGCAGGTGCTCTGGACTGATCAGTCAAAATCTTAAATATTTGTCTGTAGCATTAGGCGGGTTATCATTACTGGGCTTCCACTGGAGTTTATTGACCAGTGTGCAGGTGCTGTGTGGACCCTTGCAGCCCTGTGGAGAGAATCTGGTAACCCAAGTTTTCCCTCCCCGCAGAGTCCTCTGGGGCTCTGATTCTTTCACAGTGGCAACTTGAAGAAATGAAGATTGGCGAGTAACCCTTGGTTACTTGGTTCACGTCGTCCCTACTTGTACCTCTTCATACAGAGTGTACTCTTGCACTTATGTTGGGGATTCTATTTCTGTATATTGTTCTTTCCTGTTCTTTTCCTGTTTTATGAAGCAAGGATGGCTGCATTGGGACTAGTTAACCCCTCCCCTGCTGTTTTTTCCAGGTTGGGGGCTTTTCCTGGGCTTTTCCCTTTAGGAACCTGTCTCTTAGGTGCCCCCCACATGTTCTCTGGGGTCATTGGGTATTTTGGGATACCTCATAATTTGTCCATGTTTTGAGCGTGCGGCTCCTGTAAGAACACTTCCTGCACGTCCGCCATCTTTGGTCCATTGACGTCTATGTGCGAAGTTCTTTGGGACATATCTCTGCAACTGTTTGTCATACATAAGTCAGAGTGAGCTCTTTCTTCTTGTCTTCTTTACAGCTGACATCAGTGAGGGGGGAATTTTAAAACTTTATATTTCTCAAACCATAAAGGTTTGAGATATCAGACATTGATGGATTTCTTTTTTGATTATCTACAATATTACTCTTTATTTATATAAGACAACACTTTAAATCCTTTTCTTTTAGTCGATGTGGAACACAAGATTTCCTCTCATAGTAAAAAAAAAACAACAAAACATGGGGATGAGTTCCTGGGAAGATGGGTCCTCTTGGGTTCTCTATTAAAGGGATAGTAATAGATTGAAATAAACGGTTCTTATATTCACCTGTATAGCTTTTGCAGCATGTAGATCGATATGTCAGTCCTATCTGAGTTGTAGTTCAGGAGTTATAACTTTATAAAGGAACCCTGCCCCTTTTACCTATGTTACGCCTCCTCCCCTCAGATGTAAGATCCGTTCGATTGACTGGACAGCTCTCAGCAAGGGACAATCTTCATGTAGTGTGCCTAAAGAAAACCCTTCCCCTCATGACGAAGAAGGCCAAGATTTTCCTTATGCTCACTGAAGATTGTCCCTCGCTGCGCTCCATCCTGACCGACATGAGATGCAACTTGATGTAAGTATAGGGCAGGAGGGATCTTTTATAACGTTATAACTCTTGAACTACAACTAGGATAGGATTGTTATAGCTCTCTACATTCTGCAAAAGATATACAGATGAATATAAGCTCCGTTTATTTCAATCTATTACTGTCCCTTTAAGGGGATTTCCTTCTCTTCTTTCACTTCTGTATGCTTTATCTTAGCTTTGCTGTACGTTAGACCTGGATATTAGCTGCTGGCAGTGATAAAATGGAGGGAAAGAGGGAGTCTCTGCCTCAGAGACCTTTTTTTGGAAGTGCCTTGCCCTCCTGGAGGTGCAGACTCTACCCCATGGTTCCTCTCTACATTGACTAAGAGAAAAGGATTTAATGGTCAGTTCACTAAAATCCTCTTATTGTATTAGCGATCAATATAAATGGACTCCTCATCTGTTCAACTTACCTCATTTACTACGTTTTTTACAAGTAGGATTTCACAACGGTCTAAAACTGCTTTCCCTCAAAGTTCAATTTTCTGCTTTGTCCTTTGTTTTCCATAGGGTATTGGTAGACATTCCAGATGTTTTTACAGAGGTGGTACATACTTAGTGGGACCAAACTGATCTCAATTTCTGCTTTTGGATATCTGAACTCCATGATTTTTCCTGTAAATACTCTTATTTGCTTTTTCATCAGGATAATGCATTGTTAAGGACAGTTACTGATTTTCAGCTTAATGTTGTTCCATCTTTACACATCAGTGAAGATCTGTATCCAAATCCACAGACTAATAAGGAAAGTTACATTCACTGGGTTTTATACCTACAGGCAACTGAACCTTCTTGACTTTCAGACTCTCTGTTTATTATTCCTGATGGCCGCCATAAGTTTAAATCAGCTTCAAAAACTACAGTTTCTTCATGGATTAAATGAATTGAGAAATATCCTTATACCGTACATTCATAACCAGTTCCTATTAGGATTACTGCTCTTTCAACAAGATCTGTAAGTTCATCATGGGATATCATGAACCAAGCTTCTGTGGAACAAATCGGAATGGCTGATACTTGCTCCTTTTTTCATACATTTACAAAGTTCTGTATATCCCTGATTCTTCCTTAGCAGATGACAGTTGTTTAATTCAGTTTCTACTATTTTTGTTTACTTCCTTGTGTTTTTGGGACCACTATGAGTCCCTATGTCCCCCACTGGATGAAAGCGGGAAAGCGGCTTTTTATCAATATGTGCTTTTATCTCAGTTCATTGGTGGTGGGTTTGGGGCACTGGACATCTCTCCCTGAGAAAAACCTATAAATATGGATTGGGGTTATGTACCATTTCTTGTATAATCTGTCATGATAATTATGCTCTTGTATGATTTGCTTAGGGGGCAAACTAGACCTAGGAAATCGGAAAAGCATAGTTCTTCATTTTATTAACTCTTTAAGGGCTTGCTTTATGGTGGAGGGAAGTTTACCAACTGTCCCTTTGTCCCCCAATGGACGAACAGAAAATAATTTATATATGTATATTAACATCCCTTTTCCCTGTCTTTGGTGACGGCTTGTCACTATGGAAATACAGAAAGTTTAACAAAGAAGAAAGTGTGCATCACCATTGAATCAGTCTTTCTTCATTTGTCACACATTCAGGGAAATATTTTGAAATACATACAGATTCTACCTTTAGACAATGTAATTTTGTACTCATTGAAATATACGTTACCTGGTTACCAAACTGATGAGTTTTATGATACAGAATTATAAATTTAAAGGAGAAACCTTAAGTCTTCCAAGTTTGTGTCATAAGGAGAGCAGACTTAGAATTTTCACTTTTGGGTGACAATATGCTGAATGCATAGTGTTCAGCTGCAGACTTGACTTGCAGACTGGATTGCTTCCCCAAATACCTCAAGAAAAACATTTGGAACAGCCATTCTGTATGTTCGTTTAAAGGGGTAGTACATGGTCTCGGGAGGGAGTAGGCTTTAGAATATATAGTAAGCTTACCTGATAGCTAGGGAAATGGAATTCAAAGAGATTAAAATTCTGCCATTCGCTCTCTATTCTTATTGCAGACCTCCCTGATCTGCACGGCTAATTAGATGACAGTGACTTCAATGGGGAGGACAGAAATCTCCCAGAAGTACCAAATGAAGAAGTGATGTCACCCACATTGTGGGTGATGGAGATCTGCATAGTGAAATAATAGCAGAATTCAAATATTTGGGAACTGTATTACCATGTTGTACAGGTAACAGCCTGCAGATAGCCTATTTTCCAGATCATTTTGTGCATAAATGAATTAGTAGAATGGTGCAAAGCTTTGTACGTTTTAGTGCAGTGTAGTTCTGGGGTAGACATACATCAGACCTCACGATGCAGCTGTTTGTCCTGTTTCTAAAGTTATATGCCTTGCCTACCTTATCTTGGTGCACAGATACCATATTGTGAATATGGAAGACATTTTACCAAACTTGTTGGACTGTGGTAGTGGCATAGTTTCTCAAAGTAGGGGGGAGATTTTTCAAAATGTTACTCTTTTTATTGCCTCCACTTGTTCTTTAACTATGTCAAATGTTACCAAGATTATACCCATTCATTGTAATACTGTCTTGCTCCCTAATTAGCCTTAACCTGCTAAAACATGCAAAATATAAATACATTATTTTGACATTACTAATTCAGTAGAACTTCACGTATTGGTTTTTTCTTCAACTTTTCAAGACTAATACAGGATGGGCAAGACTGAACACAAGAAGGTACAAATTATTCTACCATTTATTTATCACTCTCATTAGTGCCGTTCTTTCATGTGGCTACATGAAGATGGAATTAGCTGGCAGATGTGCACATTCTAGATGTATATTTAATAGGCGCACAAAACCATTAGCTGCCTTAAAATGATGATTTAACAAGAAGAACCTGGATCAAGTCTTGGGTAAACCAGCTGCACCTTAACGGACAAACAAAAAGTCCCACTACCATTCAGGTTGTAAACCCTTTTAATGGCAGAGGGGTATACAACGCATTGCAAAGACAGGCATGCCCATACCTGGCTTAGCTGCAACATGACAAATAGTGGCATTTAACTGTCAAACAGGCATGTAAAACATGCAGTCCTGGAGCTGCATGATGTCCCGTGTAGAATTTATCATTTTAATTATGGTCTTTCAGGTACAAAATTCCTATTTAGATTAGCTTGGTTTGCTGTCGCATTCTAAAGCAGGGTTAGGAAACCTTTGACTTGTTGGTTGGCTGGTTGGAAATTAGGTTTCCAATAACTTGAGAGGAGACGTTTTATATCCCTGTTCTAGAGGTAAGCTAGACACTGGTCTTATTGTCACAACATCCACAGCAGAACAGCAAATTATTTACACTTCATCCCTTTTTCCAGACCTCTGCAATGAAATAGCCAAATGTTGGCAGCCATTATTGTGGATCTTCTAAGAGGGAGTTTCTGAGTATGCAGCCCATCTTAGAGGGAAACTCAACGTACTCGGTGTAATTAATTTTATTATGCTGTGTTTATTAGCTCTTCCCTCGTCATGTACTGGCATAAATGGCACTGAACCAATAAAAATGCACAAATTCGGTCATAAAAATTAAGATCAAGACAAACATTTTACTAGATCATCTTTAGAAAATAACTAATCATTTAATTATTTTCTATTTGTTTTTCAGGTGGTGTAGGAATTACATGTTGGCTTGTGGTTTGCAATAAAGTCGTGGCCATTATGTTGTATCCTATCAGCTAAGAAGAAAGGCACCTCTTTTGAAGATCCAGTAACGGAATTCAAATGCATGAAGATATGGTATTAAAACTGAAACAAAGAGACTTGGCAGAGGTTGCCTACTGTTTACAGCCTTGTGAAAATCTGGAAAATATTTATTCAGCTGTACTATAAGAGCTTTCAGGTGCTTCGTATCATGTAGAAAATTAGTCCTGTCATAACGTATGCATGGCATTTTTTTGTGACTTGTGAAATAAAATGTTGCATGTTTCTGTTTTTTTTTTTTTTCTCTTTTGGATGCTGCAAGTAGTTTTAGATACATTAAAAGATAAATATAATATGTTGTTGGTTCAGTTGAGTAGAATGGTTACCTTTCTTTCCAGGAAAGCATCTAAAAATCTGTCTGTGGGCTAGATTCAATCGGGGCCGTTAGTGAAATAAAACTACTGGCAGTAGTTTTAAGTGACAGTTTGGTATTCTACTACCTGTTCTGAGGCAAACTATTGCCAGTTTGAAACACACGATGGGCACATTAACATCAATGAGACAGCACATCCATGTCCCATTATATTGCATGCGCTGGATAATGAAACGCATTTAGGGACTGCCTTTTCTGCTGGTGATTCAGTTTCTACCAAACATAGGTTCTGAGTCCCTAACGCGTGGCAAAAACCACCGATATACAATAGAAAATCCCTACACTAGAAACCCATGGCTGAAATGATATGCATATCAATGCTTCCAGGTTGCAAAAAGCATAATTAAAACAAAAAAAATTTCTCTGTCGTCCAATACAGGTTACTGGTAACTTTGGGTAGGCAATACGTCCCTTTAATTGTAGGCAGGAACAATTCTAGAATTGTAGGCAGGGGATGGAGCCTACCTTCCCTCCTTGGCTGCAGCTAGCCAACCAGCTGTAGAAAGATTTGTTCCTTGGTGACAATAACACAGGCAAGGGAACAGTTCTGCTATAGCTTTCAAAGTGTTTTATTTTTCTGTTAGAAATGGAATACCACCATTAGGTGGATTACCATAACCGACAATGCCCTTAGATGTGGCTAGCTCAGTGGCCAGGTCCTTTTTGTGGACCTTAAGCCCTGGAGGGAAAATCTAGGCTACAAGTTCTTTCCTCAGGCGTTGCCCACTGAGGCTTCTACTTAAAACATGGTAATCTGAAGACAGAGGATCTGCAGGAAAGGTGAGCAACCCTTTGAGTGCTGCAGGTCCACATGTCCCACAGTGCCCCTCCGCGCAGGGGTTTTTCCTTGGAGTTCCAATTGCACACTCCTGCACTCATTGGATCTATCTGTATGTCTGTTGGGTGTTTTGGAGCAGGTTTATGTGGCACTTAAAGTGTTAGTAATGTCTAAAAAAAAGTTTTTTTGCATTTAGAAGAGCTTAAAAAGCTGAGATAAATGCAAAAAAAGTATCTCTCAAACCGCTATGGTTTAAGAGATACAGGCGTTTGAAGTTTGATCTCCTGTGAGCAGGAGATTCGTGTCGGTCGACACGGAGGCGCTTGAGTGTTCAGGCACATGTTTTAGACCATTCCAATAAAGGCATTCCTTGTAAGTAACGAGAACTCGGCACTTCTTAAGCGCCTTCGCGTCGACTAACACAAATCTCCTGCTGACAGCTTTACAGCTGTCAGTAGGAGAGATCAAACTTCAAACGCCTGTATCTCTTAAACCATAGCGGTTTGAGAGATACATTTTTTTGCATTTAGCTCAGCTTTTTAAGCTCTTCTAAATGCAAAAAACGTTTTTTAGACATTACTAACACTTTAACCCTTTATCTGCTGGTTTGGCATTCATTTGGGGGATTTTCTGACATTTTTCCTACTGGTTCAGTGTTTTTTGGGTATCCTAACATGTTCTAGTGATGTTTCGTGTCTTTTAATAGTACACCTTCAATTTTGTAAAATTTGCAACCGTTTAACCTAGTGACTTCAGAGATGGCTCATTCTTCTTGTCTGCCCTTGCTCTATCATCTGGTTCATGTTTCCAGTGTGTTGGGGGGCTCAGGGGGCTTCGGGCACTGTTGGGGTACTTTTTCTGGGAAAACTACATTTCCCATGAGTGCTTGCTTCACGCGCTTGTTTCTGATTGGCTTCCGCCGTGGCAGCTATTTTGTGCTACTTCAAGAACGAGTATCCTACGCAGGGCTTGGACTCTCCTTCGCTCCTCTGCTGATTAACCCTTCGCCTTCCAGATAAGTCTAAATTAGCTATTTGTGGGGTAAAACTTGAATCCTACACACTGTGATTGGGTGGTTTATTATACTGTAAGGTTATTGACACTATGAGAATGTATATACCATTGGAGCTTGGGGCCAGACCTAAGACTAAGGATGCTGGGGTCTTTGTATCCCCTGTTGCACATTGCTTTTTGTGTCATTCAGGGTTACCTAGAGAATTCTCAGGTCTATGCCCAGCATGTTCTGATGTCCCTGAGAGTCTTCCAGGGACCTCCAGCCATGCATTAGAGCCAGTTTGGGTGCAAGAGTTCAAGGCTGGTACTAGGGACCTTAGGTCCACATTGCAACTCTTTCCATCCCAGTTACAGGGGGTCTTCCATTCTTGGCAGACCCCCTCCTCCATCAAGTCTTCCCTGCCAAAACCTCAGGGTGTGCCTGATGTGTCAGATTCCTCTGAGGAAGAACTGCTGGTGGATTCAGATGTTGAGGAATTTTCTGCGGCGGGCTTCTCTCAGTTTTTTGTGGACCCTTTTGAGGATGATCCTGAGCCCTCAGCTGAGGGCCTGGTCAGGGCTGTTTTAAATACCCTAAACATTCCCTTAGTGCAGGAGGTTCCTTCTGACCCTTCTGATGTATTTCAGGAGCCTAAAAAGCCCTTACTTGCTTTCCACCTAACCCCACTCTTGACCGCCTTGTGTCTGAAGAGTGGAAGTCTCTGGATAGAAAACCGTCTGTCTGCAAGAAATTTGCAAAGTTTTATCCCTTCTCTGAGGCTGCGCTTGCTCAGTGTGTTCATCCCCCCAAAGTGGATGCTCCTATCTCCAGGCTATCTAAATCTACTGCCTTGCCAGTGTCTGATGTGTCTGCTCTAAAGGACTGGACTGACAAGAAACTTGAGATCTCCCTCAAGTCCATCTTTGCCACTGCCATGCGTCCAGCATTCGCTGCAGCATGGGTGAACCAGGCCATTGCGGTCTGGAATGAACAGCTCACCCTTGCTGTTCGTCAGGGTGCTCCTACTTCGGATATGTTGCGCCCCCTTGCCAACATTTCTGAGGCTCAGCACTATGTTTCTGCTGCCTTATTTGATGCCACCCGTTAGGTGGCTAGGGTTTCTGTCATGTCTGTGGTGGCCAGACAAGCTCTTTGACTCAAGATCTGGTCTGCCGACTCTGCTTCTAAGAAAGCATTACTTTCCCTACCCTTTCAGGGTCCCTCTTTGTTTGGGCCAGATCTTAAGGATCTGATCAGTGAGGCCACAGGGGGTAAGAGTACCCTTCTGCTCTTGGTCCCTAGGAAGAAAATGCTGTTTAAGTGTAACTGGTATTTTCGTTGCTTTCAGAATGAGACATGTCCAGAAAACTAGACGGTTCCTTCAGCTCCGTGTACCTCCAAGCCCAAACCGCAAAGAAAGCCCAAGGTTTCCTCCATGCCCAAGGCTTCCAAGCCTTCTTCGGCATGACTCATCGAACCCAGGTCTGCACTCTGCTGTGGGTGGTCGTCTGTGTCACTATCACAGCATTTGGGCGGACCCATGGGTTTTACAAGTGGTGACGGAAGGGTACAGGATCCCTTTCGTCTCTCTTCATCCCTTTCGCTTCTTTCCTTCTCATACGCCCAGGGTGCATGCTCTTCTGGACAAGGATGTTCTAGAGCCGGTTCCAGTTCAGGACAGAGGTATGGGTTTTTACTCAAACCTCTTTGTGGTCTCCAAGAAGGATGGCGGTTGTCGTCCCATTTTGGACTTGAAGGATCTCAATTCCTTTGTGATCCGAACTCATTATCACCAGGAGTATCTATGTACGGTGATTGCTGCCATGTCCCCGAGGGAATTCCTTGCATCTCTGGATCTTCAGGACGTGTACTTACACATCACCATTCATCCAGAGAGCCAGCAGTATCTCCGATTTGCCTGCAACAGGGGGCATTTTCAGTTTTCAGCTCTTCCATTTGGTCTGACGTCATCTCCTCAAGTCTTCAACCGTGTCCTCAGAGCCTTAGTGTCCGTCCTCCACCGGGATAGCATTAGAGTTACTCCATACATGGACGACCTGCTTCTGAAGGCACCCTCCGCGGAACTTCTTCATCAGCAGGTTCAGCAATGCTTTCATGCTCTCACCCATCACAGGTGGATCATCAACTTGGACAAATCGGATCTTGTTCCATCCCAGCATCTGGTCTTCCTGGGCCTCCTCTTCGACACCCAGAAGAGCATGGTGTTTCTCACAGACGAGGTGGCTCACCAGATCACCCACAGGGTTTCTTCGGTCCTGGCTCAGGATCCAGTTCCAGCCAAGAAGCTGTCCTCTCTAGTGGGGAAATTCATTTCCACCATAGAAGTGGTACCGTGTGCCATGGCGCACACCAGGGAACTCCAGCAGTTTGTGGTCCAGGGGTCAGCCTGACCTTCTTAAGATGTCTGTCCCTCCCTCTTCATGTGGAACTGAGTTTGTCGTGGTGGCTAGACCTCTCCAATCTGCTGAAGGGCAAGTATCCTGGTATCCTGGACCACGGTGACAACGTATGCCAGCCTCTCCGCCTGGGGAGCGGTACTGGGTCGCCTGAGTGCTCAGGGTCGATGGTCTCCGGAGGCATCTCTCCTTCCCATCAACATATTGGAGCTTCGGGCTATATTCCATACCATTTGTCATTGGACATCTCAGCTGGAAGACTCTCCAGTCCGGGTACAGTCCGACAACGCCATGGCCGTGGCTTACATCAACAAGCAGGGCGGAACAAGAAGTCTCGCCGCTTGGTTAGAGGTCAAGGCTGTTTTGTCCTGGGCAGAAGAGAGTGGGAACTGCACCCAGAGCTGTTCACCCTTAGTGTTCAGAAGTGGGGTCTTCCTTACATCGACCTGATGGCGACAAGACACAACAGGGAGGTTCTGAGGTTCTGCTCTCAATGGAGGGACCCTCTAGCTTTGGTGGTGGATGCCATGTCCATTCCTTAGTTATTTCCTCTGGCCTACATCTTTCCTACCCCCCAATGTTGCACAGGGTGTTATGGAAATTACAACTGGATCGCTGTCCAGTCATTCTGATTGCTCCGTACTGGCCTTGCCAAGCTTGGTTACCGGATCTTCTGGATCTGTCAGTGGCGGAGCCATTCCAGCTCCCTTGCCGTCTGGATCTTCTTCTACAGGGCTATCTGTTGAAGGAGGATGTTAATCGTCTAGCTTTGACGGCTTGGAAATTGAATCCTCAATATTGAAGAAGAAAGGGTTTTCCTCTGGCGTGGTGGCTACTATGCTTAGTGCCGCAAGCCTGTTTCTTCCAAGATCTACCATCGTGTCTGGTCGACCTTCCTATCATGGTGTACCCATAAGGAGCTGTCTCAGGAGTTTGATCTGCCTATGGTCCTGGCCTTTTTGCAGGACAGTGTTGGTTAAGGGCCTCAGTTTTCTTTCAGAGGCACATTGCCATCTTTCCTGACGTCAAGGTTTTCTTCCAGGGAGTTTCTCATTCTCGTCCTGCCTTCAAGAATCCTGCTCCTCAGTGGGATCTTATTTTGGTTTTGGGCATTCTTCAGCGCCCTCCATTTGTGTCTTTGGATACTATTCCTGTACGCATGTTGATGTGGAAAATGGCCCTTCTCCTGTTGATTGTGTCTGTCCGCTGTGTCGCGGAGTTACATGCTTGGTCCTGTAAACCACCCTATTTGGTGTTTCACAAGGACAATGCGGTGCTTTGCACCTCTCAGGAGTTCCTCCCCAAGGTGGTTTCAGAGTTCCACATCATTCAGGAGATTGTGGTGCTCTCTTTCTGCCCTGGCTCCACCTCTGACAAGGAGAGGGATCTCCACTTGTTTGACGTGGTGCATTGTCTCAAGTTTTATGTACATCATACTGAGTCTATCAGGCATTCTGACACGTTGTTCGTCATTCCTGAGGGTCCTAGGGCAGGAAATCTGCATCCAAAGTGACTATTGCTTCTTGGATCAAGTCCACTATTCCTAAGGCGTATGAGCTCAGGGTCACGGCTCATTCTACACAATCTATTGAGGCCTCTTACAAGAATCAGGCCTCTGCTGATCAGTTGTGCAAGGCTGCCACCTGGTTGTCTGTGCACACCTTTTCGAAGCACTACCGCGTTGATGTGTTGGCATCCACTGATGCCAGCTTTGGGATGAAAATCCAGGAGGCAGTTTTTCCTGTCTAGGATTTTCTTTGGTTCTTTGTGCTTCCTTCACTTTTGAGCCCCGTTGGCTCTAGTTCAGTGTGCAGTGTAACAGTTGAGGTGTTGTTACCCCTGTTCAGTGTCCATTGACACTTCTTGTTTGTTGGGCTATCTCTGATCTGATGGTTCATATCTGCACTGGTGATTTAGGGGGCCTTGCGTCTGATCCTTGCCTTACTTCCCGCCTCTGGGAAACTCAATGGTTGGACATCCCAAAGTTACCAGTAACCTGTATTGGACGACAGAGAAAAGATGATTTTAGTCTTACCTGTTAAATCCTTTTCTCTTAGTCCATACAGGTTACTGGTCTCCCACCCTGTCAAGGGACCATGCTTGGCTCTCCTGTGGCAGACCGTGGGGGTCCTTCGGGGTCATGCTCATGGGAGTCTTCTTTCCCTTCCACTATCTAGTCAATAGTTAGTGTCTCAAATCTTACTGGAGCTGGTTGGCTAGCTGCAGCCAAGGAGGGAAGGTAGGCTTCACCCCCTGCATACAATTTTAGAATTGTTCCTGCCTACAATTAAAGGGGCGGGCGGATCTCCTACCCAAAGTTACCAGTAACCTGTATGGACTAAGAGAAAAGGATTTAACAGGTAAGACTAAAATCCTCTTATCCCCACCCCTAATCTTAATACTAACCTATGGCCATTCCCCCCCTTCCCACACTTGTAACAATAACACACTTACCTTGATGTTGGATGTCCCGCAGTGTCGTCTTCACCCTGGTTCTCCTACATTTTCTCCCTAAATAAAAGAAACATTAAAAAAAAAAAAAAAACACAGTATCTCCCCGCCACCAATACTTCCACCTGTAATAAAATAAATTAAAAAAAAAAACACACTGGCCGTTGCCCAAGCCAGTGTGTGCAAAGTATGAACAGTGATCGGCTTTTATATGGCCAGTCTCTGTTCAAATTGGTTCTCATGCTCCCATTGGCTGGAAGGTGGGGTTACACAGGGCACGGAATGGGCCCTGGAGTAACCTCACCTCCCAGCCAATCAGCATGTATCTAGTGGGGGTCACAGTTATTGGGAGTGTGGGAAATAATTTGAACAGAGAGTGACCATCTGTGTTCATACTTCCCTTGCTCTTATTTCCCTGTAGGTGCAGTATCTCAATGCCCAAACATTTTACTGTGGCTGACCAGAGCTGTCCGTAGGATGGTGTAGCAACAGCACCATTTTAAATTTCAGGCCATTAAGATACTGCACATAAAAAATTCTACTTTGAGCTGCAGTAACGTTTCAATAAAACACCTCTCAGCAGTGTGAGTACCCTTGCTTTACTTAGGAGGATAAACCCTTCTCTATATATTTTACATGTAAAGTATTGCTATCCCATTATGCAGTTTTATATACTGTGATGACATTGAACAATACACTTCCACATATCTGACCCTCCTCCAGCCTCTTGTTCTCCATCATGATGTCCTACACTGAAATGGAAGTCATCAGTGAAGGGCACAGATCTCCTTTCATGCCATAGGTGGCATCAGACTCAGCCTGATTCTTGTAGACAGGTTGTGTACAATGACAGTAGTGCTGGGCCTTGGCCTGGTCATCTTACCCAGTGTCCGACTGTTATTTAAGCAATGTTGAATGATTTGGCTACAGGTCATATTATAGTGAGCTTGCTATTATAAAAGTGTCATGCAATTCCATTATCTGGAGCCAATTATCCTCCCGTTTTTCGGTATGATGTTATGAGCAATTATCTTGCTATCAACTGCACTGGTATTACCAAACTCATTGAGACCATCATTCCTACTCTATAGTCAACCCAAGAGGCAATGGCTAGCATGGACCTGCTGGAGATCAATGATCCTGTCGATCTTGTGTTTTTCAGTTCATATATATATATATATATATATATATATATTATTTGTCAAAGGAAAGAATTGTTAAATAACTGAATTTAAATGTCTTGCAAGATCCCAAACCGCAAACTAACCTCATAGATTTTTTTTTACTGTGCAGTAAATATAGTTTATCTAGATTTCAGTAAAGTATTTGACACTGTCCCACATAGACTCATTAATAAATTGCAATGTTTGGGTCTGGATGTAAAAATAGTTGAGTGGATAAGGCAATGGCTGAGTGACAGAACAGGAGAATATTCAGATGAAGGTCATGTTAGTAGTGGGGTATCTCAGGGATCTGTACTGGGGCCCATTATTTTTAGTATTTTTATTAGTGATATTGCAAAAGGTCTTAAAGGTAAGGTATGCCTTATTGCAGATGATACTAAGATCTGCAATAGGGTACGCATTCCTGGGGGAATAAGCCTAATGACAGATTGTTTAGTTAAATTAGAAGAATGGATAAGAGTTTAGTAGCTGCAGTTTAATGCTGATAAATGTAAAATAATTCACTTGGGACGTAAAAATTCAAAGGCAGAACATAGTATTAAGGATATTATGCTGTCAGAGACAACAGCTGAAATAGATTTGGGTGTAATTATTTCTGATGAATTAAAGGTAGGTAGACAATGTAACAAAGCTGAGGAGAATGCAAGCAGGGTGCGAAGTTTGTATAACTAGGGGCATTAGTAGGAGAAAAAGGGAAGTGGTCATGCCAATCTACAGATCTTTGGTTAGACCTCACCTAAAGTATTGTATACAGTACTGGAGACCCCATCTCCAGGAGGCTAGAGATACTCTAGAGGAATTCAGAGAAGGGCTATTAAAATGATGGATGGTTTACAGGAAAATAAATATCAGGATGGACTAAAGGATCTGAACATGTATAGCCTGGAGGAGAGAAGAGAAAGAGGGGATATGATAGAAACATTCAAATACATGAAGGGATTCAACAAAGTGCAGGAAGGAAGTACATTTCAAAGGAGTAAAATTAAGGACAAGAGGTCATAGGGCCATATGTTCAAAGGGATAACAACTAATAAATGTTGTATGAAAGACAAAAATAAGTAATTGTATGTACAAACGACATATTTTCTATAGAGTATATGACAAAAAACTAGTAATGTCCATTGTGTAAGACACAACTCCAGAATTGACGGGCAAAGGGGCGTGGAAAGGGCGTTGATAAACTATTCTCCAGCGTTGTATAGAGAAAGAAAATTTGTCATAACTAACAACAAAAAAAGTCTTACAAAAGACAAAATTTGTACGATAAGAAAAAAGTGGAGGGAATGAGAATTTTTGTCTTTGGTTAAGGCATTTTTGTCGTTAACTAGACGCAAATGTCTTTAAAAATGTCTTTACTAAGACATTTTTTTACCGTTACATACGACAATTTCAGCCTGGACAAACAACATATTTCCAACCACAGCCGACACTCTCTGAAAAAATTAATGATCCCAACGACACTGTACTTTGAAAAGTCGATACAAACGACAAAAGCTATTTCGCTACTTCTTTGTACACATGGCCCCTTGTCTAAAGCTAGAGGGTCAGAGGTTTAGATGTAATGTAAGAAAGTTTAACTTCACTGAGTGATTAGTAGATAAGTGGCTAGCCCTGTTTTCGGTGGCTCAAAAAGGTTTCTGGATTGGTGGCAGCCACATTCCAGGGTGGACTTACTGACAGTAGCCAGTCAATTACATGTGTGGGGCGGGGCTGGCTGAGAAGGTGACAGTATGTTAAGCCCCCTGCCTCCTCAGCCAAATGCACAATGTTCTCTCCTTCCTCAGTGAAATACACAGTCCGAGTTGGCTGAGGAGGCAGGGAGCGACAGGTAGAACTGGCTGGGTGATCAATAGCTGGAGGCATCAGGAGGGGTCCTGATACTCCACTGTTAGGTCTGACTGTAATAATACCATTTTTATTGGACTAACAATCAATAATATGGAGACACACTTTCAAGAGATGTGTTCCCTTTATGAAGTCTAAAGCATACTGGTAATATGAAGGGGAAAAAAAGCTGAAAAGCCATGTAAATGAAAGTTTAAAACTGATCAACATATATAATTTGTTAGACTGCATGCTCCTTCAGTGCTTAACATGCACATGCGCAGTAGAGACTGCCAGAACATTGCAGTCATGCGCAGTAGAGACTGGCCGAACGCGCCGGCCTCCAGTCAGAGTAGCGGCACGGCTGATCCAGAGCTGGGAACTCCAAATGGCCCACTGCCTGTCTCCTCTCCTAGCTCTGGGGCAGCAGCCGAGGCCGCTGGGTGGCACTTTGGTCCGTGCACACGGGCCTTCAATACTAGTAAGAAACAAATTCCTTGATAGGAATCTGCTGTATGGAAAGAAACATGACCTACAATACAGAAATCTATGGAAACACAATACACATCAAATAAATGAGGTTAGACTCCTCCAACAAGGGATGGTAAGGTGAAGGCTTGGGTGAGACACTAGGGTTTGGCTCTTACTGACGTAGGCCCCCTATGGTGGGCTTTGCTGCAGCCTGGGCTGTGTAAAGTTGCTGGCCATGAAGCCAGATGGCCCCCTCCTGTTGAGCCAAAGAAAGGCCAGGATAACTCATCACAGAAAGGTCTAACGCTACCAACCCCAGGGAGAATATTTCAAAAAAATGGAGTAAATGAGGAGGAGACTCACAAACTAGTAGAAAAGAGTCCAGGTAAAGGTAAGAACTAGAGGGAGCAGCTTCCAATTCAGCAGGCTGATGAATAGTCAGGGACAGGCTGGTTCTGCAACAAACTGGCAACTGAAATCCAAATCAGCAGACTAGAGATTAGTCAGGGACAGGCAGGCTCAGCAACAAACGGGCAGGAGAGTACAAAATCAGCAGGCTGGTAAATAGGCAGGGTCAGCAACAGCAATCCAAATCAGCAGGCTGGAGATAGTCAGGGACAGGCAGGGTCAGCAACAAAACAGCTGGAGAGTACTAAATCAGCAGGCTGGAGGATAGTCAGGGACAGGCAGGGTCTGCAACGGGATACAATGGAGCAAAGTACTAGCACAAACTAAGCTAAGGAATGAGCAGCACAGACAGGATACTATGATAAACTCTATAATCGTGCACTGGAGGACCCAGCGTGCGTCTATTTAAATGCCCAAACCGAAAGTTCGGCTTCACAGAGAGGCTGTGAGCTGCATCATCGGCTAGAGGAACCGTAGATTCTGGAGACTAGAGAGGCGACACGATGCGGCGAAGCACCAGAGAAGCGTGACACCCCTAAACTAATGCTTCAAAATATTCAGCAAAGTATACTCAAGAAAATATATGGTAATCTATATCTCTAATAAATTCCAAATAGAAAAAGTCATGATATAGTGCAAAATTGTGCAAAAAGAAAAATATATAGATATTCAATGCTAAATACAAAAAGGTAAGAGAGCATACTTATCTTTAGTTATAATAAATGAGAGCACAAGGGGAACATCGGACAGTATTACTCCTGGCTGCCCTACACCCTATGCGTACCGCCACCTAAATGATGAATGATGATTTGGGTGCGTTTCCCAGAATGGCCTTCTCTTCTCTTTTTCATAATTCTATATATTGTATTGCCTAAGGGTGCACCACACACTATTTTAGCTTTATCTATCTAGGTGGTTTATTTGATGCTGGTGCAGTCCTGCTTTATTTATAAGTATCAGCCATGCACAAAAACACAGGAACTTGAGTGCAGAAAAATGGCAGAAAGTGCTCTTGACTGATGAGTCAAAATTTGAAATATTTGGCTGAAGCAGAAGACCGTTTGTTCACTGAAGATTGGAGAGCGGTGCAGGAATGAGTGTCTGTAGGCAACAGTAAAGCATGGTGGAGGTTCCTTACAGATATGGGGCTGCATATCTGCAAATGGAGTTGGGGATTTGGGCAGAATTAATGATATCCTTGATGCCGAGAAGTACAGGCAGATACTTATCTATATGCAATGCCATAGAGAGGCCCCAAATTTATTCTGCAGCACGACAACAACCCCAAACATACAGCCAAAGTAATTAACGAACTTCGGCATAAAGAAGAGCAAGGAGTCCTGGAAGTGATGGTATGACCCCCACAGAGCCCTGATCTCAACATCATCAAGTCTGTCTGGGATTACATGAACAGAGAGAAGCAACTGAGGATGCCTAAATCCACAGAAGAACTGTGGTTTCTTCTCCATGCTTCAGTGGACAAAAGACGGTTCTGTTGCAGTTTTTCCCTTTACTTTACTCCATTCATTCTTCCATAAAATTAACAAGATGCCCCGTCACTGCTGATGAGACGTATCCCCGCAATATAATGCTGCCTAAACCATACTTCACTGTATAGATGGTGTTTATTGGAGCATGGGTAGTGTTAGGTTAAACTCATCTGACCACAAAACCGTTTCCCGCATTGTAACTGGGGAACTGTCCTCCGTTCTGGCAAACCCCAGGCATACTTTCAGGTGGCACCTTTTAATCATAAAGGCACTTCCCACTTGGTTAATAATTTCCCATGAAAAGTGCCATTTTTCTGCCTTGCTCCAATTCAATCTTCAATGAGAAGATTGAATGCTATTCAGTACAGGGCAGACCCTCTTACAACACAACACGTAACAAATATTATTTAATTTCCCACAGGCATAGTATAAAAGGGGTATGAGGGTGCCTATGTTGGTGGGGAAAAATACATTGAATAGGGATTTTTTTTGAGGGGGGGTTTGTTGACTGGTATTGGGGGGACAGTTAATATGAAAATAAAAATAAATGCAATTTAAAAAAACATAAGACATGGTATTAAAGGGGTCTGAGGAGGGTGTCTGTGTTTCTGGGTGGCGTTTGAGGAAAGAATCAGTTGAACAGGGAATTTTGTTTTTGGGTGGGTGTTTGTTGAGTGGTATTTGGGGACAGTTAATAAAAATAAATAAATAAATAAAAAATGAAATAAAATAAGATATTGGTATGTAACATGACAGAGACAGGGACCCCCTCATGTAAGCTGTGACTGGGGCAGACTGATACTTGACGGGATCGAGTATTTTGAGAGGATAATTTGTAGGACTTGTTAGAGGCCCATGTCACAAGGAAACATTGATTTGTGGGACTTAGACTTATTAGAGGTACATGCCCTGAGGAAAAATTGATTGGCAGGACTTAGACTTGTGTTAGGCCAAAGCCCTGAGGAAACATTGATTTGTAGGACTTCAACTTGTTTGGCATGAGTCCTATAGAAACATTGATTTGTTGTTAGGGCTTAGACTTGTTTTAGGCACAAACCTGAGGAAACATTGATTTGTAGGACTCAGACTTGTCTGGCACAAACCCTAAGGAACAAGACCAGAGAAAGAGAAAAAAAAGCCCTACTGGCCTAGTGCCAGCAGGTCATGTTGTGGTAGCCAGTGGCAAATGCCTCGCTCTCATTGCAGAATTTGCGACTGCTGCTCTTGCTGTTGAGATGTTTAAGCAGCAGGATGATTAGGCAGCTCAAAGGGAATGGTATCAACAACAGCGGGAACATGTGTGATGGATGATCATGGTTACACGTGTGTCACGGTTTGTTAAGACTCTCAGACAGAAGGTTTAGGTAAAACATAACTTTATTGAAAAGTTAAGGCAATCCCATAGGGTTTTCATACACATACAAACAATACATATAAGCAAATGACCATAGGAATAGGTTCTACCGACCTTGCCAATAATACCGGGCAAGGCAACCCAGGCGACTCAAATGAAATAGCAGTAGCAGGCTCTACCGGCCTTGCCAATACCGGGTAAGGCAACCGTAAGATGGTAACATACTGGTTCTACCGGCCTTACCAATACCGGGCAAGGCAGCCTGAGGGAATACTAGGAGGAGGCTCTACCGGCCCTGCCAATACCGGGTAAGGCAACCTAAGGATGGCAACGTGAATAGGTTCTACCGGCCTTACCAATACTGGACAGAGCAGCCCAAAAGAGGAGACACTACTGAGACCAACTGACTGTCAGATGACAATGACAGTAGGAAGGATATAATAGGGACAAGGTCAAGCGATCTCACTCAAGCAGAAGTCTCATGCCAGAACACTACTGGACTAACTGCTGTTAGGACTGGACAGCAACTCGGGACCTCCAAGTACCTGACTGCAGTCAGGGAGTAAACCAGCGTCCTCACGCTGGGACCAACTGACAGTAATGGAGCCGCAAGGCTTAATGGAGTAAACCAGCGTCCGCACGCTGGAACCAACAGTAGTAATGAGGCACAAGCTAAATGGAGTAAACCAGCGTCCGCACGCTGGAACCAACACTAGTAACGAACCACAAAGTTTAGTGGAGTAAGCCAGTGTCCGCACGCTGGGACCAACACAGTAATGAGCCGCAAGGCTTGATGGAGCAAACCAGCGCCCGCACGCTGGGACCAACACAGTGATAAGCCGTAAGGCTAGATGGAGTAAACCAGCGTCCGCACGCTGGAACCGACAATGGTAATATCGCCGGAGCGAAAGGAGAGCAATGTCGCCTCAGCGACTGAAGACAGGGAACCAGAGAGTACAGGCAGAGGATCAACTGGAACAAGCACCGCGGAGTCGACAGGCAACCGGAACATCAGCAACCACGGAGAACAACCGGAACCGGGCTGGAGCAAGAAGCAGGCAGGAACACAGGAACAGGTAGACTCAGGAACTCTGGAACGCTGGAACACTGGAACTCTGGAACTCAGGCCCAATCAGCATAGCAGACAGGACAGATAGGATGCTGTCAGAGACACCACAAAAGGGCAACCAAAGGGTGCCCGGACTGAGTTTAAAAAGGCAATGTGAGGCGGGCTGACAACAGACAGCCAATGGGAGCCCCCTGCAGGTGATAGACACTGGATAGCACCAATTACGGGCACCGTGATAACGTGCCACTGCTAGCTCCAGTGATGTGCCTGAGACAGTAGCAGCACCACAACTGTTTCATGTGTGTTATCATGGCGGTTGTGCAGTCCCCTTTTCACTGATTTATCACAAATTATGCACAGTACCCGTACTGATGACTGCACTGCACCTACTCCAAGAGGATAATAGTCCCACATCCAAGACTTTAAGGCGGGGGGAAGGTGGAGAAGAATGGCCTCTTTCCCTTCACTGGCTGGGGCAGAAGATGATGTTGCTGCTCTTGCTGCTACTGCCTCAGAATCAGCACTGCAATTAAGATCAGGAGTATTGCTGCTTTCTAGTGGAACCTGTCCTAGTCCCACATCACTGGACTCAGTTCCCACTGTGTCCTTGGTGGTCTGTGGCACACTAGCCTGCTCCTCAGAACCCTTCTGCTCTTGCAAATCAGCAGCAGCAGGAATAAGAGCAGTAGCAAACTTAGCAAATTCCAAAAACTCAATGCTGGTGGTGGTGGTAATGCCCATCCCCATACCTGTCCCCCATTTCTTCTCGATGTGGGTTAAAAATGCCATTAAGTCTCTTCCACCCCAGCTTTTCCACAATCATCATCACCACCACCAGTCACTCTTTGCTGCTGCTGCTCTATTACTGATGTCTCACCAGTAGGAGGAGGTGATAAGAAATGTAACAGAGTGTTACGGTTGGCAAGCAAAACCAGGAGTCAGATGGTATAGTTAATAGAAAATTATTATGAGAATAATGACAGTAATGCAATATATAAATAAACACACAGTGGGTGATTGAAACGGCAGGCACTGTATCAGGAATAGCAATTTCCCAATCTCTGCACCACACTGTCCGAGACTAGGCCTCAGCCCACTGGAGTCTCGTAGTAAGGTAACGCCCAAGTGATACTGACTCAGCCTGCAGTCAGTAGCTAGGAATCTGCTAGAGCCCCAGGTCAGTACTAGGAAGGATGTCTGAATAATGGAACCAACAAACTGAGCGAACAGCCAGAGCCTTCTAGTAAGCACCGGATAGGATAGTCAGACGAGCGAAAGTCATACACGGAGTGGGTACTCAGCCAGAGCCACAAATCCAGAGCCACAGAGCCACCAAAATGGATGGACAGACAAGCCGGATCATACACAGGAATCAGGAATACTAGAAAATGAACTGCTCAGAACAACAACGTAAGGGTGACTGAGTCAGGACTCAGTCTACCCTTTAAACCCCTCCACAGAAAGTAGGTTGGAGGAGCAGCTAGAGGGAGGAAGTAGGTAGAAGGAGACTACAGGAAACAAACACACATAAAACAGAGGCCTGCAGCATGCTTGAAGACTCTAGCCTGCATGGAAAGACACTGAGCGTTGCTGAAGCAGCGTCGCTGGAAACAAGGTACTGTGACACAGAGGTTCCCCTACGGTCACACTTACCATTTTTTTTGTTGAGCTGAAGAAGGCAGACTGGTAGCAGTAGCAGCAGGCACAGGCTGCTGATCTGTGCTCATGGTGGTGGTGGTATTATTGCTGCTAAGCAACAATTCTGCCTTCTTCAGGATCATGTTCCATCTGGACAATGCTGTGGGGGTAAGGGGACTCCCAGAGTCAGGGGAATGTTTTGGGCTCCTTTGACTGCTAGTCTGGCTGCTCTGCAGTATTTCCCCTATTACTCCAGAGGATGGATTTCACACTTTCACATAGCCATTTTCCTCTTTCTCTCATTTCATATAGGAGCCTGAAGAATTAATAGGATTTTAATTGTAAGAGTGCACAGGACCTGTAAGTATGCCCCTCTGTCTGTCTAGCAGCATATAAAGTTTGGTTCCTCATTCTCTTAGCACCCATTGCCCCCACCACGCACACAATTCTGGGTTGCTCTCTAACTTTTAATTTGTTTTATTTTACTTTTTAAAATGTTTTCTATGTTTGTACTTTTCTTGGGCTATAGCTCCTTTAAGATGCAGACAATTGTGGTGGCCATATTGGATGGGGCATTGGCTGGGATTAACACATCTATTTCTGTGTACTCTAAGGGGGCCACTCTACCACTGGGGCAGCAAATAGAAGTAACTGCTGGAGAGCCACTGCACCATTCAGGCCATTTGGAGGGAACATGTTTTCCCATAAGGCCTATTTTTTTCCCTGGCTTCTTGGGAGAGCAAATGAAGGTGTTATACCCTTCCACTACCTTTTCCAGTGCAATAAGTAATCCTGTCTCTAACCCCCTTACAAGCAGATAAGAATTTTGTTCTTATTTTATGCCCTGCATTCTCTCTTGAGAGTTTCTTTGCTATGTTTGAGCACAAGAGAGACATGCTCAAGTCTAAGACCACCAGGGCTTTAGGGGTTTCCTCAATAACCCTTTGTTCCTATTGTCAGACTGGTCTTCCTAGGGAATCTACTGGTGCATTATGTACCTCTTGTTCCGTGGGAGCTACACGGCAACCTCCAGATCCTGCTTCTGAAGAGGAGCCTTTATGGGGTAAAGCCTCTATTTCTACAATGAATAATATTAATTTTTCTATTAAGTGGGTTCTCAAGTCCTGGAATCAGAACCAGCCCTTTCCCTCTAAATGCTCATGTAGTCATTTTGTGTGTATGGTGGAAGTTTCACTGGATGAGGGGTTTTCTTCTTCTGAATAAGGGAAAACTGGTGAGGATGATTTTGATTCCATATTTATTCCATGGTATTCATTTGAGGGATCACCAGTTGAGGGTCTTATTAGGGCAGTTGTGGAGACCCTCAAGGCCTCTGATGCAAGTTCTTTAAAAGGTACAAGAGAGATGGTATGCCTTTCCCTCACTACTGCCACTTGCAGACTCAGCTGGACTTAAAGACCAGGTGGATAATTCCCTAGATTCTTAAGGCAATTTTGCATCCTCTCGATCTGCTTTACACCTTCTCAACTACTTGGTTTACTAGGGACATGGCTATTTGGGGGGATAACTGCCTGAAGAGGACATTATTCTTGTTGTTTCTAAGATCCTTGAGGCTAACGCATGTCTTATTAAAGCTTCATTTGATTCTGCCAGGCTCCTTGGGAATTCCTTAATGAGCAGCAGACCAGACCTCCAAGAAGTCCTTGGTATTTCTCCATTTTGTGAAAAAGCAGTAGTTTGTCCTGAAACTGGAGAAGGAGATTAGTCATGTTATTAGGGGCACGAGTGCTCTGCTGTCTTGATTTACCCCAAAATATTCCTTCTTTCCTCAGCAGACACATGGCTTTCATTACATCCAGGGTGTCCACTCCTTGTGCGATTCAGGCTCATCCTTCCCCCAAAAACAGGCCTTGGCAGGAAAGAAGCCTACACAAAAGCCTCCAGCTGACAAGTGCACCTCTGCATGACTTGAAGGGGTCACGTCATCCTCAAACAATTATTGTCTTCATCTATTTCGTGATATGCAGACATCCTCAGTGATGAACCAGTGGGTGT
This sequence comes from Rhinophrynus dorsalis, assembly GCA_037306005.1. Classification (NCBI taxonomy): domain Eukaryota; kingdom Metazoa; phylum Chordata; class Amphibia; order Anura; family Rhinophrynidae; genus Rhinophrynus; species Rhinophrynus dorsalis. The sequence goes on along the minus strand of CM074719.1, from coordinate 38,860,408 downwards.
TGGGCACTTTTGGGAGGTTATTGCGTAGATTTAATGTCCCTTCCTCCTTGTCACTTCTTTATGTCTAGAGTCCATTGTGATCTGTGCAGGCCATTTACTCTTAGAAGCGGTTTATTCTGTGGTGAACCTGCAGGGCCTGGTGCCTGTTTCTCTTCAGGAAATCTTCATGGGTTTCTAGCTCAACTTCTCCATAGTTTCCAAAAAACATGGCGGCTAAAATCCTATCCTGGATTTAAAGCTTCTCAACAGCTTTGTTCATACATCTCGGTTCAAGACGAAATCTTTCCTCTCCTTCATTGCCATCATGTGTCCGGGGAGTTTTTTTTATCATATTCCCATTCATAAAGATCATCAAAGCGCCCTTCACTTTGATTTTCAAAACCAGCATTTTTCAGTTCCCTGCCCTTACTTTTGTTCTGGTGTCCTATCCGTGGGTTTTCACTAACATCATAGCAGCCTTGGCTGCCTACATTAATTCTCCGGGATTTCTCTTACTCCCTATCTGGATGACCTTTTACTGAAGCCTCTTCAGTAGAGGCTCTGTGCCCTCAGATTCAGATGTGCTTGTCCATTCTGGAGCAGCATGGTTGCTTGACCTAGTGCTCTCAAACGATTCTGACATTGTAAACAGTGTGCAGGTAAGGGAACATTTGGGCAGCAGTGACCATAATATTATATCCTTTGAAGTTTGTTATGAGAAACCCAATAGCAAGAGTTTAACCAAAACATTCAATTTCAAAAAGGCTAATTTTACAAAGTTAAAAGAAGCTTTAAAGGATATCCAGTGGGATGTAATTTTCAAAGAAAAAAATGCACAAGAGTCATGGAATGTATTTAAAATGCTCTTGGGCAAATATACACGTCAATATATACCATTGGGGAACAAGCACAAGAGAAGTAAAGCAAAACCAATGTGGATTAATAATGTGGTTAGCAGGGAAATGAGAAATAAAAAGCAGGCTTTTAAGGTGTTTAAGTCAAATGGGTCAGATGCATCATTTAAAAAATATAAAGAATGTAATAAAATCTGCAAACAAGCAATTAAGCTAGCTAAAATAGAAAATGAGCGAAACATTGCAAACGAGAGCAAGAAAAACCCTAAACAATTCTACAAGTATATTAACAACAAAAAAGTTAAGGTTGATATTGGTCCTCTTAGGACTGAAACAGGTGAATTGATTAGTGAGGATAAAGCGATGGCTGAGACCCTAAATACGTTCTTTGCTTCAGTATATACAAAGGAAGCAGAAATGACAAGCTATGGGCAAACAGACAAAACCATGGAATTTCCTCCAACATCTACATGGCTTACTGAGGACAAGGTCCAAAAGAGACTGGATAGGGTTATAGTGAATAAAGCGCCTGGACCGGACGGTATACACCCAAGGGTACTTAAGGAACTTAGTTCAGTAATAGCAAAACCATTATACTTAATATTTATTGATTCGCTTTCATCAGGCATAGTGCCCTGTGATTGGAGGAAAGCTGATGTAGTTCCATTGTTTAAAAAGGGAGCAAGATCCAAACCAGGAAATTATAGACCTGTGAGCTTGACTTCCATAGTGGGTAAGATACTAGAAGGGTTATTAACTGATAGTATTCAGAACTATGTGAAGACAAACAATATCATTAGTAGGAATCAGCATGGTTTCATGAAGAACAGATCATGTCAGACTAATTTACTTGCATTTTATGAAAGAGTGAGTAGTAATTTGGACAGGGGAATTGCTGTTGATGTAGTATACTTGGATTTTGCAAAAGCCTTTGACACAGTGCCTCACAACAGGTTACTGCATAAATTAAAAGGCTTCGGTTTGGGTGGTGGTATCTGTACATGGATTGAGAACTGGTTAAATGATAGATGGCAGAGAGTTGTTGTAAATGGAACTTTTTCAAATTGGTCTAGGGTTATAAGTGGGGTACTGCAGGGTTCAGTCCTGGGCCCAATGCTTTTTAATTTGTTTATTAATGATCTAGAAGTGGGAATTGAAAGTAGCATCTCAATCTTTGCTGATGACACTAAGCTATGTAAGGAAATACATACAGAGCTCGATGTTTTTTCCCTACAGAAGGATTTAGATAAACTAAGTGAATGGGCAGAAAAGTGGCAGATGTCATTTAATGTAGATAAATGTAAGGTTATGCATTTGGGTTGTAGAAACAAACTTGCTACATATACTCTAAATGGGAAACAACTTGGGAAATCCTCATTAGAGAAAGATTTAGGTGTACTGATAGACAATAGTCTTCACAGCAGTGTGCAGAGTCACTCAGCTGCTGCAAGAGCAAATAGAGTACTAGCCTGCATAAAAAGAGGTGTAGAAGCAAGGGATGCTAATATTATCCTACCTCTGTATAAATCCTTGGTTAGGCCTCATCTAGAATATGGAGTACAATTTTGGGCGCCTGTTCTAAAAAAAGACATTACTGAACTGGAAAAGGTGCAGAGACGTGCAACAAAACTGATAAAGGGATTGGAGGATCTGAGTTACGAAGAGAGACTAGCCAAACTGGGTTTGTTTACATTAGAAAAGAGACGTCTAAGGGGTGATATGATTACCATTTACAAATACATTCAAGGCCAATACAAAGAACTATCCAATGAATTATTTATGCAAAGAGCTGAGCTAAGAACAAGAGGTCATCCATTAAGACTTGAGGAAAGGCGCTTTCGACTAAAACACAGGCAGGGATTCTTTACAGTAAGGGCGGTAAGGCTATGGAATTCTTTGCCTCGGGATGCTGTGCTTGCAGATAATGTAACTGCATTCAAAAAAGCAATGGATGCCTATCTAGCACAGAACAATATTGACAGTTATGACAGATTGCTTCAAAGCAAATAGGATATTGAGCCGGGGAACTATTTGACACACTCACACACACACACACCTACATTGGAAATTGCTCCAGAGGGCTTTTTTGTTGCCTTCCTCTGGATCAACAGGGGTGTTATTGGCATGGGCTGGACTTGATGGACGCATGTCTTTTTTCAGCCTTATCTACTATGTTACTATGTTACTATGTTACTATGATTCCATCCCAGGTTCTAGTCGGCATGAAATTCAACACTCTTCAAGGACAGGTCTTTCTGCCAGAGGACAAGATTACTTTGTTGTCTTGGCAGGTGTCACAGACCTTAGTCTGCTTGTCAGTGATAGTGCAGGAGTACATGAAGGTGTTGAGGTATCTGGTTTCTTCATTGGAGGCAGTTCCCTTTGCTCAATTCCTGTACTGCAGCGGGAAATTCTCAGAAATTGTTCCAGACAGCAGGGTCCTCTCTCTGACATCATATCACTTTCCAGCTGACATGGTCAGAACTTCATTGGTGGCTTCCGGTGTCCCATCTGATGCCAGGTTGACCACTGGTCATCCTGACTTGGTCACAATGGTTGCCAGCCTGACAGATTGGGGAGCCACCTTCAGCTCTCAGATGGCTCAGGGCATTTGGTCAGAGAGAGAGAATCTTCTGTCCATCAATATGTTGGTTCTCCTGGTGATTCTCTTTGTTCTGCTGCATTGGTCCCAGTTTCTCTGGGGTCTGCCAATGTGAATTCAGTCTGAAAATCCAATGAAAATGGCTTATGTCAATAAGGGGCCAGGAGTGTAGCTGCATGATGAAATGTTCTGTTGATTCTTACTTTGGCGGAATGCTCACATACGATCTTACTCTGCCATTCACATTCAGGGGTATATGACATTGTGGTGGATTTTCTTCTAGTGGATTTTCTTAAATGTCAACATCTGGACCCTAGAAACTTGGAACTCATCCAGACAGTATTCAACTCCATAGTTCAACTGTGGGGTCTCCCTGCTGTGGATCTGATGGCATCTCTGTTGAACCATAATGTTCCCCTATTTAGTTCCAGATCATAGTACCCTCTTGTTCTCTCAGGGGATGCAAAAGACTTCCCCTGGCAGTTTCTAGTGGAGTATCTTTCTTCCTTTTCTTCTGATTCCCAGAGTGCTAAGGATGAAGCGAGAGCATCCAGTGCTGACTGATCCTTACTGACCTAGTCACACGTGGTACTGGGACCTTCTCAATATATATCAGTCCTACTGGAACTATTAACCCAGGTTCCTTTGTGTAACCCAAAGGTGGTGAAGTTAGCTTCGACAGCTTGGCTCTCGAAGCTAGCATTCTAAAGAAAGGTTTCTCCAATTTTGTCTTCAAGAAGGCCTAAAAGCTGGTTTCATCTAAAGAATATCATAGAGTATGGTCCTTGCTTTATAAGTGGTGTGAAGACCAGAGGTCGTGCCAGTGCCCCTTTAGTTTTTCAACTATTCTGGCCTTTCTTCAGGATGGGTGTCAAAAAGTACTTAAATTGAACTGGATCAAGGTCCAGTTTTCAGCTCTCTCTGTGTTTGTGTAAACGTTTGTGCAAGGAGTGGCACATGCCTACCCAATTCCCCTTGGGACTTGAACTTGGTCGTGGGAGTGCTTCAGAGGGCTCCTTATGAGCCTCTGTCTTCTGTTTCCCTGCAGTTGACTCATAAGAAAGCTTTTCTGCTTGCGACTGTGTCTGTTCACTGTGTGGCCGAACCACAGGCTTTGTCCTGTAAACCCCCTTTCTGATTTTTCCTTTTGGTTGGGGTGTTTTTGTGAACGCCTGTACTATTTCTCCAAAATGTTGTTACTGAACTTCACATTAACCAGGAAATTGCCTTTCTTTATTTTGTCAATCTAACAGACAGGAGCAGAAGCTTCACTATTTGCTTGCACAGTGCTAAATCAGTCTCACTTTTTGTCATTCCGGAGGGACCTAGTAACAGTGACTTCCTGGACCAAGGCGACCATTCTCCAGGCCTATGCCTTTAGGAAAAAGCCTGTGCCCTTTAGGGTCACTGCCTCTTCCACCAGAGTGAGTGCTTTGTGGGCCTACAAGAAGGTGTGCAAGATGGCAACATGGTAATCCCTTCACAGTTTTGCTAAACACTGCCGAGTCAGTGTTCTGGCTTCAGCTGAAACTAGTTTGGATGAGTAATTGTACCTGTATATACGTATTTCTTGTCCTTTCTTCCAGTAAGCTTATTTTATACTTACTTTTTTCCTGTGTAGATATCCTTTGACACCTGAGGTTCATGATTGTTCCAGTTCATCTCTGTTGAGACTGGTTTGTATTTTGAGTTGGGTTTTCTCTTCCTGAAATCTTGGTGAATTCTTTGATATATCCCCATGGTTCTGGTGATCCACAACACATGAAAAAAAAAATAGGATTTTTGTAATTACTAATAAATCCTTTTCTCTTAGTCCACGTGTAACACAGGACTACCCTCCCAGAGAAAAGAAAAAAAGTTTGAGTTCTGGGCAGGGGGTTCCTTTGGGTTATCTGGTTCAGGTAACCTCCATCCTGTCCTACTCTTTTAAATCTTTGCTGTACTGTAAAACTGAGCATGTCTGGGTGGGGTAAAGTGGAGTAGGGAGCGAGTCTCTACCTCAAGAGAGATTTTTTATGGCAGTATCCTGCTCTCCCGTGGGATAATACTTTACACCATAGTAATTGTGTTCCACATGGACTAAGGGAAAAGGATTTGTTGGTAAGTGCCCACAAATCCATTTTAAATCAATGCTACATTTCACTGCCTCCCTGCCTTATAATGCAGATGTTTTATTTCAGTATTGCACCTTTAGCTTTATGTAGTAAAACAACTGCACCTGAGGGAACACAGGAAAATCCCCACAATTCCCATTAACTGAAATTGGATTTTACACCTTGAGTGCTAGCAAGGTCTTCAGTGCATTCTGAATCTAAAATTTCCCAAATTCCTTTAATTGAAATTGGACTATATAATCCCTTTAATGGTAGTGTTTTCTCCAACACATTCCCAATGCCCATGTTAATCAATTTGATATTTTATTCCCCCAGTAATGCAGATGGTTTTCTCCAAAACAACACCTTTTTACGGTGTAAATCCCATAGCATCCAAGTAAAATAATATTAATGGGGTTATGTACTAAATAGTGGTGTGCACTGAGGTTCTTTTTTACACACTAGGAAGGCATTATAGGTTCTGCATTTTAGTGATACTTATGTACCAAGTAATATTCTAGAATTGTTCATTTAAGGGTCAGTTAAATTAGAATGTTACTGTTAACTCCAGTGCAACTGATTTTAAACTGCATTCCACATTTTACCCACTCTGTATGGGAGGACATATTATTGATAAATCTAAGATCTTAGTAGACTAATACCCGAGAGCAATGGCCAGATACAGATTAAGGCTCCATAGGGCCCTAGGCAAGGTACCAGTTTGGGAGCCCACATCCCTTGCATCTGACACAGAGTGCTGCTAGCAGGTACTGGCATTGTGTCTCTAATAGAAGTGGTAGCAACTGATGATGCTGGTCTTTCAACAAAAAGGGCATCTAACACAATATGTTATCTGTGGCAACAGCAGGGCCTCTATCTGTGACCAGTCACTTGCAGCCAGGATCCCTCATGTTACCATGGGCCCTAGGCAAAAGCCTAGTTTGCCATAACTGATGATCTGGCTCTGGCACTGGCCATGGGGATTGGTTGGGAAAGACAGAGAAAGTACAGGAGTAATTCTTTTACCTCTGATTGAAAAAAATGGGATTAAATGTTAGATAATAGAAAAGATTGTGATGCAAGATTTACATAAATAGAAAAGCATTGGTATTGTGGAAGAGATTCATATATTGCCATAATATGTTACTTTGTACCTGTTTTGACAGGTATATGTGGATGAATGAATATGTTTATCTATATAGCGCCAGAAGTGTACGCAGCGCTATACAGTTTAAAGCTTTAGACAATACAGACTTACAAGTGCTTTGTAGAGTGAAAGATTGGGTGTGATGTCCCTGTCTGAAAGATTACAATCTAAAGTGGTATGTTCTCTTATCTCAGCGCATCCTATACCAGTTATGACTTTGTACAGGAGGAAGCAAGGAACTGGACAGCTGGCATGCCGATTATCCATACTATGCATTACTTCCCCAAGGTACAGAAGTCAGACACTGTTCCCTTGGGACAGCTTATTATAGTGGTTATCTCTTTGTTAAAGGGGCAGTCTTTCCTAGGAAAAACATTAAGATATATGTAGTGGCAGGTTAAGGGAAGAAAATAAACCATACCTGAAAGCTTCTCATGTTGCCATACAATGGGTAGAGCCTTTGCTCACAATTTGCTGCTCAAATATCACGCACCACTCTCTGCACGTGCTGTTCTTCCAAATTTTCTTTAGTAGAATTCATTTTGATCATAAGGAGGAGGTTTAAAGGAGAAAAAGGGGACAGAAGGAAGAGGAGACCATCTGAATGTAGAGTCCCCAGACAAATTGAGATAATGGTGAAATAATAACTGTATGTTTGCGAATCCGGATTAGAGTGTCAGACTTCCCAAAGTAGTACTCCTTTGAAGAAACTGTTATTAGAACTGGTTGTTGTCACTCTGGATAACAGGACAGGAAACAGATCTGTAGGGCAGAGGAGGACTATTAGGCAGAAGACACAATGAAACACCAGCCAGGAACAGATTCAAGAGCGAGTAGAAGCAGATAATGAAGACTACTTGCTTGCCTGAGTATATAAAAACAACATATTTGGGGAGCCACAGTTGGTAAACAGAACAAGCTTTCAAGGGAAAGCTGGTGTAATGTATACTAAGCCCAGACTGCCCCAAAAGGTGCAGAGAATGAATAGCAAACTTCTCCAACAACAGTCAGAAGTTCCAGAAGCTAGGGAATGACTCTAGGGCTTCGGAGCTAGAGAGCAGGGGTTGCTTTTGAGGGGATTGTACAGCAGCCTTGCTGCATAAAGTTGGTAGCCATGAAGCTAGATGGCCTCCACATGTGGAGCCGTAGGTGAGCCAGGACAATCCTCTCAATCTCAAACTAACTACCACTGACCCCAGGGAGAAACAACTCCAAGAGGAAACAGATAAAGCACTTACTGTAGTAGAGAAGCAGCAGGTTGGGAAGTCAGGAGAATTTGTAGAACAAGCCAGGTCATGAAGGCAAACTGGACCAAATAGGCAGGCTGGAGGCAGTCAGGAAACAGGCAGGAAGTCATACACAGGAGAGCAAACAGGACAAAATTGGCTGGCTACAGACAGAGCCAGGAAATAGGCAGGAGGTCATGCACAGGAGGGCAAACTGGACCAGATCGGCAGGATAGGGATAGTGTCAGGGAACAAGCTGAGGGTCATACACAGGAACGCACCACTGGGTGAAATAAAGCAAAGGCAGAGTCAAAACAAGCAGGATCAGACACAGGAACACAGTCAGGAATGCATAGCTAGCACTCGGAACATTGGTATGCCTCCTCATAAATACCAGCTGTAACTCGGAAGTCTACGGAGAGAGGAGAGAATGATGGAGAACCAGGAAGTCCAAAAGAAGGAAGTGTATGGTACACTGGACAACAGTGTGACAGCTGGGATGTGTAGTTTGTGAGCGGTGTTGACTGTTAGTGCCACTGTGTTGTGGCTATTATCCATGGATAACTCTCTCACTCTACAACAAAAACCCTCATGCATGCTCTTATCATTTATTTTGTGGACTAATGCAACTTTACTTATTGGTCTTCCTGTAAATCATATCTCTCCTCTCCAATCAATTCTTAATTCGGCCACCAGAATACTCTTCCTCTCCTCCAGGACAATACTCACCTCACCACTTTTAAAATCACTGTCATGACTTCCCATAAACCAGTGTATCACATTCAAAATCCTCCTCATTACCTTCAAGGCTTGCCATAAGTAGTCCCCACCTTATATTTCATCTTTGATATCCCGCCACATGCCTGCACGTCCACTACGCACCCTGCATGGTGGACGACTCTCTGGCCCTTTAACCACTATTGCTGTTTCATGACTGAAGGCATTCTTCCTTGCTGTTCCCTACCTCTGGAACACCAAACCACCCAAGAAGACCCAAGATTTGGCTACCTCTATATGCTTCCTAAAATACACAAAGAAGGGAACCCTGGAAGGCCGATAATATGTGGAACAGGCACACTCACAGAAAATATCTCAGGCTCGGTGGATAGGATCCTCAAACCATTATTAAAAAAACACCCAGCTACATAAAGGACACAACCAATCTCTTAAACAAACTGTATTACCTTGGCGCCATCCCTAGGGAAACTATTCTAACCACTATAGATATGGAATCACTCTACACCAACATTCCACATGAAAATGGAATTGCAGCTTGCAAAACATTCCTAGAACAAGAGGGCTTACCCACAGAACCTGTAACTAATATATTACACTTAAGCACAATTATTTCACATTTGGGCAAGAACTATATATACAAAAGGCTGGAACTAACATGGGAATGCAAATGACACCTCAATATGCCAACATACTCATGGCAAAATTGGAGGAGGAGTTCTTGTCCACTTGCCAAATTAAGCATCTGGTCCACCTCCATTACATAGATGATATCCTAATCATTTGGACTGCTAGCAAAAATTAACTTGTTGGAATTTCACAAAAATGATAATGCCTTCCAACCCACCATTAATCTCAAACTCAGCCCCACACCGACACAAATTAACTTTCTGGATACTACAATCAGTATCAGTAACAACTCCATCTGGACATCTCTGTACCGCAAACCAACAGACAGGCCTAATTATCTTAGAAATTACAGTTTCCACCCCAAATACACAAAAAAATGCTATTGTTTACAGCCAGACCCTAAGATATAACCACATATGCTTCGAGGCTTGTGATCAACATCTTAAAAATCTCAGGAGAGAGTTTATCATTCATGGACATAATGCCAAGATAAGGGACCTCCAAATTCAGACAGCCACCACTGTACATACCTGGGAACTTTTCATGCAGGGCTTACTCGGAGGGTAACCCTGTCAGTGCCGAAAATGATGCGATTCGTGTCATAAAAGGGGCGGGGCTTAGTTGCGGGGGGGGGACAAAAAAACCCCTGCAAAATGAAGGTAAGAGGGCGGGGAGTGGGAGGAACCGGGCAGGATGGAGCACAAGTGGGCAGAGTTTCTACTTAAACTCTGCCCACCCGGTGACTCACACACTGCCGCGGAGACCCGGTTTGAAATCCGGAGTCTCAGGGGCAAAACCGGAGAGTTCCCAGGTATGCCAATGTACCCAGAAGAACTCTTCTGGAATACAAACAACCACAACAGAGTTCCAGTAGCAGTCACCTACAAGTAAAATCTCAAAAGAGCTTCAAACAATACTACATACTGATGGCAGATTAAAAAGAATATTCCCTAGACCTCCGCTTCTTTCTCATAAACAGCCCCCCAACCTGAAACAACTGGTGGTGAAGAACTAATTTACGAATGCAACCGAAAATGGTACTTCTCTCTGTCTAAAAAGGACATGTGGAAACTGTGTACACATATGTTGCACAGACAAGGTGCCCGTACCACATTCCCACAGAAACTACAGTATCAAGGGCAAATTCTCTTGTGACTCATCAAATGTTGTTTACCTCATAATGTGTGAGGTGACTAGATTCTTATATCTGCCATGCATTGAGGCAACAGTTCAAACTGACAAGTATGCTAGCTCCTAAGGTTATTTGAATACAATTTTTTTACATTCCTTTGAACTGTATTTTTTTTGTTTACCCTTTTTTTATGTTTGATTGCATTTTTTACTCTCGTAGGTGCTAGAAAACTATAATGTCAAAGGGATAGTAATGTTTCATAATAAAAGCAGCTCCAATTAATCTTCATAGTATTTGGGCCATGGAGACTGTTATTTCAATACTGTCAGAGTTGTAGTTCAAGAGTAATTAAATGATAAATTATCCCCCTCCCGCCCCTTTTACTGATGTAACACTGCTCACGTCAGAGTAGCAAGACTGTCTGGATGGATCGCAGAGTGGGACAACCTTCAATGAGCATAAGGAAAACCTGAAAAATCTGTCAAGGGGGGCATGGCTTTTATTATTATCACAGTAAGAAGATTGTCCCTTGCTGTTATCTGTCTGGTCTCAGGACCAGATTCCACATCTGAGGGGAAGCAGCTTACACTAGGTAAAAGGGGCAGGAGGGGGCATTTTATCATTCAATTACTCTTGAACTACAACTCTGACAGTACTGAAATAACACTCTCCATGGTCCAGATTTTATGAAGATTAATTGGAGCTGCTGTTTTTGTGAAACATTACTATCCATTTAATGCCAGTAATCTACTATTAATAGAAAAAAGAAACAGCACTGACACACCATAATATACAGATATAAATTAATATCCAAAAAAGAAAAACCCAAGTGAATAAGATATGGAGTGCAAAAAGAAATTATGGGATTATGCACAGTCCCCAAACTAGGAGACAAATGAAAGGGATAGTAATACTTAAAATGTAAAAAAAAATATATTGTAGGGTTTATCCCCCTGAGTATAACAAGAGTACTCCTACTTCTGAAAGGTGTTTCATTCAAAAGTTATTAATTTTCAAAGTTGAATTTTTAGGTGCAATATCACAGTGGCCTAAAATTGTACAGTGGCGCTGTTGCTACACGATCCTATGGACAGCTCTGGTCCCGGGACCATAAATCTCCATAGGATGGTGTAGTAACAGCGCCTATGTACAATCTCAGGCCACTGTGATATTGCAACTAAAAAAATTCAACTTTGAAAATGAATAACTTTTGAATAAAACACCTCTCAACAGTGGGAGTACCCTTGTTTTACTCAGGGGGATAAACCCAACAACATATTTTTTTTTTACATTTTAAGTATTACTATCCCTTTAAAGCAACAAAGAGCAAACCTGCACTGTTCCAAACAAATTAACTAAATGCGAACCCTGTATTAAAGGGATAGTAATACTTCGTTTTAACTCTATTTTATTTTGTAGGCATTAAAAAAACACGAAGAATGATATAAGTCTTATCTCTCAAACCTTCATGGTTTATGAGATATTCACAAACAAAGTATCCCCTCCCTGTTCAACCAGATCAGAAGGGAGGTGCCCAGGTAGACTGCAGAGAGGGACAATCTTCAATTAAGATAAGGGAAAAAGCTGAAAAACTTGTCAAGGGGGGAAGGGCTTTCATTGTTTTCATACAAAGAAGATTGTCCCCTTCTGTTATCTGTCTGGTCATACAACCAGATTCACATCTGAGAAGAGATGGCTTACATTAGGTAAAAGGGGCGGGGAGGGGAACTTTGCTTGTGAATATCTCATAAACCATAAAGGATTGAGAGATAAGACTTATATCATTCTTCATGTTTTTTTAATGCCTACAAAATAAAATAAAGTTAAAACAAAGTATTACTATCCCTTTAAACATATATTATATTATATCAATGTGATAATTATCTTATTTAAAAGAAAATTACGTTTTTGTCTCATAGTTTGGTTAAAGTATGTTTATACTCACCTTACCAAGGTAGAACCCATTTTAGCCTAGTCCATCCAATACTTATTGTCATCTTTATGGCTTATAGAAAAACTTTAAATTACAGTCTCCTAAATTTAAAGCAAAACTTTCATCTTCATAATATTGCCCCCCCAATACGTTACTAATATAGCGACAGGCAAAGGCATACTTGTATTATGTTTAATAAGTTAGCGTTATTGAAGTAATCCGCCTTCTTCTGCAGGCCTCCAGGGCACAGAGTTTACAAGAGAAGGTCGTGGACCTGCGCAGGCAGCAACTTCTGTTTCTTTAAAGGGATAGTAATGTTTCAAAATAAAAGCAGCTCCAATTAATCTTCATAGTATTTGGGCCATGGAGAGTGTTATTTCATTACTGCCGGAGTTGTAATTCAAGAGGAGTGATAAAGTATTCCCCTCCTGTCCCTTTTACCTATTGTAAGTCACCTCCCCTCAGATATGGAATCTGGTCCATAGACCAGACAGCTCACAGCAAGGGACAATCTTCTTACTGTGACAACTATGAAAACCATGCCCCCCTTGACAAGTTTTTCCCTTATGCTAATTGAAGATTGTCTCTGTCTGCAAGCCATCTGGACACCACCCTTTCTGTTCTGAAGTGAGCAGTGTGACATCAGTAAAAGGGGCAGGAGGGGGATACTTTATCATTCAATTACTCTTGAACTACAACTCTGACAGAACTGAAATAAAACTATCCATGACCCAAATAATTTGTAGAATAATTGGAGCTGATTTTATTTTGAAACATTACTATCCCTTTAAGGTAACCAAGGCACACCACCAATGCTGGCAGTGCGCAGGGCAGACAGCGCAGACTTAGAGGCAACTTTCCTCTAACATGTCTGTGCTATTGTCCACCGGATGCCTGCAGAAGAAGCTGGATTACTTCAATAACATGGACTTATTCAGCATAATACAAGTATTCCATTGCCTTTCGCTATATTAGTAATGTATTGGGGGGCAATATTATGAAGATGAAAGTTCCGCTTTAAAAATGTCCCCAGATGAAATATCTTCTGAAAAAATGAATTGAATTTAAAAACACTTAACCCTTGGAGTGCCAGAGGGGTACGCAACGATTGCAAAGCACTCCAAGGGTTAATCAAAAATACCTGAACATTACTCATAAAGAGATAAGCTATGTAATAAAGCTAGTCAAAATAAGGCCCTAGGCTGTGCCTTTAAAAACCTCTTTTGCAATAATAAACAATTGTGCAAATGTACATTTTTTATAATATACCATTATTTAAAGCAGAACTACCACCGTAGGTAAAGTCGCCCTGCAATAATTAGGCAGGTGGCGACTAGCTTAATAATAGTTATATTCCCTCTCAGAATGACACAATTCTAGAGAAATCCTTAATCTTCCGAGACTGATGGGCAGGTTAATGCAGTCTGCATGCCTGCGCCTTCAGTCCCTTCCGTTGCCTTTTGACGCAGTGCAATGCTTCTTAATGGAGACTGGGACTGACAGCGCAGTCACGCGGACAAGATGTCTGCACTGATACCTGGCTTCTGGTAATATGGTGAAAAAGCAGATAGAATGAGGAAATAATATCTTTCAGGAAAAAAGAAACAGGAAACTCATAACACTAAACAGAGAAAAGATGATATCCGAAGACAGTAATTAATAAAATTGCTCCGTAAAGCTTAACACCATAACGATTCAGGACATACATGTATATCATGGGTGAATGTCCCTAAAGGACCCATGACATACATGTTCATCGATTTCAGGGCTCCCCTCACAGTTGCACGATGTTCTGTGAGCCCTGAATCAGATTTAAAAAAAAATGGTCCGTGGTCCTTAAGTGCCGGCCGTGTACATGCGCACAAGGGGTTAAACTACAACTCCATGTGAGAATATCATCTTTTCTCTGTTTGCTGTAATTTGGGTCAGTATTTGGCACCGACCTTCTGATACCCTGCACCGGACCAGAGCATGGTGTGCTGAGGTGAACTTTCAACTTGTATTTGAAACTCATAGCACTAGCACACCATGATGTGCACATAGAAATCCTATATAATAATTTGCTAGAAAGTTTGTAACAATGCAGTCATGTGCAGTAGATACTGCTGCAAATTCTGCAGACATGTGCAGTAGAGACTGCCCGTGACGAGGCTGATACACAGCGGGGAGCTCTGAAGGAGCGTCCAGCTCTGTATCAGCCGCGGTGCGGAAAGTCTCTACTGAGCATGACTGCACCGCGACAGATTGGCACTGTATCAGCCTCAGAGTGGGCAGTCTTTACTGAGCATGACTGCACCGCGACCAGCTGGCACTGCATCAGCAGCGGAGTGGGCAGTCTCTACTGCACATGATTGCCCCGCGACCAGTTGGCAGTGGCACTGTGGCCTGTGTAACGGGCTCTTCAACTAGTTTATATATAGAAGAAGAAAACACCAAGTGAATAAGGTACTGAGCACAGCAAGGAATGAGGGGATTCTCCTTAGGCCCCAAATTAGGAACAAACCTAAAGCAAAAGCAAAAAAAAAACAAACAAATCTGTTTTGCTTCGTACAATTGACTTCAATGTACACCCTGTATTAAGCATATATTATTCCAATGTGTTCATTAATCTGTTTTTAAAAAAATGAGTGTTTTGTCTCATAGTTTGGCCAAAGTATGTCTAACCTTGCTAAGCTCGCCAAGGTACCCCATTTTAAGTGTGACATCTACTATGGGGATTTATTATATGCTACTATACCACAAATGCATCTTTGTAACATCAACACTCTGCCGCTATGTCCTTCAATGTAATTACACTATTCATCATTGTCATATGCTTAAAGGGATAGTAATACTTCATATTTACTACTCTGAGTTTAGTTTGTATTTAAAAGTTATTCCCAATGCATGCTTATTAAATGCCTAAAAGCTTCTGGTTTGTCTGCAATTTGGCTTTTCAGTTTCCCCTAACCGCCCCTTTTCTTAACATCATACCTGTATGCTTTAGATCTGAAATCTGGTCGCTTGACCAGACAGATTGCATAGAGGGTCAAAAGGCACGGTACGTGCACACATAAACCCGGCCCCCTAGAGATGCGTAGTCTATGGAAATCCCTTGCATAGTTCCCTCCCACCAGCAACGGAACTTGATTCTACCAGGTAAACCCCTGACAAGCGTCACAGAGGAGGAGTGTATCATAGTGGTGCCTAACATAACACAGCACACTGCTATATTTGTAACGCTTAAACGCATATCTTTACTGTGTGCCTCTTTGCCCCAGTTCTCTCGAACACTTCATTTCCAGCAGCCTGCTTACTTTTACACTGAGACCTCTGCTCTGATCTCTTCTGCTGCAGTGCCTTGTCTCAGGTCGGAGGCACACAGCTTTTATTGGCCGCATACCTTAACCCTTTGAGTGCCAGAGGAGTACGGATCGCATTGCAAAGCAATGCATCATACCCCTCTGGTGCTTAAAGGGTTAAGCATAGCTGTGTCTCTCTGAACTCAAACGAACTGCTGTTGCAGAAATGTTATTATTATGTTATTATATCAGATTATTATTATGTTAAATATTAAAATGTTGGAGATTCAGAAATCTCTTGATTTACATAAAAGGCTGTGGACAGTGGTGTAGCTGAGAGTTTTATTGGTACTGGGGTAACTCATGAGCTACAAGAAAGATCTAGTGTATGTGGTGCAAAGTCTGTGTACGAGCTAAATGATCAAAGAAAACATCTATTTGCTGCCTGTTGAGGTCCCTTCTGCCAACCGACACTTAAGTGCTCATTGATACCTATGTGATAGGCATTTTCCTCCTGTGGGACTTCCCTGCTCCTTGCAAGTGACGTAGCCACCCCCTCCCAAACAGAAATGTATCAGGATCGTGCTGAACTAGGTGATACTGGCGAGAGCGCGCTTCTCAAGGGGAATAATAAAGATGGCCGACAAATTTGGTTACGGAGGTAAGAAAAAAGTTAAATATCTCTTGAAAAACAGAAAGAAGGTATTCAACTTTATTAACATTGAGCATAACATATATTTTCGCATGGACAAAACTAAGCATTACTATCCCTTTAAAGGGTTAGTAATGCCTGATTATAATTCGCTGCTATCTTGCAGATTTTAAAAAAACAAAGTATCTTGAGCAAGTTCCATCTCTCAATCCTTTATGTTTTGAGAAATAATCACAATTAAAGTCCCCCCCCCTCGCTCCCCTTCTCCTAACGTCAGCGCTATACTGACAGCACATTCCCGGTCCTGGGAGCAGCCAGTGGTTCTTCAGCAGAGCAGAAATAGGGATATTTAAGAAGAACTACTTCACTGGAACAGTCTACAAAGTGTGCCTGGTTTGCAAGCCATGTAGACCATTCCAATGAAGTAGTTCTTTTAAAATATCACTGTTTCTGCTCTGCTGAAGAGCCGCCTCAAGTCGGCCAACACGGATCTCCTTCTGTCAGCTTTACAGCTGACATGAGGGAGGGGGGAACTTTAGCTGCGAATATCTCTCAAACCATAAAGGTTTGAGAGATGGGACTTGCTTAAGATACTTTATTTTTTTTTAATCTACAATATAGCAGCTAATTATAAGCAGACATTACTATCCCTTTAAAGAACTAAGTTAGCTAACACTTGAATCCAGATGTACCCTTCACTTTTCTTGCCTAGTTTCTAGCAATTACTATGGAATGCTACTAGACTACCTGAGCAGTAAGCTTACCATAAAATCTTGCATATAATATGCACAATTTTACCCCTTATGTGAAGTGGCGGGTGTGTATTATACAAGAGAGTATTTAAAAAAAAAAATAATAATGTTGGCAGATACGTTCCCTCCCTCCCCCCGGCACAATCCGCTCTTAAAATAAGACTTACTATGTTTAATTTAAGTCCCCACTGAAGTCTCCATCCATGAAGGAAAAATACATGCGATATAAATGTTCCCTGTGGGCGGCATGCTTCCATTTGCCACCCACTTCTGTCAGGACTTTCCGCCTCCAGCCAATGATAATGCCTTGAGATCCTCACAGGGGAATACCATAGGTGGAAGGTCCTGACAGCTCAATGAAGGAAGCAGGCAGCAAATGGAAGCATTCTGCCCGCATGGAACATTTACATCGCTTTATTTTGCCTTCTTGGCTGGAGATTTCAGTGGGGGCTTAAATTAAAAATAGTACGTTTTATATTAAGAGTGGATTGCACTGGGGGAAGGAGGGAACGTATCTACCAGAAATATATATATATATATTTTTTAGTAAAGGGGAAAACAAGGGTGCGTATTATCATAGGCACTCTTGTTTTCCCCCAGAATCTTGGGTATAATATACACCTGCGTATTATACACAGGTGCATATTATACCTGAGATTTTACGGTAATCAAGTGCTCCACACTTCCTATAACCTCCACTCCACTGTCAGCAAGTCACTGACTATTCCAAAGTACATGAAAAGAAGTGGGTGGACTGGCCTTCTCCTACAGAACTATGGAAGCATGGAATAATCTGTATGAAAGAAGCAGATCTTCTCCCAATTTAAAATCCCTAAAATAACTGCTTCTTTGTATTTATAAAAACAACAGACTACTGTATATATAATCCAATGTGTTATTTTTATTTATTTACTATTTATTTATTTAGAATATGTTTTAACAGGAATAATACACTGAGATTTCTCTCGTTTTCAAGTATGTCCTGTTGAGTCTACAGTAAAGAGTTGCATATTTACACAAATACACAGAGAAACATTGTATATACACACATATAAACACACATATACATACTAAAAACTTAACATAGTAACATAGTAATTTAGGTTGAAAAAAGACTTGCGTCCATCTAGTTCAACCCTTTTCCTATTCCTGTTTACCATCGTTGATCCAAAAGAAGGCAAAAAAACCCTCAATACAGCAATTTCAAATTCTGCCTTGAATGGGGGGAAAAATTCCTTCTTGATTCCAAATGGCAATCAGATTTCTCTCTGGATCAACAAACACTAACTAAATATTAACTCCAATACTAACATACATAGCCCTCTGTGTTCTGCTCTTTTAAATAAGTATCCAGGCCCCTTTTAAAGGGATAGTAATACTTCGTTTTAACTTTATTTTATTTTGTAGCATTAAAAAAATATGAAGAATGCTAAAAGTCTTATCTCTCAAACCTTTATGGTTTAAGAGATATTCACAAGCAAAGTATCCCCTCCCGCCCCTTTTACCTAGTGTAAGCCATCTCTTCTCAGATGGGGAATCTAGTTGTAAGACCAGACAGATAACAGCAGGGGACAATCTTCTTACAATGAAAACAATGAAAGCCCTGCCCCCCTTGACAAGTTTTTCAGGTTTATCCCTTATCTTAATTGAAGATTGTCCCTCACTGCAGTCTACCTGGGCACTTCCCTTCTGCCCTGGCTGAGCAGTGTTACATCAGTAAAAGGGGCGGGAGGGGGATACTTTGTCATTGAATTACTCTGGAACTACAACTCTGACAGAATTGAAATAACGCTCTCCAAATTCCAAATACTATGATGATTAATTAGAGCTGCTTTTAACATTACTATCCCTTTAAAGGCATCTAATGTATTCGATAGCACCACCTCCTCAGGCAGTGAAATCCATACCTTTATTGTCCTTACTGTAAAGAATCCCTTCCGCTGTTGTAGATGAAATCTCCTTTCCTCAAGTCTAAGCGGGTGACTCCTTGTCCTGTGTACTGTTCTGTTAATGAACAGGTCTTTGGAGAGCCCTTTGTATGGGCCCTGAACATATTTATATAATGTTATCATATCCCCTCTAAGACACCGTTTCTCTAGTGTGTACAAGTTTAACTTTTCTTGCCTTTCTTCATAACTAAAACTTTCCATTCCCTTTACTAGTTTTGTAGCCCTCCTCTGCACTCTTTCTAGTTCCATAATGTCCTTTTTCAGAAAGGGCGCCCAGAATTGAACAGCATATTCTATATATTCTATTATTCTATATATTCTATTCTATATATTAAAGCTACATATTGCCCCCAGATGCAAAGAAACAGCTGTTCCTAAGGATTCTAGACTGGGAGAAGATCCGATTCCCACAGAGAGGCCACCTAGACCTCCGTTGCTCCAAAGGAGAAGGCAGATATTTTTGTTACTATTATGATGATGATGATGATTATTATTAGTATTATTTTTTTCTATTCAAGTAACTTTGCATTCTAAAAGCTCTTCAGGACATACTTGACAGCTGGAAACGTGGTATTCCTGATAACACATTTTCTAAATTAAATAAAATACGATGTGAGGTTCTTTTCACCAGCATGTACCTGGTTTTGGAGTTGACAGTTCTGTTCTGGCATTGTTTCTTCTGAAGATACAGTAATCTGTCATTCTGTGTGACAGTTTTTGGTTACATCTGTTTAGTTATTATTTTAATATTCACTCAGTCTTTCTTTCATGATATATTTTCACAAACATGCTATTCAGTTTCTAGATTTGCAATTAACTGCAAAAATGTGTAAAAAGGAGACATCAGTTTATTGTAAGCACTGATAAAGTAAAGGTTTTTTCAGAGGCTCTTGAGTAAGTAAGCTGGACCTATGAAACGCATTGAGCGTTATCTGTTTTTATTTTGTTTTTCAAGCATTGCTATTTTAATTTATTAATATTGTTACATTTTGGAGTAAAATATTCTTATATACCATCACCTACCCGTGCCTTAGCACTGCTAAGAGTTTTATAATATTCAATACACCTACTGCAATAGAGGGAAATTAGTATTTGGTGGAGGAGGCTATATCCTGAGAGAGGAGGAGACGATCCCACTGAAGAAAATTTACCAGAAGGGGGATATCTTTGGAGGAACGCTGGAAAGCTGAGTGGTGTAAACTGACCTGGGGTTTAAGCCAGGAACGCAGAGATCACTGATAGGCAGTTTTAAACCTCTCTAAAAAGTGAGTACCTTTCTTTGAGCACGTGGTGAAGGTGAAGGGAAAGGAAGTGGAAAATACTACGCTTAGGGCCATATGTTCAAAGAAGTAGCGAAATAGCTTTTGTCGTTTGTAATGACTTTTCAAAGTACAGTGTCATTGGGATCATTAATATTTTCAGAAAGTGGCGGATGTGATTGGAAATATGTCGTTTGTCCTGATTGAAATTGTCGTAATGACAAAAAAATGTCTTAACTGACAACAAAAATGTCTTTAAAAATGTCTTAACTAAAGACAAAAATTCTCACATTCAGAACACATTCCCTCTACTTTTTTCTTAACGTACAAATTTTGTCTTTTGAAAGACATTTTTTGTCGTTAGTTATGACAAATTTTCTTTTTCTCTATATGACACTGGAGAATAGTTTAGCCACGCCCTTGCCCTGCCCCTTTGCCCGTCAATTCTGGAGTTGTGTCGTACACAACGGACATTACTCGTTTTTTGTTGTATACTCTATAGAAAATATGTGGTTCATGCATTCAATGACTTCTTTTATACAACAATTTTTGTCGTTATCCCTTTGAACATACGGCCCTAAGAGGAGATTATTTGTGCTGTTTTTTACTCTTCTTTTATAGTTTTATCGTTGGGAATCCCTACCCACATTACAGTTGTGTAGAACCCTCAGAATCATTGAAAATCTTTTTGTACCCTCTAGATGGACTAAACGTGAGAATATTGTATTGTATACTGTTTATTATATACTAGTTGAAAAGCCCATGTACACGGGCCACAGTGCCACCCAGCAACCTCGGCTGGTGGCCAGATCCTGTTGGCCGAGCTGCAGTCATGCGCAGTACTGACTGCACGAACGCGCCGCGGCTGATAACCTGAAGGTGCGGGGAGAGGACTACAGTCTGAATTTGAAGTGCCCAGCTCCGTTATCAGCTGCTGCACGTTCGAGCAGTCTGTACTGTGCATGACTGCAACGCGCGCAGCCGTCTCTACTGTGCATGACGGTTTCTGACAAACATAATTTTAGCAAATTATTATGTAGGATTGTATACGATGGAATAGTATAATGGTGCTTTCTGAAATATCCCAGGGTTGGCACCTGTAGAATCCCAAACTTTAGGGAAATACATTTTGTATATACTGCTGAAGTAAAGCCCTATTGTAGCTCATATCTTGCCATCTCCAGGATGTCTAGAGAAAGGTTCTGAAAACATTATTTTTGTTATGACAACACCTAGAACTTGACTTCTGTACCTATCTGTGCAGAAGGTATTGCAGCTATCTGAGCACAAAGCAGGACTGGCAATTCCCATCATCATTAGCTGATCAATGGTTGTCAGATGGTGAAGGAAATTGTAGATTAACAATAGCTGGAGTAGAGCAGTTTCCCTACCCCAGAAAAAACTTCTCATTGGCAGATGAAATAAGGTGAGATAAGGATGAGATAAACTCTCCAATCCCTATGTTATTCTGTGGAACTAAGACCGTGATCTCAATCTTTTTCTGCCCAAGGTCCCCCTAAAAACAATTGGAAGTTGTAGGTCACCCCTAACGTTTTATTAGTAATTTGACAAGGGCATATTGAAGCAGAACTAAATAGGTTATATTGAAAAATACCTAGCATATAGACCTTAACAATTTCAATAAATAGACATTGTAAACACAACTCTAACTAACATGTTTGTGTATCAAAACAACTGATGGAGTACATTAGAAAACAGCAAAACCCTTTCTTACCTAGATGGGTGTGTGCAAACCATTGTGAGTGATCTGCACTCCTCTCTTGTGATTACAATGTTATCAACATCACTAATCATAGCTAGGCTTCTAGTCAACAGACACTAAATATAACCCATTTTATTTGTCTTATGTTAGAGCACAAGGTATAATGAAAATTAAAATGCCTTTGACAGGGGGCTCCTCATTCTCCTTTGTAAGTGGGAGTATAATTGCCTTTAATAGCTGTATACCTAAGGGGCCTAATTATGTATGGAATGCTTCCTATTATCTTTACTCTGAGATATCTTGTTGTGTTCCATATTGTCCTATAAGACTCTTCTATGTCCTTTGTATTTGACTCTTTGTACTAAATATTTTCCATGCCTTTATCTCATATTTTCTTTATTATATGAATGTCTGTATTAATGTACTTCATGAGTGCTTGTTATACATTATATTTAATACTAGTTACAAAGCCTGTATACACGGGCTGATCCGGAGCGGGGAGCTCCGGATGGCTCACAGCCTGTCTGTGCTCCTGGTTCCGGGGCAGCAGCGGAGGCTCTGGGTGACAGTTTGTCACCCAGTCGCCTCCGCTGCTGCCCCGGAGCCGGGAGCACAGACAGGCTGTCAGCCTTCCGGAGCTCTCCGCTCCGGATCAGCCCATTCTGTGAGTCCCCACTGCGCATGTGCGGTTACGCACACAGTGAGAGAAGCTTTCTAGGACTTTATGTTAAAGGGGAACTACCACCCCGCAATAACTGTACATGAATGCAGTCTTCATCTGGCGACTAGCTGCTTAGTAGCGCTAGTCACCAGAAATATTACGTGGTTCCAAAGTTTTTGCCGTTTTTCCGAGGCTCACAGGAGCAGGAAGCACGGACATCTCGTCAAACTGACGTCCGTGCGCCTGCGCTGTCAGTCCCTTTTGGAGCCAAGTGGAAATATAAATCTCTCAGCAGTGGGAGTACCCTTATTTTATTCAACAGGAAAATCCCTACAATATATATTTTTTCATAAAAAAAGTTTATTGCTCCTTTAATTAACATGATGTTTCACAGGGACTCTAAACCTGTCCTCAGCCCCCCAACAATGCATGTTTTCAGGATGTCCTCAGTTAAACACAAGGGGATGTTGATAACGCAGGCCGATCCTTCACAATGATTGAACCACTGATTGATTCACCTGGCTTCATGTGAGGAGATTTGAAAAACTGGACCGTTGAGGGGTCTATAAATTCCAATAACTCAAAAAACTAGTTTTCAAAGTAAAACATGTGCTAGTGCAACATATATGGACTATTGAAAGCTCATTCAAAATCACCAAAGTTAGTTTTAGGTGACAGCATCCATTTAACCCTTAAGATACCAAGGCCGTACTTTGTATGGGTGGACCTGCTGTGCCAAGCCCGTACAATACACTTCCTCAATGCAGCCACTGCATAAGCATGTGTTTCCTGCAAATAAATTCCCTCCCATGTGTCAACCCCCTCCCCATTAAATCAGAAGAATTTGGGGGCATCAGAACCCCTCCAATAGGCTGGGAGGCCAATAGCAACAACCATAGAAAGCAATGTGATTCTCCAACATTCAGACTTTTTTATTTTTTAATGTATTTAATGAATCAAACCTAGTCAGTACCTCTCCTGATGTCCCCCCCCCAGGTATTAATCTCCCAGCTGATAGGACTGGGAGATCACTAGAGGTGACTGCAGGAGAGAGGTATGTTCTGCTGCTTCCACCCCTTCTAGAACCTCCAGATTTGAGTGGGAGGCATTGGGGAAAGACTCAGAGTCACCAATGACATAACCAATACCTCCCACTCCTGCCCAGACGTTTGGGTAAGAGTGGAAGCAAGAGAGAATGTCGCTCACCTGTATTGATCTCTCAGCTCTATTGTCTGGGAGATCAATGCCTGGGGGATATCAGTTGAGGTTCTGATGCCCCCCAACAAGGTCTGATTCATTAAATAAATTAAAGATGGAGAGCCACGTTGCTCTCCACAGTTGTTACTATTGATCTCCCAGCCTCTTGATCCCCCCACCCCAGTGAAGTCTGAGTTAAAAAAATAAGATATGTGCTAAAGGGGGTATATCACATTGCTTTTGTACACCCCTCTGGGGCTCACACTACCCCACCCTCCTGATCTACTACCCACATAACCCTACCCACTACACAAATACAATGCCTGACCCCCCCAGCTTTGTTCCACTGCTGACTTTAGTCACATATCCCCTCATACACTACTAAACCCCCAAATTTGGTTCCACTGCCCACTGGAAGTCACAGATCCCCACAAACACTGTCTGACCCTCCCAGTCTGGTTCTGATGCCCGCTACTAGTCAGAAATTCCTGCATTCACTCTGTAGTTCTAACCAGCCTTGTTCCACTGGTAGTTGAGGAATCACACATATAATGCATATTCCCCAGCCTTGTTCAGCTGGTACCCATGTTCCTGACACCCAGTATGGCATGCCTTTCGATACCAATGGGGTACCATTTTTCTCAGGTTGGCTTTAGATACTACTAGGAAATTCCATTGTGGTGAAAGATTTTAGTATCTTTGAAGTGGATGTGTGCAAAAAAATATGTGGTTTTAAATATAGCACCACTTTCTGGAAATAGTTGTGAACAATATCCTAGTGCTAAACAATCAAGTGACCTCCTCATTTGATGTGTGTGAATGTCTACTTTCTAAAATAGTTGCCTTACTGACCTTCTTTAGAGTAGGCAGGCCATTAAAAAAAAGTAGCAGATGTAGTTTTATGCTTCTGGTACCCCTACCACTGGGGTACCGTTTTTCTTGGACTGGTAGAACATACCAAATACAGAGGGAAATTACATGGTTTTCAAAGACTTTAGTGTCTTTGAAGGGGTAGAAATGTAAAAAAAATGTTTTCCCTATAGCGGTACATGATGGAGATAATTGTGCACACCAACCTAGGGGTAAGGAAAAAATATTGTATTTTAATATAGGTAAATGTCTAGTTTTAAAAAGGGTATGCCTTGTATACCTTTCCTTCATATCTCTAATAGTTCTGACCATTTCAGTGAAGGCAGCCTATTTCAAAAATGAAAACAGTTAGGTGTAGTTTTGTGCTTCTAGCACCCCCTAGGATATGTCAGCCCATACCACTGAGGTACCATTATATTTGACCAAGCAGTAGCTAATGAATACAGTAGGAAATTCCATATTTTTCAAAGTTTCAGTCCATTTGAATGGATGTAAATTTTTAAAAAATGCCTATATTTTTCCTTTAGCATCACCTTCTGGAAACATTGGTGCACACCAAATTAGGGGTGGAAAGGCAAGTGACTGCTCATTTAACGCTGTGGGTTATCTTCTTTCCAATATGGTATGCTTTGCCTACCTTTCCTTCATTTCTGCAGTTGTTGCAACCACTGAAAATGTGTCCGGCCAGCAGGGTACAAAAAATTCCCCAAGACTCTGTCACTGAAAGGGTTAAATCCTTGAGGACCAGAGGTTGTGTAACTAAACGCATTGTACACTCCCTCTAATCCTCAAGGAGTTAAACTTTGTCGCGCTCCCTATAGCTAATATGCTCTTGTTTTTTTTATATATATATTTCAGTAAAGAAAAATATTTGCTTTTAATTTTCTTTTTAATACATAAATATTTTGATCCTGCTGTGGCTGTGTGGTTTCTTTTCATCTTGCCACAGAGTGCTAATAAGTTTCCTAAAAAGCTTGATGTTTCCTGTCCACTAGCAGTCACAGTACCACATATTAATTGTCTGATACTCCACCTTTGTCCTCCTGTCCCCGAGAGGTCACATTACCAAACATTCATTGTCTGATACTCAAGCTTTGTCCTCCCGTCAACTAGTAATCACAGTACCACACATACACTGTCTGATATGCCAGTTTTGTCTTCCTGTCCACTGGTAGTCACAGTACCACACATACACTGTCTGATATGCCAGCTTTGTCATCCAGTCCACTGGTAGTCACAGTACCACACATACACTGTCTGATACACCAGTTTTGTCTTCCTGTCCACTGGTAGTCACAGTACCACACATACACTGTCTGATATGCCAGTTTTGTCTTCCTGTCCACTGGTAGTCACAGTACCACACATACACTGTCTGATATGCCAGTTTTGTCCTCCTGTCCACTGGTAGTGACAGTACTACACATATACTGTCTGATACACCAGTTTTGTCCTCCTGTCCACTGGTAGTGACAGTACTACACATACACTGTCTGATAACCCAGCTTTGTCCTCCTGTCCACTTAGTAACCTTACCACACATACACTGTCTGATATTCCACCTTTGTCCTCCTGTCCCCTAGTAGTCTCAGTACCACATATTAATTGTCTGATACTCCAACTTTGTCCTCCTGTCCCCTAGTAGCCACAGTACCACACACTTGTTGTCTGATACCCTAGTTTTGTCCTCTGGTCAATTAGTAATCATAGTACCACACATATACTGTCTGATACACCAGTTTTATCCTCCTGTCCACTGGTAGTCACAGTACCACACATATACTGTCTGATACACCAGTTTTGTCTTCCTGTCCACTGGTAGTCACAGTACCACACATATACTGTCTGATACACCAGTTTTGTCTTCCTGTCCACTGGTAGTCACAGTACCACACATATACTGTCTGATACACCAGTTTTGTCTTCCTGTCCACTGGTAGTCACAGTACCACACATATACTGTCTGATACACCAGTTTTGTCTTCCTGTCCACTGGCAGTCACAGTACCACACATATACTGTCTGATACACCAGTTTTGTCCTCCTGTCCACTGGTAGTGACAGTACTACACATACACTGTCTGATACACCAGTTTTGTCCTCCTGTCCACTGGTAGTCACAGTACTACACATACACTGTCTGATAACCCAGCTTTGTCCTCCTGTCCACTTAGTAACCTTACCACACATACACTGTCTGATATTCCACCTTTGTCCTCCTGTCCCCTAGTAGTCACAGTACCACATATTAATTGTCTGATACTCCAACTTTGTCCTCCTGTCCCCTAGTAGCCACAGTACCACACACTTGTTGTCTGATACCCTAGTTTTGTCCTCTGGTCAATTAGTAATCATAGTGCCACACATATACTGTCTGATACAACAGTTTTATCCTCCTGTCCACTGGTAGCCACAGAACCACACATACAATGTCTGACATTCAGACTTGTCTCCCTTCCTCTATTACTTACATAAGCTCAGTGGAACAACTTCTACTTTTTCATGGAACTCTAGGATTACATGGGACTTAGTTTAAAAGGTGAGTTAACTAAACAATCAAACATATATTCTAGATCTTTTCTAACATAGTAAAACAAAGAATCACTACTGAGAGATACATTATTGTATAACTCTAACAGTTTAAACTGTTTTTATTTTTTACAAGAATAATGTCCTCCGTTGTCCAGAAAGTTAACCTACAGTTTACCCGGTATTCTGACAGTTAGTCTAGTTCATTCTATGTGAAAGGTGAGTTGCCGACTGCTGTTCTCCACAGAACAGTGTTTCTGAACGTAAGCCCTCGGCCCGCACCATCAGGTCAGCTTTTTCTTGCTAAATCACAGGTGAGGAATCAGTGGCTCAGTCATTGTGACCAAGCTGTATGGGCTTAGGTAGGGATATCCTGAAAACCAGATCTGTTGGTGTGCCCCAAGGACTGGAGCTGAAAATCACTGCCATTGAATGTGATAGGAACAGCTTTAGCACTTTGTGACAATCTTAAAAGTTAAAGCTTCTTAACCCTTTGAGTGCCAGAGGTGTGCTTTGGATACCCCTCTGGCACTCAAAGACTTAATAAAACAACTGCTAAAAGTGCTAGTAAAGCAGCAGGAAAAATCCTATAACATGTAGGTTTTCATAAAACATGTTTTACTGCTCCTTTAAGAGCTGTTGTAATAGGATTGGGAGCAGAGGGTGCGAGTCCTTTTATTGGACTAACAATAGAACAAGCCCTGTTACTATGTGATTTCACACTGTCCTGCTGCCTGCCATTCCACCTATTAACTATTCTAAATCCTTTGTGTCCTGTTGTTCATCCTCCTTCCCTCCCTGTGTATTCAGACAAATTGTCTTATGTGTCAAAACAAAGAGAAACCATTTTATTGTAAACTAACTGCACTTTAACTGTCAATTATAAGTTCTTCAAATTACCATGAATTTAAATTAGGCTTTTTAATCCTTGATTGCTAGAGAGGCCTTCAATGCAATGTGTCATGCCAAGGCATGAGTTGGCCCTCTGGGTTGTATAATTTGTTTCTGACCTGTATGTTATTCAAAGTGCACCAGTCCTAGGCCATAAAATTAGCTGAGTAGATAACATTACCAGAAACTGAATGAGTAGATCACTGGAGTAGAGCAGAGTGTCAGAAAAAATATTGGACCCTCTGCTCTGATGGGGTTCATCCAGGGGACAGACAAATATTATGAAATAGGGAGAACATGTATATACAGTGTAAAATGGTTCAATACAAATATATATTCAGAATGCCCAGGTTTTTCCCTTATGGTGGGTACCAAACATGCCAGGGGGACGTGTTCCTGCTATGAGTTACAAGAATAACCACTTTGCAACCAGTTAGACCCAGCATGTTTGGTGTCCAGATATTCACACATATATGAGGAATATGATTATTATAACATTATAGAGGTGTGCTGTGGGTTGCATGTTTTGGGAAGCCTTATGATTTTTCAGGTAGAACTGCAGTAACATCCCTGACAGGTCTGATTGAAGGGGCTGTAAACGGTCAGGCCAGACCCCTGACCCTCCCAGGTAACACCCAGGGGGTCTGGCCTCTTAGAAGCAACTGTGGACTCCTATTTAATATGGGTTTTTGGATAAAAACAGTGAATTTCTTTGTAAAAACTGAAGGGGGATATGCCATTGAAGTTCCCGCAAGGACTCTTAAAATATCTGTAATTGTATTTAAGTATTTCTTGTGTTTTTCCCATTTTATTTTACGGACTGTTTTGTCAATGCGTAATCTTTATTTGTGTATGTCCTTTATTTCTGTATTTTTGTACCCAGCACTGTGAAGCCTTTTTCAGATTAAATGTTCAATTAATCAGCTCTTGTCTCTGTTCTCTAATATGAACTCACTACTCTGAAAGAAGCTCAGGTAGCACACGTTACTAAAGGGTTAATTATATATATGTCTGATTATTAAGGTGATTTTATACTGTAATTCTGTTGTGTTTGGGGTAACCTAAGACACCCAGATATCAAGTCTTGGTGGTGGCAGCAAATTGTAGTACTGGGGTGATAGTGCAGGAGGGATTTCAGGGGTTAATTTGGCAGTTGCTAGGAATAGTAACAGGTAACCAGGGGTCTGGTATTGTTAACCCTTTCACTCCCACACTCTCCCCACTGTCTCAGCAGGGCCTGTAGCCCTAGCTTGTGACACAATATATTGGAGATATCTCTAGCATTCAATGGGTTAAAGGCACCATTTAAATCACCTGGGGTGTGTGTTTATGGGGGGGGGGGTGGTATGCACTAAGGCACGATAAAGAAGTGATGAAGTGGAGATAACTTCTCCAGTGATATCACTTCTTCAATTCCTATGTTATTCTGTGAAGCCAGTGCACTAAGATCTATCCCACTACCCACTTGAGAAATCATACTTAATAGAATCCATAAAATAACATAGGAACTGGAGAAGTGATATCACCTGAGAAGTGATCTCCTATTTATCACCTTAGTGCTGAGCTGTCCAAGTTCAGTCCTCAATGACCACCAACAGGCCAGGATGTAAGGATTTCCCTGATTAAGCACAGGGGAGTTAATCAGTGGATCATTCATTGTGACTGACTCACCTGTGTTCAGTCAGGGAAATCCTTACATCCTGGACTGTTGGTGGCACTGGAGGTCTGCACTAAGGTGATAAATAGGTGATGACTTCTCCAGTGATTTCACTTCTCCAATTCCTATGTTGTTCTTTGGCGCCTATGCAGTATGATTTCTCAAGTGGGAAGTGGGAGAGATCTTAGTGCATCTCCCACCTAGAACTGTTTGTGTTACATAATGTCTCCAGTCTCCTTTTATACATACAACCCTGTATATATATTTCTTCTCTTTTACCGTTTCTGTTCGAAGTAGAAAAAGAAACTCTGTGAGGTATGCAATGCTCTGGGGACCTCTTTACCATTTATGTGACTAAAGCTCCATTTAAAGGAATAGTGATGGTTCATTTTAAGTTGATTTAATATTGTAGACATTAAATTAAGGTTAACATCAATGTAAGTCTTATCTCTCAAACCTTTATGGTTTGAGAGATATAACTTGCTTAAGTTACCTTTTCCTGGCTGTTTCACTCAAGTCTGCCATCTAGCTGACAGCTGCAGATTCTGGTCTTTTAACCAGACAGAGGCTCTTCAACAGAGCAGAAATCACACTATTTAGAAATAAATACTTCATTGGAACAGTCTACAAAGTGTGCTTGCAAACCAGACACCCTTTGTAGATCGTTCTAAATGAAGTATTTGTCTTTAGATATTGATATATCGGCGCTGCTGAAGAGCCACATCTGGTCACACGACAAGAATCTGCTTCTGACAGCTTTACAGCTCGTCAAGCAGAAAGGGGAGGGACCAGAGAACTTTATTTTCCTATATCTCTCAAACCATAACGATTTGTGAGATACGAATAAGTGCAAGTACTCTTTTTTAATTTTATCTACCAAATAGCTGATACTTTTTTTTCTGACATTACTATCCCTTTAAATTAGTGGAGACTTTAATTTGTCCCCCTCTAGTGCAGCTGATTTGCCTCAGTGTTGCTCCACCTCCTCTTTGTACAAATGGCCCAGTAAAATTAAAATAAATTTAATGTTAATATTATGTTGGTTCATTGAACATGGTCACTATACCTGTTTTATCTCTCCATTTCCATTGTCATACATGTTTCTCATTTTCCTTTTTTTATTTTTAATGAAAAAAATGGTACATTTTTCATATCAATGAGTTGGGGACCTTACTAGTATTCAAGGTGTTAAAGGGATAGTAATGTTTCACAATAAAAGTAGCTCCAATTAATCTTCATAGTATTTGGGCCATGGAGAGTGTTATTTCAATGCTGTCAGAGTTGTAGTTCGAGAGTAACTGAGTGATGAAGTATCCCCCTCCCGCCCCTTTTACCTAGTGTAACACTGCTCACCTCAGAGCAGCAAGATTGTCCGGATGGATCGCAGAGAGGGACAATCTTCATTGATCATAGGGAAAAACCTGAAAAACCTGTCAATGGGGGCAGGGTTTTCCTTATGATCGCAGTAAGAAGATTGTCCCTTGCTGTGATCTGTCTGGTCCCAGGACCATATTCCACATCTGAGGGGAGGTGGCTTACATTATGTAAAAGGGAGGTTGATACCTTATCATTCAATTACTCTTGAACTACAACTCTGACAGTATTGAAATAACACTCTCCATGGCCCAAATACTAGGAAGATTAACTGGAGCTGCTTTTATTTTGAAACATTACTATCCCTTTAAATAATAACTAGCTATTTTCCACTACTCCTAATGCCGAGTAATGCTCATAACAGCGTCTTACAAATTACTTTAAATTATCATCATATAATGTTACTCACACCTAGGTTCACATCACCTACAGTAAATTCACAAGATACTGAGTTTTCATACCTTGCTTCACAGAAAGAGCTGATTGTATTGGGTTCCTCAGGTCACCAGGAACTCGCTTCTATAAGGTCCAGTAAAACCCTCACTAATGGCAAACCTAACACCACACGGAAATCATACCTTGATCCCAGAGGTATTCTGTTACCCTACTGGCAGGCTGAGATACAAACGAATGTCACACAAATGCACATATACATCTAACATGAGTCGCGCATGATTTTCTGTACCTTAATGCAAAATACTGTGAGAACCAAAAAGATAAAAGGAAAATAGATAACAGTTGATATTTCTGTTGCTGTTTGATGTTATCAAAGCAGAGCATACACTGGAGAAAGGTATAATATAAATGGTATGGTAGAGAAGAGACTTGCATTACAACAATACATACTGCACTTATTACAGTCTCTATTGCTAACACCCACACGCCCACACAGAAACCACATTTTTATTTTATTCCACAATACAGCCTTTACTTTTTATTTCATAACATGTGATTAAGCGGAAGGAATCCACTGAGTGGGACCAAGTGCTTGTGGGAACGATTGGGTGTGAGTGGAAGTGGATGATAGAGGTGGGAGAGAGGTAGGTAGATATGGAGATAGCAGGGATTGGAGTAGAGGGTGGAGTTATGGGGAGAGGAGCAGGAGAGGAGAGGAGAGGGGAGGAGAGGAGCAGAAAGAAGGAGAGGTATCCAAATAAAGTCAGGTAAACAAGAGGCAGGGATGGACATGCTAGTGGAGCACAGAAGATAGGTGGAGAGGCCCACACACAGCTAGGGACAGAGTGGGCTGAGGTGAGACCAAGAGGATTGCTCGGGGAAGCTTTCACCCCTTAGCGACCCTTGACGGTCATAGTACGTCAAGGGTCGATTTGACTGAACGACCGATGACGTACTATGACCGTCATCGGATTCCGGGCTCCCTCCGCAGCTGCGCGCCGTTCGGGGAGTCCGGAATGCAACGGAGCAATAAAAAAAAATGCTCCATTGTCATTCAGTCGTGTCCGGGTCCGGATTCCCCGGTCGTTAAGGGGTTAAGGAAGGTAGAGGATGCTCGAACAGTGTGCATCTTTAGGTTGAACAATGAGTCCATCAAAAACTGTAAAAGCTGGTACCATGTTAGAAAAAGCAGGAGACTGGTAGAGAAAAAGTGATATTTTTAATGGCTAAATAAGTAGCTTCCGAATGCAAGCTTTCAAGACAACTGAGGTCTGTTCTTAAAGGGATAGTAATGTTTCATAATAAAAGCAGCTCTAATTAATCATCATAGTATTTGGACTTTGGAGAGTGTTATTTCAATTCTGTCAGAGTTGTAGTTCAAGAGTAATTCAATGACAAAATGTCCCCCTCCCGCCCCTTTTACTGATGTAACACTGCTCAGCCAGAACAGAAGGGAGGTGCCCAGGTAGACTGCAGAGAGGGACAATCTTCAATTAAGATAAGGGAAAAACCTGAAAAACCTGTCAAGGGGGGCAGGGCTTTCATTGTTCTCATAGGAAGAAGATTGTCCCCTGCTGTCATCTGTCTGGTCTATGGACTGCATTCCACATCTGAGAAGAGATGGCTTACACTAGGTAAAAGGGGCGGGAGGGGAAACTTTGCTTGTGAATATCTGTCAAACCATAAAGGTTTGAGAAATAAGACTTATATCGTTCTTCATGTTTTTTTAATGCCTACAAAATAAAATAAAGTTAAAACAAAGTATTACTATCCCTTTAAGCCATATTTTGAATGAAGGCCGAATACAAAATACATGACAGAAAGCGAAAATTGTGAAGAGCAAATTTTCAAGCAAGGGCTATGCAACGACTGGGAAGAGATGTTTGGAGAGAACTTATCCATGATGGCTATGTCAGGGATCCAAGTCAGCACCGACACTGGAGATAACAGCACCCTACAGGTTTCTGATAAGCAACATGATTGATTCCTAACATCTGTTACTGTCACTTAATAAAATACTTTTTAGATAGTGTTGCAAATCCCAGTTTCAGTTCAATATATACCAGTCTTGTAGAATATACACATAATTCATTTTGGGAACAAATGCCATCCATGGTGCCAATCATAATATTGTCCCCTACGTGTAACATAGAATGCAAGAATAATGCATGGTTTGTAGATATAACATGTAGCTGCCCAGAAAAAAACACTGTAGCTATTATTGCTGCCTAACATTTAACATACACATGCAATTCAAAAGGTCAATGCAATAGTAGTATCTATGGACATGTCCATTTACATCTGTAAAAAATTGTCATGGCATAGTTTCCATGTTCCCTGTGCACAGATTGCTAATCTCTATCATCTTTCTTTTACATCAGTTATGCCTGCACCACAAGGATGAACCTGTGGGGGCCACCCACCCACATACAGTCACAGCCACCAATGAACCTGAGCAAAGCAGTAGCTGGATGCAACAACAGCCATACACAGGTAGTTGGATGCCCCCACTCCCTTCTTAGTACAACCCCTCTGCCTTCAAACAGCTGGATAATGCATACATAGTGGTTCAGCAAATTTGTCTTCTCACTCACCCCCCATCACCACCACATGATCCAAGCTGGATGTCACCACTGCAGCACTGAACCAGGTGGAAAATAATATCATCATACTGGCCACAATACCATCCATGGCCACTGGACTACCCACACTTTGGGCTGGTGGGTGAGACACAGAGGCCACAGCCACAGATGAGTTCCTTCAGCAATCCAAACATTTCCAACACAGCTATCACTGATGCCACAAGATGTGGCAGGTAGTAAGGAGATCATAGATGGGGAGGTGATGCACACGTTACCTATACAGCAATACTGCCACCCCTGTAACCTCCCAAGTAAACTCTGCAGCACCAGCAGCATTGGTACCAGCAGCACCAGCAGCATCTTTTGCAGATGCACAATCCCTCAGCATTGTTCTATACAGCAAGTATGTGGCCATACAGAAGAGTTTGTAGAGGAAGACACAAAGACAAACCAGAAGATGTCTGCACATCCTCTTAGACATATACCATGCACATACTGTTTACTAATGGGCCAGTGTGGCCACCCTAATTGGCAATGAAACACAACTCACAATAAAAGCTACCAGAATGGGACACATATCAATTGTCCTGAGTGACATGATAGGACAAGTGCTCAGAAAGCTCAGCAGGCAGAATTTCATTGAAAGGCTCTTTGCAGAGCAGCTACAACAGGCTACAGACCCATCATTAATCCCCTCCCCCACCACCACTACTCCATCACACATGTCCACACAAGGATAAACAGACAGAGAGGTCTTCAATGCCTGAGTCTCCTAAAAAATTGCAGGACAGCCATGTTTGTATAAGAATACATCTGCATTTCATTGAACTACTGTGTCTGTGTCTGTGTTAACTACACGTTTAACCCTTCGAGGATCAGAGGTGTATGCAGGGATTTTCAAAGCAATATGTTGGGCACCCCTGTGGCACTCAAAGGGTTTTAGTATATTTGTTTTTATGTGTGCAATGTAGGTGTGGGCAAAAGTTAACTCTTCTGCTTTCTCCAAACTCCATCTCTCATCAGTCTCTGCAACATCCAAATACAGCAAATACTGTCTGAGTATCATGCTATTTGGGGTTCAAAATCAGTTGAGAAGCTACCAATTGTATAAGCATTGTCTCATGCCAGCTGGGCACACAGGTCAGATTCATAGCATTCATCATGCTCATCGTGCATGTAGGGCCATATGTTCAAAGAAGTAGCGAAATAGTTTTTGTTCTTTGTAACGACTTTTCAAAGTACAGTGTCGTTGGGATCATTAATATTTTCAGAGACTGTCAGGTGTGATCAGAAATACATAGTTTGTCCTGACTGAAATTGTCATATGTAAAGACAAAAAATGTCTTAACTAAGGACAAAAAATGTCTTAAAAAATGTCTTTACTAACGACAAAAATGTCTTAACTAAAGACAAAATTTCTCACATTCAGAACTTCACATTCCCTCCACTTTTTTCTTAAAGTACAAATTTCGTCTTTTGTAAGACATTTTTTTGTCGTTAGTTACAACAAATTTTCTTTTCCTCTATACAACACTGGAGAATAGTTTAGCCACGCCCTTGCCACGCCCCTTTGCCTGTCAATTCTGGAGTTGTTTCGTACACAACGGACATTACTAGTTTTTTGTCATATACTCTATAGAAAATATGTAACTCATGCATACAATTACTTATTTTTGTCTTTCATACAACATTTTTTGTCATTTTCCCTTTGAACATACAGCCCGTAATGTATAATTCGATAAGCTAAACCAATTGTAACATCGGTGAGAAATGAAAATTCCTAAAGAATTAAATTGGGCTTTTTGGAGAATTCAACTGGTTAAAAGCCGAATTTAAATCCATGGTAATTAGGGAAGTATTTATTTCTCCCCGTTGGTGCAGTTGATTTGCTTCCGAATTGTCTCTTTTTCACTTATTGAATATGTCTTGTAGTATTTACACACCATAACAAGTATGTATAAGATATTGCTATTTTTTAACATGGACTTGGTGAATAAACATCAGTGGAAGGAAGAGGAGGGGAATGGATGTTAAGAGGTCACACAGATAATTCTGT
Organism: Rhinophrynus dorsalis; assembly: GCA_037306005.1. Lineage (NCBI taxonomy): Eukaryota > Metazoa > Chordata > Amphibia > Anura > Rhinophrynidae > Rhinophrynus > Rhinophrynus dorsalis. Next base: position 38,824,248 of record CM074719.1, on the reverse strand, counting down.
AGCCATTGCGCTTTTGTACTTGATGATGTCAGCGATAGTTGTAAGAGAACATGAACATAAAACATTTGTATCATTGTTCTCGATTTGCTGGAAGTTGTGATATGCTTTGGTAATAGCCAGTGGAGTAATTAGATAATGATGAGCCCTGTTGCCAACTGTTTTTGGGCCCTCAACACAAAAATATTTTCCAAGGGGTATTATTAGAATATATTGGAGCCCTGGGGCCTACGGACCCCCTTTCATGCTGTTCCTGTTACAATTGCATCCTCTGTAATTATGCCCCAGGTGATGGTAATGTAAAAATAGGGAATTTAAAAATTACTCATCAGTCCAACTTACATGGTCACTTGGTGCCCTCCATTTCATTGTGTCTGGATCCTTGAGGGCTGTGTATCAGGGGTATCCCAGCCTACATGTTCCAGGGTGTTGAGTGGAGTGGTTATAACTCTGCAGAGGAAGTTGAGGAGGTTAATTCATTTCGTCACCCAAATGCAATGGCAAAGAGTCAAGCAGGAGTTCTGCATCCTAGAAAGATAAACGTATTATATTGCATTGCGAGTAGGTTTATTATCCAGTTTATGAAGCAGAATGGAGAATTCATGCGTTACATGATCTGTGGTGGTTTCATACATTACACTTACATTAAAAGGAGTCACGAATGACTTTTTTCCATGTCTCTGCATCTTCCAAAGTCTCCTGCTCCAATGCTTGCAGCACAAGGACCTCCTCAAATGGTTCTGGTTCAATGTCCTCTAAATGATATGTGTGTCCACTGAGTATAGCACATTGCAAAAAGACCTCAAATCTGAGTATACTCAGATTTATTAAGATAGCTAAATCTCGCTTTCAGAAGACCAAAGGTGCCTTCAAGGGATAGTAATGTTTCATAATAAAAACAGCTCTAATTAATCATCATAGTATTTGGACTTTGGAGAGTGTTATTTCAGTTCTGTCAGAGTTGTAGTTATTCAATGACAAAGTATCCCCCTCCCGCCCCTTTTACTGATGTAACACTGCTCAGCCAGATCAGAAGGGAGGTGCCCAGGTAGATTGCAGAGAGGGACAATCTTCAATTAAGATAAGGAAAAAACCTGAAAAGCTTGACAAGGGGGGCAGGGCTTTCATTGTTTTCATATAAAGAAGATTGTCCCCTGCTGTTATCTGTCTGGTCTTACAACCAAATTCACACATGAGAAGACATGGCTTACACTAGGAAAAAGGGGTGGGAGGGGAAACTTTGCTTGTGAATATCTCTTAAACCATAAGGGTTTGAGAGATAAGACATATCATTCTTCATGTTTTTGTAATGCCTACAAAATAAAATAAAGTTATAACGAAGTATTACTATCCCTTTCAGTCACATACCTTCTCTTTATATGAACATCACTGTACCTTTCTGGGATGGTTTGGGGATTTTTCACAGTGGTGAGCATTCATGGTCTGCAGCCTTATCCTGCCCCCCTAGAGGATAAAATAAGAAAGACAAGATGACATGTCTACCTTATGTATAGCCAGGGCCAGATTTGCCATAAGGCAGAGTAGGCATCTGCCTACAGGCGCACCCCACAGAGGAGCGCCTGTCATCGGAATCAATTATTTTTTTTTATTTTTTTTTTTTAATATTTTCATTCACCTACCTGCTGCCTGCCTCCCGGTGAGATCATGCTGTTGCTCCCTCTGTGGCTCTTTAGTAATGCAGAGCGCTGGGAGATGACATCATCTCCCAGCGCTCTGCATTCCTAAAGAGAAGACCGCGCGGGAGCAACAGGAGCTACAGTTACTTGCCTTTAAGCAATCTTCTGATATGAATACTATGAATTCTAAGGATTGCACCAGGATGTAGGAGTTGTGACTACTCACATGAAAGGCTGCAAACACAATGCTGATCCTCATGTTGGCATCACAGGCCATCTGGTGACTGATGGACTGGAAATGCTTCATGTTAATCAACAGTTGGTCCTCATGTGGTGGAGCCTTTATAAGCATGTGTGCATTCAATGTCCCCCATTACTCAAGGAATGCTTCCCCTTGTGTAATCCTACTTGACCCTTTGCCACTGCACCTGAGGGGGAAGTAAATGTACCTCCTGTCCTTTTACAGTGCTTTGAGCACCTCATGGAACATGCAGGCTGGGATTTCCCAGATACACAGCCCTCAGTGGATTGAAAGGATTAATATACCATGAATTTAATGGCATACACAAGCTTTTTAATGCCAGAGAGGGCATATTTGGTGGTTTTAACAGGGTTCTTATCATCTTTTGAGACTTCATTTAAGTTGGTGATGCTTTGGGATGCCTGTCTTTACCAGTCTCCCACTTCAGCCTCCAACAGTGTGAATCTGGACTGGTAAGTTCTGGGTCTTTGTGGATATCCCCTTGTCTTAGGCTGAACCCCAGATCTTTCTTGTCCTGTGGCCATCTATGGCTGTTAGACATTCTGTTTGGTCAGCACAGGTGTTGCAGCTCTCCCGCTCCTCCAGCTGTATATGTGGTGCTACAGCTGGGGCATCTGGTATTCCACTGGCAGACAGAGGTCCACCTGCATTGCCAGGATCCACAGGCTTCCTCCATATCACCTGATCACGCTCCTTCTCAAGCATCACAGTGGTAACATGGGGCTAATCACAGTGTTCTTTGTTTGACAGGTGTTTTAACTCCTTAGGGATCACGCAGTCCATGGGTGGGTGGCTCTAGAGGGCCATGGGACTTTTTTTTTGACCAGTGCATTCCGGAATCACTACGCAGCATGCAGAATTCCATGACATGAGAACTGTCACCAGTCCTTTAAGTCCATACAATCGTGACGGTCCTGGCACATCATGCCTTATTAAGGGGTTAAAGATAGAATTTATCCAATTGTGTATTGCTGATTGGTTCTTACCTGTCATTCATGGGTATGACATGGGTCAGTGCAGTACATGAGGGTGCTGCACCTCTATTGGTGGAAATTATATCTTTTGGCAAATTAACCCTTTGTGTGCCTGGTAGGTATCCAACTCACTGCATTGCGTAGCTCTCTGGCAGTCAGATGGTTAAGGAGTACCATATGGGAGAGTTGTAAAAGATTTGTTTTTCTGGACATGAAAGATTGGTCTTGGATTAACCCCTTGGAGACCAGAGAGGTGTACAACACATTGTGTTGAACTTTTCCTTTGGTTCTGAGGGGGTTAATGGGTACACATTAGGTTTGCAGGAACCATGAGGGACTTGTTTCACTGTCTAAGGGTTTCATTGGTATCCCCAGGGATAATACTCACCTTATACAATAAAATACCAAATGGATTATGCTGTTCCATTGATTTTTATGGGTGGAATTATAGCGGACGGGATATGAATTTACTATGCAATAATGATTTGCAGCACAGATAATTAAATGCTAAACTGTAACTGTAAAACCACTGCAGATTACGCTTTTTTCATGACAGAGGTTATAGAATCAAGGCTCAAGTGAGGGTGATCTAGATATTTCCAGTGTATCTTGTATGGAATTCAGGGCCTTAAATAAAATCATATTGGAGTATTTCTAATGTAAGCCAGCTGTACCATAGAGAACAAATACACGTCCCTGTTGGTCGCACAGCGAGGTGAAATGGGGGAGGGGTAATTGACGAGACAATAGTGAGGGGATGAGACAAAGGTGTGGGGTTCAATGAGGCGAAGAGAAGAGGAGGCGATGAGGGATGAAGAGAGGAGGGTGAAGTGGCGGAAAGGAGGGTGGACGAAGAAAATTGGGTGATGATAAGGGGGTTTGTACTCGGAAATGGCAAAGCAAAGTGGAGGGGGAAATAGAAAGGTGAAAAGTGAAAGGGAGGGTGGGTGTTATAAATTACAACTATGTGCACTGAATTTGAGAGAAATGGCGAGAGGGCCTTCAAACTGGTCACTCCTTTCAAACTCAGAGCCCCCTGACATCTCCCTGCAGTAATTCTGAGATGAATGGCCAGGGTGCTAAACCCACCTGACCATTCCTGCCACCCCTACAGGCTACCTCTGCCCTAATGTTGCCCTGGGTTATGACTGACACTGCTCCAAAAACTGGTCATGAACCAAGGCTAACCTGGAAATGGAAGGGCAAAGCAATGCCTTGCACCCCCCTCTGGCACTCTAAGGGTTTAAAGAACACTGTCCTCCAAATTATACACTTCCACTTCCCCTAAACCAGGCCAAACCTTCTAATTCCCACTATGAATTAATTCTGCTTGGTATGGTTCTCCAAAATTAATATTTAATTAGTACAAGAAATTATGTCCGCAGCTTATGAGATGGCTTAGTTGGTTAGTGTACCAGCTGTGGAATCTGCTCAGACCTCAGGATTGCTGGTTCTAGTCCCTGGCAGGGTCACATATGTGCCAACCTGCACTGGACCAGTGCTGTAGATTACAGTCTATACCTTCATCTTGGCTTCATGTGGAGGCTTTCATCCTGCAGTGGACTGAAAATGGCTGCCCGTTACACAGGCCACAGTGCCACTGCCAGCCGGTCGTGGGGCAGTCATGCACAGTAGGGACTGCCCACACTGTGGCTGATACAGTGCCAGCCGGTCACGGGCAGTCATGTACAGTACAGACTGCCCACGCCGCGGCTGATACAGTGCCAGCCGGTCACGGTGCAGTCATGCAGTCGTGCAGTCATGCAGCCGCGGCTGATACAGAGCTGGATGCTCCTTCGGAGCGCCCCGCTCTGTATCAGCCTCCTCACCGGCAGCCTCTACTGCTCATGACTGCGGCACATGCAGTAGTCTCTACTGCGTCGTTACACATGTTTTAGCAAATTATTATATAGGATTTATTGCATTTCTGTGGTTGCAGTACTTCAGTGGTGTGAGATTGTATGGTGGGGCTGTTAGTACAGCAGACTATGGAGAGCATTCTTTACTGCTGTAGCAACAGTGCCAACATATAATTTCAGGGCTTGGATGTACTGCACCCACAAAAATTCAAGTTCTGACCTGTGAGAAATGTTGAATAAAACAACTCTCAGAAGTTGGAGTAACCTTTTACAGGATAATTTATTTATTTGGAAAATGTTTTACCAAGATGAATACATTGAGATTTCTCTTGTTTTCAGATATGTCCTGGATAGTTTACATTAAATGGTTACATATTTATACAATTAGAGAAACATTATATATACACACATAACAATACATACTAAGAATGTATATACAGTTACATATGGGTTTCTACATATAAAGAAGCAGTTATTTTAAAATGTTAGTAATGCCCAAAATAAAGTTTTTCTTTTTAGTAGATTGGAGAAAGTCATGCCTCTCAAACCTTTATGGTCTGAGAGATATCGTCCGCTAAAGTTCCCCCCTCCCTCCCCTTCTCCTGATGTTGGTGCTATACTGACGGCAGGAGATCCTGGTCCTGCGATCTGCCAGTGGCTCTGCAGCAGAGCCAAAATAGCGATACTGGAAAAGAAAGACTTCATTGGAAACGTTCCAGTGAAGTAATTATTTTCCAATATGGCTATTGTGGCTCTGCTGAAGAGCCTCCTCATGTCGGCCTACACCAATCTCCTTCCGTCAGCTTTACAGCTGACATCAGGAGAAGGGGAACTTTAGCGGACGATATCTCTCAAACCATAAAGGTTTGAGAGATAGGACTTTCTCCAAATACTTTATTTTTGTAAAATTTACCATATAAAATAAACATTATTTTGGGCATTACTAACCCTTTAAGGGCTTTGGAGTGGGAGAAGATCTGACTTTGTCAGGTAGGTTATTCCAGACTTTCAGAGCTCTGAAGGAGAAGTCAGATTGTTTCTTGTAGTGTGGTATAACTCAGTGAGTTAGCAGTGGAGTGGATGTTATAGTTAGTATGGAGAGCTGGAGTGAGCATACTGCATAAACCCTGTAATATATATTTTTCCATATTAAACAATAATATTATGTTCAGGTGTCAGAAGTACGAAGTATCACTAACAAGGAGAGTCCAGATGATGTATTCCCAATGGTTAACGTATTTCTTCAGTACTTTTTCCATTTTGTCATGTTTCCTGCATTTGTTACATTGTATTTTCTGATCTACTGAAAGGAGAGTTTTGTGAGTTCACATACAGAGCTTTTTCCTGTTAGTTTCTTCAGTAAGAACACTTTAAGGACCAGTGGGGTGTGAATCACTTACGAAGTAATGCGCTGCACATCCTTCTGATAATTATTAAAACCTATTTCTGTTCTCTAAATCTTGATCTTTCACATGACTATTGGAGGCGGCCATAATGCAACTTTGCAATAGAGGAGTGATTTTTTGATTAACCCCTTGAATACTAGAGAGTTCTTCAACACATTTATTCCCAATGTATTTGAGGCCTCTCTAGCATTCTAGAAGTTAATGTAGAGGTGTGATGCGTTTCTGAACACAAGAAGAGTACTAATATCAAGTATTTAGCTGCCTTCCATTTTGTCTCTTGTTGCAGATTTCAGTACATAAAATAAAACAAAGCGGGATTTTGTAATACAGAATCATGGCTGCTAATGCATCATCAGAAATAAACAAGTATAATATACATACCTGGGGAATTTCAATATGAGCTGACCCTGAGAAATTTAGTATATTAACCTTTTAAGTGCCAGAGGGGTACGCAATGCATTGCAAAGAAATCAGTTGCGTACCCCTCTGGCACTCAAAGGGTTAACCTCATTAACCTTTAGTGCTTGCCACAATGTAGATTAGGGCTGTCCAAGTTCAGTCCTCAAGGGCCACCAACAGGCCAGGATGTAAGGATTTCCCTGATTAAGTACAGATGAGTCAGTCACAATGAATGATCCACTGATAACTCACCCGTGTTTAATCAGGGAAATCCTTACATCCTGGCCTGTTGGTGGCCCTTGAGGACTGAACTTGCACAGCCCTGATATAGATTATAGTCAATATGATCCTGCTTGCTCTAACCCAGAGGTACTTCAGTCATTCCTCAATTACACTTAACAATGATATAACTTAGAAGTAACACTGCCTGAACACACACAGGTGAAGCAAAACTTCTCCCTCTGATTTTCTGCTATAAATGGCACCAATTTTCAGACTAAAGAAGCAGTTAAGTTCTGCATATCATGTAGTAGGTATCACTGGATTGTCTCACTCTGAGAATTTGGCCCTTAACCCTTGACCCTGAGATTTGGGTCAAAACCCTGAGTCTCTGGATCAAATCCTGAGAAATCCCTGGTATGATAATATATTTTCGGCCTCCTGAATAAACGTTAGGAACATCTACAGGTGATATCGGTGATTGCACAAATATGTATATAACACTCTTATCTATGGACTCTTTCCAGAGAGGTTACCAACCCTTGGCACTTCATCTCTTTGAGCATTAAGAGTTGCTGAACTGCAGCTTAATATACAGGAAATAGCAGGGCTTCTGGACTTGGCATCCACCACTTTATAGAAGCCGAAGGAAAGTAACGTCAGTCCATCTTATATGCACCTTCCTTACCTTTGCACTAGAGGCCAAAGGAATATTATTCTCAGTTCATACACACACACGTTTCCTCTTCAAGGAGGCCTAAAGCATTGTACACTCTGTACCTGTCACATACACTAGTTGTAATTCCAGTTATGATTAGTTACATTCACTATCTCGTCACAGAGGCCCGAAGGAATACTCTCTCTCAACGATGTTACAATGCACCGGCCGCTCCAAAAGAGACTGTAGGTATAAGTCACGGTCAGTTCTGGCATTTTGTCACTGACCTTACTCGCCACTGAGGCTTAAGAAATGGTCATTAAAAAAGGTAAAAACATTGTTGGTTGTCATTTTTTTTACTTTTTCATAGGTTCCTTCAGCATGGTTCCTTCAGACAGAGCAGCACACAGAGTTTCAGACCCACAATCATCTGTTATCTTGCCAGCCACTTCAAGAACCCATCCCCATAGCAGTTTGGCTAATTCACTAAGGGCCTGGACAGTGGTTAAGCTGATGCAAAAATTAACCAGGTGTGGTGTCTCATACCCAGAATCAGCAAGAAAGACAATTATATTATCTTCTTTTTCCTCCCGCAGTTGCATCCCAGCCTCCCCTCCACTTCCCCAGTACATCCCCTGTGTCTTCTCTGGTACTGTTTCCTGTCCCTTCCCCAGCTCCTCCTCTCTCTCCTCCGGAACAGGTCAACTAGATTACTTAGTTATTGACCAACATCACATCCATGGTCAATAACTTTCAACTCCCCCATCTGCAATAATTTTAATATACAGGGTTGCTTTTATAGTGAGTGTAGATTATTACATATTTGCTCCTTGTGCTGTAAGGCACACTCCAGAGCAATCTGCCCCAGAAATGTTCAGTTTAATAAATTACTATTTTGGTTAACGTTTCTGTACTACAGTCTCTCCTGTCATTTCTTCCAGACAAATCCATAGTCAATTAGATTATTACAGGCTTCCAACAAAATTTTCATACAGGGTTCATTTCTTGCCCATCCACTTTAGTAGAGTGCCCCAATTTATCATCAGCGAGTAGCACTCCCTCTGTAGGGGCCTCTTTACTAGCACGAGAAGCAGAGAAAGGGCTTGTCATGGTCCATTTCCCACCCTTCCTTCATCGATTTCTCAGCTCCACATCGTGCCTTTCTCAACTAAGCATCAATTCTCTCATCCCATCAGAGGAATATTCTATGGCATACTATAGGATAGACAATGCTATTGTACATATTTAGCAATGTGGTAGAAGTTGTTGGCTCTTTAAGACGAACATCTCGGATGCTTTTAAGTTACTCCCAATTCATGAGTCCCTGTGGTATCTGCATAGTGTTCATTGGAAAGAGTTTTATTATTTTGCTACTTGGCTAGCTTTTGGCGCAAAAAGTAGCCCGAAAATCTTTGATACATTGGCCAACATTCTCGGTTGGCTACTGCTCAACCATGCTCGCTGTTCAATAGTTATCAACTATTTGGTTGATTTTCTACTTACTTCATTCTCACATGCCTTCCAGCCTTCTAAAATTACAGGACCTATTTAAATCTCTTAACATACCTATTGTAGCCAGCAAAACACATGGCCTGTCCACATCGGTAGATTTTCTGGGTATCATACTTGACTCTTCAAACATGGAAGCCAGAATCTCCCCAACAAGTTATTTAGAATCATAACTATCATTCACAATTGTTCCCTACAAAATTTATGCTCAGACACCAAACTTCAGTCAATCCTAGCGCATCTTAACTTCAAGGCAGATCACATTTTCTACGGCTCCTTTCTCTCAACACACATTCTCCCTCGATTAATTTTGGTCACGCAGTAAAGTCAGATTTAGCCATGTGGCATATCTTCCTAGGTCAGTGGAACAGACGGTCATGGTTTCCCCCTACCCCATCCCCTTCTTCCACGCAGGTGTTTACCGATGCCTCTGCCGGCTTCAGTTTTGTGGCTGGCCAAAGTATCAGATTTGCATCCATTTTTCTCCTTTTCTCCTTTGTTTGAGGTTTAGCCCATATTGAGAGCAGCTGGGGTTCCTTTTGGTCTGGTCAGGTTGTTCTAATTCACACAGATAATCTGGATATATCCCATTGTATTCAGAGAGGTAGATCATCAAATCCCTCCGTAATGATGTTCTTGAGGAAAACTGGCATTTCTCATGCAATCATTTAAGTTTCATATAATTTGTCAATTCATACCAGGCTCACAAAACCAAGCAGCTGACTGTACCAGTTTAAATTTCAGGAATTCTTGCAATTATATCCGTTTGCAAATTCCCAGCCATGTACCCCACCTCAGTTTCAGGCACTTATCTACCCTAGGACGTCATATCTTAAACTCCGAGGATATAATCAACAAGGCATTAGTCCCAAACACCAAGAAGACTTATGCTAGGGCATGGAAGGCTTTCCGTCAATTTTTAGCCTCAAAGAACTCTCCACCATCATACACTATCAACACTATCCTTGCTTTTCCATCTTTTTTTTCAATGATTTACAACTCTCCCACCTCACAATCAAGTTATACCTAGCCAGGATTCAGTATCACCTAGGTTTGTTATTTCCACATCATTCATCCATATTTTCTTCTTATCTGGTTATATCGTTCTTTAAGAGACTTTCCAAATCCAATACCCCGGCACCACACACATGCTTTACTATCAATGGGCAGGTTTTTAGATGATTAGTGGACCTCGTCCTTTCATTCTTTCGAATCATTCACTAATCATGTCCTCCTAGCAGCTATCCACCTGGTGTTTTTCAGTTTCCTTAGACCTAGTGAGTTCACAGTCTTATTTTTGCACTCTTCTTTCCTTAATTTGGTGCACATCATGTTTGGTCAAGACTCTGTCACACTGCTTCTTGCTCACTCAAAAACAGATCAGCAGGCTCTGGGTGCCACAATCACATATCATACTACACACGATAGATGGTGTCCAGTCTTACCTCTCTATTGGCAGACAAGCCTATGACATTACCACTACTTCCCTTGGTTGAAGACATCCACCTTTGTCTCTTATATTAGATTGTCATTATACAGGTTAGGTCTCAACCCCTGTTGTTACTCCAGTCATTCCTGGTGAGGCCACTTCCGCATCCAGATATCAAGTCCCCCCTATATCATTCAAAAATTAAGCAAGTGGAAATCAAGTTGTTTCTCAAAATACATCCATAACCCAGATCACAAAATTAAGATGGCACTTTCTTCTCTCTCACATTAATCATCCTATGCTCCTTACATTCAATGCAAGTTCAATAACCTCTATTACAAGCATTTATGTGTGTTTTCATTTTTCGCCTCATGTCAGGTTGACCATACGTACCAGATCCCCCACCTTCATAGACAGGGCGACTTTGAGCACACATCAGGTATCTCACAGTATCACTGAACATGCTGTAAGGTCTAACCACAATTCCATTTCAAAGGGATAGTAATACTTAAAAATTACTAATCCCAACATTGTAGTAATAAAAAAAAGAAATTAATTGCCCCCAGTGACATCTCTCAAACCTTTACGGTTTGAGAGATATCCATTTGCAAATTCCCCCTCTCCCTCCCCTTTCCCTGAAGTCAGCATTGTAGGTGACTGCAGGGGAAGCCTGTCATTTGACCATCCCGCGGCTCTGCAGCAGACCTGAGATCACGTTAATAAAAAGAAATCATTCACTTAAAAGGTCTTCTACGTGTGCTTGGTTTCAGGAAGGAGGGCAGGGTTTTCCTTATGCTTACTGAAGATTGTCCCTCGCTGGTCTCCATCCAGACCAGCATGAGAGGTAGAGTGACACAGGGGAAAGGGGCGGGAGGGTGATCCTTCCTGATTCAATTGAGGGTTGAACTATAAGCTTGTTAGTGTTGAAATATAGCGCTATGTGCTACAAATAGAAAAAAGACTCGGAGCTGCTCTTTATTATTACTATCCCTTTAAAAGATTATGCCATTCAAAAGGGTGAATCTTCTTTTATGTATGGGCACATACACTAGTGATAGCCTTATATGCCAAATCTTTCAATATCCCAATAATATTTAACCCTTTCCATCACATTTTTTTTTGCAATATCTTGGAAGCTTCCGCTGGTGCTCAGTTGTTTAACCCTTTGAATTCCAGAGAGGTATCCAAAGTGCTGCGTTGCAATGTGTTGGATACGTCTCTGGCACTCATTAACGTGCGGCTCATACGAAGGTGCTCAGTAACATGTCCCTTGTTATATAGTTTCCTTTAATCAATGTCATGAATACAGATTTTTTTTTCAAGCTACTAAAATTTAATTTGTGACATAAAGAACTTTTAGACAATAGCTAGAAATCTAGAACTGTATTCAGAAAATGAAAGAGGTGAATTTTCATTTCCCCTGTGGTTTGCCCTAAAAATGTTCCTCTTTAGCATCCAGAATACAGTCCCTAGAGTTTTGATGTTAGTAAAAAAAAACACAGATACACTGCAGGCTTTACTGTATTGGCTGAATACGTTACCGTCATTTTTTTTTTTAAATCTGGTTCTGTGATTCTAGATCTGATTTATACGGTTGTAGAGATATAAAATATTCATCTCTACGCATTTCAGCATGGGGTGATTATTCATGTGCGCCATGCTTGGTAAATCAGCTGAAGAAAGTCCTCGCTTATTGTCTGAGGAACGTCGCACAGGACACCCAAATTACATAGACGATGAACAGATAGAACAGTAAAGACGATTCTGGAGCAAAAATCCCTAACTGGGTATTTAACCTTTTGAATGCATTGCACTGGAGACCTCTCTAGCATTTAATGGGTTAAAAGCTCAATTTATAGCATTGGAAATTTGGCAAATTATTTGTTCCGCATGCTACATTTCATTTTCGCTAAAGATGCCCCAGTCCACATTGAATCAGACTCTATTGTATTACAGTGGCAGAGGGATGCAAAAATAATCAAGTATATTTGTTCCACTCCCCCCCCCCCCACACACACACACACACTGAAATGTTCAAGTGTTTTCACTGGCAAGACTGTGCTTCTGCCTGTCACATTTATAGACAAATTAATGCAGTGAAAATCACATTAAAAGAACTGTAGTTATTTAGCTGTGCTTTTCCTTATGAAAGCATGTTTTAATAGCTTTAAAGGACGGAGAATAAGCAGAAAATAAGATGAATATCGGCTCCGTCAGTAGACGGATAAGAAAGTTATGGACGTGTGTGTGTGCGCGCTCATGAAGCGTGGAAATAAATCCAGAGAGAGCTATATCAAATCTCTATGCAGAAATAATACTGAGTCCAATGTCGTAAAGAACTGAGCAAACCAACTAACTGTATAGTGGGGGGATGAATAAGCCTTCTAAGAATCCTTATTGATTTAATTGAGGCTGCTAACTCCTTGAATGCTATGGAGATTTCCTATGCATTGTGTAGCAATGCGTTATAGACATAGCTAGCACTGAAAGGGTTGAGAGCCTCCTTTAAAGCAACGGGAATTTTAATTTGTTCCCTATGGGGCTGTTATTTACTGCAGTTCTCCTCTGCCATCTCATCTGGGGATAGTGAATAAAACCTACAGCAAAAACAGAAATGTAAAAAAAAAAATAATGTAACGCAATAAATAAGTAAATAAACTGAAACATAAAAAAATAAAATTCTGGAGCAAACCATCTGCACCATAGGGGACAACGAAAAATCCCCCAGGATTCCCACTAATTTCAGTGGGGCGTTCAACCCTTTGAGTGCCAGAGGGGTGCAGAATGCGTCCGGCACTCAAAGGGTTAACCTCTAGAATGTCAGGGAGATCTCCAACCCATTCAGGAGGTTAAAGGTTCCACTGGAATCAAAAGGAATTTGTATTTGTCCCCTTTGTCTCTGTTGCTGTACTCCAGTATTTTAGCCTGTGTAAAATATACAGAAAAACAAATAAAAAAACAAACAAAAAAAACAAAAAAAACCCCGACAGAATTGTGATTGCTGTAAAAGAAAAAAAAAAAACTGAAAGGAAAAAGAAATCGTGGCATGGAATATTTCTGTTTAGTGTGTGTGTATGTATGTGTCTGGGTTGCCATTCCCAATTATCGTCATGTACAGCTTTTATTTCAAAACGTCCATTTTAAGACAGAGATGGCTGCAAGCCAAAGCACGGTTACACATCCACACAACACACAGAATGGATCCGCCAATCATCTGAGTGCTTTGTGACGCTGCATCATCCTCATTAGAGAGCTCAAGAGCACGACACACTAACTGAAAGAAAATGCCGAAAATCCTAGCTAAAACCCAGCAGCTGTTTAACATTTTTTTTTTTTTTATTACACAAATAAGAATCGTTTGCATGCTCATTCTGGGGATACATTAACGAGTTATTTTAGCAGCTCAGAAGAAAAAAAAAACGCAATACAAGATCTTCTGTCTGCTATAATGAATTGTGCTTCAGTTTTACTGACAAATAAATACATTTGTGAATAGGGGGAGATTTTGGGAGGAGAGAAGAGGTCATTTAAATCTACAGTGAAGATAATAATTGTGCATTCTAATGATGCTGGATGGTCTTAACCCCTTGCATGCTAGGAACATTTCCCAAAGCAATTATTAACCACATGGTTTCTGGAGAGGTCAACTTTGCTTTGCAATGCAACGGAGATCTCTCCAGTATCCTTGTGTTGAAATATGTTGTTTTTGTGCAACATCTGCCAGCTGCTACCTCTTTATATCACTCCGATGACACCAGGAGACGGAGTATTGGAACAATGAGTGGGAAGGTCAGATGTTCATATTTTTACAAGTGACCCACATTTTATTTGTTTAACATTATGTCAGCTGCTCCTAATTTGAATGAAAGGTCTGCTTTCAACTGCAATTTTTACCTAGTAAATACAATTACAATTAACAATCAGATCACTAACTGAAAAAAAAAAATGTTGTTTGTCATTTTCTGAAAGTGCATTTTTGTAGATTATTTGAGGCTTTTCTTGCATCCTGAGCTTGGTTCAGCACACAAAATGTCAGCAACCGAATTATTTCTCTGACCGTTAGGGGACACGTATAAAAATAATTCTTGTCTCTAAACTTCACAGGTGGGTCATATTATAAAAAAGTAAAGTTAATTTGAAAAATATTTCTCTCTGATGAGATTTTTCCGCATAAAAAGCTTATACACGGTCATTATAATTTTCATTAACCCTTTGAGTGCCAGAGGGGTACGCAACGCAATGCAATGCGTTCCCCTCTGGCACTCGAAGGGTTAATAATAGTTTATATATATATATATATACATATATGTATATATATATATATATATATATATATATATATATATATATATATACACAGTATATATATAAATATATACCAAGTGCTAAGATTTAATCACTAAAACTGCCTTTATTTTTGGTGCTATTAGACGATAGGACTTCACGAAAATGTCACTAAACATCCTATATAATAATTCGCTAGGATGTTTGTCACCTTGCAGTCATGCGCAGTACCGTGTTCGGGCAGTCTCTACTGCGCATGTTTGCATCGTGTGAGTGAGGCGACGCAAGACTGCATCGTGCGGAGCAGTGAGGTAGCGGCTGCTTAACCTTTTGGGTGCCAGAGGGGTACGCAACGCATTGCAAAGCAATGCGTTGCGTACCCCTCTGGCACTCAAAGGGTTAACATTACCTGGACCTTGGTCCGTGTACACGGGCTTTTACACTAGTTTATACATATTTGTGTCGCTTTGTGACAGTTTTACAGACATGTTATATATGACTCTACTTTCATACATGCCCTCCATAGGGCTTTATGCTAAGATGATTATATTTTGAAAGTTAAATGAAGGGAGGTTTATTTGGGATGGGGGATGGGCCTGTAAACACAGCTGTTATGAATGTATTTTGTACATGCATATGTGTACGTGCCATGCTTTGGAGGTTCACACACACACGCACACACACA
This sequence comes from Rhinophrynus dorsalis, assembly GCA_037306005.1. NCBI lineage: Eukaryota > Metazoa > Chordata > Amphibia > Anura > Rhinophrynidae > Rhinophrynus > Rhinophrynus dorsalis. Next base: position 38,808,930 of record CM074719.1, on the reverse strand, counting down.
CATACACCTTTAGAGTCTGCAATTTATAGAAGGCTTTACAGAGAAAACCTGAGCTTGTAATCAATAGGCAAACTGAACAACAGAGATTCTAATCTAAAGAGCTGACACTTCTGAGTGTGATAGAGTATACACCTGTGTCTGTCCAGGTGCCTATAATGTCTGCCCAGCGGCATATGATAGTGATCGCCTGACAGAGACACTACCAGTAATCACTAATGTGGGTAGTCAGCTGACATACTCTACATATTTTTGACCAATAATCCTTTCTGTTGGCAGGAATAATTCTAATAGTCCGATGTTTGATCAGGAAGATCTTCAGGGGACATTTGTCTCTGGAGACAGAGGTCTTAATCAGGGAACTGTCCACTTAAAACATTCAGTTGCAATGCATTTGATAACTCTCTGGCCCTCAAATGATTAAGGGGTTAAAATCCCAATTTAAAATCATTTTTATTTATGCCTTATAGTGTATTTGATGTGCCCCAAAAGTGCTCCATTTCTTGGTACATTAGCCTTGATATATGCAGTACATGCATCATAGAATTCCCTGAACCATTTCGTTACATATTTTTGTAGCACTAGAAGGGTGGAGGATCATGTCTATTTTTCATGTTCCATTATTAGGATATGTTTACGCGGGAGGCCTGGCCGCACCCCAAGCCACCTGCATTTAGTTCAGCTTCCCTTTAGGCAATCCTCTGTCATAGTAGCATGGTGGTCTGATAGATGGCCAGCCTGCTTAGATGTTGGCCATATATGAGTGGTTGACACCCATGTGGTGTGACCACTTAGTGGAGTTTGTGCTGAATTTCACAACCTTGAGTATCCTTTGTGTGAACAATCTTCATGGCGGCCCATAGGCTACCATACAGATCAGACCTGCTGTAACTTGGGTTTGCATATCGAAGTTTCAGTATGCTGCGTTTTTATGCATTATATGAGGCTCACCCTGTTAACAGTACCATTGGGGGCTACCGGTTTCATTTCAACTAATGTCCATACCTGGGAACTCTCCGGTTTTGCCCCGGAGACTCCGGATTTTAGACTGAATTACCGGGTCTCCGGGGCAGTGTGTGAATCACCGGGTGGACAGAGTTTAAATAGAAACTCTGCCCACTTGTGCTCTGTCCCGCCTGGTTCCTCCCACTCCCCGCCCTCTTAGATACATTTTGCAGGGTTTTTTTTGTCACTACAAGCTGTGAGTGTGATGAACCATGTTAGGATACAGAACTACATCCAGGTCAGGGGTAAGAACAGGAAACAGGAAGTAAACGGCAATGCAGTATCACCATAATTAAACAGTGTAACAATATCTGCACAATAACTCCAAAACACTTGTGTTTTTTTTTGCTTTTTTAACCTTTGTGTGCCAGAGGGGTATGCAACAAATTGCAAAGCACTTAAAGGGTTAAATCACTTAGAAAACACCGCCACCACTGTTCTTCTGTATATTTTCTTGCTCATGCTTGATTCATTATACCATTATCCACCTTTTAAAATAAATGAACTGGGTGTTTCACTGTAGTGCAAGAAAGGGAGAATCTTATTTCACAGATCTCCCAAATTTAAAATAAAAAAAAAATGTAAATGAAACAAACAAAAAATCAAAGACTGCCACACTCTCTTCGAATTTGTATAGCACTGATGACGAATGAACAGAATAGTTTTGACTATTCAAATACGTTAATTTGGTGTAAAAGGATCTGTGGTATTCATATGAGTCTCAAGCTTAACTAAACAATCAGCACATCTCGAGTGTAATCATCTGAGAACTAATGAGGAGTTTCCCCCACCCCCAGTAGAATCGTATGAAGTAGGGATTAGGGATGAGATTAGGCCCTGAGAGATTAGAGAAATGAAGGCTGCTGATCTAGATTTCCATCTGTGTCTCTAAAGCACTGGAGATGTGTTTCTGTACAGACAAACATGGAGAAGTCTGAAAGGATCTTGTACTAAAGCAGACAGTAGTCAATTTTTTTCTTTTTTGTAACCGTTTGAGTGCCAGAGAGGTATCTGACGCATTGCAACACAATGTGTCTGATACCTCTCTGGAACTCAAAGGGTTATTACTGTGTTTGAGCTAGACTATGCGCTGTATTCAGTGGCTAAATAGGTGCAATTCTTTTTTCTTTTTTTTCCTTTAACAATTTTTATTGAAGTATTCAGAAAAGCATAATACAGTAAAGAAAATTGTACAAGAGACACAAACCATGTAACAAATACAATAGATTATGATGCATTGGGGAGTCACGTTGTAATAAACAGTGGGAATCTGTGGTCGGAAGCGAGAGAGCGAAACCTCCACTCCCAGATTCCGACAACAAAACAGAAAACTCATTGAGCCTGAGATAGAGTGCTTGTCCACACTGATGTAGGAACAGGAGCAAATGCAAGCTGAAAAAGACAGATTGCAAGATAATGGAGAAACTAGTAGGAAGAAAAGTGAAAGAGACAGGACTGGGGGGGAGAGTATATAGAGAGGGAGGAGGAGGGTGAACTGGGAGGGCAGCTGACAGCCCGAGGACAAGAGACAAAGTCAATGCTGCTATAGTACCCTCTCAATGCAGGGAGGTGGAAGGGATCAGCCTGAGGGGGGGCGAGTCTAGGAAACATATTTTAAGGCAGCCCAGAAGGATCATGTCTCTCTGTATTGTTGCAGATGACATAGACACGAGGCATGAATCCTCTCAAAATAACTTAATCTTTTTATCCTTGCACACCAATCCTCCAGAGGTCCAGCTGTTTCCAGTGTGAGGAGATGTTCAGCCTAGCTGCCGTGAGCATGAAGTGGAGGAGGTGGAATTTATTGAGCGTGAGTAAGGGATGAAAAGAGAACAAGCACAAGAGGGGATCAAGCGGAACTAGAAAGCTACAGATCTCCAAGTGTTTTCAAGTATTGGTCCCCAGTAGCCAAGGATCATGGTACAGGTCCACCAGACAAGGACATGGTGCCCCCTCCCTCCCCACACCTCCAGCAGATGTCAGGTGTCTCCTGTGTCATTTTCGACAGTCTATGGGGTGTAATGTACCAGCAAGTGACTAGCTTGTAGAATCCCTCCTGGGAGGGGGGGGTATCCGGAAGGTGATGGGCCATTCAGAAAATCAAAGACCAAGTCTGGGGATCCTGTAGCGAAAGATCCTGAAGGTCCCCAGCTCATAAGGCAATAAAGGATGGAGCCGTGTGAGAGTCACGCTTCAGCAGGGGTCGGTACATTTTAGATATAGTGCGGTCCTTGTTGTCGGGTGAGACAAGAAGGGTTTCCATCATTGTAAGAGGGCGGGTGAGTGAGCCATGATTGGAGAGCATGGAGAGGTAATGACGTATTTGTAGGAATCTCCACAGTTCAATCTGCGGTAGGTCCAAGCATTATGACAGAGCTCAGAAATCCCTGCCGCCCAGTTCCTTGGGCAATTTCAGTATGGAGGTCAGATACAAGCTCCTCCACCTCCCAAAGGTGCCCCTCTCCATCCCAGGTGGGAACTGTGGGTTGGCACAAATTTTCAAAATGTGGGACTGATAGGGAGTCCAGTCATTCAGGCCATTAAGTCTATGCCAGGACCGAAGTATGGTCCCTAAAGTAGGTGACCAGAGCAGAGCCATGGGCAGGCAGGCCCAGGGTACCAGGAGCAGTTGAAGTGAGGGAACCTCAGTGTGATCAAGCATCTCGATGGTCAACCAGTCTGCTGACGGACAGTCAGCCGAGCAGTCAATTACTTTAGTGAATAGTGCTGCTAGGTGGTAGTCTTGAAAATCAGGCAAGCCCAAGCCCACAGTCACTATGGACCTCAGCAGGAGGGTGCCACTGCACCTGGGTCTCCTGTCGTTCCATGCAAATTTCATAATGAGTGTCTGTAGTGCTCTGAAGAAGGAGCTAGGGATCGTGATAGGTAGAACCTGGAAGAGGTAGAGGATCTTTGGTAACAGTATCATTCTAATGGTGTTCATCCTACTGAACCAGGAAATAAATGGATTCCTTCACCTGTGGAAGTCTGATTCAAATTGAGCCAATAATGGGGGAAAATTGTGTTTGTGTAGATTAATTGTGAAGGTCGTAATTCGGACCCCTAAATAAGTGATGTGGTCTTTTGCCCAAGCAAAGGGGCATAAAGCCTGCAAGACCGGGCAGCAGGTCGCAGGAATGCTCAAGTTCAGAATTTCTTATTTGGTAACATTTACTTTGGAGCCTGAGAGGCTGCCGTAGTCAGCTAGCAGCTTATCATGGTAATCAGGCAAATAAGGACAGACACAGTACACTCGGGCCCAGGCTGTGCACTGTACTGCAGAGGGACCTCAGACAGAGGCTCGAGGAGAACCCCAGAGTGATATATAGTGTAGGATTACTCTAGGTCTCGAGACAGTAGGCAGCGGAGAGTGAGTAGGCAGTCACAGCCACAGGCCAGAGCCACTGACCTGACAAACGGAGAATACATGAAGTATGAGAGGCCAGAGTCAGAGGAGACGCACCGGGACACACTAAGGGAGTCAGAGGCCGGAGCCAAAGGGTAGGCGCCCTGAGGACACACGGAGCTAGACAGTGGCCGGAGCCAATAGGAAGCACCCCGGAGACTACACAGAGTAAGTCAGAGGCCAGAGCCAAGGTTAAGCACACCGGAGACTACACGGAGTAAGTCAGAGGCCTGAGCCAAGGGTAAGCACACTGGAGACTACACGGAGTAAATCAGAGGCTGGAGCCAATAGGCACACCGGGGACTACAAGGAGTGAAACCACAGACACACCCAGGGGTCAGAACTGGTGCAGGTAGTCATAGAAGCCGGGGTCATACAAGGAGAGAATCCTCAGACAAAACCAGAGGTCATCACTGGTGCGGGTTGTCAGACAAGCCGGGGTGATACATGGAGCAAATCCTCAGACAGAACCAGAGGTTAGCACTGGTGCAGGTAGTCAGACAAGCCAGGGTCATAAACAGAGCGAATACTCAGACAGGCACCGATCACAATGGAGCAAGCAGATAATGTCAGAAACACCACGTAAGGGCATGACTCCCAGGCATAAAGAGGTATATTAAGGAGCAGAAGGAGGCGGAACCCAATTAAGGAAAATAGAATAAGTCCATAAACAGGTGTCCAAGCCAGTGCCTGTAAATACAATGTACAGAGGTAGTAGCCGCCACCATGCTGCCCAACACACTACCAGGGAAGGAAGCACAGGCTCACACCAACATAGGAGACTGTGATAGTACCCTCCAACGACCTCTCCCCCCCATGGAAGAAGACCAGCGCTAGCAGCGGTGCGGGCATGGAATGCACATAGAAGGGCTGGTGCATGCAGACCTCATTTGGTGGCCCAGGAACGCTCCTCAGGCCCATACCCTTTCCAATGCACCAGATATTGTACCTGACCTCTGACCCTGAGAGAGTCCAGGATGCTCTGTACCTCATACTCCTCATGACCCCCTACTTGAACAGGTGTGGGAAAGACTGGAGTCATAGTATAACGGTTACAAACCAGTGGCTTGAGGAGCGACACATGAAACACAATGGAAATGCGCATGCTAGCGGGAAGCTTGAGAGCATATGTCACAGGGTTAATCTTGTGGAGAACCCGAAAGGATTGGCTGACGTTCCTGCACCGTGTACCGACTTGGATTGGCTGACGTTCCTGCTCCATGTGCACCCGCACGGTCTCCGGTTGAGGGCGGTGATCCTTTCTCGCTGTCTGTGACAGCTGTGCAGTTTTGGTCTAGGTTGCGTCTGTGTTGCCCCGGTGACATTCCTATTGGCTTGTCCTACTATCCGGTCCCGGTTGGTTGCCTCCTCAGGGCGAGTTGCTCAATTCCGTTACTGTCACTGCAGTGCTCAGTTAAGCAGACTCCATTACTGCCACAGCAGTCTCCAGTCGCTTAGTCTCTGTTACTGCTACGGCAGAGTCCAAGTGGCCTAGTCTCCGTTACTGCTACGGCAGTGTCCCTGTGGCTCAGAGTCTGTTATTGTCACAACAGTACCTCTGTTGCTCAGTCTCCGTTTATGCCACATCAGTATCCAAGGGCTTGGTCTCCGTTACTGCTACGGCAGTGCTCTAGTTGCCTGGTCTCCGTTACTGCTACGGCAGTGTCCACGTCACTCAGTCTCTGTTAATGCTACGGCAGTGTTCACGTGGCCTAGTCTTCGTTACTGCTCCGGCAGTGCTCAAGTTGCTCAGCCTCCGTTACTGCTATTAACCCATGCAGTACCGATACACTGGGACTCTTTCAAGATCCGCCTGATCTGTGTCAGTATAAAGTGTTATGGACTCTATTCTTATACTGGACCTGTGTGGACTCATATATGTGTAACCTGTCTTGTGGCTGTACTATACTGAGAATATATTACAGGACCTGTGAGGGTTATTGTATTCCTAATTGTTTAATAAAACTGTGTTTTATCCAAACCTACTGTGTCTGTGTCAAACAAACCGTTACACATCCTGCCTCTGAGTGTACTGAAAACCGTTTAAACCCCTTCACGAAAACATATCTACCCTTTGGATTGATGATTGTGTCCACCGTGGTCCATGGCAGAGATCTGTGCAGGAGGACTGCCACCCCTTTTGACTTCGTACCCGCCAAGGCATATCACTGCTGAGGAAAGTGTTGACTGTTCAGGGTGTGGTGATCAGCTGCCTTGAAATGGGTCTCCTGTAGGAAGATGATCTGTGACCTCTCTCACACTACGTCACGTAAAAGCCTACTACGCTTCGCTGGGATGTTTAGGCCTCACATGTTGAGAGAGCAGCAACAAAATGCTGATAAATCAGCTATAATCAATCGGTATATGCGGACCGCCAACTACCCTGCCCAGGAGAAGAGGGGAGGTGGGAAAGGAAAAGGGAAGAGGATAGAGATGAGGAAGAAGCGGTCGGATAGACCAAGGTAGCCGACTCACCCAAGGAGCCGTCAAGCCATATGGCCCCAGGGTGCTATGAGCCCTGGTCCAAACCGAAGCTGGAGTCAGTGCCATAATTAGAGACAGTGACATAGAAGACCCAAAGGCTGAGACAAAAGGAACAGCATAGTGTTTCCACTTCGGTTGGTTGAGACCTAACTCGGGTGCACCCCAAGGGTTGAGATACACAATGATCCAGGGTCAAAAAGAACAGATTAAGGGGGAAAACAATTCAGACTGAGCATCTGGCAAGAGTCTTCAGCAAGGCAGGAGGGAAGCAGAATGATAGGGTATATGGGAAGGGAAGGAGGAAGGTTGTTAGCAGGTATATTGAGGGACAACCTTGATAAACTGGACCCCAGGAGGGGGCATATCAGGAGAGGGAAGGCTCTATTATATAGTTACATGTAGGGCCAACATGCTGTCGGTCCAGCAGCACCGTCCTCTCCAGACGACACCAGATCCAGGTGATAGGAATAAGGAGCTTGGACGACTGCAGGGAACCAAGGATGATCTGAAGAAGATGTCCTGTGGGTGTCGAGAAATCAAGTGGTGGGAGACTGGCCATCCTGAGTCTTCTTGACATGTGATTCGTACCACTGGCACTTCTGTTTGTCCCTCTGCAGCGTCTGGGTAGCGGTGGGATTTGCAGAGCGTTGCTAAAGGTATCGGCTTCATCCAGGGAACTAATATAGGCCGTTACTTCACCTTTCTGAGCTTATAAATGAAATGGGAAGCCCCATCTATATTTAAGTCTGTGTTTGGTAAACTGGTAGAGATCAGAATAAATCTCAACCACATGGTCCTCAATTTCTCTGCTAAGGCGTACAATGAATTAAAAGGGGGGCTGAGATGAAAACCAGGAAATTCTAGACCTGTAAGTTTGATTTCTATAGTGGGTGAGATACTAGAAGGGTACAAAAGGATAATATGCACTATTACATACTGATCATTGCTGTCATTAGTAAGTCAGCATAGTTTTACTTTCATTCTATGAAAGGGTAAGTGCTAACTTGGGCAAGGGTATAGCTATGGACTTAATATACTTACATTTTACTAAAACCTTTTTACTAAAACCTTTTATACTGTGCCTCACAAGAGATTGCTGCATAAACGGAAAAATGGATCAGCTTGTGAAACTAAATCTGTAAATGGATAGAAAACTGGTTAAATGAATGAAGAGAATGTTTATAAATGGTACCTATTTAAGGCGGTTTAAAGTTGTAAGTGGATTGTCTGAGGGTACCGTCCTGAGTCAAATGTTTTTTAGTTTGTTTTGTAATGATCTTGAAGTGGTCATTTAAAGTAGTTTCTTAATCTCTGCTGATGAAACTAAGCTATGAAAGGAAATACTGTCAGAAAAGTTTGGATAAACGCAGAGAAAGAGTGGAAAAGTGGCAGATGATATTTCATACAGATAAATGTAAGTTAATATATTTGTGCTGCAGAAACAAGCATGCTACATGCACATACCTGTATGTTCAGTTAATATATTCCTGCTTGCTCTAACCAGGAGGTGTTCTTATTGGTCCTTAAGGAATCCTTAACATGCTTTAACGTAGAGCAGGGCTGTCCAAATTTAGTCCACAAGGGCCATCAACAGGCCATGATCTAAGGATTTCCTTGATTAAGCACAGGTGTGTTAATCTGTGGCTCATTCATTTTGACTGACTCATCTGTGCTTAAGCAGGGAAATCCTTACAGCCTGGCCTGTTGGTGGCCCTTGAGGACTGAACTTGGACTACCCTGCTCTAAGTTAAAGCATTTTAAGTGTTCCTTGAGGACCAATAAGAACACATCCTGGTTAGAGCAAGCAGGAATGTATTGCCTGAGTTCTTTACAGGTTAGTAATTCAGATAAGGTTTAGGCTGGGGAGAAAAAATGCTGTAAAGTAAGAATGCTTTCAACAAAATGCAAAGTGAATGAACAGAAGAAAAATCTAAATCAAATCAATATTTGGTGTGATGATTCTTTGCCTTCAAAACAGCATAAATTCTTCTAGGTACATTTGCACACTTTTTTTAAGGAACTCGGTAGGTGGGTTGTTCCAGACATCTTGGAGAGCTAACCACAGTTCTTCTGTGGATTTAGGCTTCTCTCTCTTCATGTAATCCCAGACAGACTCAATAATGTTGAGATTGGGGCTCTGTGGGGACCAAACCATAACTTCTAGGACTCCTTGTTCTTCTTTACACTGAAGATAGTTCTTAATGACTTTGGCTGTATGTTTGGGGTTGTTGTCATGCTGCAGAATAAATTTGGGGCCAATCAGATGCCTCCCTGATGGTACTGCATGATGGATAAGTATCTGCCTGTACTTCTCAGCATTGAGGAGACCATTAATTTTGACCACATCCACAACTCCATTGGCAGAAATGCAGCCCCAAACTTGCAAGGAACCTCCACCGTGCTTCACTGTTGCCGCAGACACTCATTCTTGTACCGCTTTACATGCTTCAGTGAACTGCCTTCCGCTACAGCCAAATATCTCAGATTTTGACTCATCAGTGCAAAGCACCTTCTGCCATTTTCTGCACCCCAGTTCCTGTGTTTTTATGCATAGTTGCCTTGTTGCCATGTCTGAATTATAGCTTTTTGTCCACAAGTCTTCCATGAAAACCACTTCTGACCAGACCTCTCTGGACAGTAGTTGGGTGTACCAGGGTCCCACTGTTTTCTTCCAATTCTGAGCTGATGGCATGCTGGGCATCTTCCAGTTGCAAAGGGAAGTAAGCATGATGTGTCTTTAATCTGCTGCACTGTTTCCTTGGCTGACCACCACATCTGCAGTCATCAGTATTGCCCATTTCTTTGTTCTTCTTCAAAAGAGCTTGGACAGCACATCTGGAAATCCCTGTCTGCCTTGAAATTTCTGCCTGGGAGAGACCTTGCTGATGCAGTATACATTAAACTGTCTTCAGCAACTTCACCTTGTTAGCTGAGTTTGGCTGTTCCTCACCCAGTTTTATTCCTCCTACACAGCTCTTTCCGTTTCAGTTAATGAATGTGTTTCAACCAACATATTAAATTTATGAGCATTAGCATCTTTTTGATATAATTGTTTAATATACCTGACTATATGCTTACAAAATCCCTGACTTTGTGCAAGTATACCTAAAAGAATTGATGCTGTTTTGAAGGGTGGTCACACCAAATATTGATTTGATTTTGATTTTTCGTCTGTTCACTCACTTTGCATTTTGTTAATTGATAAAAATAGCATGTCTATTTTTGAAATTATTCCTAGTTTACAGCATTTTTTACGTATGCCTAAAACTTTTGCACAGTACTGTACATACGCACTAAATGGGAAACTACTTGATGGAATCCTTTTTAGAGAGGGATTTTGTATTACTAGAAGGCAATAGACTACACAAAAGTGTACAGTGTCACTCAGCTGTTCCAAGAGTCAAAAAGGTGCTATCATGTATAAAAAGGGTTATAGATGCATGGGACAATATATAATTCTACTTCTTTGTAAATCCTTGGTAAGACTATAATATTGAGTGTACCTTTGGCTTTTTAGAATAGACATTATTGAAATGGAAAAATAAAGAACCAGGACAATTATAATTATAAAGATAGATTAACCAAACAAGTTAGAGAAAAGCCGTCGGAAGGGTGATATGATTCATATTTAGGTTATTATTTATTTAAGACTAATTATTATTATCATTATTATTATTTATTTATATAGCACCAACTTATTCCGCAGCTCTGTACAATAGGGAATAGACATACAGAGGTATTAAATAGTACAATCAGATGTGAAGACAGAAGGATCAGAGGGCCCTGCTCATGAGATCTTACAGTCTAGAGGAAGGTAGGTTGGACACAGGAGGAGTAAGTGCTATTGAGTGTAAGTGCCTCCTGCCACATGAGCTGCCGGTTAGTGGGTGGGAGTGAGAAGTGCTGTTGAATGCAATGGTCCAGACAAGGGTTGGTTCTTGGTGATAGTGTTTATGGAGGTAGTTGATATGCTTTCCTGAAGAGGTGAGTTTTCAGGGAGCGTCTAAAGATCTGAAGGCTGGGGGGAGAGTCTGATGGTGTCGGTGGAGGGACCGTCATGCGTCCATATCGTACATTGGACCCATGATGGTTAATTTCCTGCCTCGGAAGGCCTTACTGGCAGATAATTTAGCTACTTTAAAAAAGTATTGACTACCATTGTATCTCTGAACATATAGGTAATTATGACAGTTGGCTTCAGTGCAGATAGGATCTTGGTTAGGGAGATATCCAATGGTCTTTTAGAGTCAGGAAGAATTAATTTTTTACCCACTTGAGTGCTTCATTATTTTTGGGGGAAAGGATCCATGGATATTAAATAGGTCATTAGTTAAATAAACAGTGATATCCTTTTTTCTACCATACAAATGTGACTGTCACCTTATTTTAAGATTAAGTTCATCCAGTTTTGGTGGAGCAAGGTTTTATTTTTATTAATTGTGTGGTTTAGGCAGGAAGGGAAGTAGGCCATGTGCTTAACTTAACAAAGGTATTTAACGTCTCAAAGTCTTGCATCAGAAATATAAATTATTAGCTCAAATAAAATGAAATACATTTTGCCAAGTTCTAAGGAGGCAGTTTGAACTTGCCCAAAATGTGTTGCTTATAGGGGTCTTTTAAATGCTCATATTAGAAATATGATAAGTCACAAACTAACCTTAGACCTTTAAGGACCAAACAAAATCACCTAAATAAGGTTTCCAGCTACATAAAATATTCCAAATTACATCCTTTTTTACAGCAATAAAAACCTGCCTGTAATATATTGCTGTTTTCCATAAATCCGTCTCTCTAAATCCTTCCTGAAATGTTCTTGAATTAGTGAGCTGTTAAGTGACAATGGACTTAATTTATTACACATAACTGCCTAATATGGACTCCACATTATTGCTTTATTAGTGATTTTTTTTTTTTTGCTTTATGGGAAGAGATTACTAAGATATGCATTAAAGGGCAATTATCATGTTTAACTACGTTTACTCTTATGGGAGCACACGTAGCGACAAGGCAGAAGTGGTACTGTGCTTCCCTGAAATGTCATATGTTTGTCATTTGTGGCATGTCAGAAAACTCACTCCCTGGGCAAACATCTAGAGCGGGGCAGACACAACTAGCTAGTGAGCTGCTTTAATTTAATCAAGCTGCACGTGCAGCCCCATAGACTGCTGGAGTTGGGTATGGTATTTAAACCGATCCATAGCAGTCTATAGGGATTGCTAGCAATGTCCTATGTTACTCTGAACTGCAAGCCTAGGAGACTACAGAGTTTCACTTTTTAGACCCCTTTTCAACTTCTCTGCTGATCCTCTGGTGTCTGCAATGAAGCCCTGGCTTCCCTGGCAGCTGTGCTCTCAGAGGAGCAGACCTGATAACAGGGCAACTATCAACCTAGACCAAGATGCAATAATAATGTATGTGTAGGGACACTTAGGGTCTTAGGCAGAAAGAAAAATGATTTGCAGTTCTGGAGTAATCCTGCATTCAGTCCAACTCAGCACCATTTCAATAGTAAGCTCTGTGTATCACCACTAGTGTAGCTCAATTTCCATTGTGAGCCCAATGGTAATGCTAGTGTAGCTCAGTTTCAACTGTAAGCTATGTGGTGTCACTAATGTAGCTCAGTTTCAGTTGTAAGCTATGTGGTGTCACTAGTGGGTATCCTTTTAAAAGGTTACACGCAAAAGAGCGTGAGACCTCTTAACACATTCATGTCACCTGCATAAAAATGACTACATGAGAATCTCACACCACATGACAGCACGAGATTCTCATGTCACCTAGTGAATGGTCACACGTAGAATAATTATAGAGCTGGTGATTCTCTTCACCTCCCAGCCATGCTATTGACTATATGTGCATTCTGTCCCCCAATCTTATATCTGCATCCAAGGAGCAGCCTTTTAGAAGTAAATACATGATGTCTAAGATCATAATAAAGTAAAAGTTAAACCTGATTTAGGAACAGGCTATTAAACAAAGACCCCTACACAAATACATACATGAGCTGCTCCTGCCTCTCTCCCCACTTCTCTGTGTGCTCTGCTCCTCCCTGTCATTCTGCACTCACATATGTATTTGTGTAGGGGGTTTTGTTTAATAGCCTGTTCATAAATCAGATTTAACTTTGACTTTATTATCTCTTAGACGTCATGTCTTTACTTCTAGAAGGCTGCTCACTGGCTGCAGATATAAGATCTGAGGACGGTATACACATATAGTTAATATCATGGCTAGGAGGTGAAGAGAATAACCGGCTCTATAATTATTCTATGTGCGACTATTCACAAGGCAACATGAGAATCTTACGCTGTCATGCAGTGCGAGATTCTCATGTTACCGTTTTTATGCAGGCGACATGGTGAATGCGTTAAGCGGTTGCACGCTGTTTTGCATGCAACCTTTTAAAGGTGAACCCACTAGTGTACCTACATTTTAATTGTAATCTCTTTGCATCACTAGTGTAGCTCCATTTCATTCACTCACACACCCTGTATTCCTGATGAGTAGGGAATCTTATGTTTTATTTCATCTGTCCCAAAGTATTGGTAAGGGGAGATTGACTGGTTTATTGCACTATTACCCCAAATCAACCAATGAGATTAGGACACACATCCCATCAGCCTGGAACAGTACTGCAACAGCCAATCAGGATGATAGCAGAAGCAGGTGAAACAATATATCAATAAACTGCTAGAAAATTAGTCAGAGAGGAGCTGATCAGAGAAAGAACTCCAGCCAAGAGGAAGCAGGGGTATAGCTGAAGCTGTGCTGGAGGGTCCTCAAACATCAGGTAGCCATGTGTATGTGCACATGTAAATAAGTATTGTAAATATTTGGGTGTAGTTATGTTAGTGCATTGTTTAAGTTAAAGGGATAGTAATGTTTCATAATAAAAACAGCTCTAATTAATCATCATAGTATTTGGAATTTGGAGAGTGTTATTTCAGTTCTGTCAGAGTTGTAGTTCAAGAGTAATTGAATGATAAAGTATCCCCCTCCTGACCCTTTTTCTGATGTAACACTGTTCAGCCAGAGCAGAAGGGAGGTACCCAGGTAGACTGCAGAGAGGGACAATCTTCAATTAAGATAAGGGAAAAACCTGAAAAGCTTGTCAAGGGGGGCAGGGATTTCATTGTTTTCATAGGAAGAAGATTGTCCCCTTCTGTTATCTGTCCAGTCTATGGACTGCATTCCACATCTGAGAAGAGATTGTTTACAGTAGGTAAAAGGCGCAGGAGGGGGAAACTTTGCTTGTGAATGTCTCATAAACCATAAAGGTTTGAGAGATAAGACTTGTATCATTATTCATGTTTTTTTAATACCTACAAAATAAAATAAAGTTAAAACGAAGTATTACTATCCCTTTAAGATATATGTTATTTGATTTGTCTATGTCTTGTAGTAATAATTGGGCCTTATAAGGAAAACTAACTAATTCTGTGGATTCTTGGATATCCTGTGTGTTGTATTCTAATACATTTCTTTTGATTTTGAATGAAGCTGACTCTTTCATGCAGAACCCCATAGTCTAGGTAGTATAGACAGGGAAATAAGTGTTAATTGGAATAAGCCAGGTGGTACTTACTTTAATGTACCGTAAAATCTCGGCTATAATACGCACAATTTTACCCCACTTCACCTTATGTTATATGTAAGATATGTAAGATCTTTTTTTAATGCTGGCGATCCCTTCCCTCCCCCGGCGCTATCCGCTTTCATAATAAAGCAATAAAGCTTACTGAGGTCTGTAGGCAAACTTCATGTGCATCTGGGTAAATCTCTGCGGGTGACATGCTTGCCTTTACCGGCCGCCCGCCCGCTTCCTTCCATGGCTTTCAGGACCTTCTGCCTCCAGCCAATAGTAATGCCCTGTGTACCATTAGCTGGAGGCAGAAGGTCCTAAAAGCCATGGAAGGAAGTGGGCGGGCGGCCGGCAAAGGCAAGCATGTCACCCGCAGAGATTTACCCAGATGCACATGAAGTTTGCCTACAGACCTCAGTAAGCTTTATAGCTTTATTATGGAAGCAGATAGCGCCGGGGGAGGGAGGGAAGGAGGGAAGGGATCGCCAGCATTAAATTTTTTTTCAAGAAATGGGGAAAACAAGGGTGCGTATTATACATAGGCAATCTTGTTTTCCCCTAAATCTTGGGTATAATATAGACCTGCGTATTATACACAGGTGCGTATTATACCTGAGATTTAACGGTATGTATGATAAATGCATTGAGATATTTACTGTCTGGATAAGTCTCAACAGGAGTTATCATAGGGAGTAAGACAAATAAGCCATTGATGGTTATATGTAGACATGTATATGTTGTATTAATCTATATGTGGTTATATGTGGCTATTAATGAATAAGTGGTAACATTATGCACATAGCACACTTATAGTGACATCCTTTCCCATATGTATATATGTAGATATTTATAGTTAAAATAAGAGAAATATATATATACTAGTTGAAGAGCCCGTTACACGGGCCACAATGCCACTGCCAGCCGGTCATAGGGTAATCATGCACAGTAGAGACTGCCCGCTCCGCGGCTGATACAGAGCTGGACGCTCCTTAGGAGCATCCAGCTCTGTATCAGCCGCGGCGTGGGCAGTCTCTACTGCACATGACTGCAGCACGCACAGCAGCCTCTACTCTGCATGACTGTGTTGTTACGCATGTTTTAGTGAATTATTATATAGGATATTACCTAAGACTAATATAAGTTACAAAGTTAACACTCAGGTTTGTTCTTTTGTATTTGTAAAAGCGGTGGTTCGACACCATGAAACGCGTTAGAGTAATTTTTATCAAGGGAACTAATCTTTTTTTAATCTCCACTATAGATCGAGTTTGGCACTATTCTAATTGTGTATGCTGGTTTTTTATTATTAAATATTTTTGAACATATCCTGAGCCATCATTAGTTGATTCATTATTATTTTTATTCCAATTTATGAAACTTTTTCTGTGGATATTATCACAACTATTCACCGAAGGATCCTGTCATATCTGGAGCAGAGACGGGCTCGTATTCACTGATTCTGCTGTTGTCAGGTTAATCATAGTGCTTATGAGTAGACATTGTTTGATTCCACGTATGTGCTCTTCCTTATTGTGTTACACTATTTGGCTTCCTTCTATTTTTCTGTTTTCTGCACAGGCATTGAGAAGAACTAGGGAAAAAAGAGACTGGGATGAGAGGCAGAAATGGAGTGAAAGGAGAGAGAGAAGCTGCAGTGCTGACATCACAAGCAAAACATCTCCCCTATAATGTTTTCAATTGTTGGCAAGTATGCTGCAGCTGCTGGAAGTGCTGCAACTGCTCCCAGTACCTCAGCCTCAGGATGATTTGGCGGCTACTACAAGCTAACTGCAGACCATCTATTGCACTCAGCCTGATGTTCCAAGAAGAAATGTAGTAATTCTGGGGTAAACCAACAGCAACATAGGAGGCAAATAAAAATTTACATTTATATAAGGGGATCATTAACACTTTGAATTCTCGATGCCTGAAGCAATACATTCAAAACCATATTTAAGTCAAAGGGAATTTGGTGAATCTGTGTTTGTCCCATATAGTGCAGTTTTTTTGCTCCATAATTACTTAGATTCTTATTGGTACATCAGTGTGATTGTGTTGTGACATAAAACTGGAATTGCTCTGATACTGGTTGCTTTATTTGAGGGGGCGTTGATTGTGTAATTGAAAAAAAAAAAAGTTTAGTCAAACAGATTAACATTTCTTTTCACATTCTGACAATATATTAACCCTTTGATTGCCAGAGGGAGATGCTTTACAATGTGCTGCGTGCCCCTCTGGCACTCAAAAGGTTAATGAAAGTTCTACTTTTTAAAGTAAAACACTGTGAATGATAAAGTAGTGGCAATGTGTTGGAGATTTATCTGGCATTCAAGGGGTGAACCTTTTGAATGCTGGAGGGGTACAAAATGCATTGCAAAGCAATGTGTTCTGAATCATGGCACTTAAAGGGTTAATACATTGTGTCTCTGTGTCTCTCACTATATCTCTCTCCCCTGCCCACTCATGTACAAACAGGGCCGGTGAAAGGATTTTTGTATACACAGGTGAAGGTGCATTTTGATGCCCCCCCCCCCACGACCTAGACACAATCCCCTGCTCCCCCCGCCCTTGCCACAATCCCCTGTCCCTGCCCACATATTCATCTCCACACTCTCCCTACCTCCACATTACCCCTTCCACAATGCCCCTTCATCTCCACACTGCCCCTTCCACAATGCCCCTTCATCTCCACAGTGCCCCTTCCATCCCCACATTGCCCCTTCCATCTCCACATTGCCCCTTCCACAATGCCCCCTTCATCTCTACAATGCCCCTTCCACAATGCCCCTTCATCTCCACAATGCATCTTCCACATTGCCACTTCATCTCCACATTGCCCCTTCCATAATGCCCCTTCATCTCCACATTGCCCCTTCCATAATGCCTCTTCATCTCCACATGCCCCTTGATCCCCTACCTTGAGTCCCTGGGGGTCTAGCGGCATGCCATAAGAAAGCTCTGTGCCTCCTTCAGCACAGAGCTGAAGCTCCCGTGCGCTGTTCTCAGTAATGCAGAGCACTGGGAGATGATGTCATCTCCAGCGCTCTGTATTACTACAGAGCCTGGGCCGCTCTGCATTGTTCCACATAGACTCCACGAGGGAGCGCTTGGTAGTGTAAATCAGCGCTCCCTCGTGGCCGATATACATATTTAATAAAAATGTAAAAAAAAATCCCAGCTTTCCCGTTTTGGGCGGCCCTCCGTTGTGGCGCCCTAAGGCAGCTGCCTGTCCTGCCTTAATGGTAGCGCCGGCCCTGTGTACAAATGAATTCCCTGCTGCTGTTTCTCTCTATACTTGCTATTCTCATCAGCACCTATAGCAGCATCTCTGCCCTATCCCTCTTACTGACAGATGAGTCACTTCCTGTCTCCTCACAGGAAGAACCTATCAGTGCAAATAAAAACTGAACAAGCATCAGTGGATGTGCCTGATGATCTTGCCTCCTGTATCACTTCATCACAATTGGTATCCAGATTGTCATATGTGGAAGGATGGAGAGACAAAATACTTCATGAGTATCCTTCAGACTAAGATCACTCTGTGGTGCCACTTCTCAGAGAATTTGACATCCAACTCCTAGTGATGAAGTGGATCATTAACCTGTACAGTTAAATACTCCCACATACTCACTTAACTCATTTTCACCAGTGACAGAGGATGAGGTTTCCTTCCTCTTTACATACTCACACTTAACCACATGTCCTCTTGACCCAATCCCATCACAGCTCATGCAAGAACTTTCTCTACTACTAACTCCAACCCTTACTCATTTACTCTACCCCTCTCTGACAACCTGACACTTTCCCATCCTCTTTCAAGCATACAATAATCACACTCATCTTAAAGAAATACTCTGTGGACCCAAACTCACTTTCAAGCTACTATCCCATTTCTCTTTTCCCGTTAATCCTTAAACTCCTTGAACGACTTTTATACAAACGTCTCACAAAATTCATCTGCTGTCATTCCCTCATAGATTCCCAGCAATCTGAATTCCACCCTCATCACTACACTGTGACTGTCCTCACTACAGTGGCCAATGACTTGTTATCAAGTCAAAAGGCCACTAACCCTTACTCATTTTCCTGGATCAGTCAGCAGCTTTGATACAGTGGATCTTCCACTCCTCTACCAAACTCTCCACACCTTAGACCTCTGTGACACCACCCTTTGCAGGCTCTCATTCTACCTCTCTAACCGTTCCTTTAATGTTTTCTACTCTGAGTCTACTTATTCACCCCTACCACTATCTGTTAGAGTACCACAAGGTTCAGTCATGGGCCCTTTTCAATCTACACCTCTTCCCTTGGAAAACTTGCTGGTGACAGCCAAATCTATCTTTCCTTCCCAGACCTCTCAACTTCTCTCCTGCACAGTGTATCTAATTGTCTCTCTGCTGTGTCTTCCTGTCTGTCCTCCGTTCATCTAAAACTTGACACAATCAAAACTGGACTTATAAGCATTACCCTAACTGTTAACAACACCACCGTCACACAACCTCCAAAGAATGCTGCCTGGGGTTTATCTTCGACTCTGCCATTTCCTTTATTCCTCAGATTTAATCTCCAACTCTGCTGCCTCCATCTCTAGAATCTGACCTTTTCTTCCTCTAGAGACTACCAACGTTCTAATCCAAACACTCATCATGTGCTGTCTTGACTACTGTAACTCACTCCTAATTGGCCTTCCTTTCACACAACTAACCCCACCACAGTCTGTAATGAACTATGTCGCCAGAGTAATCTGTCTTACACATTGATCCTCTAATGCCACTCCTCTCTGCCAGTTCCTATAGTGGCTTCTGTTAGCATTTTGAATTAAATTCAAAATACCGGTGCTAACTTACAGATCCCTTACTAACACTGCACCCCTCTACATTTCATCTCTTGTTTGCAAATTCACTCCTAATCACCATCTTCACTCTGCACAGGATCTTCTCTCAGCTTTTATTACATCCTCCCATTCCCGCCAACAGGGAGAGACGGCAAGAGAGGGCTTCAATTTCTGTTCCGGTATATCAACATCTTACTGTGTTTGCTCCTTCCAGCACCACCTCTACGGAAACTGAAGAACCCATGCAGATAGGTCTTGTCCAAGGACCCTTGTGTCCTGCTGAGAAAACTCATAGAAGAACACTGATTCTGTGTTTATACTGTGGAAAACCAGACCACCTCCTTCAAGATTGTAAAGAGAGACCTCGTCAGCCCAGTGGTAAGATCCTAGTATCCACTACTGGTGCTTCCTTACACCCTGAAACATCCTCATCCCATCTGTCTGTCTGCCAGTTTTCGTACAAGCTATGACTGATTCCGGAGCCAGTGGATGCTTCATCGACTCCAGTCTTGTTCAGAAATCTTCTCCAATGAACATCCAAGTGGTGGATGGGAGACCACTGAAGTCCAAACCCGTCACAGAGGAGACTATTTCCCTATGTGTCATCCTCGGACATCAATATTCAGAGCTTCTAGAATTCGACATGGTCCAGTCTCTCTTATTCTCCCTCATTCTTGGGTTGCCTTGGCTCTGACTCCAGAATCCTATCATAGACTGGAGATTGAGAACCCTTACCTTCGCTTGCCCCCACTGTAAGTCAGATTGCCTTCCTCCATCCAAGACTCTTCATCTGATTATGGAAAGCACTCTTCCCAGCAAAGGAATTCCCCTTCTTCCTATTCAGCATTCCTCCTTCTCTGATGTTTTTGAGAAAAAAGGGGCAGACACTCTTCCACCTCATCGGGTCTATGATTGCCCTATAGATTTTCTTCTCGGAGGTCCTGTACCCTTTGGTAGAATTTTTCCCTTGTCAGAACCTGAATTACGAGTATTAAAGGAATACATCGATAAGAATCTTAAAGAAGGATTCATCCTTCTACTTCCCCTACAGCGCCCGGAATCTTCTTTGTGGGGAAGAAGGATGTTGGATTGTGACTCTGCGTAGACTATAGGGAGTTGAAAAATGTTACCATTAAAAACATCTACCTCCTGCCTTTCATTTCAGAATTATTAGATTGACTTAGCTCTGCTCATGTTTACTTCAAACTGGACTTACGGGGGGGCCTACAACTTAGTCCAGATCCGCAAGGACAATGAGTGGGAAAAGGCCTTCCGTTCCAGATACGGGCACTTTGAATACACCATCATGCCCTTTGGCCTTTGCAATGCCCCAGCCACATTCCAATACTTTCTGAATGACGTGTTCCGAGACTACTTGGACATCTTTATGGTTGTCTACCTTGATGACATACTTGTCTACTCCCCACTCTGGAAGAACACCAGATACACATTCAGAAGGTTCTTACTCGACTCCGCCAATACAACTTATATGCTAAACTGGAAAAATGTGTTTTTGATACAGATACTGTGGAATTCCTGGGATACGTCCTATTACCTAGTGGGCTATGGATGGACCCTTGTAAAGTATCCGCTCTAGTGGAATGGCCACATCCCACAGACAAAAAGGGAGTCCAGAGATTTGTGGGCTTTCCTAACGTCTATAGAAGATTCATTAGGAACTTTTCTCATATTGTACGGCCCATTATTGAATTAACCAAGAAGCATGTGCCCTTCTGTTGGACCGAACAAGCCCAATCTGCCTTGTCCTTGCTCAAAACTTACTTCACTTCTGCTCCTGTCCTTGTTCTTCCAAACTCGACAATACCTTTTATAGTGGAGGTAGATGCCTCCCAAACGGCTATAGGAGCAGTACTCTCTTAGAGATCAGGTGAGAAGGAACAACTTCATCAAGTAGCCTTTTATTCCCACTGCCTAACCAACCCTGAGAAGAATTATGAGGTCGGAGATAGGGAGCTATTGGCAATCAAACAAGCCTTGGAGGAGTGGAGACATTTGCTAGAAGGGGCCATGCCTCCCATCATCATCTTTACTGACCACCGTAACTTGGAGCATCTCCACACAGCTCATTGCCTTCACACTTGCCAGGCCCAATAGGCCCTATTCTTCTGCCATTTTAGGTTCCATATCACCTTTAGACCTGGCTCAAAGAATGGTAAGGCAGATGCCTTATCCCGAACTACCAGTCTTGAAACAGAACCATCCAAACAAACTGAAACCTTTTTTCAGCAGGGGCATTTCTTAGCCACTTCCTCTTCCATTCGAGACCGTATCAAAGAACTCTCCACCATTCCAAATCATCTCACTGTACAAAACAGATTTCTTATGCATTTTTGTACCTCAGCCAGCTTGCCTAGAGATCCTACAGCTATTACATGATTTGCCCATAGCCGGTCATGGTGGTCAAAAGAAAACAGAGGCATTGGTCCTATGAACCTTATGGTGGCCTGAGGCACGTAAAGATATTGAGAGGTACATAGCATCTTGTCAAACCTGTGCTTGTTCCAAAAGCCTCTATGTAAACCCCTCTGGGTTACTCCAATCTCTACCTGTTTCGGATCGTCCTTGGTCCATTATTTCCTTGGATTTCATTACTGATCTTCCTCCCTCACAAGGACATACCTGTATTATGGTGGTGGTGGACAGGATCCCAAAGATGGCACATTTTGTTTCCTTCAAAGGCCTCCCTTCAGCTTCAGAGACTGCTCAACTTTTCATAAGCACAGTCTTCCGTCTCCATGGCCTTCCCGAAAACATCATATCTGACCGAGGTTCACAATTTACATCCCGCTTCTGGGTGCTGCTGACGCCACGTTTTTCATTCCAATATGCCATTGCGGAGAGGAAATTTCCATATTCATATCAGACAGTCCCTCTCTGAAATGTTAGGCAAATCCTCTCTGTATGAGAGAACCAGCAGAACCCCTGACGTAAGATTCAGCCTATGTGGGCCTTGTCAGTGGGGTGCAGCTGATTCCCTCTAGGCATATGGAAGCAAGGGCCTGTGCCTGGAATACTTTTCCACTTAGGGAGACTACAAAAACATGTGACAAATGGGCACAGAGAAAGAATAAAATTAAGGGTTTTGTTCAAGGCATGGTAGCCTCTCAGGTGCTTCTTAAGTCATGTTTTTCACTCCCATATACCATTGCAGAGAGGAAATTTCCATATTCATATCAGACTGGTCCTGCCCTCAGACAGTCCAGCTTCAAATTGGCAAGCAAATACTCTCCGCATGACAGAAACAGCACAGTCCAGGAGGTATGTTCTGGCCTATGTGGGCCTTGTCAGTGGGATGCAGCTTATTCCCTCTAAGCACATGGAAGGAAATGCCCATGCCTGGGATACCCTTCTAAATTAGAGAGACTACAAAAACAAAACATGTGATGAAAGCACACCAAGAAAGAACACATTTTAGTGTTTTGTTCATGGCATGGTAGCCTCTCAGATGTTGCTCAAGTTACATTTTTCACTTCACTGAAATTTCCATATTCATATCAGACAGTCCAGCTCTGAAATGTCAGGAAAATCCTCTCTGCACTAGAGAAACAGCACAACCCCAGAGGTATGTTTTGGCCTATGTGGGCCTTGTCAGTGGGGTGCAGAATATTCCTTCTAATCACCCTTCTAAATTAAGGAGACTACAAGAACAAAACGTGTGACGAACACACATTAAGTAAGCACCAAATTAAGGGTTTTGTTCAAGGCATGGTAGCCTTTCAGGTCATACTCAAGTCATGTTTTTCACTCCCATATACCATTGCAGAAAGAAAATGTCAATATTCATATCAGACTGGTCACACCCTCAGGCAGTCCATCTCCAAAATGTCAGGCAAATCTTCTCTGCACAAGAGAAACAGCAAAACCACAGATGTACATTTCAACAAATGTGGGCTTCATCAGTGGGGTGCTGCTGATTCACTCTAGTGACATGGAAGCAAGGGCCCATCCCTGGGATACTCTCCAACTAAAGGAGACTACGAAAACCAAAAAGCATGATGAACGCACACCGAGAAAGAACAAAATTCTTTATCTTGTTTGTTCTTGTAAGTCTCCCTGAGTGGAAGGGTATCCCAGGCATGAACCCTTGGTCTCCATGTGCCTAGAGAGAGAGTGAGCTGCACCACACTGACGAGGCCCACATAGGCCAAAACGTACATCTGTGGTTTTGCTGGCTATCTTGTGCAGAAAGGATTTGTCTGACATTTAGGAGCTGGACTGTCTGTGGGCAGGACCAGTCTAATGTGGATATGGAAATTTCCTCTCTGCAATGACATTTGGAGTAACAAAAGTTAATTTTGACATAATTTGAAGCAAAAATTCTTGGTTGGCATTTCTGTCAGCTACTGTTAGTTTGTTGAAACTGATGACATCATGAAACAGTACTGAAATTGGCAGCTTTACCTTCAGGAAGCTCAGAGCAGCTGTAAGCTTCCCTTCTCTGGTCTGTCTTGCAGATAACTGGCTCCTTGTGGTAGCCTCAATTAATAAAATCTCCCCTGACTGGGGAAGTAATTGTACCCTAATGTCCAAGCACAGCAGACCCAGAACATTGATTGGGGAGTGGGGTGGGGCTAGTGCTTCACCGTTGTAATAAATAGGATGTAATATTTCCTACATTGGAATAATGTATCAACTTTTTAATCCTTTCAGTGCCATAGGGGGTGTGTGAAAACCATTTCTTTGTCATGAGTGGCACATCCTTTATCACTTGAAGGGTTAAGGCAGGATATTGCTTAGTAAAAATGTCATTTTTTTTCTCCAAACAACAATGAAAATATTATCCAGAAAAGGAGAATGTTCTCAGACAACATGGAAATGATTGATTAAAAAGCTGTATCAACAATACAATTTATGATGTCTAATAGACCAATTCATTATGGGAGACAGAAGCATATTATGGCATTGCTATGTTATAGCATAATAAGGCTGATGTACGAAAAGGAATTCAAGCTGTTCTGGAGCAAACCACCTGTATCGTGGGGGAGAGACTAAAATTCCCACTCACTGAAAAAATGCATTGGATATCTCAAGCATTAAAGGGGTTAATCAACCCTTTTAAATCAATAGCACTTTTCATTTGACCCCTATGGTGCAACTGTTTTCCCCTAGAATTTCTTCAGTTCTTTTTAGTACATTAGACTTAACCCCTTACGGACCAATGCTGTCCCAGGACCATCACGGCTGTTGTGCACTTAAGGATCAGTGATGGTTCTGGCACATAATGAAATTCAGGGGTCCCCGTGCGGCTGCACACTGTTTTGGGACCCATGAATCCAATGCCAAAAGAAATCCCTGTGGTCCTTAACTGCCGAAAGTGTACCTCGAGGCCAGTCCTTAAGGGGTTAAGTACCCCTGCTACTATAAACTAAATGTTTTATTTTTAAGAGAATTATAAAAATGCTGTAGAGCCATTTGTTTGTATTATAACAAGCTTTTGAGAAATGAACCTTTATTTCTTGATGGCACTTTATGCTAATTAATGTATGTGCTGGGCCCACATTCCCACATGTTGTAATATGAATATATCTAGAGATATCCCATACACTTGGGGTATTTCTAACAGCTTTATACTTTGCCTCAAAAGTAGCTAATTAGCATACTGTGCAAGGAATTAGCATAAAAGACCACAAAAACATAAATGTTAATATCTCAAAACTATTAATTTTACAGAGTAATGGCTAGTAAAACATATAGTCAGAGTTTTAATTATCTGTTAACCCTTTGCATGCCAGATGGGGTGAGCTACGCATTGCAAAGGGTTTAATGGATGTTTCAAAATAAAAGCAGCTCCAATTAATCTACATAGTATTTGGGCCATGGAGAGTGTTATTTCAATACTGTCAAAGTTGTAGTTCAAGAGTAATTGAATGATAAAGTATCCCCCTCCTGCCCCTTTTACCTAGTGTAAGCCACCTCCCCTCAGGCGTGGAATCTGGTCTCTTGACCAGACAGCTCACAGCGTGGGACAATCTTCTTACTGTGACATAAGGAAAACCCAGCCCCCCTTGACAGGTTTTGCAGGTTTTTCCTTATGATCACTGAAGATTGTCCCTCTCTGTGATCCATCCGGACAGTTTTCCAGCTCTGAGGTGAGCAGTGTTAGACTAGGTAAAAGGGGCGGGAGGGGGATACTTTATAATTCAATTAATCTTGAACTACAACTCTGACAGTATTCAAATAACACTTTCCAAAGTCCAAATACTATGATGATTAATTGGAGCTGCTTTTATTGAGAAACATTACTATGCCTTTAAACAAGCTAAAATGGTTATGGTTACAGGTCCATATTTTTTCCTTTTTTTTTTCCTAAATCAGGCAAAAGAAATTAAAAAAAAAATAAAGAAGAAAAGAAGATTAAAAAAAAACAAAGAACAAAAACAAAATGTATATGAAGCAGAAAGCTGCATTGCAGCAGTGACATCTTTTTGCAGGAAAAGACATTCTTATGTTATGGGCTGTCTGTTCCAGCCAGTGATGGAGAACAAACAAGATGAGTTTGAAATTTGCTCTCATCTAAATAGACACTACCCAGGCACACTGAGAAGAACCCAATTACATCCCAGCTTCGAGGGCCACAAATCATTTGTAGTACATGATATTTAATAGATATTATTCTGCCCAAAAAATGATGTGAACGGTTTTTCTCACCTTGCACATGGAACACGATTAACCACAGCTAAAAATAAATCCATGTTGTGAGTGGATGGACTGCACATTGCCAAATCCCATTCTAACTAGCTGCCCACCATAATTATGGCTGCTTAATACCTAGGACCTATGTTTTAAAGAAAAGTCGAGGAGTTCTGGGTCAAACCATTTGCACTATGGGGGAGGACTGAAACTCCCCAAATTCCTGTTGATTTAAATGGGGATTTTAACCCCTTGAATGAAAGTGAGGTCTCCAGCAAATTGCTTCACAATGCTTTGGAGAGCTGTCTGGTATTCAAGGGGTTAAAATCCAATTTAAATCAATGGCCATTTTTAGTTTTCCCCTATAATGAAAATGGTGTGCCCCAGAACGCCTCTACCTGGTTTTTGAACATATGTCCTATATATATATATACATAGCAGTCCTGTCCGATGTATTGCAACCAAATAACTGTCTGGACACAGGGAAATGTAGGTGAGTTGTCTGGTTTTCTGCACAAAGGTGGCACTACTAATATATATATATATAAACCAATGCAGCAGGATGCACTCTCGATACTATGAGTAAATGCCTGGGTGCATGATCAACTTATTTCCATAGTTCATGAATAAATCAGCACTCTCAGGTCTTTTACAGGATGCAACAAAATGTAACTTAATTCAAGTTACATTTTGTTGCATCCTGTAAAAGACCTGAGAGTGCTGATTTATTCATGAACTGTATGTATATATATATATATATATATATATATATATATACAGGGCTTAAAATTTTAAGTCCTTTGCTACTAGCCAGACCTGAAAAGTTACTCGCCACTGCAAGCCAAAACATACCAATCAGGGCTGAATTTCTACTCGCCAGGGCTAAATTTTCACTCACCATTGGCTAGTGGCAAGTGGAAATTTTGAGCCCTGTATATATATATATATATATATATATATATATATATATATATATATATATATATATATATATATATATATGTACCTCATGGGTCCTTCAGGGACGTTCACCCCATGACGTGCATGTACATCCTTGGTCCTTAAGGGGTTAAACTAAAACTTTAGAATAATGACTCTCAGGAGTAGGAGTATTCCTGTTTTATTCAGTAGGAGAAGAACTACGATGCATATTTTTTAAATAATAGAGTTCTACTCCTCCTTTTAACACCTTATCCCCTTAAGGACCAGAGATCTGGGAAGTGATCTTCCCTTCCCTTAAGGAACGATTTGAAGTTGTTTGGTGCGCTGGCACGCGTGACTGATGACGTGCACCGCAGTGCCGAATGGGGGTCTGAGAGAGACTGCTCCGGTTCTGGAGAGGTCAATTTTAGATCCTGCTAGTGCTTACAGCGCTCCCACAGGAAAGCTCCCACAGGAAAGCTGTAAGCACAAAGTATGCGACTTGCCAGGACCATCACTGGTCTTTTAGGCAAGTTTACCGGTGACTGTTCTGACACTTCACTAGTCGTTAAGGGGTTAAGGACTAGCGGAAAGTGCAATCCATTGTACAGCCTCTAGTCCTTAAATGGATAGTAATGTCTGAAATAAAGATGATCGCCGAGTCTTTTCTATTGTAAATCTAACACATTGCGCTATGTTTAACAACTTATTTTGATGATGCATAAATATCTCCCTCCCGCCCCTTCTGGCCGCCTCCCACTGAATCTCTTATCCGGTTGTGGGACCGGACGGATGCAATGAGGGACAAACTTTAGAGAGTAAGTTTAACCCCTTCCCAACCGCTGACGTACCAGGACCGTTATGGCGGTCCAGCACTTAAGCACTGATGGTCCTGGCACACCATGGAGTTCAGGGCTCCCGGCGCGGCTGCACACTGCTCCAGAAGCCCTGAACCGGAAGTGAAAATAAAAAAAAAAAAGCCTCGTGGTCCTCAAGTGCCGGCAATGCGTGTGTGCGCCGGTCCTTAAGGGGTTAAGGAAAACCCTGCCCCCCCCTTGATGAAGGAGGGCAGGATTTTCCATTGCTTACTGAAGATTGTCCCTCACCGCTCTGCATCCGGATCAGACTGAGAGGATCAGTGACGTGGGGAGAAGGGGCGGCAGGGGGGTCTTTTTAAATTTAATATCTTTTGAACTACATCAAAGTAAGTTGTTAAACACAGAGCAATGTGTTACAACTACAATAGAGAAGACTCAGCGATCTGCTTTATTGCAAACATCTACTATCTACTATCACTTTAAAGGGATTTTTTTTATCTGTATAGAAAGTGGAGTTTATAGCATGTTCCATTGCAATGAATAATTTCATACTTGTTTAACAGCAAAAGGGTTAATATATTCCTGATAAATCAAGCTCGTTACGTTGAGACTAAAACAGTGCCCAGCGGGTAGATTTGGATCTCATAGTAGTCTTTATCTAAGTGGTTACTTGACTTTGACAAGATTCCTGTTGAGTAGTGTTTGCTAAATCCTTCCAACACTGAAAGAGTTAATATTGTTCCATTCTTATAAATTAAAAGTTGCACCATATGGATAAGTACATATACCCATTGATTTAAAAGGGGCTTTTAACCTCTTGAATGCCAGCGATCTCTAATGCATTGCTTCTCAATGTATTGTAAACTGCTCTAGCATTCAAGGGTTTAAAAGCACATTGGAATCAGTGGGGAATTGTGCACTCAAAGGCAGAGGCATACCTAGAAGCCACCAGGCCCTGCTGAAAAAATTGCCATGGGCCCCCCCAACAACATTGCCCCCCCTTGGCCATCTCCACATTGCCCTCCATTGCCCCCAATCTCCACATTGCCTCCACATTGCCCCCAATTTCCACATTGCCCTCAATCTCCACATTGCCTCTACATTGCACCCAATCTCCATATTGCCTCTACATTGCCCCCAATCTCCACATTGCCTCCACATTGCCTCCAATCTTCACATTGCCCTCAATCTCCACATTGCCTCTACATTGCACCCAATCTCCATATTGCCTCTACATTGCCCCCAATCTCCATATTGCCCTCCATTGCCCCCAATCTCCACATTGCCCTCCATTGCCCCCATCTCCACACTGCCCTCAATCTCCACATTGCCTCTACATTGCCCCCAATCTCCATATTGCCTCTACATTGCCCCCAATCTCCACAGTGCCTCCAATTTCCACATTATCTCCATATTGCCCTCAATCTCCACATTGCCTCCACATTGGCCTCAATCTCCAATTTCCTCTACATTGCCCCCAATCTCCACATTGCTTGTACATTGCCCCCAATCTCCACATTGCCCCAATTTCCACATTACCTCCATATTGTCCTCAATCGCCACATTGCCTCCAATCTCCACATTACCTCCATATTGCCCTCAATCTCCACATTGCCCCTATTTACCCCCCAGTGTCCATCTCCTACCTCCCTGGTGGTTCAGTGGTGTGGAAGGAGAGGCCTGTGCCTCCTTCTGCACAGACCTCTATACAGCTGGAGCTCCTGCTCGGTCCTCTCTTCAGTAATGCGGAGCGATAGGAGATGATGTTGTCTCCCAGCACTCTTCATTACTAGAGTGCCAGAGAGGGAGCTCAGCTGCTAGAGGCCTGTGCCAAAGAAGGCACAGACCTCAACTGTTTTCTGTGGGGGAAGTGGTCGCAGGGGGCGGCTGGGCCCCTGAAGTGACAGGCCCGGTTGCAGGTGCGACCCCTATTTTTATGCCAGTGCTCATAGGATTACATCTACATGGTATTAGACATTTCTAATATTGTCAACAACAAATGGTGGGATTAAACACTGAGGCTGATGTACTATTAAAGTAATGAAATTCTAGTACATTTCCATTAATTTAAATCAGACTTTTAACACCTTGAATTCTAGAGAGTTTTCCAGTGCATTACGAAGCGATGCAATGGAGACCTCTCTTGCATTGAAGGGGTTATAATTCCCCAACTGAAGTGATAATGCATTTAGATTGCTCCCGAATTTCACAACATTTCTTAGATTATCACCCCCACTGTTGGCGCTGGGATACATGCATGCTGATTTCGTTTTGTCCTTAGGGTACTTATAAACCCTTCTGCAACATCCACATGCAGGCTTGGATTTATGGGAACATTTCATACAGCAGGTATCTTAGGCTTTCTGTGGAGTGCAGCTGCCAGGATTGGATTGCAACTTTATGTATTCTGAACAAAATCCCTGAACAAAAAATCCCTACATCTGTTTTTGGCCTGTATTCCATTGTGCTTTTCCATTTCCAAAGGGTTGTTTCTACAAATATCTTCATAGGCTTAAAGGGATAGTAATACTTCGTTTTAACTTTATTTTATTTTGTAGGCATTAAAAAAACATTAAGAATGATATAAGTCTTATCTCTCAATCCTTTATGGTTTAGGAGATATTCACAAGCAAAGTTCCCCTCCCCGCCCCTTTTACCTAGTGTAAGACATCTCTTTTCAGATGTGGATCAGGTTGTATGACAGGACAGATAACAGAAGGGGACAATTTTCTTTGTATGAAAACAATGAAAGCCCTTCCCCTCTTGACAAGTTTTTCAGCTTTTTCCATTATCTTAATTGAAGATTGTCCCTCTCTGCAGTCTACCTGGGCACCTTCCTTCTGATCTGGTTGAACAGGGGGGGGATACTTTGTTTGTGAATATCTCTTAAACCATAAAGGTTTGAGAGATAAGACTTATATCATTCTTCATGTTTTTTTAATGCCTACAAAATAAAATAAAGTTAAAACGAAGTATTACTATCCCTTTAAAGGGAAAGTAAATGTTTAAAAATAAAAGGAGCTCCAATTAATCTTCATAGTATTTGAGCCATGGAGAGTGTTATTTCACTACTGTCAGAGTTGTAGTACAAGAGTAATTGAATGATAAAGTATCCCCCTCCCACCCATTTACTGATGTAACACTGCTCACCTCAGAGCAGCAAGACTGTCCGGATGGATCACAGAGAGAGACAATCTTCAGTGAGCATAAGGAAAAAACCTGAAAAACCAGTCATGGGGACAGGGTTTTCATTATGATCACAGTAAGAAGATTGTCCCTTGCTTTGATCTATCTGGTCAAGTGACCAGATTCTACATCTGAGGGGAGGTGGCTTACACTAGGTAAAAGGGCAGGAGTTGAACTACAACTCTGACAGTATTGAAATAGCACTCTCCATTGACCAAATACTTTGAAGATTAATTGGAGCAGCTTTTATTTTGAAACATTATTATTCCTTTAAATGTAATCTGCATACTTGGGAATATTCCGCAGAGTATCAAGGAGGGATTGAGATGGGAGTGGCCAAATGAATCAATTAATTTCATAATGTGGGTGGGGCTCAAACAAGGAGAGCGTGATTGGGAGGTGGAAAAGCTAAAGAGAAATGGGCATGGAAGTGGGCAAAGTGGGGGTTACAAGGGAACCATCCTCTGTCCTCGGGATGAGTGTCCCCAGGGATGATAAAACCTGTGATAACCATACCTGGGAACTTTGCTGAGTGAGATCAATGACGCGATTCGCATCCGAAAAGGGGTGGGACTTACTTGCGAATGGGGGGCAGAGCTTCATAACTACACAAAAAAATGGAGTAATAGGTTGGGGAGTAGTAGTGGGATGGGAGTGGTAGGAACACACTGGGAAGACATGGAATTGGGCAGAGTTTCATTAGAAACACCCCACATCTGGGGAATCAGCCTCTGCCCCGGAGACCCGGTAATTAGAAGCCACAACCGGAGTCTGCAGTGCCAATCCGGCGAGTTCCCAGCTATGGTGATATGACAACTGCAATGTAATCAAGGTCTTTATTTGAATAAGTGTAAAACAGGGGTAGTCAACTGCTTGACCGCTAGCTGTTTGGAACTATAACACCCGTCATGCCCAACCAGCCACCAGCTCACTGTGCATGATGAGAGCTCTATTCCCCAGTAGCTGATGGTCAGACAACTGACTTCCCTGCTGTAGAGGTTACATTGTCCTCCTCTGCTATTTCCCTCTCATGCTCCTCTCACTTGCCACGGTGATGTGTATAACAGCTAGAGCATCATCATCTGACACAAAGGGGTGCCCCCCAAGGAAAACAGTTGTGTATCCATAGTCCTTCTCAACCATCAGTGAGACTTATGCATAAAAGAGGGTCAATTGTCCAGTCTCCTGCTGATTTAACTGGTGTGTTTTTTAAATATACATTTTTAATGCATTTTCAAAAAGAAGAAAGCAAGATGCAAAAACAGGAAAGAATGCACATGCAAATTAAAAGTTGTTAGAGAGTCAATGCACAATATTAAAGGAATAGTAATATATCACAATAAAAACAGCTCCAATTAATCTTCACAGTATTTGGGTCATAGAGAGTGCTCAGAGGCGTAACTAGAAGTCACCGGGCCCTGGTGCAAAAATTGCCATGGGCATTCCCCCGACTACATTGCCCCCATCGGTTATCTCCACACTGCCCCCAATGTCCACCTCTCCACATTGCCCTCAACCCTCTACATTGCCCCCAATGTCCTCCTCTCCACACTGCCCCCAATGTCCACCTCTCCACATTGCCCCCAACTCTCTACATTGCCCCCAATGTCCACCTCTACACATTGCCCCCAACTCTCTACATTGCCCCCAATGTCCTCCTCTCCACATTGCTCCCAATGTCCACCTCTCCACATTGCCCCCAACTCTCTACATTGCCCCCAATGTCCTCCTCTCCACATTGCCCCTAACTCTCCACATTGCTCCCAATGTCCACCTCTCCACATTGCTCCTAACTCTCCACATTGCCCCTAATATCCACCTCTCCACATTGCCCTCAACTCTCCACATTGCCCCCAATGTCCTCCTCTCCACATTGCCCCCAGTGTCCGTTTCCTACTTCCCTGGTGCTCCAGCGGCGTGGCAGTAGAGGTCTGTGCCTCCTTCGGCATAGACCTCTATGAAGACCTGGTGCTCCCGCGCGGACCTCTCCAATAATGCAGAGCGCAGGGAGATGATGTCATCTCCCAGCGCTCTGCATTACAAGAGTGCTGAGCGCAGCTAAATGATGTCGGTGGCACCGGTCAGAAGGGTCACAGGGCCACCCCTATTGTTACGCCACTGAGAGTGTTGTTTCAATACTGTCAGAGTTGTAGTTCAAGAATAATTGAATGATAAAATATCTCCCCTCCCACCCCTTTTACTGATGTAACACTGCTCACCTCAGAGCAGAAAGACTGCTGGATGGATCGCAGAGAAGGACAATCTTCAGTGAGCATAAGGAAAAACCTGAAAAACCTGTCAAGGGGGCAGGGTTTTCACAGTAATAAGATTGTCCCTTGCTGTAACCTGTCCAGTCAAGAGACCAGATTCCACATCTGAGGGGGGGTGGCTTACACCAGGTAAAATGGGAGGGAGGGGGATACTTTATCATTCAATTACTCTTGAACTACAACTCTGACAGTATTGAAAGAACACTCTCCATGGCCAAATACTACGAAGAATCATTGGAGCTGCTTTTATTGTGAAACATTACTATCCCTTTAAGTGCATCTACCATAATCTGCAGTTTAACTGGTGCTTTTAACCCATTGAATGCTAGCTAGAAAAAAGGAGAAATTTGGGATCGGGAACTAACCAGCTGTGTTATATGGAGGAAATAACATTTCCCATAATCCCCCCTGAATTAAATAGGTCTTTGTTTTAACCCCCTGAATGCTAGAGAGGAATGCAACACATTGTAGAACAATGTAGTGGAGTCCTCTCTAGCATTCAAGGGGTTAAAATCCATACCTAATTCAATAAAAGTTTGTATTTGTCTTCTACGGTGCAGATGGTTTAGCTCATAATTGGTCCACATTTTGTTCACAGTCCTTTTATTTTTATGGTGAATTTTAGATTTGTTACATATATAGGGACTTATGTACAAATTAAAAGATGTGTAACTAGAGTGACCACATTTCAATTCTGCCATTCAGGGACACTGCAGATAGGGTTGCCACATTTTCCTCCAAAAAATACCGGCCATAGCTGTGAATCAGGGAGGGCGGAGCCACAAAAGGGATTAGCCACAAAAGGGAGGAGCCACAAAAGGGGCAGAACCACTCAATGTTGCACGACCCTACAAAATTGAGCTTCAGGCTTCTCATTACAGGTACCGGGTGCAGGAGCTCAGTTCTTATAAAGCAATGTGGATATCCTGAAGCACATTTGTATCTGGTCTGTTAAGAGGACCAGAGGGATGTTGATGGTTTTACACACTCTATGGTACATTAACCCTTTGAATGCCAGGGGGTACGTAACAAATTGGAAAACAATGTGTTGTGTAGCTCTCTGGCACTCAAAGGTTTAAAGGTCCATGTATACTGGACAGTGACATCTAAAGAATATCTGTGCAAACTGAACAATTACATCACTTGGATCTCTGTGATGTCAGATAAGGAGGCTGATGTAATAAGAAAGTGGAGCAATTCTGGAGCAAACCAGCTGTACCACAGGTAATTTTGTTTGCTCCTGAACTGCTCCACTTTTAATCAGTACATCAGCCTCAGTGACATCACATGGAAGACTGTTCATATTGGACAATTATATCAAAAGAACCTCTTTGTACCTAGAACAGTAACATCACATGGATCTTTGTTGATACTGGACAATGACCTCAAAATAATCTTTTTCCATACATCACAGTGAC
Organism: Rhinophrynus dorsalis; assembly: GCA_037306005.1. Taxonomy (NCBI): domain Eukaryota; kingdom Metazoa; phylum Chordata; class Amphibia; order Anura; family Rhinophrynidae; genus Rhinophrynus; species Rhinophrynus dorsalis. The sequence goes on along the minus strand of CM074719.1, from coordinate 38,774,358 downwards.
GTGACATGGATCTCTGTGCATACCGGAAAATGTTTGGTATCACAGTGCATCACTGTACATACAGTTCTTGTGGTGTGTGCAAGTGTGACCATCACAAGGATCTTCATATCCTGGACAGAAGGACAATAAGATCTGCTCACTGTCATGCTTGTGATAGCAGAACACACTGTACATAACAGTTTCTGTTATATGGTAAGAAACTGTGGCCTTTATGTATAAAAGCAAAAAAGGTTCTATTCTGGGACAATAAAGGCCACTGCCACTGTGATATATGAGACATGTGGTGGGCAACCTAGGGCCCTCCAGCAGTTAGGACTACAACTCTGATCACCCCCACAGCGGTTGGCTGACTTCAGACAATGGTGCTTATAGTCCTTAACCACTGAATAGACTTGGATTTCCCACTGCTTTATCAGACTGTTGTGAGCATACACCCATACAGTCCCTGTGACAATTATATGTATACAGCCCCTGTGACATCAGTGCACTCCCACCCAGTGCCTCACTGTATGCCAGACTGGGTCCCGGATAACCCAGGGGTGTGACCTCTTAGGCTACTTTGCACACCCAGCCTCTCTCACCTCCCGGGGATTCAATGCCACCTCCGCTTTCGCTCTTTTCCCCCGTGATCCTAGCGCAGAGGCACGTCTTCACTGAGGCAAGAGCCTCAGCCTGACATCACTTCCTCCCGCACTAGCGGTAAACGTGGTAACTGACGGAACTTTGCGTTAAGCTAGTGAGACAGTCTCGAGTGATACTGACATCCCATCTCATATGTGTTCTATCTGATATAATTCTTTTGGTTCCCAAATAACTTTTATGAAAACCACTGATTAATTATCCGAAATAATACCTCTCTGTAAATCCTAGCACAACACACATAAATACCAGCTTTTCAATTGCTGGTATAGCAGTTATACCGGCACCGGCTCCAGTGCACTAATTACCAGCTGTGCCGATAAAATACCATCCGGGTGTCAACCCTAACTGCAGAGAGAAGTGTGCACCACAGAGTTCTAAACACTAGGGAGAGAACTGCTTGTCTGCTGTGACTGAAAGTGATGCCTGTGGTGGGCTACATGATAATCTACATCATGCCCAGAGCCTACACTACAACAAAATGGCACTGCAGCTCCTGTTTGAAGTCAGGATCAAGGCTCAGTTCGCTGTAGTGTTTAGAGTTCTGTCTGGGAGCCATTTTCATGTAGCCCAGCAGAGGCATCACTTACTGTCACAGTAGACAATGGGCAGTTCTCCTTCTAGTGCTCTGGAGTCTTCATTCAAGGACTTTGCATTGTCACAGAAGAGGGCTGCCAGGGACATGGAACGCACATTTAAAATCTGGGACTGTCCCGGGTAATCGGGGACATGTGGTCACTCTATGTGTAACCTGGAGTCTTCTGTTTCACAGGGGGCAAATAAAACTTCCCTTTAACCCTTTGATTGTCAGAGATTTGCAACGCAATCAAAAGGTTAATTGAAATAGGGCATTTAGCATCTGGAGTGCTAGAAAAGGTAAGACAGCATTGAGAAGCGATTCTTTGAAGACCACTCTAGCACTCAAGAGGTTAAATGCTTGGTTTACATCAATGGAAATGTTTATTTATCCCCTGTGGTTCAGTTGTTCAATGTCTTCTTAGTACATCAACTTCACTGAGGCCTAGATAACATTACAGGTGATAAATATCATTGGCTTTATCTCACAGATTCCTACAGACGTATACGGAGACATGTGTAACTAAAACCAGCACCGGAGTCCAGGCCTGAGTCAATGGACATATTTCCCTATTCAATGACAGTAAATCATAAAGCCTCACTTGCATACCTGAGAACAGGGGAGGGCTGGCCTGGGGGAAGAGGGGAAATTGGCCCCTTGGTCGTTTATATGCCTAGGCCGGTGGGCCACATACTCTCTAAATCTCCTGCTTGCTGCTGTAAATGGATTTACACAAATCATACTACAGATCTTCAATCCAAATGGAGTGCCACTATTAGCATAACCCATTTCCCTTGTAAGCTTTATAGTATCACTAGTGTAGCTTTGCTTAATTTGTAAGCTCGGTAGTATCAGTAGTGTAGCCCCATTTCAACTATAAGACTTGCCTTACTTCCAATTTTAAAATTAACAAAAGGGAGTTGGCTGGGACAGTGGCCTTGAACGATAGTAGAAATGGGCCAATTGATTCTGTTTGCTCCCCGGGCCACATGTTGCCAGCCCTCCCCTGCCTGAGAACCTTCTTGTCCCAAGCCTCAGGAGGTCCACTAAGGTTTGGGAGTAGGAGTGTCCAATTGACCAGATTTGATTTGTAAAGTGGGCAGGGTTTGATTGAAGTGGTGGAGGTAGAAGAAGGGGAGGTGGGGTTTTCTCTTAAAATGGGCAGAAAGTGGGAGTAACAGGGTAGAGAGTAACGGGAACTGGTAGTAAAGTAGGCAAAGTTACAATGGAACTTACTGAGCCTTGAAAATCAGCCTCTGCCTCCAAATACTGTCACGGTAACCAATACAAAAGAATGTCATACACAGGTAAACTGAAATAAAACCACCTTTATTGATAATACACATATAATAGGCAATTCCCCAGCAACCCCAGAACTGGTAAACAGACAGACCAAAGTCCACTATCCAGACTGACACTGGGCAGAGGTCTGCACTACTCGGAGTGGAATAGCGAATGAAGAACCTCGCCTATGGTTCTATCTGTTAAGCACCCAGAGGTATATGCGTACTACGTCACGGTACTAAATGCCGACAGTGGCAATCGGAGTAGGGACAGCACATGCCACAGTACAGCTTATGCAAATAGCCAGACAAGCCTATGTAATACGGAGTGAGTAGTCAGCCAGAGCCACAGTTCAGAACCGGAGTGGGTAGTCAGATAAGCCAGGGTCATACACGGAGCGAGTTAGTCAGCCAGAGCCACAGGTCAGAACCGGTGTAGATAGTCAGACAAGCCGGGGTGATACAGGGAGCGAGTAGTCAGCCAGAGCCACAGTTCAGAACCGGAGTGGGTAGTCAGATAAGCCAGGGTCATACACGGAGCGAGTTAGTCAGCCAGAGCCACAGGTCAGAACCGGTGTAGATAGTCAGACAAGCCGGGGTGATACAGGGAGCGAGTAGTCAGCCAGAGCCACAGGTCAGAACCGGTGTGGATAGTCAGACAAGCTGGGGTCATAAATGGAGTGAAATCGGAAGCCAAGCAAGGGTCACAATGAGACGGAGCAAATGTAACAATTACTAACAGGAACACCACGTAAGGGCGACTAACACTAGGCTCCAGGAAGTTTAAATAGGCACTCAGAAAGGAAGGAATCAATTAGGCAAATCGAATACGTGCGTATAACAAAGCGCAGCATCCTGAGACAGCAACGCGCACCTGCACCCATGACCACCAGATAGAGCTGAGCAGAAGTGTAAGGGGAACTGGCAGTACGGATGCCAAGGTACACTGTGATACATACCTGGTAATTAGGTATATGTCAAGGTTTGGCTGAGCTGCTCTAATTCTGCTAATTGATTCTGATGTCTGAGCTAATCTAGCACTCTGGTATCCATTGCTGCTGCCTTCTCTGCTCTGGGTCAGGCTGAATCAGCTGACCTCTCTGTGATTACTCACCTGACTCTTATCAGACAACCCTCCCAGGGTATTTAAAGCAGCTTGGCTCACTTCCTGTTTGCCCTTGTGTCTGATTCTGGCTGCAAGTGCGTTCTCCTGAGTTGCTGATTATATATGCATGACCTGGCTTCCTCTGATGTCCCTTCTGAATCCTGACTCCTGGCTTGTTCCTGACATCGTTGATCTCCATATTCCTGACCCCCAGCTTGGCTGAGTAACATGCTTGGATCCAGACCCTGGCTTTTCTTTTGGTTTACACTTCTGGATCTCGATTTTGCTTTGTTTGCTTTAGTTATTTTAATAAAGGTGTTTTGCATTTTACATTTTTGTGTCTGGTTCCTGGTCCCTAAAAGTATATAAACTGGAATCTCCAGGCATTGTTTATGGTGTATTACGCAAGGTGTTGGGGTAATGGTGTGAGTGTACATGCTATGGGCCTGGTATGTGGGACTTGCAGACATTAAAGTTCTCGTGAAAGAGGAGATTGTCTGCTACTACGCAGTCATATCCATTAGATCAGACCCTGGGGTGCAGTTAACACCAGGGTGGGTTGCACTGGCAAATTTAAATATCTGTACCTATGAGAGTGATGTTGGGATGAGGTTGTACAGGAGATGTTCATTTCTGCTTTGAAGTTTTATAACAAGACTCTGCTCAGGATTTAAGCTCGGTTTTCTTTTGTGATCCCTGCTGTCATCATCACTGCAGACAGGGCTAGTCAATTTTTTTGGGGTGGGACGGATCGCAACAAGGGACAATCTTCATTCAGTAAGTATAAGGTAAACCCTGCCCCACTAGATGAAGGAGGGCAGGATTTTCCTTCTGCTTACTGAAGATTGTCCCTTGCCGCTCTCCATCTGGACCAGCTGAAGAGGCAGCATGATGCAGGGGAGTGGGTTCACTTTTGAAATGTCGCACGCTTAAGAGTGTGCAACCTTTTAATTAATTCACCACGTTGCCATGATCAAAATGGCGACATGACAATCTCGCACTGCATGATTGTCATGTCACCTACTTAATGGTCATATACATTTTAACCAATTACTAATAGTGTATGTATTTACCAGGTGTCAGTGTCGATGGGGGATCATCATACACCGATACATGGAATTCAAACTGCCTGCTTTGAGGATTCTTATTTTACAGCATTTGATGGACATTACGCTGATCAAAGGAAAAGTATTTTCTGCAGCACACAGAGGTGCTCCAGCTAAAAGTGTCTCTTACTTAAAATGTAGTAACAGCTGGAGTGCCTCTGTGTGCTGCAGATAATACTTTTCCTTTGGTCATGCGCCTTTAAAAGTATTATCTGCAGCACACAGAGGAGCTCCAGATGCTACTACATTTTAAGTAAGAGACACTTTTAGCTGGAGCGCCTCCAGCTTTTAGTAATTGGTTAAAATGTATGTGACCATTAAGTAGGGGAAATGACAATCTCGCGCTGTCATGCAGTGCAAGATTGTCATGTTACCATTTTGATCATGGTGACACAGTTAATTAGTTAAAAGGTTGCATGCTCTTAAGCATGAGACATTTCAAAAGGATACCGGAAGGGAGGGGGATCCTTTGTCTTGAATAGCGCTTGAATTACAACACTATAAGTAACTATATATAGAGTAACATGTTAAAAAATTGTAAATAATACTTGAAGATAAACTTTAATTGAGGTATTACTATCCCTTTAGCAACCATGGCTGTGAGAAACAGCTACCGTAAAATCTCGCTTCACTTATGTGAAGTGGGGGGGGGGGTGTTATACACAAGAGTATATATTTTTTTTTTTAAATTGTGTTGGCAAATACATTCCCTCCCTCCCCCAGCGCAATCCGCACTTAAAATAAGTCTTACTATGTTTAATTTAAGCCCCCGCTGATGTCTCCAGCCAAGAAGGCAAAATACAAGCAATTTAAATGTTCCCTGTGGGCGGCATGCTTCCATTCGCTGCCCGCTTCCTTCAGTGGGCTGTCAGGACCTTCCGCCTTCAGCCAATGGTAATGCCCTGTGAGGATCTCAAGGTCCTCACAGGGAAATACCATAGGCGGAAGGTCCTGACAGTTCAATGAAGGAAGCGGCACCGAATGGAAGCATGCCACCCGCAGGGAACATTTACATCGCTTGTATTTTCCTTCTTGGCTGGAGACATCAGCGGGGGCTTAAATTAAACATAGTAAGACTTATTTTAAGTGCGGATTGTGCTGGGAGAGGGAGGGAATGTATTTGCCAACACAATTTTTCTTTTTAGCAAGGGGGAAAACAAGGGTATGTATTACACTTAGGCACTCTTGTTTTCCCCCAGAATCTTGGGTATAATATATACCTGCGTATTATACAAAGGTGCGTATTATACCTGAGATTTTATGGTATATCTTACTATACCAGGAGGGCAACAGTATAATTTTCAGATTTTCAAACGTGTCTTCTATTTTTGATTCTATGGTGAGAAATAATATTAAAATGTTGTTCTATAGTAATATATATCAGGAGGGAGTTTAGCTCCCCTTGCAGGGCCATATAGTAGTTAGGCCACATTATCAGCCCTTCCTGCTTGCCCCTTACAGTTTTATGGGGCCACACAGAGACTGGGTCCCTGGATTCCTGCCTTCTATTGGTCCCCCATCAAATTCATGAGAATCCAGTTTGTCAATCACTTTTAAATAAAGTATAAACAGAATGATTGCTGTTGTTTTTATTCACTAACATTTCTGGTAGTCATTATCTCCCCCCAAAATGTCAATCTTAAAATATAGGGCATAGTTTATGCTAGTAAGGGTTTTTCTGAGTTACTTTTATTCATTGATCTGATATACAGCTAATTTTAATTCTAGGCAGGGGAGTAATTACAGGAGAGGCAGAGGGTGCAGTTGTGATTGGGCCTAGCATCCAAGAGGGACCATCAGCTCTGCAATATCCTTTGAGCCGATACAATCAGACCAATTTACTATCTTGGCTGGAGGTCACTCTCATCATCACATAGTCATGCCAGCCAGTAAGACAAAAATAGCGTTGGTGACAGGCAAGTCCCCAAAATGACAAAATGACAGGCAAGTCCCCTCTGCTTGGAAACACCTGCTAACCCCAGATGTATATTGTGGCCTTCTTGGGCCTTGTCAGAGAGCTGCAGCTAGTTTCACTAGGCACTGAGAGTAAGGGGTCCATGTCTGGATTACCATTCACTCTTAGGGAGAGCATCTATGAATATTCGAAAACATTTGAAGGTGTGTGAGAAGTTCTGAAAATGAACAAAAGCGCATATTTCTTCTTCTACTGGTAGTCATCACTCAGAAGCATCACGTTTTAGCTCTCGAGTGCCATGACATTTCCACATACATATTAAACTAATATCACCCAAAAAGACAGTCCAGTTCCCCTCATCACAGAAACACCAGCTAACTCAGGACATGATTTTGGGCCTTGTTGGACAATGTCATGCAACTAGTTTCTCTAGGCATTGAGAGTAAGGGGTCTGAATAGAAAATTGAAAATTGTTCCCCAATGGGTCAAGAGTGATGTCTAGATAGATGATAGCTCCAGGAAGCCCAGATGTATACAAAAACCACTTTATTCAGATAGCACCCTGTATTCACAATGATATGAGTTACCTTAATCAGTATAATATTAAACTGGTGTGGAGTACGAGAATAGTGGAGAAGTTACAGTGGGGGACCTTGATCACACAGGTCCAGAGCAGCCAGTGCATGGAAAGAATTTACTCTGTATTATAGAAAATGAAGAGGTAGAACTTTGCATTTATTTATAATGTGTGTGTGTGTGGTAGTGGTGGTGGTGAGGGGGTTAAAAACTTCAACATTTGAATATGTAAGATTTGATCTAACCAGTTGTATGTACTCATAATATAGCATAAAACACTCTTTTCAGAATTAATCCTTTGAGTGTCAGATGGGAAAGTAATGTATTGCTTAGCGATGCATTGGCTACCCCACTGGCATTCAAATGGTTAAATAAATCTCCAAAGGAAAGGCTGGGATTTCAGAGGTAGAGGGTTTGACATATCAATGAGAGGCACAAGGCTTTAGTACATGAAATAGGTAACAGCTTAAAGTGGATCTATCACATATAGATATCTAATGCTCATTAGATAGAGCATTTAGCGAAAAAGTTTAATATGTTAGTCATTTTTAAAAAAAAACCCGTTATCTACACAAAAATTCAAGTTTAAAACGTGCCCAGCAGCCTACTTCCGCTTGATGCTGTGTCAAGCTGCTTGCCACACAGAGGCTGCTCCCGTCCCACTACATAGCATCCTCCGATGATGGAGGATGTCTGTCTCTAAGTTGGAGCGATCTCATTGGCAGAGATCGATATCTAGCCAAAGAGATCACTCCAGCTTAGAGATAGACATCCTCCATCATCGGAGGATGCTGTGTAGTGGGACGGGAGCAGCCTCTGTGTGGCAAGCAGCTTGACACAGCAGCAAGCGGAAGCAGGCTGCTGGGCACGTTTTAAACTTGAATTTTTGTGTAGATAACGGTTTTTTTTTTTTTAAAATGACTAACATATTAAACTTTTTCGCTAAATGCTGTAATGAGCATTAGATATCTATATGTGATAGATCCACTTTAAGAAACTGTTTCACCCATAGTAACATAGTAAATGAGGTTGAATAAAGACACAAGCCCATCAAGTGCAACCTTTGCCTCATACCCTAGTGACATGAGAATCATATAGCTATCAGTTTACTCACCAGCATCACAGCGAGGATGAATACGTGTTTTGGTTCATGTATAGGCAAAATTAAATTTGCATGAAACACTATATAGTGAGCACATAGCCTGTGTACAAAATAAAAGAAAACCGTAAAAAAATAAGATGAAATCTGATTTCATTTTCGAATCGGGAATGAATGGATCCTGCTCTTCCGAGGCAAATTTAAAAATGGTTTCAATAGGGTTATTTTTGCTCACAAGTCTGGATTAACGAAAATAGGATCTGTGAAAGGTTAAACTTGGTGGACTTTCTTCGGGTTCTGTATTAAGTGGTACTGGTACTACACAACAATTTCAGCTGCAATTACTATAAGCTTTCTGTGTATCAAGGTTACAGGCACAACACAGCACAGACACATCCAGGGGCGGATTGTAGGGGAATACCAGCCCGGGCATTTTTTTTTAAAGCAGCCCACTAGCTGCACCGAAGTTCATATCGACACCCCCTTGTGGTCCCTGTGCGGCATGGGAGAGCAGGCTCCAGGATATTATGTCATATCTTGGAGCTCTGCATTAACCCTTTGAGTGCCAGAGGGGTATGCTTTGCAATGCGTTGCGTACCCCTCTGTCACTCAAAGGGTTAACAAGGAACGCAAAGGCTGTCACAGAGAGTGCCTGTGGCAACACAGACCTCTCATTCAAAATATTGTGGGAAAGTGAGATCCTCTGATCTCCCCCAAGGCCCATGATCTAGTGGTCCACCGGGTTATGCCCGATCCCCTGATAGGACAATCCGCCCATGGGCACATCAGAGAAAAAATGGGGGGGTGGGGTGTATATATGTGGAGAAATAAACAAAGGGCCATATGTTCAAAGGGAAAATGACAAAAAAATGTTGTATGAAAGACAAAAATAAGTAATTGTATGCATGAACGACATATTTTCTATACAGTGTACGGCAAAAAACTAGTGATATCCATTGTGTACGACACAACTGCAGAATTGACAGGCAAAGGGGCGTGGGAAGGGCGTGGCTAAACTATTCTCCAGCGTCGTATAGAGGAAAAGAAAATTTGTGGTAACTAACGACAAAAAAATGTCTACAAAAGACAAAATTTGTACGTTAAGATAAAAGTGGAGGGAACGTAAAGTTCTGAATGTGAGAATTTTTGTCTTTATTTAAGACATTTTTGTCGTTAGTAAAGACATTTTTTAAAGACATTTTTTGTCGTTAGTTAAGACATTTTTTGTCGTTACATAAGACAATTTCAGTAAGGACAAATGACATATTTCTGATCACAACTGACACTCTCTGAAAATATTACTGATCCCAACGACACTGTAATTTGAAAAGTCGTTTCAAACAACAAAAGCTATTTCGCTACTTCTTTGAACATATGACCCATAGTGAAACTCACTAATTGTGCCAAAAATAAAGACTGTTTTAGTGGTTAAACCTTAACACCAGGAATATAGCCTGTTTTTAACCCCTTAAAGGGATAGTAATGTGTCATAATAAAAGCAGCTCTAATTAATCATCATAGTATCTGGACTTTGGAGAGTGTTATTTCAGTTCTGTCAGAGTTGTAGTTCAAGAGTAATTCCATGACAAAGTATCCCCCTTCCGCCACTTTTACTGATGTAACACTGCTCAGCCAGATCAGAAGGGAGGTGCCCAGGTAGACTGCAGAGAGGGACAATCTTCAATTAAGATAAGGGAAAAACCTGAAAAACTTGTACAGGAGGACAGGGCTTTCAATGTTCTCATAAGAAGAAGATTGTCCCTTTCTGTTATCTGGTCTATGGACTGGATTCCACATCTGAGAAGAGATGGCTTACACTAGGTAAAAGGGGCAGGAGGAGAAACTTTGCTTGTGAATATCTCTTAAACCATAAAGGTTTGAGAGATAAGACTTATATCGTTCTTCATGTTTTTTTAATGCCTACAAAATAAAATAAAGATAAAACAAAATATTAGTATCCCTTTAAAGCAGAGCTATCATGTCAATGCAAGTCACCACCGATTCATTCTTAGTATCAATGGAATAATGAAAATAAGGTAATACATTTTGTGAAGCTTTGACATCATTTAAATTGTAAATGGACGGACAGATGGACAGTGCAGGCGCACAGATCCCACTTTGCCAAGATGGCCACACTCTTCTATTCATATAGGTACGATACAAAGTGATGATTTCAAATGATGCTGACACTTTACAAACTTTATTACACTATTTTCGTTATTCCATGGATACTAACAATGAATCAGGGGTGACTTCTATTGACACGATAGCTCCGTTATAAAGGTATTAAAAGCCTCATTCAAATCCATGGCAATTTTGGGAATGGACATCAATCCTCTATGGTGAAATTGGTTTGGCTAAATATATTTCCTGCTTGCCTTTATACTTAAAGGGATAGTAATGTTTCATAATAAAAGCGGCTCTAATTAATCATCATAGTATTTGGACTTTGGAGAGTGTTATTTCAATTCTGTCAGAGTTGTAGTTCAAGAGTAATTCAATGATAAAGTATCCCCCTCCCGCCCCTTTTACTGATGTAACACTGCTCAGCCAGAGCAGAAGGGAGGTACCCAGGTAGACTGCAGAGAGGGACAATCTTCAATTAAGATAAGGGAAAAACCAGAAAAGCTTGTCAAGGGGGGCAGGGCTTTCATTGTTCTCATAGGAAGAAGATTGTCACCTGCTGTTATCTGTCTGGTCTATGGACTGCATTCCACATCTAAGAAGAGATGACTTACACTAGGTAAAAGGGGCGGGAGGGGAAACTTTGCTTGTGAATATCTCTCAAACCATAAAGATTTGATAGATAAGACTTATATTGTTCTTCATGTTTTTTTAATGCCTACAAAATAAAATAAAGGTAAAACGAAGTATTACTATCCCTTTAAGACCTGACTTGCTATATATGCAAGTTAAAAGTGGAGCAATTCTGGGCAAATCCATTAGTACATCAAAAGAGAAACAGTACAAAACACAAATGCTCCATAGGAGACAAATAAAATCCACATTGTTTGTGTGGGCTTTGAACATTCAGGAGGTTAAATCTTAATTTAAATTAATGGTAATATGGTGAATTATTGAGTTGTCCCCCTATGTTCACTTGGTTAATCCTATAAATACTCCACATATCTTGTTGCATGTGGCTTGATGTTTCTGACCTTGCAGGATTCTTTCAAGCTGCAGAGTTCAAAAGCTTTGTTCCTTTCATGTACTAATGTGTTTAGCCTGACACAGTGACACCTTAATACACAGAGGAAATTGGTGTGTGATTATTGTCTTCATGACACTGAGTTTAAGAAGTGGGAATCAATACATTTACTGGCACCCAGTAGAATTAAAGCATTATTGCTAACTTCTCTGGATTCCAGATGTTTTAAGCAGGTTCTATCCTCAAGAAAGGCTTGTTGTGGTTGATGATACCCTTTAATGGAAAAATATAAAGAAGAACTGCCCCCTTTCCACCAGTGGAAGCCTCCACCTTGAAATAATTTTCATGATTATTGCTCCATATTACTTTATTCCACCCCTTTCATAGAAAATGAAAGTTTCTAGCACGCTATGAAGTAAGAGAGAGATGTCATTTTCTGGACATGTGAGTAATTAATAAGGTATAGTAGCTTTATTAGAGAACAAAGCTCTGATTATATTAGATTCCCCAACTACTAAACCAAAAATCTCCAAAACGATGTAACTTATTGATGTACTAATGTGTTTCGCCTGACACAGTGACACCTTAATACGCAGAGGAAATTGGTGTGTGATTATTGTCTTCATGACACTGAGTTTAAGAAGTGGGAATCAATACATTTACTGGCACCAAGTAGAATTAAAGCATCATTGCTAACTTCTCTGGATTCCAGATGTTTTAAGCAGGTTCTATCCTCAAGAGAGACTTGTTGTGGTTGATGATATTCTTTAATGGAAAAATATAAACAGGAACTGCCCCCTTTCCCCCAGTGGAAGCCTCCACCTTGAAATAATTTTCGTGATTATTGCTCCATATTAATTTATTCCACCCCTTTCATAGAAAATGAAAGCTTCTAGCATGCTATGAAGTAATAGAGATGTGAGAGGTGTCACAGTTTGGCTTGCAGGAGTCAGACAGTATAGTTAACCCCTTAGCGTCCGGTGACGTACCCGGACCGTCACGCTGGTCCGGCACTTAAGGACCAGTGACGATCCTGGTACGTCACGTACTATTACTTACTGCGCTCCTGCCGGAGGCTACCTCCTGCCAACCACACTGCTCAAAACTAGGCCGAAGCCAATGGTAGTCTCAAATGCCCTGGAGTATCGAAGAAGGCCCAAAACCATCTCCCCTAAGGAGAGGCAAAGGAGACACTGACTCACTCCTGCAGTCAGAAAGCTAGAGGCCTGTCTCCCGTAAGGTGGAAACAAGGGAGACTACTGACTCACGCCTGCAGTCAGAAAGGTAGAGGCCTGTCTCCCATAAGATGGCATCAAGGGAGACTACTGACTCACACCTGCAGTCAGTAATGACTAGACCTGTCTACTGTAAGGTGACAACAAGGGAGACTATTGACTCACGCCTGCAGTCAGTAAGGGGAAGTCCTCTAGAGTCCCAGGCCAGAACCAGATAGGGTGTCCACAGTCAGGAGGCAACAATGGTAGGATAGCTGGACAGAGCCCTAGGTCCTCACCAGATGGGATAGTCATACACAGAATGGGTAGTCAGCCAGAGCCACAGGTCTGCACCAGATTGGATGTCCACTAGGTCAGGGAGTGCACAAGAGAATAGTCAGATCCACAGGTTGGTACCAGGATGGATGGTCAGACAAGCCGGGTCATACACAAGATAACTGGAACAGGAACAGGAACAGGAACTGAACTGCATTAAACAACAACGTAAGGGTAACTGGCTAAGGCTCGAGTTCCCTTAAATACCCAAGCCAGGAAGTAGATAGGAGACTAACCAGGCCATAAGTATAAAGTTGAAGCCTGCGTCAATACGCAGCCTTGCGCCCATACGTGATGCATCACGCCAGGATGCGTCAAACTCCTGCACCATTCCCGCGTCACTCTGTCCCACCAGTTCACCCAGCCAGAGGACACGGGTGGCCGCTACAGCGCTGAGCGTGTCCAGGCCCAATGCCAGAAACAATGCATGGGATGATGCCAAAGCGCCATTTCGAGCAATCCACTCCCTGCGTCAAACAAAGTGTCACTGGATCTAAGGTAAAATGTGACAACATGTGAGTAATTAATAAGGTATAGTAGCTTTACTAGAAAACAAAGCTCTGCTTATATTAAATTCTCCAACTACACTCGGCTAATACAACATCCATATAGAAAATCAAAACAAATAAAAGACAAATAATTCATAGTGCAAAAATAAATGCATTACATAATTCCCCCTACTCCTATATTAGGTGTTATATTGCTTAGAATGAGTCCCCCTCATAGGTTCTCTGTTACAAAATACTCTAGATCAGGATGAAATTCACTCAAGAAAAGGTTTAATGAAATGCATCAGTGCAGCACATGGCATTGGATTACAGCCAAAACGTATAACAGGCTCACAAAATCTTAATAATCAGACCCTTCCACACCCTTCAGCACAATTTAACCCTGTAATATATGCCCCCCGCACTTCTGGCTACCGTCTCAGGTTTCTAGGCTCATCCCTTGGAGGTCCAGAGACCAATTTGGTAACTATCTACACCCCGGGAGATCCAAACCAGCCAATGTGGGGGTTTGCCGACACAATTTAGTGTTTGAATTGACGTAAACCCCTTGACTGCCAGAGGGGTGCACAACGCATTGCAAAGCAATCTGTTGCATACCCCTCTGGAATTCAAAGGGTTACTGTAATAGTTCTCAAATGTTAAAATACAAGTGATATTTGATGCACATTTTGCCTGGCAGACTTGCTTACAGACTGCCTGATGTTGCCAGTCCACCCCTGGTATATAATGGGGAAGATCCTGCCCTTATATATATACCTTAATCAGTGACGTGAAGTTTCCAATAGTCTGTAAATTTCTGTCCAACCAGCACACAATCAGCTGTACAAAGTAAACAGCAGCACATGGTCACGATCACAATCACATCCATGTGCTGATAGATTGCAATGAAGATGTAAAATACTGGTAAACCAACACATAAATGGTAATTCTGAAATGTTTGTTACCCCTTGCATTGCTATAAGTAAATAATATACCTAGGTCTGTTCATGACTGCAGATCTGTCTGCAACACTATAGATTTAGTTGGTAAAATGTATCATGGTAAGCACTATTGCACCATCTAGAGCTATGTCACATACAATATTCTAAAGACAATATTTTATACTGTTGGTAGAGCATAATTCAACTATGGTAAGGCAACTGTGGCATTTTTGTCTCATCATGTCCTTCCAAGAAATATAGTTGGATTTTAACAACACAAATAATTTGTACATAATAAAATGAATGAACTACTGTGATATTTATTAGTAGATACTTCAGCTAATATGGTCCCTTGTGAGTATAGTACCTTGCAGTAGTGTTATGTACACACAGACACCCACACTCATGCAAACGTACACACAGCCATACACATAAAACACCTACACCTACACACATACTCTGTATACACACACACACACACACACACACCTTAAATACTAGAGGTCTCCAACAAATTCCTTAGTGACTTTTCTAGAATTCACGGGGTTAAAGTCTGAAGCTGTCTAGTCGGGAGAGGAATAGAGTTGTTACCAGTATAATTATGATATTTGTGGCACAGACCCTTTGGGCTCTATGGCACCCAGGGGACTGTGAATTAAAGCAGACGTTCATTTACATTAATGTGTAGGTTGCTGTAAAAGATGCATAAAGGTACATAATGTGGTTGGATCTTATTAATTTGCATATTAATATCACTAGTTTGCATCCAGATAAAAGCATGGATATCACCTAGGACTTTTCTACTATTTACATATAATTATTATATACTCGGAGGTGGACATTTATCACCAATAAACATTGTTCTGAAGGCTCATCACTTTCAAAACAAAGGTTGGTTTACTAAGTGAAAATGGAGCAATTCTAAAGCAAACCAATTGCACCATAAGGAACAAATAAACCACCTATTGATAGAAATGGTGCTTTCTACCCCTAGAATTGCTTTTCAGTCCATTGGAGTCCTCTCTATTAAGGTGACCAGATTAAAAAAAAAAAAAAAAAACATTCTCCACACACTTCCCTCCCTGTCCATCTCCACACACTGTCCACATTGTCCAGACTACCCACATTGTCCACGCTGTCCACCTCCACAATGCCCACATTGTCCACACTGCCAACCTCCATACTGCCCACCTCCACATTTCCGACATTGTCCACGTCCACATTTCCCACCTCCCTACTGCCCACATTGTCTACCTCCACATTGTCCACCTCCACACTGCCCACATTATCCACCTCAACACTGTCCATCCCCACACACTATCCACCCACACACTATCAAACTCCACACTGCCCACATTGTTCACCTCAACACTCTCCACCCAACATACACTGTCCATCCCCACATTGCCCATAATGTCAAATTCCACATTGTCCAGCTCCATACTGCCCAACCTGTCCTCCTCAAAATCTGTCTACCCTGTCCTTCTCCACACACTGTCCACCTCCAAACTACCCACATTATCAACCTCCACACTACACACATTGTCCACCTGGACACTGCCCACATTGTCTGCGTCCAAACTGCCCACCCACATTGCCCTACCTTCAGCCGTCCTGGCATCAAGGCTTATCGGCCGAGTGTTGGTTGCATGGTGAGCCATGTAAGATGGAGGCAAACTGCTGTGCTCTTGAGTCTGGCACAATCTGTGTGTGTGTGATGAACCTATTTATAGGTGCCACCCATGGCTCGTCATCATGCACCCCTGTGGGCCACGATGACATCATTGCGCATGGTGTGCAGAACTGAAGGTTGCGTATTCATGTGCAGTCATCAACTAGAGTCCCTTCATTGAAGAGAAGCTTAATGTCAGTGCCAAGCACAGACAGTGACACTGATATCCAGGGACACATTCTATCCGGGGACAGTGCTCTCAATCCGGGTATTGTACCCGGAAACTGGGGATGTCTGGTCACCCTACACTCTATCACACCTTTTACCTATCCCGTTTTGCCCTGAACAGCAACACCTGTCTTAAGTGCCATGACAGACAACTGAATAGGTACCTTTGTGCCATATTTTAGTGCCACTGTGCTCGGGGATGGATATCACAAGAGGCATAGTGAGCAACAACCTAGAGATGCAAATTTTGACAGGTACCTCAGCTGCGCTGGATACACCCACATTCTGAATTATGAGTGTGACCAGAGCAATTTCAGTGTCCCTGCTCCTTTTTTATAACCCTTTACAGGCTATTATTTAACCTCTTGGATGATAGAGAGATTCCCAGTGCATTGCAAAACAATGCATTGGAGATCTCACTAGCAATCAAGGGGGTTAAAGACTTTTTTTTGGCTTTGCTTGTCATAAGTCAGGGTATTTTTCTGTGCCAGGAAACAATGGATAGGACTGGAAGTGAGGGTTACATGAAGAGTGGAGGTGTTTCCATGGGTGGAGCTAAGGATGCCTAAAGTGCCTTGCATAGGGGCTCCTAGGATGTAACTCTGGCCCTGAGTTGTGCTTACACTACCGCCACCTCCTATATTTGTTCTGTGTGCCTTCTCTGATTGGCAGGCAGGGGTGCAGCATGTCTTCTGATTTTCAGGCAGTCACCACTCCTGCTGACCAATCAGATCACATGGCTGGCCACTTGCTTTACTGCCCAATCTAAAACACACAAGGATTTTTCCATGCAGTGAAGTTGCCATTTTCCAAAAGTGGATGCGCTCACTGAGATAGTCAGGCTCAATGTGCAGTCAGTAGTGTGGTCATTTTTGGAGGAAAAACATTTACACTTTTTTTTAAATTAAGAGTTTTGGTTTATATACCTTCTCCCACGTTGCTAAAGCTATAGGATACAGGAATATGGCTGTTGTTGAACCACAAGTCCCATTATCCTCAGATGGCCAATGAGCAGTTGAAAATATTGACAACTGTAGCTCAACAACAGGTGGACAGCCACATGTTTACCAGCCCTGTTGTCACTTTATATATATTTTTCATATAGGCCCTGCATTAATCACTAGGATGCTAGACACCTCCAACATGTCATCCAAGGTGTGTGTGTATACATATGTGTGTGTGAGGGGTGGGAATGTACATTTGAGAAATGTTGGGGGGTCTGCGCTAGCATTCCAGAGATTAAATAATCCATTGAGAACAGTGGAACTTTAGGGAATTTCTATCTTTCCCCTATGGTTCAGCTTGTCTAACCAGAATTGCTCCAATTCTTAGTACATCAGTCTCTGAGTGTTTCCCATGGTTAATACTTTCCAAAGCAGCTGCAGCCTCCTGTTACTTATTTGCAGCCATTTGGTGAGTGTTTAGGGCCTAATGACACCTCTGAGATGTTTATACGATCTGTACACTGATCACTGAGGTGCCAGTCACACCTCAGCACTATTAGTGAAAGGACATCTGTCAACCTGTAATCAGCACTTGTGCACATTCCTCACTAATAACAGCAGAGCAGAACTGAACAACACTTCACAACTGTTATCCTGGGGGGATGTATTAATCCACTGGTGCAACCCATTTTATGTGGACTTCATGGCAAGGGTAGCCAGCCCTGGTCCTCAAGAGCTACCAACAGTGCATGTTGTCCGGATATCCCAGCTGGACTAATTAGTGGCTCAGTCATTTTAAATTGTCTTCCTGTTCTCATTCATGGGATATCCTGACAACATGCACTGTTGGTAACTCCTGAGGATCAGGGTTGGCTAACCTGCACTAGAGTGTATGACTGCATTAACCCCTTAATGCCCAATCACATTCCAGAACCATCACAATGGTCCCTGTGTTAAAGACCGGTGACGGCTCTGGCATTTCATGACTTTTTTGTATCACAGCCCTCCTACAAGACACGCTATGATGACTGGGAGAGCCTAAAACTGAGTGCTCACACGTACTGGATATCCAAACACAAAAGAAAAAAAAAATCACGTTGGTCCTCCACATATGTTATTAATATGACAAGAAGACAATAAAGCAGCAGGAAGTAAAGCGGCAAGCGCAACAGTGTCAGTGCTGGTGGTGATATTCATTCCCATCTGCATATGTCTCTCTCACTCTTTGTTGGTTTGAACAAATGAATCTCCAGTACTGTCTTCTTCACCATATTCAGTGTCATCACCATCACCACCACCAGTATCTTCCTCCTCTCTTGGTGGACTGACATAGGGACACATGGTGTCACACTCATCACAGGCACAGCAGCAGTTGACTCAGACATAGGCAGCTACACTGTGCTGCTGCTGTACACAGTCATTAGTGATGATCGAGCACCCCGATGCTCGGGTGTTCGCGAAAAATTGTTACCAAACAGTATTTGCTGTATATTTACTTGTATATCATCTGCAAATTCTGCAAAAAATTTCATCGATTTTTCGGAACTGGGGCCATGATTAAGAGGGAAACGTGCGCAGCGTAAAGCAGGTGTTCAACGTGGTTATGGCCCGGGTAAGGTACAGCATTCAGGAACGGAGGCCGCAGCTACCACAGGTTTTACAACATGTCCGTTTGCCCTTGTTAAGTCCAAAATTTATAGTCGGAACAGTGGGGTCTGATCCATTGAGTAAAAGTGACGAAGTGACTTAGTGGATGAAGCCAAGAACTACCTTCTGCTCTGTCGAACACCCCAGCCCTATTTAATTCAATGGGAGGACCTGAGGCACTCCGATACAACCTGTATATCACAAAATGGAGGGCCTCATTCACATTGTGGTACAATAGTTCAGGTAGTGGTCCAACACTCATAAAGCCTATGCACTAAGTGAAAGGGCTGCCAAAAATTAGACTGAAATGTCACTCCAATACACCCTTTATTACACATAAAGGAGGGCATCATACACACCCTTGAAAAATTAGGATTAATGGCCTGCTGGTGACCCTCTAAAACATTAGGGGCGAGGGCATGCCGCTAAGCTGACCATCTAAAACATTAGGAATGAGGGTCTGCTGCTGAGCCGACCATCTAAAACATTATATGCGAAGGCCCGCTAGTGAGCTGACGCTATAAAACATTATATGAGAGGGCCCGCTAGAGAGCTGACCCAATAAAACATTATATGAGAAGGCCCGCTGGTGAGCTGACCTATACAAAAATTGTCAAACAGGGCCCGCTGGTGAGCTGGCCCTATATAAAAATTATATCACAGGGCCCGCTGGTGAGCTGGCCCTATATAAAAATTATATCACAGGGCATATGGAAGAGGAGGAGGAGGATGAGAAGATTAAGAGTCAACCATATACCCGTTTTTTGGGTGGAAGGGGTGAATGGGAATACAGAGTATTCCCATCATTGTAAATAACATATCTAAAGTGACTTTATGTTCACCCGGGGCTTTCCTCCAGTGGAGTGGAGAAGTCAGGGGAAATCCAGGCCTTGTTCATTTTTATAAGTGTCAACCTATCAGCATTTTCGGTGGAAAGGCGGATACGCTTATCTGTTATGATGCCACCAGCAGCACTAAATACCCGCTCAGACAGAACACTGGCGGCAGGGCAGGCCAGCACCTCCAAGGCGTAGAGTGCCAGTTCATACCACGTGTCCAGCTTGGACACCCAGTAGTTGTAAGGCACAGAGGGATCAGTGAGGACGCTGACACGGTCTGCTACGTACTCCTTCACCATCTTCCAAAACTTTTCCCTCCTTGTGACACTAGGCCGCGCATCAGGGTGAGGGTGCTGGCGGGGTGTCATGAAGGTGTCCCACGCCTTGGAGAGTGTTGCCCTGCCTTTGTCGGAACTGCTGTGTGCTCCCCTTTTCTCCCCTTCTCGGTTGGCCAAGGTAGCACGTACTCTGCCGCCAGCGTTGTCAGATGGAAAATTTTGGAGCAATTTTTCGAGAAGAACCTTCTGGTATTGCACCATTTTGCTTGTCCTCTCCACCGGAGGAATGAGAGATGAGAAATTCTCTTTGTAGCGGGGGTCCAGAAGGGTGAACACCCAGTAATCCGTGTTGTCTAAAATGCGTATAACGCGTGGGTCACGGGAAAGGCAGCCTAACATAAAGTCAGCCATGTGTGCCAGAGTACCAACAGGCAAGATTTCGCTGTCCTCACCAGGAGGATGACTCTCAATCTCCTCATCCTCTTTCTCCTCTTCTGCCCACCCTCGCTGAAGAGATGGAAATAAAGTTCCATGGCTACCCTCTGTAGCGGAGGCAACCGTGTCTTCCTCCTCCTCCTCCTCCTCCGCCTCCTCCAATTGTCGCTGAGAAGACGAAGTGAGGGTGCTCTGGCTATCACCTTGTGTAAGCTCTTCCTCCCCCATTTCCACCTCTTCCACATGCAAAGCGTCGGTTTTAATTGTGAGCAGCGAGCGTTTCAGTAGACACAGAAGTGGGATGGTTACACTGATAATAGCGTTATCGCCGCTCACCATCTGTGTCGATTCCTCAAAATTGCGTAAAACCTCACAGAGGTCTGACATCCATTCCCACTCCTCACTTCTGATTACAGGAAGTTGAACGGAGAGGCGACGACCGTGTAACAGCTGGTACTCCACTACTGCCCTCTGATGCTCACAAAGCCGGGCCAACATGTGGAAGGTGGAGTTCCAGCGCGTGCTCACGTCACACAGCAGCCGGTGAGCTGGCAATTGTAAGTGCTGCTGCAGCGTCAACAGGCCGGCTGAAGCTGTAGATGACTTACGGAAATGTGCACACACGCGGCGCACCTTCGTCAAGAGATCATGCAAATTGGGGTAGGTTTTTAGAAATCGCTGAACCACTAAATTAAATACATGCGCTAGGCATGGTACGTGTGTGAGCTTGCCGAGCTCCAAAGCCGCCACCAAGTTACGCCCATTATCACACACAACCATGCCTGGTTGCAGGTTGAGTGGCGAGAGCCACTGCTCGGTCTGGTGACTAATCCCCTGCAACAGCTCTGAGGCCGTGTGCTGTTTGTCCCCAAGGCAGATCAGCTTCAGCACGGCCTGTTGATGCTTCCCCACTGCAGTGCTACACTGCTTCCAGCTACCGGCTGATGGGTGAGTGGCGCTGCACGCAGAGAATTCGGAGGTGGAAACGGAGGAGGAGGAGGAGGAGCCAATAACGTAGGTGCTGGCGGAAACCCTGATGGAGGTAGGGCCCGCAATCCTCGGCGTGGGTAGCACCTGTGCCATCCCAGGGTCCGAGTCGCTCCCAGCCTCCACGACATTCACCCAGTGTGCCGTCAGGGAAATGTAGCGTCCCTGGCCACAAGCACTTGTCCATGTGTCAGTCGTTAAGTGGACCTTCCCAGTAACTGCGTTGGTCAGGGCACGGGTGATGTTAAGGGACACATGGTGGTGTAAGGCGGGGACGGCACACCGGGAAAAGTAGTGGCGGCTGGGGACTGCGTACCGAGGGACAGCTGCTGCCATCAGGCTGCGGAAGTACTCAGTGTCCACAAGCCTAAATGGCAGCATTTCGATGGCCAGTAATTTGGAAAGGTGTGAGGTTAGTGCTATGGCCTGTGGGTGGGTGGCTGGGTATTTTCGCTTGCGCTCAAATGCCTGGGGTAACGACATTTGGACGCTGTTCTGGGACAGGGAAGTGGATGTGGTCGCTGATGGTGCTTCAGATGGTATAGGTGCAGGGCGGGAGGTATGCGGGCCTGCGCCTTCAACAGGCGATTGGCCGGCACCGAAAACAGGGGAAGAGGAGGCAGTGGTGTGGCCTGCAGACACAGATTGGCGATCAGGGCGTTCCTCCCACTTATTACGGTGCTTGGATGCCATGTGTCGGATCATGCTGGTGGTGGTGAGGTTGCTAGTGTTCATGCCTCGGCTCATTCTGGTGTGGCACAGGTTGCAAACTACAATTCTTTTGTCGTCCGCACATTCCTTAAAAAAACGCCATACCGCGGAACACCTAGCCCTTGGCAAGGGAGATTTACGCAAGGGGGTGCTCCGTGGAACATTTGCGGGCCGGTTTGGTGCGGTCCGCCTTCTTTCTTTAGCCACACCACTGCCTCTTCCAGCCTGTTGCGGTGCTGCAGATGGCTCACCCTCAGGACAGCTGTCATCGCTCGGCTTTCCACCTTCCCAGGTGGGGTCAGTGACCTCATCGTCCACCAAGTCCTCCTCCACTTCCTCACTCTGATCATCCTCCTCATTTCTTGATCCCACCACATCCTCAGTCATTGACAACTGTGTATCATCCTCCTCATCAAGGTCTTGAGACAGTAATTGTGGTTGATTTGATGGCAACTGTGTCTCATCATCATCATCCACTTCCTTTGACCTTAAATGCCGTTCCCCTCTGTCATCTTCTTGTGATTGGGTACCCTCTAGAGGTTGTGAATCAGGGCACAAGATGTCATGTTCCTCTGCAAGCGTGCTTGGAGAGAGGTTCAAATGAAGGATTGGTGATGAGACGAGCTCCTCACTATATCCCAGTGTGGGATCACTTCTTTGGCCAGACCCTCTATGGTGGGAGGAAGGATGATCAGGGTGAGGATTATGTTGACCAGACTCTTGGCTAGTGAGAGTGGACTTGGTGGAAGACAGGGTGGTGCTTAACCGACTGGAAGCAGTATCAGCTGAAATCCAACCGACCACCTGTTCGCAGTGGTCTGACCTCGAGAGTGATGTCCTGCGACGCCCTGTAAACTGAGACATGAAGCTAGGTATGGTGGATGTCTTTCTTTCTTGTGCTCTGGCACCAGGCACAGTTTCTACGCGTCCTGACCCGCTCCCTGAACTATCAGGATCACGTCCACTTCCCCGTCCCTTTTTACCCGCCTTCTTCATATTAAACGGAATATATGCCGGTAATCTGCGGCTAGGCACACGAAACAGAATGTGACGCTAATCTGCGGCTAGGCACACTAAACAATATGTGACGCTAATCTGCGGCTAGGCACAGTGAACGGAATATGTGACGTTAATTTGTGAATTTGCACACTAAACAATATGTGACGTTAATCTGCGGCTAGGCACAGTGAACGGAATATGTGACGTTAATTTGTGAATTTGCACACTAAACAGAATGTGACGCTAATCTGCGGCTAGGCACAGTGAACGGAATATGTGACTTTAATTTGTGAATTTGCACACTAAACAATATGTGACGTTAATCTGCGGCTAGGCACAGTGAACGGAATATGTGACGTTAATTTGTGAATTTGCACACTAAACAGAATGTGACAATAATCTATTGCTAGGCACACGTTTAAAATGGCCCTTTTTGTCGCTGCGTTGTAAAATAATTGGCCCTGTGCACCTAACAGAATATGTCAGCTTGTCACTGCACTGTGAAATATTTGTCCCTGTGCACCTAGTACAATGTCACCTTAGAACATGTCCCCCCCCCACAAAAAAATGAAATTCTGCCACCCCAAAAAATTAAATGCTGCCCCCACACACAACAGTCCTAAAAAGGACTTTTGGGTCTTGAAAGAGTTTCAACAATTTTATTCTCCCTACACTGACTTCCTGTGCATCTAGTATTATATGTCACCTTACAAATCTCCCCCCCACAAAAAAAAAAGGAAATTGTGCCCCCCCAAACAAAATATAAATGCTGCCCCCACACACAACAGTCCTAAAAAGGACTTTTGGGTCTTGAAAGAGTTCCAACAATTTTATTCTCCCTACACTGACTTTCCCTGCCTAAGCGCATCTCTCCCTGGCTAAGAATGAGCCGAACTCGCGAGTCTGGTGCTATACAGCACCCGATCACGGGTTCTGGCCAGCCAATCAGTGTAATGCCAGCAGCCAACATGGCTGCTGGCATTACACTGATGTCAGAGCCTCCCCGCACGTTTATTGGCTGCGCAGCAGCAGCGAAACGTGCGGGGAGGAGACCCGAACATGGCGGGCGAGCACATGTGGTACTCGTACGAGTACCGCCATGTGCCGAGCAGAGCGATGCTCGAGCCGAACCGAGCTTCGGCCGAGCATGCTCGCTCATCACTAACAGTCATAGCTAGCATTCCCCTGTTTAAAAAATGAGCCCAGGTTCCTGGGGATGTTGTGGGGATGTTTATACTAGGTTCTGGGCTGAGTGGGCTTCCACTTCTATAAGTGCTACTACTGCTGCTTGTGGATTTCTCCATATCAGCATCCATCCAACCCATGTTACCCATATTTTCCAGCCAGATACTTTACTCAAACTTTCTCTCTCTCCTTCTCTCTGTTACATCTGGGTGTGCCAGCTACTAGTCTATAACCATGCAGCACTTTATACTATGCTTTTATACCAGGAAAAGCATTGCTGTTAGAAAAAAGGGAGACATTCTATGCATTTTCTATGCACTAAAATATCCTTGAAAAAACATGTAAGCAAGCAACATAACCTTCAGTACGAATAGTCTTTCAATTAGGAGGTCTTTCTCTCTCTTATGGCCCAATGGCCAAAACCTGATGCAACCAGGGAAAAGTCCATGTTTTCAAGGTTTTCTTTTGTAAGATCAGCCAGTGGCAGTGGATGTCTTCCAGTTTAGTGGATGCCTTCCTTCACAACTGGTTTTCACTCTGGCTTACATTTTCTCCCAGTGGTACTGAAGAAGATAATGGATGAAAATATTCCAGTAATGCTTATCGTCACTTACTGGCTGAGCAGAACCTGGATCATGCTTCTGAAGTCTCAAGCATTAAAGAACCATGCATCTCATGAGGAAGGACATTCTGCATCAGAGACCAGTACTGTGCCAGTCAACTTCAACTTGGCAGTGGGTTTCCTGAAACCCAGCTGATAGAAAATCAGGGCCTATCTTATGATGTTATCAATCTTTTCCTCCTGTCTCATAAAGAAAGAACTACCAAGGACTATAACAGTACCTGGAAGATGTTTTCCTCCTAGTATGATGATTGTAGTATGCAGCCAACTAGAGACTTATTTCATGGATAGGGAAACTGGGCCAAGAACATGGATTTGGTTTAATATCCTACACCAGCCCTTTTTGGTGTAACAAGGAACTGCATCTTTCTCAAAAGGGAACAGAGGTTCTCAGTGAGCAGTTCAGAAGCTTTATTAATCAGTATTTAAAATAGTAGGGGGGGGGGGGTAATTGAATGGTACAGGTTAAATCCACTTGCACCCCACAGTATTGTGTAGATGAATTTGGACAAAGTAAGCCTGTGACTGATAGGTCAAAAACCAGTAGGCTTTGAGCCATGTGTACAACTGCCTGCAGTTTAGGGAATAAGATCCCTGAACTCTCTGCAGTAATAACAAGTGAGGATGTGGATTTAGTGGGGATTACTGAAACCTGATACAATGAAAAAAATAATTGGGATGCATTAAAATCAGGGTACTCTCTATTTAGAAAAGACAGAAAAGGTAGAAAAGGAAGAGGGTTTGCCATTTATGTGAAAAACAGTTTATACAGGGTATAAGATATATTTATTTGCAGCTGCCACATTCTTGTCCATTCCTCTAATTTCCTTAGATCTTTTGCCATTTGGCTTGTTCCAGATCTTTGTATCATATACAAAAAGGAATGCCTTACCTTGAAGGCCTGTTGCAATACCATGAAAAAGGTTTAACTTCACTGAGAGGGTAGTACATAAGTGGAATGCCCTACCAGCAGAAGTGGTAGAGATGCATGCAGTGAAGGAATGTAAGCATGCATGGGAGAGACATATCGAGAACATAAGACAAGACCAAGGACCAAATAAGGTTTGAGGTTTTTATGGTAGGAAAGATGGGCCGAGTGCTTCATATATGCCTTCAGATTATTAATTTCTATGTTTCTATGTAGTACCAAGGGAGGATAGTGTGGCAGTGTATGAGTTCTTTGGAGTGTTCCTTTAATCAGTGCCTTGTTTAACCCCTTAGTGACAGCTGCGTGCGTACGTGGCTGTCACCTTAACGGCCGGCTAACATTTTTTTTTTTTTACAAAATGATTCCGGAGTCTCCGAACGGCGTGCAGCCGCACAGAGACCTGGACTTCCGGGACTTACCAGGTATGTCCTCTGTCGCTAAGTGACAGCTTTTGCGGGATGTACCTGGTAAGTCAATTGTCGGGATGGGGTTAAAGGGACAGTAATACTTTAAAATTACTAATCCCCTAGTGTAGCTATTTCAAGAAGAATTCAATTGCCCCCAGTGTCATCTCTCAAACCTTCATGGTTTGAGAGATAACCGTAAGCAAAGTTTACCCCTCCCTCCCCCTTCCCTGAAGTAAGCGTTGTACTGACTGCAGGGATATCCGGTCTTATTTTCATCAGGCGGCTCTGCAGCAGAGACGAGATCACGTTAGTAAAAAAAAAATATTTCACTGAAACGGTCTTCTACGTGTGCTTGCAAACCAAGCACACGTAGAAGACCATTTCAGTGAAATAATTATTTTTTACTAACGCGATCTCAGCTCAGCTGCAGAGCCACCTGACTGTCGTACGACAGACTTCCCCTGCAGTCAGGTACAACACTGACTTCAGGGAAGGGGAAAGGAGGGGGGAACTTTGCGTTCGGTTATCTCTCAAACTATAAAGATTTGAGAGATGAACCTGGGGGCTATTAAATTATTTTTTAATTAGCTACACTCTGGGGATTAGTAATATTAAAGTATTACTATCCCTTTAATGTCATGTATTAAAAAAGACGTAGAGGGAATGGTGTAACTTTCCTCCATTTCCCTGCACATGTTATTGTGGAGTTGTTTAGGGCTTTCTGGTATTAAATTGCAAATGACATTGGACTGTGCATGCTGGTATGCATCAAAGGGCGAGATGTTCAAAAAGTCTTCATAATGAAAAACTTGTCGGATCAGGAGCTGGTGGTAAAAGAAGGACAATATTTTCAGAAGTAAATGCGACACGTTTGAAAATTAATCTAAAGAATTAAAAATGACGTTAAGAAGATCTCACTGAACATTGCCGTTAAAAATTCAGATCTTAACAATTGTCTTTGATTTTGTCTTTGAAACGAAAATTTTCAAAGAAACAAAGACATTTTTTTGTCTTTGAATCAAAACTTTTCAAAGAAACAAAGACTTTTTTGTCTTCAAATGAAAAATTGCTTCTCAGTACTTTCATTTGTCTTCTCCAAGTTTAGAACTTTTTTATTATGTTAATCAGACAAAAAAAATGACCTTAATCTGACAAAAAAATGACAATCAAACGAATATTTGTTCTGAAAATACCTTACATTGTGATGGAAGATTAAACCACACCCACTTTTAAGACGGCTTTTTCCCTTTGACGGAGATGGTGGAATTGGATGCAAAAAATGACGGAAACATGTCCGAGAATTGACGGATCATGGTGTAAGAACTTTATTATTCTGATTACAGACAATTTCAGTTATCACCACTTTCTGAACATCTCGCCCAAAGTGTTCCTATGCTGTAGTGCATAACCCAAAGTGCAGGAGTAGAAGCTGGAGGTAAACACCAGCAGATTCATAGTTTCACTCAGTATGAACTATTAGAATAGTATCTCTATAAAGAGGGCAACATGCCCTTTAAATTAATTACTTTTGTTTTATAGCTTTACTTTTCATTTAAAGGGGCAGTGCCTCGTAAATTAAAAAAATATATGCAGCATTGGGGTCCTATCCCTGACACTAATAATTGGTCTCAGCAACTTTAAAATGTACAGTCAGTGTTTGATATTTTCACCATTATTTGAATTTCTCTTGGGGCCTCTTAATTCAGTGGGTATACGCTTTTTCCTGTGCAAATTCCACAGATGATTAAACGTGACTATAAGTAATCACTGGGGTTCCCCTTTATGCCTCCCACAATCTCCAGCATCTCTTCCCTTACACTCACCCAATTCCCTTCTTTCATTCCCCTTCACCTGTCCCCCAGCTATAACCCTAGATTGAAGCTCTGCCTACATTTGAGTCACTGTTAAATGTTCTGTTGTCAGATGGATCACCACATAGTACAAGTTCTGCTGTCATGTGGGTGAGAGTCACTATAGCATGCAAAGTCTGATGGTTCATGTGAGTCACTAGAATACAAGCTCTGTTGTCACGTGGATCATTAGAATGCAAACTCTGTTAAGTGGGTTGCAAGAATGCAAGCTCTGTCATCAAATATGTAATTATAGAATGCAACAGTTGTCATGTGGTAATTATAGAATGCAAGCTCTGATGTGTGTCACTGTGACTGCAAAGTCTGTTGTCATGTGGGTCACTACTGAATGCAAGGTCTGTTGTCATGTGGGTCACTGCTGAATGCAAGGTCTGTTGTCATGTGGTTCACCATACAATGAAAACTCTGTTGTTACACAGGTCACTATAGCAAAGTCTACTGTCATTTGGTCACTGTACAATGCAAGACCTGTTGTGGTGTGGGTGTAACGGTTTTTAAGACTCTCAGACCAGTGTGTGTGAAATAAAAACACAATTTATTAGAGTAAGTAAAGGCAGAGGTACGCCCTCTAGTGGCGGTTGATATACACCAGCAGTAGGAACTGGTAGATACAATTGTAAATGCACAAATGTATTACATGTACAAATACACAGCAGTAGAATTGAATATACCCACAGAGGGTTAAGTCCTTGATAACAGTCAGTCTCAGATGTGGATGTTTGGAACGCCCTGGGTGTTATAAGGCTATGCTGGAGACAAAGTTCATCATAGGCTGGATACAGGACTGCCTCGTCACGGTGTTCAGTAAGAAGAAGCACAGGAATCCACTTAGCCACCTCGGGCGTACCTACTGGAACTGCTTCAGCTAGTGCAAGTGCAAATAGCCCCCACGGGCGTAATTGGAACCGGCCTGCAATGCGAGAGCAGCCAAGCCTCCTCAGACTTAACCGGACACTGGGATATGACGTGCAAGAGCCAACAGCCCCACGGGCGTAGTTACCGGATTTGCTAATGCTGACGCCTTTGCCTGCCACCACTCTGTATAACGGAATCGCCCAGTATTGCAAAAAGAGAGAGTCTAGGCGCCCAACCGGCCCAACGGATGTGAATACTCTGCAAGGATGTACAGAGCTGCCGACGGAGAGCGGCCAACTCAGCAGGAGTATCACCGAGAACGAGACTCTTACGGGAGTAGAGAGAGTGGAACCAAGGCAGCACTGCTAGGGTTAAAAAGCACCTTTACTCGAGGCTTTTCAGCGGTATAGCAAGGCTCTGCAGTATGAGGGAGGCGTACAAACGCACAGCTCTGCAAAGGTAGATACACTGCACTGATCGGAGTACACCAGGTAAGGCAGTCACACCAAAGGCTGGAACAGCAGATAAAAATGTTGCGGCGGCAACAACTGGAACGCAGGTCACTGGAACAAGAAGGAGTCGATCTTCGGAGCAGGAAGTCAGCCAGGCCGGGTCGGAGCACGCAGGAGGTAGTCATACAAGCCGGGTCATACACAAGCAGGAACGTCAGCCAAACCGAGTCAGGATCCAAGGGTGGTAGTCAGACGGACTGGATCATACACAAGCAGGAACACTGGAGAATAGTCAGGACAAGCCGATTCGGTACACAGGAATCCGGAACACAGGAACACAGCAACAGTATAACTGGCTCAGAAACACCACGAAAGGGCATCTGACAGATGTGATAGTCAGGTATAAAAAGGTCACCAGGGGGCGGGCCAAACCAACACAGCAAATCAGTGTCTGCCACGGATAAGACTGACAGGAATCACAGGCACTGTGATAGTGGGGCACTATAGAATGCATCCGCTGATTATGCATATGGATCACTAGATTACAAGCGTGTGTGTGGATTGTAATGTGTTAACCCTATGGCCAGCTAACCCTAGGGGTGTGTGTGTGTTTATGTGTATGTGATGGGGGGGTTGATAAGTCAGTTTTCTCACAGGGTATCATTTAGTCTAGGATTGGCTCCTCTGCCTATCTTCTTTCACTCTCCCTTTTTGCTTTCATTCATTATCCATCCATCTTCTTCCTCCCTCCATCAACTTCCTTCCTTCTTTCTCCCGTTCCTCCATCCCTTCCTCCTTCCATCTTATT
The DNA here is from genome assembly GCA_037306005.1 of Rhinophrynus dorsalis. Classification (NCBI taxonomy): domain Eukaryota; kingdom Metazoa; phylum Chordata; class Amphibia; order Anura; family Rhinophrynidae; genus Rhinophrynus; species Rhinophrynus dorsalis. The sequence goes on along the minus strand of CM074719.1, from coordinate 38,744,063 downwards.
TCTTCCTCCTTCTTTCTCCTGTTCCTCCATCCCTCCTTATTCTCTCTTCCTTTTTCTCCCTTTCTACCTCCCTCCTAATTCTCCCTTTTTATCTTTCTCCATCTTCTTCCATCCTCCTTCCATCTTATTTCTTCCTCCCTTAATTTTCTTCTATCTGCCATACATATCGGTTTCTTCCTCTTTCCCTCCATCTTCATCATTCCTCTATCTCTCTCTCCATCTTCTTCCTTTCTCCCACCCTCTCTCTTCTTTCTGCCCATGTCCAGTTACTTGCCCGATTCCTCCAAGTTCATCCTCCTCCATCCCTATCTGCAGGTTGACATTGTAATACAGGTGGGTTTGGGGTACTGTAATAAAATCTGTACTTCATATCAGATTTCAATAAAGCTTTAAAAAAAAAAAAAGATTTTATTACAGGCCTGTGGGTGCTATTCTGTGGCGATACTGACTATACTTTATCACAGGAGCCGTGGAGTGCAGCAGAATGATGTTGTATTATCATTGTTGTTACTATTGGTGTCTAGGTGTGGTGTAAAGATGGAGGAAGGACGTAATTACAGAAGATGGGAAGGGGCTCCTAAACAGAGTTTGCAGGAGCCCCTAGGAGTACCCCTTTACGTTACTGATTTAAGTATAGTAATTCTCCCCAACAGACAAATAAACATTTCATACATTTCCATTTATTTAAAAGGGCTTTTAACTTCTTGAATGCTTTGGATACCTATTTAGCTTTCAAGGGGTCTAAAGGCCCCATTTAAGTAAATGCGAGTTTTAGTTCTCCCCTACAGTGCAGTTGGTTTGCCCCAGAATGACTATACTTCTGTTTTGTGTATAAGGCCCATAGTAAGTAAAAGTGTTTTTCCTACTTTATTTAGATGCTCCTTGTTAATGTGTATGTTATATTAATAATGCGCCCATTAACCAGCTGCTATTGTGTGTGCTCCTTCAGCCGTTCCTGGACACACCTCCTTGTCCTATTTAACGCTTTGAGTGCCAGGGGTACCCCCTCTGGCACTCAGAGGGTTAAACCACACCTGCATTGTCTAAGTGTGTGTTACAAGTGTCCTGTCTAAGTTCAGGCTTGTGACTATGCTTTCTGGACTACTGCTTTTCCTGCTGTCTGTCAAGTGACCCCAGCTAGGAAACAGGCTACTGCTCCTATTGCAGCCTGCCACGTGACTCCAGCACTGACATTGTCTGCATCTCTCTCTCTCTCTCTTTCTCTGCCACCTGCCAAGTGAATCCAGGTCTGAAACTCACTATCACATTTTCTTTTTATTTTTTTTTTCTTTCCATTCAGTCATGGCCGTTTGTGTAGAGTGTTATTGGGAGCTGGTGTATTACGTTGTGCTGACTTCCGCTCTATATAAATGAATCCAGCGCAGTATCTGACCACAACTCCATCTGGCTGTTGCCATGTGTCCTCAGTTCTACACTTACTGCTCCAGTTTGTGGACTTGTATTCCAGTCATTTTTTTGTACATATTGATTATTATTATTATTATTCTTTATTTATATAGCGCCAACTAATTCCGCAGCGCTGTACAATTGGGAATAGGCATACAGAGGTATTAAATAGTACAATCAGATGTGGAGAACAGGAGGATCAGAGGGCCCTGCTCGTGAGAGCTTACAGTCTAGAGGAAGGTATCATTTTTGTATATGGACACCACTCTACAGACTGCTCAAATCTAGCTATGTACATTGTTATACTATGTTACTTACTTAAAGGGATAGTAATACTTCATTTTATCTTTATTTTATAGGCATTAAAAAAACATGAAGAACGATATAAGTCTTATCTCTCAAACCTTTATGGTTTATGAGATATTCACAAGAAAAGTTTCCCCTCCCGCCCCTTTTACCTAGTGTAAGACATCTCTTCTCAGATGTGGAATGCAGTCCATAGACCAGACAGATAACAACAGGGGACAATCTTCTTCCTATGAGAACAATGAAAACCCTGCCCCCCCCCTTGACAAGTTTTTCAGGTTTTTCCCTTATCTTAATTGAAGATTGTCCCTCTCTGCAGTCTACCTGGGCACCTCCCTTCTGATCTGGCTGAGCAGTGTTACATCAGTAAAAGGGGAGGGAGGGGGATACTTTGTCATTGAATTACTCTCGAACTACAACTCTGACAGAATTGAAATAACACTCTCCAAAGTCTAAATACTATGATGATTAATTAGAGCTGCTTTTATTATGAAACATTACTATCCTTTTAAGAACTGTCACTCTACCACTTGTCCACACATACATTCACCCTTCAGTATACCTCTTTGCCTAAACAGGTCTTCCCTGCTGCTATTATTAATCAGAGTACAGCATGGTACTGTGTTAGCCATAGAAAAAGCAGAAGACTGGTAGAGTAAAAATGATGCAATGATGGAATGCAAGCTTTAAAGACAACGTAGGTCTCCTTAGACATAATAATAATTACGCTTTCATGTCTGAAATAAGAGACCTAAGTTGTTTTGAAAGTTTGCATGCAAGAGCCACTCGGTTAGCCAATAAAGGTATCATTTTTATTGTTCCAGGCTCCTGCTTCATCTGAGTGGCTTTCTCATGCAGCGTTCTCAAACAGCTTGTTCCAGCTCAGTCTGCTGCCTGCAGTTTCGCTGATCTCTCGCTCCATGTTTCCCAGTACTGTGGAGAGAAGTGGTATGAGTACCTACCATCCTGTCAGGTACTGTGCTTTGTATATAAACCTTGTGTTTACCTTGCCAGGTTGCCTACATATGGCAGAAACAGAATGGTGGACAGCATGCTGGACTATAACAAACAGAAAACAAATATACACAAAATTCTGTTGCGCTTCTCACCAATGGTCCAGAATAGTGAAAAAAAGGGAAAAGAAGAGAGAAAAAGACAGAGAAGACAAAGGGCAATAAAAAATGTAGCAATACGAATAGAACTACTGCCAACAGGAAAAATAAGCTATCAAAATAAATAAATAAATCAATAGTCCACCAATATGGAATCTTCGCGGCTCACTTCAAATGGGCAGGGCTCCCACCACGAAAGAAACTAGAAAACACAAACAAACAAGTGGCGCAGAAGAGTCCCTCTAAGTGTAGTATTTAAAAAATCAGTCCATCACCCAGAACTATAGAGTTTCTTGATTTATCCCTCACTGGTATTAAGGTGGAACATATTGTTAGTTCCACCTTTAGAAAGGAGACAGCTGCCAATCAGTACTTGAGGGCTGATAGTGGCCATTATAAAAAATGGATTAATAATGTTCCATACGGACAATTCCATCGTTTAAGACAAAATTGCAGCAGGATTGATGATTTTGTCAAAGAGGGAGAAGATCTTAAAAAATCCTTTTTGGAAAGGGGATATCGAGAAAATATTGTTAATGAAGCATTTGATAGGGCCCTTAAGTTAGACCGAAATGAATTGATTAAAACTAGATCAGTAGAATGTCCCAAGGGAAACCTCAAGAGGAGGATATCCTTTGTTGCTCGTTATAATTCTTTTGGAAATAAGATACGTGGAATTATTTCGAAACATTGGAGGGTATTATTACAAGACCCCTTATTGAGGGAAGATTTGGGAGAGATACCTCTTGTTACTTTCAGGAGGAATAAGACTATAAGAACATATGTGGCACCTAGTAGACCTAAAAATGGCCCTTTTGAGGGTAGTGAAGAGGATCCTCGATCCAAAATGATTCATGGACTTGTAGGGAATTATAAGTGTAAGCAAAATAGATGTAAGACTTGTCCCCATATAGTTCATGGAGCTAAGGATTTTAGGGATATTGATGGCACTGTCTCCTTTACTATTAAACAATTTATTAGTTGCTACACCAGTTATGTTGTGTATCTATTGCAATGTGGATGTGGGGCGCATTATGTGGGCCGTACGACGCAAGATTTGAGAACAAGAATTGGTGAGCACAGGAGGAAAATCATTCGTCAGGATAAGGATCACGGGGTTTCTAGACATTTTTCTTTATGTAATGTGGGTGGTATATCGAACTTGTCAGTTGTAGGATTAGAATGGATTAGTCCTCAAATTGATAGATACCGTAGGCTAAGTAGACAGGAGGCCTACTGGATTCATACTTTGAAAACACTTGGTGGAAAGGGATTGAATGAAGAAATAGATCTTTGTTTTCTTAATTGAAGTTTAATCACTTTATAGGTAGTTATGTATATGAAAGGGATGGAATGAAGAAATAGATTTTTGTTTTTTTTTAATTGAAGTTTAATCACTTTATAGGTAGTTATGTATATTTTAGGTAGGAGAGAAAATAGGGAAGAAGAAGCGGTTAAGAAATAATTATGAACACATTTTTTTTTTTTTTTTTTTTTTTTTCCTTTCTCCCGTGGTGCGGTCTATTTTATTGTGCCCTATGAATCCACATGTGCGATTATACATATGTATGATTTGTTTCCTTGGGGAAGATATATATATATTTTTTTTTTTTTTTGAGGTTTGAACTTTGTAGTGTCTTTATATTCAATGGTTACCATTTGGAGGAAGTGTATATATATATATATATATATATATGTATATATTTCTTTCAGATGTGTATTATTTAGGAAATACATGTGTTTTTAATTTAAAGGATATGTGTATTTTGGGTTTAGAATATTATGATATTATGATATTTTGCCCTTTGTCTATTGGTTAGTTTATGTGCGTGCGCATGTAGACATGGCCTTATATGGATTTTAGATTCTTGATCCGTGGTATCGTGGGTGTTTTGTTCCACAAGATTTGGCTATGGGAATAAGAATGCGCATGCCTGGGGTCTATATTCTCTCTTTTTCTCTTGTGGCCTTGTGGGACCTTGTTGTGGTACGCATGCGTGCCGCTTTTTGGAGGAGATGAGTGCGCGTGTGTGCATTTTGGATTGAGATCTTTGGGTTTGGGATCTCGCGGGATTTCGTATTGAGATCTCGTAGCTGGAGTCTCGCGAGATTTCGGACTGTTTGGGTCTTGTGGAATTTGCAAGTGTTCCTGTATTTGCATGCACATGCGCAGCATTTTCAGTCCTAGGGACTATATTTTTGCCCTGTTGTGGGGGCAGATATGTTGTGCGCATGTGTAGATGGAGGAGGATGGTTCCCCTTTAGGTATGATATAGGGTAAGTAAACAATTACTAATGGAAATTCTCCTTGTCTGAAAAATAAATACAGGGTTTGTGTGGGCTAATTTGATTGGCCTAATTCAAATTTTGAATTAATTGATAATTAACTAACGGTTGTTATAATTGTGGTTAAAAGGACTCATCACCATTCACATCATTATAGGGTTCTGAGGAAGTGGCAGCTAGCCACGAAATGCATTAAGCCAGTTTGATAGATTTCTTTTATTGTTAAGTTATATTTGTTTTTTATTGATCTCTGAGATTTTTATATTTATTATATTTTTCATTAAAAAATCTTTTCTTTGCAAAAGATATATAAGCTGGTGTTATTTTACACACCCCTATATTTTGGTCCATAGCCATTGTATTCCCTTAACAATATTTAAGTAGGTTGTGTCAATAGGAAGTGCTGGGTTTGTTATTACCTGGGACTTGTTGGCACTGACTGTAAGTCCTTCTAACCATTTAACACTTCAGTGATCAGACGTGTGTCTTATTCTCCCACAACCTTCATATTGATGGCCAGGATCTGTACCCCAGGTCAAGTGGTTGGTATTCCTAAAAGTCCTCCTGTACCCTTAGAGGCTGATATCCTTGAGGCCTAGCTGTCTGTAATAGCCAGTTTTAGACTTAGCTTTAACATATACTCAAGGGAGAAACAGACCCATGGAATATGCAACTCTTAATTTAACAAAATGACTAAGGGGGTATCATTAATACAACAGTTAGGGATAACTATTTGCTGTCCATTGCATTTAACTATGCTGAAGTCTGTAATAGAGTGGGGATATTACATTGCCTTGAGAGTGTATACAAGTTGTGACAGAGTCCCAGGAATAGTAATGGAGTGTGTATATATATATATATATATATATATATATATATATATATATATATATATATATATATATCCCCAAATCCTTCAGGGTATCTACCCTGATTAGCTCAGTAAAATAGAATGTATAGGCAACTTGGTGTACATTGCAAAACTATGTGTTTTGGGTCAGTGCTCCACTCCACAGTTTCACAGTAACTGACATGTGTCAGGTGAGGAGTCCACACCAGGGGTTCTATCACTCCCTATTTCTCACTCACCTGCATCTGGTAATCAGTGCAGCAAGCAGTCAAATACTTCCCCCCCGCATTGAGCCATGCTCTCTCTCTGTCTTTTTGTTTGAGTACCCAGAGAGGAAGGATTTAACCAGTAAAAGCCTGCAAATTGTGGAGTTAACTTGTGTCTGCTGGACTGTGCAGTAGGATGTTTATCTCTTGAGCTGGTAATCTGACTAATAGTCCAAATACAGTCAGGAGCTGATATGTTTAGTTAACGCTCTGTAGAGCAAGAATCTTGTTTTGTTTGTGAAACTGCTGTCTCACCACTTGGATACAAATAAACAGGCAAAGACTTGATTTAACCTCCTCCTGTGTATGAAGTGTCTGAGCAAACCTAGAAGGCTGATCCCAGGACAGAAAATACAACACGTTAAAATGTACTTTTCTCATATATTGTGGAGAATGTGGGCAAGTCACTAGAGTTAGTGAGTTGCAAATAGAGACTACTGGAGAAATGGAGGACGTTATTAAAGCCCTAATACAGTCCTCAGCTGTACAGCAGGAAACTAACAGAAAGGCTGCTGAGGCTTACGCACTACAGCAGGAAACTAACAGAAGGCTTATTGAGGCCCAGCAGGAAACTGAAAGAAGGGCTGCTGAGGTTCAGAGAGAAACTGAAAGAAGGGCTGCTGAGGCTAATGCACTACAGCAGGAAACTAATGCAGCACTGCAGCAACTGGTTGTGGCACAGAAAGAAAACACAGATGTTTTGATCCAGGGACTATCTGAGAGCCTGACCAGAGCTGCTGCAGAACCTCATCAAAGTCCCAAGTCTCTCAGAGTGAGTAACTATCTGCAAAAGATGGTAGATACAGATGATGTGGAGGCTTACCTGATGGCGTTTGTTGGAACTGCAGAAAGAGAAAGGTGGCCTATGACTGAATGGCCAAGTCTTTTGGCACCATTTCTGAGCAGAGAGCCCCAAAAGGCATATTATGATCTGGAACCAGACAAACCCAGCGACTACAGCAAACTGAACGCAGAGATCTTGGCCCGTCTGGGAGTAACAACTGCGGTCCGGGCCCAGAGGTTCCATTCCTGGATTTACCACCCAGAGAAAACTGTTCGATCGCAGATGTTTTACTTAATACATCTGCCCAGGAAATGGTTACAACCAGAAATCAACTTGTTCAGCTACATTGTGGAGCGGCTAGTAATAGACAGATTCCTGAGAGGACTGCCTATTGCCCTCAGAAGGTGGGTCAGTCAGAATAATCCCAAAACAGAGGATCAGTTGGTCACATTGGTAGAACAGTATGTTGCAGCAGGAGAAATGCTTCAACCTCTTGTCCAAGAGCGGGTTCAGAATTCGAAAAACCCAGAGCCCCAGCAAAACCGGTAAGACTGTTCCAGGGAAAAGAGGGACTTTTGGTGAGCGGGCTGGGTTTCATAACCCCAGGGACATGAGCCCAAGGGAGAAGGGCTTTGTAAGACCTGAAGAGCCCACGAATGATTTGAGAATGACAAACTATGCTATGAAATGTTTTAAATGTCAAAAATATGGACATATTGCAAAAGACTGTCCTGAAAATGTTGAACTGATGGAATGTAGTCTGGGTAACAACAAGGATGATGATTCACTGTATTGTCATCCTGTGCGTTCTGCAAACAAAAGTGGTTATCTAAATATCCACCCTGGTGTTCTGTAAAAAGATACAGGCATTACTAGATTCAGGCAGTATGGTTACCATTATAAACCAAGCTTTGGTAAATGGAGCTCACATAGATAACTAGCAAATGCTTGATATTGCCTGTATACATGGTGACATACATAGGTATCATACTGATGAAATATGTGTTGAAACACAATTGGGTTCTGTAAATTGTCAAGTTGGCCTGGTACTAAAGTTAGCTCATGATATGATAATTGGTAGAGAATTTCCTCATTTCTTAAGGCTCTGGGCTTCTGCTGAAAACCACATGACTAGTCCGCCAGGTGAATATAAAGGTGATTTTCCTTTTTCTGACACTGTGGTAGATGAACTAGATAGCAGGGATGGATCTGAGAGTAAGATGTTGTCACCTCTGAAAACGCTGGTTGGTGACAACCCAGAATTGAGTGATACAGGACCATCTGGTAGTTCTGAAGAAGACATTGGGCTCATTGACCTGGAGGTTAGCCCAGGTAAATTCAGGAGTGCACAGTGGTCTGACCCCACTCTATTAGCAGCCAGAAACGCCATTTCAGTTAAAGATACTTCCCCTACTAACCAGGAGAAACCTCTTACTTATCCCTATTTTGAAGTAGACAATGATTTGTTGTATCGGGTTGTTAGTGCACAAGAGTATCGACTCACTGCATTATATGTTGCACATAGCCATGTCCTAGTGGGCCACCTAGGGGTAGACAAGACAAAAGAGCATATTCTTAGGAGATTTTATTGGCCAGGGGGTAGTGGCTGCAATAATATATTATTGCTCTTCATGTCTAGAATGTCAGCTTACAGCACCAATCACAGCATATCGTAGCCCATTAGTACCCTTACCTGTAATTGAAGTCCCGTTTGAACACTTAGCAACGGACTTTGTGGGACCACTAGTAAAGTCTGCTAGGGGGCATAGGTACATATTGGTAATATTAGACTATGCTACTTGTTACCCTGAGGCAATTCCTCTGCACACTACCTCAGTCAGATCAGTTGCCAAAGAATTAATGATGCTGTTTAGCAGGGTTGGGATCCCCAAGGAAATCCTAACAGATCAGAGTATTCCATTCATGTCCCAGATTACAGAGGAATTATGTAAATTTCTTCACATAAAACATCTAAAAACCTCTGTGTATCACCCACAAACTGATGGTTTGGTGGAACGGTTCAATAAAACTCTGAAGTCTATGTTACGGAAGGTGATTGACAAGGATGGGGAAAATTAGGACTGTTTACTGCCATACTTAATGTTTGTTATTAGGGAAGTACCTCAAGCCTCCACTGGGTTCTCTCCTTTTGAACTATTGTATGGTAGACATCCCAGGGGACTACTTGACATAGCTAAAGAAATGTGGGAACAAGAGTCTACCTCACATCGTATTGTAATTGAACATATAACTCAGATGCAGGAACGTATGGCTGCGATTATGCCCATTGTACGGGAACATATGGAGAAGGCCTAGCAAGCTCAGGAAAATAGTTATAATAGGAATGCCAGAGTCCGTGTATTTCAGCCTGGCGACAGAGTACTAATTTTGGTCCCCACAATAGAAAATAAATTCCTGGCAACATGGCACGGACAAAAACTTTGTGAGATTAAATAAAGATGTGTTCTTCACAACTCCAGGTAGAACTCACATTATCAAACATGACATTATAACAGAGGCAGGGAAAAGGGTTAACCGTAAACCTTATAGAATACCTGAAGCCCGTAGACAGGCTATTAGAGAAGAGTTTAAGAAAATGTTGCACCTTGGGGTAATTGAAGAATCCCAAAGTGACTGGAGTAGCCCTGTTGTGTTTGTGCCAAAGCCCGACGCACAATCAGATTTTGCAATGATTATTGTAAGTTGAATGCCATTTCAAAATTTGATTCGTATCCCATGCCAAGAGTTGATGAGCTAGTTGAAAGGCTTGGTAAAGCCCAGTATCTTACCACATTAGATCTAACCAAGGGGTATTGGCAGGTCCCACTTACAGCGCAGGCAAAAGAAAAAAACTGCCTTTTCTACCCCTTATGGTCTTTTTCAATACAAAGACTCATACGCATTATGCTGTCGCATACCTTGATGATGTTGTAATACATAATGCAGATTGGGAGTCTCACCTTCCAAAAGTACAAGCTGTGCTAAACTCAATCCGATCTGCTGGCTTAACAGCTCATCCCAGTAAGTGTACTATTGGTTTGGAGGAAGCCAAATATTTAGGCTATTCGATTGGTAGGAAATAAGTGAAACCCCAACTTGCAAAAATTGAAGCAATAGGAAACTGGCCTCGCCCGCTCACTAAGAAACAGGTGAGAACATTTCTGGGCTTAGTTGGATATTACCGGAAGTTTATCTCCAACTTTGCTACCACTGCAGGTCCTTGACTGACCTTACAAAAGCAAAAAACTCCTGTGATGGTTAAATGGTCCCATGAAGTTGAACTAGCATTCAGAAAATTGAAGGAGGCCATATGTAGTCAACCGGTGCTGGTGACCCCTGATTTCTCTAGGGACTTTATTTTACAGACTGACACATCAGATGTGGGATTTGGGGCTGTTCTCTCCCAAGAGAATTAGGGTAACGAGCACCCCATTCTGTATCTAAGCAGAAAACTGAATCCAAATGAAAGAAACTATGTTGCTGAGAAGGAGTGTCTTGCTATTAAATGGGTCGTAGACGCCCTTAAGTACTACCTGTTAGGCAGGAAGATCAGACTTGTGACAGACCATGCACCACTAACATGGATGTGTCAAAACGGAGAAAAACAGTAGAGTGACCCGCTGGTTTCTTAGTTTACAGCCCTACAATTTTTCAGTCGAGCACAGGGCAGGCTGTAAACAGGGAAATGCTGATGGGCTCTCAAGAATGCATTCCCTACTGTCCAAGGTCGCACAACCCACAGGTGTTGAGCTGGGGCGGGGAAGGATGTGTGACAGAGTCCCAGGAATAGTAATGGAGGGTGTATATATATCTCCCCAAATCCTGCAGGGTATCTACCCTGATTAGCTCAGTGAAATAGAATGCATAGGCAACTTGGTGTACATTGCAAAACTATGTGTTTTGGGTCAGTGCTCCACTCCACAGTTTCACAGTAGCTGACACGTGTCAGGTGAGGAGTCCATGCCAGGAGTTCTATCACTCCCTATTCCTTACCCACCTGCATCTGGTAATCAGTGCAGCAAGCAGTCAAATACTTCCCCTCTGCACTGAGCCATGCTCTCTCTCTGTCTTTTTGTTTGAGTTCCCAGAGAGGAAGGATTTAACCTCTGAAAGCCTGCAAATTGTGGAGTTAACTTTTGTCTGCTGGACTGTGCAACTGGATGTTTATCTCTTGAGCTGGTAATCTGACTAGTAGTCAAAATACAGTCAGGAGCTGATATGTTTAGTTAATGCTCTGTAGAGCAAGAATCTTGTTTTGTTTGTGAAGCTGCTGTCTCACCACTTGGATACAAATAAACAGGCAAAGACTTGATTTAACCTCCTCCTGTGTATGAAGTGTCTCTGCAACCTAGAAGGCTGATCCCAGGACAGAAGGTACAACATATTAAAAGGTACTTTTGTCACATAGTTCTTTTTAGATCATGGGTGGTGATGGCTAGAGAAACAGACAGAACCTCACAGTTTCATATCATAAGGGGAACAGTCTAGCGCTATAGCGAGTCACACCTTTAAAGTCATGGGTGGAGTTGGCTGGAGCCATAGAGAGAGACCACTGTATAGAATCATGGGTAGAGCCAATAAGAGAACCTCACCACTTCACATCATGAGGTGAGCTGGCTAGAAGCATAGAGGGCCACACCCTTTAGAACTGTGTTGGGCTGGCTAGAACCAAGGAGAGATAGCTCCACCCATTATTCTAATGGGAGTTGCACACATCCTCGACTAAGTATAAGTATATAAGTATATAAGTATAAAAGGAAAAAACAAAAAAACAATATAAAAAGAGAAAAACAAATAAACAAACTGTAAACAGATATGTTATGATTGGTGTATAAATGACATCTACTTGGGTAATTACTTGTGTTAATCAAACCGAGACAATATTATTCCAAGGGTAAAGTTCCCCTTTTTTAAGATACACTGAAAACTATGATATTACAAATTAGTGAAAGAGCAAATAGATTGGTTGTGAGTCTTTCCTTTATTACACACAAGGACAAACTATTCACAATGTCAAGTTTACAGCATTTTCCAGAGGTGAAGTTGAGTGAGTTAGTTCACTTGGTGTAATCCTGGAGTCCCCGGTGTGTTTAGTCAGATCCTCACCTGTTGCCTGGCCTCCTGCTTGTGAACTTTGATTCTCCAGGAAGCCGTTATCTTGTTCAGACTGGACTGAAATGTTGTTTTCAATGATGCTCTTTGACCCAAATAGCTCCTCCATCAAGGTGTCTTTTCTGTCTGTGTGCTTCACCACTGTCCCCTCCATGGCATCGTTTTGCTGGGAGTTTTTAGTATGATTTTCATCACTTAATAGGCCATGATTTGCCTCATTAATGATACTTAGAAAACTGAGACTCGAGGTAGTTCGTCTGAGAGGGGAATCTGATAATGAAAGCTCTTGGTGCAAGTTTTCAGGGTCATCAGTGAATATGTTATCAGTAGTCTGATCTATATCACTGTGGTTATCGGTATTGTAATGAAGTAAATCGTTTTCTACTATCGGATATTTTCCTAATGTTTCTAGGTCCTCTTCTTGTTCTTTTTTGTTTTTATTTTGTCTTTCCGAGTGGTCAACATTCTGTGTTTTATTTAATGGAGATTCTGAAAAAACATTGTTTCAGAAGATTTAATGGTGCTCATTTGCTGTTAAAGGAATAGTAAACACCCCGAAAAACTTTAAGCCAAATGATAGGAATAATAAAAACATACTTAATGGCCTCATTCCCATCTCTCAAACTGTTATGGTTTGAGAGATGTAAGAAAATAAAGTCCTCCGCTCCCTCCCCCTTCTCATGCGTCCGCTGTATAGCGAACGTCATGAGTTCCTGCTTCTGGGACCAGACGGCGGCTCTTCAGGAGCGCTGCCATCGGGATATCTAAATATAACTACTTCATTGGAGCGGTCTACAAAGTGTGCTTGCTAGCCAGGCACACGTTGTAGACCAGAGGGGCGTGAAGCACGCTACAAAGGAATGGGTGGCATATCCCTCTGGTTCTTAAAGGGTTAAAACATAAAAGATTGGTATTGGTTGCAGCAAATACCTAGAGGGAAATAACATGGACAAATGCTCTTCATCGGAGCAGTTTTGCAGTGAAATGTGTTAGTCTGTATCCTGGGGGTGTGGCTTTGCTGCGTGCAGAACATCATGTTTATGTTTTAAACCTTTAAATGCCAGAGAGGACTGCAACGCACTGTCTTGATACCTCTCTGGCACTCAGAGGGTTAATAAATTACAGTACTTTGGTGAACTAAAGTGCGGAAAGCACCTTTGTTGAATAGTATTCACCTTACATATAAAAAGTAAATAGGAGCAATTCAGGGGAAAACCAAATGCACCATAGGGGACAAATAGCAATGCCCATTTACTTATATGGGTCTTTTAACCCCTTGAGTGCCAGAGGGGTACGCAATGCATTGCAAAGTAATGTGTTGCGTACCCCTCTGGCACTCAAGGGTTTAACTTCATGAATGATAGTTCTCCAATGAATTGCTTAGCATTTAAAACATTGAGAATGCAAAGAGGCCATTGTGGAGGCTGGTAGTGTACCTGTTAAAGGGATAGTAATACTTAAAATGTAAAAAAAAATATGTTGTAGGGTTTATCCCCCTGAGTAAAACAAGAGTACTCCAACTGCTGAAAGGTGTTTCATTCAAAAGTTATTAATTTTCAAAGTTTAATTTTTTTAGGTGCAATATCACAGTGGCCTGAAATTGTACAGTGGCGCTGTTGCTACACCATCCTATGGAGATTTATGGTCAATTGACCAGAGCTGTCCATAGGATTGTGTAGCAACAGCGCCACTGTACAATTTCAGGCCACTGTGATATTGCACCTAAAAAATTAAACTTTGAAAATTAATAACTTTTGAATGAAACACCTTTCAGCAGTGGGAGTACTCTTGTTTTACTCAGGGGGGTAAACCCTACAACATATTTTTTTTTACATTTTAAGTATTACTATCCCTTTAAAGGGATAGTAATGTTTCAAAACAAAAGCAGGTCCAATTATTCTTCATAGTATTTGGACCATGGAGAGTGTTATTTCAGTACTGTCAGAGTTGTAGTTCAAAAGTAATTGAATGATAAAGTATCCCCCTCCCGCCCCTTTTTACTGATGTAACACTGCTCACCTCAGAACAGAAAGGTGGTGTTCAGATGGCTTGCAGAGAGGCACAATCTTCAATTAGCATAAGTGAAAAACCTGTCAAGGGGGACAGGGTTTTCATTATACTCACAGTAAGAAGATTGTCGCTTGCTGTGAGATGCCTGAATTTAGAGATAGTAATACTTTAAAATTACTAATCCCAATATTATAGGAGAAAAAAAGAAATTATTTGCCCCCAGTGATATCTCTCAAACCTTTATGGTTTGAGAGATATTTACTCGCAAAGTTCCCCCCTCCCTCCCCTTTCCCTGACGTCAGTGTTGTAGCTGACTACAGGGGAAATATGTCCTACAATCATCCGGCGGCTCTGCAGCTGAGCCGTGATCGCGATAATAAAAAATAAATCATTCACTTAAAAGGTCTTCTAGTGTGCTTGGTTTGCAAGCACACACAGAAGACTTTAAGTGAATGATTTCTTTTTTATTAACGAGATTGCAGCTCAGCTGCAGAGCCGCCGGATGGTCGTACCACAGACTTCCCCTGCAGTCAGTTACAATGCTGACTTCAGGGAAAGGGGAGGGAGGGGGGAACTTTGCGATTGATTATCTCTCAAACCACAAGAAATATCACTGGGGGCAAATGATTTCTTTTCTTTACTCCTACAATATTGGGATTAGTCATTTTTAAAGTATTACTCTTCCTTTAAGACCTGATTCCATATCTGAGGGGAGGTGGCTCAAACTAAGGAAAAGGGGCTGGAGGAGGATACTTTATCATTCAATTACTCTTGAACTACAGTATTGAAATAACACTCTCCATAGCCCAAATACGATAAAGATTAATTGCTTTTATTTTAAAACATTACTATCCCTTTAAGCTTTTGCATTGTGCTTTCTATGGGAAGTAAACTGGCCAAATTAGTACATAAACTGTAAAAAAAAAAATAAATAAAAAAAATAAAGGGGAGCAGATGTTTGGTGCATTGGACGCTGATTGTTCTTGCCACACCAACAACTCAGAACATGGATGTGGTCAGGACAACTTGGATGAGGTGCTCCTCAAAATGTGAAGCTTGCCTACTCTGCCTAATGGGAAATCTGCTCCTGCACTGAAACACTGTGTAGATGGATATGTTGTAAGATTTTGTTATATTATATCTTTGTCAACTCTATGCCTTTCTTCTGCTGCTCACCGTCACTTGCTGAATGTGAATTATTTGCCTTCAGGTCCTCATCTGCATCAGTATCAAATTGCTTGTAAGTCTCCTGAAATGATATAAATAACGTCTTAAGCACAGGTTATGCATTGGAGTGGCAATGAAAATGAAACATTTGGGTCATGCACTTCCCTCAGTGATGTCACCGAGTGGGTTAAAGAGTTCATGTTCATGTTATTTTTCTGTCCTGTGGATCTGATATTACAGTGGGTCTACTCAGCTGTGACAAAGCATTTGATTACTAAATAGACTGTAGAACAGATGGGATCAACCTGATGCCCTCCCCCTGTTGTGGACTATAATTTCCCATAATCTCTATATAATTCCCATTATATCTAGAAATAGCAAAAAAGAGAGGAGGGAAGAAGATGGGGAAAAGCGAGAAAGCATGGGAAAATGTGAGAGAGCGGAATGACAAAGTAAAGTAGTAGAGAGAGTGAGAGAGAGAAGGCGGAAGAGAGAAATAAGGGGGGAGATTCACTATGCGGTGATAAAGAGGTGATAAGGTGGAGATGACTTCTCCAGTGATATCACTTCTCCAATTCCTATATTATTCTATAGAGCCTATTCACTGAGATCTCCAAAGATGAAGAAATTTTGTAAAAAAAAAAAGTGTATAGGCTCCATAGAATCGAAGGTGTAACTAGAAGCCACGGGGCCCTGGTGCAAGAATTGCCATGGGCCCCCCCGTCCACATTGGCCACCTTCACATTACCCCCCCAATCTCCACATTGCCCCTCAATCTCCACATTGCCCCTTCCACAATGCCCCTCAATCTCCACATTGCCCCTTCCACAATGCCCCTCAATCTCCATGTTGCCCCTTTCACATTGCCCCCATCTCCACATTTCCCCTTCCACAATGCCCCCATCTCCACAATGCCCCTTCCACAATGCCCCTCAATCTCCACATTGCCCCTTCCACAATGCACCTCAATCCACGTTGCCCCTTTCACATTGCCCCCATCTCCACACTGCCCATTTCACATTGCCCCCATCTCCACATTGCCCCTTCCACGATGGCTCCCATCTCCACAATGCCCCTTCCACAATGACCCTAAATCTCCTACCTCCCTGGTGGTCCAGTGGCAGAGGACAGGTCTGTGCCTCTTTCTGCACAGACCTCTTCTCCCGCGCGGTCCTCTTCAGTAATGCAGAGCGCTGGGAGATGATGTCATCTCCCAGCGCTCTGCATTATGAGAGTGCTGGTCTGCTGGAGGGAATACTCATCTCCCTCTGGCAGACCGGCACTCTCGTAACGCAGAGCCCCAGTGCTCTGCATTACTTAATTGTGGGCGTCAGGCGAGGGGGTTGCAGGGGGACGCCGGACCCTATAGTTACACCACTGCATAGAATAACATAGGAACTGGAAAAGTGATATCACTGGAGAAGTCATCTCCACATTATCACCTCTTTATCACCGCTTAGTGAATCTCTCCCAAGGAGAGGGGGAGAGAGTGGGAAAAGAGAGGGTGAGAATAAGAAGACAGGGATGGAGTGATAAAGACACAGTGGCCCATATTTATATACACAAACTGGAGTTATTCTGGAGTAAACCAACTGCACCATAGGGGACAAATTAAAAGTCCTGTTAAACTTAATTTGTCTTTTAACGACTCGAATGCTAGAGAGGTCTCCAATGCATTGTGAAGCTGACATTCAAGGGGTTAAAAAGCTGTAGTCAAGTGCATGGGAATGTAGGTATTTTATGCCTTTCCTATAGGGCGGTTGGTTTACCCAAGAATAACTCCAGCTTGCTTATATAAATATGGACGACAGAATTCCTGCACATGAGCTGCCAGTCCTGGTGAAGACGTGACTGGACAGGAATCTGTAGTGACTGACGACTGAAGGTAAAGTTTTTTTTTTTTTTTTTGACATTTTGCTATTGCTTTTCTACGGAGGAGTCCTGGGGCCAACAAAAAAAAATTCTAATTTTGAGTAAAAGTAAAAATTCTGACTTTTAAAGTCAAAATTTGAAAGTCAGAATTTTGTGTTTAATAGTCAAAATTAGAATTTTTTTTCTTGATATTTAATTGGTTAAAACGACAAATAAAATACAAAAAATAAACCCATTTTGTGTTCTGCAAAATTGCTGGTTCTCTATGAACTAAAATTCTACATAATCATTTATCTCACCCCAGCCTGTAGCTCTTAGTACCCCATTCTGGGTAGGGATAGGTGAAATAGGTTGCCCCATAAGAGAAAACAGTGAAGAATGACACGTTTTACTTTTGGTGGGAATCCCCAGGAAACTGCAGTTTTTCCAGTTTATTTGCTGCAATGCATGTTAACCACAAAATCACACATTGTCCCCCCAGGCTTGCCCCACAGTAACCACAGTGACCACAGAACCAGACACTGTCCCCCCCAGCCTTGCCTCACATTGACCACATAACTACACACTGTCCCCCCAGCCTTGCCTCACAGTGACCACAGAACCACACACTGTCCCCCCAGCCTTGCCTCACAGTGACCACAGAACCACACACTGTCCCCCCAGCACTGCCTCACAGTGACCACAGAACCACACACTGTCCCCCCAGCCTTGCCTCACAGTGACCACAGAACCACACACTGTCCCCCCAGCCTTGCCTCACAGTGACCACAGAACCACACACTGTCCCCCCAGCACTGCCTCACAGTGACCACAGAACCACACACTGTCCCCCCAGAATTGCCTCACAGTGAACACAGAACCACACACTGTCCCCGTAGCCTTGCCTCACAGTGACCACAGAACCACACACACTGTCCCCCCAGAATTGCCTCACAGTGAACACAGAACCACACACTGTCCCCCTAGCCTTGCCTCACAGTGAACACAGAACCACACACTGTCCCCCCAGCATTGCCTCACAGTGAACACAGAACCACACACTGTCCCCCCAGCCTTGCCTCACAGTAACCACACACTGTCCACTCAGCATTCCCCACAGTAACCACAGAATCACACGTTGCCCCCAGAGCCTTGCCCATGTTACCCATAGAACCAAACACTGCCCCCCCAAGCCTTGCCCCACAGTAACCACAGAAACACACATTGCCCCCCCCAGCTTTGCCCCACAGTAATCACACACTGTCCCTTCAGCACTGTCCCACAGTAACCACAGAATCACACATTACCCCCAAGCCTTGCCCATGTTAACCACAGAACCGCACACTGCCCCCAGCCTTACTCCACGATAACCATAGAACCACATATTGCCTTCCAAACCTTGCCCCAACAATAACCATAGAATCACACATTGCCTCCCAAGCCTTGCTCCCCCATAGCATCACAGATACTGACCCCCCCAGCATTAGCCAAATAAAACTGCACTTCCTCCTCAACCAGATCGTATCTGTATGTCACCCATCCTATACTTAGATTGTAAGCTTTATGGGGCAGGGACCTTTCATCCTCCTGTACACTCACCAGTTGTTCTCCTTATGATTGTCTTTATAAGCACTTAATCACTGCAATAATTGTACCCCTTCTATGTCAAATGTAAACTGTAAAGTGCCAAGTGCACTGGTTGGCGCTATATAAATAAAATATACAATACAATACAACTGAAGTTTCCTGCAATCCAAGCCATATCCTGCTGCACTGTAGCCTTAGAGGTGCACAACTGAATATAATCCCCACACAGGAAACTGGTAAAGTTCCCACGGACAATGTAAAGTTGTCAGCGAAAAACTGTACTCGATTAGCGAGAAAGAATTAGAGGGGAAAAAAAAAGACTTTTTGCCCCATCCCTAATTCTGACGTAAACCACCTGTACCATAGGGGACAATTTAAAATGTAAAATTCCCTAAATGACAGAGAGGTCTATATTGCATTGCTGTGCAATGCATTGGAGATCTCTGTAGTGTTCTGGGAGTTAACCCTTTGAGTGCCCAAGGTGTACGCAACACATTGCTTTGCAATGTGTTGAGAACCCTTCTGGCACCGAAGGGGTTAAAATCACCTTTTTCTATAAATGGGACTTTTTTTGTGCTCCCTCTTGTCAGTTGACTTCCAGCATTTGCCAATCCTCAACCCTCAACAGCTTCAAATCCAAGGTAAAATAGCACCTTTCAAATGTAGCACTACCTTAACCCCTTAAAGACCGGGGAATCCGGACGAGACTCAACGACCATGGAGCAATTTTTTTTTTATTGCTCCGTTGCGTTCCGGACTCCCCGAATGGCGTGCAGCCGCGGGGGGAGCCCGGAACTCGATGACGGTCATAGTACGACATCGGTCGTTAAGTCAAATCGACCCTTGACGTACTATGACCGTCAAGGGTCGTTAAGGGGTTATTATGTAAAACACATCTCATAGGCACTATCAGTACTATCATAACTGGCACTTCTTCCTCTACCTGAGTGTATCTGTATGTCACACATCCTATTCATAGATTGTAAGCGCTACGGGGCAGGGACCTCCTATCCTAATGTATATTCACTTGGTGTTCCCCTTATGATAATCGTCTGTATAACCACTTAACTGCTGGGCAAGTGTATGAGAGACTCTGAGTTACCTCTTAAAGGAATAGTAATGTTTCATAATAAAAGCAGCTCTAATTAATCATCATAGTATTTGGACTTTGGAGAGTATTATTTCAATTCTTCCAGAGTTGTAGTACAAGAGTAATTCAATGACAAAGTATCCCCCTCCCGCCCCTTTTACTGATGTAACACTGCTCAGCCAGAGCAGAAGGGAGGTGCCCGGGTAGACTGCAGAGAGGGACAATCTTCAATTAAGATAAGGGAAAAACCTGAAAAACTTGTCAAGGGGGGCAGGGCTTTCATTGTTCTCATAGGAAGAAGATTGTCCCCTTCTGTTATCTGTCTGGTCTATGGACTGGATTCCACATCTGAGAAGAGATGGCTTACACTAGGTAAAAGGGGCGGGAGGGGAAACTTTGCTTGTGAATATCTCTCAAACCATATAGGTTTGAGAGATAAGACATATTGTTCTTCATGTTTTTTTAATGCCTACAAAATAAAATAAAGATAAAACAAAGTATTACTATCCCTTTAAATGTAAACTGTAAAGTGCTAAGGACACCTGTTGGCGCTATAAAAAATTACATACATGCACGTTGCTCCTCTTTAGCTTGATGAATAGGGCCTTTACTGCCAACACAAGAGAGGCTGATGCACTACGTAAAAGTGGTACAATTCTGGTGCAAACCAAGTTTACCACATGGAAGAAATAGAGATCTCAAAAATATCCATTTAAAGGGATAGTAATGTCAGGAAAAAAGTATTAACTATATAGTAGATACAATTAAAAGATAATACTTGCACTTATTCGTATCTCTCTGACAGTTTTACAGCTCGTCAAGCAGAAAGGGGAGGGACCAGAGAACTTTATTTTCCTATATCTCTCAAACCATAACGGTTTGAGAGATACAAATAAGTGCAAGTACTCTCTTTTAATTGTATCTACCATGTAGTTAATACTTTTTTATGACATTAATATCCCTTTAAGTCAATGGGAATGCTTCTTTTTTTCCTACTATGCATTTGGTTTGGCCCAGAATTGTACCACTTTTATCTCGGGATATTTGCCCCAGAGGGATATTTGAAATCCTGCCCACTATCTCCTTACCTCTTTCTTGTAGGAGTTGAATTCTTGTTGTTCTACTTCTGGACGCAGTTTTAGAAGCATTTCTATGTCTGTCTGAGTGCTTTTAGATAATCCTGGAAAATAAAGAAGTATGATGCATCGTTTCATGAAAAATGTATATAATCAATATATGTTCCAATTGACTCATTGGTTCTAGCCATGTCTCCAATGCTGTGGTACTGGACCGCCCTCAAGGGTAAGATTAGTCTAATATGTATGTGGACATTTTTTCTCTGTAATGGCGCTAGAGAGCTAAAACGTGATGCTCTTGAGCGGTGACTAGCCGGAGAACAGGCCATTGTGTTTTTGTTCGTGCTCGGAGCCTCTCACATCTTTTGGCTTGTTTCTAGGTAACACTTAGGGTCTCTTCCTAAGTGTAAAGGGTATTCCAGATGTGGACCCCTTGCTGTCAGTGCCTAGGGAAGCCAGCTGCACCTCACTGATAAGGCCCAAATAAGGCTGAAAGGTACATCTGGGGTTAGCTGGTTTTTCCGTGCAGAGAGGACTTGCCCATCATTTTGGTACTGGACCGTCCTTATGGGCGAGATTAGTCTAATATGTATGTGGACATTTTTTTTCTGTAATGGCGCTAGAGAGCTAAAATGTGATGCTATTGAGCGGTGACTAGCCGAAGAACAGGCCATTGTGCTGTTGTTCGTGCTCAGAGCCTCTCACATCTTTTGGCTAGTATCAGTAAGTCGCCAGCTTCAAGAGCCCCATATAAGAATCTTGTATTAAACAAAATCACAAGATTCTCATGGCGCCTCGTACAGTGTCGCCACTGCCCGCCCGCAGATGCCTGTCATCTGCTCCCCAGGTATTGCTCTCTGCCCGCCCGCAGATGCCTGTCAGCTGCTCCCCGGGTACCCTCCAGTAGATGCCTGTCAGCTGCTCCCCAGGTATTGCTCTAATACACCCAGGAGCTGAGCCATCACAAAGCCCCTCACAAAGCCTGCCCAGCTATTAGGAAGCATGTACAGCAGTGTTCAGTGGAGCACTGCTCCTGTATAAGCTTCCTAAACCACTGGCTGCAACATTGAACATGTCCTCTTAAATGTTCTCCTAACCCTAACATTCTCTCAATGCCCACTTCTGCTTCCTGCAGCTCATCTCTCTCTCTACAACACATCTCTCCCTTCGAATCCCATCTGCACCCCTCTACAGCCCATCTGCCCATGGCCGCAGAACATCTCCCATAGTGCACACAATCTCAGATAGTAGCCCATCAAACCTTCGAGTGCCACACAGATAAACACAGGCACTCTGGCACACAAAGGGTAAAATATATATGCCCCAGTCCCTACCCTTTGACTGTCAAGCCATCATTCCTGTCACCCCCTGATTGTGTGTGGTTTCCACCAGGCGGATTGCTGATTTATGCGTGCTCCATTTCTAAAGGATACCGGCATAATCCATGGAAGCTGGGGTTCAGCAAGCATTGGAACTGCTCCCTTTCATCATCAAAATGGCATGTGATAAGATTTGGCAAGATTGGTTTAAACTGGATGATGGGATTTGGGTTACTCAGGAAGGTAGTGATAAGGCTGACTTGGTACTTTTCCTTATTGAGTATAAGAGTGGTGCTGGTTTGTCTGCAGCAGAGATCAGTAGTAAGGTTGCAGCATTAAATTAAATAGTAAAATAATAGTACATTAAAAGAACAATAAAAGCAGCTCCAATTAATCTTCATAGTATTTGGGCCATGGAGAGTGTTATTTCAATACTGTCAGAGTTGTGGTTCAAGAGTAACTGAATGATAAAGTATCCTCCTCCCGCCCATTTTATTGATGTAACACTGCTCACCTCAGAGCAGCAAGACTGTCCAGATGGATCGCAAAAAGGGACAATCTTCAGTGATCATAAGGAAAAACCTGGGGAGGGGTAAACTTTTTAATAAATTACTCTTGAACTAAACTCTGACAGTGTTGAAATAACACTCTCTTGGCTCAAATACTATGAAGAGTAATTGCAGCTGCTGTTTTTGTGAAACATTACTTTCCCTTTAAGTTTTCTTTAGAAGATGAAGGGAAGTTGTCTTATTTTGATCAGAGATTGTCCCTTGCTTTTACTGGAGGAAGGCAATTTCCTTTGTGGCAATTAATAGTTTTTGCATCATAAGTAATAAGGCTGTCAACAGGTTTGTGCAAATGGAATGGGGAATATCCATATGCCACAGAGATCTTGAAATAAAGTTTGCAATGTTCTGGTCTGATGGTCATCATTCAGGTGATGTGATCATGTCTTCAGTTTTGGTATACTGGAAGGCACCAAACATTCGATTCATGTATGTAGGTGTATGTGCTGCTAAGGGGTCAGTGAGGCACACTCTACATGGTAGGGTCCTTGGCAAAAATGTCACTTAAGAAAGGTTACTAGTTGGGGGGGGCTATTAGTGTCATTTTATTAGGAGACCTATAACTATGAACATCATTTTTCCAGAAAGGAAAATAAATAATGCATTTTGTGGTCTGGCCTGAGCTATTATAACTATTAAACGAAACCTCTTCCTGCAATGGTTATGACATTCTTTTTCGCAGCAGTAAGTAAGGCATTAAATATATATATTTCTATTAAATAACTTTACTATCTCTTTAAAATGTCAAAAGAAGCTATAGCATATATATACCAATATCACGTTACTTTAAAGTTTTACAGGAGAATTTACTACTCCCTATAATAACCCTCCCACTTGCCTTACAACTGGCAGAAAATGCTAATGGCACCCGTGCTTCCCTTGTCCCCTGATTCAAGAGATAAAATCTTCAATCAGTCTCGGATGTCATGTCCATGGAGGTGGACATTACAGTTTCTTGCAGAACCGCAAGGCCTCAGACTCTGCTCACTGCACAATGACATGGTAATCTGAACCCCGTAAGGACCAGAGCTGTATCACATTGCTTCTAAATGCTAGGCTTTAAAGGGATAGTAATACTTCGTTTTAGCTTTATTTTATTTTGTAGGCATTAAAAAAACATGAAGAACGAAATAAGTCTCATCTCTCAATCCTTTATGGTTTAAGAGATATTCACAAGCAAAGTATCCCCCCCTATTCAGCCAGAGCAGAAGGGAGGTGCCCAGGTAGACTGCAGAGAGGGACAATCTTCAATTAAGATAAGGGAAAAACCTGAAAAACCTGTCAAGTGGGGCAGGGCTTTCATTGTTCTCATAGGAAGAAGATTGTCCCCTGCTGTTATCTGTCTGGTCTTACAACCAGATCCCCATCTAAGAAGAGATGGCTTACACTAGGTAAAAGGGGCGGGAGGGGGAAACTTTGCTTGTGAATATCTCTCAAACCATAAATGTTTGAGAGATAAGACTTATATCTTCATGTTTTTTTAATGCCTACAAAATAAAATAAAGTTAAAAAGAAGTATTACTATCACTTTAAAGAGCTAAGTAGACTCATCCAATCTGACTGCTTCATTAGAAAAAACTGGCAGCAAATCTCATGTCCATTTCCATAGACATGGCATCCAGGAGCAGATCTTATCTCTAGATCAAGGGAAAAATGAATGTGGGGAATTAGGACATTCTAGCCATAGTAAGTTAAAGGGATAGTAATGTTTCAAAATAAATACAGCTCCAATTATTCTTTATAGTTTTCGGACCATATAGAGCGGTATTATCACTCTCTATGATGTGTAGTTCCAGAGTAATTGAATCATAAAGTGTCCCACTCCCATCCCCTTTACCTAGGGTAAGCCGCCTCACCCTCAGATGTGGAATCTGGTCACTTGATCGAACAGCTAACAGTGAGGAACAATCTTCTGGCTGTGAGTATAAGGAAAACCCTACCCCCCCCTTGAAGGAGGAGGACAAGTTTCTACTTATGCTCAAAGAAGATTGTCCCTTGCTGTGATCCATCCAGATGGTCTTGCTGTGCAGCTTTACATAGGTAAAAGGGGTGGGAGGGGGACACTTTATACAATTCAATTACTCTGGAACTACACATCATAGCGAATGATAACACTCTACATGGCCCAAATACTATAAAGCAGTGTTTCTCATCTCCTGTCCTCAGAACCCACTAACAGGGCAGGACTTAGGGATTTATCTGCTAGAGCACAGGTGTGGTGATCAGAGGCTCATTCACATTGATTAACTCACCTGTGCTCTAACAAGGAAATCATGTGATCAGAGGCTCATTCACATTGATTAACTCACCTGCGCTCTAACAAGGAAATCATGTGATCAGAGGCTCATTCACATTGATTAACTCACCTGTACTCTAACAAGGAAATCATCACATCCTGGCCTGTTAGTGGGTCCTGAGGACAGGAGCTGAGAAACAATGCTATAAAGAATATTCGGATCTGCATTTATTTTGAAACATTACTATCGCTTTAAGGGGGAGGTTTTAGTAGCTATTAGTTCTCCTTTAAAGACAATTAAAGCATATCAGAGATTTTCTTAAACATTTTTTTAACCCCTTGGATGTTAGAAATGTCTCCAATGCAATGCGTCACAATTCATTAGAGACGTCTCTGGTATTAACCCTTTGAGTGCCAGAGGGGTACGCAACGCGTTGCTTTGCAATGCGTTGCGCACCCCTCTGGCACTGAAAAAGGGTTAAAGGAGTTATATAATCTAAACACCAATTAAAATAGCCATCTACCTTCCTGACAGTGTGAGTGTATCAGTTCATGCAGATTTCTTGGCATGCGATTGGCATATATATTTTTAATTTCCAGTTCTCTTTCTTTTTCCTGAAAAGAATCAAACAGTAAATCGGATTAACGGTTTGGGATGGAGAGAATAGTGGAATGTTACTATCTAGCCAAGAGGAAGTGAGAGGTGGGACGGAGAGCACTGTGGAATGTTCGCATCTGACAGACATGGCTACCATATATATAATATATACATTAACTGACAAATGAAATTGATTATCTGTTATATTTATGATATGGCTAACATATATAGGTGCTTTTGAAATGTCTTTAAAATTCACCTGTTTGTGACCGTTTTTCTTTAGTTAGTAGCAAATGTAGCAGCAGCCTTTTACATGAAACCATTTTAACCAATATATATACTAGAAACATCTCCAGTGGATTGCCCACCAGTTAGGGTGACCACATTTCAATTCTGCCATTCAGGGACACTGCAGAGAGAAAAGCGCACCACAGAATTCTAAACACTAGAGGGAGAACTACCCATTGACTGCTGCGGCAGAAAGTGATGACTGTGGTGGGCTAGCAGAAAATATATATCAAGCCCAAAGCCTTAGAGTAGCATTACACTACAACACAAAATGCACTGTAGCTCCTGATAAATGTCCAGATCAAGGCTCAGTTCTCTAGTGTGTAGAGCTCTGTCTGGAAGCCATTTTTTGTAGCCTAACAGAGGCATCACTTTATGACACAGTAGGTAATGGGCAATCTCCTTCTAGTGTTCAGAACTCTGTGCTCTGGAGTCTTCATTCCAGGACTTTGTATTGTCCCAGAAGGGGGCTGCCCAGGACAAGAGACACACACTTAAAATTTGGGACTGTCCCTGGCAATCTGGGACACGTGGTCACCCTACTACCAGTGAATTTGAGACGTCTCTGCCACACAAAGGGATAAGTTAGGAAGGATACGCAAGGCCTTTCCTAGTCAATATGGCTCCCAGGGAGAATTAGTAACTTCCATCCCCCTCTGAATTAAATGTTCAACATATATAACATCAAAAAAGGGGTAAATACACATAGTTTATCACAACACTGTGTGTAACTGCATCAAAAGGATGCTGGTCAGATGTGGTTTCAGGAGATAAAGTACAAAGAAACTGGAGAAAAATTGTTTTTGTTTAGAAAGGAATCAGAATGGATCTGCAATACGCAAACATTACAACTATTCAGCTCAAATGCTAAACTGGAATTGTTTGGATTTTTATAATGTAAGCATTTTTAGGATTTCTTGCCATATGGGTTGTTTCTACATGTGTGCAATATGTTTTTAATGTATAGATAATGTGCAGGGATACTATATAAACATGAGCACTTTGAGGTAGATAGGTACTAAGTATCCATTAGAATACTGGAAGGGTTGAATTACCCCAATAGCAAGTTGGCTAGTCAGGGTGAGTGCGAGCTTGGAATGCAACAAGCTTTAAATATGGTGCTACTGGAATATAGAAAATATATAAAAATTCAAGTTTAAAAGGAATCCCACTGAGGAAGGTACCAGCGAGTTTGAAAACATGTTGGGGTTATGTTAGTTGATCTGAAAACAGTGTGAGTCTGAAGTGTGAAGGAGAACAGAGATACCCTATGAAAATCATTGACTGGCTCAGAATATCAGCTGTCATGGAAGTACTGCACAGACCACTAGATGGAGGGCAAGTGTATGATAGACTCTGAGTTACCTCTTAAAGGGATAGTAATGTTTAATAATAAAAGCAGCTCTAATTAATCATCATAGTATTTGGACTTTGGAGAGTGTTATTTCAATTCTGTCAGAGTTGTAGTTCAAGAGTAATTCAATGACAAAGTCTCCCCCTCCGCCCCTTTTACTGATGTAACACTGCTCAGCCAGAACAGAAGGGAGGTGCCCAGGTAGACTGCAGAGAGGGACAATCTTCAATTAAGATAAGGGAAAAAACTGAAAAACTTGTCAAGGGGGGCAGGGCTTTCATTGTTCTCATAGGAAGAAGATTGTCCCCTTCTGTTATCTGTCTGGTCTATGGACTGCATTCCACATCTGAGAAGAGGTGGCTTACACTAGGTAAAAGGGGGGGAGGGGAAACTTTGCTTGTGAATAAGACTTACATCGTTCTTCATGTTTTTTTTAATGCCTACAAAATAAAATAAAGATAAAACAAAGTATTACTATCCCTTTAAGTACATTCTCTACCAGTGAGGTTTTCAGAGTAGCTGGGTGATACTGTGGAATGTGATGAGAATGAGTGGGGATGAACAGATAAATACCACACATTACCACCCCAGTAAAAGGAACTTCAATGTAAGCAGGGGTGGGTGAGAGACACCACCTAAACATTTTGATCCAAGCTGAATTTCCAACAACTCTTAAATAAAGAGAGGTAATATAACAAGCCTGGAAAATTAGATAGATACGTCACTATTTCTAAACCACACATTAACTTTTGCATAATTTTGCACAATTCTTACATTACTTCTGGACTTTATATTTTTGTGGAACAGAATCATTTAACATATGGTGATCATACTGATGTTTGGACATTCCATGTGAAATTTGTTTCCGTAATCAGAATTATTCTTTATCATTCACCATTTCTTTTTTTTTTTTTTTTCTATTTCTGAACAATTTATACCACAGATAAAAACAAAACTCTTTTGGTGTTACTATTTTTGTTAGGAATTAGAATGTGGTGTCAGTTGTGGTGCTTTTTAACTGGGGCCCCAGCATGTATTTAAAATAAATATCTTTGTATGACATTCATCTATTGAGAAAAGATAATTGTTTGGTTCTAGGAAATTTAGGAACTCCAGAGCTTGGTTTTATTTTAAGTTTTATGAAAGAGCAGCGGATTGCACTTTTCTGTTGTAGCTATATTTCCTCCATTTTAGTCTGAACTGGAAGCCACTAAGCACAAATTTATATTTCTATTCTGTTAGTAACATGGTAACATTGTTGAGTAGGCTGAAAAAAGACATGCATCCATCATGTCCATCCCATGACAAAACACCCCTGTTGATCCATAGGAAAGCAAACGCCATCCCCTGAAGCCATTTCCAATTTAGTCCCAAGTGGGTAAAAAATTCCTTCCTGACTCCAAAAGGCAGTCAGATAGTTCCCTGGATCAACAACATTGCATTGAAGCCATCTGTCATAATTTCCAGTATAGTTCTGTGCTAGGTAGGTATCCATTGCTTTTTTTGAAAGCAGTTACATCATCTACAAGTACAACATCGTGAGGCAAAGAATTTGATAGCTTTACCACCCTTACTGTAAAAAAAAAAACCTGATTTGTTTTAGCCAAAAGCACCTTTCCTCTGGTCTTAAAGGATGACCTCTCTTTCTTAGCTCAGCTCTTTGTGTAAATATTTCATTAGATAGTTCCTTGTATTGACCATGAATATATGTGTAAATGGTAATCATCTCACCCCTTAGACGTCTCTTCTATAATGTAAACAAACCCTGTTTCTCTAGTCTCTCTTTATAACTCAGATCCTCCAATCAATTTTTGTTGCACGTCTCTGCACTTTTTCCAGTTCAACAATGTCTTTTTTTAAGAACTGGTGCCCCAGATTGTACTCCATATTCTAGACGAGGCCTTACCAAAGATTTATATAGAGGTAGAATAATATTAGCATCCTGTCCATTTACACCTCTTTTTATACAGGCTAGTATCCTATTTGCTCTTGCAGCAGCTGAGTGACTCTGCACACTGCTGTGAAGTCTATCGTCTATCAGTACTCCTAAATCTTTCTCTAATGAGGATTCCCCAAGTTGTTTCCCATTTAGTGTATACGTAACATGTTTGTTTCTATAGCCCAAATGTATAACCTTACTTTTATCTACAGTAAATGTTTTAAATATTTTTATTTGTGTAGTTTGTAATGGGTAGTAAGGGCTAATGTTAGTTCTTTTATTATGTTTAGTGCCCAGTGCTGTTGTATATGTTTAGTGCCCCGTGCTATTGTATTCAGAAAGACTGTTATCTCAGCCGGTCTGCAGACAATCTTGGACAAGCACTTCAGAAACACCAACTAAAATCACTATGGTACTGGGGGGCCTGGAAACTGGAGGAATGGCTGCACTCTCAGAGCATGTGACAGACTAGATTTTGCTGTTCCTTTAACAATGATTTGAACAGAGTACATCAACATGACTGAATACCTAAAAAATCATCCAAAATGGATACAATATGAAGGATATGCACACTAGGCTACATTATTAAAAATCAATACAACTTGTAGGGTTTTTTTTTGCTGGGAGTTGCTATATTCATACCTAATTATAGGTCAAACGCTCACAAAGTGGTGGAGTTGTAAATATCACATTCTATAGAACACTGTAGCCAGTGACTCACCTCTCCCATACAATGCTTAGAACAACAGATTGGGCACAAGGTGGCACTGTCACAAACAGCTTAAAATAAAGACGCACAACAAGTAAGTTGTAAAATCTATGGAACAAACCCCCTCACAGCAGTAGACACACCCTACAATATGTGTTTTTTTCCTAATAAACATTAATTGTAACAGTCATACATGATCAAGAAAGCAACAATCACTAAAATTATACCTTCATCTTTTGATGTAATGAATTAACTTCAGTCTGCAGTTTCTCTGCTGCTTTCCGTGCTTTGATGAGTTTTCTACCCTCACTAGACAGCAGCTGGTTATAGAAGGTAGCATCTAGAGCTAGTTGTTTCTCCAAAGCCTATAGGAATAGAATGAAACAAATTACTCATCCTATACTGTTACATGTAAATGCTTTTCTGCTAGTTTTTACACAGATGATATCAGTGTTAATTGCAAGGTAGGTATAGAATGAAACAAATTACTCATCCTATACTGTTACATGTAAATGCTTTTCTGCTAGTTTTTACACAGATGATATCAGTGTTAATTGCAAGGTAGGTATAGAATGAAACAAATTACTCATCCTATACTGTTACATGTAAATGCTTTTCTGCTAGTTTTTACACAGATGATATCAGTGTTAATTGCAAGGTAGGTATAGAATGAAACAAATTACTCATCCTATACTGTTACATGTAAATGCTTTTCTGCTAGTTTTTACACAGATGATATCAGTGTTAATTGCAAGAGACATGAAGGGAAATTCTGAGGCAAGCAAACTGAACCATGGGGGTGAAATACTTTATTTTATTGATTTTAATGGGGCTTTAACCACTTGAATGCTAGAGAGGTGCTTTTTCAAACTAAAGAGGTGAGATCGGGCAGATTTCATTAGCCTACATAGCTCTTTAAGGATCAGGGGGGTCCTTAAAACATTAAAGGGATAGTAATGTTTCACAAAAACAGCACCTCCAATTAATCTTCATAGTATTTGGACCATGGAGAGTGTTATTTCAGTACTGTCAGAGTTGTAGTTCAAGAGTAATTGAATGATAAACATACCTGGGAACTCTCCGGTTTTGCCCCGGAGACTCCAGATTTCAGACTGAATTACTGGGTCTCCGGGGCAATGTGTGGATCACCGGGTGGGCAGAGTTTAAATAGAAACCACTTGTGCTCTGTCCCACTTGTGCTCTGTCCCACTCCCCGCCCTCTTAGATACATTTTGCAGCTTATTTTTTTGTCCCGCCCCCCCCTCCGCGACTAAGCACTGCCCCTTTTATGACGAGAATCGCGTAATTTTCCTCCCAGGTCGGTACTGACAGGGTTACCCTCTGGGTAGCCCTGTTTCAGAAGTTCCCAGGTATGATGATAAAGTATCCCCTCCCTCCCCTTTTACCTAGTGTAAGCTGCCTCCCCTCAGATGTGGAATCTGCCTCTTGACTGGACAGATCACAGGAAGGGACAGTCTTCTTACTGTGTCCATTCGGGCAGTCTTGCTGCTCTGAGGTGAGCAGTGTTACATCAGTAAATGGGGTGGGAGGTAGATACTTTATCATTCAATTACTCTTGAACTACAACTCTTACAGTATTAAAATGACACTCTCCATGGCCCAAATACTATGATCATACCTGGGAACTCTCCGGTTTTGCCCCGGAGACTCCGGATTTCAGACTGAATTACCGGGTCTCCGGGACAATGTGTGGATCGCTGAGTGGGCAGAGTTTAAATAGAAACTCTGCTCACTTGTGCTCCGTCCTGTCCGGTTCCTCCCACTCCCCGCCCTCTTAGATACATTTTGCAGGGTTTTTTTGTTTTTTCTTTTGCCCCCCCCCCCCTCCGCGGCTAAGCCCCGACCCTTTTATGACGCGAATCACGTCATTTTCCTCTCAGGTCGGCACTGACAGGGTTACACTCCGGGTAACCCTGTTTCAAAAGTTCCCAGGTATGACTATGATGATTAATTGGAGCTGCTTTTATTGTGAAACATTACTATCCCTTTAAGATTAACATGTGCAGTGAGAAGAGTTTGTGTTTTGTGATTCTGCTAGCAACTGTTATGTCCACCTCCATGGAAGTGACATCTAGAACTGAATGAAGATGATATCTCTTAAACAAAGGCACAAAGGTAAAATTCATATTTGCCATTAGTATGTTCTGGCCATAGTAAGGGGGATTAAAAGTAGGAGATATTATTTTCCTTTTGACTTCTTTCTTGCAACATTGGTACATAGAGGCAGTGTAGACATATGTAGAACCAGAGACTTAAGTCTCAGGGTTCCCTTCTTTTAGCCCTGCCTTCCTACCACCTAGAGGCTTTGGTTAGTTCTCTGATTCCCAAGCTGAGGAATGGAAATTTTGGGCCTTACTTCCAGGGCCAGCAAGGGAGGCTTATCTAGCTCCCATAGAGAGTAATGGACCATCACCGTGATCATTACTGTCTATGGAGGAAATGTGACTGCAATTGAACCCATGTACCTCAGAATTGAGCTTCACTTTATTTAGCCCTGTCTTCCTGCCAGCTATTAAGACCATTTTATATCCACAAAACAAAGGAGACACACTGTTGTGATGCTTTATTTGAAAATCCTCTTTCTCTGCTGTTCACAGAGATTAAGAACCAAGCTGAATCGTGATCATTCATGTCTATGGAGGAGGTGTGGCTGCAAAGAATTAATGGAGGAAACGTGCGCAATCACTATTTCCCATGTGAAAACCATTAGGGGACAGGTTTGCGCATGATTTTGTTGAATTGCGCATGAAAATTCAAGATTAGCGAACGGCTGCGTATATTTATTTTTTGTGGGCGTGGCTAAGATTAACAAATCTGTGGGAGTGGAATAGCGAATGCGCCTAATGCAAGAACTGCTATTGCGAATTAATTTATACGTCTGTGTACCGTTGTCGTAGAATGGAATTTTTTATGCGCAATTCAAGAAGCGTTCGGTATTTAGCTTCCTGGATTAGAACATGCGCAAAATCTATCTGCGCAGAAAAATGCCTTTATCCAATGCAAACCTTTCTTGCATCGCACCATAAGTCTCAAATGTCAGTTGTTTTACCTCGGTCTTCTTGCCAGTTACATATGAGATACTATGAATATGAGATGTTTTGAGATTGCACACTGCAGCCATGGGCTAATTATTATGTTTGCTCCTGTAGGAACAGACTTAGTAAAAACATGGTAAGCTGGTCCTGTGTCTCTCTCTTCCTGATAATCTAGAGCAGGTTCTCTAGATAAATTGGACTTTATGAATAAAGTCAAAGTAGAGCAATTCTGGGACAAAACAACACCACCATAGGATACAAATAAATATTCCCATTGATTACACTGGAGATCTTTTTAGCATTCAATTTAAATAAATGAGAATTGGGTACAGTTAATTTACCCCAGAATTACACTTTTTTTTTTAAGTAGATCAGCCTCCTTTTGTTAAACAAATTAAAAGAATTCCACCTCTTCTAATAATAACCCCACTTGGCTTTCTATCAGAATACAAACCAAATGACCACTATGGATGTCAGCCTTCTGTCTTTTCTCAAGAGATAACATCTGCAATCTGTCTTGGATGTCCTGTGCATGGAGGCTTACATGACAGTTATTGGCTGGATGCAAACTCTGCTCATGTCACATGGTAATCGTCTGTGGCTTATGTTCTCTACCTGATTCCATTTGCAAAAAAATATTAAAAAACTTAGCTCCAGTGGGTCCAGTAGTCCTGCTAGCAGCTACCTTGACTGTCTCCATTGACATGACATTAATAAGTAACTGAAGATTTTTTTCTCTTGAGTCAATGGGCAAGAGCAACATTTATAATGAGCATTTGTATTTTTTAATCTAACCAATATCTTACCTTTATTTTCTCATCACTTTCTTCAGTCTTAGCTAAAAAATAACATAATTTCAGACGAAGTGCATCTCTCTCAGGCAAATTCTTATCATCAGCAAGTTTTTGGAACTTCTGCACATTTTGATTTGCCCACAGCAGCTCGGATTCTGTAGCTTTAAGCTTCCTGGTCACACAACGTTCTTGCTCTTGAGCCTTTTTTAGTAATTGCGTAAGTGCATGGACCTCATTACTATGTCTTGCTACAAGTAGGTGCAAATTGCTCTCTTCCCTTTCAAATTTTTCTAGTGCCACGGTTTGCCTCTGTTGTATTCCTTTAAGTGTCTTGTTTTCTAAATTTACTGCA
This sequence comes from Rhinophrynus dorsalis, assembly GCA_037306005.1. Lineage (NCBI taxonomy): Eukaryota > Metazoa > Chordata > Amphibia > Anura > Rhinophrynidae > Rhinophrynus > Rhinophrynus dorsalis. The sequence continues at coordinate 38,709,948 of CM074719.1, read as the reverse complement.
TCCAGTTTAATCTGCAGATGACACAGTTCATTTCTAAGTTCTTTAATGTTTTGAAGTTGTGCTGATAAGATGCAATGTGTAGAGTCGTTATCTATAGACGTTTGAGTGAAATGTAAAGGATAACCTTTACTGGTTGAATTTTTCCAGGGCAGTGACTTTTTCCATGGAAACTTCCTGCTTCCTAAATAGGTACATAAGAAAATTACCATAATTGTACAGTTTTCATGAAAGTCCTGTTCATAACCCTCCACTTACCTTACTATGGCTAGAATTTTTTTTTCAGTGTATTACAGAAATCTCTCTGGAGCAGATTCAGAGAGCTCACTGTCAAGCACATAAAAAGTGTATAAAATAGGTGAAGATTTAAAAAAGTAATAATAATAATAATCAAAGTAATGTTACAATGTATAGGACACTTGAGTGTATGTATGTAAATTAAAAATAAAGCTTTACTATGTCATATTCATAAAGGTGGACGTCTCTTTTTGGCAGGACTTTGGGACCCAAAATTCTTCCCATTGGACCTTCTGCCCTCCCTTCCCCATTAAAATTCAAGCAGATTAAGTGCATGATGACCCTATTGATCAACGCGTTTCGCGCGATAAGAGCTTAATCATGATCAAAGACTTTGATCATGATTAAGCGCTTATCGCGCGAAACGCGTTGATCAATAGGGTCCAACATGGTGTCATCTATTGGACTGTGATTCCAACAATTTAGTCTCTCCTTGTGGTAGAAAATTGTTACAACATTTGGATGAAGGTATTTTGTATGTATTGTGCAAGGTGATATATCAATAAATTGGTTTTTATTTGAATGGACATCTGTGGAAGTGCAATATTTTTGGGTGGCTGTAGTGGCATCTCAGAGTCCCCAGCTATCCAGATGGATAAACCTCTAGTCTTCGGTGGGCTGTCCTGGGGCGAGACTTAAGATACGCCACAAATCCCTTTTTTTATAGTGTTTCCATTATTTTTCCTGCTGCTTATATTATACTCACAGGCTTGTAGTTACCAGAGTCTCCCTTACTGCCTTTTTTGTGAAAGGCACTACACTGGCAATTTTACAGTCATCTGGAACCAATCTTGTCAACAGTGACTGGTTAAAAAGCTCAGCTAAGGGCACTGCAAGCACTGATACAAACTTTTTTAATACTATTGGATGAACCTTATCTGGACCAACTGATTTATCTTCTTTTCATTTCGATAATACCAATAAATCATCATCCTTAGTATACAGAGTTATGTCCACTGCTTTAATATAACAGGTTTCACTGAGAGATTTTAAAAATAATTCTATATGTAGACGTTTTAAATAACCTCTGCGGAGAGGTTTCAAATACTGGGAGATATTGGGAAATAGGGGGAACTGTGAAACGTTGAAACCTGAAATATGGATAAATGTGAAATCTGGAGTACTGAGAAATCTGGTAAACTTTCTTATTTGTAGAACTGTGAAATATGGGCAATTTTACTCCAATATGATGATGTTTTATCTGAAGACTGGATATGAATCTATGGCATAATTCATTATAGCTGGTCTCAGGGTGGTGAATTTGTTTCCTGTGAGCTGTGATAATATCTCCAGTTTAGTGTATATTCGAATAGTCGTATTAATATACCCCCAGGAAAAGAAAAATGGCTCATTAAATCAAATATCAATATGCAGATATGTTAATGGAGAAGGAACATCATAAATGTGGTGAAGGCACATGTAGGTGAATCTGAGCTATAATCATAGGGATATAATGGCAAAGGCAGCTTAGTGGATACCACAGGATGATTTGGGTTGAATTCACCTCAATATCGCAGAAAAGGACCCTTATCAAACCTTAATGGATCTCCCCCAGGAATCCTGCCAGCAAGAATCATGTTCACCTCGTTGAACAAGACGTCTAGGACTGATTGACGATGTCATGTCTTAAACTAAAGTTCAAGAGCTAATTTCAAAGGGGCCGTTAGAATTTTCTGTAAATAGTAAATTAAGTGGGGGGTTATTATTAGGTCTTAGCATTCCTTTAAGATACATTCTGTTTTAGGCGTTATTAAATGAATTATAACACATTATTTTGACTTCAAATTTCTGCAAGTACAAATTATGTACAGTCAAAAAACCTATAATTTTTTTTTCTTCTTCACCTGTCCTTGACAATGATCTCCATGGATAGGTTTGAACAATGCTTTCAGTCAGGGAACATGAAAGCAGATCTTGTGATACAATGTATAAAAGAAAGCACACAGAGTAGTCAATGATGTTAGAGAGTCTATCGGCTGGAAAATTGTGTACATGACATCAAGGACTGATGGCAGAAGTTGGGCCTTACAGATAAAGACAAAGAAGAGCAATTTTGGGGCAAACCACATGCATGGTTTTCCCCAAAATGTTTTTTTTTCCCAAAAATTTCCAGAGACACTTTACTCCTTGGTGTCACTAACATACTTTCCAAAATTTTAAAATGTCCATGTACACATTTCCTTTGGGCAGTCACATGGAAAAACATCAGTGGTGGTCCAGAGTAAAATGTCACTCGACAGCATCAGAAAAACTTGTGAATCAGATGTACAATTGCACTTTTACATAGAATATGCATTACTCATACTTAAATACTACATAAATAGCAACATTTGCATTTGGGGAGCTTATCCTATATAATAATTTGCTAAAACGTGTGTAACGACAAACTCATGTGCAGTAGAGACTCCAGCTCTGTATCAGCCGCGCCGCAGGCAGTCTCTACTGTGCGTGACTGCCCTCGACAGGCTGGCAGTGGCACTGTGGCCCGTGTAACGGGCTCTTCAACTAGTATCCTATAAATTATTAATGACAAGTGCATAGAATAATGGGTTAAAAAATGCCATTGCTTTAAATAGGGCCTTTAACCAGTTTAATACCAGGAAGGTCTTCAAAACACTGCTTTGCAATGCACTGGAGACCTCGCTAGCATTCATGGAGTTAAATTATCAATTTAAATCAATGGGAATTCTTAGTTGTCAGTATGGACTAAGGACAAAAAAAATTAAATAATGGTGAGCTGTAGCCTGTAAGCAATTAAAACAAAAAGTTTAATCACTGTTTTTATACAAAAGTACATAGATGAAGGCCTAGTGCTAGTCAGTGATTACATTGTATCAGATCAATGAGAATGCTGGTATTCGTGAGAACTTTATGAGGTCACGGAGGAACGTACTGTTCAGCCCTACTGTTGCACCAGTTCATGTGAGATAGCCAGTTAGGTTGAAAAGGATATATTTTTGTAAATCTCAGGTGGGCTGCATTTTGTTTTTTTGCCCTTGGGCTGCATTTTGGAAACCCATGCCATTCACTTTTTGTTTCCACCAGCAAAAGCCCTGTGAGTCCTGGTCCTTGGGTAGTTGTAATAAGTATTTTACCTTGGCACCCAGCCAGGTGTGTGCATGTGCATCAACAGAAATATTTCTAGGGTGGGGTGGAATGGGTTGGCTAAGCTATAATATGGCCCCCAGACCAGCCTGCCCATCCCCTATGTTTATATGGAGGGCGCAAGTGTGTAGGGGAGGGGCAAGTGCCCCCCCTTGCCCCCTCCCTCTGCATGCCCATGGGTGTGTGGTCGGTTGTTGTGTGAGCGCTGAGCTTTCTTTATCTCTCTCTCTCTCTCTCTATATATATATACATCCTATTACATAAAGTGGTAGAATGCGTCGCTCACTGTGAGCAGTAACCACACATGCGCAGTAGAGTCTCTACTGTGCATGTGTGGTTTCGCACACAGGGAGCTTCACCGTGAGCCATCTGGAGCCCCCCGCTAAGGATCAGCGCGTTCGGCGAGTCTCTACTGCACATTACTGCAGTCATGCTCAGTAGAAACTCGCAAAACGTGCTGCCCCGCTCTGGACGGCTCACGTCCTGTCTTTGCTCCCGGCTCCGGGCAGCAGCCGGGGCCGATGGATGCACCTATATATATGGGCTTTCATACTAATATATATATATATGTGTGTCTTTAAATTAAATTAATTTGCTACACTGTGTTAGTCCCTCTTTAACATTATACCTAATTAAGCACAATCACATCAATCAAAATGATTGAGCTACTGATTACCCACCTGTGATCAAGCAGCAATATCCTGAAAACATGACCTGTTGGTGTGCCCCAGTCACTAACAGTGAGAAGCACTGGCCTAGAGTGTGCAGAATTTATTTTGTAATAAAGTTTCTGTAGGAAAAACACTGATACTCTGCTTTCTGTAATAGATGAATATGGGGTTTATTAGATTCCCACATAGTAGCTAAAGCTCCTGCAAGTGATGATGGGAAGCCCTCCCCAATGCGTATGCGGGTTGGAACTGTTGCTTAGAAGGATAGGCACAGGGAGGAAAGACATTTTAATTGGGGCTGAAAGAATGTGTTTTTCTATACTGGTATTTAATATAATTGCCAAATAACAACAAAAGAAAATTCCAGAGGAAAAAGCAGTGAATGACTGGATTCAAAACCAAGTGATAAATCCATCACTGGCTTTGTTTCCTAATTTTACCAAAGACAAAAATTGGAATCTTTAGGAGATAAAACACAATGATTTATGACTTGCAAGTGAACCCTATGCATTGTTTTGATTTAAAAAAAGGCAAAAATAAAATCACTGAGACTGATGTACTAAGTAGAATTAGGGCAATTCTTGACAAAACCAATAACAGCACAAAATTAAAAAAAAAAAATTCTGTTGATTTAATGTGGCACTATCAAACTAAATTAAATTAAATTAAATTGCCCCCCAAATCCTTATTAAATTCTTATTAACATAGTGATAGGCATATACATACTTTCATTAGTAAGTAAGTCTGGCATTACGGCGATAAAACAACTCATTTGGCAGGCATCAGCAGGCAGCAGTGCAGACATCTTGTAGAAAAGTACATGTGACTCTGCGCTGTCTATCCAATTCACTGTAAGGATTGGTGAGTGGTGTTCCTTGGTACCTTAAGGTACCATAAGGGAATTACGGCGCAGGCGCACATAACTTCTCTTGCAAGATCTGCGCCACTGGTGCCTGCCGAAGAAGTTGTTTTTCCCTCAGTAATGCTGGACGTATTAAAAGATGGGGTAAAAGAGGTAATGTTAAGAAATGTTCTCTCTTTTTGGGTGGTGAAATGTGACTCTCCTGAGCACTGTGCTGGTGCAGCATGCCTGTAGGTTATGGTTACGTTCAGGACACTGGTTCTGCGGCTGGTGTGGCCTGAGGGGGAAAATGTTTTGCAAAGTAACAGAACCAGGGGCACTAGGTGGTGGCCTGCCGTGGGCTGTGGGGAGGTTGGACTAAGAACGTCTGGTGAAAAGCCTTCCCACCGAGGTAGCTGACCTGGCTGGTGGTGTGGGTAGTGCCATTCCCATGCCGGGACACTATGGTTCAGGTGAGTTCAAGGGTTTAAATAGATAAATAGATCTTAATAAATTGTGACCTCCATTTTCCTGAAAAATTCAATCATCATTATTATTATTTATTTAATTTATTGCTAAACAGTTGTTGTTAGGCAAGTGTGATGAATGACTGTAAGTTTGTGATGTTTAGGTTAGGGGAAAGCATAAAGGGGGTGGTATGACATGCGTGCTTTGATAATGGAGGCAGTGGTTTGTCCACCCAAAGCCAAACAAGACGCACTGCCCTTCCCCCTCCTAGCAACCCGTCTCATTGCGATGGCTAGTCCTTGATAACACCTGTGGGCATTGAGGGTAGGTCCACCTCACCTTCCCCAGGTAAAAAGGGGCTAGGTATTGGGTATAAAAAAGGGCCAATGTTAAGTAAAAATATTATTGAATTAGCTGTTTTTCCTCCCTCCCACCCAGGCTAAAAATCATCACGAAAACCATCGTCAGGAGGAGGTTGCAGATAAGTCACAAGACTCTCCTGGGCACTGTGCAAGTGAGGCATGCCTGAAGGTTACGGTTTAGTTCAGGACACTGGTTGTGTGGCTGGTGTGGCCTGAAGGGGGAGGTTTTGCCAAGTAACAGAACCAGGGACACAAAGTGGTGAGCTGCCGCAGACTGTGGGGAGGTTGGACTAAGAACATCTGGTAAAAGACCTTCCAAACTAGGTAGCTACCCTGGCTGGGTATTTGGGGTAAATCTCCTTTGCTCCCAGGAAGGAACTTGGACCACAGCTACCTGTGTCTTCTCATCACACAATATTTTGGGGTATTTGGGGTAAATCTTCTTTTCTTCCTTCACATATCCTCAGACTTCCAGAAAATAGCGATAATAGCCAGATCAGGAAAGAACTTGGATTACAGCTGTCTGTCTCAGACAGCAAAGATTTTGACATATTTTGGGTAAATCTCCTTTCTCCCTTCACTCTCCCCTAGAGTCCTCCAGACTCCCCAGACACAGACAACACATCTTCTTCCTACAAGACTCCTTAACCTACACTCCAGCTCTGCATTATTTGCCCATCCTAACTAGCTACAAATCAGTTCTACTTTATCTCTGTCAAACAAACACAGAATGGAATGCTGTGGGAACCTGACACCCTTTTGTACTATTCCTGCAGGAAAAGAAGGGAAAGCTGCCATGTATGGGGGTTAATTCAGTCTTACCGTTGATTTTGATGCAATGAACTAGGCAGAAAAAAATGGAAAATCTGCTCTTTTTACAAAAAATTTCCTGCTTGAATGGAAGTGCCATTTTTTGTCTGTTTTGCTTGTGAGGTGAAAAGTTTCACCCATTTCTACTTATGATAGCAGTCTTCCACACATCTGACTGTGTAAATGCTCTGTTTTATCATTATTCAGATTTAATCAGTGCTATGTACAGAACTGGGAACACTGGGGACTGCGATTTCTTGATTGGTCTTTGTGCTATTTTTTATTTTAACACAGTTTATATGACTGTATGTTTTTCCAGCTTTCTATCATTTAAATAAACATTAATATACCTAAGATCACACTTAGAGGAGCTTTGCTCACATGTACACTGCAACACAGCAGTGGATAATCTGAATGTAACATTAAGGACAAGCAGCAGGGGAGATGCATTAGATATATCTAGTTAAGATTTTGAACAAGGAAAGTGGGGAGATCTAGGCATCTGTTAATTCCAGTTTGGTACGGTTATCCTTGTCCTATAATTTTCTGTCTTGAACTGCAATCATTCATATCTCCTTTCTCTCCATCGCACCTAGATTGTAACTCAAATCAATAGCGCTGCTCGTGAATTCCAAGATAGGATACTGCCTGATTATAAGGGATTTCAGGATAGTACAGAGCTGACAGGCCTCACTGGATAGTGGGAACTGCCATAACTGTACCCGCTGTAGTTATGCCAATGGTTATAATCAGTATTTATTAAGGGATGAATGGCTTTTTGATGTGAGGTGCTTCAACTTTAATTTCTATAAAGATCGTACATTTGAGTGATGATTCAAACCTATGCTGCTCTGGTTTTCCATTTTATTTTGTATGAATCTCAACCTGATATGTCCTATTAATCCTGACAATTCAGAATGTAAATTTATGGGCTGTATGGACTAAGGAAAGAGTAAACCAACTGCATCATAGGAGACAAATGAAAATCATCATCAGTTGATGTATGTTTTACGGAGCAGGAAAATCCATCCAATATATTTTATTTTCATAACAAAAGTTTACTGCACTTTTAAATTAGCCATGTAACCCTTTGAGTGCTTTGAAATGCGTTGCGTACCCCTTGGGCACTCAAAGGGTTAAGCCCTAGGATGAAAGAGACTTCTCCAACAAATTTTGTAGAAATGCGATGGAGACCTACTTGGCATCCATGGTGTTACTTCTATAACTATTTTACAATCATGCTGGTCCACAATTGCTCTTCTTGCTTTTACACACGTGCACCCATATGTCAGGCTCTGACGCACAGAAATACAATACAGCATTGTTCCAATATAGCTTCCATCTGTCTGAATGTCACAGCTGTAAAGTGAGGATGCATTTGGCAAGAGCAGGAAGTTGAGATTGCACTAAGAGCAAGAAGCAATGAACACCATTTTTTCCTGCTCATTCCATGAAAGCATTAAGCAGATGGATAAGCACCTCCCAATATAGGTGATAGGACAGAATATATCATTAAAACATCCTATAATTCAGACTAACTTTTTCGTACATCTCTAGATTTTTTTTCTGTCTTTACACAAGTTTAATCCTTTAGTTTTTCTTGACTCGTCTGCACTTAGTGGCCCATGGCCATGGGAGTTTGCCTCTCTCATGCTCTCTCTGAAGACTCTGGTTCCAGCTCATCTGTGAGGGATGCTGGGCAAGGTGCCCAGTTGTGTGACCTGAGTAGGCTGCAGGTATTCTTGAGGAGTAGTATCCAGTGTATGGTGTTTTACTGACCCAGTGGAGGTACTCAGCAGCAGCTTCAAATAGGTCTTGGGGTGAGTAGGGGACCTTTAGAAGTGCAGGGCTTATTCTTCCCGCCTATTATTCTGCTGAAGCCCGTGGTTCTCTCTCCCTCCATTCCTTCCTCCCAATCAGGGTCTTAATGTATTAGCTAGGGATGTGATCTGTATCCTCATGTTCTTCTGGTGCCTGGTGTAGCTTAATCATACAACACCACTTCCGTGTTACATCCTAGGCACATATTTTGGTGTTTATAGCTTGTGGGAGCCATATATTTTTCTATCAGAAACATAGAATTTGACAGCAGATAAGAACCATTCGGCCCATCTAGTCTGCCCATGCAGGCATACCATTTTAGCTTTGCTCTGGTATATGTTACAGTAATTAGTACTGCATAGGGTTCCCTACTCTCTTCCTTTTAGTGGAGTGCCAGACTCTGTGTTTCCTAGAACCTAGAACCTGGTAGGTATATCTTTTACAACAACTTCTGACGTGTTTTGTTTGCATAGCTTAAGGCATGGAATTTTTTGTTTATTTTGTATCTTTTGCCCATGAGGAAGAAGCAAGGTCTGCTGTGAAAAGATCATCCAAAAGTACGAAATGTGAAGACTGTTTCTCTGACATAGCCAAAAAAATGCCTTTTCATTCTATGGAAGTCATGTCATGGATTAAGCAGGCTATTTTGCAAGGTATTAAAGAAGTTATGACCTATCAGAAGTTGTGTCATTTCCATGTCACATATTCTTTCTGAGACATCAGACATCAGATGAAGCTGGCGGTCATGCTACATGGACTCATGAAGAGGATGAGTCCTCTGAACCATCTGGTTTTGATTTCTTACTTGTGCTGCCAAGTCCTGTGGTTCAGACTTTTCATCCAGTTGTCTATTCTCCTTGTTTTACAAAAAAGGGGGAATTTTCACTTGCACGAGGCAACTAAAAAGAGGTCAGTTTTATTTCAGTCCTCAGACAGATCCTATTTGAAACAGAGCATAGTAAGGTTCTCAAGCTTTTTCATCAGCTGACAAACTCTGAAGGTGCTCAAGTCCTCCTCTCCTGTTGGTGCAAGATTACAATTATTTCTGGATATTTGGATGCAAACATTCATTGACAATTTGGGTCTTATGGATATTCTGAGATAGGTAGGACTTGACTTATGAGAATTTCCATTATCCACTTCTTTGTGACATCCAAGATACTTCAGAACCAAGAGGAACAAGATGTTAATTCCCACTACATTTAGAATCTACTAAAGCATGGAGCTATTGTGCCAGTTACATTCAAGTCCAGCAGAACTGGATATTTACTTGATTCAGGTCTCTTTATCAAAACTTTCAAAATGGAATGCTTGGAAACCATGAAGTCCTTCATTCAGCTGGGAGACTAGCCGATCTCAATCAACTTTCAGAATGACTATTTGTACATTACAGTGGCTCCTTAACATCAGCTGTTCCTGTGATTCACTTTCAAATGTCATCATCATCTCAATGAGTTTTCTCAAGAGGTCTGTTGTGCATCATGGCAGAACTGTGAAAGAAAAGCATTGCCGTATATCATTTTCTGATTGAAATCACAGCCATAGCTCCAGAAGCCAACTTACTCTGCTTTCATCGGGACAGGGTTATCACTTTACTGCAGTTTCTGGGTTGGCTCATCAATTGAGAGAAGAACCAGGTCCATCCTTCTTGGATCATCACATATCTCAGTGCATCCTTCATTGCCACAGAAGGTCTTAAATTGTTTCCTTCTCAAAACATCACACTGACTGACCATTCACTTTGTTCAGAATGTAGAGAGTTAACATTTCTACTACACAGGACTTTCATGACTTATTTGGGTCTCCTTCTCTTTCATTAACCGTATGGTCAGCTGGGTATGATGGCACTTGAGAATTCCTCAATGGGAGTTCTGTCTGAATGGCATTGCTTTTTATAAGATCTTTTTCAAAACATCACTATGTATCCTGAGATGGCCAACAGCTTCTTTTGGTGGCTGGATGCTTGGAACCTCCTTCAAAGCATAGCATTGGGTCAGATACTATGGATTACTCTGACAACATATGATAGGTGCTTACCTTCAGGATCAGATGACTCAGAGTCCATGGACTCTGAATGTATCTTTAATTCCTGCCAATGGAACTGAGAGTTCTTTAGGAGACTGTAAATGTATTTGCCTTATTCCTACAACTCAAATTCTCTCTGTGTCAGAGAAATACCTGACAGGCTTTGCTACCATTGATCTGCAGAGTATTCACAATTTGAAGGCTGACTTATTGAGTCAGCACCTGGAATGGGCACTGTTCATGCTGGGGCTTGAATTGATAATTCTGTGAATTGATACTTTTCTTTTAAATGGTAAATAAACCTGGTACAGATAGAACATCAATTGTGGAGTATTTCTGGGGCAACTTAACTCCACCACATGGAGAAAAGATGTATCTTGCCTAGGGCCCTGTGGATTTGTAATCCATTTCTGAATCTAAATTCCCCATAGTGGTCAAATAAACAATTCTATTGATTTAAAGTGGAACTAGCAGCTTAAAACAAATTATATAATTCTGAAAAAGCTTTCAAAATTAATTATACTTGTGAGACATTTTTTATATAATACAATAGTTTATGAGGTATTTAGATTTGTTTGTCAGTTTATGCAAATTAGACAACACTGTTTGGTATGCTAGCCAGATACTAGCATCCCATTCTGATCCCCATCCATTACGAAACTCCCTGCCAGCAAGTTCTAAGATTTTACACTGCTCTCCCTTCTACCTCCCACATCCTGTCAGCCAGATACTAACTGCTATAACATTCCGCACTGCTCTCCCTCCCAACTCTCACTTCCTGTTATCCAGATACCGTCTAACATTCCACACGCTCTCTTTCCCATCTGCCTTTCGCTGTTATCTGTTACTATGTAGTTTGTATAAACTGACGATCATGAAAATCTCAAGATGAATGCCGTCAGTGAAAATGTGGGCAGGTGCCAGTTCCGGCCAGTTAAGCCCTTTAACCCTTTGAGTGCCAGAGGGGTACGCAATGCATTGCTCTGCAATGCATTGCGTACTCCTCTGGCACTCAAAGGGTTAAGACTAGAGAGGTGCAGATAGCTGAATATATAATTGCACACATTACTTTGTGTATATATATATATATATATATATATATATATATATATATATATATATATTACAAATAGAAGAAGGCAATAGCACACACTGAAAAGCAAAAACTCAAGCTTATAATATTAATGCATGTGGAGGTGCACGTCCCATAGGTATAGGTATAATAAATGTACTCAGCCTGGGGAACCCGGGATGTGGACAGAGAGCACACTTCTTGAAATCTTCAAAACACGTAACCCTTTATTGCAACATCATAGACAGCCGAACGTTTTCGGTCCTGTTCTAGACCTTCCTCAGGGCAGAAGGAAGGTCCAGAATAGGACCAAAAACGTTTGACTGTCTATGATGTTGCAATAAAGGGTTACGTGTTTTGAAGATTTCAAGAAGTGTGCTCTCTGTCCACATCCCGGGTTCCCCAGGCTGAGTACATTTATTATATATATATATATATATATATATATATATATTTATATATATATTTCTGTTACCAATAATTCATTAGGATATTCTCACCAAAAGTAGAGCAGGTCTTTATTGCAGGTAACTTCCTCCGTTTTAGTGTCATCTTTTTCATGGGGGTGTCTGTGTTAAGAGATTCTCGTGCTCCATCAAACTCCTCAAAGTCACACATGTAACTAGACGATTCACAATAGCTGTAACTATTGTAATTGGAGCTCTTGCTGATACTGCTGGTGTCACTGCTGGTGTCACTGCTGTTTTCAGTACTGTGGTCACTGCTTTCAGTCTCACTACTTGTAATCAATTCATTCGTTTCATTCTGCAATGATGCATAATCTCCTTTTCCATATATATCATCACTATTCATGGCCAGCTTTAGTGTATTTGACAAAAATAATGCATCTCAAATTCAGTTTTCTTTCAAATGTTCTTCTTCATGAGTGGTTTGAAATATCCTTCAATGATATCTATGCCACAGTTCTCACCATCACCTGTAGAAAGGTAATTTTGCTTCATGAATATATACAAAAATAAGCAAAAACAATTGAGTCTAAAATAGCGTCATCAGACTCCCCTTACAGCAGCAGTAAACATCGACTACTTGAGAGACAATTTCTCAATTTATATCATATCAGCTTGCAGAGAGACAAACTCTCATTTACACCCTGTTCCAAATTATTATGCAATAATATTATTTACCTAAATAATTGATGTAAATAACAGTCAGCATAATTCTCATGTTTTCAACTATTAAGAGTACAATTCAAATTTTATTGAACAAACCTCCTAATGATAACAGTATTTTTTTAAAACATAAAAAAATTAAAATGCACTGTTCCAAATTATTACGCACAGTAAGTTTCAAAACATTTTATAGGTTGCAAAGAACTGAAAATTGTCATTTGTTGTGTTTGCAGCATATTTACTGAAATCAAAAGCTATTTCAATCAAACTTTTAACAACATTTTAACTTTTTAAACATTTTAACAGGTCACATTACATTTCAACATAGGACCCCTTATTTGATAGCAGCTTCACAAGTCATGCATCCATTGAACTTGTGAGTTTTTGGACAGTTTCTGCTTGAATTTGTTTGCAAGATGTCAGAATACCCTCCCAGAGCTGCTGTTTGGATGTAAACTGCCTCCCACCCTCATAGATCTTTTGCTTGAGGATGCTCCAAAGGTTCTCAATAGGATTGAGGTTAGGGGAGGATGGAGGCCACACCATGACTTTCTCTCCTTTTATCCCCCTAGCAGCCATTGATGCAGAGGTATTCTTTGCAGCATGAGATGGTGCATTGTCATGCATGAAGATGATTTTATTACAGAAAGCATAGTTCTTCCTTCTGTACCAGGGAAGAAAGTGGCCAGTCAGAAACTCCACATACTTTGCAGAGGTCATCTTTACACCTTGGGGGACCCTAAAGGGGCCGACCAGCTCTCTTCCCATGATTCCGGCCCAAAACATGACCCCACCACCGCCTTGCTGACATCGCACCCTTGTTGAAACAGGGTGGCCGTCCACCAACCATCCACTACACCATCCATCTGGACCATCCAGGGTTGCACGGCACTCATCAGTGAACAGGACTGTTTGAAAATTAGTCTTCATGTATTTTTCTGCCCAATGCAGCCGTTTCTGCTTGTGAGCATTGGTTAGTGGTGGCCGAATAGAAGGTTTATGCACAGTTGCCAGACTCTGGAGGACTCTACACCTTGATGTCTGTGGGACTCCAGAGGCACCAGCAGCTTCAAATATCTGTTTGCTGCTATGTAATGGTATTTTAGCAGCTGCTCTCTTGATCCGATGCATGGATCTGGCAGAAATCTTCCTCAATGTGCCTTTATCTGCACGAACCCGTCTGTGCTCGGAATCAGCCACAAATCTCTTAATAGTGCGATGATCACGCTTAAGTTTTCGTGAAATATCTAATGTTTTCATACCTCATCCAAGGCATTGAACTATTTCACTCTTTTCGGCAGCAGAGAGATCCTTTTTCTTCCCCATATTGCTTGAAAATGGTGCTCTGCTTAATAATGTGGAACACCCACCTTTAGTAGTTTTTCCTTAAATTGGGCTCACCTGGCAATCTAATTATCACAGGTGTCCGAGATTGTTTTCAGTGATCAAAAGAGCCCTGAGACACAATGCCATCCATGATTTAAACTGAAAAACAAAATATTTAATCTTTGTGACACTTAAATATCATTTGCATAATAATTTGGAACAGGGTGTAGGGCCATATGTTCAAAGAAGTAGCGAAATAGCTTTTGTCCTGACTGAAATTGTTGTATGTAAAGACAAAAAAATGTCTTAACTAACGACAAAAATGTCTTTAAAAATGTCTTAACTAAAGACAAAAATTCTCACATTCAGGACTTCACATTCCCTCCAATTTTTTCTTAACGTACAAATTTTGTCTTTTGCAAGACATTTTTTTTGTCGTTTGTTATGACAAATTTTCTTTTCCTCTATACGACACTGGAGAATAGTTTAGCCACGCCCCTTTGCCCGTCAATTCTGGAGTTGTGTCATACACAACGGACATTACTAGTTTTTTGTTGTATACTATATAGAAAATATGTCGTTCATGCATACAATTACCTATTTTTGTCTTTAATACAACATTTTTTTGTCGTTATCCCTTTGAACATACGGCCCTAAGTCTTTTAGCCCAGCCGCCAAAATTATACACTGCTTTTTTAAGCACAAGTAGGGCTTTCTTTTGATACCACACTTCCATAGGTAACCCACCATTTATTTTAGTTATAATAAAGTAAACAATAAAAAGATTGAAAAAAAATCAACTTTGTATAGGTTCTCCTGTGATAATTTGTGCCCAACTTGTTAATTTTTTATTAATACTGCATAAAAGGTATGAACGTACCTTCCAAATGTACAGTTTTTGGGCGCACTGTTCCTCTGGGGCAAAAATCTCCATGTCCCTCTTTCCTTCCCTGATTTTCAACTTTTTTAGACACTATCCTTTGTAGTGTGTATATCAGTGTATAGCACTGCTCCACAATAATGTTTAGTATATGTGTTTCTGATTGGTCTGTATAAATAAAATACTTTGGTCTTACGGCACAAAATTTATTTTACTACACATAGAGGTGTCCATAGGTTGTATGCCCATATATATATATGCTCCCAGCACCAGCACTGAAGGTGTTAATACACTCGACTCGGGCCTCCTTCTATTTTATTTTAAAGGGATAGTAATGTCTGCTTATAAGTTGATGTTATATTGTAGAATTAAAAAAAATAAAGTATCTGGAGCAGTTCCCCCCTCCCTCCCCTTTCCCTGATGTCAGCTGTAAAGCTGACAGAAGGAGATCCGTGTGGGCCGACTTGGAGGCTCTTCAGCAGAGCCGAAATAAGAATATTTTAAAAGAACTACTTCACTGAAATGGTCTACAAAGTGTGCTTGCAAACCAGGCACACTTTGTAGACCATTCCAATGAAGCATTTCTTTTTAAATATTGCTATTTCGGCTCTGC
Source organism: Rhinophrynus dorsalis (assembly GCA_037306005.1). NCBI lineage: Eukaryota > Metazoa > Chordata > Amphibia > Anura > Rhinophrynidae > Rhinophrynus > Rhinophrynus dorsalis. The sequence continues at coordinate 38,694,530 of CM074719.1, read as the reverse complement.
TGAAGAGCTGCGGGTTGGTCCTGGGACCGGAATCTCCTTCTGTCTGATGTTAGTGCAAGGGTAAGGAGGGGGAACTTTAAAATGTTATATCTCTCAAACCAGATTATTTATTTATTTATTTTAATCTACAATATAACATCAACT